>OY747119.1:4020416-5380833 GCA_963556455.1 Epiblema foenella | reverse complement strand
TTTTTAAATGATGAAAAGCTGACGAGGTAGTAAAACAGAAAATTGTAATTTGTTATCTGCATGAAATATACCTAAATTTAAGTTAACTTAATATAACTGACTAGATAATATATATAGATAAAATCTTTTGCACGCTAGTTACGATACAGTTATGACGAAAAATTTTAAGAATTAAACTAAGCTAGACTTAGCAAATATTGTGTGCCCTAACAGGGTGTCATGAACTTACCATCCTTAGTTATAAGACCTTATTATGTAAATGTGTTCATGACTATACAATAAATAAATAAATTAATTAATTAAACCTATGACCTAGGTCAGTGATTGCCTCCTGAAGGTATCTCCGGATAAAAGTGTACTTACGAGTACAACGAGTCGTAAAGAGCGCGGTATCGTCCGCGAACAACCCCAGTTGCTCTTTAGGGTGCCAGGAAATGTCGTTCGTGAATAACGAATAAAGTGGGAAAGAAGAAAGCCTTGCGGGACTCCGGCCCGGATGGGGTGTGGGTCCGAGTACGTTCCCTCTAGTCTGTATCGAAAGCTTCGATCCCTGAGAAAATCTCGTATAGTGAGTCCGAGTCTGTCAGGCATACCGAGCTGATTTAACTTGTAGATCAGCCCGTTATGCCAGACCTTGTCGAAGGCTTTCGCCACGTCGAGAAAGATCGCACCGGTCCTGAGCCCCTGGAATCGAGAGAAACCGTCCAGGGGCGCTACCGCGAACAGCAAACGAAGTTTTCCCGCTCTGTCACACTTGCAAGTTTGCACATAAGTGAGACAGAGAGGGAAAACCTCGTTTGTGGTTCGCGGTAGCCCCTCAGCACGTGCTCCGTGACGCGGTGCACCTGTTGGACGCACGAGTGCGCGGATCTAAAGCCGAACTGCTCGTCGATGATGACGTTATTCTCAGCCGTAAATCTGAGAATCCTAGTCAGAAGGACTCGCTCATATAGCTTTCCTAGAGAGCTAAGTAAGCTGATCGGCCTATAAGAGGCAGGCGAGGTTAAATAAAACAATCGAAATTCTAAAGTAACATTTTTATCGACGACCGCTTTAGCCTAGTTGGTAGTGACCCTGCCTACGAAGCTGGAGGTCCTGGGTTCGAATCCCGGTCAGGGCATTTATTTGTGTGATGAACACGAATATTTGTTCCTGAGTCTTGGATGTTTTCTAAGTATTTAAGTATATATTTATCTATATAAGTATGTATATCGTCGCCTAGTACCCATAGTACAAGCTTTGCTTAGTTTGGGACTAGGTCGATTTGTGTAAGATTGTCCACAAATATTTATTTATTACATTAAAAATCAAAACATGTTGGTGATATCTGGAATGCCGAAATAATGGAGTTTTATTTTGTAGCTTATGGTAAACTTATTGGAATTTCATTAGAAATTAGATAATAGTCGCAAACAGGCACTAAATCCGGTGGTCACCAACCGGCGCATTGACCCTACATGGTGGTCTGTTGCAGAATCGTCATCGGACTCCCGCAGCTATAACGGGTCCTGGGACGGCCGGTCAGGGGACGGAGACAACGACGAAAACGACGCGAGCGAAGCGTCGATACTCGTTAAAGGTATAGTTTTTACACTTTATACGCTTGACCATTCCTAATACAATGGCAGTGTAAGTTATATTGTGATATAGCTACATTGCGATAAAAAAAAATTATAATTTAAACTGTTTATTTCTGAAAAAACATATAAATTACATTTGACAGAGTTAGGCATGCAATCTTATTTTTTAAAGATTTTTTTTAATTATCTAACGGTTAATTATTTGAATTTATATAATAATAATATGAAAAATTATGAAAAATTGAGGAATGTGTTAGTGTAATCTACTTATCAACATATCCTTATAATTTTTGACTACATGTTTACTTGACTTGTTACATATTTGTTCATATGAAAGTCTATTCAAAGCACATGGCAGGACATAATTCCATATTCTCCTTCCATAACAGTTATTAGTAGCGGGTAAGACAAACGGAGAAAGGTGTTTTAACTTTCGCATGTTTTCTGCTCTATGTCTAATTTTTAATTCTGGTATCTTATCACTATATTGAGTAACAATAGCTAGATCGACCTTATAATGGACTGGCAATACTCTGCAATATTTGAATAGACCTTCACAGTTGTTTTTGTACATATATCTAATTTTCAGTGACAGTCTTTTGTTTTGCCGCCAAAACTCCCGGCTCTGGTAATTAGGGTCGCGAATGGCACTTTTCATTTGTCCAGAGCACGCGCTAAGCGCGTCGGTGTGCGTGCCGCCGCCCCAGATCTTCAGCACGCGGCTGTCGTGCGGGCTGCCGGCCTACTGCACGCTGTGGCGCGGCGCGCGCGGCGGGCGCGGGCGCGCGCCCACCGTGCTGCACGTGTACGGCGGGCCCGAGGTGCAGACCGTCACCAACAGCTACAAGGTGAGCTCCCAGCTCCCAGCTCCCAGCTCCCAGCTCCCACCCGACAGGTGCACTCACGAGTGTATAACAACAATACAAACGTGCCGACCAGGCACATCATAGGGATGTTGACACCAAATAAGAAAATCAATAAATTGAAATTTTCTCGAAAAAGGATCAAATTCTCAATCACATGGCGAAAAAAGTAACTCAAAAGAAAAAATAATTATACAATTATAAATCTTCAAAGTTTTAAGTGGGGGAATGTTCTGTCCCTTTTTCAAAAAACGCACCTCTGTATTGAACTATTGACTTTTTCTATGGCGTCACTGATTTGTAGCGCTTTCTCTGTTTAATCAAAAACATTCTAACGGTTATAGCTTCGTTATTTTGTGATATATTTTAATGGAATTTTCACCATTTGGCATAGTTTTATGTATTCTTTCTTTTGGATAATAATTTGGATACTCATAAATTTTGAGTAACATCCCTATTCTAAATTGATAGGATCATGTAAATGATAGGGTAAGATAAACCGGCAATTACACTTCGTCGTTCACCTAATGCGGTCGCCGAATTCATTTTAAACTACTGAGGCCAACAAACGTCGTCTATACATTACTCCGTCCGCCTACCTATAAGCGTTGGCAGCTGTCGATCGCCGAATGCGGCCGACTAACGTGTTCTTTACACTTTTGCGGTCGCCGCATGCAGCATACGGCGAACGACGAAGTGTAATTGCCGCTTAAATTAGAGATTAAGAGCGTGTGAGATGTATGGGTGATTATGTATGTATGTGCTAGTATATAAGGACGTGTAGTTTTTCACGTTTTAAGATTATGTTTGTCAAATCTTAATTCAAATTTCGTCTTATTTGCCCCATTTTTGAGAAAAGCACTACGTATATTAGCTTCGGCTGGAATGGCAATTGCAGGCTTCGTATTATAATGAAACGGACTCGCAAGCTCGTCCGTTTAAATTAATTACACAGCCTGCAGTTGCCTCATTTCCAGTCACGGCAATAATGTACTATTAAACAATCCCTCTTTTTACTCCGCAGGGTATTAGACAACTCCGCATGCATATGCTAGCTGCGCGGGGTTTCAATGTAGTAGCGATTGATTCCCGGGGCTCCAAGCATCGCGGTCGCGCCTGGGAGGGAGCCATACGGGGCAAGATGGGACAAGTTGAACTGGATGACCAGGTAATACCAGTATTCCATCCGCCACTAGGCTTTGACCTCTTCTGTCATGTCATGATAACTGGCTAGGCTAAACTACAAAGTAAAGTTATCTTCAGTCACGGCTAGAAAAGTACTAGGCACTCATGAGCTGACAGAAGCTTGAGGCTACAACGTAGTGGCGGTTGATTCTCGGTTCTCGGGACTCCGAACATCGCGGTAACGCCTTAAGGGCGCCATACGGGACAAGATGGGACAAGTTGAGCTGTATGACCAGGTAATACCAGTATTCCATCCTCCACTAGGCTTTGACCTCTTCTGTCATGTCGTGATAACTGGCTAGGCTAAACTACAAAGTGAAATTATCTTCAGTCACGGCTAGAAAATTACTAGGCACTCATGAGCTGACAGAAGCTTGAGGCTACAACGTAGTGGCGGTTGATTCTCGGTTCTCGGGACTCCGAACATCGCGGTAACGCCTTGGAGGGCGCCATACGGGACAAGATGGGACAAGTTGGACTGGATGATCAGGTAATACCAATCTGTCATACTCCACTAGGCTTTCATCTCTGCACAAAGTAGAAGTTATCTTCAGTCACGGCTAAAAAAGTACCAGGCTCTCATGGCGTGGCGCGGGTTTCGATGTGAACCTTGCCGAGCATACTAGGCTTTGACCTACTCTCCGCTGTCATAATAACTGGCAAGGCTTAACCATAGTAGATGTTATCTTCCTAAAAAAGTGTCAGACGCTCAATGTTCATGGATTGGCGTGGGTTGCCATGTGAACGGCGAACATCGCAAGTGAATGGAATAAAACTTGCTCCCTTCTGTATTTCCGGACAATTTAATCTAAGCATCTTCAAGGCAAGAGTGGATAGGCTATTACTGAACCAGAGAGTTACGTCTTAGGCCATGCCATCACTTTCCATCAGAGACTTAAGGCCAATGGTTGCTCTGTTCATAAAAACAGTGAAGACGCCACGTTAACTTTCACGTTTTCCTACTCGCTTGACTGCCCGCTATTCAGAGGCACGTAACCAGACTTTTGGTTCAGGGGGGGGGGACAAACATTGAAACAACCATGTGAACTGTGTAAAAATTGCTGTAATCACTGTACTATAATTTTTAATAACTTAAAGGAGTACCGTTTAAAAACGTTTTCGGGGGGGAGGGGGGGAGGGATAAATCACAACTATCCCCCCCTCTGGAAACGTGCCTGTACAGTCCCTTCCGGGTCATTGTTAGTTATAGAAACAAAAGTTGTCCACCCGGTGGTCAATAATTAACGACTTATATACATATAATTTATGTTTTTAATGCATGGATTTATAGTTATGGAAACACCGTTTATCCGGGTTAATAGACCAATCCAAAATTAAGCTTTGTGGCGCTTAACTTTTGATATGTCTACCGAAAAGACACGAACCTAAATCTGACAATGTCTCTTCCACAGGTTTTAAATAGTAGATTGCTATATATATTTATAATACCTGCATCCTCGTTTATAAAATATTACACAGCTCACTCCACAAAAACTTATCTTTTATGAAGTTTAAGCAAATAAGGAAACGAAACACCCGCCGTGCAAGTTTTCTGGTATTGCCGAAAATAAAGACTCAACTAGGAAAAAAAATGTTTACATATGAAGGTGCACAATTATATAACAAATTACCGCCTGTTTTAAAAGCTGTAGGCTCACTTAAGGTTTTCAAAAGTAAATTAGCGGTTCATATTTATGAACAATACCCTCTTTAAGAATACCTTAAGCGAGAACACACAAAACAATTAACAAATGTCTACTTTTCTTGAAATGTTCCTAAATCCATGTTCTCATATAAGTGACTTCAATTGTCTTTTTTGAGAATAAATATCTTTAAACTAAATAAATAACATTGTTGACCAAGGGTTGAAAGCCACCCAATCTAGGCGAGATATTTTGGCGCTCGAACGAAGTGACAGCGCCAATAGTTCGAGGGTGAAATGGGTGGTTTCACCCGAGTTAAACACTTGCTTTTTTCGAATACGAGGCAACTAAAATTTTGGAATAATATGCACAAATATTTTCTGAATCAACGACAGAACCATTCTGGTGGGAACTGTTGAGTTATGTTAACAGTATTTGTGTATGGACCATTTTTTTAAATTAAGAATTAATCGTACTAGGGTCATACGCGGATATAGGTTCGAGTCATTTCTGTGGACATACCAAAAGTTAAGGGCTACAAAGCTTAATTTTGGATTGGACCAGTAGCCCGCATAAACAGTGTCTCGGTTTCTATAAATCCCTGTAATAAAGACATAGCTAACATGCACATAAGCCGTTAACTATTGACCACAGGAGGGACGACTTTTGTCTTTTCAACTAAGTATGACCCACTACTGTTTGTATGGGTACCTTTGCCCAATTTAACTACGATTTTTAATATTTTTCTGCTCTAGATCAGAAAAGTGCCACTTTCAGCACGCCACCTAGATGAACAATGACCCTCTTTCAGATTATGAGAAGTGAAAACTTGATTTTTTATTCAGGTGGAGGTACTGCAGTGGCTCGCGAAAGAGACGGACTGTATAGACATGGAGCGAGTCGCGATACACGGATGGAGTTACGGTGAGTATTGTCTTCTATTGGCAATAGGCATGATGAAGATAGGCAAGAGACGATGAAACGTTTGTATGTGATCAACCACAATTAGAGCAACACAAAAGACGAAAATGAGAGGCAAAGTACAGCAATGAAACCTCATTTCCTTACAAAGTTGTTTTCATTTTCGTTGTCTGAACCTCATCTAACCTTTTCCCGGTTGCATCACGTGGTCCGCTTAGACACCTACTCCCGAGATTTGGCGTAGGAACCAGTTTTCCCAAAGGGACTGCCATCTGACCTTCCAATATAGAAGGAAATCTAGACTGTTGGGATTAGACAGCTCATTATGTTTTCCTTCACTGAAAGCCATTGTTTAATATAAAAATTTAAGAAAAACCCGTTAGGGTCGACCCCCTGAATTTAAAGTCGCGTGCCTTACCCTTAGGGTCCGTGGCTGTAAAACCTGCGTAACAGACAATGGACGGAAGGACGGACGGATGCGTAAGTGACAACAGTAGGGTTCCGTTTGGACCCTAAAAATAGATCCCTTCCTTTGTCCCTTCTGTTCTCAATACAGTGCATCAGGTAGACCGTAAGCTAGTTTGCCACCGGCGTTGTATAAAAAAAAATCTCAAATTTTATAAAGGGTCGGCAACGCGTACGTGACTCCTTTGGAGTTGCGGGCGTCTATAAGCTGAGGCGGCCGCTTACCATCATGTGGACCGTAAGCTTGTTTGCCACCAGCGTTGTATAAAAAAAATAAAGATGTCCAATATTTTTGTTTTGCAGGTGGCTACCTATCCCTCCTAGGGCTCGCGACACGTCCCAACATATTCCGCGTGTGCGTGGCCGGCGCGCCGGTGACGTGCTGGCGGCTGTACGACACGGCCTACACGGAGCGCTACATGGGGCTCCCCGCGCGGGCCCCGCACGCGTACACGAGGGCCTCGGTGCTCGCGCACGCGCCCTTCTTCCCGGACCAGTGAGTACACTGTCTTAAACTAAAAACCCATTTGAGCCCTTATTGCGCTTTATATTTCTATAAAATCTTGTTCGTCTCTCTTGAAGCCCTCACTACGCTCTACGTCCACTTACAGCCCTCATTATGCTAAGAAAAAGTCAATCGACCTAAAACTATTGGCTCTGTGAGCTGTTGATCTCGAGAGTGGTATTTTTTACGTTTTCAATCTCACCCGAAACGTGACACTTCGGAGCCAATTATAAGGAACATATTCTCAATATTTCATTGCATGTTTGAGAAAAGCACTATACATACCCCGGCGTGAAAAGGGGTTGCCAACCTCGTAACTATTCGGCGTCGCTACGCTCGGCCGTCTATATGTACTCGGCCGGCAACCCCTTACTTCCCGGCCTCTGTAGTAACGTACTATTGTATGTATGTCTGTATGTATGTAAGCACTTTATTGTACACAATAACAGGTTAAAACAATATACATGTCACATAAGATTAGAGTACAAAGGCGAACTTATCCCTATGAGGGATCTCTTCCAGCTAACCTTTGAGGGATTGAGTGTAGAGTGGGAGAATGAGATAGACAAACTTACACAGTGTACTAAAACTTTTCAATAAGGAAACTTATAGCTAAAACCAGAAGTAAATAAATATATAACAACTATAACATATAATGGCATGGAGGCGGCGTATTTTCGCTGAGTGCTTTGTAGCATACGCCATATATTCATTTAATATTCGTTATTGACAATTTAATTTATTCAAGTTAAACATTAGTTTAGAGTGGGCTTGCATTGCTTGTTTTTTTTGCTTGTTGTGTTTTTTTTTCTATTTTAACATCTTGTTCCAATAACGTTTGTAATTGTGTACGAGTGCGCACTTTAGTTCTGTATATACACTCTAGCGCTATCTGTGAGATCCTGTAATTGGCTCTGCTGTTAATATGCATGTTGTTACATTGTTTGTACTGCTGTTGGTTCTCCTAATATAAATAAATAAATAAATAAATAATAAATAGATATTATAAATATATACGTATTTTATCTTTATTGTGTCTGTATAAACAAGGTCGTTACTTCCAGGGAGGGCCGTCTTCTAATCATCCACGGGCTGGCCGATGAGAACGTCCACTTCTGTCACACGGCGGCCCTGCTATCCGAGCTCGTTCGGCTCGGCAAGCCGCACCGGGTGCAGGTTAGTTAACACAATATTCATATTAGGGTCGGTTGCACCAACATACGACCATATGCCGGTCATCGTCAAATATGGCGCCGGCAGCTGTCATCCCATAGAAACAAGTTTTCCATATAATCAGATTTTAAGGAACACTGCATACGATTACAGACGGTTCCCTAGGCTTTTTTTAAAGTTGACTGATCATCGTCTCCTTCGACAATATTTAATGAAAAGAATGACGAATAATCCCGCCGTAATAACGCTAAATCGTTTAAAAACTAAAACGTTTTTAATCCTTTTTCTTGAATCAAAATTGTATTCAATTATTCATATAAAAATGACTCAATTGTATATAATAAATTCATCTTATAATTATTTCAATCATACTTGCATATTTTTTAAGTAAAATATTCAAAGTATGATATTAAATTCATAACCCGTCGAGTTAATATGCACAATTTTCATATGGCAACGTTTAGATATCAAAATTGACTTACGTTAAGAAAAACTTACGGACTAAACTGTTCAGCAATTTCCAGCGATTGCGACACTCGCTTTACTGTATATTTTTCTATGTTGGATTACACCATCTCCTAAATCTACAATCCACTATTTTTATTTACCACCTACGGTCCTGCGAAGGTTTTACAAACTGGGCTACCGCAGCTTACGACTGACACATATCGAAGGGTGCGTGGTCAAACCCGAAAAGTCGGGTAAGACGTTTTTTTGAAAATAGAACCTTGAGTTCTTATTTCAAAAAGCAATATTCATCATTCTTCATTTATTTTAGCTATTTACAAAAAGATATATGCGCATAAAGATTAAAAAATCGGTCAAGTGCGAGTCGGACTCGTGCACAAAGGGTCCCGTACTATAGATAATTATTATAACGGCAAAAAAAATCACGTTTGTTGTATGGGAGTCCCCTTCAATATTTATTTTATTCTGTTATTTAGTATTTGTTGTTATAGCGGCAACAGAAATAACTGGTGAAAACTATCACGGTTCTTGAGATACAACCTGGTGGCAGACAGACAGACGGACTAAGTAAGACATTATTTCCCTACAAACTTCATATCAACCTTTCAAGACCCGGCGGCTACCCAGGGAGCCACTAGTCAAAATGAGAATTGTGCCAAATTTTGACAGAAATTAAGTTTCGTAATCCAACACCTACCCAGAGAGCCACCGTTATCAATATTCTAAGGCCGGGTTTTATAAAGATCCGTTAGACCAAATGTCAGATCAAATTTCAGTAACTCAGTACATTTTTTGACATAACAAACCGACATAAGGTCTAACGGATCTTAAATTTAGAATGAAGGAAAAATTTAAAAATTTAGGCACCGAGCAAGATTCGAAACAGCAACCTCCCGGCACTTGCGGCCAGTCGCTCTAGCCAACTGAGCTATAGGTGCAATCGCTACCCAGTTCCAAATTCATCAACCGTTCCTTCCTGTTAAGCAGTACCGCTGCTAACGTAAACTATTTTTATACAAACAAACGCCTTAAGGGAGGCGTACAGCGACATCTACCAGAAGACTCATGCTTCATTAACGGCACTAACGTCTCAAATCATATTGAGAATCGTCAGTTACGACTAACGGATCTTTATAAAACCGAGCCTAAATGACCTTTTTTGACGTTTAACAAAAAGTTGCCGATTCCACTATCAGTAAATTACCGTATTTTCTCGATTTATCGATTTGACTACGCACCCCTAGAATTACCGTCTTATTTTCCACAGGTATACCCCGGCGAGCGGCACTCTCTCCGCGCGATGCACGCCGCGAAGCACTACGAAGCCACCTTACTCCACTTCTTACACGAAAACCTGTAAATTGTATTATACACCTTATTATAGTTAGCATAAGAGTCATTGTCGCTTAGACGCGTAGCGCCATCTAGTTGTAGCAATAAATTTTGTAACGTCATGAAGTGACACGTTGACATGTGCTCTTATTCCATTGAAAAGTCTACTTTAACGCTAATTTAATAGAGTTATTAGACAGCGTGTATGTAATGGAAACTCTGTTACATTAACATTAAAGTAGGATATCCAATGAAATGAAGAGCATATATCAATTTCATACTTATAGTAAATTACCTGTATGCAAATGTGGAATTTTCAAACTGAAAGGCCCTCTTTGTCGATAAGGGCTATTTATAATAGCGTTTGTTAAACAAATAGAGTCTTATTGACATCGATAAAGAGACCATCACTTTCGCTTGAGAATTTCGCAAATGAAACGATGTTGCGTTGGGATAAGGTTCAAATTCAAATGACAAGTATATAAATATATTTGCATAATATCAATGTCATTATACTGCGTTTCGAATAACATTATGATTGAATTAACAGACAACTTCAGTCGCTGCCTTTCTATTTTAGAATATGGTATGACACATAGACAGTTTGAACTCATAGTTCCTACGCTGACGCACACATAGACAATGTGCATGTATATCGCAACACACAATGGGATTTTTCAAGAAAGGAGTGTATAAATTTTCAAAGGGTCGGCAACGGGTATGTGTTTGTGTTTCCGAGCTCATATAACCTAGACCTTTTTAAGGCACGAGTGAATAGGCACCTTCTGGGTGAGCTCGCTTCATCGTCGGCCTCATCTTTGCCCCCTGGCTAGATGCAGGCCAAGAGCGATCCCATTTTTAATAAAAAAAAAAATGTGACACCCCAGGAGTTGCAAGCGGCCATAGGCGACGGTGACCGCTTACTATCAGGCGGGCCGTACGCTTGTTTGCCACCGACGTGGTATAAAAAAAACAACCGTGATTCACCCGCGCTCTTGAGATAAAAGTACTGTAAATAACAGTAAAACTATTATTTTTACAGAAAACATCAACTTCAGCCTATTTACGTTGGTTTAAAGATTTATACATAATATATGTTGTTTAATATTTGGTTTGAACAAATGATTCAATTTCAATACGTAAGAAAATTTCGTAAGTTACGTAAGAAAATTAAATTAAAAACTTGAACATAAAACACTTAGGCTCGGGTTTATAAAGATCCGTTAGACCTTATGTTGGTTTGTTAAAGCTAAATTGAATGTAAAAATCAAATTTAATAAAAAGATTTAGTTTGATCCCGTTTAATTTGAGAACAAATGAAATTACAAACCTATTATCAAAACTTGCTTGATTCAAATTACATCGCAAGATTTTTTTTTTGTATGCAGACTCAAAGGCGTAAAACATGCTCACAATTAAAGACCTTATGTTGGTTTGTTATGTCAAAAAATGTACTGAGTTACTGAAATTTGATCTGACATTTGGTCTAACGGATCTTTATAAAACCCGACCTTAAAACCTCATTTAAGCCGTCGTCTCCCGGCGAAAATAAATAAACAATAGCATTCATTTGTTATGATCCCTGGGATCCCAGGGACCGGTAGACCCACCTACATACACAGATACTACACGTAGTGTACATCAGGGACCGATACCGGTATTTTTAAAAAACCCTGAATTAGCCCAATATTTTGGATTATTTTTTGCTCTTTACGTAGGGCTGAATCACGTATTTAGGTAACAACGTCATATTATGAGATTGTCCCATTAAAAACGTAATAATGAACCGGTGACCGTAACAATACCGGTATTTTTCTATGGAGAAAATACCGGTATCCGATCCCTGGTGTACATACACGTGTACAGTAGTACCCAACTGATAAGGCGCGTCGTGAATCTTCGTTCGCGCAGAAAAGAAAGTATCGCTCCGAAGATTAACGAAAGAATGCTTAAAACTTACAATTAACCTTAGATCACTACTATAAGGTTCATAATACACTGTTCATAATGCGCGTGCACTCGATCAGAAGTATGGCGGCTGACTAACATGCCACGCGGCGCGCGCTAACATCTGCGGACAACAGCTGCGGACCAATAGCGGTACAGGGAAAAGAAGCGCGGTGCGTGGAGCGTGCCGATTGGTCAATAGCATTTCCCGCGCTATAAAAATTCATCTTCTGCGCAGGTACATCGGTAAGCCATATCAGTTGGGTACTACTGTAAGTACGTGTATATACGTGTGTGTAGTGTACGACATAGTGTATGGTACAGAAACTAGCAGCAATGAAGTTGGTTTGACATAACTAATGTTATTTGAAGCATGGTAAAGAATATAATCCTAGGCACCTAAGTAGAACCTTATACTGAAGTCCGCCATTAGGCGAAGTTGTTTGACAAGTCAAAATACACAAATGTTGCCAGAGTATGGCCAGTGCTGTTCGTATCGATATTATTTAAGACCTCATTAGACAACCGATCTCTCCTAGGTGCTTGCCGAGAACATAGTAAAATCGAAATTAGTAGTTTATCTCAATCCAATATGCTCTGAATTTGTTAAATTAAAATGATTTGTAAATCTTATGATATTTTAAAGGATTACATCCTGAAGGATGCCCGGGGTCCGCTACCTAATGCCAAGATTTGGCGTAGGCACTAGTTTTTACGGAAGCGACTGCCATCTGACCTTCCAAACCGAGGGGAAACCAGACCTTATTGGGGTTAGGCTTGTCAAGTGAGTGGACCACTTGAATGTTAGAAGTTCTCAAGCCGCCCAAAGGCCTCTATCTTGGCTTAACGACTGCTATCATAGACAGCAACCGAGATCAACGGCTTAACGTGCCTCTCAAAGCACGGGAGCGCTCAGTTAATAACCGCTCGAAGCGGTCACCCATCCAATAACTGACCTGGACCGAAGTTGCTTAACCTCGCATACCACACGCGGTACGCGGGCGCCGCTGGGCTAAATTGAATATAAAAATCGAATTTAATAAAAAGATTTAGTTTGGTCCCGTTTAATTTTAGAACAAATGAAATTATAAATCTATTATTAAAACTTGCTTGATTGAAATTACATCGCAATTTTTTTTTGTATGCAGACTCGGAGGCGTAAAATATGCTCACAATTAAATCAGTGCGAACATTGCCATCTTGGTTCTACTTCGGTGCCGGGTATTATAGTTTTATATCACAGGCCGTGTTATGAGATGAAGAGAAAGAACTCGATTGACAAAACGGCAATAATACGAGTAAGAATGAATTAGCAAACTGCTTTATGTTAAATTAGGAGCTTATGTTGTAGGGTAAATGTCCCTGTAATCGGCACCACAATGTTTAGGGTGCCGATATGGGTGTTATACCCTTATACCAGAGAGTAGAGTTATAATAGGTTGAATTGAAAGAAAAAAATACTGTAAGAACAACAAATGTAATGCGTTGCGTTGTTGATTAAAAAAATAATTCAGCAACTGAATACTTATTAGGATGAATCAACTTTATAGTGCCACTCGTTGCCGTGGTTACTTCTGGTTGTCCAGGGGACAAAATTCGAATACAATCGTGATTTTATGCTATTTAAGTTTATCAAACATACGTATTTGTGGTACTTATAAGCTATTTCCATAATGGTCCATCTACTAAGCACGTTAGCAGAACTTAATACAATTTTTTTTTGAACAAACTGCGCCGTTAGTGTCCCTTGGACAACGGGTCAAGATAACAACACAAAAAAAGTTGATCCACCCATTAATAAGTGCATCCTGCTCTTACACATGCGTGCGAGCGAGATGCACTGGCCGTCGCCATCTGACCTTTCAACCCGAGGGGCAACCAGAGCCTGTACTGCGAAGTTCAAAATCCGAACTTCGTTTCGTGCCGTCCCTTTCTCTCTCGTATTTTACACTATATGAGTGAAAGAGATTACGAATTTCGGAGCAGCCCCTTATTGGAATTAGTCTTGTCAAGTGAGTGGGCAACTTGACTGTTAGAAGTTCTCAAGCCGCCCGAAGGCCTCTAACTTGGCCTAACGACTGCTATTATAGACAGCAGCCTTAGTCAAATGTGGCAGTTACATCTATGTTCATAGACGTAACTGTCACATTTGACATCTGTTAGTTGTCAAGTTGATGTTAATTTTTTTTGTTTCGCAACAGACCAAAGCACTATCCTATTAAAGCCTCCAAACGTTCAAAGATAAAATTAAAAAAAAAAATCTTGAAAACGATAAATAATAAATAAACCGGCAACAGTTTTAAACTCTATAATAATTAAATCTACTATGAATAAAAAATATAATATGAACCACTCCAAAAAACTTAAGTTTCCCATTATAGGCTCCCAATAATAATAACTTTAAATCACTACATAGTATAAAACAAAGTCGCTTTCTCTGTCCCTATATCCCTTTGTATGCTTAAATCTTTAAAACTACGCAACGGATTTTGATGCGGTTTTTTAATAGATAGAGTGATTGAAGAGGAAGGTTTATATGTATATTAACATCCATTAAATAGTGCACCCGTGCGAAGCCGGGCGGGTCGCTAGTAATAAATAAACCGCCATCGGCAGCGAGCTCATCCTCACACTTTGGAGCCATTGCGTTCTCGTACAGTACGATTCAACAGGCACTTTATACCAAGAACACTTCGGTTGTGGAATGAGCTTCCTGCCGAGGTGTTCCCAATGGGCTACAGAATGGGACTTCAAAAAAGGCGTGAAAAGGTTTCTTACGGGTCGGCAACGCGCGAGTAACGCCTCTGGAGTTGCAAGCGTCTATAGGCGACGGTAACCGCTTACCATCAGGTGGGCTGTCAGCTTGTTTGCCACCGACGTGGTATAAAAAAAAGACTTTTATTATTATATTATATTAGATAGATAAAAAAAGAACTGTCATCCTTCAGGATGCAACTGTCCTGGGATAACGCTAGGAAGAAAATATCTAAGAAAAGATACTTTTTCAGTGAAAACTCTACTCTCTGGTTGTATGGTGTTTGGATTGTATTGTATAGTGACAATGTAATAATACAAATATATTTAGCGCAAAATATATTAGCTTAAAAGTATTGTAAATATATATAAATATATAAACTGCTCACGTCCAAGTTTAGGTGGTATTCTCCGAGTGTCATTTTTTGCCAAACACTTCCTGATTGTTAATATTTATCAAGAAGTTCAATATCTTATGTAAGATTCACAAACGACGGGAGTCGGCGCGCGTCTTACTAGAGTCAAAGGAATTTGTGCTTTCTACACAGTAGTTACATTCCATATCGAAATGACAACGCCGCACAGCTGCTTTTAACTTCTGTATAGATTAATTTTGTATTAAGAAGTAATTCACAACATACATACACATACATAAACTCACGGCTGTATTCCCAAAGGGGTAAGCAGATCACATGGAATTTAATTCCAGTGCCACATATAGCAAATGTAGGTTTAAAGATGAAGAAAATGTGGTAGTAGTACCCAACTGATAAGGCGCGTCGTGAATCTTCGTTCGCGCAGAAAAGAAAGTATCGCTCCGAAGATTAACGAAAGAATGCTTAAAACTTACAAATAACCTTAGATCACTACTATAAGGTTCATAATACACTGTTCATAATGCGCGTGCACTCAGAAGTATGGCGGCTGACTAACATGCCACGCGGCGCGCGCTAACATGGCGGCAGCTGCGGACCAATAGCGGTACAGGAAAAAGAAGCGCGGTGCGTGGAGCGTGCCGATTGGTCAATAGCATTTCCCGCGCTTTAAAAATTCATCTTCTGCGCAGGTACATCGGTAAGCCATATCAGTTGGGTACTACTGTATAGCAGTGATAGGTTGCTAGCCCATCGCCCACAACACTACAACCCGGTTCCCATAGTCGACTTTTACGACACCCACGTGAAGAAAGGGGGAAGTGCTATTCTAACATGGCGCCACACGGGGTTTTAAATAGCCGAGCCCAATAAAGCGATAGGAGTGCGCGGTTGGAGAGTAGCCTGGGGAAAATCCAGGGGAAAACCTCCGACACGACCACGCGTGTGGTTTGGAACACTGGAATACTCTAAGAGTTTGCGCTTCAGTGAGATTGGTTGAGCGGTTTCAACCGAATCTGAGGTGTGAGTGAAATCGAGCTACTGGGAGTTTTGTCGCTGGTTCACTAAACCTAGCCTAGCTGCGTAGAATCCAGCTAGAAACTCAGCTAGGCCCGACCTGGGTCGGACTGGCTCTACCCGGTGTGCGGCGGTACCGGGACGAATAGGGACTATATGTGTCAGTGTTGTCGCGATCGCGCGGTGGACGTTCCCGCCGGCGGGAAAACCTAAGTGTACGCGTCGTGTCTGAGTTGGACGACGTAAGCGCAGCGTTCCATCTTTCGATGGACACTGTGATTACGTCGTCCGGGTCCGTGAGGTTGTGCCTAAGACGCCGGACCGAGCGGCCCCTAATGACTACGGCTAAGTGATCGCAGAGTTATGACAGAGGGGGAGGGATGGGAACGTAGTCGACAGCCTTCCTAACTAACGGATTCCTATGATGGGGGGCATTGTCGAAATAACGTGGCAGTCTGCTTAAAGAAACCATACATGTCTGCACCCATGTCGTTGTGCAGACTGAGGTTCGACTGGTACCACGGAGCACCAGTCGCCCTACGGAGAAAACGATTCTGAATGACCTGAAGCGGCTTGAGCGATGTCATAGGCACGTGAGCAAAAGCTACACTTGCATAAGACAAACAAAACATGATTCGACACTGCGACATTCTGGCGTTACTTCTTAATACTTAGGCTCAGTTTTATAAAGATCCGTGAAGCCTTATGTCAGTTTGTTATGTCAAAAAATGTACTAAGTTACTGAAATTTGATCTGACATTTGGTCTAACGGATCTTTCTAAAACCCAGCTTTACAAAGTTAATTTAGTATGGGCTGCGATTTGTTACTGTGTTAAAGAATCGATATCAGCGAGTTGTAATTTTATGAAAATAAAATACAGATTTGACGTGTTGACTCGTTTGCTGTATTCAGAAGAATGAATTTATAGAAAAACAAATTATTGTCATTATAAATATCATAGACAATTATCAATTTTAAGGTTGCTACCATATAGATCGCAACAACTGACGATTTCTCAATGTAATTTGAGCCGTTGTTGGCTTTAAGGAAGCCTGCGTCTACTCGGTAGATGTCGCTGTACGCCTCCATAATAATAATAATAATAATAAATTCTTTATTTCGGAACACAAGGAATCCATAGTTATATTAGAATATCTACATAGATAATAACATTATTATGACGTCAAACACTGTCACTTTTGGCAACTTATCTGAGGTCTATGAGACTGTGTCCAGTGCCAGAGAATTGGACTGTCATGCGCTTCCGCAACTGCGCTCAGGAGGCTGTTGGTGCTGCCGCGAACACGCCGCATCAGGGATGCCACTCGCTTACGCACTATCGCATGGAAGTCATCGGTGCGTGCCTCCGCGAACATCCCCGACGCACTACAGTAACGCGGCAGCCCCATCACCATCCTAAATGCGTTGTTATAGAGGACGCGCAGGGCGGTATAAGCTGACTTTGTATAGTTGATCCACAGGCTGCATGTGTAAAAAGACTGGCAGTAGGCTCTAAACAATGTTAGTTTAACATTAAGGCGTTATAAGAGGGAACTGGTTGAGGTATTTAGAGGCCGAGAGTGGTTGGTCCGGTAGCTCAGTGGCTAGAACGATTGGCTGCGAATGTTAGAATGTCGAATCTTCTTCAGTCTACATTTTTAAAGAGTTCCCTTTATTTAAAACTAGCTGCTGCCCGCGTAAACTTCCACTCCCTATTGCTAGGGATGATTTTCAGGTTGAAAAGTATTCTATATATTAAACACATTGTTCCAGGAACAAGGAAGATAAATAGTAAACAAAATTAAAGCCAAATACTGTAAACAATACAGTAAGTTACAAGATCACAATGGTTTTTGAGGAGTGTTTCGCTAGGCGATAGAAAAGCAAGTATCTAGCAGAGGGCTGTAATGCATGGCGTGGGCGTGAGGTGAGCTGTGATTGGCTAATTACACTTATCACGCGATATGCAACAGATCTGATTGGATAAGACTCAATACAATGCAATATATGCCTTGTACAATGCAGTTAAGGCGTAAAATCAATTAACAATGAATAATTTTGACTAAACGAAGTGTTGAACGCAGCGGCGTGAACACACATAAACACGTTGTAGGGTCGGTAGGTGGGTTTACGGCCTGTTAATTTGATGCGCCAGTTTGCGGCCACTTGGATGAGTTGATGAACTGAAAGGATATTTTCTTGCTTTTTTAATATATTCCCATTTAATAGCTACCAATTAAACCGCATACAACTCGCTATGAAGCTTGCTACTCGCTATCGGAAGACCAGCGCTGGCGATTGCCCGCATTATGCTGAGATGGTACCGTTTCGAGATAACACAACTTTTTTGTTTATTTTTATATTCTACTTTGCTGTGTTAATTGTTGTCTTTGTCTCGAATAAATATTTTTTATTTCTATGTTTTTAGGGCATGCAAAAATGTAAATATCTTTAATTGAAAAACTTCGTTCTTCAGAAGGCCGCAAACTGACGCAGGCCGCGTAACTGGCCTAGCGACCCTATACCAAGTTTCATCATAATCCATTTAGCCGTTTTTGCGTGATTGAGTAACAAACACCTAAACTTTCGCATTTATTCCAACTCTAATAAAACACACACCGACTCCTAAGGCCATAATAGTCAAATTTCACTTTTTTAATATTTAAAAACTGTTATCGGCAACTTTTTAAAATGCCTTGTGACACGGACCTTTTCACAGAATTAGTCTGATTTAATGTACAGTCGTCACATAAATTGCAACGAACGGGTGCTCACAAACATCTGAACACGAGCATACAGGAGGTAATGTAAGTCGGAAATGGTGGCAGTCCGTTTACCGGCCTATAAAATGTTTAGAATTCAAATTGTGGCAAATTGATAATAGGGTACTTGATAGTAGGGATGGCAATTCCATGTCGAGAAATCGATTATTATGCTCCATACTGAAAATTGAAAAAGAAATTGGAATCGATATTTTCAACAATCGATTTTTTATTTATCTTTCCTATGGTGTTAGTTACACGGTGATTATTAACACGCGATACACTCATATAATGATCAGTATCACAATAATGTTGACGTGTATTGCAGTATCGTGATAATATCTCAGCAAATTCCGATATTTTGAAATATTGATACTTAAGGGGCGTGGCTTCAATATTAGCTTCATTGCTAGAAATGTCCTCATAATGCCGGGGTCTTTATTAGGACTTAGTAACCGTCTAATATTCCCGAAGAGTGTTGCATCCCGTTTTGCCGTGCGCGGAAGACATAAGTGTGTCTCTTCCGCGTGGGGTACCGAATCGAGGCATCCCCTTAAAGGGTAAGGGGTTTAAAGTTTTAGATAGGTATCTTGTATTAACGGAGCCATTTCTACAAGAGTATAAAGTCTGTGTCATACCTGTTTTTGCGCACCCTTGGAAATTAGTTTTATGTTGATGAAAATAAATATTGTAATATATTAAATGTGTCATATACCTTCAAGTTATACTATAGTATAGTTCAGTCGGCATCAAAACTAACTACGCATATGAAGACGTCAAAATGTCTTGTACCCGTGTATAAATATAAACACTTGACGTCTTCATGTGTTCGTAAATATGGGCACGGACTGAGCGATCAAAAATATGTGAACACGACTATGTTCAGGGCATAAAGTTGCTAGAGTCCGACTCCGCTAACTCTACATTGAAATAATTTGGCAACACCACCTCAAACGTCACATTTTCATACAAATATGACGTATAATGCAGTGTTGCCCAGTTATTCCTTCCAGAGTTAGCGTGGTCGGACTCTTAAGATTATTTTGAAACTTTGGGGAAGTACATATTTATGAATTCGACTTTTATTCCCAGTCTGATGTATTAGGGATATAAAAATATCGTTTAATTTAAACTTACTTTGCATCTCTGTCGCACTTGTACATTCGAGCGACAGAGATGGAGATGCTTATACCACGGAATAGTTAACAGGGATAAGCTCGCCTTTGTACATATATGCCAACTGTACTTGTAATTTGTGTCATTTACCATGTTCAATAGTAATGTTTTATTTCCCACCTAGCCATAAAGTGGCAATTACAGCACGCTCCTCGCGCGGTAAATCCCACTTTGGCCAGGGGAAGATATACAATTGGTGTACTTATCACGGGCGGTAATTAAGAAAGCCACAGATCGCACCTTCGACTCCTCTAGTGTTGCAGGTGTCTGGGCGACGGTAATTGCTTACCATCAGGCGATCCGTCTGCTCGTTTGCTTCCTATAACATAAAAAAAAGATCGCAGGTATTTGTCGTCCTTTATGCGCAAAAGAAGTATCTACCTAGGGAGGCACATCATGCCCCCAGAGGACATACAACAGATTGCGACCCAAAGAATCTGGAAATTCCTGAAAGCAACGGGTATAAGCAAAGAACTTTAAGGGCTGCCACAATAGATCAATACTGGTCGAGGCGGCAACAAAGGCCCACAACAAACAATAATAATAATAATTTGTCGTCAAAGACCTGCGATCTGATACATTCTTTGTTTTACCGCCCTTTACCCGTCGTCTATCGGTCCCTGGGATCCCAGTGATCAAAACAAAAGAATGCTATTGTTTTTTTGCCGGGAGACGACGTCTTAAGTTATGTACTATTACATACATACATTAACATACAGAAGGTATCTAGGCGTTAAAACATGGCAGTCGCACGCGCTTGCCGTTAAGCATGTGCTCGTTAGTTATCGCGATAGCCTATCAGTGCCTTTACCATGAGTTTACATGACCGTACTCTCTAGCGACTGCGTAAAAATTTGTATGTGCAATAGTACAGCGCCTCTGGCGGTTACGCAATAGAACTAACAATCGGCATACTATATCGTTTACGCAGTCGCTAGCGAGTACGGCCATGCAAACTCATGGTAAAGGCACTGGACACCACGGAGGTGTGCCACAGCCGAGTTTAGCCGAAGCCAGGCACGTATCCAGACTTGGTTCGGGGGGGGCAAACATTGAAACAACCATGTGAACCGCTGTGATCACTGTACTATGAAAACAGCTAAAAACGTTTTCGAGGGGGGGATAAATCCCAATTTATTCCCCCCCCCCCCTCTGGATACGTGCCTGGCTTAGGGCTGCTACCGTGACGGCATTCGAAATGTTCCCTCTGTCGCACTTGCAAGTTTGCACATAAGTGCGACAGAGAGGGAAACCTTTGTGGTTCGCGGTAGCACTCCAGGCAGGGCTCGGAACCGGTTTCTACTATTTTTTAAATATCTCCTAAAGTATTTCTCATATCTCCATTTTTATTGTAAGAATTGTTTTTGTTAACCTTTATATATGAAATAAATGATTCAAAGCACGAAATAATATCGTAAAACGCAATTAACCGGTTAATTGTATGAAGAGGAAACCGGTTCCCGAGCCTTGATCCAGGGATTTTTGGTTTGACCAAATAATCGTAAGCGGTGTTCGAATCTAATTGTATAGGAAGTTTGACAAATTTCTAAGCCCCATATTCATAAAACTTAACAAACCTCTGCTAACTAAAATGTTCTTTGTCCCATTCTCACAAACGTCAATGTCAAAATGACAGATAAGGACAAACGAACTTTAGCGGCTAGTTAACTAATATAGGTTTGATAGACGTTTATGAATAAGGGGGTAAGGCACTGGCTCAAGAAAACTGTTTAGCGAACGAAATTAACACAAAAGTTATTTCTAGGATATTTGAAATGTGTTACACGTTACTTGCAAGTGTTGCAAGTTACAAAACTTGCAAGAAGTCAGCTTGCCGCGACTGAGCATGTACTCGGAACTTCGTATCGTGCCCTCCCTTTCACTCTCGTGTTATTCACTATATGAGTGAGAGAGACGGCACGATGCCAAGTTCGGTGTAGCCCCTCTGTTTATATGTGAACATTGGCTTGCAGAAGTATTATTCTTCAAGTTTTATTGCTAATTTAAACGTGTAAGTTACACAAACTGTAAAAATCCCAGAAGTGACTTACTCCTTAGTAAGAAAAAAAATACCCTCGTATTTTTTAATGTTTACACATAAGACCTGCAATAAGTATAGCAAGTTGAACAAAATTGCAGAATATAGCTAGCAGTGCCTTTACCATGAGTTTACCTGACCGTACTCGCTAACGACTGCGTAAAAAATTGTGTGGAAAAAAGTAAAGCGCCTCTGGCGATTACGCAATAGAACTAGGAATCGGCATACTAAATCGTTTATGCAGACGCTAGCGAGTACGGTCATGCAAACTCATGGTGAAGGCACTGTTTACACTATGCAAGTCACTTGAGGAAGTTAACTTCTGCTAATTTCATTGTAGTCTAAATATCGCTTTAAGCGAGGAATGAAAGCTATTGATCGATCTGTAGCCAGGAAAAAAATTCGACATGTATTTTTGTTATAAATCCATCAAATGTATTATAATATAGAGGATGGCTCATTTAGATCGGTCAGTATGGGAAAGTCTCAAACTATAAGATATACGAAGATGTGTTCTTTGGAACCATGTGATCGATTTTAATAACAAGATAAAACTGCATTCATACATTTAAAAAGACTGTACTCAGCTAGGGAATCGAACCCGGTCGTTTTGAAAAAAAAAAACTAACAGTATTTCTATTTAGATATCGATTGTGACAGGCTTAAAGCGTTGTATGTAACAAGTTGCGACACCAGTAAAGAGTTACAAACAACCATAGAGACAATTTAACATGTCTGAACTTGTTGAATATTGTAACGATGCACGGTGGTCACTTCGAACGCGAAACCTACTAAAATAAAATCAAAAATCAAAATCAAACATTTATACTGCAAATAGGCCACAAGGGCACTTTTACATGTGAAAATATTAATTTACAATTTAAGAAAGTCTGCCTATAATAAGTAATACATTTTTTATGTCAAAATATTAATTTACAGTTCAAGAAGGAATATAAATTTCGAGTTTACAATTATAACAAAATTAATGTCATACAGTGAAGATAAACTTGCAAAGCTATCTATTACAAATATTACAACATCAGTAAAGTTAGAGATGTATAAGGTCTCAAGATTAAACAAGGAGTATAATGAAATTAATATAATATCCCAGAGATGTACATGGTCGCTGAGCGTCAAAATTAAAATTAATTTAATATTGTTAGAGATGTATATGGTCTCTAAGTCACTGATAATAAAAACGAATCCACAACAGGATGATGTCTCTCGTCAATCGCTAAATTGAGGTACATATGTGAAACCAATGCATTTTATTCATTTTAGACACCATGTTTCATAGAAACATTTACTGCTCATAGACCTATACAATCGATATCTAAATAGAAATAAACTTAGTTTATTTTTTGAAAACGACCGGGTTCGATTCCCGAGCTGGGTACAAGTTTTTTTTAAATGTATGAATGCAGTTTTCCTTGTTATTAAAATCGACGACATGGTTCCTAAGAACAAATCTTCGTATATCTTATAGTTTTAGACTTTCCCATACTGACCGATCTAAATGAGCCACCCTGTATACCTATTTTTATATTTTTACACACAAATAATTAAATTATGTCATGAATTAAACACATTTGATGTTAAGTCTGTTAATAGTATTTTATATCTTGAAGGTACATGTTCAGAATGACTAGTATTGATTTGCTTTTTAAATTAGGTGTTTGTAAAAAATATACGAGAAAAATTAAAAATCCATTTCTGTGTTTTATTCCTAAGCTTCCATACGGAAATCACACTTGGCAGTGCATTGCATCCGTCCAATCACATACAATGTTTGACGACCGCTTTAGCCTAGTTGGTAGTGGGCCTGCCTACGAAGCTGGAGGTCTCGGGTTCGAATCCCGGTCAGTGCCTTTACCATGAGTTAACATGAGCGTACTCGCTAGCGACTGCATAAAAAATTGTATGGGCAAAAATACAGTGCCTTTGGCGGTTACGCAATAGAACTAAGAATCGGCATACTAAATCGTTTACGCAGTCGCTAGCGAGTACGGTCATGCAAACTTATGGTAAACGCACTTACTGTTGTAACTAATAATAATAAAACTAAAATAGAAATTATATAAGAATCACTTTTTAAATTGTTGCTAATATTTCAGATATTACCAATAATCTCTTTCACTTGAAAAACAAACCTACTACGATTTAATACTTCGCCAAGCCACTCCGAGAGCAGAAAACACAGAAGTCGTTTTTTTGGAATCTGTTTTTATTTTTTTATCATTTTTCTTATTTCGGTACTTAACACTTTTTACTTAGCGAGTGATTACCAGGGTGCATCTCATGACAATTCCAATAAGCTCAAACACGACTAAGCTACACCGTTTTATTACGGAGTTCCTTTGCCTACCTTTCCGGCTTTAACCAGATCAGGTTGATGGTAGTCTAACCTAACCTAACCATAACTTACATCAGGACCATTTAAATTGGCTTCGTCATAGTCGCTTCAGTATAATGATCGAAAGTTATGGATGACCATCCGTGGTCTTCATCAATTCCCGTTCACCAAATGCTACTTTCTGAATGCAAATACTCGATTTGTTACCGAAAATACTGAAATCGCTATGTTTCCCTGTGAGGAGTTCCCTCAATTCGTCATGGTTCCCATCATCAGATGTGAACGTTTAAAACAACGGGACCAATCTTTAAGCATATGCTTTCAAACAAAGAAATAATTTTCCATATCTGGTGGGCTAGCATAACTTTATACTGCCAAGTCGTATCTCGCGCGACTCAGCGATTCCTGTCTCACTCGAACTGTGCGAATTAGAAAGAGGAGGGTGGATTTTTCTCTACTCGCGTCGCGTCGCAGCGGCAGTTCTGCTAGCCCCGCTGTTCATAAATGGAGGAGGAATCGCGCAACAAACATACAAAAAAACATACAGTCGAATTGAGAACCTCCTCCCTTTTTTAAGTCGGTTAAAAAATACAGACCAACGTAGATGTTCGAGGTTGTGGATCGGCAGTGGTGTGGTGGTTTCCAGCAGGGAAGTAAAAACACAAGGCTCCTTTTTCCGAAGACTATATTCAACATATAGAGATGCGGAACTTATCGTCAGAACAATAAAACATATTTATTAACTTACTTACATCAGTAAAATTAAATAAGGACATGCGTCCCCGATGATGGATAGAGCAAGAAGAGGGAGAGTGACAGCTGAAGGTTGCCATGTACAATAGGTAAAAAATAAGTCCCCCATTCATGAGTAATGTGGGCCATAGAATATCCAACACTTCCCCTCTAGGGCACACATTAGGACGCAAAAGCATACATAAGAGTCAATAAATAACATTCAGATATAATGGCAAAACTCTACATGAATTGTAATTTGACTCTACATATTGTACGCAAACGACTCTACATGAGTTATGATTAGGCTCTACATATTATATACATGTGACTCTACATTAAACTTTATAATTTACAACAAACTGTTAGGTTTTAAAGTAAATAGAAATGCAAGTCGAGCTATATAAAGCCTACTACTTATACAACAATAGTTATGCATGCTCTAGTTATTATAATTAAGTTTCACAAACGTTCATGGCTTTCGTAAAGACTTGGTGCTTTACTCTACATAAAGGTTTAGTTAACACATCGGCAATCATTTTATCCGTAGGTAAATACTCAATTTTAATGACATTGTTTGATATTAAATCTTTTACGTAATGATATCGAATGTCGATGTGTTTAGTACGCTTGTGACAGTACTGTTTTGCTTGTAAGAGCTTATGTGCACTCTGATTATCATTATAAACAGTACAATTAATCTGTCCAGGTAATATCTCTGATAGCAAACTCTTAATGAACGATATATCTTTACACACATCACTTATAGCTAGATATTCAGATTCCGTCGATGATAATGAGACACATCGTTGTTTACGAGACTCCCAATTAACTGTATTTCCCCCTAATTTAATGACATACCCAGTGTAGGACTTTCTGTCTGTGATATCATTGGCCCAGTCTGCGTCAGTATAAGCACACAAAGACCAATTCATACCTTTATAGAAACATAAAGAATATTGAATTGTACCTGCCAAATAACGCAAGATTCTTTTAGCTGCTAACCAATGTGACCTATCGAAACAGTTATTAAATTGACTAAGTTGACTACATGCAAATGTTATATCTGGACGTGAACACACACTTAGATACAACAAGCAACCTAGTAATTGTCGATAGTTATAGACTTCATCCTGCAAACAGTCATTAGTTTCAGGTTTTACAAGTTTACAGTTAACCTCCATAGGTGTGGACACGGCCTTACAGTTTTCCATACCAAAACGAACAAGCAGTTTCCTAATGTATTCGCTCTGATCGAGCATTAAAGTTCCCTTTTCTCTATTTCGGGAAATATTTATACCTAAACAGCTCTTAAGTGCACCCAAGTTTTTAACATTAAATTTATCTTCTAAAATCTTTAATAAACTATGTTTGTGCGAGCTGTTTGCACTGTAGAATACATAAAAATCATCAACATATAGCGCCAAAATTATTATATCACCCTTGTCACCTTTTACATAAACACAAGGTTCACATTTTGACTGTCTGAAATTATGTTCAGTAAGTAAATTATGTATTGTACAGTTCCACATCCTACTTGCCTGTTTAAGGCCATAAATGCTTTTCTTTAATAAACAAACTTTATTTGTCTTATTATTACTGAAGCCAGTTGGCTGTTCCATATACACAGTCTCATTCAGTTCAGCATTTAGAAAAGCTGTAGCCACATCTAAATGGTCTATATTCAAGTCTAATTGATTTGCTATACAAAATAAAATTCGCATCGTCGCATGACGTACTACAGGGGCGAATGTTTCATTATAATCAATGCCTTCACGTTGTGTAAAGCCTCTGGCAACTAATCTCGCCTTGAAACGATCAAAATTACCAGCTGCATCGTACTTAGTTTTAAAGACCCATTTACATTTAATAACGTTTTTACCAGTGGGTCTATCCACAATTTCCCAGACATTGTTACTAACTAGAGCATCATACTCTGATTTCATGGCTTCTAACCATTGTTCCCCATTAGGGCTATTAATTGCTTGCTCATATGTGATAGGCTCATCGATTAATGGTGAAAGGCCATGAGCGAGTAGAGACATGTCAGACATGTCATAGTCCGAATATCTCGAAGGGAGTACATTACGTGTAGCGCGAACAGACCGATGTGGTTCAGTGACGGCCACAGGACGAGTCACTTCACCATCTCCAGCTGCTACAGGCGAAGACGGGCTCAGAGACGGAGTGCCATCGGTGCCTACAGAAGAGTCAGCTGGTCCAGAGTCATCGCTGCTTCCAGTACAGTACACCTCGGACTCTTCACCTGAAATCGACATAGAATTCTTGTCAGATACATTCAAATTATTATTTTCAAATTCATTCTCATCATTAATCATATTTTCATATTGTAAAATATCTTCATTTAAAATATCATCACTTAAAATATCATTGGTTAAAATAGTTTCATTATCTGAATTTATTTGAATTTCATTATAAGTATTCTGACTAGAAATATCACATGTTGCTTCCTTCTCATCATCACAGTAAGTTAAAATAAAATTATTTTCTGACAAATCCTGCAAAGGTTTTAAACTGGGATTATAAAATCTATTCTCTATAAAGGCAATGTTACGTGATTTAATCACCTTTGTGGGATCCAAAGGATCGGCTAAACGATAGCCCTTAGAAGTTTCACAGTAGCCCACAAAAATGTATTCTTTAGCCCGGGCATCCAATTTGTCTCGCAGATGCTTAGGTACAAGAGAAAAAGCACTACAGCCAAAAACCCTGAGGTGGCGAAGGTCGACCTTCTTGCCAGACCACACCTCCGCAGGAATACGTCCAGCTAAAGCCGATGTGGCAGTACGATTTTTAATATGGATGGCAGTCATAGCTGCTTCTCCCCAAAATCGTTTGCTGAGACCTGAGTGCTGTAACATGCAGCGTACCTTATCAAATATAGTTCTGTGAGAACGTTCGGAAACGCCATTCTGGGCTGAGCAATAGGGAATAGTAGTCTGGTGAATAATACCATGGTCTTTTAAAAATTTTGTAAATTTAGTACTGGTATATTCACCTCCATTGTCTGAACGTAAGCAAAGAACTGGCAAATTTAATTGTTTTTCAACTAAAGCCTTAAAATTAATAAAACAATCAAGTACCTGTGATTTGTTTTTAATAATGTATCCAAATGTTTTCCGGCTGAAGTCGTCCGTGAAGGTGACCAGGTATCTTCCTCCTCCATAGCTTGCCTCTGGCATTGGTCCACAGACATCGCTGTGCACCAGCTGCAGCTGCTGTGTTGTTTTGGTGGTGCTTGCCTTCGGGAAAGGCTCGGCCGACAGCTTCCCCTTCATGCAAGCCTCACAGTTCTTCAGTTGTTGTTCATGGTTCTGAAACAGCACACCACATGCATCCCGTAACCTAGACATACCTGCTGGGTGCAAATGTCCAAGGCGGTTATGCCACAATTCTATAATGGATGGAGCAGAGGCAGCGACTGCAGCACTCGGTGACACCTGCCTAGTTTGCAGATTCAAAGAGTGCATCCTATTAGGTTCATACCTGCCTTCCCTACAGACTTCCCCACATAATTTATAAATACCGTTTACACATTTAGCTAAGGCTATATGGTTGCCAGGTGCTTTAATCAGACTATCCCTATCATAAACATAACACCCATCTTTATTAAAGAGAATAGAATGGCCATCTTTACATAATTTAGATACTGACAACAAATTGGCCGACAAGTTTGGAACTAGTAAAACATTTTTGAAGGTTCTCACCTGTCCGTTCATAGAAATGTTCAGATCTCCTACTTGTGAACTTGTCATGACATCACTATTCGCTAGGCATATGCTATTTAACTTAGTGTCTCTCAAATTTTGAAGAACAGCACTTTTGTTCACAAGGTGTGCCGAAGCGCCACTGTCTAAGTAAATCTGGGAACTGTTCTCAGCAAAAAAAGCTTTAACTGATGGCTCATCTGCGTTCTTCTTCCTCTTATCTCGCTTGAGCTCAAAGCACTTCTGCTTAACATGCCCTATCCTATGACAGTACGAGCACTTGGGCTTTGCTCCGCTGATGAAGGCTGTAGTTGATGACCCGTTGACAGCAGTTTTCCTCTGCGCCTCCTGCAGCAGACGAGCTCGCACCAAATCACTTTTCAACTTCTCCGAAGATATGCAGTATGTTTCAAGATTTGATACTAGAGTGTCATACTCAGCCGGTAGGCCACTAAGAAGAATCTCCGCTATCTCCTGATCATCTACTTTCCTGTCGATGTCTTCCAACTGATGCACTATTGACATGACATGTTCTATATATTGCGTCATGTCAGCGTGTTCCGTAAAGTCCACCCGATGGAGTTGTCGGAGCAGGAGCACTCGCCGGTATAAGCCGCGGTCCTCAAATACATCTGCCAAGTTCTGCCACGCTTGCTTAGCAGATACGGCATTCCTGACATATTGGTAAAGTGTAGACTTAACATTTAGACATATGCGAGCTAGCGCGCGTTGATCGCGCACGGCGTCAGCATTAGTGAGAGGTTCAGCATCTTCTTCACGATTTATCATATCCCAGAGACCTTCACAGACTAAGAGCATCTTTATCATAAATTTCCAACTGTGGTAGTTCGTACCATCCAACTTTTCGATGGCTGCTGCACCGCCCATGATAACATGGCTTGAGACATTCTCGGCCGCATTTGCCATAATAAAGTTGACAATGAAAAATATTGGTCGAACTCGATGCAGCACGATGTACCACTAATTACCTTGGTCTTCCCGCTGGAAACTATCGAAGCCACACTGTGATGATCTTGGATTATTACTTCTTGATCTGGGGCCAGAAACCTGTTCGAGGTTGTGGATCGGCAGTGGTGTGGTGGTTTCCAGCAGGGAAGTAAAAACACAAGGCTCCTTTTTCCGAAGACTATATTCAACATATAGAGATGCGGAACTTATCGTCAGAACAATAAAACATATTTATTAACTTACTTACATCAGTAAAATTAAATAAGGACATGCGTCCCCGATGATGGATAGAGCAAGAAGAGGGAGAGTGACAGCTGAAGGTTGCCATGTACAATAGGTAAAAAATAAGTCCCCCATTCATGAGTAATGTGGGCCATAGAATATCCAACAGTAGAAACATTTATTTTGTTGGTTAAAAACCGGGTCATTGTCAGATTTAGGTTCGCGTCTTTTATCAAAAGTTAAGGGCCACAAAGCTTAATTTTGGATTGGTCTAGTAACCCCCATAAACGGTGTTTCCGTAACTATAAATCCATGTAATAAAAATATAACTTATATGTACATAAGCCGTTAACTTTTGTTTTTACAACTGACAATGACCCAACCGATACCACGGTACCGCTTTAAGACAAGATTACACAGAAAACCTCGTTTTATAATCACTGATACGCAAACATTATATACTTGTCTGACCACTTAGATCATTAGTTCATCCTCAAGCTTGTTGACGGTCACTTGCCACCATCCCTACATTAAAAACATATCAGCGCTCATTTAGATAAAAGGAAACGTGCAGTGCGAGAAAGTGTATATTGTGTTTTGTGTTTTAAAACTGTGTTTAAATGATGACTTTTTAAGTATAACAACTACCTACATATTGTATAGGTGGGTGCTAATTTTATTCAGCTATTTGATTATATACTTCGTAACGTATAATTTATGCTCATTTCTTAGAAAAAGACTCTGTCAATATGGTCGGGATTTTCCGATTCTAATGTGACTTAAGTATTGACATTGTTATGTAAAAAGTCGCAAACGGGAGTCCCCGTATTTATAAATAGTGGATCACGAGAAAATATGGCTGGAAATCAGTATAAAACTTTTTTTGTCAAAACAGGTTTTTTACTTTTATGAGTATAAGTTGTGAGGAAATCTGTGGTACTTTTGCAGATAATGATTACTCTATTAAATTGTGATAGATTGTGCATAAAAATGGTAACAAAACTCATTGATTTATACAATAATTTTATCAAGGATGAGCCTTTAAGTAAACCTAATTTTATTGAAGTGTAACTTTAATGTTTATTGAAGTTGATTGGGTATCTGTTTTCATCTGTGAAAAAAAAACTTAATTATTTAGTTACCTACCCTTGGCCGCACGTGTTTTTGAACAAATCTTATGTAGTTACCTATACCACCCTATACCAAAAACTAGGTAGGTTGTTTTACCTTTTTAAGTAAAATTTTCGAACCCCCTTTTCATCCCTTTAGGGAAGCAATTTCGGAAAATGCTGAAACATGTTTTGTTGTATTTAAACAGGCTTTTTAAGTACTTCGTTTTAATGTTTTATTTACCTTTAGAATAGTTATCTACCTACATGCCTAAACACACATTTTTATACACCAATGACAAGTATAAAACGGTATAACCTTGTTTTTTGCATGCATTTTGGTCCGCGTTCGGAATTACAATTAGGTTCAAGTTCAGTCAACCGGTCCCCGCCAGAGGTCATATCCAAGGATCTCCTCGGCAACAGAGATACATGTGTATATTCTGTATTTTAGTATTATAAAAAGACTTCATCATTGTTCCTGGCTGGCTTTTCGGTGAAGGAAAGCATTGCGGGAAAAACGGGCTAATCCAGGCACGTATACAGACTTTTGGTTCGGGGGGGGGACAAACATTGAAACAAGCATGTGAACTGTGTAAAAATCGCTGTAATCACTACTGGCTAAAAACGTTTTCGGGGGGGGGGGATAAATCCCAACTATCCCCCCCTCGACGTTATCCCCTATCTATTGACGTGCCTGTCAATCCCAAAAAGGACTAGTTTTTCCTCTGGATTGGAAGTTCAAACGGCAGTCCCTACGTTGGCCCAATCTGTGGCCCAATGTGATGAGTTCTTAGGGACCTATTATTTGATTTTGATGTCTCATTGCTCCCAGTTGTGGAATAAAATCCCTCTACCGCCGTTTTCTTGAGGGACCACATTATAGGGTTACACATGAAAATAAGTACCTAAAATTGAAATACCTGTAGTTAAAATAACTACGTTCGAAATACTTATTTTTTAGAATACCTATTACTTGTTTAACCTATGTTCATAATACCTAATGGACGAAATACCTACCTATCGAACGATTAACCTAAACTTGAAACAAGTAGGTAACTGTCAGTATACCTATGTACGAAATACCTATCGAACAATTAACCTAAACTTGAAACAACTGTCAGTATACCTATGTACGAAATACCTAAATATTTTTAAAATACCTATATTTCATTACACCTAATAGTAGAAATACCTACAGTATGGGAATGGGGGTACTAGCCTAACTAAGTGTTTAGTTACTGTTTGTTTATCTCATTTGACTAAAAATATCGGTTGTATCCTAATGAGGGTACTTACTTAGCTCTGTTTTAGGGTTCCGTAGCTAAAATGGCAAAAACGGAACCCTTAATAGATTCTTCATGTCTGTCCGTCCGTATGTCACAACCGATTTACTCGAGACTATAAGCACTACAATTATGGAATTTGGTAGGAAAGTGTATTCTATGAACCGTTAGGTATATAAAAGTGATGTGAAATTACAAAAAAATATTAAATTAGGGGGGGGCACTCCATACATGTAACCATAATAGTGCACTTTAGGTATATTGACTATAGGTATTTTGGCCGTAGCTATATCAAAGGCAAATCGTCTATTACGTATTTCATCCGTTACGCTTTTTGAACATTAGGTACTTCGTTCATTAGACTATTTGAACGTAGGTATTTCAAACTTCGGTCATGGTTGTTGGTATTTTAAAAATAGGTATTTCGTACGTAGTTATTTTAACAATAGGTATTTCAATTCTAGGTATTTTCATGTGTAACCTATCATAGGCTTCTTCAAGGAAGGAGTGTACATATATACCTACCCTACGGCCCCTACGGGTTTCTAAACGGTCGGATATTCGCGATCCTCATTACAAAAGAATGCTATTGCTTATTTTTCTCGCCGACATACTATGGCTTAATTAAAGTTGTATGTAGCAGTGCCCTCACAGGGTTTCATAGCAGAACTTATCACTGTCGTATGGTATGAACGTCTGAGTGTCGAATACTGGGACCTTTATCTTACCTGTATTGTACGTATGAAAGCAAAACAATAAACAATTAACTGAATAATAATTGCGGAGCATAATAGGTACGTAGGTAATTTAAGATATTGTCTTCGCTTAGCTTTTAAAATAGAATCTGACGGACTTCGAAATCCGAACTTCGTATCGTGCCATCCCTTTCACTCATATACTGTACAGCACGAGACTCCCTGGCAACGTGTATCCTATAAATTTACTCGTCGCTACTAATTGCCTAATAGACCAGGTATTGTATTGTATTGTATTGAGTATAATAAAATTACGCATGGACGGACTTATGTCAGATTAACTTAATTATTTGGCATGTTTAATAAGGGGGTCGATTATAACACGGGTCAACATTTAGGGTACTTTGGAACTCATGAATCTCTCATCACATGTGTCATGCGGACGAAGACGCATAGTTTTTCATATTAGTTTGTATTGTACTATGTACAGGCATATTTATAAAATCGTTGTAAAGACTGCTTTTCGGGTTACACGTCAGGGATACCATCTGAATTTTTAAATTTGCCGCGCTTTCTCATTCTCAATATTCTCATCTTTCATTTGCCAGACACTTGGCCCATGAGGGGCTCCATAGGGAGTTTAGCAAGCGTAGATTAGGTAGGCGACAGGCGACCCACGCGCGGGCAGCTTTCTCGCGCAAAGAATTGCCATCGCATTTCTAATGCTGCCTGCGTAATGGGTACAATACCTAGGGGGCCTAAATTTGATATTATTTTTTAGTTTGCATTGCTATGCGGATGACAGTACCGGCAACACTACACAGACCGAGCGAATAACCCTCGTTCGAACGTGGAGGAGAGCCGAAATGTACTGTTTGCTTCTGAAATCGAGAGTACTCTAGCCAGAGTCTCCGATTGGGGACGACTAAATTTGGTCCAGTTCAATCCCACCAAGACGCAAATTTGCGCATTCACCGCAAAAAAAGTCCCATTTACTGTGGCCCCTCAGTTTCAGGGCACACTCCTTACCATGTCTCAGAGCATTGGGATCCTAGGCGTTGAAATCTCCAGTGACATGCAGTTCCGTAGCCACTTAGAAAGTAAGGTTAAGTTGGCATCAAAGAAACTTTGAGTGCTCAATAGGTCGAAGCAGTACTTCACACCTCGACAAAGGCTGCAACTTTACAAGTTGCAAGTTAGGCCTCATATGGAGTACTGCTCTCACTTATGGGCGGGAGCTCCAAAATACCAACTTAGCCCTTGTGACTCGGTTTAAAGACGTGCAGTGAGAATTGTCGACGATCCCAGTGTGACAGGCGACCTTGAACCGCTTGGTCTCAGGAGGGACTTTGCCTCCCTGTGCGTGTTCTACCGCCTGTATAACGGGATGTGCTCTGAAGAACTGTTTGATGATGTCCACGGCCACCTTTCATCATCGCACCGCTCGCCATCGGCAGCGAGCTCATCCCCACACCTTGGAGCCACTTGCGTTCTCGTACAGTACGATTCAACAGGCACTTTATACCAAGAACACTTCGGTTGTGGAATGAGCTTCCTGCCGAGGTGTTCCCAATGGGCTACAGAATGGGACTCTTCAAAAAAGGCGTGAAAAGGTTTCTTATGGGTCAGCAACGCGCGAGTAATGCCTCTGGTGTTGCAAGCGTCTATAGGCGACGGTAACCACTTGTGGTGGGCTGTCAGCGTGTTTGCCACCGACGTGGTATAAAAAAAAGTGTTTAGTTAACTACGTAATATATAATTCCTTTCTTAATATATGTATTATTGTATCTATAGAATTTACAATTCTAATTTGGAATGTCATGATGTCATGTCACACATTCCGAGAAAATTTAATTAAAAATGCAATTATAAGGATATAATTTGAATTACGGCACAATATATACTATCAATACGCTCTGAATATAATCCTGCTTGGATTTGAAGAATTTTGAGGCTTGATTCCCAAATTTATGCATTTTGTAAATATTCCGGCACGCACCACATAAGTTTGTCACCACTGTATTGCCAAGGCTGCCGAAAATATACTCGCCTTAACAGAACGTCATCGAAATGCCGACAGCGTAAGGAGTGTAGTAGCGCTACCCGGCCATAAATTCCAAGGAAAAGAAGCAAGAAGTTCCGCAAACTCTTAGGGGCTGCGCCCCTGTATTATGACATTTTTCTGACAGTGCCTGTTGTCACCTATTGTTTTTATTTCAAATGTGTTTATTGTAAATAGTTAAAATAGTGCCTAATTCATTGTAAGTTTCTGTTTTTATACGTAGTTTCTTTCTATATACAATTTTAAGTACCCATAAAAGTACACTTAAGTGCGAATGCATACATTTTCACAACCATTAGATTTAAAAAATCACACATGCAATATATGTAACAAGTCTTTTCAAAGTTCCCGTGGTCTCAACATCCATTTTTCTAAATCTCATAGAAATTGTTTGTCGCAAAATGCTCCTCCTCCTGCAGCCTCAAGCCACCCATTGTCATCTCTTACGGCCCAACGCCAACATAGCCTTAATTTACACCATCATCTCAGTTACCTAAAATGCAATATCCCAATCACCAAAAGAATTCCGCGCGGTGCCAGGATCTCTGTCGCTACCCGCCTTTCGCATCTGATTGATGAGTGCATACAGGAGAATAGTTACGTAACATGGAGCAACCTCCTTACTTTCTCCTACTGCACTCTGCATGCAACTGCCGCAGCTAAACATTTATCTCTAACACAACAGCTAAAAAATAACTGCTCAACTCCCTTAGCTCTAGCTACCCATAATACACAGCGATCAGACGGCAAACACCCAGTTTTTAACCTGGCTAAAAGCGTGGAAAACAAAATATGTGACGGAGATCTAAAAGGTGCTGCCCGTATTTTGTTTTCTAGCGATACACTATCACCCGACACTCCCGACACCCTTTCGGCCCTCCGTTCGAAGCATCCCCCAGCCCCGACAACGCCTTGTTTCCTCGACCCTCCGACTGCAACACAGGACAGTCTCCAGGTCGAAGACAAACACGTGATCGATGCAATCTCTAGTTTTAAAAACGGTTCTGCGGCAGGTTTAGACGGGATCTCTCCGCAACATCTTAAGGATCTTATCGCTCACGGGGTCGGGGATGCGGGCAAGAAACTAGTTACTTCCTTAACTAACCTGGTTAATTTTATGCTGAGTGGTTGCGTCATCGGAGAAATAGTCCCGATTCTCTATGGAGCCAATCTCATCGCCCTCACAAAAAAGGATGGTGGTGTAAGACCTATTGCAGTTGGGTCTACCCTAAGACGATTAGCCTCTAAAATTTCAGTCCGACATATCATGTCTAAATTACAAAATAAATTCGAACCTACACAATTAGGATTTGGGACAAAAGGTGGTTGCGAGGCTGCCGTCCATGCCCTACGCACATACCTCAGCACCGATCATTGCGAAGTGCTCTTAAAAATCGACGTCAAAAACGCATTTAATTCAGTCAATAGAGAAACCCTGCTGGCAGAGATTAGAAATAATATTCCGGAACTCTACAACTACCTCCTTCATTGTTATGCCGATCCCTCCAAATTAATGTACCGAACTCATGAACTATCCTCGGAAGTTGGATGCCAGCAGGGCGATCCCCTCGGGCCGGCTATTTTTAGTTTGGCTATCAATCCGATTATACAAAAATTAAGTTCAAAATTCAACGTTTGGTACTTAGACGACGGCACCCTAGGAGGCGACTTAACTACCGTACTCTCTGACCTCTCGGCTCTCAAAAATAAATTTGAATCTATTGGTCTGGAACTAAATTACAACAAATGTGAGCTCTACATACACAGTACAAACCTTAACCATTCGAATATTACACATCAGTTTAATAATTTAATACCAAATGTAAAAATTGTCACGAAAGATTCCCTCAGCCTCCTAGGGACGCCAATTTTTGACGATTCTTTTCCGAACCACATCAACAACACTGTTTCAAAATTCCAAAACTGTGCCGATCGTCTACTGGAAATTAGTCCCCATTCGGCTCTCTTTATACTAAAATTTTGCCTTTTTGTCCCTAAATTAACATACATGCTTCGCTGTAGCCCTTTTTGGAAACACCAAAATTTACTTACTCCTATTGACTGCTTAGTCAAAACAAATTTGGAACTAATTCTAAATCTAAAACTAAGCGAAGAGTCCTGGCGTCAAGCATCCCTTCCTGTCCGTTACGGCGGGCTTGGGGTGCGCAAAATTTCAAGTGTTTCCCTGCCCGCGTTTGTATCGTCCGTCCACAGCTCGACTGATCTCATAGGGAAAATCTTAAGGACTTCTCCTTCAAACTTTGAGATCGCGGGTTTGGACGACGCTAGAAACGCCTGGTTGTCTGCCTGCCCGGGGCAAAATGTCCCACAGAATCTTAAATCACAGAGGAGCTGGGATGATGCAATTACAAAATTAACTTTTAACACTCTTTTGGACTCCAGTTCTGGAGCACACCGAGCCCGCTTGATTGCTGCAGGAAGTGAGGAGGCTGGCCACTGGTTGAACGCGTACCCATCGCCTAATACAGGTACTTTCTTGGGACCCGAGACACTGCGTTTGGCAGTCGGCCTTCGCCTGGGAGTACCCATATGCGCACCACATAAGTGTCACTGTGGCCACGACGTCGATCAACTAGGGCACCACGGACTATCTTGTCAAAGAAGCGCAGGCCGCTTCTCCCGTCACGCCGCGCTTAATGACGTCATCCGGCGGTCTCTTGCCAGCGTGAACGTACCGGCGGTACTTGAGCCGGTCGGGATCGCCAGGGACGACGGCAAGAGACCGGACGGAATGACGCTGATTCCGTGGAGGATGGGACGGGTGCTAGTATGGGACGCGACATGCGTAGACACACTGGCTCCCTCCCATCTCAGCAGCACCACGGTTAGAGCCGGCGCGGCGGCTGAGGCGGCCGAGGCATTAAAGAGGCGTAAATATAAGGGTCTCGACACCAATTACAACTTTGTTCCTTTTGGTGTCGAGACCCTTGGTCCGTGGGGCCCATCAGCAAAAAAATTATATCGCTTTTTGGCAAAACGGTTGATCGATGTTACCGGGGACAGGAGAGCTGGCAGCTTCCTCGCTCAACGCATAAGCATTGCGATTCAGCGAGGAAATGCTGCCAGCATCCTTGGTACCATGCCACAGGGGCCTATTTTAGAATTCGACTTTTAGTTTTTGTTTTATATAGTTATTATTTAAGTTAGTTGTTTATTTTATTCTGTAATAATTCTTATTTTTATAAGTTTCTAATATATCTTAAATTTACAATACATTTTTTATATTATTTCTCCCGTTTCAATGCTTTGCCAGACTCTTAAATCATACACACAGTAAAGATAGGTAGCCTGTTTACATATCATAAGGTCAAGTAAGCAACAAGTTATTTGCGACCCGCTGTCCGTTAAGGAAAATGTCTTGATAAAACCCGATGCGCGCCGCTGTGACGAAACAAGTCAATGCCGTATGTATTATAACATCATATTATATAGGGCCATCAGCATAAGTATATGTATATTATGGATATTGGATGTTTTCTATCTATTCAACAAAATATTTTGTAATTTTGCCCACTTGCCGCATGTTGCGTAAATGACTACTTTGGAGTTGCGGCCGCTTACCATCAGGTGGACCGTACGCTTGTTTGCCACCGGCGTTGTATAAAAAAAACTTGAATTAGTAGTTTAGTATACTAATTAATTTTATTGTAATATAATTTACTAGCGACTCGCCCCGGATTCGCACGGGTGCTATGTTATTATAAATATAAATCTTCTTCTTCAATCACTTTATCTATTAAAAAAAAAACCGGCCAAGTGCGAGTCGGGCTCGCGCACAAAGGGTTCCGTAGCAGCAAATATAATAAACTTATAAGGTTCAGCCATCGTTTTCAGTGTAAGCACAATAACTTAACCAAAATTACAGTTAAATCAACCTATCTCAAAAACTATAAGAGATACTTTGATCAAACCAAAAATCGTTGAAAGAGTTAATTAGCATGCATCACCTCTATTTTTTTTAGAATTTTATACCCCGTAGTTATAAAAATAGAGGGGGGGGGACATACTTTTTACGACTTTGAGAGCTGATATCTCAAAAACCGTTCACTTTAAGAAAAATGTTTTTTAGAAAACTTTATATCATTTTAAAAGACCTTTCCATTGATACCCCACACGGGTATGTACATCGAAAAAAAAATTTTCATCCCTCAGTTACATGTATGGGGGGCCCCACCCCCAATTCTTTTTTTTACTATTTAGTGTCATAATTTTGTAGCGGTTCATACAACACATATTCCCATCAAATTTCATCACTGTAGTACTTATAGTTTCCGAGTAAATCGGCTGTGACAGACGGACAGACGGACAGACGGACAGACGGACATGACGAAACTATAAGGGTTCCGTTTTTGCCATTTTGGCTACGGAACCCTAAAAACCGCATCGAAATCCGTTGCGTAGTTTTAAAGATTTAAGCATACATAGAGATATAGGGATATAGGGACTGAGAAAGCGACTTTGTTTTATACTATGTAGTGATACTCGACCTTAAGTAATAATTTAGTTAACTACGTAATTATTATAAGTAAAATTGTCCGCCCTTAACACAATAAATAAATAAATCTATTTAACAAATAAATGTGATAAATGCAATATATTACAATCGGACATAAAGACATCCCTTAAAACACATATTTAAAAAAACATAAAAAATAAAAACCGACTCCACAAAAACAAACAAAAGTAAAAAATTATTGCCTAACTTTTAATATGTCAGTTATGAGACTACTTACGCTTCTTATTAAACAATGAAACTATTGCAATTTTTGAAGTCGGTGCCATCCATAGAAAAGGAAGGCAACTATAAATAATGGCGGAATTATAAAAAATGGCGGATTACTCCGCGTAACAAACACAGTCGAATTGAGAACCTCCCTCTTTTTTTAAGTCGGCTAGTAAAAGAAGTTAGTGGAATTAATTCACCAAGTCACCATTATTTCAAATTTATATTTATTAGGTATCAAAACAGCACAAGACACAATAAAATTAACCTAAGCAAGACTAAGTTATAAACAAGAGAGGTAGTTTGTTTGCAGCGTTTTGTGGCCCAGAAGCCAGAGCCTCGGGTGACTGTCTAATGTCTTATTTATATAACCTAGACCTTTTTAACACGTTCACTGCGGGGCAAATTTTGGTGATCTTTAATCTGGTGCGGTTGAGATCGAATCAGCCCAAACCTAAGCTCATTTACAGTGCGGGTGAGGCCTTATGGACCTCAAATTTCAATAGGTACTTACATCCTTCATAATTTTGCCTAGATAAGGATTAGGTGTTTTCTTTTTTGTGGTCTTCATTTGTCATTAAATGCTTAAAATACACTTAGCTTCGCCCTTGGTTCTGACCTCTGGTTAAAGAAAAAATACCTAAAGAATTTTTGAGATCTTTTAGGCCTCAAAACGCACTAAATTTTATCTAAGTCTAGTGAAGGGAATGGCAGTTATCGCTAAATTATCGATGAAAAATCATCATCTCGTCGACCATCTTCGATATAATATCTCAGACGCCATTTTTAATCGGCTTCCAAATCTAAAATGTATCAATTCGGTTGTATGTTTTTTTTAATTTTTTTTATGTTTGTTACTCCATATCTCCGTTATTACTACTGGACCGATTTTATAAATGTTTTTTGATTGTATCCATATGCGTACAGATTAGTTCCATTTTTGTCAAAACCCAGTTCTGATGATGGGATCCACGAGGATTCGAGGGAACTCCTCAAATCTTAAAGGCATGCGTATTATGCGTACCTATAGAGATTTTTGTATTTTCATCAGAAAATCAAGCATTTTCATTAAAAACTGTCGCATTTGATGAACTGGTGCTGATGATGATCAGAACAGAACTCTTCAACGACGCATAGTACACGTTTGGCGATTTCGATTTCGACTTGGACTGGGACTGGGACTGAGACCCGGACCCGGACCTAGACTCAAACCCGGAGTCGGACCTGGACCTGGATCCGGATTCTTATCGGGACCTGAGCCCGGACCTGGACCTTGACTTGGACCAGGACCTAGACCTGGACCTCAACCTGGACCTGGTCCTGAACCTGGTTCTGGGCCCGTACCCGGACTCGGACCCGGACCTTGAGAGATTAAGTTTATCTAATGCATTTATGCTATATTTATTTTTTCGAGTTCGACTAAATAAAGTTAGCGGCCCAGTGGATGACACTATAAGGAGGAATTCACACATTTTTACAAATAACTTCTGAACTATCAAATATACCGGCTGCATGTCTGTGCAAATATGTAAACCACTTCTTTCTGCATGCTATGCCTTTTACCTGATATATAGTGATGATATGTAGTGAATCCTAAGTTTAAGGTGCCAAAAAATTATAGTCGAACACTGAGGGACACAGCGCGCAAGAGGTATACGGAGCCGCCGGCCAGTAATTATTACGGTCAAAGAACCAGACAGTACCTGATGCCGAGAGTATTTAATAGCATACCCCCAGAATATGATTGTTTACCAAAACATGTGTATAAAAAAAATCAAGGCATTGATGATAAGTAATCTCACGGGTGAATAACTGTTACTATTTTAGTTAGCTAGTGAATATTAGGTTAAGGTATTTTTATAATAAGAAACATGTTAACCCCTTATTCATATAACCCAGTTCTCGCAAACACAAATTCCAATTTCGCCAGATAAAGACAATCTAATTTTAACGGCATTACGTTTTAAATAGGTTTAATGGACATTTAAGAATAAGGATTTAATATGTCATCATAAATAAAAAATAGTATCTTCTGTTGGCACAGATATAGGTAATAGTAGGTGTTAAGGAACGAGTGTTTTTAATTTATTCGCCAACTAATATTAGATTAAGTCTTTAAAAAAAAAGAGCAATAAATTAAAAAAAAATAATAATAATGCTTTCCCATCGTATTTTGACGAAAACGGCTGATATTTATCCTTTTATCTCAATTTGTTTTAGTACTCGCCATAAGCTAGTTGAAAAAGTACGAACAATTTCGATAAAATACGAAGGGAAAACTCATTTTTATGTTATTTACCTTTTCGTGTCGTTTTTATTCTTTAACATACTAGACGATTTTTTAAGTATTTAGGTAATTATATGTACGATCGATCACGATTGTTTTCGTATTTAGGTTATAAGTACCTATTATTCATGTGAAACACGCTGGTTCTGTATCGACAACTATGGCCGCACTAACGTTAAGCGGTCGGCTCCCGCGCCGCCCGCGTCCCGCTCAGTGCGGCCTTGAGGTCACTTTCTTGAGGCGTAAATAAACCTCGACCCGCACTGTGTGGATAAAATATCTACCCAGTGCGTTCGAGGCTTATTTCGATCTCAATCATTTTTTTTGTACCAACGAGTCCGGGTTTGAATAACATAAAGAAATGTATATTTGTGTACGATAAAGACAATTCCTGCCTTGTAATTCAACGGCAACAGCTCCCGCACGAGAGAGATAACACGAACTTTTAGCCCCGCACCAGCGTATAGTCGAGCTTGGGGCGGAATTGCCTCAAGCCGCAGTGAACGTGTTAAGGCACGAGTGAATAAGTATTTTCTAGGTGACCTCGCTTCAACACCGTCCTCATCTTTTACGAGTACTCCTGCCTAGATGCTGGCCAAGAGCAATTCCATTTTTAAAAATAATGATAAAAAAGACATCTTGATTCGAAATAGGAACAATGCTGTACAGCCAGTTTTGCAGAGGTTGATGGGCATACAGCCTCTCTAGTCTCTCTGCAGTTAATTTTATCTCACGAACGCGGGTGACTTGAGCTATAGTTGTTTAGTGTTTTTTTTTTGTAATATATGTGTCTGATTTGTTAGATCATTTTCCTGAACTCATTATTTCTTCGAAGTAAATTTTCCGTTCGCATTTTTCCCCGATCGGTAAAACCCGTATGCACCATAATTTATTTTTCGTTATTTTAGTCAGTAAGTACACTTTCTGTTCGCATTGTTCCCCGATTGGTAAAATCCATATGTACAATAATTTATTGTTCTTTCTTTTTTCGATTTTTTCTTCTTAAACGTAATTTATACTTCTTATTATAACGTAATATAAGATATCTATAACTCTCAAAAACCTTATATGCTAATTAAACCTACCTAACGTAACTTAGGGCCGCTACAGACCGACTGCATTCTCACCAAAACATGTATAATTTCAAAAAAACGCTGAAATATGTTTTGTTTTATTTAAACAGACAGTCTATATACGAAGTTATAAATCTCTCACTTCAAAAAAGATTTGCTCCTCATACAAACTTTGCACCCCTATTTTACTGTGTCTGAATAAACGTTTCTTTCTTTCTCTCTATAGATGCACATTCTCTTATGTGTGCGTTAGCGTAGGAGCTATGAGTTCACATTGCCTATGTGTTTGTATGTGTTACAACTACAATAATAGCTAACCTGCGGTCGTGAGATAAAGTACTGTACTTAAAATGAGGACGCTCGATATTTTTCAGCTATGTTCCTGCTCCTGCTGGCGACGGCCGCGCTCGCGCACGCGCAGACCGACGAGAACTCGCTGCTGTTGGAGATCTTCGGCACCCCGCCCCCGACCCCCGTGCCCTCCTCTCTCAGGCCTGAGGACGTAAGAACCGCTACGTAACGACTCGCCATAAAACAAACACGGATACAGGGGGTCCCCCTGCCCCCCTGAAGCCCCTGAACCTTTTTCAAATAATAAAAAATCTTCCCCTTTCCCCGCTCGCAGTGACTAGTGACCTATGCCTGGATTCGCGCCTGCCATATAGTGGAAATTACAGGCAGGTGAGCGTGGGTGTTGAGCCTAGTGCCCTGATCGCAGCTAGAAGGAGTAAAGACTACTTACTGAAAATCGTAGTGGTCTGGGTAGCCTAGTGATAAAGGCGCTGGTCTGGCAAACTAGAGACGCGGGTTCGATTTCCTTCTTAATATGTTTCCTATGTATTTCTATTATGTTTCCCATGTCCATCACTTTCTGCTGTTCTGAGCTATCTTTCAGCCATGGGCTCGACGGAAGACCAGCGCTGCGGCATTGTAAAATGTCACAGCATTATGCTGAGTGGTGTCCAATTGCGGCCACTATAGCAGCACCCCTGCTCTTTATACTTAGTCTCACTTCATGTATGTAGGTATTTTTAAGCTAGTTTCTAGGTATTAAGTTTTAAATTGTAATGTGTTGTTATTTTGGTGTGCAATAAATTTGATTCTATTCTATTCTATTGGTTCTAATAGGCTGCGTGCGAGATCACGGTCCATTTTTCATTGTATTTGTTATCTGTATCAAATGATTGACAATATGTCTGTTGTGCAGCGCAAGTAAGTGATGAATCCCCGGACGGTCCCCGCTAACGACGTATCAGTAGCGCCAACGGTAAAGCAGCCACGCTCGCCCCTCCCGTAGAGTTATTTTTTTTAATTTATTCACATTAAAAGAGAAAAAATTACAAAACATATTTAGTAGTCGCGCACAGAAACCTGTTTAAGGTTTACGCGTGACGCGAATGTATCGCACCGCTCACAGCAATAACATTAATAAATAATACTAAGTAGGCGATTAAAGTATGTACCCAACCAGCAAAATAGTCCCAGAATGCGCACTTTATAAGAGTGGTAGGCTTGTAGCGCTCTAATATTTGTTTGGGAAAATGTCATCGCTCTTATATTAGTCTTAGACAAGCTAGTACGGTCTTAAGAACGCTCAGTCTTATTACCTAATCTCATATATATATATAAGAGCATTTTATAATGCTATTATAAGCCTCTTGCTCTTATATTAGTCTTAGACAAGCTAGTACGGACTCAAGAACGCTCAGTCTTATTACCTAGTCTCATATATGTATATAAGACATTGTATAATGCTATTATTAGCCTCTTGCTCTTATATTAGACTTAGACAAGCTAGTACGGACTCAAGAACGTTCAATCTTATTACCAAGTCTCATATATGTATACAAGAGCATTGTATAATGCTATTATTAGCCCCTTGCTCTTATATTAGTCTTAGACAAGATAGTACGGACTCAAGAACGCTCAGTCTTATTACCTAGTCTCATATATGTATATAAGAGCATTGTATAATGCTATTATAAGACTCTTCCTCTTATATTAGTCTTATACAAGATAGTACGTATTCAAGAACGCTTAGTCTTATTACCTGGTCTCATATATGTATATAAGAGCAGTGTATAATGCTATTATAAGCCTCTTGCTCTTATATTAGTCTTAGACAAGATAGCACGGTCTCAAGAACGCTTAGTCTTATTACCTAGTCTTATATATCTATTTAAGAGCATTTCATAATGCTGTTATAAGTAAGCCTCTTGTTCTTATATATAATATAATAACATTTACGAAGACATATAGCCTTAAAAAGTCTGTAGCCTTTTTTATGACTTAAACCTTATTAAAATCACTAGCTCTTCTAAACTAATTACATCAATCTAGCCCTAAAAATAACCTCGGAACTTTAAAGTTTGGAGTAAACGGCTGGATTCTTTTGGAACACTACTTCTGAAGAAGGTTTTATGTAGGTAAACACGGAACCCAAATTAATTAAACATGGCCGTATAATTCGTACTCAGAATACTAATATTAGTGTAAACGCTCTTACAATAGTCTAATAGTGCGCTGGGAAAATGCAGCTGTAGCAATGGCGTTACTCCCAATACAAATAAAGAAATAAAATAACTAAAAGAGAACACGAAATACCAGGAATGATAAGGCGCATCAAGTTTGAAGCGAGAAACAGGGTCTACTTTACAGTAAATAATTTATTCCCAGGCGATTACTTACCGTAAAACAAACACACCCGATGATAACAAACACTACGTCAATATATTTCAATATCAATAATTACTTCAAGTTTGTTACTTTTTTTTCACATGATGCACTAGCTGTCACACTAACGACTCCATAATATTGATATACCGTGTGAATTTAAACAATATCAAAATAAGCTAGTTTAGACTTACAGGATTCTAACTTTGGACCTATATAATCCTATGTAGGCTTATAGGGTACTTACGTAAAAGTGATATTAGCCTAAGTCAGCCTAAATTAGTTTTGGGCAAGATTATTTTAAATACGAACAGCATTCAATAAGACTGATATTGGAACGATATTAGCATATTTACTCTTATAATTGGTGCCCAAATCCGGGCTTAGACGATGATATAGAATCAATATAAGAGCAAAAAAATTTAGTCTTGAGACTTTTATAAGCCTGATTTTTGCTGGTTGGGTAGGTTTTACGCTCCAGCAATCACACCTCGCTGTCTGTTCCCGTTAGATAATATCTTTTTAATGCGATTTTGCACGACTTTTTGTCTCCAAGGACGCTTGTGTATATATCTTCTGGTATTGTATTTAGAATGTTAGGTAGCATGTACTCCCACGTCCTCTTGCCATATACATTTATATAGTTAGGTAGAATATATCAAGCTTGGTAGTCTAAGTTACGTAATTGTTTATGTCTATATCGAGTTTTTAACAATTTTATCTTATCATAGTTTTCTAGAACTATTGACATATCAAACTTGTCAAAAATTGACATTACTTTGCAGTATTTAAATACACTGGCCTCGTCCGTAAGTATTATATGCCGCTTTGTCGCTCACAGTGATGACGTCACGGCCCGCTTATCAGTAGCGCCAACAGTAAAGCAGCCGCGCTCGTCGCTCTTCACAGTGATGAATTGATGATGACCTGGCAAAGGCCGCGGGAGTCCGCTGGATGCGGACCGGTCGTTATGGTACTCTTTGGAAGAGGTCTATGTCCAGTGCCTTTACCATGAGTTTGCATGACCGTACTCGCTAGCGAAGCGACTGCGTAAACGATTTAGTATGCCGATTCTTAGTTCTATTGCGTAACCGCCAGAGGCGCTGTACTTTTTACGTAGTACGGTTATTAGAATTACGATTTGAAACGGGATATTTACCATGTGTATTTGTTCTCAAATCGAAAAGAGACTGTTTCCGGAAAGAACTCGCGTATTGATACTGTGAGTGTGGTGTGTCGCGACCGTAATCGAGTTTCAAGGACAAGGCGGACAGTGGTAGTGACGGTGACACTGTGCGAAAAAAGCGAACCAGGAAGAGGGTAGATCGCTATGGTGTGTGGGTAGACCACAACTAAAACTCGCAGCACGTCAGTTAATCCTTGATAATGGCGCTTGCAACAGTGCCGAAATATCGGGAACTCAAAAATACATATATACATGGTAAATATCCCGTTTCAAATCGTAATTCCAATGTAAATGACCATCTAAGCTTGAAATCTTATATAGTACGGTCATGTAAACTCATGGTAAAAGGCACAGCAGTTTACGTATTTCGGCTAATGATGATGATGATCTTTTTCCAGTTCACAGTTCGGTCGACGGACGCCACGTCCACATTCACTGACGGTGATGGGGCCCCCTGCCAATGCGTCCCGTACTACTTGTGCGACGATAAACTTAACGGAGTAGACGCCAACAACGCGTCCGTCACGGGATGGGGGTCTCTGGATATTAGGTGAGATTGATGATGCTAATAGAGGGGACGCACTAGGCAAAACGCATCGTCTCGCGAGTACGCGTCCACAAATAGACGTAAATCCAAAGACTAGGTCGAAGAGTACTTCCGTAAATTCGCGTCCTGTGCCTTTACCATGAGTTTGCATGGCCGTACTCGCTAGCGACTGCGTTTTTATTTAGTATGGCGATTCTTAGTTCTATTGCGTAACCGCCAGAGGCGCTGTACTTTTGCGCATACATTTTTTTAAGCAGTCGCTAGCGAGTACGGTCATGCAAACTCATAGTAAAGGCACTGCAAGTCGGATTAGTTTTACGTCTATACGCGAGAAATATATATATGATGATAATAGTAAGTGTTCCATTCCAACTAGTAAGTCACGGTTGCAAGTAGTAGTCTACCATGGGTATAAAGTTAAATTGATTTTAGTGTAGAGTAAGTAAGATATCGTAGTAGCGCGACTAGCGCGGAACAGTAAGACCGTAAGACGTTTCGAGACTTTCGAGGCTTCAGCATCGTCGTACGCCTAAAGTTTTTGACTTGTAAAAGTGCCTTTGCGGCCTACTTGCAGAATAAAATTCATTTATTTATTTATTTAGTACGCCTAAATACTCGATACGCTAAAACACGCGCGGGCGGGAACGTGTACTTGCGAGTCCATGCCGAAATCTATTCCAAAAACCTGTTGCCGTAAATACGTCTCACTTCTAGATGCTAATGATGAAATTATTTTTTAATCTGTGTCACGTGACTTGAAACAAAAATATGTGGATTGTGACAAGGTTATCTGTGATGTGACGTAATTTAATTGCATTGCCAAATATCAATCATTGACTGTCGCTATTCCAACATACTTATAAATAAATATTAGAGGACAATCTTACACAAATCGAACTAGTCCCACAGTAAGCTCATGAAGGCTTGTGTTATGGGTAATAGACGACGATATATTTAATAGATATAAATACTTAAATACATAGAAAACATCCAAGACTCAGAAACAAATATTCATGCTCATCACACAAATATTTGCCCTGACCGGGATTCGAACCCAGGACCGTCAGCTCCACAGGCAGGTGCACTACCCACTAGGCTAAACCGGTCGTCTACTTATTATATTATTATTGGTCGCTATCGCTAGCAAAGAGTATTTTTGACGGTTACGTTATTGAATATTCGTTTTGGCGCCGAATTTAAAACGAAAATAGTCTTAACTAACTACTATAATTTGGGGAAAAAATGTTTTTAATATGTACATAATATGTGTCATATTTACATTACAAACATTTAAAAAAAAAAACATAACCATATTGGACGCCAGGCGTGCTCAAAGTAATGCACCCACCAGATTGTCTGACTCTGAATCAGAATATTTATTTTGTTAAACATAGGTAGAAAAACAGGCGATACAAGTATTCTATGAAAAAATATATGAGATTATAAAAAAATTGGTCCCGCTAAAAACTATCCATTCCTCTCGTTACCCAGTCTGGTTTACTACCGCATTAAAACACATTTTTAAAAATAAATTAAGGCCTGGATTAAGTGGAAAAAGTACCAAAACCAGTCTGATTACCACACTTTCTCACTCTACAGGGCTAGATTTAAAAAACACTCTACTGTTTGCTACAATACCTACATGGCATCAGTGGAATCAAATATTAGAAATAACATCAAACACTTTTGGACCTATGTGGCCCGTCGGCGTGCCACCTCTAGTATCCCTAACACTGTTTCTTACAATGACAATACCTCTACTGACCCCACCGAGGTGTGTAACATGTTCTCGGACTTTTTCCAGTCGGTGTTCGTGCCTTCTAATATTCGTTCAGATTATTATTTTAACGGATTGGAAGAGAGCCTAACTGGTATACACGTCAACGATATTCACATACCCATTAATCATGTTACGCGGGCGCTTAAAACTGTAGACACCTCGAAAGGTCCTGGATCGGACAACATCCCGCCTGTATTTCTGAAAAACGTCGCTGATGCCATTTCGCAGCCATTGCATCATATTTTTAATATTTGTTTAAAAGAAGGCACATTTCCAGAAGTGTGGAAAATTGCAAGGGTTGTCCCCGTTCATAAAGGAGGGTCCAAAAAAGATGTAAAAAATTACCGCCCCATATCTCTTCTCCCAATATTGTCGAAACTATTTGAGAAGTTAGTGCATAATCTACTTTATCCAATCCTACACAAAATAATCTTACCACAACAACACGGTTTTGTTAAGAAAAGGTCGACTACAACTAATCTGGTTCTTTACACCTCTTACCTGTTTAGAAGCCTGGACTCAAACCAACAAGTAGATAGCATATACACAGATTTTTGTAAGGCCTTCGATAGAGTGGATCACCAAATTCTTTTAGAAAAAATTTACTTTAATGGCATTCGCGGGAACTTGTGGAGATGGTTTAAGTCTTACATTACAAACCGCACGCAAAAAGTTGTGGTAAACGGATATGAATCCAACTGCGTTCTTGTAACCTCTGGAGTTCCCCAGGGATCTATACTGGGACCTTTATTGTTTATTTTATTCATTAATGATATCGATAGCTGTTTCAAGTTTAGTAACTTCTTACTTTATGCTGATGACCTTAAGATTTACCACACTATCGAAAATGAGGAGGATCGCATCGAGTTTCAAGAAGACCTGACCAGGCTCAGTGAGTACTGTCGTAAAAATAAGCTGAGTTTCAGTTTGGCAAAATGTAAACAAATAACCTTTACTAAAAAACGCAATTGCCTTCCCACCTCATACACTCTTAGCGGAACAACTCTCGATAAAGTTTCAATGATAAGGGATCTCGGAGTAATCCTTGATAGTAAACTTCATCTAGATGCCCATGTGAACCACATCATCTCTAAAGCCTACAAAATGTACGGTTTCGTGATGCGTCTCGGAATGGACTTCAAACAACCCTCTACTTACCTCTACCTATATAAGTCGTTAGTTAGGTCACAACTCGAATACGCTGTGTCAGCATGGAACCCATTTTACAAGAAATATGAAAATTCAATTGAGAGAGTACAGAAAAAATTTTTGCGTGCCATGCAGTTCAGATGCAAACGTGCTCGTCTTAGCTATCAGCAGCTTCGCAACAAGTACAAAATACTCGATTTACACAATCGTCGCATCCTTTTGGAAGCGATGTTCCTATATAACTTGTGCCATAGCAATTTTGACTGCCCCAGCCTAAGTGGGGCGCTAGGTTATCGCGTGCCTGCGCGGGCGCGGCAGCGTGCCGCGCGAGAGCATCAACTGTTTGCGACGTCGCGCTGCCGCACCCGCGCGGGCGAACGTGATCCCCTACATAGACTGGTCAAATCTTACAACACATACTTTAATGATATTGACATCTTCATGGTCTCCGACACAGTATATAAAAAAAGGGTGTTGCTCAGATTGCTAGATGCCGACACCAACTGACATTTAAGTCATGGTTTTTGTTTTCATTTGTACCGTTTCTTTCATTCTTTTGTTTTTTAATAACTATCCGTGCGTTGTTTGTCACCTACTGTTTCACATACTTAATGTACCCACTATTTAGCATTGTTGCATATAACTACTATGTCCATCAATTGTTCTAATTTTAAGATATCTATAAGCACTTAGCGCTACATACTAATCTATTAATCTGTGGACAATGTCGTTGGTTTCACACTGTAATTTTACAACTTCTACACTTAAAGCATGTAACCTTGTGTGTAACTGTTTTTTGTCCTTAATAAATTAAAAAAAAAAAAAAAAAAACATGGTACATAGGCAGATACGGTTAAGCACTATGTTTTACCCGCAATGTAGGTGTACAAAAATTCATTTCGTTCGGTTATAATAAACATGTCATTCACTAATACAACTATAATTAATTTAATACAACAATAAGCAATACAAAAAATCATTTATGGTATAGGGTGGGTTGCACCAAACTGTCTGTAATCGTAAGCGGAGTTCATTAAAATCTGATTGTATGAAAAGTTTGACAAGTTTCTATGGGATGACAGCTGCCGGCGACATATTTGACGATGACCGGCCTGTGATCGTATGTTGGTGCAACCGACCCATAGTAACTGTGAAGAAGGTGGTCGGTAGCAGGTCAGCGTGCGACCCACAATGGTTTATGAACACACTCCATGAAGACAGAGCATACGTGGTTGTGATCCTCAGTGATGAGGGACAGAGAAAGACGAATGATATTGACCGAAGACTTTAATTTCAGATTTGGTAAAGACGACTGCCAAGAGAGCGTGGAGCGGTGCTGCAAGGTGCCGCGGACGGAGCCCGCGCCGGCGCCGACCCCCGCGCCCCGCCCCGCCGGCTGCGGCCGCCGGAATCGGAAGGGGATCGACTTTAACGTCGTCGGCGGGAGCGTAAGTTGAAGGCATAGTTGTAAAACCTCCTTGTTACCTGTTGTCTACCGGCAAAAAAAAACAAACGAAATAACATTGCTTGTTTTTTTTTTTTTTGCTTGTTGTGTTTTTTTTTCTATTTTAACATTCTTGTTCCAATAACGTTTGTAATTGTGTACGAGTGCGCACTTTAGTTCTGTATATACACTAGCGCTAGCTGTGAGATCCTGTAATTGGCTCTGCTGTTAATATGCATGTTGTTACATTGTTTGTACTGCTGTTGGTTCTCCTAATATAAATAAATAAATAAATAAACATATAATAATAAGCGACGACCGCTTTAGCCTAGTTGGTAGTGATCCTGCCTTCGAAGCTGGAGGTCCCGGGTTCGAATCCCGGTCAGGGCATTTATTTGTGTGATGAACACGAATATTTGTTCCTGAGTCTTGGATGTTTTCTATGTATTTAAGTATATATTTATCTTTATAAGTATGTATATCGTCGCCTAGTACCCATAGTACAAGCTTTGCTTAGTTTGGGACCAGGTTGATTTGTGTAAGATTGTCCAGAAGTATTTATTTATTTTATTTACATACCGGCATTTCCCAAGAAAACAGAATGAGGAAAAATGTTGAAAGCCTGACATCTTGAACGACTTCCCCGTTAGGGTTTATCCAAAAATCACGCGAGAATCCCAAGGAGTTTTTTTTTATTTATACAACGCCGGTGGCAAACAAGCGTACGGTCCACCTGATGGTAAGCGGCCACCGCAGCCTATAGACGCCCGCAACTCCAAAGGAGTCACGTGCGCGTTGCCGACCCTTTATAAGATTTGAGGATGCACTGCGTTGATAGCAGAAGGAACACATTTAGGTCCCTCGCTCTCAACACAGTGCATCCTCGGGAGCTCTGGCAACCTTGCTCACCTCCAGGAACACAACACTAAATACTTGTATAGTAAATAATGTTATTATGGCTGTGGTCTTCTGCAAGGCGGAGTACTTCCCCAGTTGGGCTGCTCCAAATTCGAGCAAGATGACATTTTGCTGTGCCCTACCTCTCTTAAGGGGAGTGGGGTTTACCAAAACCTTAGGACTAATCACGTTGGGGGGGTACAGGTACCCTAATATAAATCGTTATGATTAGATTTTATTTCCGCTCCCCTAAGGTTGTCTGGAAGACATCGCTCATTAGCGATAAGACCGCCTGTTGTTTGCCTCTACTCATTGTAATTTTGTACTGTACTGTGTTCTTTAATTGAGGTGTACAATAAAGAGAGTTTGTATTGTATTTTACAGGGTGGAAAAAAGTTATGGGCCCTGGAGGGAAACTGCTTTAAATCCTTTAGTTAGCTCATTTTACTGAAAGGAACCATTCCTTTATTTTTAAAAAGAAACAAAACTGCATTCAAATATTTTTAAAATTTTGTTAGTCTCAACCGGGAATCGAACCGACTAAAATTTAAAAATTAACCCTCGCTAGTTTATTATACGAATCGGTAGGATTCTCTAAAATATAAAGTTTAAAATTCTGAAAAAAGAATGTGGTGTGTGGTGCATTAGTAAATACTTTCAACGATTTTTGGTTTTTGAGTTTTCGCTTAAAAACTTCCCAAACAAAAGGTCGTGAGTGCCGTGAGTTCCCTATGAAGATACGACTTTTTTAGATTCAATGTATTGGATAGTGATTTTAAATGTGGACTAGTGTTGGTACGGAACCCTTCATTGTGCGTGGTCCGACCAGGGATCGGATACCGGTATTTTCTCCATAGAAAAATACCGGTATTATTACGGTTACCGGTTCATTATTTCGCTTTTAATGGGACAATCTAATAATACGAAGTTGTTACCTAAATACATAAATAAATAAATAAATATTAGAGGACAATCTTACACAAATCGAACTAGCTCCACAGTAAGCTCAAGAAGACTTGTGTTATGGGTACTAGACGACGATATATTTGATAGATATAAATACTTAAATACATAGAAAATATCCAAGACTCAGAAACAAATATTCATGCTCATCACACAAATATTTGCCCTGACCGGGATTCGAACCCAGGACCGTCAGCTTCACAGGCAGGTGCACTACCCACTAGGCTAAACCGGTCGTCAAACATGATTCAGCCCTACGTAAAGAGCAAAAAAGTAATCCAAAATATTGGGCTAATTCAGGGTTTTTTAAAAATACCGGTATCGGTCCCTGGGTCCGACACGCACTTGGCCGGTTTTTTTGTACCTAAATATAAGTAATCGTTTTGTTGTCAGGGGGCAGAGGCTCAGTTTGGCGAGTTCCCGTGGGTGGTAGCGCTGATGGGATCGAATGGCTATGTGGGCGTGGGGTCCCTCATACACCCACAGGTGGTCATCACAGCGGCGCACGTCGTAGCTGGGTGAGTTGTTCACATTTTTAAAACTAGGAACCTGAGCGCTGATAGGAGTTAGCCGCGTAAAGGTCATGTTGGCTGTCTACCATTTACTTTTGAAGAGAATCCTTATAACATCTCTCATCTCTTCCCATCTTCAAAAATCAGCTGAAACAATATTACTTGTCGCTCCCTTGAGTTGCCTTTTAGTACTTACCTATATATATATATGTATGTATGTATAAATATATATTTTATCTACTTATATCAGGCGCGGATACAGGGGGGGGCAACAGGGGCAATTGCCCCCCCCCCCCCCCCCTGAAGCCTGTGTCAGGGGAGGGCAATTGCCTATGTCCTGACGTAGGAAATAATATGTTCTGACAATAAAAACAGTTATCAAGTCAGCTTTATTTTCGGAAAGTTCGAAAGTGCCCCCCCCTGAACTAAATCCTGGATCCGCGCCTGACTTGTATAAGCATATGCGTTTACGTGTTTTTATTGTATACTGTAATTATCTTTAATTTAGATGTATGTGTTATTTTCGCTCTTCTAGCTGTATTCCTGCACTGCCTGTTGTAATACTTGTAAAAATATTTCTTGCTACCCAAAGGTTGTCAAGAAGAGATCGCTTTAAAGCGATAAGACCGCCTGTTATTAATGTTACCGAATCTATAAATGTACTCCTGTATTAGTGGTGCAATAAAGAATATTATTATTATTAACATTAGAACGGAAACGCCAATTAAAAAGATTCCTTAACCCTCCTGCGTGTAAACACGTGTAAACCGTGCTAATTCTACTGGCAATGCAAGAGAGTAATTCAAGAGCAAGTAGCCATTTCAGAGCTCACAATAGTTCCATAATTTGTGAGATTGCCGTCATCCAAATCGAGGACTACCAGTTGAAAGCGTACTAGCCTCGTCGCGCAGCCTGTGTGGCATCGCCAGCCTGAGGGGCTACCGCGAACTACAAACGAAGTTTTCCCTCTCTGTCTCACTCATGTGCAAACTTGCAAGTGCGACAGAGAGGGAAAACTTCATTTGCTGTTCGCGGTAGCGCCTCTGACCGCCTACTCCGAACTTCGTATCGATCCGTCCCTTTCACTCTCACTTATCAAAGGGATGGCACGATAACAAGTTCGGAGTAGTCCCTCTGTTACCGTGCGTTCTGAGCGCGACTCAACTCGTCGCGCACGCGCCATGACCAAGTCATTACCGTCTATTAAATTGGGTTTATACAAATCACAACACAACACAATTACATTGGGTTTCACTGCCGCGGGGACACACATGTTGTGGTTTGTTTTCTCCTGTTGTTGTTTTTTTTTTTTGTAATATGTGTGTCTTCTGTGTCTGTGAATAAATGTTTCTTTCTTTCTTTCTTTCTAAATACAAAAATACAAATACAAATAAATACAAAATACAAAAAGGTTTATTTCTCAAAATTTTACATTGTTCAATCTATAGTAAGTATGGGTATTAAAAATAAGACGTTGAAAAATTGGTGTGAGCACAGCGTGAAAAATCGTGTTCGAGAAATAAGAAATATTTATGCGAGACAAAAACAACAATTAACACAGCAAAATAAAAAATAAACAAAAACTAAAAGTTGTGTAAATAGGCCGTCGACTTAGGTAAAGAGGAGGACTCACGCTCCGAGCAGGGACCGATACCGGTATTTTTAAAAAACCCTGAATTAGCCCAATATTTTGGATTATTTTTGCTCTTTACGTAGGGCTGAATCATGTATTTAGGTAACAACGTCGTATTATTAAATAGTCCCATTAAAAACGAAATAATGAACCGGTGACCGTAATAATACCGGTATTTTTCTATGGAGAAAATACCGGTATCCGATCCCTGGCTCCAAGTCGTTTCTGGTTTTAAGCCCACCCGTAGTCAGTGAGTTGGTTTCACACTAAATAAGGGTTTATGTTGTAGACAAACAGCGGGATCGCTGCGTATCCGCGCGGGGGAATGGGACACTCAGACCATAAAGGAGCGCCTGCCCCACCAGGAGCGGAGTGTCGACGAGATCTACATACACTCAGGTAAATCTAGCGTGCCGCGGCCGCTGCAGACCGTCGCGAGTGCTGACCTGCTGACAGAGCTGGGCATCTCGTTAATCCGTTAATCGTTATATATATATATATATACTAGCTACCCGCTCCGTGCATTTAATGGATGTTATTATACATATAAACCTTCCTCTTCAATCACTCTAAACCGCATCAAAATCCGTTGCGTAGTTTTAAAGATTTAAGCATACATAGGGATATAGGGACAGAGAAAGCGACTTTGTTTTATACTATGTAGTGATATATCGATTTGTGTAAAATATACATAGATATATATACATATATATATATATATATATGGGGTTCAATATTACACAAATCGACCTAGTCCCCCTGCCCTGACCGGGATTCGAACCCGGGACCTCCAGCTTTACAGGCAGGGTCACTACCTACTTGACTAAGGCGGTTGTCAAAACAATCGTTAATTAACGAAGTTAACCATCCGTGTATCGGATTAACTTTTATGTTAACTTGCAAAATTGTTAATGGACTCATTAACTTCCGCTAACTGCACAAAGTTCATTGCTCATTTATTTATAATGAACAAATACATTACACGTCAACAGTTTTATACATCTTGCAAGTCGTTTAAATACTAAAAGTTATACAGTTATAATTCGGGATAATTCAATATAAATAAGCAAATAGTAATGTCAAGTTTCCATTTAAAGTTAATAATAGATTTAATAATCGATTATTTTTTGACATCATCATCATTGATTTGATGAGTAAATAAATATTTGTATTTGTATCTATTGTCTACAGCCCATAGGGCCACTAAATATCAGTATGGATGCATGTTTCAGATTTCCACAACAAGAGCTTGAGGAACGACCTGGCACTGCTGCATCTGTCGCAGCCTGTGGAGTTGGCGGAGCATATTGGATTGTTGTGTTTACCGGAGCAGGGTGAGAGCTTTGAAGAGAGCCGGGACTGCGTGGCCAATGGATGGGGATCGGCTGTCTTCGGTAAGCAGCCTACATATCATCATCATTATCATCCTAGCGTTAGAGCTGAGACTGAGATTGATTTAAAACTTTTTAAATGGCAACTCTAATATCTACGTCAAATTTGTCAAATGTCACTTAATTGCTGTGCCAATGGAGACAAACATTGCTTGATCCTTTACGGGTCAGAAACAGGATCCAGCAAATCGTATCATAGTACATCTTCCTCATGAATTGCTACTTCCGTAACAGACTCGGAATTTTAAATATAATAAATCTATAAATAAATCATAAATCTTCATTTTGATAATAATGTTATAGCACAGTATGTACTGAACTATGTAGTGCGAATATTTTATTTTGTTGCCCAAGTATCATAATTGTTTTGCCACACAGTTTTGCACCACGTGGATTTTTTAAAATTCCCGCTCATTTCTAGTCTCAGCTTTCATTAGCCATACTCTAGCTGAAGGATGCCCGGGGTCCGCTACCTAATCCCAAGATTTGGAGTAGGTACTGGTTTTTACGGAAGCGTCTGCCATCTGACCTTCCAACCCGAGGAGAAACAATTATTGGAATTTGGCTTGTCAAGTGAGTAAGCAACTTGATTGTTAGAAGTTCTCAAGCCGCCCGAAGGCCTCTAACTTGGCTTGACTGCTATCATAAACAGCAGCCGAGATCAACGGCTTAACGTGCCTTCCAAAGCCCGGGAGCGCTCAGTTAATCACCACTCAAAGCGGTCACCCATCCAATAACTTACCTAGGCCGACGTTGCTTAACCTTGCATATCGCACGCGGTACGCGGGCGCCGTTGGACCAAGAGCGCTCCTTGTATAAAATAAAATAAATGTGATAGTCCATATTAAAAGGAACCTTATGGCGGCCGGCACTTACGCCTTTATTGCCGCTGTTCCAATACAATAGTGAATAGGTGTAACGTAAGCGCCTGCCGCCATAAGGTCCCTTTCGATGTGGATTATCACAAATACTCATGTTTGTACACAAATCGATCTAGGCCCAATCTAAGTAAAACTTGTACTATGGGTACGTGCGTACTATATCATTCTTCTTATCCCGGGAAGCTTTAATTTTGTATTGACAGAGGCAAGTAAATTATACAGACTGACAATATGTATACGTTGTGGCGTATCTTTAAAATAATGAACCTGCTGTAGCTAGTGTCACTATAAAGAGGTCGCTGTATCAATCATTTCGTATGACACATAGACCTCTGTTTAACACATTGGCGCCATCTATTAGGATATTTCTTGTTCTATTCAGATGGCGCTAATGTGTTAAGCAGAGGTCTAAGTGTCAAACGAAATTAATGGTATAGGGAACTCTCCATAGTGAAACTAGCTACAGCAGGCTATTTGTTTTAAAGGCACACCAAAACGATTTTTTTTTTACCCAATGTTGCGAATTGTAATTAAACTTAAATCGTGATTACTATTTGCTGCGCCCTAACAGGGTCCTGTATGTACTTGTACTTTTACCTAGCATTAAGTTGCATGTGTTTACTGTATGTACATGGTTGCAAAATAAATTGAAATTGAATTGAAATTGAAACGTATCGATATTGGCATATAATTTACTTGTCTCTGGTATTGAGATACGATGTTCCGTATTAGAACCTTATTTGTACATTAACTGGCTGAAAGCCGTATCCGGTTCGAAGGACCAGAAAATGTTGTGGATTATGTATATATATGTAATTGAAACTACATTTTCACTGGTTCATAACTTTATATTAAAAATTATAACGTATTTTTACAGAACATTCATATAGAAGTCTAGTTTGACAAGAAGTAATTCAAAATCGAAACCAATACGGCTTTCAGCCAGTTAATGTACAAATAAGGTTCTAATACGGAACATACGATATAAATGAATTCCACGCGGACGAAGTCGCGGGTAAAAGCTAGTAGCTATGGGGGCGTCCATAAATTACGTGAGGTGTTTTTTTAAATTTTCTGTCCCTCCCTCCCCCCTGGTGAGATGTCGTGACATTTTATTCAACCCCCTCCCCCAATCTCACGTGAGATTTTTTAAAATGTGGTTTTCTTACGTAAACGCGTTGGATTGTTATTGTAAAAAGAAAAAAAAAATTGCTTCGTGCTTTTATTTACGACTAGTTAAGAGTCCATTCATATTTTGTGGAAGAAAAAACAACAAAACTAAATTTTTGACGCATTTTTCCTAAGAAACGGAAATGATTGGCAAAATTTAAATAATTGATTTAGAGAAATTAATTCTTTATATTTTACGTAGCGGCTTCAAATTTTAGTTTAAATCAATATTTTAGTTTTATTTATCCGATTACTGACAGTCGATTTCTGAAGAGGGCGCGGAGGTATAAGTTTGACCTCTCAAAACGTGAAGATGTTATTAGAAAACCTAATTATTTAAAGATTGTTTTGCAGTCGCTATATGTTGTTAATTTACGCTGCGGCCTCAATTTTTTATTATTTTTCATAGATACTCTTACAGAAACATTTTTCTTACGCTAATTTTTCAACAAAATTATGCTCAAAACACACGGTATTTTTCAGTATTATTGAAGGATTATTACAATTATTTATATTACACATTAAAATTCATGTATTTGGCAATATATTTCAGTAAAAAAAATAATTATTATTTTAAAAATTATACTGTCAAAAAAGATTCAAAAGTTGTATATATTTGCTTGCGCGCGGAAAGAATCCTCAGTACGGCGCGAGCGCTTGTCGAGGCAGGACCTGTGTCAATTTCATACCAACCGCCATTTTTGCGGCGCGAACGCTCTGAACGTGATTATACCGCGATCAACCACACTTGATCGTAGGTATGTTTTAAAAATTTATGTAGTTTTCTTATAGACTGATGTACAAATGTATTTTTAGCAATCTAATAATTACTTATTTCATGTTGATTGTAGCATGGGTCGCAAACAGTCGGTTTATACTTGTGTTAGGAAGAAAAAAATATATACTTCAAGTCTAAAAGAGGCAAACGAGGCAAGGTAAGTTAAGTTACACCCAACTTATGTAAATGTAAAGTTGGCGTAAATAATTAATATGTATTAGACAGATTTATTACGCTATTCGGCTTTTAAAGACATTTCGGTCTATAAAATTCTGTAAATATGCAATTATGCCTTATACTTACCATGTTCTTCGCTCACGTATGTCAAGATTTTGATGATGTCATGTTCATTGTAAGGTAATTTTCACTACTCAACTATCTTTCTTAAATTTATAAAAGAAGAAACTGACTGACTGATTGATTGACTGACTGACATATCAATGCACAGCCCAAACCGCTGGTTCTAGAGATTCCAATTTGGCACGTAGTCTCCTTATAAGACCTAGAGGTGCAATAAGAATGGATTTTTCAAAATTCACCCCCTTAGGGGGTGAAACGGGGGTCCAAAGTTTGTATGAAAGATGAAACTTTGTATATAGATTCTGTGTTTATATATATCAATGACGTATTTCAGCGTTTTTCTAAATTGCCCCACTAAAGGGGTGAAAAGGGGGTTCAAAGTTTGAGCGGGGAGCAAATTTTCTCTTTTCTTAAAAATATTTTATTCTACATGTATATCATTTATTGCATAATTTATTCGCTCCACCAGTGCAATCAGGGTATTAGGAAAGTGAATTTGGTGTAGTATAGTACCTTTTGACGTTTCCATTACGTTTAGAATTTAATAGAGAAAATATGAGTCAGTAGCAAACGCGGCAAATACATCAAACGGACCTGACGAGTAACGACAGGCTAGTGGAGTCGTATGAATAATATTCACTCAAAGAATCTTTATTTCCTGTAGTATATTGTAGCCTTACAAACATATACACACATTTCAATCTCGAAGTAAAAGACAGATTTAAAAAAATAATTAATTTTCAAACATCAAATTCGTTACCCGCCATGATCGCGAATGGTGTGTTGTCATTTGTCATACAAGTTGTAAGTAGATGTCTTGCACATGTCAGAATAAACCACCTATACGACTGTTCTATTATAGGTATAACATTGTCTCCAATTTCTGCCCGGTTTGCTTACACCCCGCGTTCGTTCGTTGAATTCGTGAATAATTAAATTTTAAATTATACTTTTGGGCTTTTATTGGTCTCGGAAAAATCTAATAAAACAATTATTAATAATGTAAGACACTGTTCAAAGTATTGTCAAGCAGCGTATTAATTGGCTGTAATTAACTCTCAGAAAACCCCTTGCTACTGTCTATTATCAAAAACCACCTTCCTGTTTATTATTATTACAATAAAAAACTATCTGTTAAAGTATAGAAAGAAAATATGAGCACTAAAAACAAGCTGATAACTGCCTCACTTAAGCGAAGTAAATTAAATATGTTGTTGGGTTGGTTTTCATTGACGCAAGTATCAAACGCGTTCACTCCTTTGCGCCACCTCTACCGCAACCCTAACGTGCACGCTATCACTTTTGTACCTATATTATTTTTAGAAGGTTAGAAGAGGATGGCGTGCTTGGCTCGGGCGTTCTGGGTGTGAGTGTGTTTGTAGGGTCAGCTAGTAGAGTGTCTACACACACAAGCGCACTTTGCCGCGCGATCGCTGTCTAAATACCGAATTTGAGCGAGCGCTTTTGGTGAACGCGCTCTTTGCTGAGAGTGAACGTCGAAGGATGAATGAAATTATTCTCTTTCGAACGAATTAGTGAATAATCTTAATCGTATTACGATTACGCTTAAGATTAAATCTTATAAGCGTGTACAATCTGGATTAAATGGCCCAAAATAGTATAATTTTTTTTTGTTTCAATCAGAAAAAAATTGCGTGATATTTGCCGAGAACCCCCCTCTCTCCAACGTAAGATTAGATGAGATTTGACTCGACCCCCTCCCCCCCTTAACCATCTCACGTAATTTATGGACGCCCCCTATATAACTTGGTGTCTATTCAAAATCCTCCCCAGGTCAGAAAGGCCGTTACGCCGTCATCCTAAAACTGGTTGAGCTGAACATGGTGCCTCACCGGATCTGCAACCAGCTGCTGCAGCGCACGCGACTCGGGCGCAGATTCCGGCTGCATCAGAGCTTCGTGTGCGCCGGCGGGGAGGAGGGACAGGACACTTGCAAGGTAGATTTCGACGCTAACTCTGCAAGCAGGCACGTATCCAGACTTTTGGTTCGGGGGGAAACAACCATGTGAACTGTGTAAAAATCGCTGTAATCACTGTACTATGACGACCGGTTTAGCCTAGTGGGTAGTGCACCTGCTCGTGAAGCTGACGGTCCTGGTTCGAATCCCGGTCAGGGCAAACATTTGTGTGATGAACATGAATATTTGTTTCTGAGTCTTGGATGTTTTCTATGTATTTAAGTTTTTTTTTTTTTTTTTAATTTATTAAATCAACGTGAGTAATTTACATGTACATATTATTAGCCACTATCGGAAACCTTGGTAGGTTTATGTAATAGCTGGCGAGATCGCACGGATCGATCCGCATTTACAACAATTTAACATGGCAGACACTAGTATTAATTAAGTATACTTATATTAATTATTTATTTAGGTTTACAACAATGGACCTTGTAGCTTAAAGTGTAAATTGAGATTCACATTCCAGGTAATATTTTTTTAGCACTGTTTTAAATTTCCCCGGGTTATCAATTACTACTAGTAAGTTACTCAGCGTATTCTTAGGTAGGTTGTTTAGTATATCTGGTATTAAACAGGTGTTGGTTCTCCCACCGTAGTTATTGTTTACACTCGGCAAAACGTATGCGCGCATATACTTAATCTAAGCTACGTAGATGACCGGGGCGCGATTTTTTTCGTAATGAAGGTATAATCTCCCGTTCTTCCGTCAGTATCGAGAAACAAACCCTGTTGAATACGCTAATTACTTTACAGTGTTTGAATAGGCCTGAGTTATCTTTTAGACTAGCCTTAATTTTTAGGGGTACAATTGTTTTCAGTAATGCTAATTGTAACTTATATATCTGTTCAATGTAGGTTTTGTAAGTCCGCCCATAACTAGCTATACCGTAACAAATGATGAAGTCCGCGAGTGATAAGTAAAGCATACGCAGTGTTTTATATGGTAATTTATTTTTTAGGATGGCTATTTGCGCCATTATGGATCTAAGTTTGGAACATATGTGATCCACGTGCGGTCTCCAGTTGAATCTATTATCGATAACCAGTCCTAGGTACATATGTTTCGATACAGACTCAAGTTTATCACAAGTACAGTTACAACTAGGCTTATGTAAACAATGGTGTTCGTGTGCTATTATTATAGGTACCTGTGCCTCTTTTACATGTGATGAGTGTATGTGGATCATTTTAGTTTTTTTGGAGTTGATTATCAATCCTACGTCGTGAGCCCATTTACATAGTTGATTGAAGTTATGTTGCATTGTTTTTTGTGCTTCACAGACGTCCCTGTGGGCTGTAATTAGGCAGGTATCGTCGGCAAATTGGTATACGGAGGCCCCACTGAAGATATTGCACATGTCGTTTACGTAAATTAAGTATTCGGTAGGTCCAATTATGGACCCCTGGGCTGTGCCCTCCTCTGTGCGCATCGGGTCGCTGAGCTCGCCGCCAATTTTAACTATTGTACTCCGATTGTTGTGATAGTCTTGGAGCAGTTTCAGCGTCGGCCCCTGTATACCATTTTGCCACAGTTTAGTAAATAGCGTAGAATAATTAAGGGTGTCGAACGCCTTGCTGAAGTCTATAAATATAGTAATTACATGTTTTTTTTCATTTAAATAATGGTTTACTTCGTCTGTGAATTTGTTTAGTAACTGAGAAGTACTTCGTTTCGGCTGAAACCCATATTGTTTCTCATTTATTATTTTATTCGCGCTTAGAAATCGGTGTAACTCCGTCCCGATTTAGAGTCCCGAGTATTTATATCTATTAAATATATCGTCGTCTAGTACCCATAACACAAGCCTGCTTGAGCTTACTGTGGGGCTAGTTCGATTTCTGTAAGATTGTCCTCTAATATTTATTTGTTTATTTATTTATTTTTACTATAATTTTTAATAACTTAAAGAAGTACCGTCCGTAGTTTAGTTACACACTTATAAGTATTTTAGTATTTTCGGGGAGGATAAATCCCAAGCTCCCCCCCCCCCCCCCCTCTGGATACGTGACTGTCTGCAAGGAATAATTTGGCAACACTGTGCATTATACGTCATATTTGTATGAAAATGTGACGTTTGAGGTAGTGTTGCCAAGTTAGTTCAATGCAGAGTTAGCGTGGTCGGACTCTTAACGCCTTCTGATGACTTGGTACTTTTGTCATGAAAGCAGACAGAGGCGAAGCTTGCCCGGCGTTTCCGAAACCGATTAAGGCTCGGTTGCACCAACATACGATCACAGGCCGGTCATCGTCAAATATGGCGCCGGCAGCTGTCATCCCATAGAAACTTGTCAAACTTTACATACAATCAGATTTTGACGAACACTGCTTACGATTACAGACGGTTTGGAGCAACCCACCCTAATTGTCAGATTAAATATCGCGCGAGCTGGCAACGTGGCGCGCGCGCAATCAGCCAACGACTGTAGATGCGCTGCTCAGTCATTTTGGTAGCAAGTCGAGGGTCTACCTCTATTGGTCCTGAGGCAATGTACGAGAAATATGGTTATTTCTGTCACACGCTATAATACATAAAGAGTAATAATATGTATGTAAATATTAGAGGAAAAATATATCCATACGTATCTCTAGTTGAATTTTATTAATCATCAATGGGTCTCCGGACACAAGTACCGGTGTAATTAATAGGTTCCAGCCTTTAGTGCATTCACATTTACCGACGACCGCTTTAGCCTAGTTGGTAGTGACCCTGCCTTCGAAGCTGGAGATCCCGGGTTCGAATCCCGGTCAGGGCATTTATATGTGTGATGAACACGAATATTTGTTCCTGAGTCTTGGATGTTTTCTATGTATTTAAGTATATATTTATCTATATAAGTATGTATATCGTCGCCTAGTACCCATAGTACAATCTTTGTTTAGTTTGGGACCAGGTTGATTTGTGTAAGATTGTCCACAGATATTTATTTATTTATTTTTGTTAACCAATAAACCATTTTCAATATTTCATCCCTTTTATAACTAAGTTTGTATTATCAGCATCACAGTTAAGTACGGAACCCTCGGCGCGTGAATCAGACTCATTTGACCGGTTAACTTTTCAGGGGGATGGCGGCGCTCCCCTGGCATGCCCAATCGGTGAAGACCGCTACAAGCTGACTGGCTTAGTCGCCTGGGGCATCGGCTGCGGCGAGCGCGACGTCCCCGCCGTGTACGCCGCCGCCGCCATGTTCCGACGCTGGGTCGACAACAAAATGGCCGCCTGGGGATTTGACACTTCAACTTATACTGCCTAACGTTTTTTACGGGCAGCTTGCAGACAAGACCTATAATAAATCTGTGAAAAATTTATTGCCGACTGTACTTTTTTACATAGGTCATCCATCGCCTACATTCTTAGAGCGTTCGTTTTCTATGAGTTCAAACACGACGAGTATATATTGTGTACCTAGTTTAGGTTTGGGAGTACCTATGACCACCTTCTGTCTCCATCAATTCAGCTCGGTGGTGCCATAATATTGCGTTGTCAATATTGTCATCGGACTTATGCCAATATCTATAGTAGATTGTGTCTCAAGCGAGCAAAATGATATATTTACGGCGAGGGCGGTATATTGAATCCTGAATGAAGCGAAAGATTCTACAATAGAATCCTGAGCGTAGCGAGGGATTCTAAAGTAGAATCTTGAGCGTAGCGAGGGATTCAAGTGTTTACGCCCAAGACGAAAATAATTTTGCTACCGTGTGACACATACTGCTTTTCACACCGTCTATGAGGCCCGCTGCTAAAAACATGAAATATCTTACAAATGATTTTACTACAGTGTCACATACTGCTTTTCACACCTTCTATGAGGAAAAAAGTCATTGTTGCCCTCAAATGAGGGAAGAAAAGTACAACTTTGATCCCTCATTCGAAGGCAACAATAACTCTTTTCTGAATAGCAGGTGTGAAAAATATATTTATAAATCTTCTAGCGTCGTACCGCTCATACTGTCCACCGCGTTCGCCTACTGGCCTACTGCTTAGCTAGAATTATCGCGTTTATATCGGACATAGGGCATTGTCCCTTTCTATCCAGTATGTAAGCGCGAGAAGGACGAATGCTATATGTCTGACATAAACGCGATCATCGTAGCTAGGCTGGTAAGCTTGTCGAAGACTTGCCTGTTAGTGTGGAGGTACACTGCAAAAATTATTTAAAAAAAATCTTAATGCAACCAATGATGTATTTTTTCCAAGGTAACATTGTGAGACGTCATGACAATATTGTGAAATGGTCAGGCACCTGACAAGGCGCTTGTTTTTGAAAAGCCTTTGTATTCGAAAATCTAAAATGGTCATTTTCCGTATTAATCAAGAAATATTAAATAATAGACTAGAAGTGACTTTGTAATTTTCGTAAGGAATAAATGATTTTAATGGAACGTGGCTTTTACTTTGACAAAATAGCCAATAAAGATAGGTACCATAGATTTTAGAGTTCGCCCAAATTTACCTTCTAAGCTTGCATTGAAATTAATCTGGCAACACTAGGTACCACGGTACTTTTTATACCTTAACTAGCGACCCGCCCCGACTGCACTATTTAATGGATGTTATTATACATATAAACCTTCCTCTTCAATCGCTCTATCTATTAAAAAAAACCGCATCAAAATCCGTTGCGTAGTTTTAAAGATTTAAGCATACATAGGGATATAGGGACAGAGAAAGCGACTTTGTTTTATACTATGTAGTGATTATTAACACCACGAACAAGCCCTGATTCCTGGTAATAATTTATTAGGACATATATATAAACAATAAAAAAAACAAATAAAATTAAAATAAACGAATGAATCATTATTTCATATTGTATACATGCATGTTTACATATTGTACACATATACCTAGTGTTTATTAGTGCGAGCATCTAATTCAAAATCTAATTAGTATAAACCGAACAAAACAGGAGTGCTACCGCGAACAGCAAACGAAGTTTTCCCTCTCAGTCGCACTTGCAAGTTTGCGCATAAGTGAGACGGAGAGGGAAAACTTCGTTTGTGGTTCGCGGTAGCCCCTCAGTGCCTCCAAATTTCAGTGCTGCGATTACCGTCAAGAGGGGAGTAAGGTAAATGTCCCAGTGTTCGATACTAAGCTAATCAAGGTGATAATAAATTAAAGTGGCAAACACGTTTACCTTATCGAGAGCTGACAATAAAAAACATTAGACAATAACACCGTTTTTAATTATATTAGTATTGAAGCACCAAATCAACAATACGTGTAAAAAAAATGAAGTAGATAATTTAGAAGTTTTCCTTTTTGTTAAAACAAGTCATTTTTCACAATAAGTATCTTGAACAGGGCATTCTCAAACTTTTATAATATTTGAAATTTCAGGAAATTTCACGTGAATTTAAAAATAAAGTAATAATGGCAAGATTCTGACGAGATTTTTTATGAATTTATCATTAATATTAGGTAGGTATGTTATTGACTTTATCTGCCTACATTCATACAGTAAACAGAGCTGGGAATTAATTCGTTAATTAATAAAGTCCTGTCACGTAGCCGGTAGAATACTTTTGAGAAACATTCTAATTGAAGCGGACTCACGCGCCACGGTTTAACCCCATCACCCCTCTTTCTTCAGAAACCACCGCCCCCGTTATACATAACGTTTCCGAGTGGATCGACTCTGGAAACGTTTTATTTAAGACATTTAATAATTAATTTAATAAATAGTTCATTGTGTTTCCTGTATTTTGATTTTATTCCTTTCCCAGCAAATATGATCAAAATCATTGTGAAGGGCGGAAAAAGGGATGGCAGACTCAAGCCAATAAACTTAACAAAATTACATTTATAGGCACTTATTGTAATCCTTTTTTAACCGCCCTTGGTGCGCAATGTACTGTTTCTTCTTGATATATTTTTTACTAAATACAATTACAATTGAATATCTATGCTATACCACGCTTGCACTCTCGAAGTATGCATTTTTAGGGGCCGTATGAGAAAATACAAAGAAAAGCCATTATTTTTTCAACTTTCCGCAAATTTTTTTTTATAAAATATACTACGTGAAAACTAGGGGGGGGGGGGGTCTTGGCATATACTACGCTTGGTCACCTAGGGGGGGGGGGGGGAGGGGGGTAAAAAACGCACACGCACCACACTCGTGTTTTATAACATTATGTAGCAGAACAGTTGCATAAATTAAGAAAGAATGAAAAGAAAGAAAGAAATATTTATTTGGTGTTAAATCATTACACAATACACAAAATTGAAATAAGATGAAATAAACACTAAATTAAACACCAATAAGGATACCACTCAGCATATGCCAATAGCAATATATGCTAAGGCGCTGGTTTTCAGGGCACCCTAAGAGAGATACAAAGATAAACTTAACTAATAACACATCTTAACTACCCAGCTTAACTTAATGATGGAGAAGGAGAGATCGCTGGTCAATGATTTCAAACATTTGGAAATTAGCTACAGATTTGGTTAAACTAAAATATGTAGATGATACAACATTGTCATATATGGTACTTAGTATATATGGAGTGTCCGCTTATACATTAGCAATTTGTGAGTTGATTAGATATGTTTTAATATTGATTTTAAAGGATGCTACGGATTATGAAATTACGATTAGGGAACATACACAAACTACGTGACCCGTTTGGGGGGGAGGGGGGTCGTCAAAGTACCACTCTTGGTCACCGGGGGGAGCGGGGGGGGGGCTCGGTTTCTTGTCACGTAGCCGGTAGAATACTTTTGAGAAACATTCTAATTGAAGCGGACTCACGCGCCACGGTTTAACCCCATCACTAAAACTTGTCCAGTTTCGCCATATCACTAATTGTACTGTTTCTTCTTGATATATTTTTTACTAAATACAATTACAATTGAATAGCTACACTATACCACGCTTGCACTCTCGAAGTATGCATTTTTAGGGGCCGTATGAGAAAATACAAAGAAAACCCATAATTTTTTTAAACTTTCCGCAAAATTTTTTGTATAAAATATACTACGTGAAAACTAGGGGGGGGGAAGGGGGGCGGGGTCTTGGCATATACTACGCTTGGTCACCTAGGGGGGGAGGGGGGTAAAACGCAAAATAATTGGTTACGTAGTTTGTGTATGTTCCCTTATCTACACCCATATAATAAATCCTCTTTAATGCGATCAAACACCGTAAGTAGCACCAGCTGTACGATATACCGTGCGCAGCATTATGTGCAGTGAGTTTTGACATGTTTTCAGTGTTCGCAAAATTTAAGTTCGAAGAACATTTTCATTACATTTCATACAATTTCCATACAGAAAAATTCACAACCTTGGAAACCTCTCCTCAGTGCATTGCTAGACATGATACCCGCTACGTCTATCTATTTAAGCACGACAAATATGAAAAAGGCTTACAAAAATTTACTGACCATTTAGTTAATCACAATTTTTTTATCAGAATATTTTTTTTTGCGGCAATCAAAGGCCCGCGTAAGCTCATTTGGCATTAAATATTATTGTTTGTCCTGCTCTTTTGTGGTATATAAGCCAACTTGTCATGTAACAAACGAATTTTTTGCTTCATCGGCTGCATCTCTAGACGTATTTCTTTTCTCAACTCTCGTACAAAATACTGCATCACATCCTTTGTCTTTACTGGTTCCGGATTGCACTTGGGATCGGTGTTATTTGTATTATCGTTTTCATTGTCGGTTTTAAGAGACACGTAGCTCGGTTCTGACCAGAACTCCTCCCCGATTGCTTTCTTAAGTTTCTGAGATATCCAGATTTGATAGAACTCGCCGGGACATCGCAGATTGAGTTCAATTTTGCAAATCCAGGCCTGACATGTTACCAGCGACGAGTTTCCGTCCTGAGAGCCTATGCCGGGGTGCCAATACTGTACTTTATATTGGTAATTCTGGCAATGAAATCCTGGTTCGATGTAGCCACATCTCCACTCAAGTACAGCGCCGCGTGTTGTTTTGTTAATCACTTTCAATACCTTGGGAGGAGCAGGCTTCAAGATAGTCAAGTGGTCGAAGTGAAAAGTTTGATTAGTGCTGCCGATCTTGTTCCTTGACTGCATTATAAAGGTAAGATCTCTGACGGGCGTATCGCTAAAACCATCGGAATAAATAGTCATGTAATCCCAGACGCAGAATAGAAGTTTATTGTAATATCTTTGTGGTGAGCGGCGCGGTTGTGTACAAACAGGGTGGAGAATTCCGTTTAAAGCATGAGACAAAGTGTAGAAGATTTGGCGATTTATCGTCTTCCACGTACAATTGACAAACTGCCGGTTGTATGCCACGCAACGGAAATCTATAGCTTCAGGCAGTACGCCAACTTCAACGTACGTCGGGAACCCATAACCCTTTTCATGTCCCTTGCAGACGAATTTTTTAAACCCATGCCAGACAGATTCCTGTACGGTATATTTAACTGCACTTTTGTTCACCGTTTGTTCTACACTGTTTGTGATAATATCTCCCAGACTATCACGTATTGTGAGTCGAGAGGAGTCAGGCCCGAAACAAACAATCTCTAAGGGATGTCCATATGGTATTGTAAAACAGCGAAAATGGCCTTCAGTCCCGACGAAACGAGCACTCGGTGACGTGACTTCCATCCGGGGTACAACTACGACCATCACCCTTTGGGCATAATCAGAAAATTCATTGTCACTGCATGTGTATTCTGATTTGCCTAGTTTTCTTATGCTTGTAAATACTGTGTTTTTATTAAACTTTTCTGTTAATAAATTAAGACCAACGTGTTCTTCGCCAATGAATTTAACAGCTCGGGGTCCAGAGCAAAATACTTCAATTGAGCCGCTATATTCGAAAGAGTAATGCTGCACCAGAGTACCATAACAGGTAAGATACTTTTGATATGGTGTAATCATTTTATTACGCGATTGAAAGTAAATCTTAGGCACTACTCTAACAATCACACTACCATTATAACTGGTGTCAACATCAGTGCAGAAGTACTCCGATATTTGTAGGTCCGGTGTCCTTTCGAACGACTCAATCGTTGTGGCATTTTTGGGTTTTGTTGGTAAAGTCTTTCCATCTTTCGTCATGATAAGACGGGCAGCTTCTGCACCGGAGCACAGCACCGATACGGAGTATCCATAATGTGCAATGTAACGTTTACTACGTAAGCAGTTTCCAATGTTGGGTGACTGAACTTCGAATCTCGGTGTGACTAAGATAATCGCCGACAGTTCGCAGGTAGTTTTGAAGTCAATGCATGTGAGTACATACTCCGATGGTTTTAGGTCTAGTTTTCCTGTGAACCAATTGATATAATAAGGCGATTCGCCCGTTACTAATTTCATATCGTTCCTGAAAATAGCGAGGTTTTTAGGGTTTGTGCCCATACACCGTATTCTCATGTGGGATCCATATTCAATGGAAACTTTATTTAGACCTTTGTTCATTCGACTGTCGTAAAGTATATTATTCATACCCAGGCCATACACTAACAATTTGCTGGGGGAATCTTTGCACAAAGGTTTAGCCTCGTTCTTAGTGTACGCTTGATCATTCTGGAAGCGCGCAGGCGGGCTGGTTAGCGCCAGCACGACAGACAGCGCGAAGGCGTACGGTGCAGCACGCATCGCAGCCGGATGGACACTCGGTTGGCTCAATACTACTTAGCTGTAACTGCCTGGAGTCAACAGGAAGCCTTGTATGCATTTCGATATATTTCCTGTTAGTACCTAATTAATTTGTTAGTATTATCAGTTAGTAAAACTCTTTATTGTACAGTACATTTACTTACATTATAACAAAAATTAAAAATACAAATGAAAAATGTAATATGACCCCGTAGTATACGCCAATTTGATAGGCTTTGTCGCGGAAGCTATTGGATCTACAGAGACAACTTTAGCCTTTGTATCAAGACTTAATTTGTCACTTTAAAAACGTAAAAATAAGAAGGAATTACCAGCAACTAGTCCTTTAGGGTTAATCGGTTTTTCGATTTTTGGCAAAGTTGCGTTCGGCGCACGGTCACAAACTTGGATTATCCATTGGGTCATCAAGATCATTTATGATACTAGGACTAGTTGCTGATAATACTTTCTCATAAACAATTCCTGCTAAAATCAGAACTACCGGATACGCTGAATGTATAAAGTTACCGTTACCGCAAGCGCTGAATGTATAAAGTTATTGGATTACAGGTATTACTCAGTAAAACTGATTAGCCCTCTGGTGTAAAGTACTCAGGTATTACTGTCTGTCCTGCTCTTTAGTGCTAGCCATGGCCAGCTTGTCCTCTAACGAACAGACTTCTTGTTTGTTTCATCAGCTGTATTTTGTGGCGCTAAAAACGCTGATCTGATGACTATCTGTCGCTCGAATATGCAAGTGCGGTAGAGATTCAGGCAGATATTTCGCTTTCGGTTCGCGATAGGCCGTCAGGCCTTTATGGGACACGGGAATTCTAAAATAACGTTTTGGCAATATTTGTGTATTCGGGAGGAATCTCTGAAATAATAAAGTTATTCATCCTCTCTTGACAAGTCGTATGCTCTCCTTGCACTATCACGGAGGGAGAAGTCGTACTTCAGCTGGCTGGAGCGGTCCCTATCAGGTCCCTCTCTGATGTCTTCGTCAGTGGAAGGTAGGTCGTACCTCAGTTCTGGATAGTCGACCTCTGAAGCCAATGCTGAAAATAAGGTTTATTTACGACGATGCCCGGGCCAAGCTTAAACGGAACGACGAAGGGAGCGTTCTGTAGGCGCCAGGTGCGCGACGAGGACACTGAGTAGTGTTGAATGTATCGCTCTTCTCTGATCATTGGCCACCGGCCGGCGTTGGTGAATTCATATTTATTTCACAATATTTGTGAGAACACGCACGCACCCTTCCACTGCCTATGTGAAGGTGTACATTTAAAAGTCCGAATAGGTTTTATGAGTGTCGAGATGGTCGTTGATGAGTGGAGGAATTGATTCCGGAAAGACTGAAGCGCCTAGGAGTCTGAGAGAATTTTTATCTATTATTTTGATATTGGGAGCTAGGGTATTAAAGTATTAAAATACGATACAATATTTTGCGCGTCGACCGCAGGGAGGGGTTTGTTAATAAATAGCTCGCATTTAGAAAAGTTTAGGTCCAGACCTTTGTGCTAAAATAGTTTTTTTTTTTAATCGTTTAGAACAGTTTTCCAATCTCCTCCAAGGGTCCTATCGTTGAGATACCATAGTTAAAAATATGTCAAGTTGATGTTTACTTTTTTTGTTTCGCAGTAGATTAAGGCACGATTCTATTAATGTCTCCAAAAGTGTGGTATGTCGAAGATAAAATTTAAAAAAATATATTAAAAATGATGAAATAAAGACCGACAACATTTTTGAACTATCAATAAAAATATTATATGGACCACTCCGGTTCCCAATACGCAATACACGCAAAGTCGAGGCCGGGCTATAAGTTGACAATCTGCTGAACCCTACCTTTTTAGTTTGATAACGAATCTGAATATACTTACACTGTACAAATATTAAGATGAATAACAATTCCAATATTAAACTTAGATTGTTCATTTTTGGTGAATGCAGCGTCGAATACGTTAGTAAAAAAATATAAAATTGAAAATATCTCAGCACGAAGTCGTAAACGATTTTTATTGACTTGTAGGTATATAGATAAGAATGTGGTATAGCCAGCGTCATATAGTGTGTAGCAGCCAAAGTAGACAAATAGTTTGGTACACCATACGAAATATAGTGTGTACCGTATTTGGCCATTTTAGCTGCTACATATTTATGACATTTTCAGGCTCTACCATCGCGAAAAATGTCTTGCTCGCTGTTGTTAGCATAAAACAAAGTTTTTTTTTGACAAAATGGATTTTCGTCTCAAAAAAGTAAGAAAATTATATTATTATATTATTGACTAAATGTACATATTTTTATATAAAGATAACAAAATTACTTATTGTTCGGATAAAAAATACAGTTCTTATTTATATAGTAATAGCTATAGTTCGTGCGAAACTCTCAAGCCAAATCCTGTCAAACGATCGCAAGCAAAAAAACGACTAAGAGCTCTGATTATAAGGTAGATTCTTGCTTGTGTTCATTTGGCAGAAATTTGACCTAGGGTGGGTTGCACCAAACCGTCTGTAATCGTAAGCGGTGTCCGTTAAAATCTGATTGTATGGAAAGTTTGACAAGTTACTATAGGATGACAGCTGCCGGCGCCATATTTGACGATGACCGGCCTGTGATCGTATGTTGGTGCAACCGACCCTTAGTTTTGAACGTACTATACAAATAGTTAGATACAAGATGGATAGAAGTGGAAAAATAAAGGTGAATAGTATAAAACAAAGTCGCTTTCTCTGTCCCTATATCCCTATGTATGCTTAAATCTTTAAAACTACGCAACGGATTTTGATGCGGTTTTTTTTTAATAGAGTGATTGAAGAGGAAAGTTTATATGTATAATAACATCCATTAATTAGTGCACCACACCACAGTCGCTAGTTAATTATAATGTAATGTTTTCCTAATTAATATTTGTTCAAGAACAAAAAAACAACCACAAATTTATTACAGGAAAACAAATAATACTAAAAACTATACCCAATTATAATTTATTTGTATTAATCATGTTTTAATACAGGTTTTGAGGAAAACCTCGTTATTTATATCCTGCAGATTATATTGTTTTCTGTTAACAGAAATTGTAACAAAACTATTATTTTTTACCGTAATTTACCTACGAAGGATGAGCGTATAATCCAGGTTTGATTTTGACTTCAATTGCTGAGCTTATGCCACAGATGACCATCTAAGGCTTCTCGACAGGCTATAGATAGTAGATACTTATAATTATCTAATAAGAAATTCCGTTATCTACCGAGCCCGGTAATTATTCATACTCATACTTGCTCATACTCATCATCATCATCATCATCATTTCAGCCGAAAGACGTCCACTGCTGAACATAGGCCTCCCCCAAGGCTCGCCATTTAGACCGGTGAACCGGTGAAGCTATCCGTAGCAGAACTGGGGTCACCGACATAGCCTTCAAAATTGCGAGACTTAAGTGGCAGTGGGCGGGGCACATTGCTCGCAGGACTGACGGTCGATGGGGCCAGAAACTGCTTGAGTGGCGTCCACGCACCGGAAGACGAGCTGTCGGTGCTCATACTCATTTCTTTATAATAGAAATATTTATTGTATAACTGTGTTGTTAGGGTGTACAAAGATGACATGGTAGTACAGTCGCCATCAAATATATCTGTACTCTTCATGGTGCTCAAAAATATCTAAACACGCACTTTAACGCTTTGACAATAGAGTCGTGTTCATATATTTGTGAGCACCTTGTTCGCTCCGATATATCTGATGGCGACTGTACAAGGAATCAACAGCTACCCGCTACGGGCATACAATATGTTTAAAGATAAATATTAACTAACCCCCTTATTCATAAAACTTAACAAACCTCTGCTAAGTAAAATATTCTTTGTCCCATTCTCACACATAAATGTCAAAAGTGACAAATAAGGACAAACAGTAAATCCTCTTTGACGTGCTCAAAAAGTGTACGTAAGGTAAGGACCAGCTTTACAATATCGCGCCGGCCCAGGGCGGAGATGGCCATAATAACATCGACAACGGTATCGTTATGACCATCTCCGCCCATGACGATACAGGCTCGTGCTCAAAAGACTTCAACGGGCTCACGCTCGACCTCACTACACTTGCAACGCAATGGTTCCTCTTCCAACACATGAAAGAGGATTTAATATACGGATGTAGATAAAGTAGTGTATGCAACTGTACATAATTAGGCCTTAAAACACTCGTGTGATCCTATTATGAAACTCGCTGACGCTCATATCATAAAACCACACTCGTGTTTTAAGACCTCTCATTATGTATCAGTTGCATAAACTACTGTTATAGCCGTGATGTATGCACTTTTATTATCATCATCATCATCATTTCAGCCGAAAGACGTCCACTGCTGAACATAGGCCTCCCCCAAGGCCCGCCATTTAGACCGGTCCTGTGCCGTTTGTTTCCACCGGATTCCCGCGGCCTTCACCAGGTGGAGTGATGACCTGGTGAAGGCCGCGGGAATCCGGTGGAAACTTTTATTATACATTGAGTTATTTACGCTAGGAAGAAATAGGTTATGCTTGTACTGCACAAATACATTACACGTCAAAATTTTATGTTATATAATTAGATATAAATAAGTAAATAGTAATGTCAAGTTTCCATTTTAATTATAATTAGGTAATCCGAAAAAATATTAATATTAAATGTAACATAATTCTTTAATGTCATAAAAAGCGTTTCTAACGAGCCATTTTTTAATTCACTATAAAAAGTATAGTCATTTCTTATGTCCTTTATACGATCCGGATGTATATTTTTGGACTAATAATATAGGCCGAAATTACTGCCGACATAATCTATTCACACAAACTAAGTGAGGTATACAACAAGTAGTTTGCTATGAAATTATTAGAAATATTTACGTATAGCCATGATTATGACACTTTTGACTGGGATAAGATGAAATAAACGACACATATCCATAACGTTATTATTTTATTAAAATTTAAATTAAATTATACATGCAGATCCAATAAGTAAATATGGGTTTTAAGAAATAGGTAGTACATTACATTGCGGCGGTGAAATAACGAATGTCTCACATCGAAGGTTGACGTCCGAGCCGAAGAAGAGGGCGATAAATATGCGATCTGAGGCTTTTTATTACCGGCCGTGTTAAGTACAAAACGTTATGTCTCCCCTGACCAAGAAGTGGGATTTTCCGCTCACGAATTGCCAGTTTATGGTCAGGTGTGAAATAAAAACAATAACAGGAACATTAATCCTACTAATATCAAAAATGTTAATGCGTTGTGTTAATGTTATGTATATTGTGTGTGTGTGTCAAGTTTGGATGTTTAGATGTTTGGTTGTTTGTTACACAATCACACAAAAATGGCTGAACAGATTATGATAAAACTTGGTATATAACGAATTCATCGAGTGGTTTAACATATAGGATACTTTTTATCCCTTAAATCATCCCTCTAAGGGATGTTTACGCGGACGAAGACGCGGGCAAAAGCTAGTCTGTAAATAACATTACATATGGGTCATACCCAGTTGAAAAACCGAGTAATAACTCTTGTAGTCAATAGTTAAGTAAAGGCTTATGTGAATTAAAACTATATTGTGTGATAAGGGTCTAAAATAAGCCTTATTACCACGAGATGTCAGGGAAAACAGTTCGATTGGTAATATGGCTTATAGACCAGATTTATACACTACTTTTCACTTTGATTGTGAGAAAATAAATAAACAAAGATTATCCGCCCACAATTAATAATAAAATACAATGAGAGTATGGTTTTGACTCAGATTCAAAGTAGTTGAAATAGGGACGAAAAAAGACTTGGCCCCTATTTCACCAAGTTGACATATATATGTATTTGACATATGTAGGCTAACAGATCGACAATTTATATGTGACAACTTTTTCACATATATTGTCGATCTGTCAGCCTACATATGTCAAATACATACATATGTCAACATTGTGAAATAGGGGCCTGGAATAAGGTATAGGTTACAAGATTAATTTTTTTGTTTGTTGGCAACATATCTATGAAAACATTAGATTTGAAATCTAATTGTTAGGACGGTGAAGTAGATTATTGAACGAATTAATTCGATGCAATCGGCCAACTGAAATGTATTATTAATTTTTTTTAATACCACGTCGGTGGCAAACAAGCGTACGGCCCGCCTGATGGTAAGCGGTCACCGCAGCCTATGGACGCCTGCAACTAGTGTACTAGCGGCCGCAGCCCCCGCCGGAACACGCGGAGCGCTTCGGGGCGCGGTAGGTGGACGTACTGCCGCCTCCGCTCAGCGGCAGGAAGCCTGACAAACAGACATACATTTATGTTTTGGCGCCGTAGACATACGGCATTGACTTAACATACAGTGTGTAAATTCAATATGAGAAAAAATATTAAACCGGAGATAGGTTTGGGTTAACTAATCATTAATTAAAATTATAAGTCTGTAGGGAGCGTTGAAATTTTTTTTTTCATCCACCGGTTACATGTATGGAGTGCCCCCCCTAATTTAATATTTTTTTGTAATTTCACACCACTTTTATGTAGCGGTTCATACAATACACCTTCCTACCAAATTTCATAATTGTAGTGCTTATAGTCTCCGAGTAAATCGGCTGTGACATACGGACGGACGGACGGACAGACATGACGAATCTAGAATCCGTTTTTGCCATTTTGGCTACGGAACACTAAAAATGAACAGTTAAACAGTTTCTATTCTATTATTTTATGACCATATATAGGTACTCGTGGCGTGGACGAGGGATAGAACCAGGGACCGATACCGGTATTTTTAAAAAACCCTGCATTAGCCCAATATCTTGGATTGTTTTTTGCTCTTTACGTAGGGCTGAATCATGTATGTAACAACGTCGTATTATTAGATTGTCCCATTAAAAACGAAACAATGAACCGGTGACCGTAATAATACCGGTATTTTTCTATGGAGAAAATACCGGTATCCGATCCCTGGATAGAACACAAATGAACTAATAGAGATTTGTATTTTTTTTTTGAATAAGGTGAAATTTGGAGCCGGTCGTTTCGCCCCCCTTGGGGGGCGCGCCCTACTGTTTGGGAAACCCTGTACTAGATATACTGAGAGACTGCATTTACTTACTGCCTCCAACAACGCCGCCATCTCGTTTACCGCCGACGTAGCCGTACTTCTCCAACAATTCTGCAGCTTCGCGTCTCTTCTTCTCTTCTTTCTGAAATATAAAAATGTTATTTATTTTAAGTTTATAGCTAATATATTTTTTTTTTTTAGAATAGAATAATTATTTATTGTCAAAACTGTGTACATTGTTATAACATGTCATAAAATAATGAGTATCAACAGTTTGCCCATTTCGGACGTACAATAATAATAAGATAATAATCTGAAATAACTAAGAAAACAGTGATATAATAATTAATGAAATAATAATAATAATCATCATTTTACATTCCATTTAAAATATTCGTTCAAGTCATAAAAACATTTGTCTAGCAGCCACCCCTTAAGTTTTTTTTTAAATTGTGTCCCTTCAAGCGACTTAAGACTTTCCGGTAAATTATTGTAGATCTTAATCCCAGTAAAGTATGTGCTCTTATTGAGTATATGGCTATATAAAAAAGGACAATAGGTTTGTTGACCCAAAATTGATTATTAGGGTCAATCGACTTTTCTTTGTTGTTATTCTGTCCCGTCAGCGAGGAGACAACAGTAACCGAGTTTCTTAGAGTAATGTTTATAATATGGACTTCTAGCATGCTCAAAAGATGACCCATGCCCAAATGAATTTATATTCATCGCTGAAACTCATGTTTGGTAGATTTAGGGTGGGTTGCACCAAACCGTCTGTAATCGTCAGCGGTGTTCGTTAAAATCTGATTGTATGGAAAGTTTCACAAGTTTCTATGGGGACAGCTGCCGGCGCCATGTTTGACGATGACCGGCCTGTGATCGTATGCTGGTGCAACCGACCCTTAAACCCTATAAAATCCGTTTTAAAAGTGACTCGGGAGTAACCATGGTAACGACAAAGCGACCGCGACAAAGAATAGTTGCGACCCATTAGTAACTCCAAACGGAAAAAACCTATTCAAATATTCAAAAAAACTAAAGAAAACTACAACAATTTTAATGTTGTTAGTTAGAGAGAAAGCGCCACAGATCAGTGACGTTACTGACCTCGACCGCCATAGTTAATTTAATGACGATCGTTCCAATACAAAGGTGCGTTTTGCGGAAAGACATGTAACTATGTAATTATTACTTATTCTTTTGAGTTACTTTTTTTGTCTATTTTTGTTTTTTTTTAATTATTGATTTTCTTATTTGATGTCAACATCCCAATTGACAGACTTAATGAAAATGACACTTCCGCACGTATGTCCAACGACGTTTTTTAATACAGTCGCTCAAAAAGCGCAGGTACTTTATGTAGCTGTATATCGTGCGCAAAGTTGGATTTCGCGCACTAGTGCTTTTTACTATTCCATTTTTTTAAAACTGTACTGTACGAAGCCATACGATACTGTGTCATACGAAGCAACGTGCAGCATCTCACCAATGCTTATTCACCGACGAATTTTCCTACCAATCCTCGTATCCAATATTGGCTAAAGGTTGCAGAGCCGGTCGATTATGGCCGAGTGGCTGCGACTGGTCGGTCTTCCCTCCCCATCCCGGAGCGGTCATTTTCACTCGTCCCGAGTCTTGTCTGTCCCCTCACGGCTCGGGCCAAGACAAATCGGGACTCGTGCCACATGACAAACCTTCCGCACTTGCATCATAATGAACTATTCGAGTCACGGGCAAAAGCTAGTCGTAAATAAAATTTGAGATTTATGTGTTAGTGTTTGATAGGAGAGAAGAGACTACTTTTGAGGACGATCGAGAACAGAGGAGGAAACATGCTGGGGCACCTGATACGACATGATAATTACATAAAAACCATAATCGACGACCGGTTTAGCCTAGTGGGTAGTGCACCTGCCTGTGAAGCTGACGGTCCTGGGTTCGAATCCCGGTCAGGGCAAATATTTGTGTGATGAGCATGAATATTTGTTTCTGAGTGTTGGATGTTTTCTATGTATTTAAGTATTTATATCTATTAAATATATCGTCGTCTAGTACCCATAACACAAGCCTTCTTGAGCTTACTGTGGGGCTAGTTCGATTTGTGTAAGATTGTCCTCTAATATTTATTTATTTATTTTATTTATAATCGAAGGAAGATAGAGGCAGTATCGGATTAAGACTACTTGATGCCCTAAGCAATCCTCGCCTGTGGGGCCCCCCGTTTAAGATTAGCTAAAAGTGAATAGTTAACCAAGTGAAACGAAGGTCTCCGTTTCAACCTCGACAAACATGCTTTCGTATGTCCGGATGTTCACCTCTACAGGTAGGCTAGCACAACTTGCTGCCAAGTCGTATCTCGCGCGACTCAGCGATTCCTATCTCACTCGAACTGTGCTAATTAGAAAGAGGAGGGTAGATTTATCTCTACTCGCGTCGCGTCGCAGCGGCAGTTGTGCTAGCCCCGCTGGTCGCAATTTTATGAGGGTTCCGTCTTTCGTCTGTCATATAGGTTTTACAGCTATAAATAAGTAATTAAACGAAATAAGTACTTGAAATTTAAGCAAGCAAGCGGGGAGCGAGCTTATGCCTATGACTACGAACATCCACACTGTAATAGTCAATTTAAAACGCGCAGATTATCAAACAGACCCTTTCATGTGTTCATGTCCTAGCAAATTATTTTTAAGTGCTGTTTCTGGTGCCCCCAAAGACGTGGTGCCCTAAGCAAATGCTTAGTCTGCTTAAGGGTTAATCCGGTACTGGATAGAGGGGAGGAAATGCAGGGGAAGACCGAGACGTGCGTTTATAGATCAAGCGAAAGAGAAGGTCAATGTAATGTCGTATCAGGAGCTCTTACTCCACCGACAAGAGCTAGGCTAGGCTCTTAAATATATTCTGGCCAAATTACACTAATGCTTACCAAAAAACAAAAAAAAAAGTTTAATTGTTATAGGTAACAATGTAATGTTTATTGTTATGAAAACTTTAAAAAAAATCAGTTAAATGTTTAGGCATTGTCATATTCACTGTTTAAGTTTAGTTTATAATAGCATAGTAAATACCTAACATTAGTTAAATGAGCGCGATCTCGCCAACAAACTGTTATGGCAGTTTGGCGAGAAATTAAAAGGTTGTAACTGTTATGTACTTTTTTTATAAACAAATTAAAAAAAAATACATAATTATGATGATGATGTGTTAGTGTTGGTACCTCCCGCTGCAGCTCGGCGTGGCGCGCGGACTCGGCCGCCAGCCGCCGCGCCTGCTCCTCGCGCGCGCGCCGCAGCGCCTCCTCGCGCGCCAGCACGCGGTCCGGGTCTGCGAGTACAATCATACATACATACCGTACCGTACCGTATCGTATCGTATGTACCTCACTATAGTAACTTTGGTAACTGCGTATTGTGTAAACCTACCCATCATTCTATGTAAGGGAGCCCCTCTGCCAACAAACTGTCCTGCAGTTTGGCAGAAGAAAGGGTTATTTCGTAAATAAATTTATTATTATTATTATTATTCTCTTTATTTACTTTTCGCCTTAAGCTAGGTTTTATAATAATTATATAAAAAGTAAAATATAAAACAATATTTACAAAACATAAAATCATTATAAAAACCTAACCTAGTGTGCCGCCGGCAGCGAGGCGGGGCCTAAGCTACCGGTGGTGTCGGGCGACAGAGAGAGGAACCTCCTGACTATCCGCGCCGTGTCCAGGAGTACCGCCTTCTGTATCTGACCCTTGACCCAGCCATCTTGCGAGTCTCTTGAGGTGTTGGTCGAGACTCTTCGCTATTAGACCGTTCGCAGAGACGACTATCGGGACAATGATCGTTGTATCAACATCCCACATAGCGGTCACCTTATTATTCTTATTATTATAAACATAGATTGTCTGGAAGAAATCACTCTTTAGCAACGAGACCGACTGTCGTCTACCTCTACCATATATTAATATTTAGAGGGCTCGAACTTTTAGAGCGGATGATGTCAAACTACACAATATGGTAACACACACAGTACGGTAACTGACGATTCTCAATATGATTTGAGACGTTAGTGCCGTTAATGAAGCACGAGTCTTCTGGTAGATGTCGCTGTACACCTCCCTTAAAGCGTTTGTATTAAAAATAGTTTACGTTAGCAGCGGTACTGCTTAATACGTAGGAACGGCTGATGAATTTAGGACTCGGTAGCGATTGCACCTATAGCTCTGTTGGCTAGAGCGACTGGCCGCGAGTGCCGGGAGGTCGCAGGTTCGAATCCTGCTCGGTGCCTAAATTTTTCAATTTTTCCTTCATTCTAAATTTACACAATATGGTGACTTCAAATAGTCTTTTCGTAAACAATTACCACTTATCAATCCCTTTAATTAAACGATATCGCAACTCGAAATGAGCAGTGCCTTTACCTTGAGTTTGCATGACCGTACTCGCTAGCGACTGCGTAAACAATTTAGTATGCCGATTGTTAGTTCTATTGCGTAGCCGCCAGAGGCGCTATATATAAAAATTCTAAATAAATGATTTTATGTCACACCTGGCCATAAAGTGGCAATTACCGCACGTTCCGCGCGCCGAAAATCCCACTTCCTGGCCAGGGGGTGACATAAAATTTTGTACTTACCTCGGGCGGTAATTAAGAAAGCCTCAGATCACATAATTATCGCCCTTGCCTTCGGCTCGGGCGCCAAATACCTGCGATCTGAGACATTCTTTGTTTTACCGCCCTTGGTAAGTAAGGGGCCATCCATAATGTATGTCACACGTTAAGGGGGCGGGACGGGGTCGACGAAGTGTGACATTGTGTGACAAGGGGAGGGAGGGGTCCCACCTTTTGTGACGTCACATTTCAAAATCCAAAACATTTAATGAGTTAAAATGCCAAATATGGACTATTAACGAAAAACTTACAAGTGCATATACAAATAGAGTTGGAAAAACTCTATTTGTATACGCATAAGGTTTAAATTGTGTGTTGGCGATAATTTATTGTTATGTTTTTTTTTTCAAATGTTTGAGTTGATGTTGGTTAGTAGTTAATTTCGCGGAATATGTGACGTCACACTATGGGGGGGGGGGTGTCTCACAAATGTGACCAACTGTGGCAAGGACGGGGGAGGGGTCAAAAAATCACAAAATTAGTGTGACATACTTTGTGGATGACCCCTAATGTACTACAGCTCTTTTTTTCTTACCCTTGTGATACGCGGCGTCCTCTCTAGCGCGCCGCCACGACTCCAACTTGGGCTGCAGCCAGTTCCACAGGAACACGGAAATTATCAGCCCGCCCAGGCAACGCCAGCCGTAGTTCATGAGAAATTCCGATTCTGAAACCAAGTATGTACATATAACCGTCGTCTCCTGGCGGAAAAAAAAACAATAGCGTTCTTTTGTTATGATCCCTGGGATCGCAGGGACCGGTAGACAACGGGTATCAGGAAATTTTGAATAAAAAAAATAGTATAGATTATAATTCCGTTATTTTAAGTGAAGGCTAGATTTTGGAACAGAAACATATGTATTTCAGAGAATCCAATCATCTCTTCCGACGTTTGTATTTCCGGAAACATACAATATCGATGTCTTCAAGGTAAGAGTGCTCAGGCGTTAAATATCAAATGACATTTTTCATCTCTCCTGTTCGGAAAGTTCGATTTTCATGAGTAGCCGGGTTGAAAGTCGCTTTTTCGACCCTAGGGTGGCAGGTATTTTTTTTTCTAAAGTTCTATAGGCCGGGGGCGCGCCCGGCTGCTCGCACGGGCCGCGGGGCGCGGCGGCGACGGCTGCTGGTTGCTGCAGCGCGTGGTTTTAATACTGAGTCCTCAGAATAAATTTTACTATTACTTTTTTTCTAATTTATTTTCCTCATAGTTGAAATGAAAAGTAGAGTGTTTAACTCGGGTGAAAGCACCCATTTCACCTTTGAACTGTGTCACTTTCAACCCTTGGTTAACAATCTACTATTTTTATACGAGTTTTTGAAAAACGATCCTGGGTTTGAAACGGAAACGCCATTGAAAGTCGCTTACTGCATCCTTACTGCTCAACAGTCCTCTAAATTCTAAATGTCTTTTTCCATATGACCACTGTGGACTGTGGCCAACTGTAAGTGTAAAAACTAGTGATGTGCCGATCGAAAGTGTGCAATATTTCAAAACTTGGTAATTACTTAATTTTTTGTATGGCAATTTTTTTGCACCATTCAGCACCCAGGGGTCACGTGTAGGGTTACGTCCCTACGGACGTGGTGCGACTTCAACCCCCCTTGTCAAGTGAGTGGGCAACTTGACTGTTAGAAGTTCTCACGCCGACCGGGGGCCTCAATTTGGGCGACTGGTATCATAGACAACGTCGTCGACATGTCTTCCAAAGCACGGGAGTGCTCAGTTAGTAACCACTCAAAGTGGTCGCCCATCCAAGAACTGAGCCGGGCACATGTTGCTTAACGGCTGGGCCAAGAGCGCTCCGATTACTTAAAATTTCCTATAAGAATATAAACTTTCGTAGATTCTTGTCATTTTCCAGAAATTTACTAGATACATCTCATAATTTTGGAAACTTTCCAAAACATGCACTATTAAGGCTGCCGCGAATAAACCAGTTGCAGAGGGGTGAGGGCTGAGGATGATGACGTCAGAATCGCGGCGTTATATCTGCGCGGCCGACACATCGCTTTCGACAAACCCACTCCAATTAAATGTATTTTTTAACAGTATTAAAACTTGTAATTAGAAGCAGGAGTTTTTCTTGAAGAGACGAAACCCCTCAGCTGAGCTGTTCATCAATAACAGCCCCGACATGCACTTTTTTAATAATATATTAATGGTGGCAAACAGCCTGATGGCCTTGGTGAGGCCACTACAGCGTATGGATGCTTGTAACTGCAGAACGATCACAATATGTAAAAAATGTTAACTTACGTAACGTAAACCAGTTGTCTATCATCTGAAAGAACCAGTTACTTTTCTGCTCCTGAACAACTTGGCTGTCGTCCAACCATGTTCCTGATCTTGAGCCCATCCTGCTGCAACAAATGATGTATCTTAATTTGTATCCTTAAAGAACAGGTGCCTTATTTTTAAATATTACTAAAACATGTATCGGCCAGAAGATCAGTCGGCTCTGAGTTTATTCAGCATTATGCTGAGGCAATACCTTATATGATGATATATTATGGATTATGTTATTTATATTTGGTCTTTAATTGTTTTGTATTGTGTCACAAATAAATGCTTTCTTTCTTTCTATCAATAAAAATAAATAAATACGTGCCAAAATATCGTTAATACACTACTTCATTAATCCCAACCCGAAAAATTTACCCGATTGTGGACTAGTGAGACTAGTGGATCGTTCGGATTATAGTACACATGAGAATTTATAGGGTATTTCTGAGAAATAGTCAGGATAACATACTTTTTTTCCTTTGACGTGGAAGCCATGATCATAATAGCAACACAAAATGGCAGATGAATAACAAAATCAGAAGCGCATGTCACCTGCTCGACATTTGGTAAGCCTGCTAGTGAAGAATTATGTAGGCGTAGTAGGCGGGGGAGGGCGGTCGGATTATGAGGGTTTCAGATTAAAGAGGACGTAGTGTACTATGTACAGTCCAAGAATTTGAATTTGGGGCAATTTTTACCTTGTCACAGTGAAAATCAATATGAAAGCGTAGAGATCTCATATTATGTCATTGTGAGGCATACCTTGTCACAGTTGTCAGGTGCCTTGTCCCATAACAGTGTAAAACAAGTATGTATTGTGATATGTACTTTGACAGTGGCAAACAACTATGACCAGGGGGGCTAGCACAACTAGCGCTGCGACGCGACGCGAGTAGAGAAAAATCTACCCTCTTCTTTCTAGCCCGCACAGTTCGAGCGAGACAGGAATCGCTGAGTCGCGCGAGATATGATTTGTCAGCAAGTTGTGCTAGCCCCACTGGGTGATATGATAAGCAGGATGCATTTAATTAATTAATTATATGACCTTATACCAGCAAATATTTAAAAAGTTTCCCATATAAACGATTGGTCATCAAAAGGGCTGTCCCTATTATATCCGAACAGCTAAAAAATTAAGATCCAGTAATCGTAATTTTAGGTTAAATGTCGAATCCATTTAGACAGCGTGTCTGTTTATATAAATCTATGTAGTAAAAACAGCTTAAATGCATTCTGCCGATTTCAACGGTGTGTATAACAAAATATCGCCAAAAATGTCGGTTATCCCATTTTGCCTTTCCAGCGTCGATATAAACAGCTGATTGACCACAGGGTTGATGACTCGATTTTTACTACTACGTCCCACATACTGTATGACTATGACAAATACTATGTATATGTCAGTATACACATTGTGACCGAAATAATGCGGATAAATGTTATCTTATCCTGCGCTTCCCGTTATTGTACTTATATTGTGAAATATCAAGCACAAATAAAGTATGTTCAGCCTCAAATTTCGCACAATTTTACCTTATCAAGAATCTTTAGGAAAAGAACCTAAATAGGAAATCGAATCAGTTACCTGTATAATGATAGTCACGGGTCTTAGATCAACTAATTAATATTAATATTTTTAAATTGAAGAAAACACGTACAACAGCTTATTTTGATCAAAAAACATATGACATCACACAAATGACACGAACAGTAGTCCGAATTAATAACAAACTAAGTCTGAATCCAATACCATAATATATTTTAAATAAAATAAGGGTCTTTAGTGCATACTGAAAACAAATAACACTTTGCTGATGTTATCTTTAAATATGACGATAGTCTCATATTTGATATTTCTTAACGAAGATAGTCTCATATTTCTTAAAAACGGTAAACACACATGCATTTGCAATTTTGTATTGTCTATAAAATTCTAAGTAGAATTTGGACTCTTTAAGGTTACGGTATTTAGACCAATCAGACAGCAATGCGTCGACATCATACTTTATTCGAGATGATTCCATTGGCCATTTCGAATCGGCGGAGTAAATTATTAAAAAAAAACGCTGCGTGTTAAGATTCACCTTAAACGGTTGAATTAATTGATAGAAAAAAAAATGAATGTCAAAAGTGAAGCATATGTCAAACGGCGGACGCGGACGCCGCGTATTCGCTTAGTTTATTTTGCTTATTTGGTTGCCTTTTATTGTATATTTGGTGCAAGTGTAGCGTGCCGTGCATGATGCCGGCAAAGTATTTTATTTACGCCAGCGGGCGCTGGTGTGAGGTTGACACGCGACGCGGTCGCGTGACGGGTTTTAGGCAACGCGCGCGTTTTTGTTACTTACGAGGGGGAAAACTTGAAGTGGGGCGCTCCGCGGCTGTTTTGAAGGCGCTGCGGGCGCTGGCTGTGGACGCCGGTGGCGCCGCGCGGGACTCCGCACCTCTGCTGGTTCGGCGACCTTACAGGTGAAAACTCGTTTTTAATGTGAAATGCTCGTTCATTCGCTTTGCTATGCACATAAGCGATGGTTTTTATGGTATAACTAATACAAATATGTGCCTAAGCATTGTATTATTATAAGTCTTTTTAATACTTTGAATGTGTTTTGTTTCTTTTTTGTGTTAGACTCTTACGGTTCCATGTAAAAGAAAAGTATAGAAACGCTATAGATATATTTTTTTATATATGGAAGGCGTCCTACATATAGCATTCATTCCTTACTATCAAATGTAAAAGTGATGAATGCTATAATTTCTTGTATGGCAATTATTTTGATTCGTGAGATCTTCGAGAGGACAGTATTGTTGTACCTAGACATTTGTACTAATATCCAAACGAAATAAAAAAATAGTTTAAGTTAAAATAGTTTTATCCATGGGAAAAATTAAGAATTGGGGCGCAGGAGTTAAGGGTCTTCAAGGGTTAAATTATGTAGGGGTTGATGTTCTCTTTCTGAAAATACAATCCCCACCCCACGGAGACATGTAGTAATTTTTTTAATGACATTTAAGTGTATGTGAAACAGAATGCAAGTATGTTTTTTTTAATTCCTCAGAATAGTGAAACGGGACGTAATCTGCAACTTTTTTTAAATTTTAAAAGCTATAAAGTATGTATATAAGCCTAAATAAATGTTTTAGACTTATTGCATTGCATGCACAATATTTCCATTACATTTCACAGCATATGAAATTAATTATTTGCTTAGTAAATAAATGTTAGTAACACAATAGTGCATAGTTTTAGGTATGCAAAAATTAATGAATGAGGTAAAGTTGTGTGATTCTCAAGTCTTTAAATTTTATTTAGTAAGCAAATAAAGATTAATAACAGTGCTTGACTTGGCTCTACATAATGTCACAACTTTATACAGTGAAATTGTTTCGAGACTTAGCCTATTTTTACATGGAATTTTTTGTGGGATATTATTATACATTTTCTTTATTTTAGCTGAAAGAGAACTGAAATAAATAAATATATATAAGAAGGCATGTTAAGCGCAAAAGCCTTCCCCAACTATTCCCTTGGCACTCTCTGATCTCCACTAATATATGTTTTTTTATTTCATCTCTCCATGTGACTCTCGGTCTGCCTCTCCTCGTCTTTTCTCTTGGTTTTCATTCTATTAAAAGCTTTGTCCATCTATCATTCTGCATCCTGCATATGTAGTCTGCCCATGCCCATTTTATTTTCTTATTTTTCTAATTTAATTCAATTATTTATTGAGTTTCATGTTAGTGCAATAAGATCTTAAAGCTAGGTACAGTTCAACATGAGCTCTGTTGAGCAATAGCAATTTGTAAAAACTAAAATTTAAAATGTCATAGAATTAATAATTTATAACTAATGATGTGTTCTACTCCAGTATTTTCTCTTATGGTTGCTTTACGAATAGTCTTTTTTAGGTATTTTTAGCATTGATCTTTCCACTGCTTTCTAGCATACTCTTGAGCTGGTTTACTTGCTTCTCGGTCAGCCTCCAAAAATGAATTCCATCATAATATTTTGGCCAGAATTGGAACTCACTCTACTCTACTGAACCTCATGTGTCTGTGTGTGCAGATCGCGACGACAGAGCACGCGTGGGCACCACTGCTGCTCCCAGCATCTCCATCATTCCAGGTACATTATTTAAACCTTAGTCCCTAAGGCAAGTTATTCATAGCAGGGAAGGCACTGTGGACCGGTTATACACAAGTTGAAAAAGCAAAAGGATCATTTGTCGTACAACCAAGATGCACTTGACTCAACCCTTGGTCTTTTCCATTTTTGTGTATGGGGCCGACATTTGGAGCCTGAAAAGTCGCGATTGGGCGAAGTAACGCTTTCGAGACGTGTTACTGGCTAAGACTCCTACGCATACCCTGGACGGCTAGGATAACCAATCAGTTGCGGAGAGGCGTGTGGTGAATTTTAAGTCCTACAGGAGTTTGTGGTGAATTTTAAGTCCTACAGGAGTTAAAATTCACCACACGCCTCTCCGCAATATGCCGGGAACGCGCGCTCAGTTTTTTTAGGCACATTATGCGGTATAAAGATGATGATCTTAGGTCGAAAGCACACCTCGAGCCGTGGTCAAGGTAAACGCACGCACGGCTAGAGGTCGGACACTGATTTTTCATGATAATATATATCAAAAAAAAAATTATATCCACCTTTTGCAAGGCAATGTGTGAAGGTGAATCCCCACGGACTGTTTGTACAGTCAAGTGCCAAAATATTTATAAATTTTTTCATAAATATATACCAAAACCTTATTTCGCCAACATAAGAGCCTCGGGACATAGTTTTCATGATAATATATATCAAAACATTTTCATATCCACCTTTTGCAAGGCAATGTGTGAAGATGAATCCCCATGGACTGATTGTACAGTCAAGTGCCAAAATATTTATCAAATTTCTCATAAATTTGTACTAAAACCTTATTTCGCCAACATAAGACATAGTTTTGAGTAAGTTGTATACTGTAAACCCAAATTTTATTCGACTTGACTATAATGTAGCAATTTTTTAGATGTGACGTAAACGCGAACGAGTTGAACGAGAAGCTTTCAGTTCCTCCACCGGCGACAGAGCGAAAGAGAAAGAGATCCTCCAGCGAAGAGTCCCACAAACTAAAACGGGCCAGGAGGAGTGGGACAGAGCAAACTTCACTAAAAGAGAAACAGTGCCAGACTTCCCCGCAAACGACTAAGCATCGCAAAAATGAGATACAAAGTCTGGTCAGCTCATCGGAAGATAATGAGAGAGATAGAGAGAAGAAACAGTCGCCGCAAAAGAAAAAGACAGGTGGGTTTCGAACAAAAGCAGGCAAAAGCTATTTAGTAAGACTATAATTATTTTCATAGACTCGACCTTATTTTAAATGGTCAAATGACCTTAAAGCGATCGGAGGAGGTATTTGGATCGAAAGTGCAAGGTATCGTGACAAATGGAAAGCTCTGGAAGAGACCTTTGTCAAGAGACAAGTTGAGGATGTCCATGGAGGAAAAGAACATTAGATATTAAAATTTAGATAAAAGATATATAATATCTATGAATATGTGTTTAGTTCTCTCTGCTACCCAAAGGTTGTCTGGAAGAGATCGCTCTTTAGGGATAAGACCGCCTGTTGTCTACCTCTGCTAATATCTCACTATACAATACAACAATACAAATACTCTTTATTGCACACCTCAATCAAAGGATACAGTACAGTACAAAAAACACAATGAGAAGAGGCAAACAACAGGCGGTCTTATCGCTAAAGAGCGATTTCTTCCAGACAACCACTATGTTATGTTTCTGACCTGCTTTCTATTTTTTTTATTGAGGTGTGCAATAACGAGTATTTGTATTGTATTGTAATATATAAAAGTAAATATAGATGTAAGAAAACTTCAATAATTAAGGCTTTTTTATTTACTTGCTTTTAAAATTCTTTTAATGTGAATACTTTTTCTTCCCCAATCAAGGTGCCATAGTACGCGGCAAGGAAGAAACACAGGTACAAAGTCTTCTACATAGCAGCTCAGAAGAGAGTATCAAAGAGCAGAAGAAACTATCACCACAGAAGAAACCTGGGCCGAGAGTAAGAGAAAGAGATGAGAAGGTATTGCAGAGATCTTCAGACAATGAAAATAATAAAAAGTCTCAGAAGACCAAGCCACAGAAGATATCGCAGAAAAAGATTGTCAGAGGCAAAGAAGAAGAAGAACTAGTAAAATCTCTGTTGGAGAGTAGTTCTTCAGAAGATGATGAGCAGGTATATCTTCTATACTTAATTTTTTTTAAGATTAGATAAAATCATTTTTACGGAACTAGTTTTTACGGAAGCGACTGCCATCTGACCTACATCTCATCTCATATCATCTGCCATGCATGCTCGTCAGTATCACTCAAATATTTTCCCTGACCAGTATTCGAACCCAGGACCTTGAGCTCCATAGGCAGGACCACTAACTACTCCTGTCGTCAAATAAAGGGTTTCTTTTTCAGATTCCAACTAAAACCAGCCGTAAACCAGCACCTAAATCTAAAAAGAACATCGAGACAGAAACAAGCTCCTCGGACAGTTCGGAGCAGAGACAGACTTGCAAAGAGCTGGTGATAGACGACAGCGATGTCAGGGTGCTGAGAGGGTTCCTCGCGAGGGGCGCCAGGGGAGAGGAGCTTGAGAGGTAGGCTGTTCCTCACACCTGTTCATAAAATACTAAAATAGTCATTGTTGCATCAAAATTGTACTTTTCTCCCCTCGTTCGAGGGCAATAATGACTTTTCTTCACCCTTTAAACGCCATCGTTTGATACATCAGTGATAGTGTAATTGACACTTCTAATTTGTTAGAGCTGAAAATCGCGGGTAACTTTTTGATGTACTTCAGTTATAACACCTTAATAGCAATGTGGAATGCTAATTCGGTAGCAAAATGATTTCCGTAATGGACGTACACTTGAATCCCTCTTTACGCTCAAGATTCTACTTTAATCACGCTTCACTCAGTATTCAGAAATCAGAAATATTTATTCGTGCAAAACACAAAAAAAAACAAGAAAATAAATAAAAACAGAAGAACAAGGTATTGCACGAAATGGTTCTGTCTCAGCATAGTGCTGGCGCGATTACCAGCGCTAATCTTCCGACAGAACCATTAAGTGATTTCCCAGAAGGTAACACATTTAAATAAAAATAAACTAAAAATGAAATAATGAATACCATAATTAAACAAAGATAAGGTATACACAAGAAGCTATAACTACAATTAAAAGAACAGAGAAAAAAACAAGAAAAACAAGAACATAAATAAATTAAAAAAACTATACTAATTCCACAGTCTCGATAATGTCCGACCAGCAACCAAATTCAATATACCGCCCTCGTCGTAACTATATCATTTTGCTCCCTCGAGACACAATATACTATTTTTGTCCAGGTTCGACAATGACGAGGAGTATAAGACCAGAGTGTTCTACAAACTGAATCCTTTGGTGGTACTGAAGCGGTGTGGACCGCTCGAGCAGCTGCTTATGCAGCGGCTTAGCTTGAAGGAGTTTGCCAGGCACCTGGGGCTGAGGAGCGTGGCCGATGTCACTCCCGAGAAGAGGTAAGGAATAGCGTTGTACTGCTGGTCAGCTGGAACAGGTGCTGAACCTGTATTCCGAACTTCGTGTCGTGCCGTCCCTTTTACTCTCGTGTTTATACACTATAAGAGTGAAAGGGACGGCATGAGACGAAGTTCGGAGTAGTCCCTCTGGACGGCTCAAACAGCAGGTGTTGGTACAAGTGCAGGACGCTGGACCTGGAACGACCTTTTTTTTATAAAACGACGGTGGCAAACAGTCGTACGTTCCAGCTTATGGTAAGTGAACATCGTAGCCTATAGACGCCTGAAACTCCAAAGGAGTCACGTGCTCGTTGCCAAGCCTTTATGAAATTTGTGGATTCAGATTCAAACATTTATTCATGACAAACAAGTACATAATAATGGGACAGAATACAAAAACAGCCGTGTCACGAAATGGACCCAACTCAGCATAATGCTGGCATTACAGCCGGCGCTGGTCTTCCGTTGGACCCATTAGGTGTCGGCACGGTGGGTAACACACAATCATCATCATCATCATCATCATTTCAGCCGCACACACACAATAATAGAAAATAAAAAGGGTTTCACTGTGTTGACAGCAGAAGGGACAAATTTAGGTCCCTCGCTCTTAAAACAGTGCATCCTCGGGACTACTGCTGGACTACTGCTGGACCAGCTGCTTCTTAACTTGAAGGAGTTTGCCGGCATCTGGGGCTGAGGAGTGTGGCGGATGTCACTCCCGAAAAGAGGTTAGGAGTAGCGATGTACTGCTGTTCAGCTGGAATTGTTGCTGGACAACTGGAACAGCTGTTAGTTACCTGGAACAGTTACTGGACAGCTGGAACAGCTGCTGGACGGCTTGAACATTAGTATGTTTAAGCCGTCCAGCAGTAGTCTGTGGGACACCTGGAACAGCTATAAAACACAACTGGAACGGCTGCTAGACTGCTGCTGCAATAATGTTAGTCACTAATGCTACCGTCGGCGAGCAGCGAGTACTCATAATAATTCTACTCGTTTTCTCGCTCAAGCGAGTAGAATTACTAGTAGAATGCTCGCTATTGGCCGGCGGTGGGACTAGTGCCTTGAGACGTGAGTGCCCGTTTATTTATTTATTTATTTAAGCCTGCTTTTACAAACATATTAATTTTTGTTTACTATATTTCAGGGTTCGAAATTATCAAGATAATTATAGTCTTTGATCATTATCGCGATAATTATCCCTCTTATGGGTAGGGTAGTATACGTTATTTGATTAGTTAAATTTATTTTCCGATGTATGATATGACCTGTAAAATGTATTTTTACTAATAAAAACTGTACTCTGTCCTAATATATAAAAGATTATGGTGTTTTAGGCTGCAAAATAAATAGTTGCTATACAATACTTTACTAGATTTTTTAACCATTAAAATATAATCAATTAATCATTACAACATCATTAAAACACATATATATACAGAGCGCAATTATTAACGTTCGAATTCACGCACGTATTTTTTTAACTCATGCCGAATTTACAATTTTAGGTTATTATCAAAGCATAAAAATCACGATAATTATCCTTTCGAACCTTGCTATATTTCAATTTTATTGTATAGTATCTTTATCTCACGAGCGCGAGTTAGCCTTAGTTGTAGTTGTGACACATACGAACACACAGACAACGTGAACTCATGTCTTCTGCGCTGACGCACACATAGACAATGGTTTTTCCACCGCGCGATCGCGACAGCACATACGGTCCCTGTAGTGTTCTTGAATAAAATATGTATGTGAGGGATACACATTTATTTAATAACCTTGTTACATTAATTCCTGGTCTTCATGTCTTGTCTCCTAGTATGTAAAAAGAGGGCGAGAGGCCATCTTGGATTTCCTTATATAGGTCGCAGGGGCAGCGTTCGGAGACGCGCATTAATAGTTGTGACGTTTGGATACATGTGTTGATATACTACAGTCCCTATTCGTCAGATACCATCGCACACCGGGTAGAGCCATTCCGACCCAGGTCGGGCAGCGCTTAAGATTCTCATCGTTAAAGTTAATTGATGTGTTTACCGGTCCGAACGTTAACTGAAAGTTAAGGAAATCAGAGTGCAATTTAAACTTATTGTTGACTCCACTTTACTCTATACCTGTATCCCTGTTAAAATAGTTAAAGTCAGAAACAATTACTCGCGAGTCGTTAACAATCCGGGCCCGGTAAGGACAAATTAAGAAAATGTTAAATTTTGGAATCATCCGGCTGAGTTTCTTACTGGACTCTTCTTCGTAGCTCGATCCCACTCACACCTCAGATTTTGTTGAAGCCGCTCAACCAATCTAACTGGAGCGCAAACTCTTAGAGTATTCCAGTGTTTAAAGCGCCCGCGTGGTCGTGTCGGAGGTTTCCCCTGGATTTTCCCCAGGCCTATCGCTTTATTGGGCCCGGCCTATATTGCCACAGGTTAAAATAAGATATGTGTACATGTGTATGTATAGCTCAACACACAACCATGGTGCGCTCGTGAGATAAAAGTACTGCATTTCAATAGATATCGGATGAGACACAGCACGCGCCAGGCGCGCAACGCTACTAGCGTGACGAGCGGCAGCGAGAACGAGAGAGAGAACGTAGTCCAACCGAAGAGGAGACAGTTGTGGAACAGAGAAAAAGAGCTGTTTAACAGCATCCGGTAAGTTTCGAATTGTAGTCCTGGCAGGATCGCCATGTAGGGATCGGTGTATGCATAATAAAATACGATTGATGATTACATGTTTATTCGTCAAACTCTTCTTACAGACTAACTCATTATAGCATGATACATGACTTATATCTAGACATACACCACAGAATTACTCACTTTATATTTGTGCGGTTTATATATTATTAGCTTTTGCCTTCGACTTAGTCTGCGTAAACTTCCCCTCCCTATTTTACCCCTTTGAGGGATTATTTTCGTGATAAAAGTATCCTGTATGTTATTCCAGGCTATAGACTCTTTGTATACCAAAATTCATTATAATCTATTCAACTGTTTTTGCGTGATTCAGTAACAAACATCCAAACATCTAAACTTTCGCATTTATAATATTACTAAGAGTAAACGATACTTAATCGCGTACATTTGAAATGTATACACATTTTTTAGGTTTGCCCGACGTTTCGAATGTGTCACAACATTCTCGGTCGCGAGCTGACCAACACCTAATAGTCGAACAAAACACAATTGTTAATGTTGTAGTTTCTCTACTATTTATTTATTGTCCTATTCTTATGCATCATTAAGTTTAAGTTTCAATTTGATCGAATAATACCTGTCAAATAAAACAATGTTACGTCACTTTTATACAACTGCAAACGGACCTTTTTTTTTTCTCCTCCCTCAAGGGAGTTATGTGGGACTCACTCAGAAGCATACTCACTAAAACCACACCGGTGCTTCCCCGCTTTGCCGTTGACGGGGGCGTCATGGGATCGCAGTCATTCTACCATGACACCGTAGGCAAAACAAGCTTAGGACCTGTCTGATGGTAAACAGACATCGTAGCCTATGGACGCTTGAAACTCCAGAAGAATCACAAGCGCATTGCTGAAACTGTATTAATTTATAGGATTCGAGCATTGGATACCTTACCTTACTCATTACCAGGATCACAATACCACATTACCTTCAGAGCAAGAGCTACTAAGAGTTTAAATTAATACTAATACTGGTGAACTGCCTATAAAAAGAAAACTATACGTAATTTTAATTTATTTCAGATCTTCCCGGTCCAGCGAACTAAAGGTTAAACCGCAAATACACCGACCTGGAGACAGTGACAGTGAAATTGAAGTAAAAAAACATATAAAAAGACATCTAGAAAGACGCGCCAGCGCCAAAAGAAGCGCTAGAAGAGAAGAGAAGGAGACCAAGACTAATAAAAACAAAGAAAACAACGACTCCATTGCAGTTAATGATAGTGGTACTGATAGTAATACTACTGATGAAACTAGTAGTGATACAGATGAAAATAGAGGAAAATCTAGGAATAGAACTAAGGGAATGAAAGGAGATGATCAATCTGTGGTAGTCAGTGATGAAAATGATAGCGAAGAGCTTAAAAATACTAGAAATACTAGGCGCAGAACTAGGGGAATGAAGGAAGATGATCAATCTGTGGTAGTCAGTGATGAGACTGGTAGCGACCGCCATGGAAAATCTAGAAATACTAGGCGTAGAACTAGAGAAATGAAAGAAAATGCTAAATCTGTATTAGTCAGTGATGAGACTGGTAGTGATTTAGATGAAAATCGAGAAAAATCTAGACATAGAACTAGGGGAAAGGGGAAAGATAATAAATCTGTGGTAGTCAGCGATGAAAGTGATAGCGATGTGAATAAAAAACGGCGAAGTTCTAAAACTGAAAGTCGTGCAAAGAACAAAAATGAAGATGATAATAACTCAGTTGTAATTAGCGATGAAAGTGATAGTAACAGTGTCGAAAGTATAGATGATGATATAAGAACTGCTAGAAAAACTAGGACTCAGGGTCCGAATAAGAGAATGTTAAGAGAACATAATAAATCGGTAGTTATTAGTGATGATACTGATAGCAATTCAAATGAAAATCGAGCAAAATCTAGAACTAAAACTAAGGAACCAGAGACTAAAGCTCAAAGTGAATCTGTTGCAGTTAGTGATGATAGTAATAGTAATACAGATGATAATCGAGAAACCAGACGAACTAGGTCTAAAGGGCCAGATAGAGCCTTAAAAGAAAATAATAGAACAGACAATCTAGTCACGAACGAGGCTAATAGAAAAGCGTCGAAAAAAGCTGATGAATCCCCTGGAACTAGGAAAATAACCAGATCATCCATGAAGGGCGCCGCCGACTCTAAATTATTAAAAGAAATACACAAAGCCGACGCTAAAAAAGACGAAGAACAAACTGCAAATAAAAAAGAAAACAAAATCAAGCAGAATAAAGCGGGACTTTCAAGTACAACTAAAGAAACCCCTAAGAAAGACGAAAACAAATCAATTATAAGCGATAGTGATGACGCTTTTGAAACTCCAAAGTTCTCACCTAAAAAAACTAATGATAAAGATTCAATTAAACATTTTTTAGCTGCAAATATGGAAAGAAATAATAAAGGCAGGTTCGTAAAAAGAAAAGACGTTAAAGAAGACAAAACATATGGGAAAGATCATGACAAGGATTTTCAGAGAGAAAAGAGAGTAAATGACAGAGGAAAAGAGTTAAATGAAAAAAACAAGTACAAGAATAGGTCAGGAAGTGACACAGACACAGATAAAATTAAAGTGAGAGATAAGGATAGAATAGATAATGCTAATAAAGAAAATAGTAAAGCTGAAAGTCACAAGATAACCGCAGCGGTTGCAAGAAACATGTTTATTAAACCTGTCAAGTTTAAAAAGTAAGTAAATATTTTTGAACTATCTTCAGAAATAGGATTCATCATCTTTTTAGGGTATTTATTTATTGTGTGATGAGCATAAATAATTGTTCCTGATGTGAGTGCAGCAAGCATTTTAGCTAACTAGTATTTGCCCGCAACTTCGTCTTCTAGTTCCTATTTCATCCTTTCGATGTATGATTTTCCGAATAAAAAGTATCCTATATGTTAATCCAGGCTATCAACTCGTATGCCAAGTTTCTTAATAATCCGTTCAGCCGTTTTACGTGATTGAGATTCGATTTTTCAATCGCCAAATAAAACTGTCCGTCGGTTAAAATTATCGCTGCATCTTTCTAATGTCATATGAAAGAAAAGGACAATGCTAACATTTATCTGATAAATACTTTTGGATATTGAAAAATCAGCCCTGTGTAACAAACATCCAAACATTCGACATTTTTAATTATTCGTATATTACAGGTATAGCACGTCCGAAACTTAAGTCCAAATTCTGTCAAATGAAAACAAGCAAAAATCTACCTTACAGTCAAAGCTGTTAGTCGGTTTTTACTTGCGTTCGTTTGACAGAATAGGGATACAGCAAATAAGAAAATCGATAAGTTCGAATTTTCTCGAAAAACGATCAAATTCTTTATCAAATGGCGAAAAAAGTAACTCAAAAGAATAAATCATTACACAATTATAAGTTTTACGAAGGGGCATACTCTGTCCCTTCTCCGCAAAACGCATCTTTGTATTGGAATAACCGTTATTTACTATGGCCCTCGTGGTCAATGACGTCACTGATCTGTCGCGCTTTCTCTCTAACCAGCAACATTAAAACGGTTGTAGCTTCGTTATTTTTTGCTATACGTATTTGAATAGGATTTTCACCATTTGGCATTTTTTTTTGCCTTGTTTCTTTTGGAGTAGTTAAATTATGAATCAACATCCCTATTCGGGCTTAGCGTTTCGTATTATTTTTTATGTCACACCTGGCCATAAAGTGGCATTTACCGCACGCTCCGCGCGCGGAAAATCCCACTTCCTGGCCAGGGGGTGACATAAAATGTTGTACTTACCTCGGGCGGTAATTAAGAAAGCCTCAGATCGCATAATTATCGCCCTTGCCTTCGGCTCGAATACCTGCGATCTGAGACATTCTTTGTTTTACCGCCCTTGGTAAGTAATGTACTATTAACATGACTGTGGCTTTATAGACCGGGCCCAATAAAGCGATAGGAGTGCGCGGTTGGAGAGTGGCCTGGGGAAAATCCAGGGGAAACCTCCGACACGACCACGCGTGTGGTTTTGAATACTAAAACTAGAGTGTTTTAGTATTCAAAACCACACGCGTGGTCGTGTCGGAGGTTTCCCCTGGATTTTCCCCAGGCCACTCTCCAACCGCGCACTCCTATCGCTTAATTGGCTCCAGTGAGATTGGTTAAGCGGTTTCAACCGAATCTGAGGTGACTTTTAAGGGTCCTTATCAGTTAAAAAATGCTCATCTATTTACGCCATTTTCTGTTTGAATTGACACGTATCTTGACATTTTCTCAATGTTACTATCTAGAACATCACTATTCCAACCTTATGTGATAAACTTTAAATGTGTTTTTTGGATTTTTCATTAAGAAATATAGTTTCAAACATCACTCCAAATCGACCGTTTTCAAGCTAAAAACTTGTTTTTTTCCGCTTAAATTCTACTACACACAATAAAATCAAAAAAATGGCTATGTTACTATCTAAAACTTTAATAAAATCATAGTAGCCTTTAATAACTTTATTGGTATTATCAATACTTTTGTCATAATTTGAAATCAAAACTTTTTTTAACTTATAAGGCCTCTTAAGTAGGATTTATTCTTTATGAATTTATCAGGTCTAGCGTGGCGAACGGACGTATATATACGCCGCTAGAAGACCACGCCATTGTAGCGTGGGTGTCTGTCGGCAACCGGGAGCGGATGGTCAACGGAAACGCGTTGTGGATGGAGCTGGAGAGAGAATACCACCGCCTGACGTCACAGAGTGAGTAAATAGGCGACCACTATAGTGGTCCAGGTAGCGGAAGCTTACAGGGTCGATTTTGACGGCGTTGCAGTATGAGTACCACACCCTCATGTGGCAGACTATTTAATATAGGCGACCACTATAGTGGTCGAGGATCGGAACCTTCCTAAGTCGATTTGGATAACGTAGCAGTGTGGGTGAGTACCACCTCCCCTCATGTCGCAGACTATTTATATAAGTGACCACTATAGTGGTCTAAGATCGGAACCTTACAAAGTCAATTTGGATAACGTAGCAGTGTGCGTGACTACCAACCCCTGATGTCGCAGACTATTTATATAGGCGACCACTATAGTGGTCCAGGTATCGGACGCTCACAGAGTCGATTTTGACGGCGTTGCAGTGTGTTTACCACCCCCTGATGTCGCAGACTAGATAATAGGCGACCACTATTGTGCTCCAGATATCGGAAGCTTACAAAGTCGATTTGGATGACGTAGCAGTGTGAGTACCACCCCCTGATGTCGCAGACTATTTATATAGACGACAGTGGCGGAGCGTCCGTACAACTCGATTCCCACCGGCTTGCCTAATTTTCAACCAGTCCAGTTCTTTTACTACGGAATAATAAAGGCAAATTATTTCCGGCTTCCCTAAGAATATTTTTAACGCGCCGCCACTGATAGACGGCCACTATAGTGGCCCACGTGCCGGAAGCTTATAAAGTCTATTTGTACGGCGTTGCAGTGTGAGGACCACCCCGTTATTTATTTATTTATTTATATTAGGAGAACCAACAGCAGTACAAACAATGTAACAACATGCGTATTAACAGCAGAGCCAATTACAGGATCTTACAGATAGCGCTAGAGTGTATATACTGAACTAAAGTGCGCACTCGTACACAATTACAAACGTTAATGGAACAAGAATGTTAAAATAGAAAAAAGAAAAAAACAAGCAATCCAAGCCCACTAAACTAATGTTTAACTTGAATAAATTATATAATAAATTATATTATTGAAGTAGAATGTCCAATGGAATCAGAACATATGTTAGTGTCAAACTCGAGGTAATCACAGTCCGGCATTTTAAATATACCGCCCCCGCCGTGAACATATCATTTTGCACCCTTGAGAAAGAATCTACTATTTTTCCTTGTATTATTACTACCGTTGTCGTGTTGCAGAGCGCACGTGGCACTCGCTGCGCAACCGGTACCTGCGCTACATCCTGCCGGCGCTGGGCGCGCTCGCGCTGCCGCCCGCGCAGGTGTCGCGCCTGCGCGCCGCCGCCGCACAGGGTCAGTCCACTACATACTAGCAGTGTCTTTTTATAGGTGATTGTCGAGAGACATCATCCTGTTCTGGATTTGTTTTTATTATCAGTGACTCTTAGAGACCACATACATCTCTAAAAATATTATAACTATTTACCAAGTTGCCAGAATGCCTGAAAACATTACCACCTAATAAATTTAGAAATAAAATCTGTAAAATACTTAAAAACAAATGCTATTATGACATACAAGAATATTTAAATGACATTGAATTGAATAATGCATGAAATGTAGGACTATTTTATTGTGTTATGTTGGTTTATTTATTGTGTTATACTTCTGTTTGTTTTAGTATCTAGTCTGACTTGACGAATGAAATTTCATAACTTAATTATAAGGAATAATAAATAACAATAATATAGTAATAATTAGGCAGGTACGTAAAGAGATGAAATCTCGTGATATAAAATTTGTACGCCGTTTAATCGGCAAAAAGTAGAGATCTTTTAAATTGTGACATAACACCTGTTGTATAACATTACCTACTTTTTGGACAAATAAACTATTGAATTGGAATTGAATTGAATATATTAGTCTTAATTTTGACGCTCTGAGACCATTTACATCTCTAAGGACGTTACAATAGTAACTATTAATTGTATTTGGACGCTCAGAGACCATGTACATCTCTGGGATATTATATGAATTCATTATACTCTTTGTTTAATCAGACTGAGATCTTATACATCTCTAACTTTACTGATGTTGTAATATTCGTAATAGATAACTTTGCAAGTTTATTTTCACTGTCGGCATGACATTAATTTTGTTATATTTGTAATCTCGAAATTATTATTCTTTCTTGAACTGTAAATTAATATTCTGACATGAAAAATGTATTCTTATAGACAGACTTACTTAAATTGTAAATTAATATTTTGACTTGTAAAAGTGCCCTTGTGGCCTATTTGCAGAATAAATGTTTGATTTTGACTCACTCCATGATACAATAATATACTGCGCCAGGTATGGAAATACAGTACATCGGTTACACTATCCTCAAACCAAACTGAGGACTGGGCTAATAAACGCCGGCGACGGTAGGGGTGGCGGCATGTCGATACAGGTTTTACTTAAACGTCGATAAATTACTTATATTAGTTTAATAGTTAATGTTACTTTAATGGGAATTAGTTCAAGTTATTTGTCATGTTCGTCATGCTGAAAATCTCCAGAACGAAGACTTGGCAAAAGCACATTTAATAGACACACGTCCTCTCATAATCAATTTTCAAGACGTGACAACGTCGTCGATGAGGACGAAATCGATTTATATGAAATTAGGTACAGCATAAGTAAAGTAGACTTGAGGCCATGCAAAATATAATACGTTTGGTACTCAAATTACCTATGACATATCCGAGCTCGCAATAGGGCATATTTATACATTCTTAGTCTGGGTTAAAGTATACGATGCTTGTTAGGGTTCCGTGGCGACAATGGCGAAAACGGAACCCTTATAGTGTCCTCATATCTGTCCGTCCGTATGCCACAGCCGATTTACTCGGAGAATATAAGCACTAAAATTATGAAATTTTGGAATTTTGAAAAAATTGAGGTGGTGAGGATAAATACTTTACACGGTTTTTTGTTTGAACACTATAAGGTCTAACGGTATTTGAGTAATCTCTAAAAAACAGATATGCCCAAATAAAAGGACGAAAGTGCCGTGCGTTTCCTATAAATATATGACCTTTTTTGCTTCAATCAAAATCAAAAAAATCAAAACATTTATTCTGCAAATAGGCCTCAAGGGCACTTTTACAAGTCAAAATCTATCTACATCAAATAAAAATAATACAATAATCAAAGTATCATTAATTAAATGTAGTGTTACATGTCAAAAATAAGACTAAGAAACTAATAACAATCGAGATTTGTTAGAGATGTATAAGGTCTCTAAGCGTCAAGATAAAATGTAATAAAGTAGGTACACTAATCATAATAAAATATGTTGAGCTATATCTATAACACGTCAACATGAAAATAATAAAATCTATTAAATAAATATCCTCAGAGATGTATAAGGTCTCTGAGCGTCAGTCTAAAAATAAAATCAAATGAGAACAGAGCGAAGTCTCTCATCATGTCAATTCCACTGAACACTAGTACGAAGTTACTAAGTTGTATTGTTAAAATGTATTGGATCCACAAAGTACCTAAAAATGCTATTAGATCGCAATAGCCCTATACAAAATAGTAACGAAGAGAAAATTTTAAGATTCGTGTCAATTCACACAAAAAATTGCATAATTTAGATGATCCCTTTTATGTAACTGATACGGACCTTAAACATGAATGCATTTTCAAAACCCTTCTTAGGGTCGGTTGCACCAACATACGATCACAGGCCGGTCATCGTCAAATATGGCGCTGGCAGCTGGCATCCCATAAAAACTTGTCAAACTTTCCATACAATCAGATTTTAACGAACACAGCTTACGATTACAGACGGTTTGGTGCAACCCACCCTTAGAGTATTCCTGTGCTTAAACCGCCCCCGTAGTCGTTCGGAGGTTTCACCTTGATTTTCCCCAGGTCACTCTCCAACCACGCACTCCTATCGCTTTATTGGGCCCGGCCTATTTATAAAGCCACAGTCAGTATAAATTTATTGAATGCTTACCTATTTATTTTTTTATTTTATTTTGTCACAAACCTAGAGCGCGCATAACACAGTATACATTTGTTTTTTTTCTGTTTTTTTTCTGTTTTTTTCTCTAGTCTCTGCGACCGACAAACACTAGGGCTCTGTCTGAAAACCAGCGCTGGACATTTTTTTTTTGCCCAGCACATGCTGAGACCGAGACCCATTGCCTCAATTTGTAGTTTCTTTTTGCTGTATTTTTGTTGGCCGTATTTTGTAACTTTAATTCGTGGCAATAAATAATTTCTGATTCTGATTCTGATAAAAAAAAACCATCAAACCATATTTAAACTAAAATACACTTGTAAATTTGTGTTGGTGAAGAAGAGACAAAACACATTTTAGCTGACAAACGATTGGTATTACGAATAAGTTGGTATGTTTCCAGGTAGTATAAAGGCTGCTAAGAATGGTTCTCGCCGCAACTCGATCTTCAGCGCGCCGCGCGTGCGCAGCGCGGCCGCCGCCGGCCGGCACCGCGTCCGGCCCGGATCCGGGTCGGACTCTGACCAATCGTCGGACGATGAGAGAGGTTGGTGGTGTTACTTGCGTTAAGTGGATTGCATCAAAACGTCTTGTCATCATAAATTCGTAAGCGGTATATTGATTTTTCTACACCCGTATAGTAATAGTAAATTTTCACACCTGCTATTCAGAAAAGTTATTGTTGCCTTCAAATGAGGGATCAAAGATGTACTTTTCTTCCCTCATTTGAGGGCAACAATGACTATTTTCCTCATAGAAGGTGTGAAAAGCAGTATGTGACACTCTGTAGTAAAATCATATCTAAAATATTTCATGTTTTTAGCAGCGGGCTTCATACATGGTGTGAAAAGCAGTATGTGTCACACGGTAGCAAAATTATTTCCGTCTTGGGCGTAAACACTTGAATCCCTCGCTACGCTCAAGATTCTACTTTAGAATACCTCGCTACGCCCAGGATTCTATTGTAGAATCTTTCGCTTCACTCAGAATTCAATATACCGCCCTCGCCGTAAATATATCATTTTGCTCCCTTGAGACACTATTACGCCACAGTTGTATAACAGAGGTCAAAAAAGGCGAGTGGCATTGGTTACGATGTGAGCCGAATACTACTAAGTCCTCGTGATTCTAAGTTTAAAAACCCAAAATTACCCAGATCCGGAAAATAAACTTAAGGGTACACCGGAAAGAGAAAATTCCCTACGAAACAAGCATATTAATAAGGTTTTTTTTTACAGAGCGCACCCCGCCGCCGCGACGCGCCCTTCCCGCCCCGTCCCCTGCTAAACCCTCCAAACCGTCCCCCTCTAAAACGTCCAAGCCTACTAAACGCCCCGTAACCCCCGTTAAAGCTACCATAACCCCCGCTAGAGCTACCTCGACCCCCAACTCCAAGCCCACTAAACCCCCCTTAACCCCCGCTAGAACTACCTCCTCCCCCACCTCGCCGCCGCGCTCGGCTCGCCTGCGAGCGCGTCCGTCGCCGATCACCAAGAAAAAGCGAATTCATCATTTGTAAATAAGTGAAATAACTAGTTTGTATTTCAAATCTAGTCATACTTTTAGTTAGACCAAGTAAACTGACAGTTATTCATAATGACACAGTCAGTATGAATTATTAGTAATTTAGACATTATTTACATTATAAGATTTCAAGCTTACATGGTCATTTACATTAGAATTACGATTTGAAAGGGGATATTTACCATGCATATTTACATACCTAGTTGGTTAAGGAAGCCATTGAAATCCAAAGGCATAAGAATTTCAACCGGGAAGATGGGTTTCAACTGTCAAGTGTCTGGCGTCCAGTGATCCGAAAGTTCTCAAATCGAAGAGACTGTTTCCGGAAAGAACTCGCGTATTGATACTGTGAGTGTGGTGTGTCGTGACCGTAATCGAGTTTCAAGTGACAAGGCGGACGGTGGTAGTGACGGTGACACTGTGCGAAAAAAGCGAAGCAGGAAGAGGGTAGATCGCTATGGTGTGTGGGTAGACCACAACTAAAACTCGCAGCACGTCAGTTAATCCTTGATAATGGCGCTTGCAACAGTGCCGGAATATCGGGAACTCAAAAATACAAATATACATGGTAAATATCCCGTTTCAAATCGTAATTCTAATTATTTACATTATTACACAAAGATGTTATAATGGTAATTTTGATTCATAAAGAGTAACTACTATAATCATTATGAAATAATCACGTCCGTCAGTTTACTTGGTTTAATTAAAATTTTGACTGTATTTAATGTCAACGATTTCGCCTGAACTTTTAATCCTTTGAACGTCATGAACATCTTTGTGCCTCCGCCAATAACGACTGTAGGCATTATGTCGTAAGTTGTACCTTCTTGCTTTACACTAAGGTTCATATTCAATCTCTTATGTATAATGAGTTGGCGTGTAGGTGTAGAATTCAAAAATATGTGGTCGGACAAATACGTGAATACGGCTTTATTGTTAAAGGTCCAAGGTTTTTAAGATATTTATGAACTGTTGGGAACGTGCATATATTTATAAACTGGACTGTACATGAAGAATTTAGTTGTAAAACTCAATTTTAGTTGTTTTTAACATCGTCCATTGCTGGCAATCCTTAGCAATTGACAGTTTAGACTTTAGGGCTAAGCTAAGCCATTTCTTTTCAAGATTATCAAGGATATATTTTAATGCTGTATTTTGCCACCCATCTCAGCAACATGTCGAATATACATACATACACGTTATTTATAGTTATATTTGACATTTTCCATCTTATACAGTTATATTATAAATAGGGTTTTATGTTTATAAGACAACGCAAACAATAAATTAAAATAATAAACTTTATTCAACTAGAGTTGTGAAAAAATATACTCAACATTAAGATTTACTTTATATATTTATGTTGCATCGAGGGTACTAGAGTAAATCGCCTATAACTGGCCGCTTAAGAAAAAAAAATTCAGTTACGAACCACAGATGTCTTTAACAAAATGCATGAAAGCGCTCTAATAGTGTTTTTTTTTTATTGTAGTTATTGTGTTTTATTTTAATTTTAGAAAAATAAATGCTCTGCTTTGCGCATATAAAATTTGGGGATGCACTGTGTTGACAACAGGACAAATTAAGGTCTCTCGCTCTCACCATTGTGCATCCTCGGGAGCTCTGGCAACCTTGCTCACCTCCAGGAACACAACACTATATACTTGTATAGTAGATAATGTTATGGCTGTGGGCTTCTGCAAGGCGGAGGTAATTCCCCAGTTGGGCTGTCCAAATTCGAGCAAGATGACATTTTGCTGTGTCCTACCTCTCTGTGTTTTCTGCTTGTAGGGCGCGAAGGTATTTCTCCACTTCATCCTTCCAGCCGTACTTGTGTCATACACGGATTCATGTTCGCGTCTTTTCCGTGGACATACCAAAAGTTAAAGGCTACAAAGCTTAATTTTGGATTGGACCAGTAACCCGCATAAACAGTGTCTCCGTTCCTATAAATCCCTGTAATAAAAACATAGCTAACATGCACATAAGCCGTTAACTATTGACAACAGGAGGGACGACTTTTGTTTTTTCAACTAATTATTACCCACTTAGGCCGACCGCCCGGGCATCGACCGCTAAGCCGTCCCGAGTAGTCTTTATTCACCGCCCTGTCTGTTGGCGTTCTCTCTAGGCATCCGAGTCATTCTACTTTTTCATGACCAGTTTTCTATTAAAAAAAAATCTATGATCTTGAATTAGTGTACAAAAGATTTCAAAATAGTACCTGAACCTAATAACAGGAATTTATAGGTAAAAATACTTAAATATTAACATATTGCTGTAGAAGGTGGGTAACACTGGTAAAAACCATTTTTTCATACAAATGGTGAGACATCCAAGGACCACTGAGTTACTCGATGTATGGATATTAGCTCTGGTTCGTTAATTACCAAAACTATCGAAAGTCATACTGCAATAAAACCTCTTTCTAATTAACTATACAAAAATATGAAGCGAGGGCCAAGTATTCCAAAATCTGCATTTAAAATTATGTACATGAAAAAGTAGAATGGCCCATCCAAGCCAACGGAATCTCGCTAATTTAATTTCTCCCATGATATTGGCCTCAGACACTATATCTTCTATAATTTTATCATAATAATTATGTTTAACTGTGTGCTTCCGAGTTATCTTAAGGAATAGAGTCTAGCCCTTACTTTCGAATAATATATACATGTAAATTATTTTAGTATTACAATAGCATATGCTTTTATCCCATTGGATAAAAGACACAGACAGCAGGCTAGGTACAATGTACCATATAATTTTAAGTAACATAAACTGTATCTAAGAAAGTAAACATTTCTGTCCCAACTTCCTGGCCAGGAGAAAACATAAAATTTTGTATTTACTACGGGCACGGGTAGTAAATAAAGCCTCAGATCACATATTTATCGCCCTTGCCTTCGGCTCGGAAACACCTGTGATCTGAGACATTCTTTGTTTTACGGCCCTTGGTAAGTAATGGACTATTTTAGAACAATAGGGATGTTGACTCAAAAATTGACAAATAAATATGCCAAATGGTGAAAATCCTATTCAAATATCTCTAAAAATAACGAAGCTACAACCGTTTTAATGTTGCTGGTTAGAGATAAAGCGCGACAGATCAGTGACGTCATTGACTTTTTTTTTTAATCTGAGGTGTGAGTGGAATCGAGCTACTGGGAGTTTTGACGCTGGTTCACTAAACCTAGCCTAGCTGAGAAGAGTCCAGCAAGAAACTCAGCTAGGTCCGATAGATAGATGACTCGGGCCCAAAAAAATGTCAAAACAGGGCATGACAGGCATTATATTTTATTTATTAATCCAATAAAAATGACAATATTAGACTACTCCATAAGACAAAAACAAAAGAAACAAGCAAAATAATATGTGAAATGGTGAAAATCCCGTTGAAATATCACAAAAGTGACGTCATTGACCACGAGCGCCATAGTAAATGACGATCGTTCCAATACAAAGGTGCGCTTTGCCGAAAATGGAAAGAGTATGCCCCCTCTTAAAACTTTGAAGACTGAAATTATTTATGTAATTATTTATTCTTTTACGTTACTTTTTTCACCATTTGATTAAAAATTTGATCCTTTACGAGGAAATTCGTTATTATTGTATTTCATATTTGGTGTCAGCATCCCAATTTACGGTCGCTATACAGGGTGTCCTACGGCTATGCCACATGCAGGGAAAGAACTTTGAATATTGTAGACGGAACATTTTACTGAAAAAAGACATTATTTGAATTTAAAAAATAATTTAAACTGAATTCACAGATATTTAAATAATTTTGTGGTTGAACTGGGAATCGAACCCTTTACACGTGATCAATTGATTAATTTTGTATTAAAAATGTTAAAATTCATGGTCTTCCTTTTATTTCTGATACTATGTTATTTAGCAAATAATTAGCCATATGATGAAGCCTTTCGATCGGTATGATAAAGCTACAGGGTAATTATTTTTCTTGTGTAACGGGTTCGATTCCCGGTTCACGGTTTAATTATTATTTAAATATCTGTGAATGCAGTTTAAATTGTTTTTTAAATTCAAATAATGTCGTCTTCCTTCAGTAAAATGGTCCGTCTACAATATTAAAGGTACTTTCCCTCCATGTGGCATAGCCGTGGGACGCCATGTATAGCACCGTTTTAACTTTTTAAAGAATAGAACAGAAAGTATAAAAGGCTCGCCACATTGAGCGCGGTAGCGGGGCGGGCGCAGTTTGAAGCCTTAACACGTTCATCCGTGACTCTGATATGGGCCACTGCTAGCCTCTATTACAAAGCTGTAAGTTTAACAATTCGGATTCGAACAGTGGACGTGTTAAAGATAAATATCGCGTTAGACCAATAGGTGGGTAGGATTATTAATAAATAATGGTTTTCACACCCGCTATTCAGAAAAGAGTTATTGTTGCCTTCGAATGAGGGATCAAAGATTAGAATTACGATTTGAAACGGGATATTTACCATGTATATTTGTATTTTTGAGTTCCCGATATAAATGATGATGTAATTCTAATGTAAATGACCATGTAAGCTTGAAATCTTATATTAGGGATCAAAGATCTTCCCTCATTTGAGGACAGCAATGACTCTTTTCCTCATAGAAGGTGTGAAAAGCAATAAGTGACACTCTGTAGTAAAATCATTTGTAAGATATTTCATGTTTTTAGCAGCGGGCCTCGTAGACGGTGTGAAAAGCAGTGTGTCACACGGTAGCAAAATTATTTCCGTCTTGGGCGTGAACACTTGAATCCATCGCTACGCTCAAGATTCTACTTTAGAATCCCTCGCTACGCTGAGAATTCTATTGTAGAATCTTTCGCTTCACTCAGAATTCAATATACCTCCCTCGCCGTAAAAATATCATTTTGCTCCCTTGTGACACAATCTACTATTAAAATAGTGTACAAAGTACGAAATTTAAGTGTTACGTTGGACTGTTTAAGTGTTAAGTGGTAAATATTCATTATGTAATTATTTTGTCAACAAATAGAAACTTGATTACTGATTACTTCCCGATATTGTTTTTCTTTCGCATCCCATCGTACCCTAGTAGGGTTTACACTAGGTTTGGTAGGATCCTACCAAAAACATGAATTTGGATGCGAGCCAAGTTCAACATTAACATTATAGTGGCTGTCGACAAAAGATTTGAGATCTAAATAAATGTCAAGTTGTACCTATGATAATTCCGAACATAAATTGAAGTTAAAGATTTTACATGGCTAGTTTTGACCATCAAATATTTTGGAAGGGAAGCATTATCAACACTAACGCGTAAATTATTAATATAAGACAGTAGTACGTAAAATAAAAGCGCCAAAACCGGCCCAGTGCGAGTTGGGCTCGCGCACGAAGGGTTACGTACCATTATCTATAAAACCGGCAAAAATCGAGGGGTGAGTGGTCAAACCCGATAAATCGAGATAATTGTTTTTTGAAATAAGAACTCAACATCCATTACGCAGAGTTCTATTTTCAATAAACCTTTTAGATGACTTATCGGGTTTGACCACTCACCTCTCGAAATCACGTTTGTTGTATGGGAGCCCCTTTAAATACCTGTGTTTCATTCCGTTTTTTAGTATTTGTTGTTATAGCGGCAACAGAAATACAGAAAATTCCTGTCTAGCTATCACGGTTCATGAGATACAGCCTAGTGACAGACGGACGAACAGTGGTCTTAGTAATAGGGTCCCGTTTTACCCTTTGGATATAGAACCCTAATAAATTGGCACGAACGTGTCACCGGCACTAACTGTGCCGGTCAGGCACGTATCCAGAGGGGGGGATAGTTGGGATTTATCCCCCCCCCCCCCGAAAACTTTTTTAGCCAGTAGTGATTACAGCGATTTTTACACAGTTCACATGGTTGTTTCAATGTTTGTCCCCCCCCCGAACCAAAAGTCTGGATACGTGCCTGGTGCTGGTGATATTCATATTCATTTATTCATAATGTCAAAATTACATGTCAGATATTATTTCATTTTATATATACAATCAATTTTATTAATAAGTAATAATCATTATATTCTACAGGTTTACAAATTCGTCGTAGCTGTAGAATGTGTGCTCGAGAAGCCATCTTTATATACTTTAGATACGTGCGGGTCTAAAATAAAACACAAGAATGGGAAGGACCATTATATTGGCATCACATGGAGCGAGTCATACACCTATTTATATTACACTACAACCCAGAATTCTTAAAGCAGTGTACAAGACAAGATTTCGATCGCCGAATTAGGCCCGTATGAGGCGAGCCTAATGAAAAGATTTACCATCCACAGCGTTCGAAATCGAGAGTTAACTAATGGAGGCCATTCCACAATCATTATTATCACGCATATCACAATGAAGCTGTATCATGTAAATAAAATTATCAATAATATTGGCATTCCAGTATCACAAGTAATAATGATAGTGGAAATGCCGCCAAGATATTTTTATTAGTTATTTTTGACAGTATTAACGAAATACATTTCTCTTGTGTTCTTTAAACTAGTTACAAATCTGAAATAAAAATGTCGTTTTCGTAACCCTGTCTCGTTAATAGCTATATATAATATTATTTCACATAACATACATATAAATTATTTTACACTTATTATTCTTACTAATTAAAATTACAATTAATCTGCCTATACAACACCAGCATAATAAACTAAGTAGCTATGTACAGTATTTTCTTTTACGAATGCGGGTGAGCCATGGTTGTGTGTTGAGTTATACATGCACATTGTCTATGTGTGCGTCAGCGTAGGAGCTATGAGTTCACATTGTCTATGTGTGCGTATGTGTCACAACTACAGCTATGGCTAACCCGTGCTCGTGAGATAAAACGACTGTATTGAAAACTAATTTCCACACTTTTATTCCAGCTTCGGAACCAGTTACTAAAGTGTAATAATTTACGTAACCGTCACGAAATAATATATGGTTTAAATAATCAACCAGTAGCTCACGAACGCTGTTTGAACTACAGTTTGGTTATCAACCGTGACTATAGTATAGAGGCTGAAGACGTACACCTATCTCTTGATAATTAGCATAATAAAGAGATAGAATGAGTGTTTAATAAGCGACTCTCTAACTCGGTTGATTGGCCAAACTAAAATACATGAACTTTAAGCCTACCGTTTAACCGTACGGTGGGGTATGTGATCAATCTGGATGTTTTCAATGTATTTAATTATCCATACAGGGTGTAACAAAAATAGTGAGGATCCGTTTAAAGGCATATTCGGTAACGTGTGCCGATTAGGAAAAAATAGTAGAAAAAAAATTTTTGACGCAATAATTTTTTGGCCTTTGTAGTATGGACAGTTGGCTGACTTGGACGAGCTGCCCCATAGAAAAAAATATTTGGGTCAATCAACTTTTTCTTGTGGTTATTCTGTCCCGTCAGCGAGGAGGCAACAGTAGCCATTTCTCTTAGAAAAATGTTTATAATATGGACTTCAAGCATGCTCAGGAGATGATCCATGTCCAAATGGATTTATACTTATCGCTAAAACTCATGTTTGGTAGATTTAAACCCTATAAAACACAGTTTTAAAGAGTGACTCGGGAGACGTAACCATGGTAACGAGCAACAAAGAATAGTTGATCCACCCATTTCTCGAGTCAAAAAATGTTTTCTTCTACTTTTTCCTAATCAGAACACGATACCGAATATGCCCTTAAAATGATCATCACCATTTTTGTTACACGCTGTATAAGTATGTATATCGTCACTTAGTACCCATAGTACAAGCTTTGCTTAGGTAGTTTGTCCTAGGTCGATTTGTGTAAGATTGTCCACAAATCTTTATTTATTTATATTCCCACTGTCCCTGTCACCCTTCCCATACTGCGCTACCATCACAATAAACGGTACGCCTCCATCAGTTCCTTCGACATGTGAAATAAGTCACAGGAATATGTACTTTAAGGTACTGTTTACACATGCTCAAAATTAGCACATAAAAAGCATGCTCATTAGTATGCTTAATATGAGCATACTTTTGAGTTGTATACATTTGCATGGGATAAGCATGCTACTGAAATACTAACTACTAGCATGCTCATTAAGCAAGACCGTCCACACTTGCTAATCTTGCTAATACCACGCCCCCCTCCACCCGCGCTGCAGGTAGCATGCGCAAAAATCGAAACCGTTGATTTTTGAGCAAACTCAAAATCAGCATGTTCATTATTAGCAATGTTTTGACACACATGCTACTAAGTAGCAATTGCTCAATACTGGCATGCTTTCGTGCTAGAAATCAGCATGTGTAACACCTTTATGTCACACTGGCCATAAAGTGGCAATTACCGCACGCTCCGCGCGCAGGAATCCCACTTCCTGGTCAGGGGAAGACATTTTTTACTTACCGCGGGCGGTAGCAAAGAAAGCCTCCGATAACATATTATCGCCCGAGCTGTGATCGAAGACATTCTTTGTTTTATCGCCCTTGGTAAGTTATCTACTATTATCGCTAAAACTAGTTATATCTCTCTCTTACATTACGACACTGAGCGGGACCAACATTACAGGTAAAATAATTTCACTTGACTATCTACGCTTATTTATGTTATCTACTATACAGGGTATCCCATAAACCGGGAATAAAACGAAAGACACGTAATTGAATGGTAAAAAATAAAATATTTACAATAGGTACCACAGTTTTTGTCGTTCGCAGAGAAAAGAAACCGCCGGTATCATAGGTAATAAGTAAGTGCCTTCACACTAAGATCCCTTTTCGCTGAGAAGGTCACATCTATTTAGCAGCAGAAGACAGTATACACAACGAGAGCAGTTTATTTAATGAAACTGCAAACTAATCAATAATTCTGTTATATTTATGTAAATAATTACGGTATTCAAAATTAATAAAAAAAAATTTATTATGAAAAACATCAAATTTCAAGCTATTTACCCAATATTCTTTAATACATAAAAATATAAAAAGGACGCAGTTTGACCATAGATAATGACGTCATTAATCATACATCCCTTCAAACTTCACATCAACCAAATTTGATTTTTAAAAAGTAATGCTACAGTTACACATACTGATTACTAGCACGAAAGCATGCCACTATTGAGCAATTGTTACTTAGTAGTATGAGTGTCGAAACATTGCTAATAATGAGCATGCTCACTTCGAGTTTGCTCAAAAATCGACGCTCGTGCGATTTTTGGGCATGCTACCTGCAGAGCGGGTGGAAGGGTGCGTAGTATTAGCAAGATTAGCAAGTGTGGACGCTCTTGCTTAATGAGCATGCTAGTAGTTAGTATAGTAGTAGTATGCTTATCCCAAGGAAATGGGTCATTGTCAGATTTATTTAGGTTCGTGTCTTTTTAGTGGACATATCAAAAGTTAAGGGCTACAAAGCTTAATTTTGGTTTGGTCTAGTAACCCGCATAAACAGTGTCTCCGTTGCTATAAATCCATGTAATAAAAACGTAGCTTACATGCACATAAACCGCTATTGGCCACGGAAGGGACAACTTTTGTTTTTGCAATTGACAATGACCCAAATATATACAACTCAAAAGCATGCTCATCTTAAGCGTACTAATGAGCATGCTTTTTACGGGCTAATTTTGAGCATGTGTAACAGTACCTTAAGGTAAGTGGCAGCGGGGCAATCTACACTGCGGGAAATTAAAACTGCTTACGTCATTTACGAGTGCTATTTATGCACGGATACCCGAAAAGCGATTTCCCATTTTCACCAAGATGGCACTCTAGTAAATAATGTAAAACACTTAGAATATTCCGATTAAGTAGTTTATTCTGTCAAGATGGCAGTATTGGAGATCTTGTGCACATTATATTTCAATGTGAAGCTTTTGCATTTGATAGACTCGTCCTTGCAAGTGAAGTGTTTAAAAATGATGTCCCCCGCCGCCTAAATGACATTCTCAAAAATGTTGACATTTTCGTTCCGTTATACAAGTATATTAAAATCACAGTGTCAAAAATATAAAGTGAAGTGAAGTGATAAATAATGTTGCTGGCGCACTCTATGCCATTCTTACTCCTAAAATGAAGTGTAAACAACTATTAAAAAAGACTTGGCTTAAAGGACTCGCATCCAGGCTATAATGAATAAAAAAAATACATTAGTTTTAATTTCCCGCTGTCTAGATTGCCCCGCTGCACTTTAGCTGATTTTAATATAAGTAAACACCGTATTCTACAATATTCTGCTGCTGTACATCCAAGTCTTTATTATTGTGTAAATTATAAGGTCTAATATTGCTTACGGGATCTATTTCACAAATTTCACAATACCCTTATATTCACGTAGTTTATAGACACATCACATTCACTAAGTTTGGCACGAACTGGCGGGAGAGCGGTAAGCTTAATCTTGTTGTCACTGTCACACCAATGAAAAATCTATCACAAAAAGATGGATACATTATATCACATCTTTGCTTTGAAAGGTGATTTTTTTTGTAGCCGAATGCAAGAAAATGTAACGAATTAATGCTACAGTTACACATGCTGATTACTAGCACGAAAGTATGCCACTATTGAACATTTGCTACTTAGTAGTATGTGTCGAAACATTGCTAATAATGAGCATGCTCATTTCGAGTTTGCTCAAAAATCGACGCTATTGCGATTTTTGGACATGCTACCTGCAACGCGGGTGGAAGGGGGCGTGGTATTAGTTAGTTAGCAAGTGTGGACGCACTTGCTTAATAAGCATGTTATTAGTTATTATGGTAATAGCATGCTTATCCCAAGCAAATGTATACAGCTTGAAGCATGCTTTTTATATTTTAATCGCAAGAACGTCGATTTTTGAGCAAACTCGAAGTGAGCATCCTCATTATTAGCAATGTTTCCACACACATACTACTAAGTAGCAATTGCTCTATAGTGGCATGCTTTCGTGCTAGTAATTAGCATGTGTAACTGTAGCATAAAGGTACTGTTACACATGCTCAAAATTAGCACGTAAAAAGCATGCTCATTAGTACGTTTAAGATGAGCATGCTTTTGAGTTATATACATTTGCTTGGGATAAGCATACTACTACCATACTAACAACTAGCATGCTCATTAAGCAAGAGCGTCCACACTTGCTAATCTTGCTAATATCACGCCCGCTTCCACCCGCTCTGCAGGTAGCATGTCCAAAAATCGCATGAGCGTCGATTTTTGAGCAAACTCGAAGTGAGCATGCTCATTACTAGCAATGTTTCGACACACATACTACAAAGTAGCAATCGCTCAATAGTGGCATGCTTTCGTGCTATTAATCAGCATGGGTAACTGTAGCATAACAGTAACTTTAAATTTGTAGCGAAACCTCCAAAATATGTGCGACCGCTCCCCCGCATAGCACCTTAACATTAACAAGGGAGGCACAGGGGATCTAGCGACACAAAAGTTTTAGACTGCTTTTCCGCTAGAGCTAAACTATAACTAAAGCCTATTTACACACGTACGGGACTCGCATGTGAGTTTCATTACATTGTGGGCCACGGAGGTATAACGAGTTACATTGCTCTATAAAACCGCGCAATAGGGAATTTGTATTAATTCATTGCCAACAAACTGCCTCGCAGTTTGGCGAAACTTTAGTCTAAGTACACATTTTGTACTTTTCAAAAACCGACATTTCAAATTTTGCGCGTAAAAGCTCATTGGTTTGACGTGACGTCACTGTCACGTCAAACATTTCATGGCGCATGAATATTCTTTGCATCACAGAAATAATATATTTTCAGTTTCATTTAATATAATAAATTATTCACCATAAATTATTTTCCATTTTATAAATATTTTTTATGGTTTCAACTGAAGACAATGAAGTGACTCATGGAGTGACGTCACTACGCGTTTTAAATTACGTTTCAATAACCGTAACTATTAACTAAAATATTTCGCAAAAATTTTTTTTTGAATAAAACTTCCAGTAATACACTTGTAATGGCTATCATTCATGGATTACTAATATAATTTCTCGATGTAATTATTAATGCAAGTTCCCCAATTTAGTTAAACTCGCATGCGAGTCTCGTACGTGTGTATGAGCCTTTAACGTCTCGATAGCCACTAATCGTCCATTAAACCTATTTTATTGGAATTGCTATAATAAGGTTGTTGACATAAAATTTAACATCACTCCAAAAGAAACAAGGCAAAAACTATGCCAAATGGTGAAAATCCTATTCAAATATCTCATAAAATTATTTTAAGTCACACCTGGCCATAAAGTGGCAATTACCGCACGCTCCGCGCGCGGAAAATCCCACTTCCTGGCCAGGGGGTGACATAAAATTTTGTACTTACCTCGGGCGGTAATTAAGAAAGCCTCAGATCGCATAATTATCGCCCTTGCCTTCGGCTCGGGCGTCAAATACCTGCGATCTGAGACATTCTTTGTTTTACCGCCCTTGGTAAGTAATGTACTAAAGATGCAACCGTTTGAATGTTGTTAGTTAGAGAGAGATACTTTTCACACAAACAAATGTCAAAGGGACAAACGAATAGGGATGTTGACACCAAATAAGAAAATCAATAAGTTCGAATTTTCTCGCAAAAGGATCAAATACTCGATCAAATGGCGAAAAAAGTAACTCTATAAATAAATGATTACATAGTTGGGTAAGGCCAAGGAGCGTGTCCACCGCCCCTTCCCGTACGTTACCAAATATTAGATATGTGATAATCCACATCGAAAGGGACCTTATGGCGGCAGGCGCTTACGTTGCACCTATTCACTATTGTATTGGAACAGCGGCAATAAAGGCGTAAGTGCCGGCTGCCATAAGGTCCCTTTCAATATGGATTATCACATATGATGAGAAATGCATCAAAATTTAATGGAATTAATTAACAACGGCGTGTTTACAGGTTAACTGTATTCACAAACATTCATACATTTGTCATCGTATCTATGAATATTTGGCAACGTACGGGAAGGGACGGTTGAACCTCTAATGTTGACGTACCCAGTTATAAGTCTTCAAAGTTTTAAGAGGGGGCATACTCTGTCCCATTCACAAAATGCCACTTTGTATTGGAACGATCGTCATTTACTATGGCGCTCGTGGTCAATGACGTCACTTTTGAGATATTTCAACGGGATTTTCACCATTTTAGTATTTATATCTATTAAATATATCGTCGTCTAGTAACACAAGCCTTCTTGAGCTTACAGAGGGGCTAGTTGTAGTAGTAAGATTGTCCTCTAATATTTATTTGGCATATTTTTTTGCCTTGTTTCTTTTCGAGTAGTCTTGTTTTTATACAACGCCGGTGGCTAACAAGCTCACGGTCCACCTGATGGTAAGCGGCCACCGCAGCCTATAGACGCCCGCAACTCCAAAGGAGTCACGGAGTCTTATGGAGTAGTAAAATCCCTATTGACATTTTTATTGAATAAATAAATGGAATATAATGCCTGCCATGCCCTGTTTTGACATTTTTTTGGGCCCGAGTCGTCTGAAATCTACATCAAATAGCTATATACAAGTACATTTTTTTATACAAACGCCTTAAGGGAGGCGTACACTGGCCGCGAGTGTCGGGAGGTCGCAGGTTCGAATCCTGCTCGGTGCCCAAATTTTTCAATTTTTCCTTTATTCTAAATATACAAGTACAAATCATCGCCCTAACAGCTTTTTCCTGGTAATCCCAGGGTCCGCTTTAACACCAAATCCGACTAATAGCGTAGGAACTAGTTATACGAAAGCAACTACAAACTGACCTTCCAAAATAGGAAAAAATCGACCCTGTCGGAATATAGCTATACACATATCCTCCTAAGACCCCGCGTCCTATATAAAGGACAAAATATGGTCAAAGGAAAATAAGTTAAATTTTGAAGTGGTAGAGTTGCATTTGTTTTGGTTTGATTGATTTGACATAAAATAAAATTCAAATTTGTAATCGGAACTGTTAGGTTCAAATTCGATTGTATTTTTATTTGTATGGTGGGTCTCAGGAGGATATACGGGTGTCCCACGGCTATGCCACATGGAGGGAAAGTATCTTGAATATTGTAGATGGAACATTTTACTGAAAGAAGACATTATTTAAATTTAAAAAACGATTTAAACTGCATTCACAGATATTTAAATAATTTTATGGTTTAACCGGGGAATCGAACCCGTTACACGAGAAAAATAATTACCCTGTAGCTTTATCATACCGATGGAAAAGCTTCATCATAAGGATTATTTTTTGTTAAATAACATAGTGTCGGAAATAAAAGGACCACCATGAATTTTAACATTTGATGCGAAATTTTCTCGTGTAACGGGTTCGATTCCCGGTTCAACCATAATGTTATTTAAATATCTGTGAACGTAGTTTAAATTGTATTTTAAATTAAAATAATGTCTTCTTTCAGTAAAATGTTCCACCTACAATATTCAGTACCTTGAATATTGTAGGTGGAACATTTTACTTTCCTCCATGTGGCATAGCCGTGGGACGCCCTGTATAACCACGCCTAGAACCAAAAGAAGTTTAACTTTCATGACGAGATGGTACTAATCGGAAAAACGCGTAGTAAGCTAGCACAACTAGCCAGGTTCAAATTATAGTATTTGCATTATTTGACACATGTCACTCACAACAGCAATACAACGTAAAATGTCTTGCACATCGAAATCACAAAGGAAGACAATTGCACTGTGAACGTTTACGTTCTACGTCTGTTTTTTCAATTTAGGGTTGGCCGGACACCATCATTATGAATCGGTAGTCGTCTAAGTAAATGGATATGAAATTTTCATTTTAGGTCGCAACAAAAGTTTATTATATTTATTATTTTTTCACTTGTTAGCGATAAGACCGCCTGTTATCTACCACGGTTACATGTATTTTAATTTGTTGTTCTTTGAATGTACTTCGTTTGGTGAGCAATAAAGAATATCTGTATTGTATATTTTCTTACAAAAAGTGTAAATACCATATAATTCTAGCTTTATTTAAATCTTACATAAAAATTAATTAAACATCACAATTCGATACCTCAGTCTAGGTGCCATCCAATCGATTTGGGTTAGTTACATCTCTATAAACGTCAGTCATAATGTGTCAAATAATGCAAATAGGAATGCAAATTAGAGAATACGCATTTTTTTTTCATGATGCCACTCGAACCAGTTTTTAGAGAAACAAATGTGTATATGGAACAAGTACAATTAGAATAACCCAAAAAAAATGGATTTCAAAGTGCAGCATAAAATCCGAGCGCTCGAATCGCCCCCAAAGCTCCCATACTAATTGAGCATAGTGTGTGACGTCATATACTATGCGCCCGCACTACCATTGTATGGAAAAACGAGGAATTTACGGTTTTGGTCGTGGAATATTGCGTTTACAACATAAGAATCCTGATGGTGGTTTTAAAGTAAACAAAAAAAAATATTTTTTTCGAAACTTCCAAGTCACATCTTTTTAAGATTTATTTATTTACTGTTTTTTGTCAGAATTTGATGGTCTACTATTCATATAGTGACATCCTATTATTATTCATTCCGCATGCATATTCTCTATTTCTGTCGCCAGCCGTACTGGCCTCGCCTTTCAGCTCGTTTACACAAGGTTGAGTTTACACACGTTGATGGTACGCTGGCTATTAGCGGCGAGGAGGACCTGCCTCTCGGAGCTGCAGGGTTTATTCTCTCTTTCCCCCCGTTATATTGCGTGAAACTGAACATGTCAATTGTCTAAAACCAGCACTACAAATTCGGAGGGTAGATTCTGCCGCCAGCAATACTGGCCTCGCCTTTCAGCTCGCTTACACAAGTTTGAGTTTACACATTTTGATGGTACACTGGCTATTAGCGGCGAGGACCTGCCTCTTGGAGCTGCAGGGCTTATTCTCTCTTTCACTCCCCTTATATTGCGTGAAACTGAACATGTCGATTGTCTAACACCAGCATTGTACAAATTCGGAGGGTAGATTCTGTCGCCAGCAATACTGGCCTCACCTTTCAGCTCGTTTACACAAGGTTGAGTTTACACACTCTGATGGTACGCTGGCTATTAGCGGCGAGGACCTGCCTCTTGGAGCTGCAGGGCTTATTCTCTCTTTCACCCCCTTTATATTGCGTGAAACTGAACATGTCGATTGTCTAAAACCAGCACTGTAAATTCGGAGGGTAGATTCTGTCGCCAGCAGAACTGGCCTCGCCTTTCAGCTCGTTTACACAAGGTTGAGTTTACACTTTGATGGTACGCTGGCTATTAGCGGCGAGGACCTGCCTCTTGGAGCTGCAGGGCTTATTCTCTCTTTCACCCCCGTTATATTGCGTGAAACTGAACATGTCAATTGCCAAAAACAAGCACTGTACAAATTCGGAGGGTAGATTCTGTCGCCAGCTATACTGGCCTCGCCTTTCAGCTCGTTTACACAAGATTGAGTTTACACACTTTGATGGTACGCTGGCTATTAGCGGCGAGGACCTGCCTCTTGGAGCTGCAGGGCTTATTCTCTCTTTCACTCCCGTTATATTGCGTGAAACTGAACATGTCGATTGTCTAAAACCAGCACTGTAAAAATTCGGAGGGTAGATTCTGTCGCCAGCCATACTGGCCTCGCCTTTCAGCTCGTTTACACAAGTTTGAGTTTACACACTTTGATGGTACGCTGGCTATTAGCGGCGAGGACCTGCCTCTTGGAGCTGCAGGGCTTGTTGTCTCTTTCACCCCCGTTATATTGCGTGAAACTGAACATGTCGATTGTCTAAAACCAGCACTACAAATTCGGAGGGTAGATTCTGTCGCCAGCAATACTGGCCTCGCCTTTCAGCTCGTTTACACGAGCTCGAGCACTTTGATGGTGCCCTGGCTGTTGGCGGCGAGGAGCACCTGCCTCTCGGAGGGCGGCGCGCGCCGCCAGCACACCGCCGACACGAACTCGGAGGGCTCGTCCTCTCGTCTCTCGCCACCCGTGCCTGTGGACGAAACACGGTAAGTAAGCGTCAAAATCAGGCAGTGATAAATTCAAATAATATTTACTTAGACGATCATTACGAGATATTGATATTTAATTCCTTGTTAACCGTGTTTAGAGTACCAAAAATATTAATATATTCATGACCTAGATATGTTTAAACCTAATGTAATTAAATTTACCATAATTAAATAAAATGTAATAAATAATAATATGACCTGTAAAATGTATTTTTACCAATAAAGACTGTATTCTGTATTCTGTATTCATGACGATCCTCTCAGGTGAATTTTATCATACTCATTGTATTATTTAACTGCTATTTTATTCACTGATTTTTAATTTATTTTGTTTTTATTTAATGTTATTGACGATCGCAATAGAGATTCCTGTAAATTGACATGTAATTTATATTGTAATCTTATATTGTGAATAAATGAATCTGAATCTAATAATAGCCTTTATTCAGACTGTATTTTATTTACAGTACACATATCTAAATTAATAGTACGTTACTTACCAAGGGCGGTAAAACAAAGAATGTCTCAGATCGCATGTATTTGACGCCCGAGCCGAAGGCAAGGGCGATAATTATGCGATCTGAGACTTTCTTAATTACCGCCCGAGGTAAGTACAAAATTTTATGTCACCCCCTGGCCAGGAAGTGGGATTTTCCGCGCGCGGAGCGTGCGGTAATTGCCACTTTATGGCCAGGTGTGACATAAAGTATATTTATACATTAAGTTTCACTAAATGTTAAGTTACAATACGACTCTGAATTATACATTGACAACCCTGTCTGTTGTATGCCACTAGTTGGCAAGGCCTCCTCCCATTCTCTATATCTTTAGCTACTAAAGTCAAATAGTAAACATTAAATTATCACCGTAGCCTATGAAGCCTCTTAGCTCCAGGAGTGTCTCATATGATGATGTTAGCTAGTGGCACTATATGACTCTCTTTGAATCCTTCGCTACGCTCTAACTCACCTCGCTCTAAGAATCCTCTGACATCATCGAAACGATGTGCCAGTAGAGGTTTAGATAGCCCCGCGTAATACACTTATAGAGCGTTATTTTCAAGGCCACATGGGACGTAGCAGCCGCTCGTGTCCGTGGCCAGGCCTACGAAGTTTTTCTCATTCCGGTGGCCGGTTACATAGACATGGGAGTTAGCAACACGATGGTGGCAGACTAGCGTACTGCACGCCGGATGCTAAACAGTCGCCGTAGCCTATGGACGCTCTTAATTAGAGGAGTGTCTCATATAGGATGAGGAAATTAACTAGTTACGCTACGTAACTCTATGAATCCTTCGCTACGCTCTAATATCTGTACTTACCTCGCTCTAAGAATCCTCTGACGGCATCGAACCGGTGTGCAAGTAACGGTTTAGATAGCCCCGCGTAGTACACTTATAGAGCGTCATTTTCAGAGTAACATGGGACGTAGCGGCCGCTCGACTCCGTGGCCAGGCCTACAAAGTTTTTCTCATTCCGGTGGCCGGTTACATAGACATGGGAGTTAGCAACACGATGGTGGCAGACTATCGTACTGCCCGCCGGATGCTAAACAGTCGCCGTAGCCTATGGACGCTCTTAATTACAGGAGTGTCTCATATAGGATGAGGAAATTAACTAGTTACACTACATATATCTATGAATCCTTCGCTACGCTCTAATATCTGTACTTACCTCGCTCTAAGAATCCTCTGACGGCATCGAACCGGTGTGCAAGTAGGGGTTTAGATAGCCCCGCGTAGTACACATACAGTGCGTTATTTTCAGAGCCGCATGCGACGTAGCGGCCGCTCGGCTCCGTGTGTAGGCCTACGAAGACTTTCTCATTCCGGTGGCCGGTTACATGGGAGTTAGCAACACGATGGTGGCAGACTAGCGTACTGCCCGCCGGATGCTAAATAGTCACCGTAGCCTATGGACGCTCTTAATTACAGGAGTGTCTCATATAGGATGAGGAAATAAAAAAAACTAGTTACGCTACGTAACTCTATGAATCCTTCGCTACGCTCTAATATCTGTACTTACCTCGCTCTAAGAATCCTCTGACGGCATCGAACCGGTGTGCAAGTAGGGGTTTGGATAGCCCCGCGTAGTACACTTATAGAGCGTTATTTCCAGAGTAACATGGGACGTAGCGGCCGCTCGACTCCGTGGCCAGGCCTACGAAGTCTTTCTCATTCCGGTGGCCGGTTACATAGACATGGGAGTTAGCAACACGATGGTGGCAGACTAGCGTACTGCCCGCCGGATGCTAAACAGTCGACGTAGCCTATGGTCGCTCTTAATTACAGGAGTGTCTCATATAGGATGAGGAAATTAACTAGTTAACTACATCTATGAATCCTTCGCTACGCTCTAATATCTGTACTTACCTCGCTCTAAGAATCCTCTGACGGCATCGAACCGGTGTGCAAGTAGGGGTTTAGATAGCCCCGCGTAGTACACATACAGTGCGTTATTTTCGGAGCCGCATGCGACGTAGCGGCCGCTCGACTCCGTGGCCAGGCCGACAAAGTTCTTCTCATTTGCGTGGCCGGTGAAGGAGCGGACGCAGCGGGGGGATTCCACCTTGGAAATATACACACTTGCTCACACAGATCGCTCATACAGACTAGTAAAGGCGAACAAGTAGTTTTTGGGAGATTGTATAAAATTCTACAATAAAATTCCAAGACACATTACTGAAATTACGGATTCTAAATTTAAATCTGTCAGAGGCATATTATAAGATAAACGATTACATCATGGATAGGGATGTTTGGCAGTGATAGCGTCCCGCACAAGTAATCTAACACAGAAATATTTTGTTTTTCAAAGCATATATATACCGGGTGTACAATCCAAATGGGTCATTATGGAGAAGTCGGAAACTATGAGAGATAGCGAGATCTGTTCTTAGGAACCATGACGTCGATTTTAGATTGAATAACAATTACATTCAAACTTTTTTATTAACTCTCATACATAACCGGGAATCGAACCTGGTAAAATCAATGTGTATAAATTCTGCAAGTCGCAAGAAGCACAACACTAATGGAATCTTGTTTAAATAATTGAAAGAAAAACCCACCAATAAGATATATATATATATATATATAATTTTTGTAATTCTGTATCTGATACTGTTATTTTATGTACAATGTATATTGTTTTGAAAAAATGACACCTCGCCGAGTTTCTTACGCCGGTTCTTCTCGAGGCAGGTTTATTTTATGAACCGGTGGTAGTTTTTTTGACATTCATAGGTGCATGTAATATGCCTAAATTGAAGAATAAATAATTTCATTTCATTTCACACACTTGCTATTCAGAAAAGAGTCATTGTTGCACTCGAATGAGGCATCAAAGTCGTACTTTTCGTCCTCGTTTGAGGGATATTTGATTCCCCGGGACTCAAACTATCTTCATACCATATTTCATCTAAGCGGTTCAGCGGTTTAGGCGTGAAGAGGTAACAGACAGACACACTTTCGCATTTATAATATTAGTTTTATTTAGTTACTTACTTAACTATTGCAGGTGTGCAGTGATTTGGGTGATTTTTAGACGATTCGACTCAAGATTGTCAGACAAAATTAAAAAAAGATGGGCTAAGTGCGAGTTGGACAGGCGCACGAAGGATTCCGTACCATGCGTGCCGCGTGCGATATACGAGGTTAAGCAACATGATCTTGGGTCAGCTCTTGGATGGGTGGCCGCTTTGTGTGGTTACTAACTGAGCGCTCACGTGCTTTTGAAGGCACGCTAAGCCGTTGATCCCGGCTGCTGTCTATGTCAGCAATCGTTAAGCCAAGTTTCCCACTCATTTGACAAGGGGGTCGAAGTTGCACCACGTCCGTAGGGAGTACCCACCGCTACCCTACACGTGATCCCTGGGTGGTGCTAAAAGTGCAACAAAACTGGCAACCGTGCTGTCTTCTAGAAGATCTATCTTACGGTTCGAAATAATTGCCATACGATATTGTGAGCGACGCAATTACCCCCGTATTCATAAACGTCAATCAAACCTATATTAGTTAACTAGCCGCTAAAGTTCGTTTGTCCTTATCTGTCACTTTGACACACGTGCTTGTGAGACAGTGACAACAGACATTTTAGTTAGCAGAGGTTTGTTAAGTTTTATGAATAAGGGGGTAAGAGTTTAAAACTATCTGTTAAATATTTGTAACAGCTAGGGCGCGCGCGGGGAAGCGAGGTGCGCGGGAGCGGTGCGACCGTTACTTTACCCCATCCTAGCAAATTTAAAAACCAGTCGATAAGTCGATATACGCTAATGCACTCGCCGCACGCTCCCTTAGCTAGTAATTTCTATGTGTACCGACCTTATCGTGAGTGGAATCCTGAACCCCTACAGATATTTTTTTTTTGACGTGACAACGTCTTATAAATTGGTTTGCCGGGTGACACTTCAAGAAACTGCGTTACGCTCCGCTCACGTTATGCGCTCACAATGAGAGCGAGTGAGAGGCATGGTTAGCCCGCCTAAGAGCGAGAGAGACAGACATAAAAAGTGAAAGGCACGCGTCCCTTCCACTCGAGCACAGTTAGCCCGCCTAAGAGCGAGAGAGAGAGAGTGAGTCGTTGTCACGTAAAACTTTCGCCCGTATACCGACTTTACAGGCAACCAATTTTTTTTTACAAGCCTATATAGTGTCCCACTGCTGGGCAAAGGCCTCCCCTCTTTTTCGCCACTCGTCTCGGTCGTGTGCCAGTTCCCGCCAATCCGTACAAAATGTATCAAGGTCGTCCCGCCATCTCCTTTTCGGTCTGCCTCTGCTTCGGGAGCCATCTTGTGGGATCCTTTGGCCCATCGCTCCGAGTGCATTCGACAGACATGCCCAGAGATATATAATAACTATATTATTTATTTGTATTGTATACCTTCCAAAGTTTTAGTTGCGAGTCGGTAGAAGCGGACACGAGGGTCCGCGCGTCGAGGAACTTCACGTATGAGACCGCTTTCCTGTTGGAAATATGTCAAACCAATCAATCATCATCATCATCATGCAGCCGGAAGACATCCACTGCTGGATATAGGCCTCCCCCAAGGAGCGCCACAGCACACGGTCGCGAGCCACCCGCATCCAGCGACTCCCCGCTGCCTTGACCAAGTCATCAGTCCACCTAGTGGGAGGCCGTCCAACGCTTCGTCTTCCCGTGCGAGAACCAATCAATGCTTTATTTTAATTATAGATTTATTGATTTACATGTGGTATTAATAATTAAATAACTATAACTTAAATAATATTACAACTAACTTAAATCTAAAACAGGCCCTTGGTTCATTGTACCGAGGATGCTGGCGGCATTTCCTCACTGTGCTGATACGTTGTGAGAGGAAGTCGCCAGCTCTTACCTCACCAGTCACGTCATCCAAATCCTTGGCGATTTCAGTAAATAACTTGTGGTAATAAACTTAACGTACCGGTGGTCTCTAAACACAGCCAGAGGCGCCCTAGGAGCCCTGAGGTCGTAATAGTGCACGCAGTGGTCCGCGGAACCGAACGCCAGGTGGCAGGACGAGCGCGGGTTGAAGCGGACGCAGCACACGTTGAAGCGGGCCTCTAACGTCGCCACGGATCTGGGACAACGTGAGTTAAATTATAAATATAATACACATTTGTAGACAATACATCATCATTCAGCCGGAAGACATCCACTGCTGGATATAGGCCTCCCCCAAGGAGCGCCGCAGCACACGGTCGCGAGCCACCCGCATCCAGCGACTCCCCGCTGCCTTGACCAAGTCATCAGTCCACCTAGTGGGAGGCCGTCCAACGCTCCGTCTTCCCGTGCGAGGCCGCCACTCGAGAACCTTTCTTCCCCAACGGTTATCGGTTCTACGAGCAATGTGGCCCGCCCACTGCCACTTCAACATGCCGATTCTCTGAGCTATGTCGGTAACCCTCGTTCTTCTGCGGATCTCCGAGTTTCGGATCATGTCCCGCAGAGAAACTCCAAGCATAGCTCTCTCCATCGCACGCTGAGCAACTCTGAGCTTATTTAAGAGGCCCACATTCAGCGGCCACGTTTCAGTACCATAAGTCAGAGAGAGACAATACAATACAAATACAATTCATTGCACGCTAGTGTAGCGCGAGGTCTCCGAAATGTCAAATGTCACTCTTTGTGGTTGCGCTACGCGAGTTAATATCTAATTGGAACGATATGGTGAGTATTTTGCAATACCCGAGCTTGATTATGGCAAATATGAGTTACGGGTCAATGACTGTCAGTTCTTTGAGACAGTTTTATCTTTCGGAAACTTATTTCCTCCTATTTTTCCGAACAAAACGGAACCGCGCTACAATGCGGTATGTTCGATATTTTTACGGTACGGTTTTAAGGTATTGAATATGATTTAAATGTGAACTTCGTTCTCATGTCCATAATAACCAATAAAAATATTTGACAGCTGGACCTTACTCGACAGTGGCGCCAACTGGTGAGCACAAAAACGATAGCCCTCATTGGCCACAAAATAATATAATAAAAATAATAAATAAGAAAATAAAATAATAATAATAAATAAATATTAGAGGACAATCTTCACAAATCGAACTAGCCCCACAGTAAGCTCAAGAAGGCTTGTGTTATGGGTACTAGACGACGATATATTTAATAGATATAAATACTTAAATACATAGAAAACATCCAGGACTCAGAAACAAATATTCATGCTCATCACACAAATATTTGCCCTGACCGGGATTCGAACCCAGGACCGTCAGCTTCACAGGCAGGTGCACTACCCACCTCTAATATTTATTTATTATTTACTATACGGACGTAGATATTACCTCTCCGCGCTGAGCGCCCACAGCTTGACGCGCGCGTCGTCCGAGCCGCTGGCGAGCAGGCGCACGTCGGCGCGGTTGAAGTGCACGGACCAGCAGCGCTTGTCGTGCTCGAGCAGCGCGCGCGTGCGCTGCCCGGTGCCCGCGTCCCACACCGCCACCGTGCCCTCGTAGATATTACCTCTCCGCGCTGAGCGCCCACAGCTTGACGCGCGCGTCGTCCGAGCCGCTGGCGAGCAGGCGCACGTCGGCGCGGTTGAAGTGCACGGACCAGCAGCGCTTGTCGTGCTCGAGCAGCGCGCGCGTGCGCTGCCCGGTGCCCGCGTCCCACACCGCCACCGTGCCCTCGTAGATATTACCTCTCCGCGTTGAGCGCCCACAGCTTGACGCGCGCGTCGTCCGAGCCGCTGGCGAGCAGGCGCACGTCGGCGCGGTTGAAGTGCACGGACCAGCAGCGCTTGTCGTGCTCGAGCAGCGCGCGCGTGCGCTGCCCGGTGCCCGCGTCCCACACCGCCACCGTGCCCTCGTAGATATTACCTCTCCGCGTTGAGCGCCCACAGCTTGACGCGCGCGTCGTCCGAGCCGCTGGCGAGCAGGCGCACGTCGGCGCGGTTGAAGTGCACGGACCAGCAGCGCTTGTCGTGCTCGAGCAGCGCGCGCGTGCGCTGCCCCGTGCCCGCGTCCCACACCGCCACCGTGCCCTCGTAGATATTACCTCTCCGCGCTGAGCGCCCACAGCTTGACGCGCGCGTCGTCCGAGCCGCTGGCGAGCAGGCGCACGTCGGCGCGGTTGAAGTGCACGGACCAGCAGCGCTTGTCGTGCTCGAGCAGCGCGCGCGTGCGCTGCCCGGTGCCCGCGTCCCACACCGCCACCGTGCCCTCGTAGATATTACCTCTCCGCGCTGAGCGCCCACAGCTTGACGCGCGCGTCGTCCGAGCCGCTGGCGAGCAGGCGCACGTCGGCGCGGTTGAAGTGCACGGACCAGCAGCGCTTGTCGTGCTCGAGCAGCGCGCGCGTGCGCTGCCCGGTGCCCGCGTCCCACACCGCCACCGTGCCCTCGTAGATATTACCTCTCCGCGCTGAGCGCCCACAGCTTGACGCGCGCGTCGTCCGAGCCGCTGGCGAGCAGGCGCACGTCGGCGCGGTTGAAGTGCACGGACCAGCAGCGCTTGTCGTGCTCGAGCAGCGCGCGCGTGCGCTGCCCGGTGCCCGCGTCCCACACCGCCACCGTGCCCTCGTAGATATTACCTCTCCGCGCTGAGCGCCCACAGCTTGACGCGCGCGTCGTCCGAGCCGCTGGCGAGCAGGCGCACGTCGGCGCGGTTGAAGTGCACGGACCAGCAGCGCTTGTCGTGCTCGAGCAGCGCGCGCGTGCGCTGCCCGGTGCCCGCGTCCCACACCGCCACCGTGCCCTCGTAGATATTACCTCTCCGCGCTGAGCGCCCACAGCTTGACGCGCGCGTCGTCCGAGCCGCTGGCGAGCAGGCGCACGTCGGCGCGGTTGAAGTGCACGGACCAGCAGCGCTTGTCGTGCTCGAGCAGCGCGCGCGTGCGCTGCCCGGTGCCCGCGTCCCACACCGCCACCGTGCCCTCGTAGATATTACCTCTCCGCGTTGAGCGCCCACAGCTTGACGCGCGCGTCGTCCGAGCCGCTGGCGAGCAGGCGCACGTCGGCGCGGTTGAAGTGCACGGACCAGCAGCGCTTGTCGTGCTCGAGCAGCGCGCGCGTGCGCTGCCCGGTGCCCGCGTCCCACACCGCCACCGTGCCCTCGTAGATATTACCTCTCCGCGTTGAGCGCCCACAGCTTGACGCGCGCGTCGTCCGAGCCGCTGGCGAGCAGGCGCACGTCGGCGCGGTTGAAGTGCACGGACCAGCAGCGCTTGTCGTGCTCGAGCAGCGCGCGCGTGCGCTGCCCGGTGCCCGCGTCCCACACCGCCACCGTGCCCTCGTAGATATTACCTCTCCGCGTTGAGCGCCCACAGCTTGACGCGCGCGTCGTCCGAGCCGCTGGCGAGCAGGCGCACGTCGGCGCGGTTGAAGTGCACGGACCAGCAGCGCTTGTCGTGCTCGAGCAGCGCGCGCGTGCGCTGCCCGGTGCCCGCGTCCCACACCGCCACCGTGCCCTCGTAGATATTACCTCTCCGCGTTGAGCGCCCACAGCTTGACGCGCGCGTCGTCCGAGCCGCTGGCGAGCAGGCGCACGTCGGCGCGGTTGAAGTGCACGGACCAGCAGCGCTTGTCGTGCTCGAGCAGCGCGCGCGTGCGCTGCCCGGTGCCCGCGTCCCACACCGCCACCGTGCCCTCGTAGATATTACCTCTCCGCGTTGAGCGCCCACAGCTTGACGCGCGCGTCGTCCGAGCCGCTGGCGAGCAGGCGCACGTCGGCGCGGTTGAAGTGCACGGACCAGCAGCGCTTGTCGTGCTCGAGCAGCGCGCGCGTGCGCTGCCCGGTGCCCGCGTCCCACACCGCCACCGTGCCCTCGTAGATATTACCTCTCCGCGTTGAGCGCCCACAGCTTGACGCGCGCGTCGTCCGAGCCGCTGGCGAGCAGGCGCACGTCGGCGCGGTTGAAGTGCACGGACCAGCAGCGCTTGTCGTGCTCGAGCAGCGCGCGCGTGCGCTGCCCGGTGCCCGCGTCCCACACCGCCACCGTGCCCTCGTAGATATTACCTCTCCGCGTTGAGCGCCCACAGCTTGACGCGCGCGTCGTCCGAGCCGCTGGCGAGCAGGCGCACGTCGGCGCGGTTGAAGTGCACGGACCAGCAGCGCTTGTCGTGCTCGAGCAGCGCGCGCGTGCGCTGCCCGGTGCCCGCGTCCCACACCGCCACCGTGCCCTCGTAGATATTACCTCTCCGCGTTGAGCGCCCACAGCTTGACGCGCGCGTCGTCCGAGCCGCTGGCGAGCAGGCGCACGTCGGCGCGGTTGAAGTGCACGGACCAGCAGCGCTTGTCGTGCTCGAGCAGCGCGCGCGTGCGCTGCCCGGTGCCCGCGTCCCACACCGCCACCGTGCCCTCGTAGATATTACCTCTCCGCGTTGAGCGCCCACAGCTTGACGCGCGCGTCGTCCGAGCCGCTGGCGAGCAGGCGCACGTCGGCGCGGTTGAAGTGCACGGACCAGCAGCGCTTGTCGTGCTCGAGCAGCGCGCGCGTGCGCTGCCCGGTGCCCGCGTCCCACACCGCCACCGTGCCCTCGTAGATATTACCTCTCCGCGTTGAGCGCCCACAGCTTGACGCGCGCGTCGTCCGAGCCGCTGGCGAGCAGGCGCACGTCGGCGCGGTTGAAGTGCACGGACCAGCAGCGCTTGTCGTGCTCGAGCAGCGCGCGCGTGCGCTGCCCCGTGCCCGCGTCCCACACCGCCACCGTGCCCTCGTAGTCCGCCGACGCTAGCACGTTCTGCGAGATAACACTCCTTATCAGTTAAAAAACGCTCATCTATGTAACCATTTTCTAATTGAATCGACACGTATCTTGACATTTTTTCCGCTACCCAAAGGTTGTCTGGAGACCGCTCCTTAGCGATAAGACCGCCTGTCGTCTATTCTTGATTCTGTGTGTAGCTGATTAATTTGTGTGAGGTGTGCAATAATAATATTTTATGCAAAAGTTGTATAAGAGGGTACAAAAAAGGTGAGTGTTGTATGTAACAATTTGAGGCGAAGCCGAAAATTGTTAATAAAGACGCCATGAGCCTTTTTTGACCTACTTATACAACGTTGCATACATTACTTTTTCTACGACTAGCGATTAAATAATAAAACACAAAATTAAACAGCAATACAGCATAAGAAAAAGCGGTAAGTTGGATAGTGACAAATAACAGTCCACAGAACGTAATCATAGATACGGTAATTTTTTTTTTCGACTGTCATTTACTGAATTGCGTTTTTTCTTATGTTGGCAGCAATTATTTTAGTTTTGTTATATAATAATATATGAATTCAGTTGTTTGTTAAGTTGGCAGTTTTGTTTTTCATTCAAATTTAGTGTTTTTTTTTATTTGTTCGGTTCACAGGGCACCTTTGTAGCAGTTGCATTATATCACATAATAACCTAACTTTATGAAGAATAGACGATAAACTTTTTTGAAATTGCATAAGACATGCTTTTATATTCGTTTGCGGGACCATATAATTGATAGATAAAAGTACCGGAGTAGAAAATAGTAGTTTATGCAATCGTTATATAATGTATGCTTTTTTAGTCGAGAACCGCGTTTAGACCACGAGGTTTGCCGAGTGGTCTAATTAAGGTTCAAGACTTAAAAGCTAATTATATAACTATTGAATACACTACTTTTTCTACAAGTCAACGGAAATTAATTAAACAAACCGAAACTATCAAACAAACTAGTCCTGCGGCAATGAACATTAGGCACATGGTGGCCGAACGCTCGTTGGTCTTTTGTTCTATGTCCGGCGGCGTCACGTGATTGGTCAATTTCATAAGAGTATTGTAATGGTGACACGTGATTGGCCAATTTCATAAGAGTACAGTAAAAGGCGACACGTGATTGGTCTATTTCATAAGAGTTCACTTGAAGGGAACCAATAGAGAAATGTATGTGATTTTGGTTTCGTCTACGATATCTTAATTCAAACATTGAAGTCGACGAGTAGAAAATAGTTATTTGTTATACAAGGCTGCAAAGTTGTATTTTAACCGCGAGTGTGGAATTGAAACACGAGCTAGCGAATGGATTCTAGGATTGAACCACGAGCCAGCGAACGGATTCTATGGTTGAACCGCGAGCGAAGCGAGTGGTTCGAAAATAGAATCCTGAGCGAAGCGCGTGGTTCAAAAATAGAATCCTGAGCGTAGCGAGTGTTGCAACACACGAGACGTAAAATAACTTTGCAACCGTGTATAACACAAATCTTTTCACCTCACTAGAGCGAGGAATTTTTTTTCCTCCTCCTCGTCCTAACGTTGACAGTTGCGTCCTAAATATAGTTGTCCACTACCTAATCCCCGGATTTGGCGTAGGTACTAGTTTTTTAACACAACAGCACAATATAAAATGATTGTTGCTGGATTGTCTGGACTGACCTTTACATGTTATTATGTTTAAAAAAGTTACAAATAGCGCGTTCGAATTTCAAATATTCTTTGCACTCTTGTGGATAAAATGCAATTTTGCTATCTGTTTTTAAAGAATAAAAAAAGGGCTTTCCGAGCTAGTGAGGTGAAATAGTAGATTGTGTCTCAAGGGAGCAAAATGACATATTTACGGCGAGGGCGGTATATTGAATTCGGAGTGAAGCGAAAGATTCTACAATAGAATCCTGAGCGTAGCGAGGGATTCTAAAGTAGAATCTTGAGCGTAGCGAGGGATTCAAGTGTTTACGCCCAAGACGGAAATAATTTTGCTACCGCGTGACACATAGTGCTTTTCACACCGTCTATGAGGCCCGCTGCTAAAAACATGAAATATCTTACAAATGATTTTACTACAGAGTGTCATACTGCTTTTCACACCTTCTATGAGGAAAAGAGTCATTGTTGCCCTCAAAATAGGGAAGAAAAGTACAACTTTGATCCCTCATTCGAAGGCAACAATAACTCTTTTCTGAATAGCAGGTGTGAAAAGACTATTTGTATTGTATTGTAACCTTATGGTACGCGTTCCAGGACACACAGCTGATCTTGTGCGCGCACTGCATCTCCGCGCAGGGGTAGTGCACATCGACCGCGTCTCGCACCACCGCCTCGTACTCAAACACCTTGATGCGTTTCGTCACTCCGGCTATCGCGAAGAATTCTTCATCTTTGTCGAACTCTACGAATAAATACAAGGAACTAAAGCTGCTGGAGGGAAACGCCTTTAAACGCAATCTAACAAACTGGCTTTTAGAGCATTGTTTTTACAGCGTAAAGGCGTATCTCGAACACCAGCATTAGAATTAGTAATATTTAGTTATATAATTGTTATTATTTTATGATTTTATTGTGCCTCTTTGACTGTGATATGCCTATTATGTTAATTTTACTAGTATTTTAATTTGACTTCCTATATTTATTTCAATTATTTTTATTTTTATTCTTTTGACATTTTAATGAATGTCATCATCATCATCATCATCATTTCAGCCGAAAGACGTCCACTGCTGAACATAGGCCTCCCCCAAGGCTCGCCATTTAGACCGGTCCTTTGCCGTTCGTTTCCACCGGATTCCCGCGACCTTCACCAGGTCATCACTCCACCTTGTCGGAGGCCTACCGACAGCTCGTCTTCCGGTGCGTGGACGCCACTCAAGCAGTTTCTCTAACTCGTTAATGAATGTAACTTTTGACATTTTATGTATTTGCACGCTTGCATGCAGGCTAGATGCATGAAACAAAATGTATTATAACATCCATACTTACTGTGTCTATGCAAATAAATAATTTCTGATTTCTGATTTCTGAAGGGTGGATCAACTTTTTTTGTGCTGTTATCTTGACCCGTTGTCCAAGGGACACTAGCGGCGCAGTTTGTTAATTATGTTCTACTAACATGCTTAGTAGATGGACTATTATGGAAATAGCTTATAAGTACCACATATACGTATGATTGATAAACCGAAATAGCTTAGAACCACGATTGTATTCGAATTTTGTCCCCTGGACAACTAGGCGTAACCACGGCAACAAGTGGCACTAAAAAGTTGATTCACCCACAATCATCATCATCATCATCATCATCATCCTAGCGTTATCCCGGTACAGTTGCATCCTGAAGGATGCCCGGGGTCCGCATTCTTATTCCAAGGTTTGGCGTAAGCATTAGTTTTTACGGAAACGACTGCCATCTGACCTTCCAACCCGAGGGGAAACCAGGCCTTATTGGAATTAGGCTTGTCAAGTGGGTAACTACGAATAAATATAATAAAGACAAATAAATACTACTATACTTACTAATAGAGAATATGTGTTTTTTTTTCATAGTGAACGAGTATTTAGAGAGGAACATATTTGTATACGGAACAAGTTACAATTAGATCAACACAAAAGACGAAAACGAATTTCAAAGTACAACATAAAAACCGAGACCTCAAAACGCCTTGAAATCTCCCTACTTGTGATGTGTGGGTTTTAATCACACACACATATCCTCCTGCCTGAAGGGCGTGTAGGGAGGTTTCCTAGCAACTCAGCGGGCTCAGGAGCACCTAACGGGCAGTAGGGGAGAAATAAGAACGCCAATTTATCCATAACTACAATAAAGGGTCTTATGCCCGTTTATTAATCTCCAACTCTACTAATCTACGCTACGCAAGGGGTGGTGAGCAGGGAGAGCGGGTATACCGGGATACGCTGCGACGGCGAACTCGGGAAACCGAGCTGCCAGGAGCAACGGGAGCACTACGACGGCTAACTCGGGAAACCGAGCTGCCAGGGGTAGCGGGGAGAGAGGGCTGCGACGGCGAACTCGGGAAACCGAGCTGCCAGGGGCAGACAAGGAGCGGAAGGGTAGGTGGGGGGCAGAGCCGGGTGCGCGTGCGAGCGCCGACCGAACTCTAACTTTATGCGGGCGCGCGGCGGTTTATATACGCTGCAGCGGTGGGGCGGCGCGGCGTGTGGCTGCGGCGCGGCTCTCCCCCTGCGCTCCTCGCGGTGACGTAGATCTCTACGTCACATACTAATTGAGCATAGTATGTGACGTCATATATAATGCGCCCGTACTACCACCATTGTATGGGAAACGAGTAATTTACTGTTTTCTATTAAAAATAAATTGTACGGCTATGTCAATAAACGCAATATTTCACGACTGAAACGGCACATTACTCGTTTTCCCTACAACGGGATTACGAGGCCATTGCACTGTGACGTCACATTTCACTGCCTATCAGTATGGAGCGTTTTCAGTGCTCGTCAGTTATGCTGTACTTTACCTCTCGTTTTCGTCTTTTGTGTTGGTCTAATTGTAGTTGGTCCCATAAAAACATTTGATCGTCTTTAACAACTGGTTCGAATAGCACCATTTTTTTTTTAAACAAACAGCCAAATGCTTGAAATCATCACGCATCAATATTATTGCTCAAACTGGTGAAGTCACTTTCTTGCAGGACCGTATTTTGAAATAAGACGCCCCGGGCCAATAAGTTTCGCCGCCCCAGAAGTCAAGAAAGAACGATATCAATAAAAAAAATACAAAAAAATATATTAACGTCTAAATTTTTGGGGCTGTACAAATTTTTTAAAAAGTTTCATGGGGGGGACTATGCCGCCCCTAGCGGATTGGCGCCCCGGGCCATGGCCCGGATGGCCCTAGGGTAAATACGCCCCTGCTTTCTTGTACTTACGTACAAACATCATACTAACAGTTTCATCGTGTTTATTAACACGTATCAGAGGGAGGGAACTTCGAAATCCGAATTTCGTATCGTGCCGTCCCTTTCACTCTCGTGTTAATACACTATATGAGTGAAAGGGACGGCACGATACAAAGTTCGGAGTACAGGCTCAGAATACTAACCTATAGTAGACACGATGGTGGAATAGTTGATGGCATCGCTCGAATATGACAGCGTTGCAAGTGGCCTCAACGCTCTGAAACAAAAATAATGTTTAGCCTCGTGGCGCCCAAAGATTTTTTGGCTCCTCTTTAACTATGACCCGACTGTCCTTCTTATAGGACATAATAGTTACAGTCATATCCGCCCAAGATTTTGTGTTGAAATTTGTGTAGTTACCGGTTTGAAGTGAAACTTTCAGGGTATAATTATGATTATATTAGCATGTGTTTTTAAATTCAATTATTTGTCTACCTTTTGATCTTTACAAAGGCCACTGGGCCTCAATTACTAGATTTACAGAGTTTATTAATATGGCCTTCTGAAAGGCGCGTGGGCAGTAATTGAAGGTTAGTTGAAAAAAGTGCTGGGCTGGAGCCGCCATGCTTATTTTGGTTTATCAAAAGGCGCGTGGGCGCCTCAAGGTTAGATGAAGAAATAAAAGCCGACTCCTCATTTACTTAGCTTTTTCCGGGAATTTTAGTTAAATAAGGACTTCCGATCCCTGATTTTTTAAATTATATTATAAATTTAATTTTTTTTGACGACCGCCCTAGCCTTGTTGGTAGTGACCTTGCCTACGAAGTTGGAGGTCCCGGGTTCGAATCCCGGTCAGCGCATTTATTTGTGTGAACAGCACGAATATTTGTTCCTGAGTCTTGGATGTTTTCTATGTATTTAAGAATATATTTCTCTATGTATATAAGTGTGTATATCGTCGCCTAGTACCCATAATACAAGCTTTGCTTAGTTTGGGACTTGGTCGATTTGTGTAAGATTGTCCCCAAATATTTATTTATTTAAATCATCAAAGTAGGTACCGTACCCAAAGGGTACAGGACCCTATTATTAAGACTCCGCTGGCCATCCGTCTGTCTGTCTGTCTGTCCGATAGTCACCAGGCTGTATCTCATGAACCGTGATAGTTAGACATTTGACATTTTCACAGATTTTATTATGACTAATTTTTACCGAGGTAAGCGGAATGTCATTTCGCGAAACGTAAAGGAAGCTGTCACCGTAGCCTAAGGACGCTTACGGATTACTGGTGTGTCACATGTTCGTTGCCTACCCTTTAAGAATTTAGTAATTCCTTTCTTGATAGCACCCGCTACGTGCAAAGGCTATTGTGAAAAGAAAGGAAACTACACCTTATTATTATTATAATTACCGTGAAACTGACCTGTATCTAGTGAATGCAACTAGATCCTCCCTGAAAGCGTCGAGTCCGCCTCCGCCTCCCCCTCCGCTGCCGGCGGGCGCGGAGGCGGAGGGGGAGGGGGCGGCGGGGGCGCGCGGGGGCTCGGTGGGGGAGCTCTCGGGCAGCCGCTGGTCGCCGTTCACGAATGAGGGCTTCATCGCTGCTGTAAAAAGACTGTACTTTAAGATTTCACTAAGGTAAAGTTTTGGTGTGTGGGGTTACGCAAATTTACGATTATAGGTCAATCAACTAAGTAATCTAACACAGAAATATTTTGTCCTAAATATTATATATATATGTGTGTGTGTGTATATATATACCGGGTGTACAATCCAAATGGGTCAGTATGGAGAAGTCGGAAACTATGAGAGATAGCGAGATCTGTTCTTAGGAACCATGACGTCGATTTTAGATTTAATAATAATTACATTCATACAATAATTACTTTTTTATTAACTCTCATACATAACCGGGAATCGAACCTGGTCAAAATCAATGTGTATAAATTCTGCAAGTCGCAAGAAGCACAACACTAATGGAATCTTGTTTAAATAATTGAAAGAAAAACCCAACAATAAGATAATTATTTTATTTCAGTAAATGCTCAAAATGGTAGCCATTCTGTTGAATGCAAAGATTAATTCTTTCACGACTTTTTGCAAATTAATAAAACTGTGGGCATTTTAGTCTAATTTACTGTCAGTTGTGTTTACACAAAGATTTCATAGCCAAATTTGGTCCTTTTTACTTAACGCGGTTACAAAAATATTGACCAGGTTATATATATATATATATATATATATACATATATATATATATATATATATATATATATATGTGTGTTTTATATTATAGCATTTTAATTCTGTAGTATTATGATACTGTTATTTTATATACATTGTATATTGTTTTGAAAAAATGACACCTCGCCGAGTTTCTAACGCCGGGTCTTCCCGAGGTAGAGGTTTATTTTATGAACCGGTGCTAGTTTTTTGACATTCATAAGTGCATGTAATATGCCTAAATTAAAGAATAAATGATTTCATTTTATATCTTGTTCCTCGTTACCATGGTTACGTCTCCCGAGTTTTTTCTTTAAAACTATGATCAAAATCAAAATCAAAAGATTTATTCTGCAAATAGGCCTCAAGGGCACTTTTACAAGTCAAAATTTATCTAGGTACATCAAATAAAAATAATACAATAATCAATGTATCATTAATTAAATGTAATGTTACATGTCAAAAATAAGACTAACAAACTAATAACAATCGAGATTTGTTAGAGATGTATAAGGTCTCAAAGCGTCAAGATAAAATGTAATAAAGTAGGTTGTACACTAATCATAATAAAATATGTTGAGCTATATCTATAACACGTCAACATGAAAATAATAAAATTTATTAAATAAATATCCTCAGAGATGTATAAGGTCTCGGTATATAAGGTATAAGGTAAGGATATTATAGGGTTATTAGGGATGATTGTAAACCCGTTCTAACGTGGCATCGTCTGCTTAGAATTTTTTTTTTAAACTCGATGACTGTTCTGTCCTGGCTGACGGGACAGAAACAACAAGGAAAAGTTCATTGACCTATAGACAGATCAATGTTATACATGACCATGAGCTTAGAGTCAGATTTGCAAGGGGGAGTGCAATTAGGGCTATTGCTGTGTGTGTGTCCCCCTCTTAACCGGTATTTATTTATTTATTTATATAAAAAAAACGTTAACATGACATTACAGTATGACCAATGCGTCACGAAACTTAGGATAACAATAAAAGGTAACAAATAATTCATATTGGAACAGTTGAGCACCTGGCATCCATCGCCTCACAAAATCTCAAACATTCCCTACACACTGCCGCCCATCGCCACGCAAACAAGTCGCACTCCGGTGTCGATGCCAGGAGCGCATTGAGCTGTAGAAGTGCGCGGGGCAGCGGCGAGTTCCTGTACGACATGGTGCGCGCCGGCGCCGGCGGCACGGCCAACAGGTCGCCTCGGCGTGGCCTGAGGGGGATCCAAGGGACATCCGACAGTCCGACTCACCACGCAAGGCTCGACATGCCGTGATCACCAGCTGATAGAGGTATGCCGGCCACCTCGATAAAACCCTGTGTTGCCGTACTCTTGTCTACCTTCGTAGAGTATAAAAAGAGTGTACTAACCGCTAGGTTCATTATCGGGGACCTGGTCATCCTGCGCCGCAGTAACAGACGGCTGTGACGTCACGGACGGCACTGACGTCATTGGTGCGAGCGAAGCGGCAGACGTGGCGGGAGCGGGAAAGTATAGCTCGTCGGCGCGGTGCGCGAAGTAGCATTGGACGAAGTCTTCGAAGTGGGCTACTAGACGGCGCCATCTGTGGGGAAAATACGGTTGTAAATTAATATTATGACATGTAAAAGTGCCCTTGTGGCATATTTGCAGAATAAATGTTTGATTTTGATTTTGGTGGTTGAGTCAGAATAGTTTTTTAATACAACAAAACATATTTCAGCGTTATTCGAAATTGCTCCCCTAAAGGGGTAGAAATGGGTTTCCAGGTTTGTACGGGGAGCAATCATTTTTGAAGTGACAGATTTAAAACTTCGTATATATACTCTCTGTTTAAATACAACAAAACATGTTTCAGCGTTTTTCGAAATTGCTCTCCTAAAGGGATGGAAATGGGGTTCCAATTTTGTACGGGGAGCAAATCTTTACTTTTCTTAAAAATCGATATGAGTGTCATCTTCGAGGTTCCTAGGGGTGCCGATTACGAAAACAACATCCATTTTCAAATCCAAGATGGCGGACATTTACTTTTCTTACAAGTCGATATGGGTGTCATTGTCGAGGTTCCACGAGGTGCCGATTACAAAAATGAAATGCATTTTCAAATTCAAACTCATTTATATCTTTGTTACCATCTAAAATCTACGCGAAGTCGCGGGCGGCCACTGGTACATACACAAATGTTTTCTTTTTAAGTTTATGTTCAATAGTATTTTACCTGTTGGCCAATCTTAATAAATAAATAAATAAAAATAAATACCTGTTGTGTAGCGCATCTCCCGCGCCCCCCGCGGCGCCCGCGAACCCCTCCTCGTCGTCCGGCGACGGGGGCGCCGCCGCGCTGTCCGACACTGACCCGGCCAGTTCCGTTAGTTCCTACAAAATATGGTATTTTATGAAAAAACGCGATGCTCGCGTGGATGGATTTCATGCCATAATGCGCAAAAAAATGGCATCAATCAGGAGCAGAATCCAGAACGGTCCCAATTGCATCCTGAGGGTGTTAGCGGATCGGACTGATAGTGTCCTGCAAAGGCACTGGGTGGCGGGACTAATAAACCCTGAGGCTGAGCGGGTTTATTATGTCAATTAATGTCAAGTAATTAATCTGTAAAACTAACATAGAATAAGTAACTAATCACTAACGACTCGATGGACCTATGTTGTCTGATTAAATAATAATAATAATTATTATTATTATACTCCATTCATTATACCAGTGCAATGCATGTAAACATAAAAACAACTCGAACATAGCTCGCAAACGGTTTGATGGATTTAGACGTGATTTTCACTAACATGTAGCTTGATTTTTTTGCGATGGTAATAATAATAATATACTTTATTGTGCACTATACATGGAAATGTTATAAACAAACTTTAACACTGATAATAATGCAAACAACAGGCGGTCTTATCGCTAAAAAGCGATCTCTTCCAGACAACCTTTGGGTTGGGATGGTTTTAGTGTATAATTCATGCATATTTCGCACATGCAGGGTGGCTCGACTATTCTTTGTGGCTCGTTACCATGGTTACATCTCCTGCATCACTCTTTAAAACTGTGATTTTATGGGGTGTAAAATATAACATGAGTTTTAGAGATGAGCATATATCCATTTGGACATGGGTCATCTCTTGAGCATGCTTAAAGCCCATATTATAAACATTTTTCTAAGAAACACGGTTACTGTTGTCTCCTCGCTGACAGGACAGAATAACAAGAAAAAGTTGATTGGCCCACATGAATTATATTTTAATACGTGCGAAGTGCGGGGCGGGGAAAAAATCTCTCGAACTGATATCCCTATAAATAAATAAAAATAAATAAATAAATATTTTTTGGTCAATCTTACACAAATCAACCTAGTCCCAAACTAAGCAAAGCTTCTACTATGGGTTACGATATACATACTTATATAGATAAATAGATACTTAAATACATAGAAAACATCCAAGACTCAGGAACAAGTTTCTATGAGTGTTAATAATTCAAAACATTAGGATAAATGTATTTTTTTTATTAACTTGAAGTTGTCCATTTAAATAACAGTTTTTTTTGTTTTTTATAGGCCGAGCCCAATAAAGCGATAGGAGAGTAGTCTGGGGAAAATCCAGGGGAAAACCTCCGACACGACCTGGAATACTCTAAGAGTTTGCGCTCCAGTGGTCCATCTTTCGATGCATTGCACAGATATAATGAAGGGTAGAACAATCGATCTAGCTAGGTCTCATTTCCGGGAAAACATCGAACTCTCCCAGGTACTAGACAATAATACATGTTATTTCTAGTTCTACAAATACCGACACTTAGGGTGGGTTGCACCAAACCGTCGGTAATCGTGAGCGGTGTTCGTTAAAATCTGATTGTATGGAAAGTTTGACAAGTTTCTATGGGATGACAGCTGCCGGCGCCATATTTGACGATGACCGGCCTGTGATCGTATGTTGGTGCAACCGAGCCTTACCCTCCGAAGAGCTTTGACGGCGTCAGACGCCGGTCCAGACTCGCTGTCCTCAGAGGGGAACGAAGCCAGGCCCGCGGCACCGGCCCGCAAATCCTGTGGACACACGACATACTATAGAGAATATAAAATAAATAATTAATAAATATATGTGGACACTCTTACACAAATCAACCTAGCCCCAAACTAAGCACAGCTTGTACTATGGGTATTAAGTGACGATATACATACTTACGTACATAAATATGTATATCACCAGCATATGAGTTCGTCCCAATAGCCGTAGAGACTGGCGGGCCCTGGTGTGCCGAGGTTAAAGCGTTTATTGCAACCCTGGCTCGTCGCTTAAGAGATCGGGGAGGTATCCCCGTTCTGGTGAGTACCTGGTGCAAAGAATATCCCTGGCCATACAACGTGGGAACTCCGCCAGTATACTAGGGACCTTTGCGCCGGGTAGTGATAGGAACGAGGGATCGCCCCCGGGCGTGTTATGTGACGTCACACACTATGCGCCCCGTACTACCATTGTATCGAAAACGAGTAATTTGCTGTTTTGGTCGTGAAATATTGGTTTCAGGTACATTGTTATCATACTTTTTATGTATATTAAAACAAGAATCCTGATGGTGGTATTTAATTGACTTTTAGTAAAAAAAAATACATAATTTTTCGAGTATCATAAGATTGTAACCTTTTGTCCGGGTGTGCCTAAGACGTTTTATGACTAAGTCGCGTTTTGCCTAAACTTCAATCTTCAGTGGCATTAAGACTATGTTGTTTGCTGTCTATTTCGCTTTTTGTCTAATTGGTTGACTGCCTGTTTCGACGAATGACTTAAACGTTTTATGACTAAGTCGCGTTTTGCCTAAACTTCAATTTTCAGTGGCGTTAAGACTATTAAGCTTGTTGACTAATTCGCTTTTTGACCATTATGATGACTTGTCTAACTCTCAAACTGGCATTTTCGCGTTTTGCCTAAACTGCAAAATTATAAAGGAGTTCGTTATCGTTACGAGTACAAACTCATTATCAGCGTTTTATTTCCTGAACAAAGTGTGTAAAATTATAAAAGAAATGAAGTATATGTAAAACTCGTGTTACGGCTAATTTTCTTTGTGATTTTTATTTTCTAGAAGTTGCCTAGTTTTAGTTAATATTATATTAGTTAAAAACAATGGATCCTATCCATTGTTTGATATCTGTTGTAAGTCAAAATAAATGATTATTGAACATTACGTTGATTTTTATTTGATATCAATGTCATACCTATGATAGATTGATCAATAATTGGTAATAGCATGACAATATAGTCATACAATTACAAATTATTGACCAAACTTATACAAACTCTACTTGTAATTTATTTTAGACCTAACGCGTTTTAGGCATAGGGCATAATAGGCATCAGACTCTATAGACCTACTGCCTATTAGTCTCAATCCTATAGTAGGTCTATGTGTTTGAGACCCATAGCGATTTAGCTCAAACAGTTTTAGTCCCAATGCTCTTTAGGCTTGAGTCTAATGTATAGGTTGACCAAACGCGTTTCAGACCTAAAGCGATATAGCTAAACCAGTTTTAGTCCTAATGCAAATCGGTACAATAAATATGAGGGCATAATGATTATTAGGAAATTAGAGTTTTAGACTAAAAGCGACTTAGGCAGTGTATCGATATAGGTAAAAAACGTCTTAGGCACACCCGGACAAAAGGGATTGTAACTCTAACTCTGCACCACCTGCTATGAATCGTTCTGATTAGATTTCCGCTACCCTAAGGTTGTCTGGAAGAAATCGCTCTTTAGCGATAAGACCGCCTGTTGTTTGCCTCTTCTCATTGTGTTTTTGTACTGTATTTGTATTGTACTGTATTGTAAGATTATTCATTACGCATGCATATTCTCTAGTCACACATTTAATCCTTCTTGTCAACCACGTAACAAAACAATGTTATTGTTTTTTTTTCGCCGGTAGACAACAGGTCAAAACCGCTCTGTTGGGATGAAGTTTGTAGCGAAATACAAAAAAGTGAAGTATCCGTTTTTGATGGTGACTTCTCTTATAATCCACCAATCGAAGTCGTAAGTACGGTTCTCAAAGACTGAAAACTATCTGAGCGACGTTAGGGCGTGAATAATATTCATGCAGATTAATCCTTTTGTACACCCATACTCGCGCTTGACGCTCCGGCCGAGCACACAGCTCGCCAGCCAGCTCACCCTCAGCGCGCCGGCCACATGCTCCATGTCCGCTTGCACCAGCGCCGCCTCCCGCGCCAGCTGCTGCAGCTGCTGCTGCCGGTGCCGGTGCAGCTGCGCCAGGAACTCGTACAGGAGACGGTGGTGGGCAGCGGCGGATTCCGCTTCTAGGAGTCGCTTTCGCCGCGTCAGCACCTGGAGAACAAGACAGCACACTTAAATTAAAATCACCTGGCATCCTACACGTAGTACATAGGCCCCAAGTAAGTTTTGACTCTTTGTCAATTTGACAGAGTAAAATTTATTCTGGCAAGCTTTGATACCCAGTCATCAGTGCCTTTACCATGAGTTTACATGACCGTACTCGCTAGCGACTGCGTAAAAATTTGTATGAGCAAGAGTACAGCGCCTCTGGCGATTAGAACGTAGAATCGGCATACTAAATCGTTTACGCAGTCGTTAGCGACTACGGTCATGCAAACTCATGGTAAAGGCACTGGTTAATATTTCCTGTCTTATTTATGGAATAAGTCTATTCTTGCTCATGTAACACAGAAGATTCACTCTACTCAAAAGATCGTTATTGGAGATGCTTTCTCTTAATCGGCACATATTAACATTATTAACCAAAAGCTGGAGTGATACTCAGATATATGAACATATTATTAATGATAGATAGTAACATAGCCATTTTTCGATTTTATTGTGTGTAGTAGAATTTAAGCGGAAAACAAGTTTTTAGCTTGAAAATGGTCGATTTGGAGTATTATTTGAACTATTTTTGAAATATCTCCTAAAGTTCTTTTCACATCTCCATTTTTACTTTAAAATTTGTTTTTGTTAGCCTTCATCTATGAAATAAATGATTTAAAATGCGAAAAAATATCGTAAAACGTAATTAACCGAATTTTTTAACCGGTTAATTGTATGAAGATGAAACCGGTTTCCGAGCCCTGTTTGAAACGATATTTCTTAATGAAAAATCCAAAAGATACAATTAAAGTTTATGGCATAAGGTAGCAATAGTCCTGTTCTAGATAGTAATATTGAGAAAATGTCAAGATACGTGTCAATTCTGACAGAAAATGGTATAAATAAATGAGCGTTTTTAACTGATAAGGACCCTTAAAAGTTACAAAGCCATGATGTGCTTTTTGGCGTACTAAATTATAATTATACATGTCTAGAAGCTCTAGTGCACCAACCTCCAACATAAGCTCGACATCAGGCATGGCCAGCCGCGCGCTCTCCGCCGCGAGCAGCGCCCGCAGCCGCGCCGCGTCTCCCCCCTCCGACGCCTGCGACGGCGGCCGCGCCGCGCGGAGCCTCCGCCGCGCCACCAGTTCGTTTAGCATGAAGTTAGGGAACATGTGGTCGCGATTGGCGACTGCTGCGCCGCATTTGGGACATCGCCTATAGATAAACGTAACTTGGAATTAATTATAAAAAGAAAATGCAAAACCAGCTCAAGCTTCGAAAAATATATCTGTATGATCTTTATTAAGTATATAGTTCGTTTGTTTATATTTTATCCACTATCACGTAATCTAATGAGGTTAAATTATTTTGCATCATCTCTACCGCCCAAAGGTTAACTGGACGGGATTGCTTTTTACAAACTGATTACAAATTCATAGATTAATAGACTGATTACAAATTCAATTATTAACTGTTACTTCCAAATGAGCACACTCCATCATCTGCCTCGTCTTTACCCTTATAGTTAGGGAGGCGAATAGGGGAATTTTCGGTAATACTCGAGCGTGGCAGTTTAAGATATGAGAGATACCTTAGACCTAATAGAACAACCTTGTAAAGTATTTAGCTCTCTATGTAGTGACGCGCGCCTAGGATAGACGATCAGATTAGTAAAAAAAAATCGATAGTCTGAAATACTCGAGCGCGTCAGATTAAGATATTGGGGGTTGATTTTAGTGTTTTAAGACTAAATTTAACTAATCTGACGATAAGTCCTTGACGCCGCCGAGTAATAGGGTCGCGAACTTGTAAAAAAAAAACGTTAATCCGGCATTCTCGAGCGCGATTTTTATTTTATTTATTTTGAAGAATATAATGTAAAACTTACTAAAAATACAAAATCTGCCGGTTTCCGCATGACCGGAAGTGTGGAGGAGCCATTTCGTCTTCCGAAAAACGCGTCGCGGCATATAAGTCGCGAACGATACATTTTACAAAAAAAAAGTTTAAATAAACAAAAAAGGTAAGTTTATTTTACACAAAAAAGGTCTCTTTACATTTTTGTCCAAAGTTAAAACTTTTTGACTTGAAGCATCATAAAAACTCAAACTCCCGGTTTTTTGAGTATATCTCGAAGACTGAGGGTGTTAAAAAAATTTGATATGAAATAACGATGATTAAATTATGTGACTTTTATTATATCTCAAAATTTTATTTTTCTAAAGCTTCTCGACAATTTTCGTGGACTCGGAAAAAGTTACGCGTATTTGTATACAAAAGTATTATTGACATGTACAGTTTCATGTATGTATATTATTTAATAGCCTGTTGATCCTCAAATTGTTTTTTGGACGTACCGTAAGCAAAACGAAGTGAAGAATTGAAGTAAATGTAAAGGTCATACATAACAATACAATTATAATATTCATTTCATTTTTTTATACAATAAACTAGCTTTTGCCCGCGGCTTCGCCCGCGTACTAAGAGTAATTTTTAACCATCTACAAAAAAGGAGGTTCTCAGTTTGACCTGCATGTAGATATGTATTGGATGTCATTTTCGTAATCGGCACCCCGAGGAACCACAAAGATGAAACCCATATCGATTTTTAAGAAAAATAAATGTCTGCCATTTTTGATTTGACACTGGATGTCATTTTCGTAATCGGCACCCAGAGCAACCTCGAAGATGACACCCAAATTGATAATTAAGAAAAATAAATCTCCGCCATCTTTGATTAGAAAATGCATGCCATTTTCGTAATCGGCTCAAACTTGGAACCCTCTTTTCACCCCTTAAAGGGAGCAATTCCGAAAAACGCTGAAACATATTTTGTTCTATTTAAACAAAGAGTCTATATACGAAGTTTTAAATCTCTCACTTCAAAAAAGATTTGCTCTCCGTACAAACTTGGAACCCCCTTTTGAAACCTTTAGGGGAGCAATTTCAAAAAACGCTTAAATATGTTTTGTTGTATTTAAACATAGAGTCTATGTACGAAGTTTTAAATCTCTCACTTCAAAAAAGATTTGCTCCCCGTACAAACTGGGAGCCCCCTTTTGAACCCTTTAGGGGAGCAATTTCGAAAAACGCTTAAATATGTTTTGTTGTATTTAAACATAGAGTCTATGTACGAAGTTTTAAATCTCTCACTTCAAAAAAGATTTGCTCCCCGTACATACTTGAAACCCCGTTTTCACCCTATTAGGGGAGCAATTTCGAAAGACGCTTATATATGTTTTGTTGTGTTTAAACAGAGAGTCTATATACGAAGTTTCAAATATCTCACTTTAAAAAAGATTATCTCCCCGTACAAACTTTGAACCCCTTTTCACCCCTTTAGTGAAGCAATTTAGAAAAACGCTGAAATACGCCATTAATATATTTAAACACATACTCTATATACAAAGTTTCATGTCTCTCGCTTTAATAAATACGGGTTTTCATACAAACTTTGGACCCCCGTGTCACCCCTTTAGGGGGTGAATTTTGTAAAATCCTTGTCAGTCAGTCAGTCAGTCAGTTTCTTCTTTTATATATTTAGATAATACAATTCGCACTACATTTCATCATCATCATCATCATCATTTCAGCCGAAAGACGTCCACTGCTGAATATAGGCCTCCCCCAAGGCTCGCCATTTAGACCGGTCCTGTGCCGTTCGTTTCCACCGGATTCCCGCGACCTTCACCAGGTCATCACTCCACCTTGTCCGGAGGCCTACCGACAGCTCGTCTTCCGGTGCGTGGACGCCACTCAAGCAGTTTCTGGCCCCACATTTACGTTAGTTGTATCTATCGCTTTATTGTCATTCTTAAATTCCCCGTTTTATCAAGGAGAAAGAAAGGAAAAAAAAGGACCAAAAAACCTTTTTCGGTCAGATTAAGAGAACCCACCAACATTTTTGTCAGATTAAGAAAATATGCTTTCAGGATACCGAGATAAACCTCCCCTATGAAAATCTGACGCGCTCGAGTATTTCAAAAAAACTTTATTTTTTTGCATTTTCAAAAATTCATCGTAACTTATCGTCACGCCGAAATCGTCAGTTTTTTTAAAGGGAGCTTCCTTGGGGCCTACTTAACACCCCTTCTGAAAATCTGACGCGCTCGAGTAAATTTTTTTTTTTTGCATTTTTGACTACTTTATATTCCTACCCCCACCACGCAAACCGGCAGATTAGTATACCGTTGTTATCAGAGGCACTTGGGGCATACGTAGTATGAATATCTGACGCGCTCGAGAATGCCCAAGTAACTGTTTTTTTTAACGTTTTTGAAACACCGTACACGCCAAACCCACCGCTAAAATGGTTTTTACCATACGAGCTTTTCTTTTCGAAATTATTTTATCTTTCGATTTTGATAGGTCTCGACAGCGCCGTTGAATTACGCCATTTAGCTACCTCGCCTCCCTAAGTATTAGGCTAGATGCTGGGCAAGAGCAAACCGATTTGATTTTTATAAAAATAACTCAGATTTTTAAAGAAAAGGTAAAATTGTTATATTAAAGCTATGTAAAAAGAACAACTCACCTATGCTGTTCAACACTCTTGGCGATACACGCGTAACAGAACGAATGCCCGCACCTCGTCACATATGCCTCGTCAATGAGCTCAAAGCAAACCGGACACAGCAGCTCGCAGTCTTTGTCTTCTAACGAGCCACCCAGGCCACCAAGGGCTGCGCTGCCACTTGCACCTGCAGTGCCTGTCATGGCTCTGAAAGTTGATAAGAAAATGCAGTCAAACACTTTCAGTATAATTATGATAAATATTATGGAACAATTATACACCAAAGTCAAAGGACCCAACAAGGCTTGGATTATGGGTTAGTGCCCATCAGCAACTAACTTTAAAAAACAATACAACTAAAGAGACATAAAGTACCCGGAAAAAAATTACAATTAATAAAAAATAAAAAAAATTTAAGGGTACTCAAGGGTCAAATTATGTAGGGGTTGATATTCTCTTTCTAAAAATACAACCCCCACTCCGCGGAGACGCGTTTTTTTAAAAACATTTAAGTGTGCCCCAATTGTAAAGCTATCCCAAGTACCCTTTATAACTGTAGCAGCAGCTGAACTGCTAGATATAATTAGGCTATTTAAGCGCAGTGAAATTAATAGGCTGTTATTAATAAGGGTCATCTAATAATAGATGTTGATCAATAAACAATTATTGATCAGAATTGGTTATAAGGATCAAAACAATCATTTATCCAGTGTAGTCTGAGGCTACACAAGGCTCTGTTAACTCAAAATAAAGTCAGTATAGCCTTCACACGCTAACCTTGATGTGTATTCCTTTTCAGGGCTTCAAAACCAGCAGTTATTGTGGTTTTTCTGCAAACCACTTTGTCTTTCATGAGATCACTGCTTGCCTACGTCTATACTCCGCCACGTCAACACTACGACCTCTTGCTACTAGTCTACTAGGTCGCCAACACTTGTTTTCACTTCCAAACACAGGTTTCCTGTTAAAACCCATGGTTTTTCAGCAAATATTTAACACCACCGCCTGCCATCGCTGCATCCTGGATTGACTTTTGAGAATTGGTGTTGCTATACGAAAATTATGAAAATAGGTCAGTCATGTCAGTACTACGTTTTACCGAAGTAAAATATTATTAAATGTAAGGTACGAAAAGAAAATTTGTGTACCCATCAATAGGTACAAAATAAAAATAAATACCCATAAATTGTATTTTATTTTACATTTTAATTTTATGTACTACATGTACCGCCATCTATGCCAGTCCTATGAAACTAGAACGACGCCTTTGGTCCTTGTGAAACGACAAGGTGTTTGCCTGCTTTATCAACCGAGCGAACGCCATTTTACTTTACAAAAGGTTGCACTATCGTATCGTTCGTCAACAACGTAAAGCTGATGGCTAAATGTTTGCTCGTATTTTCCTGTGTTTGTGATGTTACTGTGGCTTTTTATACCGTGGATTAAATACTAGGATAATGGAGGAGCCCAACGAGGACTCTAGGGTCGTTCCCGGTAAGTGCACTGCTTCAAAATCCGAGATGCAAGTTACGATCAACTGACATACGAGAACTGTAATGTTACCTTTCCCGGTTTCAGAACTCTACTTTCTGATAGCGAAATTTCTTTCGGGGGGTCCGCTGACGGAAACTGCAAAGGTAAATTGACTGAAAATGGATGGGTAATATCATTTTGTATCGGATAAGTCACTAATTTGGACGCTTTCATTTGCAGACATTGTTAAAAGAGCTCGAGAGCGTAGAGGTGAGTTTGAGCTTTTCCTAGTGCCGGGTTTAGAGCTTATTATTGTTTTGAAACCAAACGCACGTGGTTGGGGCTGTCAAAGGCGCTGAAAGTTTGCTGAAAAAGTTTTTATATACTATGCCTTCCGCAGGTCCTGCCCCGTCGCCTTGACTGGTTGGGCGAAGAGCACACCCAGTCGTACAATGAATTGGTGAGTTTTCATTCATTTTTTCCCAAGTTTTCACGTTTATTTACGTTTTCTAACAAGATACGCGTCTTGAAATAAGTAGAATTCTCGAAATCGACGAAATTTCTTAAATCGTATGTGGCATCAAAATGATCGTAAAAATGTGTTAGGAAATAGTGAAAAATCAATTTGGGGGGTTTTAGTGATAAAAAACATGATTTTATGCAATTTGCAAAAATCTCGTAATATCATGCATCACAAGGACGGATGCTGGCGTAATAGTATGTATTGTCGTCTCTTTTTCACCCGTGGCGTCGGCGTTGACTAGAACTCTCGTTTTCGCTCTAGCAGCCGACCGTCTCCGTTCTAGCCCGGGATTGGCTAACGCACAGCGATGGCGTCCGGGCGCCATGTTTGATTGTTTACGAAGCAATGGCGGCAATGTTTGAAACATCGCAACTTTTCTATTTTCTTGTATTGTAATGTTGCGAACTATTTTATTTTTACCAGACCACGGCGGAAGGGACATGTTTGAAATTGAATATATTGTATCGTTGTTTATAGAAAATAGAATTTGATAATAAAAACTTAGTGTATACAATTTTATGTTTGGTGCAACTTATGTAAAAGTGTTTGTTTTGTTCAAATGCATGCATAGTTCGACCTACACAGTTACATGATAGGGAACATACACAAACTACGTGACCCGCTTAGGGGGGGGGTCGTCAAAGTACCACTCTTGGTCACCGGGGGGGGGGTGGTCGGTTTCTTGACACGTAGCCGGTAGAATACTTTTGAGAAACATTCTAATTGAAGCGGACCGACAAGCAGCAAGCAAATCCGTATTGTACGAAGGGTCGGCCTGAAAACCAGCGTTGTAGTAGGTAAGCCTGCTGCAACACATGCTGAGGTTCGCTCCTTTTTAGCATCATAATTTTAAGTCTTTACTTTTACATGTAAACATATCAATTTGTGCCTATTTAAGTTTTATTGTAAGGCTTGTAATGTTTTATTGCATTGTAAACACTTATCAATTTGATGTTAAATAAAAATTTTCTATGTCTATGTCTATGACTCACGCGCCACGGTTTAACCCCATCACTAAAACTTGTCCAGTTTCGCCACATCACTAATTGTACTGTCTCTTCTTGATATATTTTTTACTAAATACAATTACAATTGAATAGCTGCGCTATACCACGCTTGCACTCTCGAAGTATGCATTTTTAGGGGCCGTATGAGAAAATTGGCATATACTACGCTTGGTCACCTAGGGAGGGAGGTAAAAAACGCAAAAAAAAATGGTCACGTAGTTTGTGTATGTTCCCATACTCCTAACGGCCATATAAAAAGAGTCGTGTTACATTTTTATGTGTGCATCGTTCAGCAGATATTAAAACCCGTCGTCTACCATATTAAAAAAGAATGCTATTGTTTTTTTTTGCCCAGGAGACGACGGCTTAATGCTGGTTGTTGTACCGCCATACAAACCTTCGCACAATATTAGTATGGATTACACTAACATGGAAGAAGCCACACCATACACCAATAATTGATGTCTAGAAAATAATCAGCAAGTCAGCAACTAAAATTTCAAAATACTCTGCTAGTGAAGTTTGTAGAGAAATAAAGGGATGTTACCACTTTTGGTCACTGATGGTCATACAGCATCCAGTTTTTCATGTTACGTATTTAAAAATCTTTAATATAGCAAGATTAACTCCCAGATTCATTATTGTGCTTTTAAATTTGGAATTTTAGTTAATTTTGTTTGAGTTCAGTACTAGATTTTTACTTGTACAAGTATGCGGGGAGATACGAGGTAGTGAAATAAGTTGAGGTTTTTCGGGTATTTAGCGAGTTTTGTTAACTGGTAATCGTTTTACAGGTGTCATCTACCATATTTTAACAGAATCTTTTTTCCACAGGCAGCACAGTATAGTGATGTGCCGTGGCACCGTCTGGCGGCGGTATGCGCAAGCGTGCTGCGTCTCGCCGCCTCTTCAACTGGCTCGCTCTCCCTTACTCCCACGCTTAACGCGCCCTGTCCCGCTCCCACGCTTAATAACGCGCTCTGTCCCGCTCCTACCCCGTCAACTAGCGCGCTCTGTCCTGCTTCCTCGCTACGCGTTCGTCTATCACTGCTTGGAGACGCGCTTGTGGGAAGAAAGCCGAAATACTCTTCGTTCAAAAAGGACCATACACTCGGTGAGTATTATTGTCTCGCTTCCTCGCCTTTAACCAACGCGTTCTGTCCTGCTTTACAAAAAATATATCTTGCCCTGCCTGCAGCTGGCAACACAATGAATCCTCAAGTCAATAAATGGTCGGCAACGCGCTTGTGATTATGGTTACAGTTAGCTAATGAGTGGCTTTACCATCAAGACACTGCTAACAACATGTTTGTACTTTCAGCTCGCCGCTTGCTCTCCCGCGAGTTTGGCGGTATCATTGAAGGCCGAGAGAGCGCCCCCAGGGCTCCCGCGGCGCAGCTGCTGCCTCCTAGACTACTTGGAGGGCTGCAGCTGAGACGAAGGACTTTAGGCCACTTGTCCGCTGTGTATTGCCTTGCATTTGACTGCTCCGGTCGATATGTTGTCACTGTAAGTTTTATTTCCATGATTACTTGCTTTTTTTGGATTTTGAGCTGAACTCTATTCCTCTGTAACAAGGGTGATGTTGCCTGGCACCCAGAGTTGTCAAAGGCGAGTTAGTGGTTAAATCCGATCGCCTAATAGCTGATTGTGAGCCAGCATCATAGAGACTGCTATTAAGGCTACAGTTAAGACTGAGACCTCTGGGCAACTTGTCCGCTGCCAACGTGTGATGCCTTGCATTTGAGTGCTCCGGTAGTTAAGTAGTCATGGTAAGTTCTATTTCTTTTGTTTTTAAATTTGAACTGTAATCCCTTGTAATAAAAGCCCGCGCCATCCGGCGAGCGGGACGGCAGAGGATATTAGATTTAAGCCGAATTAAGTCACATACAGCCGGAAGACATCCACTGCTGGATATAGGCCTCCCCCAAGGAGCGCCACAGCACTCCCCGCTGCCTTGACCAAGTCATCAGTCCACCTAGTGGGAGGCCGTCCAACGCTCCGTCTTCCCGTGCGAGGCCGCCACTCGAGAACCTTTCTTCCCCAACCGTTATCGGTTCTGCAGCAGTGGATGTCTTCCGGCTGAATGATGATGATGATGATGAAGTCACATACAGCTAATTCAAAGTTTTTTTTCTCTTCAGGGCGCAGACGACCTCCTAGTAAAAGTGTGGAGTGCCTACGATGGACGCCTGATCGCCACGCTCCGCGGCGCCGGCGCTGAGATCACCGACGTGTGCCTGTCCCGCGACGGGGCGCTGCTCGCGTGCGGCAGCGTGGACCGGCTGGTGCGCGTGTGGTGCCTCGCCAGCGGAGCGCCCACCGCCGTGCTGCACGCCCACGCCGGGACCATCACCTCGGTGAGTGCGCTCCGGGCGGAGACCGACGTGTGGCTGTCCCGCGACGGGGCGCTGCTCGCGTGCGGCAGCGTGGACCGGCTGGTGCGCGTGTGGTGCCTCGCCAGCGGAGCGCCCACCGCCGTGCTGCACGCCCACGCCGGGACCATCACCTCGGTGAGTGCGCTCCGGGCGGAGACCGACGTGTGGCTGTCCCGCGACGGGGCGCTGCTCGCGTGCGGCAGCGTGGACCGGCTGGTGCGCGTGTGGTGCCTCGCCAGCGGAGCGCCCACCGCCGTGCTGCACGCCCACGCCGGGACCATCACCTCGGTGAGTGCACTCCGGGCGGAGACCGACGTGTGGCTGTCCCGCGACGGGGCGCTGCTCGCGTGCGGCAGCGTGGACCGGCTGGTGCGCGTGTGGTGCCTCGCCAGCGGAGCGCCCACCGCCGTGCTGCACGCCCACGCCGGGACCATCACCTCGGTGAGTGCGCTCCGGGCGGAGACCGACGTGTGGCTGTCCCGCGACGGGGCGCTGCTCGCGTGCGGCAGCGTGGACCGGCTGGTGCGCGTGTGGTGCCTCGCCAGCGGAGCGCCCACCGCCGTGCTGCACGCCCACGCCGGGACCATCACCTCGGTGAGTGCGCTCCGGGCGGAGACCGACGTGTGGCTGTCCCGCGACGGGGCGCTGCTCGCGTGCGGCAGCGTGGACCGGCTGGTGCGCGTGTGGTGCCTCGCCAGCGGAGCGCCCACCGCCGTGCTGCACGCCCACGCCGGGACCATCACCTCGGTGAGTGCGCTCCGGGCGGAGACCGACGTGTGGCTGTCCCGCGACGGGGCGCTGCTCGCGTGCGGCAGCGTGGACCGGCTGGTGCGCGTGTGGTGCCTCGCCAGCGGAGCGCCCACCGCCGTGCTGCACGCCCACGCCGGGACCATCACCTCGGTGAGTGCGCTCCGGGCGGAGACCGACGTGTGGCTGTCCCGCGACGGGGCGCTGCTCGCGTGCGGCAGCGTGGACCGGCTGGTGCGCGTGTGGTGCCTCGCCAGCGGAGCGCCCACCGCCGTGCTGCACGCCCACGCCGGGACCATCACCTCGGTGAGTGCGCTCCGGGCGGAGACCGACGTGTGGCTGTCCCGCGACGGGGCGCTGCTCGCGTGCGGCAGCGTGGACCGGCTGGTGCGCGTGTGGTGCCTCGCCAGCGGAGCGCCCACCGCCGTGCTGCACGCCCACGCCGGGACCATCACCTCGGTGAGTGCACTCCGGGCGGAGACCGACGTGTGGCTGTCCCGCGACGGAGGCGCGTTGACCGGCTAGTGCGTGTGGTGCTTCGACAGCGGAGCGCCCGTAGGTACTGTGTGACTATACTCGGCCTAGATAAGCAGCTGGACTCTTCGGTACTTTATCGCTTTCACCCATTAAGGGTCGGTTGCACCAACATACGATCACAGGCCGGTCATCGTCAAATATGGCGCCGGCAGCTTTCCATACAATCTGATTTTGACGAACACCGCTTACGATTACAGACGGGTTGGTGCAACCCACCCTAAGAAATTTAGTATGAGAGGTCAATCGTTAACGCGACAAGGTGCCACACCTTTAACACCTTTAAGCAAGATGCGAGTATTAAGTGCCCGGAACTAATCATCATCACTTTTGTCTTATCTGTTACTATAAATTGAAGGCCGTGCAACGAGAAATATCGCGTTCTTTGAAACGCTGTCCTGCCCAGACGAGGAAACAATAAGGATTGATTTTCAGATATATGATTCTTGACTATATGACTGTCTTTCTGACAATGGCCGAAACATGATTGTTTAAAATTTTCTCGATAGAAAAGAAATCCAAATATGAGTCATTATTTTCCTTTTTTTTCTCGGCCTACTAAAGCAACGCATTATTAAACGACACAATTAAATTAAAATGATGGTATTTCACCCCATCTAAACTCTGTCAAGAGGAAATTTAATAAAACTGCACAGATATTTATCGAGATTTTTCTAAACTTTCCGTTGTGCGTTGCATCCCGTTTTGTCGTGCGTGCGTGTCTCTTCCACGGGGGGCGTGGCTGACCGAATCGAGGGATCCCCTTAAGTAGAATTGCAGTCCAATGAAACTGGATGACTTATGGGGACCTAGGCAGTATAGTTCGAAGAGAAACGAGTGGCGATCGTTAATTTTATTTAAGACAAATACAAAAACAGATACAACGGGTAGTTGAGAATGGTGAGATTTCGATTCATCCTACAAGAAAAAGAGTGGCGCGTAAGCAGCGCACGATATCCTGCGTCTCGCTCCAACACCGACGTAAATATCGACGCAACGCCGGCGCGCGCTCAGTCGTATCCAGCCGCCGATGAGTGTGCACGTACTGCATGTCCCATAGACTTGTACAATGTAAGACATTTTCGATGAACGTTCCAGGTCCACTGGTCGCCCTGGGCGCGCGGCGACGTCCGCTGGCTGGCGTCCACGTCCACCGACGGCTCCGTGGCGTTCTGGACGTGCACGCGCGACGGCCAGTTCCTGTCGCAGCCCGTGCAGTACATGGAGCGCATGCGCCCGGGCGCCTGCCACATGATCTGCGCCGCCTGGTCCGCGGGCGGGGCCTTCTTAGCCGCGGGCTCTCAAGATCATCACGTTAGGTGAGTGGGTGTGGGTACATCTCGAGGGAGCGTTTCATCCGGCTCGAAGGACCATTTTGTCTGACTCGGAGGACCGTTTCATCCGGCTCGAAGGATCATTTTGTTTGGATCCGAGGACCGCTTCATCCGGCTCGAAGGATCATTTGGTCTGGATCCAAGGACCGCTTCATCCGGCTCGAAAGACCATTTTGTCTGACTCGGAGGACCGTTTCATCCGGCTCGAAGGATCATTTTGTTTGGATCCAAGGACCGCTTCATCCGGCTCGAAGGATCATTTGGTCTGGATCCAAGGACCGCTTCATCCGGCTCGAAGGATCATTTGGTCTGGATCCAGGGACCGCTTTATCCGGCTCGAAGGATCATTTGGTCTGGATCCAAGGACCGCTTCATCCGGCTCGAAGGATCATTTGGTCTGGATCGAAGGACCGCTTCATCCGGCTCGAAGGATCATTTGGTCTGGATCCAAGGACCGCTTCATCCGGCTCGAAAGACCATTTTGTCTGACTCGGAGGACCGTTTCATCCGGCTCGAAGGATCATTTTGTTTGGATCCAAGGACCGCTTCATCCGGCTCGAAGGATCATTTGGTCTGGATCCAAGGACCGCTTCATCCGGCTCGAAGGATCATTTGGTCTGGATCCAGGGACCGCTTCATCCGGCTCGAAGGATCATTTGGTCTGGATCCAAGGACCGCTTCATCCGGCTCGAAGGATCATTTGGTCTGGATCCAGGGACCGCTTCATCCGGCTTGCTGGGTCCGCTACTGAATGTAAAGCTTGACTTTCGTGGGTAGCGGCTGATGCGACAGTCGCGCGCGGCCGCTGGCACGCCATATTGATGTTAGTGTCCGTCCAGTTCAGTTGTGTGTGATCTCTGATGGCTTCTAAAGAAGATATTTTGCTAGCAATGCTAGAAGAAGAAGAGGATGACGATTTGCTAACTATATTATTACAAGCAAAAAGTTCAATTGATCAATTTTCAGAAATAGGGGTGATGAAGGATTTTATCGTATTAATAACCGGTAAACTAAGATCATATAAAAAAGGACGCTGCGCAACCAAATTAATAAGAATTTCTTCTTACTCACAAAATGATACGAAATTTGCCATTTTTTGCCGCGCGTCACGCGTCAGTCAATGACCAACCGAACACGGCCGCGCGTCGCTCGCGACTGTCGCTACTGACGCGAGCCGCGCGCGGCTCGAGTCGCTAGCCTCAAAAGTGGCGCCATATAGTTCCATAGTTATTATTACTGACGCGAGGCCGGGCGACTGTCGCATCAGCCGCTACCCACGAAAGTCAAGCTTAAGCGTCATGTTTGCGCAGGGTATACATGGTGGACGGCGAAGGCGGCGGGCCGCGGCGCGTGCTCGAGACGGCGGTGCATTCCGAGGCCGTGGACAGCCTCGCGTGGGCGCACCGAGGGCTCCGCTTCGTGTCGGGCTCCAAGGACGGCTGCGCGTGTGTGTGGGCGCTGCACGCCTCCGCTTGGCGGCACACGGTGCTGCACTGCGCGTCTCTAGTGAGTGTACGCGGTACTGCAGGACGTCTGCGGCCGCGGGGCTTCGCGTCGGGCTCCAAGGACGGTTGCGCGTGTGTGTGGGCGCTCCGCTATAAACGACCAAAAATATACGTCGCTTTTGGTCTAACCCTACCTCGGAAATAGTGTTTTAATCTTGTAAGGGTCGGTTTTTCCATCACCAGATAAAATTATCCGTCATTTAAAATTATCAATGTCACTTTCTAATGTAATATGAAAGGAAAGAACAGAGCTAACAATTATCTGATGGATACTTTTATCTGGGGATTGAAAAATCGGCCCTTAACCTAGTAAATATAGCTCTGACATTATTTTAATATTACAAGTAATTTGGTGTATATTGCTGTTGGCATTATAATTTTTTATACTGATATTTTTTGACAGGGTGACGTGGACAAGGATGATGGCAAGAAACTAAAGGTAAAATACTGGCCTTTTTAGTTTTTTGCTGTATATGCTCTTCTAAAAATCCAACACATTAAGTCCGGGACATTTATTTTGTTTTTAAGGTCACAATGGTTTGCTGGGACCTGAGCGATGCGTACATTATCACAGCAGTTTCCGATTGCTCTATCCGAGTAAGTATACCGCCTTTGTATGCCGGTTGACGACCGGTTTAGCCTAGTGGGTAGTGCACCTGCTTGTGAAGCTGACGGTCCTGGGTTCGAATCCCGGTCAGGGCAAATATTTGTGTGATGAGCATGAATATTTGTTTCTGAGTCTTGGATGTTTTCTATGTATTTAATTATTTATATCTATTAAATATATCGTCGTCTAGTACCCATAACACAAGCCTTCTTGAGCTTACTGTGGGGCTAATTCGATTTGTGTAAGATTGTCCTCTAATATTTATTTATTTGTACCAGTATAACCGCTAATCTGGTTTGAGCCTAACCGAATTTGGCTGTATTTTTTACCTGTGCATTGTGTACAATTAAGTAATTACATACTAAGTTAATGTGATCGTCACTCGTATCATCATCACCATCCTACAGCAATACAGTTGCATCCTGAAGGATGCCCAGGGTTCGCTACCTAGGGAGCATTCGAGTGTTACGTAATGCAATTTGGGGGGGGAGGGGGGTCTCGTAAAACGTTACGATGCGTTACAGGGGCGGGAGGGGGTCTTTCTTACAAGAAGTTACGTAACATTGTTTCTTTTTTTTATTAAAAATTTAGGGAATTAAAGCTCCCAAATTGTTTTTATAGACCTACTTAGATACTTGGTTAATAGTTGATTATTTTTTAATTTTATTAAGAATACGATTTTATTTCGAGTAAAATGTTTAATTTCAGTTGGGTTTCTGCGTATAATTGCATTCCCAAAGGTTAAAATAAACATGTTATGTATTTTAAGAGTTTATTAGTAAAAAAAGCTAAAATAGGATAGGAATGACGGAGAAATACAATTGTATGTGCGTAAAGCCAAAAATTTATAGAAAAATAAACAAAATACGCAGGTGTTGCGGATTGAAATTCTCTTGTTTTATTTAGTATGATTACCGCAAAAGCAATTAAAACTATACCAAGGACAAAAACTAAAACATAACTTTTAGCGCCTTTAGGGTAAAAATGGTCACTTGAGTGTTACGTAACGTTTAGAGAGGGGGAGGGGGGGGGGGGTGCAGAAAAACATTACGGTGCGTTACAAGAGGGGGAGGGGGAGTCTAAAATCTTCAAAATTTGCGTTACGTAATACCGTAATACTTGAATGCTCCCCTATTCCCAAGATTAGGCATAGACACAAATTTTTAGTGCACTACCATCTGACTTTCCAACCCTATTAATATCATTAAGCTTTTCGATGCCATCGACGCATATATTTATATTCGTCACGGCATTAAATGCGATATCAACCTACAAGCGTTTTATAGGGTTCAACTTCCAATACAAAAATTTCATGTGCATGATTTTAATTTCACTTTCTTTTAGTAATTAGTTTCATCTTTGTCAAAGGAATATAATCCTAGTTTAGTTTAGCGCAGCGTCTGTAACAATTCATGAAATATGTATGTAGAATTTACAAGCACTATGTAACTAGCTATAAGAATTTTATAATAACTTATTCTATTCTAATCTATCTCATTAGATCCATTCAGTAGACCCACTGTGTACTAATGCTAAGATTAATTTACTGCTTGATACATTGCAATTTATAATGGATCTATTGAGATTTTCTCATTCACTAGATCCATTTTAGATTCCAATCTAATGAGAAATATACTCTCACTAGATCCATTCCTCACCGCCCCGTTCTAAAATGTATCTAATGAAAGAAAAAATCTAAACAAACACATTATGAATAGCAATATATCTAGCAGCAAAAAAAAATTCATTAGAAACAGAGTGGATTAACTGAGGCCGGGTTTTATAAAGATCCGTTAGACCAAATGTCAGATCAAATTTCAGTAACTCAGTACATTTTTTGACATAACAAACCGACATAAGGTCTAACGGATCTTTACAAAACCGAGCCTTATGTAGGGAGGTTAGGGCCTTAGGGTAGGGCTTAGGGCCGGGTCAGTGGTTATATCGGTTTGTTATGTCAAAAAATGTACTGAGTTACTGTAATTTGGTCTAACGGATCTTTATAAAACCCGGTCTGAATGGATCTAATCAGATAGATTGTCAACTTCACGTTTAACGTTAGCATGTCACGGCGTGTGAGTGACAGTGTTTGTATTTGGCACAGCGCTGAAAAGTTTACCATTATTCACAGGTATGGTGCTCCCGAACTTGCACTTTAGTGCGTGTGCTTAAAGGCCATAGAGACGAGGCCTACGTGTTAGAAGCACATCCACTTCTGCCTGGTGTTATATTGTCTGCGGGGCATGATGGGCAGCTTTTCGTCTGGGATGCGCCCGGCGGAGAGGTGAGATCACTATTCACAGATGTAGTGTCATCATAGCTACCTGGCTGACCGTAATCGAGTTTCAAGTGATATAGGCGGACGATGGTAGTGACGGTGACACTGTGGGAAAATAGCGAACCAGGAAGAGGGTAGATCGCTATGGTGTGCGGAGACCACAACTAAAACTCGCAGCACGTCAGTTAATCCTTGATAATGGCGCTTGCAACAGTGCCGAAATATCGGGAACTCAAAAATACAAATATACATGGTAAATATCCCGTTTCAAATCGTAATTCTAATACCTGGCTATCATTGGAAAACAATAGGGAATAAGCATATTTTTTTTATTGATGCCATTCGAACCAGTTGCCGAGAGGAACAAATTTGTATATGGAACACGTAAAATTAGAACAACGCAAAAGACACAATGATCTTTAAAGTAACCCTGCTTAACGGCCCTTATCAGTTAAAAAACACTGATGACATTAGGTCGCAATACTCTTGTTCTAGATAGTAACACTAAGAAAATGTCAAGATACGTGAAATAGATGTATTTAGACGATTTTCTGTTTGAATTGATACGTATCTTGACATTTTCTCAGTGTTACTATCTAGAACCAGGAGTATTGCGACGTAATGTCATAAATTTTAAACGTATTTTTTTGGATTTATCATTAAGGAATATCGTCCATATACCAAACATCACTCCAAATCAACCATTTTGAAGGTAAAAACTGTGTTTTTCCGCTTAAAATTTAATACACACAATAAAATCAAAAAATGGCTGTTACTATCTACAACTTTAATAAAATCATCGTATCCTTTAATCACTTTATTGGTATTATCAATACATTTGTCGTAATTAAAAAAAAAACCTTATAAGGCCTCTTAATACTATTTCTAATGCGAATTGTCTTGTTTTGACTCTAATATTTCAATATTCGCAGATCCTAGCCTCCTTCCTAAACCGCATCGAGGGACAAGGGGAAGGCGCAATATTCGACGCTAAGTGGGGCGGCGGCTGCGCCTTAGCTGCCGCCGACGCCCACGGCCATCTACTGTTACTCTCAGTGGCCGCCGGACCAGCCTTGATGTCCAAGCTGCCTTCAGAGCTATTCTTCCATACGGATTATCGGCCTCTGCTGAGGGATGCCACGGGAGCAGCGTTGGATGAACAGGTTTGACTAGGAGTTGACAAAAGTCTAGGTCTTTACGAGTTAGCTAGGAGCTCAGAGTCTACAAGTGTCTAAGACACTTGGTGCTGTAAGATCAGCTGTCTGAATGGCTATGCTTACTCCTGCTGCTCACAGTGGCAGTTGGACCAGCCTTGATATCCAAGCTGCCTTCAGAGCTGTTCTTCCATACGGATTATCGGCCTCTGCTGAGGGATGCCACGGGAGCAGCGTTGGATGAACAGGTTTGACTAGGAGTTGACTAAAGTCTAGGTCTTTACGAGTAAGCTAGGAGCTCAAGAGTCTACAAGTGTCTAAGACACTTGGTGCTGTAAGATCAGCTGTCTGAATGGCTATGCTTACTCCTGCTGCTCACAGTGGCAGTTGGACCAGCCTTGATATCCAAGCTGCCTTCAGAGCTGTTCTTCCATACGGATTATCGGCCCCTGCTGAGGGATGCCACGGGAGCAGCGTTGGATGAACAGGTTTGACTAGGAGTTGACAAAGTCTAGGTATTTACGAGTTAGCTAGGAGCTCAAGAGTCTACAAGTGTCTAAGACACTTGGTGCTGTAAGATCAGCTGTCTGAATGTCTATGGTTATCTCCTGCTGATCGCAGTGGCAGCTGGACCAGCCTTGATATCCAAGCTGCCTTCAGAGCTGTTCTTCCATACGGATTATCGGCCTCTGCTGAGGGATGCCACGGGAGCAGCGTTGGATGAACAGGTTTGACTAGGAGTTGACAAAGTCTAGGTATTTACGAGTTAGCTAGGAGCTCAAGAGTCTACAAGTGTCTAAGACACTTGGTGCTGTAAGATCAGCTGTCTGAATGTCTATGGTTATCTCCTGCTGCTCACAGTGGCAGCTGGACCAGTCTTGATGTCCAAGCTGCCTTCAGAGCTGTTCTTTCATACGGATTATCGGCCTCTGCTGAGGGATGCCACGGGAGCAGCGTTGGATGAACAGGTTTGACTAGGAGTTGACAAAGTCTAGGTATTGAGTTAGCTAGGAGCTCAAGAGTCTACAAGTGTCTAAGAAAGACACTTGATGCTGTAAGATCAGCTGCCTGAATGTCTATGCTTACTCCTGCTGCTCACAGTGGCAGCTGGACCAGCCTTGATGTCCAAGCTGCCTTCAGAGCACTTCTTCCATACGGATAATCGACCTCTGCTGAGGGATGCCACGGGAGCAGCGTTGGATGAACAGGAAGTTTGATCAGGAGTTCAAGATACTTGGAGCTGATGATGTTGATGTTGCTTGGGAATGCCCAGCTGGAAACAGGCGGGCAGTCGATCCTTTCTCGGATTCATTCAGCCCATTTCCCCTAAGTTGGGGCTTAAAGTTGCTGTCCCGGCGGCATTCCCACATCGGCTTCTTCCAATCTTCCTGTTTTCCTGCAGAACAGGAAAACATCTTTTTAAATTCCCTCTCCTCTAACGTGTCTTTGTCGAATACATCATACCACATTGCTGTGTACATAATGCATTCCGCTAATACATGTTTACTAGTTTCCTCCTCCCCACAATGTGGACAGGAAGCATCCTCTCGAACACCTATTTTACCTTTAGATGTCTATTGACCGCAGTCATCAACGCAGGCTACTCTTACCCAGCTTCAGCAGGTACCTGGTTCTGCTTTGGTCGATACCTATTATCATCATCGTCGTCTGTCTACATCCTGTTGCTTTCCTCCATTCACTCTCTGTTTCTCCTTGTTTGAGTCTGCCTATGACCCCTTTTGTCACCTGTCTGAGAAGGGAAGGGCCGGTTCCAAACCCATAAATTCCAGTTCCGCCCCCTCCGTTGCCAGCCCATCTGCTTTCTCGTTACCAGCTACTCCCTGATGCCTTGCTACCCATGCCACGACAGCCGATGATGTTCGAGATCATCGATGTTCTGCTATCCCGTTGAGCTCTTTTTTGCATTTTTTCACCATAGATGAGGTGACCGTTGCCTTGTCTAGCACTTTAAGCGCAGCCTGACTGTCCGAGTATATCACTTCCTTCCAGTCTGCTGTTTACTCTCCTTAACTATCCGTGCGCACCTCATAATCGCGAATACTTCTGCCTGAAATACACTAGCATGCCTGCATAGTGATACAGATTCTTCTATCCCCAGTTTGGGTATGGCTATGACAGCACCCACTAACTTGGTCGAACTGGCCCTGTTCTTAAGCAAGAATACCACCCTTACTTCTCTACAAGCTTTTGGAATGTATCCAAAGGCTATGCCCGATCTGTACAGTTGTATTAGACTGTCTTTAATGTATTTGTACCCCTTCTGCATAAGCAGAGATACAGGGTGCGAAGGATTTGATCGCCCACCCTATTCTCTCCTCCTCCACTACCTCCTTTGCAGCCCGCCGGTCCGGTATGCACCTTTCAGCTTCTTCTGTTACCTCTGGTACTATGTCCTTCTTACAGTCGGGGAAGTGAGACTGCAACATGGTCTCAAGTATCTCCCCCGGGTCCGTGATTAGGCTTCCTTCTACTCTTTGAATACCCAGCTGACACGTTTGCTCACCTGCCAGCAGTTTTACTACCCATGCCCCATCTGAGTAGTTGCTTATGCTTTCTCTCTCTGTCTGGAGTACTCGTTCCTAATCTCTCTACATGCATCCCAGCTCCGAGAGTCGCCCTTCCGAGCTATCCTCAATAGCCCTGCGTGCCCCCTTCCTTAACTTATTCAGTTCTTTGTTCCACCATGGCTGCCCATTTTCTGTTTGTATCTGTCTTGGGGCACGCCTTATGATAGGCTTCCATGATGATTTCTTTAAGTTTTCTAGTCCCCGTTTCTAGGCTTTCCAACTCTCCATACTCCTCCCCCGGGTTGACCAGGTTCCCTAGTTCTTCGTACCTCATCCAGTCTGTTTTGGAACTGAAGATCAGCTATCAGCTGTCCATTAGGTGTAAGACATCTAGGTAATGGATAATAGGAAAATAAAGAGACGTGTATTTCTAATACAGTAATAGTTGATCAAATGTATGCCTTTGTGTCTTTCCCACCATGATATCCACGATCCCTTTGCACTTGTGATTGCGAAGATAAATAACCAATATGTATCTCGCAGACCGAGATCCCCCCGCACCTCATGCCGCCCCCGTTCCTCGTGGACGTGGAGGGCGCCCCGCACCCCCCGCAGTACCAGCGACTGGTTCCGGGTCGGGAGAACCTGGCGCTCAACCAGCTCATCCCTCTAGCGGACGCGCGCAGCCGCATCGACGTCATGATCGAGGTAAGCGTCCGGAAACCTAGAACATGTCGCCCGCAGTACCAGTGAAATTGTAGAATAACTTTAGTACTGTTTTTGAGCAGTTCTATTAGATTTGATATAGATACAATTTATGATTTCAAGGCTTTAGCTGCCGAGCGGACTCCCGGCCTCATCAACGGCCTGGGCTTAGGCGGGGGCGGCGTGTGGCGGAACGAAGGCGTCCGACACACGGCGGGCTCGTGGCAGCGTGACGCGCCGGTCCCGCCCTGCAGTAGACCGCTAGTAGCACCGCCGGCTGCCGCCGTCACCAACATGCAGCACCGGCAGGGGTGAGTGTACAGTTGTATACGGAACGAAGGCGTCCGACACACGGCGGGCTCGTGGCAGCGTGACGCGCCGGTCCCGCCCTGCAGTAGACCGCTAGTAGCACCGCCGGCTGGCGCCGTCACCAACATGCAGCACCGGCAGGGGTGAGTGTACAGTTGTATACGGAACGAAGGCGTCCGACACACGGCGGGCTCGTGGCAGCGTGACGCGCCGGTCCCGCCCTGCAGTAGACCGCTAGTAGCACCGCCGGCTGCCGCCGTCACCAACATGCAGCACCGGCAGGGGTGAGTGTACAGTTGTATACGGAATGAAGGCGTCCGACACACGGCGGGCTCGTGGCAGCGTGACGCGCCGGTCCCGCCCTGCAGTAGACCGCTAGTAGCACCGCCGGCTGCCGCCGTCACCAACATGCAGCACCGGCAGGGGTGAGTGTACAGTTGAATACGGAACGAAGGCGTCCGACACACGGCGGGCTCGTGGCAGCGTGACGCGCCGGTCCCGCCCTGCAGTAGACCGCTAGTGGCACCGCCGGCTGCCGCCGTCACCAACATGCAGCACCGGCAGGGGTGAGTGTACAGTTGTATACGGAACGAAGGCGTCCGACACACGGCGGGCTCGTGGCAGCGTGACGCGCCGGTCCCGCCCTGCAGTAGACCGCTAGTGGCACCGCCGGCTGCCGCCGTCACCAACATGCAGCACCGGCAGGGGTGAGTGTACAGTTGAATACGGAACGAAGGCGTCCGACACACGGCGGGCTCGTGGCAGCGTGACGCGCCGGTCCCGCCCTGCAGTAGACCGCTAGTGGCACCGCCGGCTGCCGCCGTCACCAACATGCAGCACCGGCAGGGGTGAGTGTACAGTTGTATACGGAACGAAGGCGTCCGACACACGGCGGGCTCGTGGCAGCGTGACGCGCCGGTCCCGCCCCGCAGTAGACCGCTAGTAGCACCGCCGGCTGCCGCCGTCACCAACATGCAGCACCGGCAGGGGTGAGTGTACAGTTGTATACGGAACGAAGGTGTCCGACACACGGCGGGCTCGTGGCAGCGTGACGCGCCGGTCCCGCCCTGCAGTAGACCGCTAGTAGCACCGCCGGCTGCCAATTCCATTTCGCTATTTATATCGCTAAAGCTCTGATTAGCGGTATAATCAATACCGGTATTCAACAATACCTCTATTTGACACTTTACCCATAAAAACCATTACCGGTAATGGCTGTCAGTGTCTATATACTCGATTATTTATTTCTACAAACTGGTGTATTGTAAAAAATAGGTATTTACACCTATTTGTTGCGTTTTAGTAGTAATGTTTAATTGACATCTTACCTTTCAAGTGCAATGAATAGCGGTATTGAATACAGGTATTTAATATCGTAAATAGTCTATACATAGAGGTATAGATAAAAGCGGAATGACAACAATACCTCTAATTAGAATATAGGTATTCTTTTATTAGCGGTAATAGTTTGTCAATTTCTATACAGCTATTAAATAAAGCCGGTTTTACATAGCCTGGTTGAAGCACGCTGCAAACTTGATCGTGTATAGCCTCTATAAAGTGTCTTCCCGTTGCAGGTCGGAGATGAACGCATTCGAGCTGGGGTGGTACCGGCGCGAGATGCGGCGACGCCCCATCATGATCAGCACGGCGCCCGAGCCGGCGCGCCGCCGAGCACGCCCTAAACCCCGCCCCAGAGCACAGCCGCCGGTATGACTACGCCTTTATCCTCGCAGTGCACTTTGGGCCAACTGTTGGGCCAAGGCGCCAACGTCTGAACACGATTTGCGAATCGCGCCAAGATCTTTTAATGGGTGCACGAAAAACCATTCGGTTGACGAGCCAGCGTTGGCGCCAACTGCGAACATACAATCAAATGGGTCTCTACATGTTGGCCAAATTTCCAAACACTAACTCAACAAAAAATTCTATTAAATTATCGAACCTGCTCACAAAATTGCACGAGAATCGGTTGAGAAATGCGACATGTAGAGGATAACTAACGGAAATCCGCCGGACATACAAAAGCATTTTTGTCGATGCTGAAGCGGAGACCTCCGTTTCACTCTGTCAACTATTCTGTGCTAGCGGGCGCTCTGTTCGTAGACGCATAGGGTATGCGTTTCCTCGTATGTAGAGAAAAGTGCGTTACGCTACGAAAAGCTTGGCAGCGAAATTGTTAAAGATCCGGCAATGGTACGTGTGAGTGTGTTCTCGCAGCATTTTTCTGCCTTGTAGCGGAAATTGCTCGTAGAGGCGTACTGTGTACCACTGTAACTGCGTATGTGTATGTAGAGATTCTTTGAAATTGATATGAATGTAATTTATAATGAAGTCTTGTATTGTATAATAAATGAAATATTAATCTAATCTGAATTTATCCATGCTTACCATTTTATATTTCAGGTTCGACGAGTGGTAGAGGAACCGCCTGCGATAGAAGTGGACAGCTCTGGCAATGACACTTCGGATGAATCGGTGCGGCTGTCTCGCTCGCACTCGCGCTCGTCGCGTTCTCGGTCTCACTCCCGCTCGTCGCGATCATCGATGGATCTCACAGACTCTAGGTATTTATTTAATCTTTTAGGATCTTAGACCAATACAAGTTTAAATTAAGAATTTAAAGATAACCACAACACAAAACATAGCTAATAAGTTTTAATAGAAAAAATAAGGCAATTTCAATGAGAAAGTCCTTTTTTTTTCAGTATTTCTTGGTAAAGAATACGTAATAATGAATGAATGAATAATTTTTATTTCCAGTCAATAAACCCATTACGCAAAGATAAATAAAACAGTGTATATAATGTAGGTAAAATACAAACCTTAGAAATAAACATATGTATCATACACAACTATTTGCGATTCGGTTGCCGATGTATAGATAACCAATGTAAACAAATAAGATTGCGGTATTAGGCATATCTATAAACATTATCACCAAATTTGGAGCTGGGTCAATCAACTTTTTCTTGTTGTTATTCTGTCCCGTCAGCGAGGAGACAATAGTAACCGAGTCTCTTAGAAAAATGTTTATAATATGGACTTCAAGCATGCTCAAAAGATGACCCATGTCCAAATGGATTTATGCTCATCGCTAAAACTCATGTTTGGTAGATTTAAACGCTATAAAATCACAGTTTTAAGGAGTGACTCAGGAGACGTAACCATGGTAACGAGCAACAAAGAATAGTTGATCCACCCAGCTGCATTTGCTGCTTGGTTGTGGAATTTGGATTTTATGGCTGTAGCGTCAACCGCTTGGCTGTAAAACCTGTGTGACAGACGACGGACGGACGGACGGACTCGTGAGTGACAGCAATAGAGTTCCATTTGGCCTCTTCGGGTACGGAACCCTAAAAATTAAAATGCTTCTCTTTATTTTCAGTTCACACTCTGGAAGCAAAAGTGACAAGTAAGTGCCATCAACCATCATATATAAAAAAAGATATATAACAGGATTCAAATTTAGTTTCTGGAGACGTTCAAGGGTTTCTTTCTTACGATACTATTTACTCGAAGAAAGCCACGTGCCGTTTTACCCAACTGATAGTAGTTTTCTCGAACATGCTCAGGAAAGAAAAACCTATGTTCGCAATAGTAGACTGCAAAAACCATCGATCTACTTTTTTATTTTAATTTTCAAATTGGGACGGAAAATGGGAACGGATTCCCCGCCTCGTATTGATAGACGGACTCGCTTCCTCTCGCCTGTCTATATCACACTCGGCAGGCAATCCCTCCCCGGTGTGTGAACTTTTTTTAACCTGACTGCGGCGTTATAGGTCGGGCCGAATAAAGCGATAGGAGTGCGCGATTGGAGAGTGGCCTGGGGAAAATCCAGGAGAAACCTCCGACACAACCACGCTGGGGGTTTTGTGTGAACTACTCTTAAAAGCTATAATAATGTTTATGTCACACCTGGCTATAAAGTGGCAATTACTTCACGCTCCGCGCGCGGAAAATCCCACTTCCTGGCCAGGGGGTGACATAAAATCTTGTACTTACCTCGGGCGGTAATTAAGAAAGCCTCAGATCGCATAATTATCGCCCTTGCCTTCGGCTCGGGCGTCAAATACCTGCGATCTGAGACATTCTTTGTTTTACCGCCCTTGGTAAGTAATGTACTATTTTGTGTATGAACCTAGTTCGTCATCCTCGGCTTATTCGGATTGGGAGGCGGGGGCCGCGCTGGCCCCGCCCACGCGCGCTCGCCGACGGCCCGTGGCCGCTAGGAGGTAAGTCGATACGATAAATAGAATCTTAGAGATACCATATATATCTCTAAATTTTTTTCAATTTGTGTATTTTTTAATTATTATTTTAATTTTGACGCTCTGATACCATGCACCTCTCTAAGGAGTAAGGAGTTTAGAATATTGTATTTGGACGCTCAGAGATAAATAAATAAATAAATATTAGAGGACAATCTTACACAAATCGAACTAGCCCCACAGTAAGCTCAAGAAGGCTTGTGTTATGGGTACTAGACGACGATATATTTAATAGATATAAATACTTAAATACATAGAAAACATCCAAGAAACAAATATTCATGCTCATCACACAAAGATTTGCCCTGACCGGGATTCGAACCCAGGACCGTCAGCTTCACAGGCAGGTGCACTACCCACTAGGCTAAACCGCTCGTCAAGAGATGTGATATGTTATATTAATTTCATATACTCTTTGTCTATTCAGACATCTACTAACTTAACTAACCTTGGTAGTTTATTTTTACTGTGTGATATTAACTTCGTTAATTTAGTTTTGAAATTATTATTCTTATAGTCAGACTTTAAATAGTAAAATATCTTGACATGTAAAAATGCCGTTGTGGCTTATTTGCAGAAGAAATGTTTGATTTTGAATATAAGAACCACATCATTTTCGTCTTGTCATTGATACGCTTGGTCAATGAAAGAGCAACGGTGTGTAACATCAGGCGTTTAATATAATAATAATAAATTCATTTATATCGAATAACTACGATTCATATTTTTACAAAATTAGTATAAATTAAATTAAAATTAGCAAACAATGAATAAATAAATTACCTTACATCTAAGATTTTTCAGCTGTCAGTGCCTTTTATGGAGTGCACTGCAGTGATTTAAGTAGGCACCATCCATCCTGCCCGCAAACATTGCTAGGATGCTATTGGGGCTGGCCCTCACCCTGCCCAGCAGCGAGGTTGCCCTCTTGCGCATGATGGCAGAGAAGCTGTCCACGCGCGCCTCCGCGAACATACAAATTTACTAAAAACAGCAAAACAATAGATACATAATCAGTGGCCCTCACACTAGGTCCAGCCTGTGTCGTGAGGACCGAAAGAAAGCAGTAGGGATTATACAATAAGCAGATGCGTGTACAGATAACATAAAGGATTAGGTATTTACCCAGGGCCATCTTTCCCATTGGGCTCTCTGGGCAAGTGCCCAGGGCCCCGCGATCGATAGGGCCCCCTAGTTCCTGCCAGATCACCAAACGATAACCAATATTTATTATCGAAAAAATATTTAGTTTAAAAAATCAAACGATAATGACCAACAAAAATGAAATTTTTGACAGAATCATAACATTGACCTGTGAATACTAAAAGTGTTACTTTTGTGGATCATATCATACGACACGTACAGGAAAACAACCGGAAATCCGGAAAATGGGACATAGAAAGCATTTTTGTCGAAGCTGAAGCAGAGACCTTCGTCTCTCGGTCAATAAAAATAAATGTTAGAATCTTGTTTAGCTACTTTCTTTGTCTATTCTAACAAAATAGTGATCTGTCAAAGGCATAGGGGCCCCTTTACCCTAATGTGCCCAGGGCCTCAAATTGGTTAAAGACGGCCCTGAATTTACCTCTAAACACAAAGACAAGAAAAACAAAATTTAAGACAGCTACTGGCATCTAGTCTAACCTTATGTGTGCGTGTGTGTGTGTGTGTGTGTGTGTGTGTGTGTGTGTGTGTGTGTGTGTGTGTGTGTGTGTGTGTGTGTGTGTGTTCTATATGGGCGTTCACATTGCGTGAATATGTTCCACATTACAGATACAGTCCGAGCGCGTCGGCCCCCAAGCGCACAAACACCGCCAACAGCGCCGGAGCGTCCGGCGCCGGCGCCGCGGCCCCCGCGGACCTGCCGGAGCTGTACCGGCCCGGCGAGTGGCTCACGGCCGTGTCGCCGCGCAAGGCGCCCTACCATCCTCAGATGGGGGACGCCGTCGTCTACTTCAGGGTGGTGAGTACCTTACTATAGACAGAGCCAAAATGTGTCGTCATAGTACTTGAATCTTAAGCCCGTAGTACGTATGGGGCCAAGGTATGATAAAAACACACGATAGTACCTGGTTTATAGATATTGCACATTTTACATAGTATACAGGGTGTTCCACGGCTATGCCACATGGAGGGAAAGTACCTTGAATATTGTAGATGGAACATTTTACTGAAAGAAGACATTATTTTAATTTTCGTTGTTCGACTGTCCTGACGGGAGCATAAAAAACGAATGGTCCGAGTTCTTGTTATTATTGCAGCGGCAATACAATAATGCGTTGCTTTTTGCATTATTATTTATAAAATAACACGACACGAATTATAAGATTGTACAACGCTTAAGAAGCGCGTGCGCGTGCGATCCTTAAGGTTGCGCCACAACCATTGAATAGACCTAAGACTGGTGCCGGCCGTATGTACTTGGAGCGGCGCGATGACGTCACGCTGTGAATCGCCCCTGGCCATAGTAAATGACGATCGTTCCAATACAAAGGTGCGTTTTGCGGAAAAGGGACAGAATATCCCCCTCTTAAAAATTTGAATACTTATTTCTTCTTTTTGAGTTACTTATTTCGCCATTTGATTAAGAATATGATCCTTTTTTGAGGAAATTCGAACTTATTGATTTTCTTACTTGGTGTGAACATCCCTATTGTCACTATAGTCATGTTCGCATATTTTGTCACTAGATTGCGTATAAATATTTTCGGTGCTGACTGTACCTCCTCAGTTGGACTGCTCCAAATCTGAGCGAGATGGCGCTGTGCCCTGCCTCTCTCCTTCGATTATTAACTACGTATTTTCCTCAGGGACACCAAAGGTACCTAGAAGCTGTGTCCGAAAAGGACCTGTATCCAGTGATGCCCCGGGACAGACCGTGGGAGAATGCTCATGTCTACGTAAGTTTATCTTGCATAAGATTTGAATTTACTCAAATTACATCGTTAAGGAAATATGGATTTATTCACAGTATTTCAAGGCATCGTTTTGCATGACAATGACACAATTGCGTAAAGTCGTTACTTAATATAAATCTACCCTGGCACGGCCATCCTGAAAAAGCAGACGTCCTAGTATATTCTTTTATTTCATAATACGTCAGTGGCAAACAAGCGGACGGCCCGCACAATGCGAGGAAATAAACAAAATATATAAATATTACCTACTTTCAACTTCGTAGGTAACATGTTAGCTATCACGAACTTTGCTAGTGCTGCCAATTCCGGAGGCGTAGTACCTACGTGCAACACTTCTTCTATTGTGTTATAAAATACAAAATTTAACACCAGGAACCGCGACACAGATTTGTAAATGTAATATGTGTACGTGAATATAATTGTAGTTTAGGCGCATACAACAATTAGTCTAGTATTATAGCATAGTAGACACTAGTAAATAGTGATAATACATAGTAATAGTCATGTATGTGAATTTAATTACCGAAGACACTCCGATCCCACAGTCAAACTGTGTAAACCGTTTTGTGGAACAGACACTAATTGTAAAATTGTACCTCTTTATAATAATAAATAAATAAAATAATAATAAATATGTATTCAGCACATTGTAAACATTAGTTGTAAGGATTTTTAGTTATAATTATATTCTATTGTTTTAGGATTGCGAAGCCGCCAAAGTGGTCGGCATCAAATACGCCATAAAACCACCCCGTGTGGCGTGCGTGCGTCTCGCTTGCTCGCTGCCCCGCCCCGCCGGTGGCTCGTCTCAGCCGAGCGGCAGCAGTATAGTGGTGGTGTACCACGACATGCCTGACGTCATCGACTTCCTGGTGCTGCGGCAGCAGTATAGTGCGGGGTGTGCGAGGGGCTGGAGCAGCGGCGATCGGTAAATTTTAGGGTTCCGTAGTATTCTTTTTATACAAACGCCTTAAGGGAGGCGTACAGCGACATCTACCAGAAGACTCATGCTTCATTAACGGCACTAACGTCTCAAATCTAAATTTGGGTTCCGTAGTCAACAAGGAACCCTTATAGTTTCGCCATGTCCGTCCGTCCGTCCCCAGCTTTTCTCAGTAACCGTTAGTACTAGAAAGCTGTAATTTGGCATGAGTATACATATCAATGACGCCGACAAAACGGTAGAATAAAATCATAAAAAAAATTTTTTTTTAGGGTACCTCCCCTACATGTAAAGTGGTGGTGCAATTTTTTTTTCTTTTAAACCCCATTTTTTGGGGTATCGTTTGATGGCCCTTTCAAAAATATTATAAGGTTTCTAAAAGCATTTTTTGATTCAAGAATCGGTTGGCGTGATATTAAGCTTTGAAGTGATAATTTTTACTATGTTCAATTTTTTTTCATACAACGCCGGTGGCGAACAAGCTTACGGTCCACCTGATGGTAAGCGGCCACCGCAGCTTATAGACGCCCGCAACTCCAAAGGAGTCACGTACGCCTTGCCTACCCTCTATAAAATTTGAGGATGCACTGTGTCCCCCCCCTCCCAGCTTTAGCCAAGGCCGAAGATGGTGCGAGCTCACCCAGTAGATGCCCTTGATGGTCTTCGACCCGGTGGCAGAGAAATTTGTCATAAAGTTAATTTTAAACGTCGTGTCACAATTGAATCCATAAATAGGGATGTTGACATCAAATAAGTAAGTTAACGATTGGGTCAATCTACTGGTCTTTGCTGTTATTCGGTCCCGTCAGCGAGGAGACAACAGTAACCGAATTTCTTAGAAAAATGTTTCTAAAATATTGTAGACGAACTAAAAGTCTTATCTATGGTCCTAACCTTGAACTTCGCACGTTGCAAATCAGTCCATATCGTTTTTTAAAATGATCAGTAAGGTATTTCGAGGATCGCGTAACCTAAGTCACATCGCCTATTTATCGCCCTTGCCTTCGGCTCGGACGTTAAATACACTTTCGGACAAAGAATACGCGTCAGTTTTCGTCTTGGGCGTAAACACTTGAATTCCTCGCTACGCTCAATTGTAGAATCTTTCGCTTCACTCAGAATTCAATATACCGCCCTCGCCGTAAATATATCATTGAATGAATGAATGAATGAATGGTTTATTCATATTGAATATATGGTTTTACATCAGATCTTAGTACATATTTTTTCTTCCCATAATATATTCAGCCAGATCAGGCATATGAAAACTTAGGTCAGTGATTTAATCACTCAGTCTATAAATAGGGATAAAATTACATGTAAATTAGGTCATTATATTAAACATATTAAACATTAAACATGCATGCTTCATCAGCTAGGCTAAATTAAATTAAGTTATTGTGTATAAATAACATTGATAAAATTTTAAGTCAATTGTGTAATAATAATAGTCAATTAATTATGTCACATATTTCGTTAAACCTGTAATTTAATTTCAATTTCAATTTATTCAATTGTATAAGTCATGTACATTTCAATAGAGATGTGATAAAGTAATATTAGTCAGGCCATGACGCCCCGTAAGGGCACACAATGATAATACTTAATAATACATTAAAACAGAATTAATAACTAAAATTGATATTAATAGTAGTAAAATTACAATTCATCTTGTCAGGATTACTTATTATATTATTCAATTAATAAACATCAATTAATTAATTAATTAACATTTTGCTCCCTTGAGACACAATCTACTATTGTTTTACCGCTCTACAAGTAAGTGATGTACTATTCTCCGTCCCCAGCTTCCGCTGCATGATCGACGACTCCTGGTGGACGGGCGTGGTGCTCGAGAACACCGCCACGTCGTCCCACGACAACGGCCCCCCGCCCAACGACCCTGAGCACGCGGAGAGGTGGTCCAAAGCTGCGGCCGCCAACTTCCTGTCGCTCAAAGTGCGCTGGGACAACGGGGAGGTCGAGCGTCTGTCGCCGTGGGACCTCGAACCCATGGATCCGGAGAGGTGGGTCACTGTACACGCGGCTATGGTACACAGTGAGCCGAAGGCGCCTGTTTCCGTGGGACCTCGAGCTCATGGACCCAGAGAGGTGGGTCACTGTCAAAGTAAATAGCGGCGGCGCGCACCGGAGCAGAGAGTTCGCTCAGTACAAAGTGCCATTTTCCCCGCACGCACACAGACGTTACATTTACAGGCATTCTCGGACAGTCTCGGACAGAGCTTAGTCGCGACTGTCGCGAGTGCTAGTTGTGCGCGCGTTGATCACTTGACGTCCCCGCTGAAAACGAATAACCGATATGATTACTTTCTTCAAATAAAGGATAAAGGATTTTTAATTATTGCAGATAACAAGATAAAAAATCATCATTTAAGAAAATATTAATTACGTATTTGAAGTCCATAGACAAAATTGTTATTAAAAAAATTATGGAACGTGTAACCCTTCTAGATTTCAACTACTTTTCGCTGAATTTGGCATCCTTTTTACTTTTATGTTTTTGTCGAACTTTTTTCACGTGTGTTTTTAGTGGGATCACCATCATAGTTATATCTCGTTAGCTAGTTAGTAGTTAGTTGTAACAAGTTGTTACGCTCCAGTCTTCGTCATGTGTGGTGTTTAATCGATATTTAATACTCTTTAACATCTAAGCAGTCTCTAAGGAATGTAAACATAATAAGATGTATGTATACACGAATCGATGTATGTAAACTTATATTACCTACTCTTTTTTAAAATTCAGAATCAATACAGAAGCAACCCTAGTGAGTCGGGCAAGTTTAGGTATGTATCTTCCAGAACGGCGGGATCGGCCCTTCTGTATATTTTTTATTTTGTGGTCACTGTACACGCGGTTATGGTAAACAGTGGGCCGACGTTCTGTGGCTACAAGTAAGATGAACAACGGCGCCTGTCGCCGTGGACCCGGAGAGGTGGGTCACTGTACACGCGGTTATGGTACACAGTGAGCCGCCTTCCTGTCGCCCAAAGTAAGACGGAACAACGGCGAGGTCGAGCGCCTGTTACTTTAAAATCACCAAATATCACTAAAATAAATAAAATATGGTCACATGATTTCCAGACGATTCTCTATATTTGGTCTCTATAGTCGGTTTGTGGAGTCCGGTCTGTTCATGCTTGCTAGGACATAGTGACTACGTTAATACTAGTGTCTTTTTATAGGGGATTGACGAGAGACATCATTTTGTTGTGGATTCGTTTTTATTATCAGTGACTTGGAGACCATATACATCTCTAACAATATTAAATTAATTTTAATTTTGACGCTCAGAGACCATGTACATCTCTGGGATATTATATTAATTTCATTATACTCCTTGTTTAATCTTGAGACCTTGTACATCTCTAACTTTACTGATGTTGTAATATTTGTAATAGATAACTTTGCAAGTTTATCTTCACTGTATGACATTAATTTTGTTATAATTGTATACTCGAAATGATTATCCTTCTTGAACTGTAAATTAATATTTTGACATGAAAAATGTGTTACTTATTATAGTCAGACTTTCTTAAATTGTAAATAATATTTTGACATGTAAAAGTGCCCTTGTGGCCTATTTGCAGAATAAATGTTTGATTTTGATTAGGCCCACGCGAAAAAAAGTCCGTAATTAAAAGCTGCAAAGCACATTTTCGTGTACAGATTACCGTCGGCGCCCGGCGGAGCGGTGCCCGTGTTGCCGCACGAGCTGGAGGCGGTTCTGTACAAGGCGGAGGCCAGCGAGTGGCCGCCGCGGGGGGACCGCGCGGCGGCCTGCCGCGCCATAGCGCATCACCTCAACCAGGTAACGTACAAACTGTTTTGGGTTGGTCACTTAAAAGAAGGAAATTGATCAAATGTTTGTATGGGACTAACTACAATTAGGGTGGGTTGCACCAAACCATCTGTAATCGTAAGCGGTTTTCGTTAAAATTTGAATTTATGGAATGTTCGAAGACCGGTTTAGCCTAGTGGGTAGTGCACCTGCCTGTGAAGCTGACGGTCCTGGGTTCGAATCCCGGTCAGGGCAAATATTTGTGTGATGAGCATGAATATTTGTTTCTGAGTCTTGGATGTTTTCTATGTAGTTAAGTATTTATATCTATCAGTCCTGTGTTAAGAGTTGACTGCTCCAACAAATTGTCCAAGTCGACCGGCGGCAGGCACACTGAACTAACTATGTCCACACGTTCATCGTTGCACAATTGTAGTCCAGGAATAACACTTACGAACTTACGTACTTTTTTTTTTTTTGTGACTTTCCAAGTGATTTCCAACCGTTGTTCTCTTATTGAGGTTTACATTTGTTCACAGGTGATGTCGTTATCCGCCGCGGAACCCTTCGTAGCCCCGGTGGACCTCCAGCTGTATCCAACTTACGCGCTGGTCGTGCCGTACCCTATAGATCTCAGCACAATCCGCTCCCGGTTCGACCACCTGGTGAGTTCTCTTTACGGGATATATGTTACAAGTTGACTTAAAATTTGAAAAAGAAACAATACAAAGAACATCCTATTCAAATATCTCAAAAGTAACGAAGCTACAACCGTTTTAATGTTGCTGGTTAGAGAGAGAGAGTGCGACAGATCAGTGACGCCATTGACCACGAGCGCAATAGTAAATGACGATCGTTCCAATACAAAGGTGCGTCTTTTGGAAAAGGGATAGAGTATGCCCCCTCTTAAAACATTGAAAATATAATTACCTAATTGGGTGGATCAACTATTCTTTCTTACTCGTTACCATGGTTACGTCTCCTGAGTGGTCCTCCATGATAGGTAGCTACAACAAACTTCAAAGTTCAATTTATTCCACGTCCCACCAAGCCTATAGCAATATAGTTTTATCGATGCGTGTCATTCGTACGAGCGCTTTAGGCTGTAACAGACTAATTAATAGCGCTTATGTATAGGTTTTGTGTATAAAAAAGGTTTGACAGCTAGTTATGGCATCCCGCGTTCAGGCAATCGCACAGCATGTGCCCTGTCGTTCCTAGCGCGATAGGGTATCTGGACACCATGGAGGTATGCCGGAGCGGCAAGAAAAACAGACTTAGTTTTACTGAGATGGCGCTTGTGACGTGACAGAGGCAAGAGGGAGAGGGCAGAGTCCGGCCTCCGGCTACCCATTCGTGCCGTCATAGTTAAGCGGTTGATGTATAGTATATGATTGTCGTAATATGGATCCTACATATGTGATAATCCATATTGAAAGGGACCTTATGGCGGCCGGCACTTACGCCTTTATTGCCGCTGTTCCAATACAATAGTGAATAGGTGCAACGTAAGCGCCTGCCGCCATAAGGTCCCTTTCGATGTGGATTATCACATATATTTGTGTAAACAGTTCTACCGGCGAGCGGCCGCCGCCCAGTTCGACGTGCGCTACCTCGCGAGCAACGCGGAGCGCTTCAACGAGCCGCACTCGCCCATCGTGAGGCAGGCGCGGCTCGTCACCGACCTGCTGCTCCATATCATCAGGTGAGCGTCACTAGAATACTGTACTGTGTACTCTACCTTAAACGAACTTCGCGAGAACGATGTTAGTCGACTTTGCCGCTAGATGGCGCTGTTCCCCCTGCAACGAATCCTGAATCGCGCTGTTAAAATTTTTCTTGCATCTTGATCTCTGGCCATAGATTTAGATATTTTTATAGTTGCTGCTCTATCTACATCATCAAGTCTGCAAGACTGCATTTGATGCTCCTATGGAGCAATGACTGATGCAGTATTCTAGATTTTTTTTTATAATGGCTTTGCACATCCATGTCTACGATACTCCCATGCGTGAGATTAGACATGAGCAAAATGTGTCACTTTAAACAAAATAGTGAAACATATCTTTCAGCTCCCGGGATATATATCACTCTTCTATATCTTTATATCCGTATGCATCCGTTGATCAGTAACTCCGTAGCTCTCGCCACGCAACGCGACTCGCTCGGCCGCTCACCGCTCAATTTTACCACTCTTCTATATCTTTATATCCGTATGCATCCGTCGATCAGTAGCTCTCTAGCTCTCGCCACGCAACGCGACTCGCTCGGCCGCTCACCGCTCAATTTTACGTCGTGAATTACGGATCGAGATTGATTCGAATGAATCTATCAAGTAGATCAGTAATTCACTAAGAGCTATAGATTGATTTGTAGTGTATCTACGCTGGTAGATTTTTTATTTTAGTAGGTATGTAACTGTACGAAGCAATGAGATTAGTACTTAGTTCAATACAATAAATAGGTATTGATTTATAGTTTCTTTTAAATATGAGTAAGTACCTACCTGGAGCGATGTGATGTCGCTATTGCAAAGCAAACGATACCTACCGGGAGCGAGGGAGTTGTACGGATATACAGATATACTGATATACTCGGATTTTGAAGGATATGAAGAGTGATTCGTGCGGGCGGAGCGATATATATCGTTTTTATATATCACTCCGGAGTTACCCATGTCTAGACTGATGCAGTACTCTAGATTTTTTTTATAATGGATTTGCTCACCCATGTCTACGATATCCCATGCGTGAGATAAAGATTCGGCCACGTCATTCTCATGTGTAACTTTTTTAACGCATGAGTCGAGTCACTGCGTTTTTAGCTTAGGTGTGATCAAACCTTAATTACACGAACTCGGCGGGAAACTGTCAGCTGTTTTCATGAAGGTGGCCTTACTAAAGTACGTTTCTACTTGTATAAGCATTTATGAAATACAAATGCGGAGTTTTACTTTACAGCCATTGGCGGGAAGTGGACGTGGTCGCTAAGTATCACGAGCTAGCCGCGTCGTACCGGTCGGAGGACGATGAGCCAGCGCCCAGCCAACCCACTAAGGTATTACTGAATTAGTAGAATTTAATTTGAATTATTCTTATAATTTTATCCTCGCAATTTATGAGAAAAGTTATGTACGGATCGGCCGGTACCGGGATTGCCTGCCTCGTGTTACTAGTCGGCCTCGCGTGCACTCGGCCTTCTATAATACACTCGGCGGGCAATTCCTTCCGTCCTGCTATTACAGTAATCTACTATTACTCCTTCCTAGGGTAAATAATGTCATTTATAAAAAGAGCACATTTGTAATGGCAATTCAGGTGTACAACCACCTTCCGCTTGACTTGAAACGTCTCGAAGGAATTACTTTCAAGAGGAGGCTAAAAACCTGGCTAATTGATAAAGTCTTTTATAATTTAAGCGAATATTATGCACATGCCTGTGCCTGTTTCTCACCTCTATTACTATGACATAAGATTGAAAGTGGTTGAGGTATTGGGTCAGTGTTGAGCACTGTGACATTTACCTTATTACAGCGACCGCATGAATACTATAACTACATACTTAGATATAATGACACAAGTGTATCAAGAGCATTCTAACTGCCAACAAACTGTTACGCAGTTTGGCAGTGTAGTTAATTTTGTGTAAATTGATGTGTCTTTATGAAATAAACGATTAATAATAATAATAATAATTAGAGAGTTTGAGTTAGAATTAGTAAAAATGTAGGTTAAGTGTAAGTTAAGTAAACGAAATATTGTACGCCCGCTAAGTGTAACTGTTGGTACCAATACCCATGTAATAGTAGATTGTGTCTCAAGGGAGCAAAATGAGATATTTACGACGAGGGTGGTACATTGAATTCTGAGTGAAGCGAAAGATTCTACAATAGAATCCTGAGCGTAGCGAGGGATTCTATTGTAGAATCTTGAGCGTAGCGAGGGATTCAAGTGTTTACGCCCAAGACGGAAATCATTTTGCTACCGTGTGACACATACTGCTTTTCACACCGTCTATGAGGCCCGCTGCTACAAACATGAAATATCTTACAAATGATTTTACTACAGAGTGTCACATACTGCTTTTCATACCTATGAGGAAACGAGTCATTGTTGCCCTCAAATGAGGGAAGAAAAGTACAACTTTGATCCCTCATTCGAAGGCAACAATAACTCTTTTCTGAATAGCAGGTGTGAAAAGACCTTATATGTACACAGTTCGACAATAAATTATTATTATTATTATTCTATCCCCAGTCTCGTCGCGCGCGTGGTCGCGGCGCTTCGATCTCGTGGCGCGTGGCGTGCACTCGGGTGCTGCAGGAACTGATGGGCTCCAGCGACGCGGGGCCCTTTCGAGAGCCCGTCTCGCTGGAGCAGGCGCCTGGTGAGTTAACTAATCTATCACATTGTTTCATCGACAATGTATGCATAGAATGTTTTGTTTCGTAGAATTTTCATTTTTTAGAAACTTTTTTTTCACTAAACCGTTTACTTTTTAGCTACAGCTGAAAGGACATTGTGTAGAACCCATTGGGTCTACCAGAAAAGTAGGTTAGAATTGCGATTCTTTGTAAAAAAAAGTTTGCTATTAAATTATCCAACTTAAACCCCTATATGCAGTTTGGCGAAGTTATAGTGTAAACGAATGTAAACTTTTTTTGTAAGAAATAAATTAAAAAAAATATATATATATTATGGTGGGTTGCACCAAACTGTATAAACCGTCTGTAATCTGCAGTAGACATATTTTTTCGTTTTCAACCCTCTAGCCATTTTGAAAAAAATTGAATCAAGCAAAAATTTTGCATATTTGACAGGTTCACGAAATTTTACGAGAATCGGTTGAGCAATGCAATCTGTAGAGGAGAACGGCTGGGCTTCCAGACATACGAAAGCATTTTTTATATCTGAAACAGAGACGCTCCGTCAACAAGTATGGGGCAAGATTATTGAACCCTATTTCTATTATAATAGAGTCCAAAGGTAAAAACAAATTCCTCGACTGCACGTAACTCGTTACAGATTACCTGACAGTGGTGAAGAGCCCCATGGACCTGGGCACCGTGTCGCGGCGGCTGGCCTCGGGCCGCTACGCGCGCCCCGCGCAGGTGCACCGCGACCTCGCGCTCGTCTTCCACAACAGCCGGCTGTACAACACCAACAAGCGGAGCCGGGTCAGTGCACTAGCTGTAACTCACTCAAACACAAAGCATTTATTCTGCAAATAGGCCACAAGGGCACTTTTACATGTCAAAATATTAATTTACAATTTAATAGTAGATTGTGTCTCAAGGGAGCAAAATGATATATTTACGGCGAGGGCGGTATATTGAATTCTGAGTGAAGCGAAAGATTCTACAATAGAATCCTGAGCGTAGCGAGGGATTCTAAAGTAGAATCTTGAGCGTAGCGAGGGATTCAAGTGTTTACGCCCAAGACGAAAATAATTTTGCTACCGTGTGACACATACTGCTTTTCACACCGTCTATGAGGCCCGCTGCTAAAAACATGAAATATCTTACAAATGATTTTACTGCAGTGTCACATACCGCTTTTCACGCCTTCTATGAGGAAAAGAGTCATTGTTGCCCTCAAATGAGGGAAGAAAAGTACAACTTTGATCCCTGATTCGAAGGCAACAATAACTCTTTTCTGAATAGCAGGTGTGAAAAAGATAATTTATACATAATATAGGCCGTCGACTTCGGCAAAAGGGTGAGGACCCCCGCGCTGAGTCGTTTTTGGTGCAAAGGCTGTCCATGGCTATTCAGCGAGGAAACGTCGCCAGTGTTATCGGCACCTTTGCACCGGAAACGGCGAGGGGCGGTCTATTTGATTAGTTTTCTTTTGTTTTTGTTTTTTTTTAATATTATTATTATTTTCTAATAAAGTAACGTAAATTGAAAGTAAATTTAAGAAAGTCTGACTATAATAAGTAATACATTTTTCATGTCAAAATATTAATTTACAGTTCAAAAAGGAATAATAATTTCGAGTTTACAATTATAACAAAATTAATGTCATACAGTGAAGATAAACTTGCAAAGTTATCTATTACAAATATTACAACATCAGTAAAGTCAGAGATGTATAAGGTCTCAAGATTAAACAAGGAGTGTAATGAAATTAATATAATATCCCAGAGATGTACATGGTCTCTGAGCGTCAAAATTAAAATTAATTTAATATTGTTAGAGATGTATATGGTCTCTAAGTCACTGGTAATAAAAACGAATCCACAACAGGATGATGTCTCTCGTCAATCCCCTATAAAAAGACACTAGTATTAACGTAGTCACTATGTCCTAGCAAGCATGAACAGACCGGACTCTACTAACAGCACCCGATCATGAGTATGACGCGTATCTCAGCCATCATGTAACATGGCGAACCATGCCCTACCATATCCCTGTACCCTGATACCTGATAGCAATGGACAGCCCCATGGATCAGTACTCATTATCATCATTATAATTTATTTTGCGATGCCCTAGTTAGCACGTGACAATGTTAGAATGGCTACTTATTAATGGAAGATACTTTTCACCTGTAAAAATATGTATTGTACAAAAATTGAAAAAAAATAATACATATGATTAGCAAAAATACAAAGCAGAAATAAAGCACGAAATATAAAAGTACTAGCGACCCGCCCCGGCTTCGCACGGGTGCACTATTTAATGGATGTTATTATACATATAAACCTTCCTCTTCAAACACTCTATCTATTAAATAAAACCGCATCAAAATCCGTTGCTTAGTTTAAAGATTTAAGCATACATAGGGATATAGGGACAGAGAAAGCGACTTTGTTTTATACTATGTAGTGATTAAGCATACATAGTGACACAGGGATGTAGGGACAGAGAAAGCGACTTTGTTTTATACTATATAGTGATACACAATAATAAAAAAAAACAGAAGAGGAAAAATAATATAAAACAAACAACTAAAAAATACAAAAATAAGTTTTGTTCGAACGGTTGCGCAGACTTGAACTCTTGCTTGACTTGAATTGCTCTACGACCGAGTTGAGAAAAAGCTTGAAATTAGGCTACTATTCCCAATTACTGACTTGATTAAATGCCCGGAAAACAAACACTATTAATTTCGTACAGTGACCACGCCGCAGCCATGACTACAGGGAAGATACGAGGATATTTCTAAAGGGCGTCACCACAGGCTGTGAACAAAATGCCCCGTCAATGACATGACCATGACACAAACGTCACTCGTATACCAGATAATGATATGCCTTAAATAGTAACCTCACCCCGTGTCCTTTGCTTTCGCACACACAATTCAGTACAGTAGTACCCAACTGATAAGGCGCGTCGTGAATCTTCGTTCGCGCAGAAAAGAAAGTATCGCTCCGAAGATAAACGAAAGAATGCTTAAAACTTACAATTAACCTTAGATCACTACTATAAGGTTCATAATACACTGTTCATAATGCGCGTGTACTCGATCAGAAGTATGGCGGCTGACTAACATGCCACGCGGCGCGCACTAACATGGCGGCAGCTGCGGACCAATAGCGGTACAGGAAAAAGAAGCGCGGTGCGTGGAGCGTGCCGATTGGTCAATAGCATTTCCCGCGCTTTAAAAATTCATCTTCTGCACAGGTACATCGGTAAACCATATGTTGGGTACTACTGTACGACCAATAACGGTCCACACTACTCATTTATGTAAAACCTCCGATACGGAGCACAACATTATTTTCTCGTCAGCCGTCGTGACCGTTCAATCTCCATCGTTTTCGCCACTATATTTCCGCCTACCCTTTCTTGTCATAATGGGCTACCCTTATTTTTTTTTATGGCTGAGATACGCGTCATACTCGTGAACGGGTGCTGTTTGTGGGGTCCGGCCTGTTCATGTTCGCAAGGACTAGTAACTTCCTACTAGTGTTCAGTGGAATTGACATGATGAGAGACTTCACTCTGTTCTCATTTGATTTTATTTCTAGACTGTCGCTCAGCGACCTTATACATCTCTGAGGATATTCATTTATTAGATTTTATTATTTTCATGTTGCCGCTTAGAGATATTGTTCACAATATTTTATTATGATTAGTGTACCTACCTTACCTTTTATCTTGACGCTTAGAGACCTTATACATCTCTAACAAATTTCGATTGTTATTAGTTTCTTAGTCTTAGTTTTGACATGTAACACTACATGTAATTAATGATAGTTTGATTAATGTATTAGTTTTATTTGATATATATAGATTTTGACTTGTAAAAGTGCCCTTGAGGCCTATTTGCAAAATTTATTTATTTATTTATTGTTCAGAACACATACAGTCATACATAAAAAGATAGAGGTAAGTTACAAATATGTATAAAAACAGACCTGGAGGTTCATAAATACAAACATTAAGCAAAAATATACAACAGCGTCTTAGCGAGTAGGAAAGTAAGTGGGTAGAACACTAAGTATTATTGATCAATAACAATTTGGATCTCGTACGTTCTTTTAGAATACGAAGGGAGTGCATAAATGGATCGATGTCACAGAAATACTCATTGTAGTTTTTTAGTACTCGTTTGGAAAATGTATGTCTAGAATAATTAGTACGTGCGAAACTCACATAAAACAAATTACGTGGACGTAAGGAGCGATGCGGTACATGAAACATTATATTTTGCAACAAGTTTTGGCAATTAATTTCGTTTAAATGTTTTGATTTACATTTTTTGATTTGAACAAGTTTATTTTCGAACGCTTTTGTGTGAAGTGTTCGTGTGTGCACGTTGTTGATGTGTGTTGTGTGTTGCACCGCTTGCTCGTCCAGGACACGAGTCAGGTAACACGATAGTTATTCATGCATGTATATTTTTGCAAAAATAATTTCATTGGGTAGACTGACTACCTAGTCGGTCACAAAGATTATGCGCAATTTAAAAAAAAATCGCATGCTGAGAACGAAAGTACATAGCAACGTGTTAGATATTTATAATAGGTCCCTAAGCCCCAAAACTTTATGTCTACAATTCGACAAAATTGTATAACTTTCTTTCTCTTTAAAAAAATCTGAAATTTCATGTGCCAAATGTATGCTTGTTTTTTTTTTATTTATTTTTCCCAAAAAAGTATGGTACAGTTACATTTGTTTCCGTTTCGCCAAACGTTAAGTTTATCGGCGTAATATTACACTCACTTTCATTTTTTGTACCAAGTTATAGTATCTAATGACCTAAGTAATAAAGTAATTAATCCCTATCCTTTGAATATAAAACAAGATGGGTACTACCTTATTTAATTAATATTAATCCTCATCTTGCGTTGAGGTGTTTAATAGCAACCTTTTGAGTTTGTTTTTAAATATATTTTTACTGCTACACTCGTTTTCAAATGTAATTGTGTTAAATATTCGCGGTGTTAAGTAGCTGCGTGTCCTTTTACCATAATAATTGTTAGCGGTAGGTTCGGAGTATTTTCGTCGCGCTAACCCTCTATGCGGCCGTGTGTAGATTCGCGGAGTTTTAAATTCGGTACTTTTAAATTGTTCGGTTGCTGTTAAATACCTAACTTTATCATGCACTGGTAAGACGTTCAGTAATTTGAAAGTAAAGTTTTGTGGTATAGACCGCTGCCCCCCTGCCAGCTTATTCTTAGGTTTTAGGGTTCCGTAGCTAAAATGGCGAAAACGGATCCTTCATAGTTTCGCTATGTCTGTCCGTCCGTATGTCACAGCCAATTCACTCGCAGATTATAAGTACTACAATTATGAAAATGGGCAAGAAGGTCTATTCTATGAACCGGTACATAAAAGTGATGTGAAATTACGAAATAATATTAAATTAGAGGGAGCACTCCATACCTATATTTTTTCTATCCACATAGGCATGAGTACCCATGGATAGCCCTTTAAAAATAATATGTAGGTTTCTAAAAAACTTTTCCATTTAAATCGATCGTTGGTAAGATATTAGCTGTCAAAGTCATAAAAAGTGTGTCCCTTCCCACTCTCATTTTTTAGTCACTTGAAATTCTGAAAAAATTGAGGTGGGTATACATTTATAAATACTTTCAACGAATTTTGGTTTCAACAACGGTTTTACGTTTTTTGAGTTTTTGCTGAAAAACTCTCTTGCCCGAACAAAAAGTCGTAAGTGAATTAGTTCCCTATGAAAATACGACTTTTTTTAGATTAAATGTATTGGATAGTGGTTCTAAATGTGGAGTAGTAGGTGTTGGTACGGAACCCTTAATTTCAAGTGCGTGATCCGACACGCACTTGGTCGGTTCTTAGTAATGTATTAATATTAGTGACTACCAACTCTTGGGATTAGGTAGCGGACCCCGGGCATCTTTCAGGATGCAACTGTACTGGGATAACGCTAGGAGGTTGATGGGTAATATTGATATATTTTCTCCCCCAGATCTACTCGATGACGGTCCGTCTATCCGCTCTGTTCACGGCGCTGTGGGAGGCGCACGTGCCCGCGTCCGCCGCCGCCTCCGCTTCAGCCTCCGCTCCGCGGACGAGGCGGGCGAGGCGCGCTCGCGTCGAGTCCCACGCAGGTAAGGACTAAAGAGTGCCACTCTGTGTATAAGGATCAACTACAATTAGGAAAACACAAAAGACAAAAATGGGTTTCAAAGTACAGCATAGAAACAGAGTGCCCTTAAAAATATTTAAACGCATATGAATATTCTTTATTGATCGTTACAGAGAGCATGAACGGCGACATCGTGTCCCGACCACCAACACCCGACCGACCCGACCCTGGACTAGCGTCGGACAGCTCGTCCTCGGAGCCGCTGGCCGCGCTGGCGCAGGCGCGGCTGCAGGCGCGGCACGCCGACTCCTCGGACAGCGACGTGCCGCTCCGACACCACCGGAAGGGTGAGACACCACTAGTCTAGCCCCGACCTCGCACTAGGGTCGGATATCTCGTCCTCGGAGTCGACTTCTCGAACAGCGACGTGCCGCTCCGTCACCACCGAAAGGGTGAGACACTAGTCTAGCCCCGACCTCGGACTAGCGTCGGACACCTCGTCCTCGGAGCCGATGGCCGCGTTGGCGCAGGCGCGGCACGCCGACTCCTCGGACGGCGACGTGCCGCTCCGACACCACCGAAAGGGTGAGACACTAGTCTAGCTTCCACCTCGGACTAGCGTCGGACATCTCGTCCTCAGAGTCGACTCCTCGGACAGCGACGTGCCGCTCAGACACCACCGGAAAGGTATGGCAACTCATAACGGTGAACTCTAAAAGGACTGCCGCAACAAATCACATGCGGCATACGGCTCATAACAATCAAGTATACTTAATTCACAGTAATATCTAAAAATATATAAATAAAAATAGTAGTCTAAAGGTATGAATCGTAGCCGTCTGCAAACAGCGACTGCACGTTCCTTCGCACTCCAAATTGAACCGTAATTCTATTTAAAAAATGCTCAATATGAAGTGAGCGGAGTAGTGTCTCGTCCGCACGGCGACACTCACGCCGCTCACTACAAATTGGGACTTTTAATCATATGATTACGTTTCAACTTCGTGTGCGGCGGAAAGTGCTGTTGCTGTCTGCGGTCGGGTTCCAACTATGACCTTGATAGGTCATGGGTTATGTCTGCTTACCACCTGGCAGGCCGTAAGCTTGTATACCAACGTTCTTCTGAATAATGACTGAAAAATGTTCATTCATATTATTCATGTAAATATTTGTCTTGTTACTATGGTGTTACCAATAAATTTAATTAGGACTATCTAACAGACAGAAATGCATGGCCCAAACCAAATACCTAAATAGCGTAAAGAGTCTAATATTTTCATTGTATCTAGTTGACACATTTCTTGCAGGAAAGCATATCAAACGATTCCACATGTTTTGTTTTCTTGTGTAACTACACATTGTAAATACCTATTGTTATTTTTTCCTCGTTTTTCTTTCAATTCTCTTTTGTTGTTTACCACTTACATTTACTTAAGTAGCTTAAGTAGTATCATTGTAATAAGCATATTTTTGAGAAAATGAGTGACTGTCGAGTTTCTTTCGGCGTTTCTTCTCGGCAGTGGTCTCAAAACGCTAGTAGTTTTTGACTTGTAAAAGTGCCTTTGCGGCCTACTTGCAGAATAAAGTTCATTTATTTCATTTATTGTTGTATTATATTGATCTTTTACTGTGTTACAGGCAAAGGAGTGGGAAAGAAGAGTAAGATAAACAATGGTCACGTGTCCACCGCCTCACCGGAGCCTGGGCCTGCGTATGAGAGAGGTAATATATACGATCAGTGGCGGATGTCTAATGAGCTCAAATACTACGGGTTTATCTTGTGTAGTTTAGGAGCCGCTGTGGTCTCCTTCTGTCTCCATCATCAGATCATCTATGTGGTCCAGTCAGATTCACTAATTTATACGAGTACGCATTTTGTGGACCCTATTACAAAGGAACAGAGTGCAAAAGTGAAGCAAGATTTGAGCCGAACAAACATAAGTACAAAAATTGCAAGTTAATGTTAGATGGAAACTTGTACAAATCAATACAATCCTTAGCGAGTGCAGCGTACACGTTTGTCCTCCTCAGCGTATCCTATATAATGGACCAAGTATGTTCAATGGAAAATATGTGACCTTTTTTTGCTTCATTTGATTTTAAAACATTAAATTCAAATTTAGTATGAGAATTGTATGTCAGGTCTCAGGAGGGCTATCATAACTAACTTTTTAGTTCGCTTCCTAGATAAAATACAGTAGATTAGGATATGATTAGGTTACGGATTTGTGTAGTATAGTTCCACTGGGCCTTGTTCATTGTGGCCCTCTTTGGAGGAGGCCTATGTCGAGCAGTGGACGTGTTTAGACTGATATGATGACAGTATAATTCAGAGTGTGAGAAATGAAACTTTATTTGCAGATGCATACGTACCATCCCCGAACGGTCTGTCATCATCGTCTACGGAACAAATAGTGGTGGAGCAGCTATCAATACCTGGTGACGACGCGTCACTCACATACGATGAGGAATCACCCGCCTACTCGCCCTCCTTCAGTCCGGAGGTAACAAGATCTCTTAACAAACTGATCTTAGCCCAAACTACCAAACTATGGAATGTTTTTTTTTTTTTATTAAAAATGGGATCGCTCTTGGCCAGCATCTAGCCAGGGGGCAAAGGTGAGGCCGACGATGAAGCGAGCTCACCCAGAAGGTGCCTATTCACTCATGCCTTAAAAAGGTCTAGGTTACGTATATATGAGCTCGGAAACACAAACGCCGGCAGAGAATTCCAAACCTTAGAAGTGCGCATTATAAAAGAATTTCGACCAAGTAAGGATGGTATCCAGCCGTACGTCTGGATGTCCGATGGAAGAAGGGGAAGGCGGTATGAGCTCATGGAGCTCCTGAGCACACTCTCCGAAGTACAATTTGTAGAAGACGCACAGACATGCTACTTTGCGTCTATGTGCTAGGCTCTGTAGCTTGTTTCCTACTACCTGACCGTCGCCAATAAGCCTCCTGGCTCTGCGGTCCACCGAGTCGAGTGCGGCAAGTTGGTACTTAGCAGAGCCATCCCAAACCACCATGTACTGTCGCCTGCAGTATTCACGGATTGATAGGACCTGCAAACCTTCAAGAAAAGAGCCTACTCCCTTCTGTAACACGCGTTTGTGACTCCTCTGGTGTTGCAAGTGTCTATGGGCGACGGTAATCGCTTACCATCAGGCGATCCGTCTGCTCATTTGCCCCCTATAACAGAAAAAAACGGCTTACCTCTTTATTCATAATCGTTAATCAAACCTGTCTCAGTTAAATTGCCCTTATCAGTCACATTGACAGCTATGTTTGTAAAAATGAACAAAACGCATTGTAGTTAGCAGAGGTTTGTTAAATTTAATGCATTATGGAGTTAAAGGTCGTAGTAGACACAGTTTTAGCCATTGACCTGTAACAGAACAATTATATTATAGTGTTAGTTTTTTTCAATTTTGGCCACTTCCACTCCAATTGGTCTATTATAGTTTTCGTTTTTCAATTTTGGCCGCTTCCAATCCACTTAAAGAAAACAATGCTTTTGTTGGGGACCGACCGAAAAAACACTATATTGACTATGTTTCAAAAAGTCGTAACAACCGCCTTGAATGTTCAATTGAATATCGACTCTATCTCCGTAATCAAAAGATGCCGATGCCTTTTATTCGTACCATTCTCAGATATTCAGGTAAACGCCGCCGGGTGTATTGGGCCATGTAACGTCACATTTCTATTAAAGCAATTTAAACTTTTGGGCAAAGGCCCTAGAGTTGATAATCCGGTAATACGTTAATGCACATGCTGTCTTTATTTACGAAGTGTGCTTATCTTTTATGACGGACGATAATATGGTAGCAAACCGCACAATGGGACAATGTATTGGACACGAGAAAAACACAAATACTATTACACTTATTGCTAACAGTACGTTAGAATTACGATTTGAAACGGGATATTTACCATGTATATTTGTATATTTGAGTTCCCGATATTTCGGCACTGTTGCAAGCGCCATTATCAAGGATTAACTGACGTGCTGCGAGTTTTAGTTGTGGTCTACCCACACACCATAGCGATCTACCCTCTTCCTGGACACCCTCCCCTACCCTCTTTCTAGCACGTCAGTTAATCCTTGATAATGGCGCTTGCAACAGTGCCGAAATATCGGGAACTCAAATATACAAATATACATGGTAAATATCCCGTTTCAAATCGTCATTCTAATGTAAATGACCATGCAAGCTTGAAATCTTATAACAGTACGTTGCTGTGTAGTGTACAAACCATATCGATGATTTGCCATTTACGTTTAGAAAGTGGTTTTTATTTTCGTTTTTTTTCGTGTGTTTATTTGTTGATATCTCGTGCATAAGTATTTAAGTAAAATAAGTTGTTTTGCGGTGAGTGAGGCAATGAGACAGCTGGTAGCGCACACTAAGGTGTTCTGTGTGTTCCACAGTTCCGGGTGCGCGCGCGCCGGAAACGGGCCCGCGACTCGGACGGCGCGCCCGGCCCGCGCCGACACAAGCATCGACAGAAGCAGCCCAGAAGGTACGTGGCAGTTTACTTTACGGCCCAATATAGTTTTCTCAAACATGCTCTGAAAATACGGAGTGTTTGATAGCTAGGTGCTAAAAGTTTAGGGGTTGATAGAGGTCATTTTAGACATTTTAGACCGCTTACTATTTTATAAAGTCTTCCAGTTTCAAAGGTATGCGCCATTTTATTTTCAAAATTTATACTTTTTCCTTAAAACCATACAATGAGAAAATCTTAGATTTAAAAATTTTCTCTTAATTGTTTCTGGGTTATCGTAATTTAACAGTAGCGGTAGGAACTACAACAACACTGGTATGTAGTGTTGTGTTCCTGGAGGTGAGCAAAGTTGTCAGAGCTCCCGAGGATGCACTGTGTTGAGAGCGAGGGACCTAAATTTGTCCATTCCGCTGTCAAAGCAGTGCATCCTCAAATTTTATAAAGGGCCGGCAACGCGCACGTGTCTCCTTTTGCTGGCGTCTATAGGTTGCGGTGTCCGCTTACCATCAGGTGGACCGTACGCTTGTTTGCCACCATCTTTGTGTAAAAAAAAAAAACTAAGCAAATTTAATAAGGTTCTGACGATTTTTTACTTCTTGTATGAATCGGGAGCGAATTTTTTCCATAGCTTTTCATAGAAACTGAAAAAAAATAATTCACACCCCTTGTCACCTAACCTAAGTATTTGGAGCGGTTAGAACTGTACGTTTAGGGTACGTTCTGTCGGTAATGGGATTTGTATAGGAGATTGCTGGCGAGTTGTGTCATTGCCGGCGCAATGCGCTGTGTTTTTATTACTGAATCCTTAAAATTTCTATAACACACTCGGCAGGCAATCCTAGCGTTTTGTAGTATTGTCATGCAGTAATGTACTCTATTATCTTGTGCTTGAACACGCTCATCCAATTATGATTCGCTTTCTATAACTATTACAATATAATATTTATTACAGGACACGAGAGAGGTTCACCGACGGATCCACGGGGTCCAGTTCCAGTAACGAGGACCACTCGCCGGGGCAGCGGCGGTACGAGTCCGACCACTCGTACCACCCGCGCTGCTCGAGCGACGACGAGCCGCTGCAGCGATACAGGTACACGGGAGATCCACGGACGGACCCTCGGCGTCCGGCTCCAGTAACGAGTCCGACCACTCGTACCACCCGCGCTGCTTGAGTGACGACGATACGCTGCAGCGATACGGGTACACGGGAGATCCACGGACGGAGCTTCGGCGTCCGGCTCCAATAACAAGTCCGACCATTCGTACCACCCGCGCTGCTCGAGTGAAGACGAGCCGCTGCAGCGATACAGGTACACGGGAGATCCACGGACGGACCCTCGGCGTCCGGCTCCAGTAACGAGTCCGACCATTCGTACCACCCGCGCTGCTCGAGTGAAGATGAGCCGCTACAGCGTTACAGGTACACGGGAGATCCACGGACGGACCCTCGGCGTCCGGCTCCAGTAACGAGTCCGACCATTCGTACCACCCGCGCTGCTCGAGTGAAGATGAGCCGCTACAGCGTTACAGGTACACGGGAGATCCACGGACGGACCCTCGGCGTCCGGCTCCAGTAACGAGTCCGACCACTCGGACCACCCGCGCTGTTCGAGCGACGACGAGCTCTGCTACAGCGATACAGGTACACGGGACATCCACTGTACTTTGAAATCCATTTTTGTCTTCTATGTTGTTGTAATTATACACATTTGTTCCTCTCTAAAAACTGGTTCGAATAAAATTGATGCATATTCTCGATTTCTGGGGTATATTCAAGATTATTGACAACTGGCCTGGGGTAAGTGCTAGAAGCTCATTTTGTGACTTGTGTGTTGTTACAGGGAACGGCAGGAGAACGACGCGTCTCAGGGGGAGCACTCCGGTACGAGTAGATCGAGACCTTCGCAGAGTCGGGTGAGTCGAAAGCAAATAACATGGGCACAGTTTGTATCGAATTTCCTATCCCAGGTTCGGTTGTAGCCGCTCGACCAGGACACAAACTAGGAATAGTTTACTAATTTAACATTATAATGGGAAGTTTCGCCAATCACGCAAGAACGCTTACAAACATTGAAACAACCATGTGAACGGTGTACCTACTTATTGAAAGAACACGCAAGCGAATAAATAAACAGACGGCTAAAAACTTTTTTTTTTTGGGGGGGGGGAGGTAAATCCCAACTAGTTTTTTCAACTAAGTATGACCCTTAAACAAAAAACTTGGTGATGCGACTATAGGTCCGATCCCACCGTGTCCCGCATGGGAAGTGTTAGTTTACGCGGGCGAAGTCGCGGGCACAGGCTGTGCAATTATTTATCGCCGGGTACTGTAGTTAGCATGAACCCCTAGACGAGTATAGGCCTCCTCCAAAAGATTCCATTGCTCTCTATCTTGGGCTATTTGTGGCCAGGAGGAACCAGCTCTCCCAATGATGTCGTCTTCCCATCTCGTGAGGGGTCTTCCTTTTCGGCGTGTACCTTTAGGACCCTTCCATGATGTAACTCTTTTGGTCCATCTGTCGTCCTGTAATCGCGCTACGTAATATAATTCTTTGTACATGTAGTTTGCATGAAATAAAGGCTTTTTTATTTTTTTTTATTTATTTACTGTAGTTAGCAGAGGAGCTAAGATGATCGCTTATATGTCGGACATATAGCATTCGTCCCTATCGCATTTACATACGAATGCTATATGTCCGACTTATAAGCGATCATCTTAGCCACTCTGCTAACTACAGTACCCGGTTTTGCGAGCCATATCCGTGCTCATCAGAGAAAGTTGTAAGGGTCGCTGTCGTCGGATACGACAAGGAGGACTTTATATATATATATATATGTCCGACATATAAGAGATCATTTTAGCCCCTCAGAGCTTTAAGTTTTATTAATAAGGGGATAAGAGTAGCAAATCCAATGTTTAATCCGCCCGCGGGTTTATCCGAGATTTTCTCCAAGCTACTCTCCTCGAAAAAACACTAGAAGTACAGATCCAAAGAAAATTGGCTATGCTATCGCTTGGCGTTGCTTTCAGAGAGGTGGTGTGAAGCTGCGGGTACGACCTCGGGCGCAGTACAACGAAGACAGCGAAGAGGACTCCGCAGCTGCCATCAGCAAGAGAGCGCCGCACCACTCCAGGGCCACGCCGCACCATCAGAGGAGGCGGCACCATGCGGCACAGGTACATACGACTATAACTAATAATTATATGTGATAATCCACATCGAAAGGGACCTTATGGCGGCAGGCGCTTACGTTGCAGCTATTCACTATTGTATTGGAACAGCGGCAATAAAGGCGTAAGTGCCGGCCGCCATAAGGTCCCTTTCAATATGGATTATCACATATAGTTGTCTTACTTAACTCCTTTCTACATGGTTTTTTTTTATTTCTGAAATAAATCAATGAAAAAAAAAATGTTTATTGGAACAATCAATACTTTTGTCAGCATTTACTCATATACATTTTTCTCTTTTTTTGTATGATTTTAATGGACTAGACTGCGAATTAGACTCATAGGCTGTGGCAGAATAACATCGTTGCAGTTTGCACGGCAATTAGCAACACATGCTGAGTGTCAGCCTTTTCTTTATGGCACACATTGCTGGACTCATTGTGCACCTTAACTCACTGTGTATTATCTTACACCTATTTATTAAGACCGGTTGTGTGTGCTTTATTGAATAAATGGTTTTTCTTTCTTCTTTTCTTTCATTTGAGTACAAAAAATTTAGAAGCTCTATATCAGTCAATTACTGTAAAAGATACCTTCCTGATTTATGATAAAGTTGAAATTGCGTTAAAAAAATGTTCGACCGCTAAACGTAGTTTTAAACTCCAGAGCGCAGCGACAGAGGCGGCCATGCACGCCGGCGCGAGGCTGCTGCACCCCGCCCCTGCCCCCGCCCCCGCGCCGCGGGACCACGACTACGTCACGCACGCGCCGCCGCATGCGCACAACGGCAATAGCAACGGTATGTGTGCACGTGGGCCTTCAATATTAGAAAAAAAAACCTAAATTCTCTTCTGTTCTGCTTTCAACACAGTGCATCCTCAAATTTTATAAAAGGTCGGCAACGCGCACGTGACTCCGGTGGAGGTGCTTTTTTGCCACCGGCGTTGTATAAAAAAAATATATATTTATTCTTAACAAAAATTAGCTTTAGGTTAATAATAAATATTCGTCGGTCGGTTATTGATCCGTCGATGCCCAATTTTTATTGACATCCAACTTTGCAAAGCCATGCCGGATGCAAACCTAAAAAATATGTGTTTTCCGTTCCATTCGCCTACTTTATCCCGAGGTTTGCAGCTCACAGAGCCCTATGACCTACGAATTTGATTGAAACTAATTTCTTACTCGGGCAATAATTTTTATGCTAGGTTGTCAGAGTTGTCAGTGTGACAGTTGCGGTTTATTTCAGTAATAAGTAGTAATGTTGAAAATTAATTGATATATGCCAAGAAATGCTCAAAACGATTCCTAGTCAAGAGACAATATTAATAATGTATATAACTAATAAACTGCTGAAAAAAACGCTTAGGAAATGAAACTGTATCGCTGAAAAACATTTCATAATTAACATCAGAGCTGACAGGTAAACAAATCAAAATGCCATTTAGTCTGTTGCTATATAAATAAGAACAATAGCGACCTCTTGACAAGGCCATATATTTCTGATCGGGCTTTAACACGTCCGCTGTCCGAATTGTAACCTTACGGCTTTGCAATAGAGGCTTGCAGTGATCCTTATCAGGGTCACGGACTGTGAATTTGTTAACAAGAGTCACACCTATTGGTTATGTGCGAAGTACAGTAGTACCCAACTGATAAGGCGCGTCGTGAATCTTCGTTCACGCAGAAAAGAAAGTATCGCTCCGAAGATTAACGAAAGAATGCTTAAAACTTACAATTAACCTTAGATCACTACTATAAGGTTCATAATACACTGTTCATAATGCGCGTTTACTCGATCAGAAGTATGGCGGCTGACTAACATGCCACGCGGCGTGCGCTAACATGGCGGCAGCTGCGGACCAATAGCGGTACAGGAAAAAGAAGCGCGGTGCGTGGAGCGTGTCGATCGGTCAATAGCATTTCCCGCGCTTTAAAAATTCATCTTCTGCGCAGGTACATCGGTGAGCCATATCAGTTGGGTACTACTGTACGTGGTGGGGATAAGTAAAATGATCGCAGCGCACTGTGGCAGAAATGTGTAATTTTCCGGGCAAGTCCATTAAATGTATATCGCATAAGTAAGTAAAATATTTATAAGTCAATATTTGACATTGGCCCGAAAAATTACAAACGCTAAGTGGCGCTTCTGTCGTGCACACAGCCAATAACTACTGTTTTTTTTTTCTGTAGGTACGAGTACTAGCGAGAATGGAGGCGCCGTGTCGATATCATCGCGCGGCCGCGTCCGCAAGCTCACCGCTAAGGCGCGTTTCCTGCTTCGGGACTGAACCGAACGCACCGCTCACAGAACTTGCCGGACAGCGCAACTGCCGCTGCGATGCGAGTACAGAAATATCTACCCTCCTCTTTCTAATACCTTTGTATACACGTACGAGACTCGCGTGCGAGTTTAAGGGTCGGTTTCACCAACATACGATCACAGGCCGGTCATCGTCAAATATGGCGCCGGCAGCAGTCATACAGCAGCACAGCAGACATAGAAACTTGTCAAACTTTCCATACAATCATATTTTAACGAACACCGCTTACGAATACAGACGGTTTGGTGCAACCCACGCTAAGGCCGGGCTTTATAAAGATCCGTTAGACCAAATGTCAAATCAAATTTCAGTAACTCAATACATTTTACCGACATAAGAACTAACGGATCTCTATAAAACCAAGCCTAAATGTAGTTAATCGCGCGGTTTGATAGATCATATAAAGTTATTGTACCTGGCTAATCCGCAATGTAATGACACTCGCAGGCCTTAAAGCATTTAAGACTGGAGACCACTGATATAATCACCCCACTGCCAACGGTATAAGAGAAAAATCCGCCAATCGATTCACGTCAGTCTCGAAATCGTTCCCGGCGTGTGAAGAGCTCCGTCAAAATACCTTTATGTACTGTTGTCGGGTGCTAAACATATTTTAAATTATCGAATTTACGAAAAGAATGTATTTATCATTTCACTGGCAAGTATGTTTTCGCTTTTACTCAACTCACTCGCGAATTATAATTTTCTGAAGTATTAAAATTTTAATTCAAATCGTAAATCGAGCATCGATTACAAAATTTGATTCATAAACATTCGTACTGAACGCTTCGCGCTTGGCCGCTATTCTGACATTTCACGTCACTTTATTTCGGACCGTAAGGACTACTATCCATGAGAATTTATATCAAATGTGATCCTTAGTGACATGGTCAATTTAGCCATGCGATAATTGACGTAGTATAAACGCTAGTTAGGTCGAATTTTATTGCTCAAATATATTGAGCGTGCGTGCGTGATTGTTTTAGTGTAGGTGCGTAGTAATGGGATAATGTTTTGTAAGTGTGCGTAGTTTCTTTATATGTGTGTCCTCGTCCAAAATTTGGCTAAATATTTTGTTCGAAAAGATGCGCTGAAGGCGTCTCCTCTCTTAAATGTTCTAAGAGTTTGATAGATCGATTGAAGTCATTATTATGTGTAAATAAGGTGCACGAAAAATTCCGTACCATTATCTATAAAACGGCAAAAAATCACGTATTTTATGAGAATCCCTTTAAGTATTTATTTTATTCTGTTTTTGAGTATTTGTTATAGCGGCAAGAGAAATACATCATCTGTTAAAATTTCTACTGCCCAACTATCACGGTTCATAAGATACAGCCTGGTGACAGACGGACAGGTGTACGGACTCGAGTCTTAGTAATAGGGTCCCGTTTTACCCTTTGGGTACGGAACCCCAAAAAGGTGAATAAATTTCGATAGTACGCGATTAAGTACACTTTACCAATAATAACGTGGGAAAATCGTGCAAATTTTAATCAATAATAGGGTACGTAGATTGCCTATTACTGGCTATCCCGCATTAACTGGCTAGAATTACGATTTGAAACGGGATATTTACCATGTATATTTGTATTTTTGAGTTCCCGATATTTCGGCACTGTTGCAAGCGCCATTATCAAGGATTAACTGATGTGCTGCGAGTTTTAGTTGTGATCTACCCACACACCATAGCGATCTACCCTCTTCCTGGTTCGCTTTTTTCGCACAGTGTTACCGTCACTACCATCGTCTGCCCTGTCACTTGAAATTCGATTACGGTCACGACACACCACACTCACAGTATCAATACGCGAGTTCTTTCCGGAAACAGTCTCTTCGATTTGAGAACTTTCGGATCACTGGACGCCAGACACTTGACAGTTGAAACCCATCTTCCCGGTAAATATCCCGTTTCAAATCGTAATTCTAATGTAAATGACCGTGTAAGCTTGAAATCTTATACTGGCTACTTCGCAAAATATCCACAAGCTGCTAATTTAGCAATAAAATTAACCTTTTCAGCGCTCTGGCAACGCTGGCACTCACACGCCATAACATAGCAATGTCAAACGCGAAGTTCAACCCTATAGAAATGTATGTACGCTTAAATCCACAATTAGGCGAAGTAAACTGACAGATAAAATGTTGCCAGGAGTAGAAAAGAATAAATAGTGACGGTACATATCGATAAGCATAACGTCGTACAGTAGTACCCAACTGATAAGGCGCGTCGTGAATCTTCGTTCGCGCAGAAAAGAAAGTATCGCTCCGAAGATTAACGAAAGAATGCTTAAAACTTACAATTAACCTTAGATCACTACTATAAGGTTCATAATACACTGTTCATAATGCGCGTGCACTCGACCAGAAGTATGGCGGCTGACTAACATGCCACGCGGCGCGCGCTGCGGACCAATAGCGGTACAGGAAAAAGAAGCGCGGTGCGTGGAGCGTGCCGATTGATCAATAGCATTTCCCACGCTTTAAAAATTCATCTTCTACGCAGGTACATCGGTAAGCCATATCAGTTGGGTACTACTGTACTAACAAACTTATTCCAATGTAATCTATGACATATAGATAAAAATATGCATGAAGGCTCGCTAAGCGGGACGAAAGTAGTATTTAAATATGAAGTTTAGTCCTTTAATAGGTATAAATCATAAGGTTTACAAATCATTTTAATTTGACAAATTCAGAGCATAAGAGATTGAGAGAAACACTACTAATTTCGATTTTCGATGTTCTCGACAAGCACCTAGCCTAAAGATCGGTTAAGTCTAGTAAGGCCTTAAATAATATCGATACTATAGTCTTTGTTTTTCAATTTTGGCCGATCCACTTAAAGCAAACAATGCTATTGGTGGGGGTAACCGCAAAAAACACTAATGACCACGTTGCAAAAAGTCGTAACAACCGCCTTGAATGTTCAATTGATTATCGACTCTATCTCCGTAAGAAAAAGATTACGTGTGCACCAATGGAAAAATGGCGGTTCAGATGCCTTCTATTCAGACCATTCTCAGGTATTCAGGTAAACGCCTCCGGCTGATTGGGCCATGCGTGTAACGTCACATTTCTGTTAAAGCAATTTAAACCTTTGGCAAAGACCCTAGAGTTGATAATCCGGTGAAGTGTTAATGCACATGCAGTCTATTTCCGAAGTATGCTTATCTTTTATGACGACGATAATATAGTAGCAAACCGCATATTGGGACAATGAATTGGACACGAGAAAAACACAAATACTATAACAGCAGTGGCCTTAATGTGGCAGCCTTTGTGCATTTTGACTTGTCAAACAACTTCGCCTAATGGTGGACTTCACTGTAGGTTGATATCGCACTGCACGCCGTGTCTGGTATATAGTCGTTGACGGTTAAAATAACTATAAACAGTTGAATTGAATTGAATTGAAATCATTTATTTCGTGTAACATTGACACATAGAAATTATATACATAATGCAGCTATATTAAGTGCACACATAGTGCTACCAATTGATTACACTGGCGGAAGAATGCAGCCCCGCACAGCAGTGTAACATGATAGCACAGTCAGGCTTGTCCGCTATCATTCTCAGAATGGTATTGGGACTGTCCCGCACCCGGCGCACCAGGGATACAGGGGAACAGTATACTACCACTTAGCGACATTATGTGTTTTTGTCATGATCTCAACTCTACTTGTCCAGTCAGCGTAAAAAGTTACTACGTAAATGAAGAGGTCAAAAGGTAAGACCTTCCATTACAATAAAACTTTTAAATACGTGATTAATTTTGATGCTCACTGTACTGTCCGCGTCACAGTTAACTAACCATTCTTGAATCTTATTGCAACGAGATAACGGTCAGTAAACTGAGTGACGATTACATTAAAGTAAGAATAATAATAGAATTGACCGTAATATTAAGAACTCGCGTCCAAACATTGTGATAAATTGATTATACATAAGTTAATTTATTTTTAATGTGATTAACTGGCGTTTTAACTAAAAATTGTACCTTTTACTTGCTTTTTCTTGAATTTGAAAAATATTGGTCATTCCTGCTCAGAATCATGAGTATTCTTGTTTTATAAAAAATAAATATGACTGCACTATAAGACATTTTTTTATTTCATACTTTTTGTATAGACCATCCCATAGTGGAAACTTAGTGTTTCTGTAATAAAAGGTACAGTTTTTGGTGAAAATAACATAGTCAAAGGTTTTTGTTGGTTGTTTGCACCAAACTATGATAACAGTCCGATTATCGTTAATATGGCGCCGGCTGTCATCCCATAGAAACTTGTGAAACTTTCCATACAATCAGATTTTAACGAACAGCGCTTACTATTACAGACGGTTTGATGTAATCCACACGTAATCTGTCATCTTGGTCACACGCGGATTTAGGTTCGCGTCTTTTCTGTGGACATACCAAAAGTTAAGCTAACTCGCATAAACAGTGTCTCCGATTCTATAAATCCCTGTAATACGCCTGTTTGACGACCGCTTTAGCCTAGTTGGTCCCGGTCAGGGCATTTATTTGTGTGATGAACACGGATATTTGTACATAGAAAACATCCAAGACTCAGTAGAAATATTCGATCACACAAATAAATGCCCTGACCGGGATTCGAACCCGGGACCTCCAGCTTCGAAGGCAGGGTCACTACCAACTAGGCTAAAGCGGTCGTCGAAACTGTGACGTCACTGTCGACGACACACACACACTTAAGTCCGCATACCGTCGATAGGCCGATGCCGTAGGTCGTGTCACCCACACTACTAACCGATGCACCGGGTTGCCATACCTGGCGCAGTATATTATTGTATCATGGGGTCGCCTGACTATGCGAAGTCTAAGTTAAGTGGTCGGTGAGGGTATTTTCCTGAGAGATACTACCTATATATGTTCAGATTTTGAAATATCAATATTATAGTCAATTTTGATCAAATTAGTTCAATAAGAGTATATTATTAGATATGGCAATATTATCGCGAACCGAAAACGAAGTACAGTAGAATCCGCTTATAACGACTCCGCATATAACATTTGACCGCTTTTAACGACTTCGAAATCACCACACATTAGATTTCATACCAAACATTTTCAAAGTAAATCAGTCAGTTTTGTGCGACGTCCTGTTAGTGCGACGTAATATCACCGGTTCCTTGACTGTCGCTTTATCCGGATTCCACTGTACTATCTCGTTCTCTGTCGCTCGAATAGGCAAGTGCTAGAGGCAGATATTTCGATTTTAATGCGCGTTCACATTTAAAATAAAATGAACGCCCCTATACATCGTATTAAGTGAGTTTCTGATTTAAGATATGCTTACGTCAGATGTGTGAGACAGGAGGGGCGTTTATTTTAATATTGGATTATTGAATATAATAAACGGGTCACTCACGTCTTTAAGGTCAAATATGGCTCAATATGTTGTAAAATAAAATGAACGCCCCTATACATAGTATCAAGTGAGTTTCTGATTTAAGATATGCTTACGTCAGATGTGTGAGGGGCGTTTATTTTAATATTGGATTATTATGTCATATTGAAATATAATAAACGGGTCCACTCACGTCTTTAAGGTCAAATATGGCTCAACATGTTGTGCTAGACGCCGTGCCGTCGCGACTGGTTCTCATGACTAAAGACCACGTATTGACCGGAAACATGTCGAGCGATATTCAACTTTAAACATATGATTGACCCGGTTTTTATATTTCATTATGTCTGAGAGTCACAGGAGTTTTCTATTTAAAATTGAATTTTTCTGCGTTCCTTTACACGAAATATATGGCTGTACAGACGAGTTCATAAATATATGTACGTTCTCAAAGGTTCAAAAATATCTGCGTAAACTTATACCCTTACTAATAAAGTCGTGTTTACATATTTTTGAACACTATCCGTAAGGGACCCCCCTATAATGTAGTACAGCCATATGTATTACGCTTCCGGATATATCTCACTGTATCTTTATGTAAGCGTTAAAAAGAGAGCGATATAGTGGACGCGTGGGCGAATCTCCGAACGTTATAAACGCAAGGTTTCTTACATCACTACATAGTATAAAACAAAGTCGCTTTCTCTGACCCTATATCCCTATGTATGCTTAAATCTTTAAAACTACGCAACGGATTTTGATGCGGGTTTTTTTAATAGATAGAGTGATTGAAGAGGAAGGTTTATATGTATAATAACATCCATTAAATAGTGTACCCGTGCGAAGCCGGGGCGGGTCGCTAGTATTATATACGTAAAGGTAGCACAAACCGCGAGAACTCATGGTAATACGAGCCATAGTCGATGTTTCTGTTTACGTTTTTAACAAAGTTTTTTTTTATCGTATGGCAATTTTGTTGCCAGTTTTTTGTTGCACCTTTTAGCACGGCGGGTACTCCCTACGGACGTGGTGCAACTTCGACCCCCTTAACTAATATGATCTCCTTCCATTTATTTAATACGACGAAATAATCGCTGTAAAAACACTGAATATTCAACCACGTATTTATTTATTTTACTTAACAGGGCTATTAGATCCCTGATGACTAATGACATTAGAACTGAGCGTTTCAAATCGTCGAAGATTCCCCTTCTTGTCATAAAGACAGTAGTAAATTTGTAATCCGGAGGGCTTACTCTCGTGTTATACACTATATGAGTGAAAGGGACGGCACGATACGAAGTTCGGAGTAGGCCCTCAGGCCTGAGGGGCTACCGCGAACCACAAACGAAGTTTTCCCTCTCTGTCTCACTTATGTGCAAACTTGCAAGTGCGACAGAGAGGGAAAATTTCGTATGCCGTTCGCAGTAGCACCCCTGGCTTTCCGAAAATCCCGGGCTACCAGGACTCTTCACTAAATCCCGGGATTTCAGAGAGAGATTTTTAATGTATGATATAATAATTGTACTTGCGCACTACTGGTGGTAAGTTTAACTTAATTTGTACATATTTATGCTTAGAAACTGACATCGAAGACATAAATGTATTTTTTAAACCATTAATTTAAGTGGCATGGCTTCATAGTCGTGTTACTTTTAAAAAAAAACCAATGTAGACTTTTATTTTCAGTTTACCTTTGTTAATTCAGTCAAGAGAGTGGTCTACCACATTTCAACCTTGACGCACAAATAATAGAGTTGAAAATTAGTAGACCAATTTCTTACCGACTGGTTTAGACTAACGAAAGTAATTTTTTGTATGAATAATATGTATAAGTAAATTAATTTAGGTAAATTTTGTAACATAATATTAAGCAATGCCTGATTTAGTACTTATTTATGAAATATTGACAATATTCATCTAAATCTTATTATTATTTAAATAATGATTTCCACTAGCGTATTATGCTATGTATTATGAGCTCATTTCCGATCACAATATTTTAAACATGTGTAAGTAAACACCTTTTTTTTATTGCTATGCAGAAAGCATAATATTTTTGATGAATTACCTAAGTACTGAGCGATCGATGTTAATATAACTCCTAGATGTAATGGTTTGAATGAGTGTATAATGTGGATATTGTCTTTGACACGTACAGAAGTGACATTTGTTTAAAAACACTTGATAATTGGGTTTGTAAATAATCTCTGAAAGAACTCCTTTCAAATTTATATTTCACCGATATAAAAACTTACCAAGTTTCTGTTAGTTACAAGTAGGTTCTGTATTTTTCTTATAAATAAATGGGATATAAAAATATATTATAGCGCGTAACACTCGTCGGCAATTAATGTGTTAAGCCGTCATCTCCCTGTCCCTGTGATCTCCGGCCACATAACAAAAGAAAGCTATTTTTTTTTTCAGTTCAAGTATAAGGTCATAAAAATACCTACGGTATTTTGCTGATAGTCGAACCATCAATTTTTTACAAAACGTCAAAGACGCTGGCCCAACCTTGGCACAATGGCAATAGGGATGTTGAACACCTAATAAAAAAGTCAATAATTTAGAAATTGCTCGAAAAAAAAAAACATTTTTGTAATCAAATGGCGAAAAAGTAACTCAAAATAATATAGAATATGAAATGATCTTTCAAATAGTGCTTTAAAAAAGGCATAATATAGATACTTTTCGTATTAAGATGTCTAGATGTTACGCAAAATGTAAAAAAATTCTATACCGGTCTCTTAACAGCATAAAAGAAAACAATTGCATATTCAAACAGTCCACCACTACATGCATTTTTCACCAACTTTAAAGTACCGTATTTTCTATCAGTGTTACTTCTATACGAACATATGTGTCATTGAATTTTAAGAATGTCTTACAGCAATAATGTATTTGTATGTTTGTATATAGTCGGACAAAGAAGTGGTTGTGTTGATGTTGAAACCAAATCGAATAAATTGATTATTTTGGAGTGGTTTATTTTTTTTTCATCTCCTTTTCGGAAATTTCAATTTTCATAAGCCGGGTTGAAAGTCGCTTTTCCGTGAGAGTCAGGATGGCGGGTGTACCTAAACAAATATTTAAAAGAAGTGTACGAAATTTTTGTACTAAATTTGTACTATTTTGTACCACATTAAAAAAAAATTGTACCCTTCCGTAATTAAAGTTATTACAAAGTGAAGGTACACCCGCCATCCTGACAGTCAGGAAAAACTATGATCCTACCAATTATTAACCAATGTTAATATCTCAATTTTTTGTACTAAATTTGTACTCAAATATACAGTAAAAACTTCAGCCATCTAATTCGTAGTTTGCGAGTTTTACACATTTGATGATTTTCTACTGCTGGGCAATACGGTTATTCTAAGTAATACATGTATGGGGATGTCAAACAAATTAATAAACTGGGAGGGGACGGGAGAATTGTAAGTTTTGAAGACTACACCCAAAGGTATCATGTCACACAAGTTTCAAAACTTTATTAATTGTTAGATTTTCCCATACATTCATTACTTAGAATAACCGTATTGCCCAGCAGTAGGAAATCATCAAATGTGTAAAACTCGCAAACTACGAATTAGATGGCTGAAGTTTTTACTGTATATTTGAGTACAAATTTAGTACAAAAAATTGAGATATTAACATTGGTTAATAATTGGTAGGATCATAGTTTTTCCAGGTACACCCGCCATCCTGACTGTCAGGATGGCGGGTGTACCTTCACTTTGTAATAACTTTAATTACGGAAGGGTACAATTTTTTTTTAATGTGGTACAAAATAGTACAAATTTAGTACAAAAATTTCGTACACTTCTTTTAAATATTTGTTTAGGTACACCCGCCATCCTGACTCTCACGCTTTTCCGACCCTAGGGTAGAAAATATATTTTTTAATAGTACGTTTCTTACCAAGGGCGGTAAAACAGAATGTCTCAGATCGCTGGTATTTGACGCCCGAGCCGAAGGCAAGGGCGATAATTATGCGATCCGAGGCTTTCTTAATTACCGCCCGAGGTAAGTATAAAATTTTATGTCACCCCCTGGCCAGGAAGTGTGCGGTAATTGCCACTTTATGGCCAGGTGTGACATAAAGGGTAACCTATCGATGTTTCGAAAAACTATTCACCTAATTTCACTTGTCCGAAAACGATTCACCGAATCTTTACAATCCAAATGCTTTGTTTTGCAACTGTTTGAAATACCACAGATTCATCTCATCACAATATCATTTGACCGCAATTCAAATGCCCGCTTTTCAGTTCTCAATTTTTACATTTGGCAACCTATACGTTAGCCATATTTTCACAATTTCAATGATACGGAAAGTCGACGTGACACTTTCCATATTTTCATTATACCGCAAAATATACGTAACGCCGCTTTTAGAAGTATCTATTCGCTGGGGCCCATTTTATCAAAAAACTCTCCATCTGAAATAGGATCTCTATTCTCTCTGCATCTAGAAAATATTAGAAAATAAGTATTTCGCTCCTGTCTTAATCTTCGAGGTTATTTTTTCATAAAAGCCCAGAAAAACTTGCTCGGCCAAAAACGACTCCAACGCGGATAGGTTAGAAGATTAAGACGGGAGCTGAAGCGAAGCGAAGCTCCCGTCTTGATCTTCGAGGTTATTTTTTTTATAAAAACCCAGAAAAACTTGTCCGACCAAACACGACTCTAATGCGGATAGGTTAGAAGATTAAGATGGGAGCTGAAGCGAAGCGAAGCTCCCGTCTTAATCTTCGAGGTTATTTTTTTTATAAAAACCCAGAAAGACTTGTTGGGACATAATCGACTCTAATACTGACACTGACTGACTAAACTTGTGAAAAATTGCTGTTTGTAGGCTCATCACAATAATGAACGTAATTTTTAGTCCTACCCGAAATATAATTATGAGTTTCCTCAATCAGCGCCTGCATTTAACTTCATACCAAATAACACAGTATTCATGATTTGCTATCATGGAAATCAACTTTGTTATCTTTAGAAATATCTGGATAATGACGTTACGGTATTTTAACCCTACGGACAAAAAAAAATGGCAAATGAATGTACGGAATTATAATCATTGGGATTTTAAACCAGCTGGATAATAAAATTGTGACTATACAAAAATCTGTCAATAGAAAATATGGAAAATGAAACTTCGGACAAATGAAAAAAAAATTAAGTGAAAAATGGCGTTTCGTTTTCGAACTTTTAATATTCGGCATTAAAAATTTCGAATTTGCGATAGGTAACCGACATAAAGTTCTTTAAGCAGCGGGCGCGCGGCGGCGCGGACTGCTGGTTGCTGCAGCGCATGTTTTTATTACTGAATCCATTTTTATTTCGCATTTATTTTCCTCATAGTCGAAATGAAAAGTAGAGTGTTTAACTCGGGTGAAAACACCCATTTCGCCCTAATAGCTCGGGTGAAATGGGTCGTTTTCAACCCTTGGTTAACAATCTACTATTTACCTTGCGCGACGCCCCATGACCTTGTAAATATATAAACTACAGCTAATATATTGCAATAGCTATAGACGGATAATGTTGTCTGTCTAATATACAAGCAATTCTTGTTGATTTATTTAGGCCGGGTTTTATAAAGATCTGTTAGACCAAATGTCATATCAAATTTCAGTAACTTAATACCTTTTTTGACATAACAAACCGATATAAGGTCTAACGGATCTTTATAAAACCGAGCCTTAGGAGATCTCGGATACGGCTCTCTGATTTTGATGAAATTTGCTATGTGGCTATTCAGGGGCCGAACAATCGATCTAGCTAAGTCTCATTCCAGTTAAAACGCCGATCAGTGCACGTTTGTGCTAATTCCCATACTTTAATTTGTAAGTTGTTATCATAACTAATTATAACCTATTAGTCATTTGTTCGAGTCTTGAGACTTCAATTGCTTATATGACGTTCTTACATTGTCTCCCTAGAGACCACACATTTCTGAATTATTTTCCTCCCAGTGAGTAGAGTGTAAAGATGCGAAATCCTGTTACGTGGTAAGTTTTATTGGTATATTCAAAGCTTATTGCCGACTTTTTGATCGGAATGCTTTTGTTTTTGTGCATTTTGCGAGTTTAGCTGCTTTAGTTCCACGCACTAAAATAGGGTTCTGGCGGCCGGAAATCGTCCTTAATTAAGGGATATATCTCATTAAAATCAAAATCAAACATTTATTCTGCAAATAGGCCACAAGGGCACTTTTACATATCAAAATATTAATTTACAGTTCAAGAAGGAATAATAATTTCGAGTTTACAATTATAACAAAATTAATGTCATACAGTGAAGACAAAACTTGCAAAGTTATCTATTACAAATATTACAACATCAGTGAAGTTAGAGACGTATAAGGTCTCAAGATTAAACAAGGAGTATAATGAAATTAATATAATATCCCAGAGATGTACATGGTCTCTGAGCGTCAAAATTAAAATTAATTTAATATTGTTAGAGATGTATATGGTATCAAATCTAAGTCACTAATAATAAAAACGAATCCACAACAGGATGATGTCTTTCGTCAATCCCCTATAAAAAGACACTAGTATTAACGTAGTCACTATGTCCTAGCAAGCATGAACAGCCCGGACTCCACAAACAGCACCCGATCACGAGTATGACGCGTATCTCAGCATTAAGATTTTGATTCATTTGTAAGGGATATATCTAATATTTATTGTGATAATTTGATGGTTTTCTATCTATGGAATAAACTTTAACATGTGTCAAATACCCTTGTTTGATTCGCAGGTTAATAGTTGGGTTGTCTTTAGTCTGCGTCTGCGCATTGGAGACGCTGGACGTGGACACGAGACGGAGGCTGGTGGATGTCTTCGGGAATCCGACTGATTTGCTGGATGTCGACACTGTTCCAGCAAACAGCACAGGTACAGGCATAGGAAATAATAAAATTGTCCGGGACCCGCTCGTCGGCAGATGGGTGAATCAACTTTTTAGTGCCACTCGTTGCCGTGGTTACGTCTAGTTGTCCAGGGAACAAAATATTTATTTATTTATTTATAATATACAGCATGATAGTTGTATCATTACAGGTTGACCCTAATGCAATAGTGCCTTAACTAAGATTTACTTAACCTAATTAGAATAATTGGACACTAAACACAAACATACATTCACAAATTCAGACATTGAACAATAAAATAGATCACTTTTGTCAGCAACTAAATTTAGTGTGTGTATTGCGCGACTGAGAGGCGCTTTACGAAGCAAGTTGGTTCTGCCGGTCGGCTCCGCCAGCAGCCGCGGCCGCCGCCGCCGCCCCGCGTACTCGCCCGGCACAAAGACTTAACTGCGACAATATATCTGAGTTGCAGATGTTACCTCGCATAACTCGGACAAGGTAGCATGCCAATGATAAATCCCAAAATATGAACACAATCGTGATTTTATGCTATTTAAGTTTACCAAACATACGTATTTGTGGTACTTATAAGCTATTTCCATTATGGTACATCTACTAAGCATCTTAGTAGAACTTAATACAATTTTTTTTAAACAAACTGCGCCAGTAGTGTCCCTTGGACAACGGGTCAAGATAACAACACATTGAAAGTTGATCCACCCAGGTAACCAATACCCACTCCCCTTTAACAAATATTTAACTAATAAAAAAAAATTTAACAGAAAAGCAAATTGCCAATACCTAAGCAGATGTTTAGTGTTATGTTTTGTTAGCTTCATATAAATTCTGTATTATAATGAACGATTTAGCTTGTATGTGCAGGTACAAAATATTGTTCTGTATGGCTACACATTTCCCACATTGTCAATGTCATGTTGTATGATAAGGACAGCTCTCTCTCTCTCATGTTTATTGTTTTGTAATTTCATGTTGTTTCCTGGTTGCCCTGAAAATCAGCGTCATGATTTTCATGACACTATGATGAGCGGCACCCATTTTGGTACTAAATAGGTACCTATTTACTATATCCTAGAATATGTAAACAACTTGTACCAAATAAGTATTTCTTTATTTCTTTCTTTCTTTCTTTACATCTAACCTCTTGCCCTTGCTTGACATGTCACAGACACAGAACACGCCGTGGTCACAGGCGCCATCTTAGTAAAACCGAAAAGTTACCTTTGTACATATATGTCAACTGTTCTTGTAATTTATGTTATGTTTTACTCATGTACAATAAAGAATTTTACATACATACATACAAGTTACTCTTAAAAATCTTGATCACTTGTGATGTTTCTTGCATCTTCAGTTAGCGTTCGTGCCTCAGCGGCGCCCTCGTACCGCGTGGGCAACGTCGCTAACTTTTGGCGTTTACTATCTATATATCAGGCATACCTTTAAACTCTTAAAAAATATTACAATTAAATGTTTAGGCATTGTCATATTCAGTGTTTAAGTTTAGTTCGTAATAGCATAGTAAGTACCTAACATTAGTTAAATGAGCGCGATCTCGCCAACAAACTGTTATGGCAGTTTGGCGAGAAATTAAAAGATTGTAACTGTTATGTACTTTTTTGATAAATAAATTTAAAAAAAAAATCATTTATGAATGCCAGGAGCGCTCGTGGCCCAGCGGCGCCCGCGTACCGCGTGCGGTATGCGAGGTTAAGCAATGTCGGCCTTCAGATTCAGATACTTTATTGGTAAAAAATGATTTTTACAGGTCAATAAGATTACACAATTACAATTTACAAAGATGTCGGCAAGAAATAAATAATAATAAATTATTAAACAGAGAAATTAAAAATAAAAGAAACAATTAAAAATACCCTAGGTCAGTTATTGGATGGGTGACCGCTTTGAGTGGTTAACTGAGCGCTCCCGTGCTTTAAAATGCATGTTAAGCTGTTGATCCCGGTTGATGTCTATGATAGCGTTGTTAAAGCCGAGTTAGAGGCCTTCGGGTGGCATGAGAACTTCTAACAATCAACTTGCCCACTCACTTGACAAGCCTAATCCGGATAAGGTCTGGTTTCCCTTCTGGTTGGAAGATGGCAGCACGCTAAAAACTAGTGCCTACGCCAAATCTTGGGATTAGGTAGTGGTAGGTTTAACGTTAAGAGAATGATGATTGTTAGTATCTTTATTTTCTATAAGGTTCTGGCAGAATACCAACGCTGTGGCATGCCACAGCATTTATGCTGAGCCAGCGCCTATTCTCTGCTACGACACATGGCTTATCTGATTAGTTTCTAAGTCTTAGTTCTTAAGTAGTTGCATGTTATTACTTATATACTGTCAGAGTTAATATTTTATTTAATTGTAGTACTGTGTTATGCCATGTATGTTGTCGATATGAATAAAGAGTTTATCTATCTTCAGTGGGGTGGGGTTCGAATCCATTTCATCCATGATTAAATATCGTGTGCATGATAGCGCTCGACTACTACTGAGGGCGTACTCCGAACGTAGTTCGTATCGTGTCGTCCCTTTCGCTCTCGTGTTATACACTATATGAGTGAAAGGGACGGCACGATACGAAGTTCGGATTAGGTCCTCTGGTATCGATCAAATATTCATCACTTAAAATAATTGAAAATATTTTTTTATCTTAATATTTAGTTTGCATTAACGTTTTGATAATCTATTTTCAGACTGTATTTGCTTGCCTTATTCTCGGTGTAAAGTAAGCAATGATTCTTTCTACGGAACCGAGGACAGTCAAGCCAGGTATATTTAGCCTAGAAAATGTAAAGTTCTAGTAATGTTAAAATTGAATTGCGATTATATTATTTCAAGCGCTTGCCTAATTATTATCTCTTCGATACAAACTTCCAGCCCTTAAGGGATGATTTCTGGGATAATAAGTTTCCTACTTCCTTACCCGGGATCCATACCAGGTATGTACCAGAGCTCCGGTTCCGGTTCCGTTAAGTCGGAACTTCCGATTGGTTTTAAACATCCGCTTCGATTACGATTCTGTTATTTTTAAAACGGATGTTATATCGGATGTCAAAGCAACGCAGCGGGGAGAAATGAGCGGTGTACATCAAAAACAAACAGGTTTATAATTTTTATTTAGAATAGACTTAGACCTGCCCTGCCCTTAACATCTTATCCATCTATCACTCGGGCTCCGCATGCGGTTCCGCATCCGTTTTCAGTTCCGGCTCCGATTCCGGTTCTGGTTCCTATATACCGAATTTAAAACATCTGGTTCCGGTTCCGGTTCGGATAAAACCACATCTGTTATATCCCTGATCCATACTATCTCCACACCAAAATGCATCTAAATCCGTTCAGCGGTTTAAGAGACCTTATCAGTTAAAAAACGCTCATCTATTTAGACGATTATCTGATTGAATTGACACGTATATTGACATTTTCACAATGTCACTATCTAGAACAGGACCATTCCCATATCGTGCTGTCCTATTCACTCTCGTGTTGTACACTATATGAGTGAAAGGGACGGCACGATACGAAGTTCTGATTTCGAAATTCGTAATCCCTCAGGACTGTTGCGACCTAATGTCATAAATTTTAAGTAATGTATTTTTTGGATATTTCATTTAAAAAATGTAATTTCAAACATCACTCCAAATCAATAATTAACAAGCTAAAAACTTTGTTTTTCTGCTTAAATTCTAATATCTAACTTACACACAATAAAATCAAAAAATGGCCATGTTACGATCTAAAACTTTAATAAAATCATCGTGTCCTTTAATCACTTTATTGGTATTATCAATACTTCACTACATAGTATAAAACAAAGTCGCTTTATCTGTCCCTATGTCCCTATATCCCAATGTATAAAACTACACAACGGATTTTGATGCGGTTTTTTTTAATAGATAGAGTGACTCAATGGGAAGATTTATATGTATAATACATGCATCAGCATTGCACCCGTGCGAAGCCGGGGCGGATCACTAGTTTGTTATAATTTGAAATCAAAACATTTTAAAACTTATAAGGCCTCTTAAGCTTTAAAAAATTAACAGATAGACGTACTTTCGGATTTATAATAGGTACTAATCTTTAATTCCAGGCATATGTCATGCGTGAACATATTCGACTGGTGTTGCGAACCTAGTCGCGTGCGCATGAAGCGTCCCCTGCGCGTGGGCTGCGGCTGGAGCGGCGGGGACATAGGCAGTAGAGCGGGGGACAACACGAGCAGAGCGAGGGACAACACGATTAAAGTGGGGGACGCAAACGACACTGCGGCGTTCGGCGAGTTCCCGTGGGTCGTGGCGATATTGAAGTATGTATTCGGCACTTTTTGTCTAAGATTAAAAAAAATATATGAACGATATATGTCTGACTGGCTAGCATGATGTGTTTGAAAATATGGCCAGTGGTGGATTTGCTCTAAGGCCCGTGTAAGCCAAGTACATAGGGCCGGCCAGTAGTGACAAAAAAATCTAGCTGTGAGTGCTTAGAAAGGGACGGCTGCTTGCTGCGCGTCTTTTGCTCTGATGTCTAGATATTAGTCTCGTTCAACTTTATTTTTTAATCATAGCTTTATTGAGCCCAGCCTATAAAGCCACAGTCAGGTTAAAAATAAAAAAAAGTATTAAACGCACTCCCAAGAATGCGCGGTTGGAGAGTGGCCTGGGGAAAATCCAGGGGAAACCTCCGATACGATCACGCGGACTAATACTGGAATACTCTCGAGTTTGCGCTCCAGTGAGATGGGTTGAGCGGCTTCAACCACATCTGAGGTGTGAGTGGAATCGAGCTACTGGGAGTTTTGTCGCTGGTTCACTAAACCTAGCCTAGCTGAGAAGAAAGCAAGAAACTCAGCTAGGCACGACCTGGGTCGGACTGACTACCCGATCTCGTTATTACGGCGTTGATGCGTTGTGTTACAGTAGTACCCAACTGATATGGCTTACCGATGTACCTGCGCAGAAGATAAATTTTTAAAGCGCGGGAAATGCAATTGACTAATCGGCACGCTCCACGCACCGCGCTTCTTTTTCCTGTACCGCTATTGGTCCGCAGCTGCCGCCATGTTAGCGCGCGCCGCGTGGCATGTTAGTCAGCCGCCATACTTCTGATCGAGTACGCGCGCATTATGAACAGTGTATTATGAATCTTATAGTAGAGATCTAAGGTTAATTGTAAGTTTTAAGCATGGTCTAAGAAAACAAGGTCTGACAATAAGGATCGTGACACGAGGTCGAGTTGCCACTTTATAGTAACAAAACTGATAACTAAGGAAAAAAAATCTGCCGTTATCATGCAAAATAAATTGTTTACGCATTCAAATTGGCATTTACATGTTTAAGCACACAAAATAGGTCAAGGTGAACATGAATGTACTTAATAATTTAATAAAATACTCACAGAATACATGGAAGTCAGGGAGTATCATAATACACTACTGGCAACAGTGCTTACTCACACATACGAGCATCATGTCAATCGCTTTGACGTTAACCGCGATCTCGCTCGGATGTACTGAATTGCATATATCGCTCTCGGTCGGTGTCAGTTTAAGCAGTAATTGCCAAACTTTTTGCGGTGCCGTTGCTAATAAGAGTTGATGTAGGCTAGATTTTAAAATGGTAGGCTGTTCTATTCGGAACTGTAAGAGTAGAAGTGTTAAAGGCGGGACCTTATTGTTTTCTTTCACTTCCACAAAACGAGTCAGTAGCCAACGAATGGCTTTGCTATTGTGGATCGAAAACAAGGAAAAGAAAATGGTACACCATACTACGTAAAATTCTTTGTTTTCTTAATTTGTGCATTTTAATGTTGTTCGGGTCCTATTTATTCAGTCAAAATAAAATTTTGACACTAAATGATAAAAATAGTGATGTGGCTAAGCCGATACAATTGGAATATCAACCGATTATTTGCAAAAAACCGCAATCGTTGTGTTATGTTGTTATACTTATTGAATATAGCTGGGCCTATACTTTAGTATTGATGATTAGAATTCTTATTATTATGCAGGGAGAGTATGTTCAAAGCACTTTTTACCTTCCGACTATTACAAGCCACTGCCGCAAATTCTCCTTAATAACAATGGACGACATGCAAGACAATTAAGGCCAGATGCCATACCTTTCTTTGTCATTGTTGTAATTTTGTTTTTTATACAGACGTTTAATATAATTTATATCCTATTTTTTAAGTAAGACAACTATTTTCCCCAAAATACAAAGTTTGAGAACCATCGATAGCAGGGAGACCGAAGGTCGTGTCACCCACACTACTAACCGATGTTTCCGTTTGCCATACCTGGCGAAGTATATTATTGTACCATGGTTTTAAGCATTCTTTCGTTTATCTTCGGAGCGATACTTTCTTTTGTGCGCGAACGAAGATTCACGACGCGCCTTATCAGTTGGGTACTACTGTAACACGTTATTATGTAGTAATACATGTGTTTACACAGTCGAGTTGAACGATGCTGTCACTGCCAGCATTGTTCTCATAGAGGGAATATCGGGAAATGCGTGAGCATGTCTCTAATTTTCTGATGACAGCATATCAGCCGGTGCCACGTGGACTCAACATGAGTACATCGGCGGAGGGTCCATCATCCACCTCGCGGTTGTGCTGACAGCCGCACACAAGGTCGACGGGCTCGACCACAAGCAGGTACAGTCTAGTCTACAAAGATATGTATCCACTTTCGGCCCTTATTACAATAGTAACGGCGTCAAGTAATAGTGATAAATAGATAAACACTATTAATTCCCACAATTTACATGGCATACATTAAGAAAAGAAACATGTACCTTAAGGACTAACATGATTATTAATCACAGAAAAAAATTGAAAACAAATAAACTAAACGACTTGTGATTTGGTTGAATACTATATATATTTATTTATGTTTAAATACGTATATATTTATAATATGTATTTATTATATATATATTTATTTAGTTTCGGTTTTAGCTATAAGTTTCCTTATTGAAAACTTTTAGTACACTGTGTAAGTTTGTCTATCTCATTCTCCCACTCTCTACTCAATCCCTCAAAGGTTATCTGGAAGAGATCCCTAATAGGGATAAGTTCGCCTTTGTACTCTAACCTTATGTGACATGTATATTGTTTTAACCTGTTATTGTGTACAATAAAGTGCTTACATACATACTAAAAGTGACACGTATGACCCATGTGTTGTGTTGTGGCAGAGAATGGGCGCTGGCTCAGCATAAATATAATGATGCGGCAGGTAGCCACATCGCTGATATTCTGCCAGGACACTAGTGGATACATTTCTTTTATGTATTATCGGAAATTTTTACCAGTTCCTTAACACAACACCCATATAACGTAAATCAACATTACATCGAAACAAATAATAAAAACAAATATTGATATTAGAGCTTCATGAATAGTTAGAAAGTTGTAATGCGTTTTAGAGGAGCTATCAAATGAATGTTTTTTTTTCTAGCACTGATGCGTATTAATTTATGATAATAATTCATCATGAAAACAGTTACTACTAGTACTATATCTTTTATTTTTTAATACTAGTGGAGTGAGTAAATCATTCGTTTCGATTCAGATGGTATTTCCGTAAGTTGATGGAAATCGATCAAATAAAGGAATTTATAACCGTAATAAATTACGTGTTATAAAAAAAAGTGCAAACGAATGAAGTGTGAAAATACCTTTATCGCGGAATTTGGAAATACAGTATCGATTTCTGAACGATACAAAATTGACGTGGGTAGAATCAAAATCGTATGACAAAATTTCTTATTCTAGATTCGTATCTAGTAATGAAATATATTGGCAACATAATAGTAGTTTATACAACTGATACATAATGAGAGGGCTTAAGACATGAGTGTGGTTTTATGAAACGAGCGTCAGCGAGTTTCATAATAGGATCACACGAGTGTTTTAAGGCCTAATTATGTACAGTTGTATACACTACTTTATCTACATCCATACATTAAATCCACTTTCATGTGTTGAGGCACCATTGCGTTGAAAGTGCAGGAGTTCGAGTTCGTGAGCTCGTTGAAGTATTTTTGAGCACGAGCCTGTATCGCAATGGGCGGAGATGGCCATAACGATACCGTTTTTGATGCTGTTATGGCCATCTCCGCCCCGGACCGGCGCGATATTGTAAAGTTGGTCCTTACCTACACTTTTTGAGCACATAAAAGAGGATTTACTGTATGGGTGTAGATAAAACAGTTTTATGAAATGTCGGACATTTAAAATAGTTAGGTATTTGACACATGTTCAAATTTATTCCATTGTGTGGTTATTTAGATAGAAAACCATCAAATTATCACAATAAATAATAAATGATACAAATTAATCAAATGCATAAAATAATAACCAAAGGCAAGGGCGATAAATATGCGATCTGAGGCTTTCTTTATTACCCCCCGTGGTAAGTACAAAATTTTTGGTCTCCCCCCGGCCAGGATTTTTCGCGCGCGAAGCGTGCGATAATTGCCACTTTATGGCCTGGTGTGACATAATAGTATGTTTCAGTTGAAGTGCCGCGCGGGTGAATGGGACTCGCGGTCGGTAGCAGAGCCCCTCAGCCACCAGGACCGCAGGATCTTGAAGATCACCCAGCATGAAGGCTACGCACGCCGTGAGTAAAATAAGCCCAACTTGGGGTGAAAACTCCCGTGATTGAAATATAATAAACGCTCAAAATATTTTATTATGATTAGTGTACCTACTTTATTACCTTTTATCTTGACGCTTAGAGACCTTATACATCTCTAACAAATCTCGATTATTATTAGTTTCTTAGTCTTATTTTTGACATGTAACACTACATTTAATTAATGATTATTGTATTATTTTTATTTGATGTACCTAGATGGATTTTGACTTGTAAAAGTGCCCTTGAGGCCTATTTGCAGAATAAATGTTTTGATTTTTTTTGATTTGCTTTTGCACGTCTTTAAAAGTCCTTATCAGTTAAAAAACGCTCATCTATTTAGACGATTATCTGATTGAATTGACACGTATCTTGACATTTTCACAATGTCACTATCTAGAACAGAACTGTTGCGACCTACCTAACGTCATAAATTTTAATGTATTTTTTGGATTTTTCATTAAGATATATCGTTTCAAACATCACTCCAAATCGATAATTTTCAAGCTAAAAACTTGTTTTTATGCTTCAATTCTAATACACACAATAAAATGAAAAAATGGCCATGTTACTACTTATCTAAAACTTTCATAAAATCATCGCATCTTTAATCACTTTATTGGTATTATCAACACTTTTGTTATAATTTGAAATCAAAACATTTTAAAGCTTATAAGGCCTTTTAAAGTTTTTTTTTTAAACCTTTATAGGCCGGGCCCAATAAAGCGATAAGAGTGCGCGGTTGGAGAGTAGCCTGGGGAAAATCCAGGAGAAAACCTCCGGCATGACCACGCGTGTGGTTTGGATCACTGGAATACTCTATGAGTTTGCGCTCCTGTTGAGATTGGTTGAGCGGTTTCAACCGAATCTGAGGTGTGAGTGGAATCGAGCTACTGGGAGTTTTGTCGCTGGTTCACTAAACCTAGCCTAGCTGAGAAGAGTCCAGCAAGAAACTCAGCTAGGCCCGACCTGGGTCGGACTGACTCTACCCGGTGTGCGGCGGTACCGGGACGAATAGGGACTATATGTGTCACTGATGTCGCGATCCTTTTAAAGTAGAATATCGCTCGACATGTTCTTAAGTCGCAATGACCGCGCCTAGAGATTTTAAAAAGGAGATAGAGTATTTGAATATAGACCTTCTCGTGTCCACAGGTCACGTAGCCAACAGCGTAGCGCTACTGTTCCTCAAGACCCCTTTCATATCGTCTCCGCACATAAGCGCCGGTTGCGTGGCGCGCGCGCCTCCGACCGGTGCCTGCGTGGGCACCGGCTGGGGGCGCCGCCAGCACGCGTCGCAGAACTACTCCAAGGTTCTCAAGAAGGTAACTTAATGTTTCTTGGTCATCTTTCAGCCTCCAGACCCACAATCCGTTATACATAACTTCTGCAGTCGCACGCGGCTATATCCATCTAGCGTTTTTCCTATCCTAAAGGAACTCACAGACCGCTTTGGCACCTATTTACAAGATTTGGCGTAAGCACTAATTAAGAAAGTTACTGTCATCTATCCTTCCATCCAAAGATACCTACAAACAGGCACGTATCCAGACTTTTGGTTCGGGGGGGGGGGGACAAACATTGAAACATCTATATTTTTATTTACCTACTTATTGAAAGAACACGCAAGCGAATAAATAAACAGACGGCTAAAAACGTCTTCGGGGGGGGATACATCCCAACTATCCCCCCCCCCTCTGGATACTTGCCTGCCTACAAAACTTTACAACTTACAAAATTTGGCCAGTCCCAAAAAGTTATAATAGTACATTACTACAGAGTCCGGGAAGTAAGGGGTTGGTGGCCGAATACATTGAACTGTGTTATGTGTTATTTATTACGTTCATGTCGATTTTATATAAACAAAATATAGCAAACATCGTTTTTTTTTTATAATTGTAGTGGCAGAATGTCATGAGCCATGACGAACCAAAAAGCAAATACTTGCTTATGGCTGAATGCCGTGATGCTGTGTCACAAATAAATGTGGAATGGAAATTAAAAAAGAGCATCTTGTAGGCGTCGAACTTTGTATGTGACACTTCGCAGCCTATTATAAAGAACATAACCTCAATATTTCATTGCATATTTGAGAAAATAATAACGTTACAGGTGGTAGTCCCTATAGTCGACGATGCGAATTGCACAGCTGTACTGCGCGAGACTCACCTGGGACGCTCGTTCTCGCTGCACGCGTCGCAGCTGTGCGCGGGCGCGCGCGGCGCCGACACCTGCGCGGGCGACGGCGGCGCGCCGCTCGTCTGCGCCATCGGTGTAAGTAGCTCGATGTTTCACACGGAGTCAAGTAGACCAGGGGCGCTACCGCGAACAGCAAACGAGGTTTTCCCTCTCTGTCGCACTTGCAAGTTTGCACATAAGTGAGACAGAGAGAGAAAACTTCGTTTGTGGTTCGCGGTAGCCCCTCAGTGACCAACAAAGGATCGTGGGAATTTTCAATCCCATTTACGTGATTGAAGAAAGGGATGATAACTCATATTACAATTTATAACACAGTGTGGCTATATGGAAAGAAAATTAGAGAACCATCAAATTAAAACAATAAATTGTAAATTAGACAAATGAATTATGTCATAAAAACATATGGCACAATAAAAATTCACAAAAACGTTGTTTTTTGTTTATTGGCCAAATGTAAATTTAAAGTTACCAATAGAATTCATTACAATTCTCAAGTTTCAATTTAAAAAAACGGTATGGCAACTTATTTCGTCTTTTGTGTTGCTCTAATGATAGTTGGTCACATACAAAAATTTTATCTTTTCTTAAAAAACAGCTTGTACTCCGAACTTCGTATTGTGCCGTCCCTTTCACTCTCGTGTTATACTATGAGAGATACGGCACGATACGAAGTACAGATTTCGAAGTTCGGAGTAGCCCCTGGTTCGAATGGCATGAACATTTTTTTGTCATCATGACAAAAAAAATCCTTTCACTGAACCGGGTCTTAAGGCTATCTAGTTACACCATTTGGGATATTAAGCGCTCCAGGAGCGTTTCACTGTGATTGCATCTACCACTTCTGCCTAGCTAGCATGATTCGTCTCTTATGCCCATTTCACACGGGGGCAGGGCAGTGAGGCAGAGCAGTATACAGTGCAGTACTGCTACTGTTTCAACGCACACGCCGAGACAACAGTACTGTCAAAACAGTAACCAAGGCACAACAGTTAATAGCCGGCCGGTCTATTTTTACGGGTCAGTTCCCTCGCCCACCACCTTTCTCGCTCGAGTGTCTTGTAGGTGGACTCATGTGAACGCAAGGGCAGTGCAGTGCAGCAAGAGCAGGACAGTGCGCGTTCTTTCTGTTCCCACTCTACTACTCCATTGTTCTGCCCCTATGTTTGAACGCCAACTGTCTTCCTACTGTTCTATTCCAACTTTGCTGATTTAACACCTCGCACAAAATGTATGAAAACACGTCCTCGCACAGCTCTGGTGGATACGCAGCCTTAAAGGGGTGTTTGAAGATATAGAGACCATTTCTCTACAGAGCTCTGGACAGCGCTACGCCATCTTCGGCATGGCGGCGTGGGGCGTGGGCTGCGGCGAACGCCCAGCCGTGTACGTGAAAGTATCCAAGTTCTACGGCTGGCTCGGAGATGTGTTAGAGGCGAATGGGCTCGATAGCTCCTCCCATTTCGACGAACTTAATGTGTAAAGGCTCGACCACACCGCAGCTCAAAATACGCTGGTGAGCCGCTGCGAAGAGAAGGGCTGTTAGACCAGGTTAGAAAGTTAGAGGAGTTATAATTAAATGTCACGCATGAGTCGCGTCACTGCATTTCGAGCTACGGTATGGTCAAACCTTAATTTTGGGTTTAGGGCCAACACATAAAGACTGAATTCCTCAACCAATTGTTATTAAGATAATTTTGTGTTCGAATTGTACATGTTTCTCGGTTTGCCTATTAATCTTAATCTCCACTCAATTGCTCAAAGGTTAGCTGGAAGAAATCCCTTACAGGGATAAGTTCACCTTTGTATAGATATATGTCAACTGTTCTTGTAATAATATGTTATGTTTTACTCATGTACAATAAAGAATTTTACATACATACATACCAATTCTCGGAATTTCAACGTGCGATACAGATTTTTGTTAATTATTTTATTAATTTCGCTAGGCTTATTTCGATCGCAACTGTCCAATACAAAATCTTTGCCCAGTGGCGAATTTAGCAAGTGCCTAGTGCAATGGCTTTTGGGATTAATAAAACTCCTAAATTGAACTATCCGACCTTTATTTCTAAACGGTTTTACCATTATTTTTGCAGATAAACGTTTCATCAAATTTCATAGATAACATGTCATTTTCACAAAGGGTCGCAGTTCTAACCTACTTTTCTGGTAGACTATAAGGGCTGTACGCAATGGCCTTTTACTTGACCTGTACCTAAAAAGTTAACAGTTTCTAAAAGTTTCTATGAAATTCTATGAAATGAAAATTCTGCGAAACATTACATTCTACGACACGTTTGGCAATGAAATAAGGGGATACCTTTACAAACGCTATTATATGGTGACCAACGTCAGATCGCTGGCGCGTCATACTTAATCAGCCAGCACGCTGTGAGCCCTAACAAGTAACGGTTTCTGAATACTTCTATGAAATTCTATGACATGAAAATTCAATGAAACATTACATGTTGAGAAACGTTTGTCGACGAATACAAGACCTGCAGCCCCACGTACGTCATGTCGTCATGAGTGAGCAGCAAGGCGTATTCGCTGGTGCGGTAGGAGTACTCGGCTAGTACGATGTAGGACAGCGTGAGCACGCCCGCGACCGCCGCCAGCGCCGGCGCGCGCGGGTACACCATGCTGGCCGCCACCAGCAGCAACACGTACGTCATGTATCTGCGGACAACGTGCCATCAATAGTACATTACTTGAGTAGGGCGGTATACAAAGAATGTCGCAGATCTCAGGCATTTCAAGACCAAAGGCAGGGGCGATAAATATCCGATCTGAGGCTTTCTTTAATTACCTCCTCTGTTAAGTACCAAAAATTTCATTTGTTCCCCGTACATAACCAGCACTGGTAGGAGATAATTCATTCATTTCATTCAATACGGCCGACCAATTGTTTAAAGGGATTTAAAAAAACTGTTCCATAACCCGGTTTTGTACCAATAATGTAAAGGTTTAGGTGTGTAGTTCTGGCGCTTTAGGGTCGCATTTCTACTAACACTCCTCCTCGCTTCGCTCATCGTCGTACCTAGCTATCTTAGAGTAGTACATGTAGAGATAGGAACTATTGGAAAAAAATCTCACTAAAAACAAAACCGGGTTATGTAGCAGTATTTTTTGTCCTTGTACATATAGGTTTTGTAAGGGGTAACTTTCCTTTAAAATACCTAGTTGTGTACCGTAATGTAAATAATTGTGACTAGTATGTAAGCGATTGGGTGTAATTTACTGTTATGCTTGATTTATACTCAGATGGCGAATGAAACACTTATCTATTTCGAGACTGACGTTTATTATTTTGACTCGCGGTAGGCCGCGAAATACCAAAGTACCCACAATGCCCACTTATATATTAGTATACAGCAATGCAATATGACCAAAGATAATGGAGTACAAGTATAGATTGCTCTCTGCATACATTGCTACATGTCTTGCTTAAAACTTATTATCGTCGCTGTTACCTCGTAGTTCATCTTATTATTACAGATGGCGTTGTTTTCATTATAAGCTTGTACTACTTTGAGCTAGCGCGGTGAAATATGTAGTACAGTAGTAATGTTTAAGGAATAGATACAAAATTTCGGCGCGCCGGTCCTGTTTGTTTTGGTCGAGTGGTTCTGATATTTGATTTAAAAGTTTGAGTACTCGGGTTCAAGCCCTGTCTCCTGACTTGGTTTATTTTTTCTATACTAAGCGTGCTTCTTTTTTATTTTATTTTTAGGTATCTTTATCAATTGTCAGTTAATATAATAATAATAATATAATAATAATAATATACTTTATTGTGCACTATACAAAATGGAAATGTTAAAACAAATTTTGACTCTGACAATAATGCAAACAACAGGCGGTCTTATCGCTAAAAAGCGATCTCTTCCAGACAACCTTTGGGTAGCAGGAAATTCAGAAAAAGAAAGTTAACAGGTAGTGCATATTTAGCAGAGAGATAGATATACAATGATCTATACTATATAATAAATTAATACAACTAATAACTATATTATATATACAAAAACAAAAGATACATACATATATAAATATTTATATACATATATATATTATACACAAATACATATATAAATCCAAAGGCAATCAAGAGAGCGACAAGAAATGAAGTTTCAAAGCATTTTTAAAAACAGGAAGTGATTTCGCACACCTCAAATCCAACGGCAAAGCATTCCAAAGCCGAACAGCACGAAAGGCAAATGATCTATTATAGAATTTAGAGGAAGATGGTGGTGGAGCAAGAAGATGATTTTGAGAGGACCTTACGGAAGAGAGACGCGAAAAACGTTCCTTAAGATATTGAGGAGTTGCTGGGTTAAAAAGTATGCCATAAAGAAGGGCGAGAATAGAGTCGCGACGAAGACGAATATTTTTAAAAAGTAGGTAATTTTTTTCTATACAACGCCGGTGGCAAACAAGCGCACGGTTCAGTACGGTACCTTACCTGATGGTAAGCGGCCACCGTCCAAAGGAGTCACGTACGCGTAGCCGACCCTTTATGAAATTTGAGAATTCACTGTGTTGACAGCAGAAGGGACAAATTTAGGTCCCTCGTTCTCAACACAGTGCATCGTCGGGAGCTCTGACAACCTTTTTTTTTATTTATTTCGCAGGTTGACCGCTTCAAAAGTTACTTTTGCTCGAAAGTCTCATGTAATTAATAATATCATACATTAATTCAATATTGACGACAGATTACTTGACCGAAAGCTTTTGCAAATTTAGACTATAGCTGTAATGAATCTACTTTCGTGCCTTATAGTTGCATCCTGACGTCAGGGCCTGTACTACGAACTTTGTATCGTGCCATCCCTTTCACTCTCGTGTTATACACTATATGAGTGAAAGGGACGGCACGGTAAGAAGTTCGGATTTCGAAGTTCGGAGTAGACACAGACATTAGAGTAAACTATGATATCTGTGTAAGTGGACCCTCAGAGCGGTGCGAATGATATCTCGTTCTGTCTTATAGCGACGTATCGCTCTGCGGCCCTTAGCGGGCTGCTGGAACGGTGGGATGCGACTTATAAATTTGGTTATTAAGGTAAGATAAGCAATAATTAAGTCCGCCCTTCGTACTTATATTCTTGTTGTGCAATAAAGTTCAAATAAATAAATTATTAAATGTCGTTGTGATCGTTAAGACAAACGATTTTTACGGCCTAGGCAGGGATCGGATACCGGTATTTTCTCCATAGAAAAATACCGGTATTATTACGGTCACCGGTTCATTATTTCATTTTTAATGGCACAATCTAATAATACGACGTTGTTACCTAAATACATGATTCAGCCCTATGTAAAGAGCAAAAAATAATCCAAAATATTGGGCTAATTCAGGGTTTTTTAAAAATACCGGTATCGGTCCCTGGGGGGTGCGCCAAAGTTCACATAAAATTGCTACTTCGATTATTGGAAGTCCGAAAATGTTTGTTATATAATTTTATATCATAATGATCATTACTTATAACTTGTCTTTGCGCATAACTATCGTAACACTGAATCATTCATGTTAATAATGTCAATCAGAATAAATATCTGTAATACTAATGTTAATTTTCATTTATTTTTAAAATATAACGATTTTAAATAATAAAATTTTAAATCATATTTATTTTTTACAACGACAAATTAGTAATAAATATTTATATAATATTTATTTTAAACTTTACCTGGTTTTATTTATAAACTGTCAGGTATCTTCCACACCACATTCAACTTGCTATGAAAATAGAAATACAGTCCCAGAGTCGGGATAGGTACGACGACGAGCGAAGCGAGGAGGAGTGTTAGGTGTCTTTTGTTCCTCAGAGCGGAAAAAGGAGCCCCGCAAAGCGGGGCTCCGTCGACTTCTTGGCGGGCCGAAATCGCTTAATAAGCTAGGTACATGAAAAATAAAAAAGTTGCGGGGATAATCGACATAATAGATGATTTATTGACAATCTAATTTACATGTTGTAATTCAGCGCATACATTGACAGCCGATATAATCCAATACACCCATACTTTATATGTTATGCTTTCAAATACTTATACAATATAAGTTTATAATTATTAAGTTTATTTTAAAAATCATTATGAGTTGTGATGAATAGTTGGAAATGACATTATGTTGTTAAAAAATCTGCCTAAATATAATTATGAGTAATGATGTTGGTAATACAAATGTATATACAACAAATTTGTAGGTAAAAAAATTATGACAAATGATTACTATGATCAAAAAGCGTTATTATGAAAAATAATATGACAAGTAATGTTATGTGAGCCAATATGGACCCGTCCCTGGGCTTAGGTAAGGCCTTTAGACATCGGAAAATAACATAGTAAATTATATAACATACTCGTACTACGATATAATAACGATACGATAAGTACACGTACATATACGTACCTAAAGCCGTGTCTCGACTCTAGATACTTATCGCGGCAACATTTTGTGACTAAGTAGTGCCATCTGGTTGTGCTTTTTAACCTGTTAAGAGACTTCTAAAGAGATAGCAATCTATAGTTGTCCTCCATTATCTTTGGTATGACTGAAATAAATAAATAAAATATAATTTCCCACCACCATTACCACCAGAAATAAACAATTAATTTACCAAAACAGTTCATCCATTATCATAGAGCCACGCGTCTTCATTAACTCTGTAAATAATGAAAATCAAATAATACAGATAATCCAAAATAACCTGGGAATGTATGATGGTCGCGTGATAGCGTGATAACGATAAGTTATAGCATCTGTTACTTTCTAACGAGTGGTATCAGAAAGTGACAGATCTTATCTTATCGCTTATCAGTATACTTATCTCCTTTAATTAAACTTTTGCTACTAGTAATGTTCATGTTGATACATCATTGGTTCGACTTGGCTGAAATAGAGTAGGGTAACTGTGTTATTGAATGCTGAACTTGATTAGATTTAACCATGTAATTAACCCTGCTCTGTGTTGGTCGACTTGACACTAGTGCTGTATGTGCACTTGGTCAATTATGCGCTTACTTATTGATCATGCTGTGTGGACTTGCTTTGGATGTCATGTTGGTCTATAAACTACTGATTTTGTGCAAACTTAACTGTATCATTTATTGTGTGATGTCTGTATAGTGTACCTTTCTTAATAAAAAAATAAATAAATAAAGTCATATCACGCTATCACGCGACCATAATAGGGGGTCAGTAAATAAAAAAATAAGGTACCTACACTGTAACCTTCTTAAAATGCGCCTCCTATCTATTTGCGTAATTTTACCCCCTCATGCATAACCGTTCATCAATCCTGTTCTAGTTAATATGCCGCTAAAGTTCGTGTCCTTATCTATCACTTTGACATTTATGTTTGTGAGAAAGGGACAGAACAGATTTTACTGGCTTTTGAGACACAGGGAAACCTACTTTGAAAGCCGGGGCTTCAACTATTATGTACCTGTTTATAGTTGCAATAAAGAATTATTATTATTATATTATTATTCATTAGGAGGATTGTTTAGCAGAATTTTACCATACAAAAAGCGGCAACGGTTTTCTCCCTCTAATTGTGAACTACATGATTGAACTTGCATGATTTTTAGAAATATTGTAGATATCACTGAATACTCGGTTTAGGCTCGGTTTTATAAAGGTCTGTTAGACCTTATGTCGGTTTGTTATGTCAAAAAATGTACTGAGTTACTGAAATTTGATCTGACATTTGGTCTAACGGATTTTTATAAAACCCGGTCTTATACGATTTGTCAAGTACCCAATTTACCTGTACCTTTTGCTGTGTCCCCTCTTTCCCGTATCCCGTTACAGGCGCTATAACAGTTAAACGGTCGGACTATAGTTACACTATGTTTATGGGTGGATCAACTATTCTTTGTTGCTCGTTACCATGGTTACGTCTCCTGAGTCACTCTTTAAAACGGTGATTTTATAGGGTTGAAATCTACCAAACATACGTTTGACACATGAGCATATATCCATTTGGACATGCATCATTTCTTGAGCATGCTTGAAGTCCGTATTATAAACATTTTTCTAAGAAACACGATTACTGTTGTCTACTCGCTGACGGGACAGTATAACAACAAGAAAAAGTTGATTGACCCTTATACATTATAAATTTTCAGCTATCAGCTACTTCTGCGGACTGTGCAGTTAATAGGGTAAAGGTACCTGGTCGTGGTCAGCTGGTACACGTCGTCTCGTTCCCGGTCCCGCACGCACATGTCCCCCTTCCACCAGTAGCCCCTCGCGCATAGGAAACACCTGTTTGGGCCGTGGCCGTAGCAGCCCTGTGCAACATATTCATCACTATCATCATCATTATTATCATTATTTACTTTAAGACTTAGGTTAGATTTTATAATCACTACATAGTATAAAACAAAGTCGCTTTCTCTGTCCCTATGTCCCTATATCCCTATTTATGCTTAAATCTTTAAAACTACGCAACGGATTTTGATGTGGTTTTTTTAATAGAGTGATTGAAGAGGAAGGTTTATATGTATAATAACATCCATTAAATAGTGCACCCTTGCGAAGCCGGGGCGGGTCGCTAGTAATTATATAAACAGTAAAATATAAAAATACACTTACAAAACATAAAATCATTATATCATCATTTTTTTTCCTTAGGCTAGGTTTTTACAATATCCTTATAAAAAGTAAAATATAAAAATACACTTACAAAACATAAAAATATTATAAAATCCTAACCTAGGGTGCCGCCGGCAGCGAGGCGGGGCCTAAGCTACCGGTGGTGTCGGGCGACACTCGACAGAGAGAGGAACCTCCTGTCTATCCGTGCCGTGTCCAGGAGTACCGCCTTCTGTATCTGACCCTTGACCCAGCCATCTAGCGAGAGTCTCTTGAGGTGTTGGTCGAGACTCTTCGCTATAAAACCGTTCGCAGAAACGACTATCGGGACAATAGTAATAATTTTATAATCATCATCCACATATATATTATATATGTACACTTGTATGACCTCTTCGAGCTGAGACACAACTAGTTTCTAGCGGAGATGTTGTCTCTTTCACACCTCAGATTCGGTTGAAGCCGCTCAACTAATCTCAATGGAGCGCAAACATACAGTATTCCAGTGTTTAAACCGCCTGCGTGATCGTGTCGGAGGTTTCCTCCGGATTTTCCCCAGGCTACTCTCCAACCGCACACTCCTATCGCTTTATTGGGCCCGGCCAGGTTAAAAAAAATATGTCTCACTTTACGGAGCTGATCAACACTTACCTTGCAGGCCCTGTCGCAGGCCATAAACTTGTAGGAGCCCAAAGAGTTGAGACAGAACTAGTTTCTAGCGCGGATGTTGATGTCTCAGTTTGCTGAATAGTTGACAGAACTGATAAACACGTACCTTGCAGGCCCTGTCGCACGCCATACACTCGTAGGAGCCCGTCGAGTTGAGACAGAACTCGTTTTTAGCGCAGATGTTGATGTCGTCACACTCGTAGATGTCGTGGCATCCCTCGTCTAGCACCAAAGTGAAGCCTGGCCTGTGAATGAAAAAAATATCAGACTCAAAGAACCCATATTTATTAGTAGGTACGTTCGCCCGGTGTCCGCTTTGACACCTAATCCAAGATAGTACCGTAGACACCTTGTTTTAGAATTTTACGGAAAAGACTGCCATCTGACATTCCAAACCGGAGCGAGAACTAAAAATTGTTAGGATCAGTGGCAGCTGCTGACTAAGAGAACCGGTGGTGCGCTAAATTATGGAATATTAATTAGGTAACTTAAATTTATACATTACATTCAAGTTCACATTTTTATTTTAGTTATAAGTTAAAATAAACAATTATCAAAATATTTTTGTGGGCAATCTTACACAAATCAACCTGGTCCCAAACTAAGCAAAGCTTGTACTATGGGTACTAGGCGACGATATACATATTTATATAGATAAATATATACTTAAATACATAGAAAACATCCAAGACTCAGGAACAAATATTCGTGTTCATCACACAAATACATGCCCTGACCGGGATTCGAACCCGGGACCTCCAGCTTCGAAGGCAGGGTCACTACCAACTAGGCTAAAGCGGTCGTCAAAACAATGAATATCATACGAATATTCGAATACCGGCGCATTGCAAGGCCAAGGACAAACGTACATACTAATATTATATTGATAAATTGATAAATAAATACTTAAATACATAGAAAATATCCAAGACCCGGGAACAAATATTCGTGCTCATCACACAAATAAATGCCCTGACCGGGATTCGAACCCGGGACTATCAGCTTCGAAGGCAGGGTCACTTACCTAGGCAAAAGCAGTCGTCATACTGCGAAGGCAGATAATTTCCAAAATTTCTTCATTGATTTTGTACGGAGTATCTTCCGTCTCACACATGATAGACCAAGAAAATTAGCGAGACCTGGACATAATTCGATAACCAGTTGTTTTTATAACTTTATCGGATATTAATGTTTAGTATGAAATATTAATTGGATATATTAAGCAAAAAATGCGTGATCGTAACGTATTAAAAAAAAATCGTGAGTTATCGACTATCGTACACTACCTAACTTTTTTCTACAGGCAAAATAGGTAACCAAATACCATGTTAGTATAATTTTGAGGTGGACTCAAATGCGATCAGTGAATAGCAAAATTAACCTGAAACCAAATTCGCAAGTACTTTTTTTTTCACAGATTCCATCTGATCTCAATATCTAGATAGGCAAAAATGGTAACTATGATGGTTGTGTCTGTTAAAGCTATATTGTGTCTGTTTAGACATTTCAGACCAAAATTAAACATTAATTTTTAACGTTTTAATAATAACGTATTTCTCAGTAGGCAATAATCGTAACTGTGATTTTTTTGTTTATTAATAGCTTTTTGTGTAGTATAATCATGTTTTCATCAATATTAAACACATTAATGTCACGCTTAAGAAATTGAAAATCAAATTGAAAATACGTGCGAACTTGTCGTGGAGCGGGATACATGCGGTGGGTGCGGTGTGGGGAGAGAGCGGAGCGCCAGCGGCGAGCGTGCGGCGGATCGGACCTGTCGTAACGAGTGCGATATGAAGTACTCACCTCAATGCTCATGCGTTGACAAAAATGTCGTAAGCGCCGCAGGATTTCATACATCTTACGCGTTTACGTCACACGGTCAAATTTTTGTAACGAACGGAACGTTTACCTATCTTGTTACTTAATTTAATTTGTAACTCACGATATGGCAATAAAGATTTCAAATTCAAATTCCAACTGCTGCCGTGGTGTGATATATCTAAATACATGAAAGAAGAAACTGACTGATTGACATATCAACGCATAGCCCAAACCGCTGGTTCTAGAGATTCCAAATTTGGCACGTAGGTTCCTTGTAAGGCCAGCAGGTGCACTAAGAAAGGATTTTCCAAATTTCTCCCCCTAAAGGGGTGAAACGGGAGTCCAGAGTTTGTATGAAAAACCGTATTTATTGAAGTGAGAGATATAAAACTTTGTATATAGACTCTGTATTTAAATATATTAATGACGTATTTCAGCGCTTTTCTAAACTGCTCCACTAAAGGGGTGAAAAGGGGGTTCAAAGTTTGTACGGGAAGCAAATTTTTTTTGAAGTGAGATATTTGAAACTTCTTATATAGTCTCTGTTTAAATACAACAAAACACGTTTCAGCGTTTTTCGAAATTGCTTCCTTTAAAGGGCGAAAAGAGGGTTCCAAGTTTGTGCGGGGAGCAAATTTTCTCTTTTCTTAAAGATCGATATGGGTGTCATTTTCGAGATTCCTCGGGGTGCTGATTACGAAAATGACATGCATTTTCAAATCAAAGATGGCGGAAATTCATGTTTCTTAAAAATCGATATGGGTGTCACCTTTGTGGTTCCTCGGGGTGCCGATTACGAAAATGACATAGATTTTCAAATCCAAGATGGCGGACATTTATTTTTCTTAATTATCGATATGGGTGTCACTCTCGAGGTTTCTCGAAGCGCCGATTACTAAAATGATATGGATTTACAAATCCAAGATGTCGGACATTAATTTTTCTTAAAAATCGATATGGGTGTCATCGTCGAGGTTCATCGAGGTGCCGATTACGAAAATGACATGCATTTTGAAATCGAAGACGGCGGACATTTATTTTTCTTAATTATCGATATGGGTGTCATTCTCGAGGTTCCTCGAGGTACCGATTGCTAAAAATACATGGATTTTCAAATCCAAGATGGCGGACATTTATTTTTCTTAAAAATAAATATGGGTGTCATCTTCGAGGTTCCTCGGGGTGCAGTTTACAAAAATGACATGCATTTTCAAATCCATGATGGCGGACATTTATTTTTCTTAAAAATCGTTATGGGTGTCATCTTTGAGGTTCCTCTGGGTGCCGATTACGAAAATGACACACAGATTATATATATATATATATATATATATATATATATATATATATATATATATATATATATATATATATATATAATATATATATATATGTATATATATAATATGGTTATTATTTAATAAATAATAGAATAAAATCTATACAATCTTTACGAAAATAAATTGGCTGTTGTATTATTAAAATAAAAACCGGCCAAGTGCGTGTCGAATCACACACAATGAAGTGTTCCATACCAACACCTACTAGTCCACATTTAAAACCACTACCCAATACATTGAATCTAAGAAAGTATCTACATTTGGAACTCACGTCACTTACGACCTTTTGTTAAGGCAAGACACTTTTTCCGCGAAAACACAAAAACCGTAAAATCTGCCTTGTTCAAAACAAAAATCGTTGAAAGTATTTATTAATGCACACTTTAATTTTTTCAGAATTTTAAACTTCATAGTTTGGAAATTAGAGGGGGGGGGGGAGCTTGTGGGTTTAAAAATGGGTTAACACGAAACACTTTTCAAAGTGGTCAAAAAAGGGCAAAAGGAACGCAACTCAATTTTGACAATATCAGATTCAAACAAGTTCTGAATCTGACATTGACAATCTGACAAAGCTTTATCACTTTGGGATGCTTGTTTGTTTCTGAGGTTTGTTAATTTCATTTATATTTGTATCAGCCTCGGTAGAAACATTTAACCGATACATGAACATCTGTGTATGTACCTTGTAGTGTGGCTGTACTTGTATTGTTGATGTGGTTTGCATTTTGGACTGCGACATACGATTCCGGAATTACTTTTAATGTTGTTTTTATTCCGCCTCATTGATGTTATATCATTAGTAAGCTAATTATTTATATGTCAGTTCAAATGATAACATCTTGTAGTGATAGTATGGGTCTAATCTATGTGTTTTTTTTTTGATTACCCAAGCATACTCAAATTATCAAGTTGGAATAATAACTATACTGCTGTAGTTCTTGAGTACTTACGAGTATATTACGTGTTTAGTGTTAATTATGAGGTTTACTATTGGGTGGTCATATTATATAAGTCTATGGATCTCAAATCTTTTGCAGTGCCAATCAAAGGAATTACTTAGAATCTTCTAACTTCTTATTAGTTTGATTCACCTGACTGAGCATTCCAAAATAAAACAGCCTCTAGAATAAATACCATTTTTATATGAACTTAAGTATAAATATAATGCATGAAAGTGGTTGGTGACTATCATATACACTACATCTGAAAAAAGCCCTGTTTTTGCTGCTAACAGATACTAAGTATATGTTGGTACCTTACCTCACCTCATTTGAAGTAGGACATTCAACCACCTCATTTTTGGAAATAAGGTACTCCTTCAAACTCATTTTAAATTCATGTCCTACCCAACATTAAATCATATATCTCATTTTGAACAATTTAGTTGTTATCGATTTAATAAACACAATATTTCAATAAATTTCCGCCCCAGCCGAACCGTGATGCACCCCACGTGCTTATAAAAGTTTGACAATCATTGACTATAAGCCTATAATAAATGAATGCACGAGCCGACTACCACACGAGAATACGATAGCTCGCGAGTAGCGACAGCCCGGCCGCGAGTTGAGAAACAAAGAAATTACGACCTTATTCTGCAAGACATAATGTTCATATTAAAACGCAAGTAAGAGAAGATAACAATTAATTGATAATCGTGGATATTTTTTGTTTAATTTGTTTATTTTAGTGCTAGTAATATGTTGAAGGCATAAATTAAACACTTTTGAAGTAGTTACGTATTTTGCCTTTCCAAAAATTACCAATATTTGTGATTTTAGAGATCCGCAAAGTGAATTAGTTTAATTTTTAATAATTTATCAACACACATAATATACTACTCAGAATAAATTGTTGAATTACAGTTATCTATAATGCCTGATAAGATAAGCCAGAAAATGTGTAACTTACCGAAAGTTCTTTATTAATGATAGTACCGATTGATTAATTAGTTTAATTTTGATTTATTTAACTGGAATGCAAGCGTCATATCATAATAGAGGTACTTTTACGAAGTTACATATTATGCTGTACTTATAAAATCAAAATGTGTTTAAAATTTAGTTTTTCGGTTTTTTTACAGTGACGCGCAACCTTAAAAAGTTTAATTTCTATTATTTTAAGTATAACTAACAATACTTCATATCATAGAAAAAGAAAATTGCAGTTATCTTTTATGTCCAGGTTTCGCTAATTTTCTTGGTCTATGAGGCGATCTAACTGTTCTAATAGAATTCTCATAGAATGGGGGCTATCGTTTTTGTGCTCACCAGTTGGGGCCACTGTCGACTACGATCCTGCTGTCAAAAAATGTTATTGATTATTATGGGCATAAAAACGAAGTTTACACTTGAATCATGTTTAAAACCTTAAAACCGTACCGTAAAAATATCGAACATCCCGTATTTTGTAGTGCAGTCCCAAAAAAAGGAGGAAATAAGTTTCCGAAAAACAAAACTGTCACAAAGCACTGACAGTCATTGACCCGTTACTCATATTTGCCATAATAAAGCTCAGGTATTGAAAAATAGGCGCCATATTGTACCAATTAGATATTAACCCGCGTACCGCAATCACAAAGAGTGACATTTGACATTTCGGATACCTCACGATACACTAGCGCCTCTAGCGGCGAATTCATACGCGAAGCCCTCATTGCACACACACAGCGAAAAATAGTTTTAATCACTATGACATAATGTAGTGGTTTCTTTGCAAATATTTAAATATGAAAATATTTAATATGATTGTATGTTTGTATATTTGAGATAGTGCAATGCACGAGTGCATCTAAAGGTGCAGCCACCACTGGTTGGGATTACAGCGATTTCCACACGATGTTAGACAGACGAAATGTACATTTGTAAGAATCTTGACATGTATAAATTAAATAGTGACGTTCACAATAATAAAACCAGAAACAAAAATTAATTAACCATTCCCGGATATCGTCTCGGTAAAGTAAATATGTCCTATGTAATATGCTGAAATTGTCAATAAGTAGATTTAATTCCAGCGTTAAACGCCATCTCTTATAAAAATCTTATTACACTATAAATGAATTTATTGAAGATAAAGCCGCATTTATGTAAAATATATGTATATTTAGTATTAAAATGACGTGTAAAAGAGCTAGGTTAGGCCTAGTTACACTACAAATATCAATACAATATAAATATTTTGATTTTTATCCCTGTGTCGAGGTCTCTTTCGCCCGAATATGAAAGTGCGACATAGAGGCATATACTTCGTGTCGCGACGTATCATGTACAATGATGTCGCGAAGACCTTAACTAGGGTTCGGTGCGTGTGTATCCGCCTTAAGAGATTGTCTGCCCTGGCAAGGTAGAAGAATGTTTTTTCCTTGAGGGTAGGCCTTTATTTATTTATTTAATCTTTATTGCACAAAAGAAACCTTATCGTACAAAAGGCGGACTTAATGCCGTATGGCATTCTCTACCAGTCAACCTTAAGGCGAAGCAGAAAGATTTGTTGGCGGTGCAACTAACAACTAACGAAACTCAAAATTAATATTATATATAATTATTTGGCCTTTGGTGTGAATAAGCATTTATATTCCGCCCGGAGACTTCACTTTCATTGTTTGCCTTTGGCGCGTTAACTAAGTCTCGAAGAAGTCCGGAGTACCTATTCTCTTCAAGGAGTTAAGGACTACGCGGCTAGTCCCTAGAAAGCTAAGTGTCCTAGTTTCTTAGTATCTTATTTGTTCTATTTGGTTTGATACTAAGTGTCCTAGTATCTCGGTATCTTGATTGTTCTATATGTTCTGATTTCTGATATGATTATGCTATGCAATTTATATATTCTAGATGATGTTCTGAGTATATTAAAGGGGGTGTAACTCAGTGGTAGAGTTGTTTCCCGAGGGGTACATATGTTGGTATTTAACCCTATATGGATCAAGAAAATGGTGTTAGATAAATAAGACGAACCGGGGTAATCTTCCCGGGTGAAATGTCTCTAATGAAGGACTGGTAGTCAGTACATTTATACGCTAAGAGCTAGGCACAATGTGGCAGTGGAAGTCATGGGTATTTAAACCCACAGGTGGTGAATGTGAACGGCAGGAGGTGGGTGCGAAGCAGATTGAACTCTAGGGACTGCGTCGGCTAGTTCAAGGTAGGATTCAAATCCTTGAACACACACATTAACTAGCCCGTTGTCGTGGCGTCCTCGATATTTTATCGCAGTCTATATTTATTCACATATGATCATATGACTGTACATGGTTATCATGTTACACGTAAATGTGTAATATGCAGTTGTAAAGAGGAAGTCACGACACTTCGCTTTCAGTTCGCGGTCTCTTCTGCTTACCGACACGCCAAGCAGTCCAGCGGAGTCCCGCCTCGACAGCCGCCCACGCACGCGTAATGACACCGCTTACATTCCACGCCAGATTCTTCGGTCGCCATGTAATAACCTGATAAAATAGGCAATTATATTTGACAACAGTAACAATACAGTATTTTTACATTACTATCAAATAACATTTACGGAATAAATCTGTATTTCCCTAGAAACTTCATAATTATTAACAGTGTTATTGATTTTCATAAAGTGCCTGATTTGACTGTTAATTCTGCGAGCTGTGTCCGCTGTCCCGTCCCCCCGGCAGCGCCCCCGCTCCCGCCCCCGCCCCCGCCCCCGCACACCGCTCACCTGCAACACAATCGCCGCACGTGTCCCCCTTGTACCCTGCGTCGCACAGACACGTCCCGTTGCCCAGCCGAGTCCCGTCCCCCCGGCAGCGCCCCCGCTCCCGCCCCCGCCCCCGCCCCCGCACACCGCTCACCTGCAACACAATCACCGCACGTGTCCCCCTTGTACCCTGCGTCGCACAGACACGTCCCGTTGCCCAGCCGAGTCCCGTCCCCCCGGCAGCGCCCCCGCCCCCGCTCCCGCCCCCGCACACCGCTCACCTGCAACACAATCGCCGCACGTGTCCCCCTTGTACCCTGCGTCGCACAGACACGTCCCGTTGCCCAGCCGAGTCCCGTCCCCCCGGCAGCGCCCCCGCTCCCGCCCCCGCCCCCGCCCCCGCACACCGCTCACCTGCAACACAATCGCCGCACGTGTCCCCCTTGTACCCTGCGTCGCACAGACACGTCCCGTTGCCCAGCCGAGTCCCGTCCCCCCGGCAGCGCCCCCGCTCCCGCCCCCGCCCCCGCCCCCGCACACCGCTCACCTGCAACACAATCGCCGCACGTGTCCCCCTTGTACCCTGCGTCGCACAGACACGTCCCGTTGCCCGGCCGAGTCCCGTCCCCCCGGCAGCGCCCCCGCTCCCGCCCCCGCCCCCGCCACCGCACACCGCTCACCTGCAACACAATCGCCGCACGTGTCCCCCTTGTACCCTGCGTCGCACAGACACGTCCCGTTGCCCAGCCGAGTCCCGTCCCCCCGGCAGCGCCCCCGCTCCCGCCCCCGCCCCCGCCCCCGCACACCGCTCACCTGCAACACAATCGCCGCACGTGTCCCCCTTGTACCCTGCGTCGCACAGACACGTCCCGTTGCCCAGCCGAGTCCCGTCCCCCCGGCAGCGCCCCCGCTCCCGCCCCCGCCCCCGCCCCCGCACACCGCTCACCTGCAACACAATCGCCGCACGTGTCCCCCTTGTACCCTGCGTCGCACAGACACGTCCCGTTGCCCAGCCGAGTCCCGTCCCCCCGGCAGCGCCCCCGCCCCCCGCACACCGCACCACCGGAGCTCAAGCAAGGCTGGCACTGCCTCCCGAAGTGATGCGCGGGGCAGCATACCTGATAAATAAGTATGTGAATGTGAAATATACAGCAGCTAGATTCCAAACAACTTACATTATATGAAGCAGTAAACAAGAGTAGCGCTGCCTAATTTTGTTACACTAATTGTATGTATGTACTCACTCAATTTATTGTACACAATAACAGGTTAAAACAATACACATATCACATAAGATTAAAGTACAACTTATCCCTAAAAGAGATCTCTTCCAGAGAGGGTTTTCTTCTCTTCTTCTCTTATCGTAATCAGATATCCGTAATAGAGAATATGCTAGCAGAATGAATAATAATAAAATGATTATATGAAGTAAACCTTAAAAAGATATGACACTTTCGAAAAATAATGTAATTTTTTTTATTGACTAAAAGTAAATTAAAAACCAAGATCAGGATTCTTATGTTTTAATAAACAAAAAATTAATAATGTACCTACACGCAATATTTCACGACCAAAACAGTAAATTACTCGTTTTTCCATACAATGGTAGTAGGGCCGCATAGTATATGACGTGACACACTATGCTCCATTAGTGTGGAGTTTTGGGGGCGTTTCGAGCGCTCGGATTTTATGCTGTACTTTGAAATCAATTTTGTCTTTTTTGTTGTCCTAATTGTACTTGTTTCATATACACATTTGTTCCTCTCTAAAAACTGGTTTGAATGGCATGAAAATGAATGAAAAAAAATGATGCATATTCTCTATTGTACAGCAAAATATAATCAGAAGGCGTCCCACAAATCGAAAATGAAGTAATTCTTCTCTGATTCTCTAATATGTAAGTGCGACAGAACTACCTTGCACTGTAGGCGCTCAGGAATGTTGCCCTTGGCAATACGGCTAACCTCAACTCTCCCACACCTCAGAGGTGTAATTCAGTCCAAAATGGTTGGCCATGAAGATTAAGGTGTGCAATAAAGACTATCAATATCATATTATAATCACCTCAAGTTTATCTATACAGATGAGGTTAAATAACACCGGAGGTTCGTCCTGGAGCCACCATTGTTCGACATGCTCCCGGGCCAGGCCGGCAGTCTCGAGGCACTTGCTCCGCATGTACTCCTCTTCGCACACACCCTGGAGGATATCCGTCAGTCGCTCCTGGCTATCACCCTCGAAGATTGGCGCTGTGCGATGGTAACCTGAAATAAAATTGCTGTTAGTGTTAGCCGTTACTGCATAGCTAAGAAATGAAATGAAATGAAATGAAAATAATTTATTCCAGAACAAGTCCATAGATAGATAGCATTATAAAATTAAAATTAAAAAAGACATTGAATTGAATTAAATTAAATTGAATAGATAAAATTAAAATTACAATAAATTAACATGAACCTCTCCAAATCGCGGGTTACTCCGAGCCCCGACGACAGGCCTATGGTACTCCCTCCAACGCTCGTGTAGCGGGCTGGCGTCCCACTCTCTTACCGCCGCGAGCATAGTGTTGGAGGAAGCGTAAATTGCCTTCCTGGCAGTGGCGGTCCTCTTGCGTAGCAGCGCGGGCCAGGCCGGCGCGCGCCCCTCCGCGAACATCGCGAAATTAATTAAGCGGACTCCTTAAGAAATTTTCGCGCTCATTTTAGCCCAGCGCCAAACTCACAGCATGCAAAAACATTAAACATGTGAGTTATAAGAATACATTACCCTTATAAAAGGACTCTATGAAGATTTTACAAGCAGAGCATGGCCCGGGTTCGTCGCTCCGAGGCCGGGACTCATCGCCAGCGCGCACGACAACACTCGAAACAACCACCGAAAATATCACGTAAAACAGCTTCCTAACCAGCCCCATATCATCAAATACCTTCTTCGATCCTTTAACAATATAGACATAGCATAAATACGTAAAAATGTTAATCTCCTTCATATATTTAGACATAAATAAGGAATGAGAAAAAAACTACTTCCACGACACTAAGCGCACGAGTACTTACGGTTAAAACTGATTGATGGTAAGTTTGGAGTCAGTTCATAATGTAATTTTTAAGTAAAAGCTGGCTTGAGCAATAATTTCCTGTAATATTATCACAATAGTTCAAAATCAATAAATTAAATTCAAACGCATTTTGACAGCAATGCAGGGCTGCCAGCTGATATTTTTAAATTATTCAGTCGTGACTCTGAAATTATACAAAATTGCGTGTCAGGATACATACACTGCATAAAAATCCTTTACAAACACAATATTGATTGTTAATGGCGTAAACTTACCTACACGATTGATTTATTTATTGAGTATGCACAAAACGCGATAACTTATTTGCCTGTTCGGAACGAAAAGAAAAAGAAGTCGATTGGCGCCAAATCCAAAACCCAACAATGACAAGTATCACAACCGTAGCAATTAGCGGCATTAAACAAAAATCGAAAGTCGAAACTCGCCATATCTCCTTCTCTGTCGCACTTTTGCATATTCAAGCGACAGAGATAGAGAGGATAGTTATATCGCGAGTTTCAACTTTCGACTTATTTTCATAGTAGAGTACCTAGCCCACAACGTCACTCTACGTAGTGATGGGTCCGAATTGTACGTGTAGAATAATAGAGTATGAACTTACATTATGAAATTAGGTTTTATGTATCCAATTATACATGAGGATCCAGGATACAAAAAGGATACAATCTGAGAGGCTACCGCGAACTGAAAACGAACGAAATTCGAATATGTCTCTCTCCGCCGCACGAATGAGCAAGTGAGACAGAGAGGGAGATATTCGAACTTCGTTCGTTTTCAGTCGCGGTAGTCCTCTGTCACCTAATTATACCCCTTCATGGTCAACTGATCCCACATAAAATTCATCCCGCGGGCTGAATTTGCCCCTGTGACTATCCTAAGAGCTTTGCTTTGGATCTTATCTAGTTTTTTAAGGTCTACTTTGTTACACGGTTCCAAGATAATGGAGCCAAAATCCAAGTGTGACCTAATCAAAACGTTGTACATTAATTTCTGGGAACATGCCATACGGCATTAAGTCCGCCTTTTGTACGATAAGGTTTCTTTTGTGCAATAAAGATTAAATAAATAAATAAATATGGGTGGGCTCCCCACCATACCCCCGACAGGGCGCGAATGATATTCAAATTCTTTTCACGTTTTGCCACGACGCTATTGATGTGGTCGGATGCTGATAATTTCGAGTCGCAAATAACCCCTAAGAATTTAGCTTTATCCCTGACTGGTATGGGTTGAGAACGAAACATGATGTCAACAGGAGGGAGAGTTCGTTTTTTTGAGAACACTAATGAGGAGCTCTTGGAGGGAGACAAGTCCAAACCGTGCGCATCTAGCCAAAGCCCGAGGGAGTTCAAGGCATTATTTATAAAGTTTGCCGCCTCACTAATGTTGGGGTGCTTACAATATATAGCTATGTCGTCCGCGAACTGGAGAATGTTGCAATGTTGGTTAATGGCATGGTCTAAATCAGACGTATATATGCTATAAAGTAATGGGCTCAAGACTGAGCCTTGAGGTAGGCCCTTCCATATTTGCTTAAAATGATCCTGGACGTTAGCGGCCCTTAACGAGATTTTTCTACCAGACAGGAGATTATTTATAAAGCGGGTTAATCTTTCCGGAACGCTCATACGGCGCAACTTATTACATAGTACCGAAATTAAGACATTGTCATAGGCAGCCGATATATCTAAGAAAACAGCAACCACGGATTGTTTTTGCGAGAATGCCAATGTAACCTCTGTAGACAGTATTGCATGGCTGTCAGTTACACTTCTTCCCTTTCTGAAGCCGTATTGGGATTCAGCAATGAACCCCGAATTTTCCACATGCCACTCCAGCCTGTTTTTGACCATATGTTCGACTATTTTGCATAAAACAGACGAGAGGGCAATAGGCCGATATGAATCGGGGAGCTCTGGGTTTTTACCCGGTTTGAGAATAGGTAAAATGGCCTGGTGTTTCCATGAATCCGGAATTTCCCCCGTTTCAAAAATTTTATTGACCAGGCCCAGAAAGAACGCTTGTCCCACTGGGCCGGCCTTTTTCAAGAAAGAGTATACTATGCCATCCAAGCCTGGGGATGAGTCCGTTGTTGGAGCAAGGGCCATTTTAAGTTCCTCAATTTTGAATTGGCTATCTAGGAAGTGGTTTGACCTATCAAATGAATAAGACTCCGGGATATCATCTCGGTTGGGGACAGTCGGAGGAGCCAATTTATTAAGGAATTCGTACGTCCAGGATAGGGAAGAATTTGAAGCCAATGGTGGGGCAACTCCTTTGCGGAATCTGCGGATATTCCTCCAGACAAGAGCTGGGGGAGTAGTAGGAGAAATGGACTCACAGAATGACCTCCAACCTGCGAACTTTTTTGATGATAGAATTTTACGGCATTTTGCCCTTATTTTTTTGAACCTAATGTAGTTGTCCAGATTTATATTGTTGGCATACTCCATCTCGGCCTCATTGCGTTCCTTCACCGCTGCCGAACATTCCGAATCCCACCACGGTTGTGAGGGTACCTGGTTGGTGTTAGTCCTTTTTAAGGGGATGGCCTCCTCAGCCGATTTGTGGATAGCTGTGACAAAGCCTCGTGAGATAATTTAATGTTTGATTGATCTTCCGAGGCAAGAGACTGTACTTCCCTATCCAGTGCAGAAGAATATTTATCCCAATCTGCTTTATTCAACCTATACCCTTGCAAGGGCGGTAAAGAGGGGAGGATGTTTGTTCTGGGGGGGAGAGAAATAAATATAGGAAAATGATCACTGTTATATGACAACGACGAAATATCCCATGATAGATCTGAAGCCATATCCGCGGAGCATAGAGATAAATCAACCACCGACGCATTTTGGCCAGGGGCCGTGCGTCTAGTTGGCCTGCCATCATTAATACAACAGAGGTTTAACTCATCCACTACCTCGAGCAGAAATCTACCGTTGTTGTCCGAGACGCCCGATCCCCAGCTGACATGGTGGCAATTGAGGTCCCCCATAATGACCACTGGCTCGGGAACATCCTTTACTAAAGCCCGGAATTCAGACAGTGTATTGCGAGAGGGGTGTGGTATGTAAACCGAAATGTATGACACTTTGCAGATGCTAGCCGCTACAATATAAATCTCCGTAGAGTTAGCCGGTAAAGGTATTTGTGAAAAGGGTATGTTGTTTTTAATGATTAGGGCTGACCCATCCCATCCATCCGCTCTATCATCTCTTAAAGTGTAATATCCAGGTAATTTAAAAGTCTGGTGTGGCTTAAGCCACGTTTCAGATATCGCAAATAGAGAGGTATTGTATTTTTTGGAGAAATAGAGTAATTCTGATTTTTTATTAGTAATACTACGAGCATTCCATTGAACGGCCGTAAGCATTGAGGAGCTTTTTATTAATAATTCACATAGAGTTTCTATTTTGGACGCAACGTTGGACGGTATTTTATCTAAACTAAGGAGCATTATGAGCGTGGACATAAGGGAATTAAGGACCCCGTCGTTTACGAAACCCTCGTCGGATGGGGTTGTGTTATATTGGGATTCAATTATATCCGGTGAAAATTGTTCCCTACTGTCCCTACTAGAGAGCGCGCAGCCGTTTTTAGGTGTGGGTATACGGAATTCGTTAATGATAGCTTGGTGGGCTTTCCTATCATATCCCTCCGGGAGGGGGGACCGAGGTTTCCTATTAAGTGTTACTGTCTTCCTGTAGGATACTGGCCCCGGCTTTACGCCCAGTGTATCCGCGTAGGTCCGTTTTGAAGACGCAAAACGTTGGGAGGCCTCAACAAACGAGATGGCCTCTTCTGTCATGGCCGCTTTGATTTTCAGTTGCCGGTCGTATTCCGGGCAAGCCTTATCCATTGCCGAGTGAGCGCCTGAGCAAAATAGACATAACTGAAACTATTATTAACAGTCGAATTATTGATCAAGTAGTGGTACTACTTGACGACGCTCAACATGGCTTTAGGACTGGTAGATCAACCACAACTAACCACATTTGCTTTGTGGATTACGTGACTACTGCTATGGATCATCGTTCTCAAGTTGATGCAGCCTATTTTGATTTTAAGAAGGCTTTCGACTTAGTCGACAACGATATCCTTTTACGTAAGTTGGCAGATTTGGGATTTGTACCTAAGCTGCTTCATTTTTTTGCAGACTATCTGCGCGGTCGCAGTCAGTATGTAACATTATCAGGGTATAGATCACGGCCTTACTACACTCGCTCTGGTGTAAGTCAGGGAAGCACACTAGGGCCGACTTTATTCCTGTTAATGATCAATGATCTGCCGAGGGTTGTCAGTGCAGCTCGGTGCCTACTGTTCGCGGATGACCTCAAGCTCTTTCTGCAAATAAGTCAACCAGAAGATTGCGCCAGGCTGCAGAATGATATTAATGCCGTTGAAGTTTGGAGTGACGCTAACAAATTACAATTTAATGCGTCCAAGTGTAAATTAATTTCTTTCACTAGAGCTCGTTCTCCAATTTATGTCACATATTATCTTCGTGATAATACGTTGGAAAGAGTTAGCGAGGTATCGGATTTAGGGCTTGCTTTGGATGCGGAGCTGGATTTTCGTTCGCATATGACGAAGATCTGTAAAGCTGCCACAAAGACGTTGGGATTTATAATGAGGGTAGCCGCGCAGTTCAAAGACCTCAGAGTAGCAAAAATCCTCTATAACGCTTACGTCCGAAGTAAGTTAGAGTTCGGGGCCATAGCCTGGGATCCATACGAGGATAAATACAGGCTGATTATAGAGAGGGTTCAAAGACGGTTCGCCCGATACCTTTATAAAAGGCAATACGGATACTACCCTCTACTGTATCCCTCTCTATTTGTCCTAGGGATGGTAGGTCTCGAGACACTGGAGCTAAGACGGAAACTGTTACTGGTAATGCATTATTATGGCGTCCTCAACAACACAGTAAATAACCCCTGTGTGTTGGAAAGCCTGGGTATCCACGTCCCAGTTTGGCGTCCCTGCCCCCCAGGCCTGAACGCGCTGCCCGCGCGGCACCCGCGGCGCCTGTTCGCGGGGAGGCCGAATCGCACGCGCCGCGCCGCGGGCGCGCCCACTGCAAGGGCCATCGCGCTCCTCAATGTCATATCCATAGATGCCCCACAGATCGACGTATTTGCAGACAGTGTGGGGAGTTTTCGCAGGAAAGTTTTTGAGTTTTTAAACAAATATCTGTGAGAAAGTTGTATATATATATAAGTGTGTTGTGTAATGACTGTATATCGAAACTAATGTATCAGTAGCTATTGTGAATTTGATATTATATGACTGAATTTTATATATTATTGTGAATTCTGTAATTGTGACTAGTATGTAAGCGATTTGGTGTATTTTACTGTTATGCTTATATATGTCTGAATAAATAAATAAATAAATAACATATCATTGTGGGACGTGCACTCACTACTCAGGTGGGCCTGACCGCATTTCGAACACCTAGGCTGGGATCTACAGTTGGCTTTTACGTGGCCGAATCTACAACATTGATAACACTGTACAACTGGAAAATTATACTTCTCAGTTGAGAAAGAATTATGGAATAGGAATACTTTCGGGGGTAGTTTTTGTCCGTCTATAGTTAAGGCCACCGTCTCCGTGGGAAGCCACTCTAAAGTCTCGTTTTCTTTTTTTTTACATTTAGGCGCCTAGCCTTTATGACCTTTCCGAATCCGTCAGGGGTAACAATACCTGCCACAATCTCCTCGTTAGATAGGTCCTTAGGGACCTTACGCAACCTCTGGACATTATAAGATGGGAAAATGATTACTGAGTGTTCTCGAGTTTGTTATGATTCTTTAAAAAAATATTAGCCGCATTGGCACTAACAAAATCAAGACTAATTCGATTTCGGCCCGCCTTATTAATGCCTCCCGGCTGCAAACCCTTTATATTGTGCGAGCAGAGGTACTGACCAAATTTCACAGGATTTAGAGTTGTTGCGTCTGAAGACGACTTATTTTGAATATGAACTAGACAGGGACCCGCGTCCCTATGAGAGTAACATTGTCTACCTGCAGGGGGCTGCGTTGGTAATTGAGGCTCGTTAGTCTTTGTCACTTTGTTTTTGTTAAGTGCATTAGAGGGGGAAGTCGAAGCAAGCCTTTTCTGCCCTTTAGACGTAACCGGTGTAAACTCAGGATAATCCATTTCTGGGTTTATGGAGGCCATTTGGTCTTCCATTGGGGGACTAATTGGCGTATTACTCGTATTAGGATCAGTTAACAGGTTATCACCGGCCGGCCCCAATGATGGGTCATGACTACCCATCATTATGCCGGCCCACAATACTCATTCGGGGGCTTTACTCTATTCACTAATAAAATACCATGCACCTATATCTAACCAAATTGAGGCACTAAATATATTAATATTATAAATTAGGCAAGAGAGATACCAAAAGCGTGTTTACCCTACCCGCACTCCACAGGAAAAAAAACCTGCTACTGTTTCATTGCACACGCCGAGACAGAACAATTCTGTCAAAACAGTAACCAAGAAAGAATTAACACCTCGCACAAAATGTATGAAAACACATCCTCGCACAGCTCTGGTGGATACGCAGCCTTAAAGGGGTGTTTGAAAACATAAAGACCATTTCTCTACAGAGCTCCGGACAGCGCTACGCCATCTTCGGCATGGCGGCGTGGGGCGTGGGCTGCGGCGAACGCCCAGCCGTGTACGTGAAAGTATCCAAGTTCTACGGCTGGCTCGGAGATGTGTTAGAGGCGAATGGGCTCGATAGCTCCTCCTATCATTTCGACGAACTTAATGTGTAAAGGCTCGACCACACCGCAGCTCAAAATACGCTGGTGAGCCGCTGCTAAGAGAAGGGCTGTTAGACCAGGTTAGAAAGTTAGGAGTTATAATTAAATGTCACGCATGAGTCGCGTCACTGCATTTGGAGCTACGGTATGGTCAAACCTTAATTCCTCAACCAATTCTCGGAATTTCAACGTGCGATACAGATTTTTATTAATTATTTTATTAATTTCGCTAGGCTAATTTCGATCGCAACTGTCCAATACAAAATCTTTGCCCAGTGGCGAATTTAGCAAGTGCCAAGTGCAATGGCTTTTGGGATTAATAAAACTCCTAAATTGAACTATCCGACCTTTATTTCCAAACGGTTTTACCATTGTTTTTGCAGATAAACGTTTCTGGATGAATAGAATAAATTTCATAGATAACATGTCATTTACACAAAGGGTCGCAGTTCTAACCTACTTTTCTGGTAGACCAGAAGGGCTGTACGTAATGGCCTTTTACTTGACTTGTACCTAAAAAGTTAATGGTTTCTAAAAATTTTTATGAAATTCTAAAAATGAAAATTCTGCGAAACAATACATTCTACGACACGTTTGTCAATGAAATGAGGGGATACCTTTACAAACGCTATTATATGGTGACCAACGTCAGATCGCTGGCGCGTCATACTTAATCAGCCAGCACGCTGTGAGCCCTAACAAGTAACGGTTTCTGAATACTTCTATGAAATTCTATGACATGAAAATTCAATGAAACATTACATGTTAAGAAACGTTTGTCGATGAAATAAAGGGATACAAGGCCAGCAGCCCCGCGTACGCCATGTCTATTATATAGTGAGCGGCAGGTCGAGCAGCGAGGCGTGTCCACTGGCGCGGCAGTAGTACTCTGCTAGTGCGATGTAGGACAGCGTGAGCGCGCCCACGCCCGCCGCCAGCGCCGGCGCGCGCGGGTACAGCACGCCGCCCGCCACCAGCAGCCCCACGTACGTCATGTATCTGCGGACAACGTGCCATCAATAGTACATTACTTGAGTAGGGCGGTATACAAAGAATGTCGCAGATCGCAGGCATTTGAAGACCGAAGGCAGGGGCGTTAAATATCCGATCTGAGGCTTTCTTTAATTACCGCCTCTGTTAAGTACCAAAAATTTCCCTTGTTCCCCGTACATAACGAGCACTGGTAGGAGATAATTCATTCATTTCATTCAATACGGCCGACCAATTGTGTAAAGGGATTTAAAAAAAAGTGTTCCATAACCCGGTTTTGAACCAATAATGTAAAGGTTTAGGTGTGTAGTTCTGGCGCTTTAGGGTCGCATTTCTACTAACACTCCTCCTCGCTTCGCTCGTCGTCGTACCTACACCTACCTGTCTTAGAGTAGCACATGTAGATGGAGGAACTATTGGGAAAAAATATCACTAAAAACAAAACCGGGTTATGTAGCAGTATTTTTTGTCCTTGTACATAACTGGTCGGCCATATTGGTTTTGTAAGGGGTAACTTTCATTTGAAATACCTAGTTGTGTACCGTAATGTAAATAATTGTGACTAGTATGCAAGCGATTGGGTGTAATTCACTGTTATGCTTGATTTATACTTGTAAAGCTGGCCAAAGAGTATAATAAGAAGCTGGCAACGGATGACGAATGAAACACTTATCTATTTCGAGACTGACGTTTATTATTTTGACTCGCGGTAGGCCGCGAAATACCAAAGTACCCACAATACCCACATATGTATTAGTATACAGCGATGCTTATGTTTGACCAAAGACAATGGAGTACAAGTATTGATTGTTCTCTGCATACATTGCTACATGTCTCGCTTAAAATTTATTATAGTCGCTGTTACGTCGTAGTTCATCTTATTATCACAGATGGCGTTGTTTTCAATATAAGCTCGTACGACCTTGAGCTAGCGCGGTGAAATATGTAGTACAGTAGTAAGGTCTAAAGACTAGATACAAAATTTCGGCGCGCCGGTCAGTTATGTTTTGGTCGAGTGGTTCTGGTATTTGATTTAAAAGTTTGAGTACTCGGGTTCAAGCCCTGTCTCTTGGTTTATTTTTTCTATACTAAGCGTGCTTCTTTTTTATTTTATTTTTAGGTACCTTTATCAATTGTCAGTTAATATTTTTTTAAAAGTAGGTAATTTTTTTTATACAACGCCGGTGGGAAACATGCGTAAGGGCCACTTGATGGTAAGCGGCCACCGCAGCCTATAGACGCCCGCAACTCCAAAGGAGTCACGTACGCGTTGCCGACCCTTTATGAAATTTGAGAATTCACTGTGTTGACAGCAGAAGGGACAAATTTAGATCCCTCGCTCTCAACACAGTGCATCCTCGGGAGCTCTGGCAACCTTTTTTTTATTTATTTCGCAGGTTGACCGCTTCGAAAGTTACTTTTGCTCGAAAGACGTAAGAAGAAGAAGTTTATTCGTACATAAAAGTTTACAGGTATAGTTGAACATATCATCATTTAAAAGTAATGTACAGAGTGGATTTTTCGTTATGCGGTTCGACTGGCCCCTACACTAGGCTAAGCCTGTCCCGTAGGTAGCCATTTCAAATATGGATTAACAATATGTGCGCGAGAAGTCAGAAAAGATGACAATACAATATAATTATTATTACTAACATATACTAGATATAAAAATGGAAACAAGCATAGAATCTACGGATTGAGAGTAAGTATGTGTTTAGTGTGTATGCGTGGGCGTGTACATGAGTGTGTGTTAGTGCGTGTGTGTGTCTGTGTGTGTAGGTATTGATTTATTTAGTCACTCTCAACATGTCAAAGTCTCATGTAATTAATAATATCATACATTAATTCAATATTGATGACAGATTACTTGACCTAAAGCTTTTGCAAATTTAGACTATACCTGTAATGAAGCTACTTTTGTGCCTTATAGTTACATCCTGACGTCAGGGCCTGTACTACGAACTTTGTATCGTGCCATCCCTTTCACTCTCGTGTTATAAACTATATGAGTGAAAGGGACGGCACGGTAAGAAGTTCGGATTTCGAAATTCGGAGTAGACACAGACATCAGAGTAAACTATGATATCTGTGTAAGTGGACCCTCAGAGCGATGCGAATGATATCTCGTTCTATCTTATAGCGACGTATCGCTCTGCGGCCCTTAGCGGACTGCTGGAACGGCAGGATGCGACTTATAAATTTGGTTATTAAGGTAAGATAAACAATAATAAATAAGTCCGCCCTTCGTATTTATATTCTTTTTGTGAAATAAAGTTTAATAGTATATTATGCAACTGGTGTATAAGAGGGGTATAAAAAGGCGAGTGGTGTGGGTTGCGATGTGAGCCTTGGCGAACATCGCAAGTAAAGACACCACGAGCCTTTTTATACCAGTTATACACCGTTGCATACAATACTTTTTCTACGACTTATTTCAAATAAAAAGTAAGTATTTTTCTGACTTTTCGTGCATCATATTTCCCCTTAGTAATTATGCAACTTACCTACGCAATTTCTTCAGTAATGCTCTGTAATGCTATGTAACTTATACGTGGATTTTTAAAAGAATCAACGTACCTACACATCTTCATGGACACAAAAAAATCGTTTTATTTAAGTAATATAATCATTTATCAGCTTGAATGTTTTCGTTTTCAATTAAGAATTTGGTGGGAAAACAAAAATATGACACTTTGTTTATGCTTTTTTTATTTTTATTTATTTGCTAGACTTAGCATCCGACCTAAACTGAATTCAAATCCGGATCGAATATTAATTCGTTTTCATAAATATATCCGAAAATAGATAAAACTTGTTAAACAACACAAAAAACATGATAAAGGTATGGATTCATATCAGTAAATAACATTATGCATTAATAATTCATAAAAATTATAGCAAAGTTGCGTTAAGTTGGCCGCACTGATTTTAATCATAAGAGTTTCACTTGAACGCAGCGAAGAATGACTACTAAAGTCTGTGGCACCCAACCCTGCTTTTATTTTTCATTAAAGTAGGGTAAGGAGTGTGTTTTTGGGCAATAGACTAGATAGACTTTTTACAGAATAAATAAAGTATGTCTTTATATTAGAGTTCATGATTGCGTAAGTCGCGAAAAAAGTACAGGAGTAAAAAAATAAATAAATTATTGAATGTCATTGTGATCGATAAGACAAACGATTTTTACCCTTCATACGGCCTAGGTAAGGCCTTTAGACATAGGAAAACAACATAGTAAATTATATAACATACTCGTACTACGATATAATAACGATACGATAAGTACGCGTACATATACGTACCTAAAGCCGTGTCTCGACTCTCGATACTTATCGCGGCAACATTTTGTGACTAGTAGTGCCATCTGGCTGTGCTTTTTAACCTGTTAAGAGACTTCCAAAGAGATAGCAATCTATAGTTGTCCTCCATTATCTTTGGTATGACTAAAATAAATAAATAAAATATAATTTCCCACCACCATTACCACCGGAAATAAACAATTAATTTACCAATACAGTTCATCCATTATCATAGAGCCACACGTCGTCTCTAACTCTGTAAATAACGAAAACAAATAATACAGATAATCCAAAATAACCTGAGAGTGTATGATGGTCGCGTGCTAGCGTGATAACGACAAGTTATAGCATCTGTTACTTTCTATCGAGTGGTATCAAAAAGTGACAGATGCTTATCTTATCGCTTATCAGTATACTTATCTCCTTTAATTAAACTTTTGCTACTAGTAATGTTCATGTTGATACATCATTGGTTCAACTTGGCTGAAATAGAGTAGGGTAACTGTGTTATTGAATGCTGAACTTGATTAGATTTAACCATGTAATTAACCCTGCTCTGTGTTGGTCGACTTGACACTAGTGCTGTATGTGCACTTGGTCAATTATGCGCTTACTTATTGATCATGCTGTGTGGACTTGCTTTGGATGTCATGTTGGTCTATAAACTACTGATTTTGTGCAAACTTAACTGTATCATTTATTGTGTGATGTCTGTATAGTGTACCTTTCTTAATAAAAAAATAAATAAATAAAGTCATATCACGCTATCACGCGACCATAATAGGGGGTCAGTAAATAAAAAAATAAGGTACCTACACTGTAACCTTCTTAAAATGCGCCTCCTATCTATTTGCGTAATTTTACCCCCTCATGCATAACCGTTCATCAATCCTGTTCTAGTTAATATGCCGCTAAAGTTCGTGTCCTTATCTATCACTTGGACATTTATGTTTGTGAGAAAGGGACAGAACAGATGTTACTGGCTTTTGAGACACAGGGAAACCTACTTTAAAAGCCGGGGCTTCAACTATTATGTACCTATGTTTATAGTTGCAATAAAGAATTATTATTATTATATTATTATTCATTAGGAGGATTGTTTAGCAGAATTTTACCATACAAAAAGCGGCAACGGTTTTCCTCCCTCTAATTGTGAACTACATGATTGAACTTGCATGATTTTTAGAAATGTTGTAGATATCACTGAATACTCGGTTTAGGCTCGGTTTTATAAAGATCTGTTAGACCTTATGTCGGTTTGTTATGTCAAAAATGTACTGAGTTACTGAAATTTGATCTGACATTTGGTCTAACGGATCTTTATAAAACCCGGTCTTATACGATTTGTCAAGTACCCAATTTACCTGTACCTTTTGCTGTGTCCCCTCTTTCCCGTATCCCGTTACAGGCGCTATAACAGTTAAACGGTCGGACTATAGTTACACTATGTTTATGGGTGGATCAACTATTCTTTGTTGCTCGTTACCATGGTTACGTCTCCTGAGTCACTCTTTAAAACGGTGATTTTATAGGGTTGAAATCTACCAAACATACGTTTGACACATGAGCATATATCCATTTGGACATGCATCATTTCTTGAGCATGCTTGAAGTCCGTATTATAAACATTTTTCTAAGAAACACGATTACTGTTGTCTACTCGCTGACGGGACAGTATAACAACAAGAAAAAGTTGATTGACCCTTATACATTATAAATTTTCAGCTATCAGCTACTTCTGCGGACTGTGCAGTTAATAGGGTAAAGGTACCTGGTCGTGGTCAGCTGGTACACGTCGTCTCGTACCCGGTCCCGCACGCACATGTCCCCCTTCCACCAGTAGCCCCTCGCGCATAGGAAACACCTGTTTGGGCCGTGGCCGTAGCAGCCCTGTGCAACATATTCATCACTATCATCATCATTATTATCATTATTTACTTTAAGACTTAGGTTAGATTTTATAATCACTACATAGTATAAAACAAAGTCGCTTTCTCTGTCCCTATGTCCCTATATCCCTATTTATGCTTAAATCTTTAAAACTACGCAACGGATTTTGATGTGGTTTTTTTAATAGAGTGATTGAAGAGGAAGGTTTATATGTATAATAACATCCATTAAATAGTGCACCCTTGCGAAGCCGGGGCGGGTCGCTAGTAATTATATAAACAGTAAAATATAAAAATACACTTACAAAACATAAAATCATTATATCATCATTTTTTTTCCTTAGGCTAGGTTTTTACAATATCCTTATAAAAAGTAAAATATAAAAATACACTTACAAAACATAAAAATATTATAAAATCCTAACCTAGGGTGCCGCCGGCAGCGAGGCGGGGCCTAAGCTACCGGTGGTGTCGGGCGACACTCGACAGAGAGAGGAACCTCCTGTCTATCCGTGCCGTGTCCAGGAGTACCGCCTTCTGTATCTGACCCTTGACCCAGCCATCTAGCGAGAGTCTCTTGAGGTGTTGGTCGAGACTCTTCGCTATAAAACCGTTCGCAGAAACGACTATCGGGACAATAGTAATAATTTTATAATCATCATCCACATATATATTATATATGTACACTTGTATGACCTCTTCGAGCTGAGACACAACTAGTTTCTAGCGGAGATGTTGTCTCTTTCACACCTCAGATTCGGTTGAAGCCGCTCAACCAATCTCAATGGAGCGCAAACATACAGTATTCCAGTGTTTAAACCGCCTGCGTGATCGTGTCGGAGGTTTCCTCCGGATTTTCCCCAGGCTACTCTCCAACCGCACACTCCTATCGCTTTATTGGGCCCGGCCAGGTTAAAAAAAATATGTCTCACTTTACGGAGCTGATCAACACTTACCTTGCAGGCCCTGTCGCAGGCCATAAACTTGTAGGAGCCCAAAGAGTTGAGACAGAACTAGTTTCTAGCGCGGATGTTGATGTCTCAGTTTGCTGAATAGTTGACAGAACTGATAAACACGTACCTTGCAGGCCCTGTCGCAGGCCATACACTCGTAGGAGCCCGTCGAGTTGAGACAGAACTCGTTTTTAGCGCAGATGTTGATGTCGTCACACTCGTAGATGTCGTGGCATCCCTCGTCTAGCACCAAAGTGAAGCCTGGCCTGTGAATGAAAAAAATATCAGTCTCAAAGAACCCATATTTATTAGTAGGTACGTTCGCCCGGTGTCCGCTTTGACACCTAATCCAAGATAGTACCGTAGACACCTTGTTTTAGAATTTTACGGAAAAGACTGCCATCTGACATTCCAAACCGGAGCGAGAACTAAAAATTGTTAGGATCAGTGGCAGCTGCTGACTAAGAGAACCGGTGGTGCGCTAAATTATGGAATATTAATTAGGTAACTTAAATTTATACATTACATTCAAGTTCACATTTTTATTTTAGTTATAAGTTAAAATAAACAATTATCAAAATATTTTTGTGGGCAATCTTACACAAATCAACCTGGTCCCAAACTAAGCAAAGCTTGTACTATGGGTACTAGGCGACGATATACATATTTATATAGATAAATATATACTTAAATACATAGAAAACATCCAAGACTCAGGAACAAATATTCGTGTTCATCACACAAATACATGCCCTGACCGGGATTCGAACCCGGGACCTCCAGCTTCGAAGGCAGGGTCACTACCAACTAGGCTAAAGCGGTCGTCAAAACAATGAATATCATACGAATATTCGAATACCGGCGCATTGCAAGGCCAAGGACAAACGTACATACTAATATTATATTGATAAATTGATAAATAAATACTTAAATACATAGAAAATATCCAAGACCCGGGAACAAATATTCGTGCTCATCACACAAATAAATGCCCTGACTGGGATTCGAACCCGGGACTATCAGCTTCGAAGGCAGGGTCACTTACCTAGGCAAAAGCAGTCGTCATACTGCGAAGGCAGATAATTTCCGAAATTTCTTCATTGATTTTGTACGGAGTATCTTCCGTCTCACACATGATAGACCAAGAAAATTAGCGAGACCTGGACATAATGCGATAACCAGTTGTTTTTATAACTTTATCGGATATTAATGTTTAGTATGAAATATTAATTGGATATATTAAGCAAAAAATGCGTGATCGTAACGTATTAAAAAAAAATCGTGAGTTATCGACTATCGTACACTACCTAACTTTTTTCTACAGGCAAAATAGGTAACCAAATACCATGTTAGTATAATTTTGAGGTGGACTCAAATGCGATCAGTGAATAGCAAAATTAACCTGAAACCAAATTCGCAAGTACTTTTTTTTTCACAGATTCCATCTGATCTCAATATCTAGATAGGCAAAAATGGTAACTATGATGGTTGTGTCTGTTAAAGCTATATTGTGTCTGTTTAGACATTTCAGACCAAAATTAAACATTAATTTTTAACGTTTTAATAATAACGTATTTCTCAGTAGGCAATAATCGTAACTGTGATTTTTTTGTTTATTAATAGCTTTTTGTGTAGTATAATCATGTTTTCATCAATATTAAACACATTAATGTCACGCTTAAGAAATTGAAAATCAAATTGAAAATACGTGCGAACTTGTCGTGGAGCGGGATACATGCGGTGGGTGCGGTGTGGGGAGAGAGCGGAGCGCCAGCGGCGAGCGTGCGGCGGATCGGACCTGTCGTAACGAGTGCGATATGAAGTACTCACCTCAATGCTCATGCGTTGACAAAAATGTCGTAAGCGCCGCAGGATTTCATACATCTTACGCGTTTACGTCACACGGTCAAATTTTTGTAACGAACGGAACGTTTACCTATCTTGTTACTTAATTTAATTTGTAACTCACGATATGGCAATAAAGATTTCAAATTCAAATTCCAACTGCTGCCGTGGTGTGATATATCTAAATACATGAAAGAAGAAACTGACTGATTGACATATCAACGCATAGCCCAAACCGCTGGTTCTAGAGATTCCAAATTTGGCACGTAGGTTCCTTGTAAGGCCAGCAGGTGCACTAAGAAAGGATTTTCCAAATTTCTCCCCCTAAAGGGGTGAAACGGGAGTCCAGAGTTTGTATGAAAAACCGTATTTATTGAAGTGAGAGATATAAAACTTTGTATATAGACTCTGTATTTAAATATATTAATGACGTATTTCAGCGCTTTTCTAAACTGCTCCACTAAAGGGGTGAAAAGGGGGTTCAAAGTTTGTACGGGAAGCAAATTTTTTTTGAAGTGAGATATTTGAAACTTCTTATATAGTCTCTGTTTAAATACAACAAAACACGTTTCAGCGTTTTTCGAAATTGCTTCCTTTAAAGGGCGAAAAGAGGGTTCCAAGTTTGTGCGGGGAGCAAATTTTCTCTTTTCTTAAAGATCGATATGGGTGTCATTTTCGAGATTCCTCGGGGTGCTGATTACGAAAATGACATGCATTTTCAAATCAAAGATGGCGGAAATTCATGTTTCTTAAAAATCGATATGGGTGTCACCTTTGTGGTTCCTCGGGGTGCCGATTACGAAAATGACATAGATTTTCAAATCCAAGATGGCGGACATTTATTTTTCTTAATTATCGATATGGGTGTCACTCTCGAGGTTTCTCGAAGCGCCGATTACTAAAATGATATGGATTTACAAATCCAAGATGTCGGACATTAATTTTTCTTAAAAATCGATATGGGTGTCATCGTCGAGGTTCATCGAGGTGCCGATTACGAAAATGACATGCATTTTGAAATCGAAGACGGCGGACATTTATTTTTCTTAATTATCGATATGGGTGTCATTCTCGAGGTTCCTCGAGGTACCGATTGCTAAAAATACATGGATTTTCAAATCCAAGATGGCGGACATTTATTTTTCTTAAAAATAAATATGGGTGTCATCTTCGAGGTTCCTCGGGGTGCAGTTTACAAAAATGACATGCATTTTCAAATCCATGATGGCGGACATTTATTTTTCTTAAAAATCGTTATGGGTGTCATCTTTGAGGTTCCTCTGGGTGCCGATTACGAAAATGACACACAGATTATATATATATATATATATATATATATATATATATATATATATAATATATATATATATGTATATATATAATATGGTTATTATTTAATAAATAATAGAATAAAATCTATACAATCTTTACGAAAATAAATTGGCTGTTGTATTATTAAAATAAAAACCGGCCAAGTGCGTGTCGAATCACACACAATGAAGTGTTCCATACCAACACCTACTAGTCCACATTTAAAACCACTACCCAATACATTGAATCTAAGAAAGTATCTACATTTGGAACTCACGTCACTTACGACCTTTTGTTAAGGCAAGACACTTTTTCCGCGAAAACACAAAAACCGTAAAATCTGCCTTGTTCAAAACAAAAATCGTTGAAAGTATTTATTAATGCACACTTTAATTTTTTCAGAATTTTAAACTTCATAGTTTGGAAATTAGAGGGGGGGGGGGAGCTTGTGGGTTTAAAAATGGGTTAACACGAAACACTTTTCAAAGTGGTCAAAAAAGGGCAAAAGGAACGCAACTCAATTTTGACAATATCAGATTCAAACAAGTTCTGAATCTGACATTGACAATCTGACAAAGCTTTATCACTTTGGGATGCTTGTTTGTTTCTGAGGTTTGTTAATTTCATTTATATTTGTATCAGCCTCGGTAGAAACATTTAACCGATACATGAACATCTGTGTATGTACCTTGTAGTGTGGCTGTACTTGTATTGTTGATGTGGTTTGCATTTTGGACTGCGACATACGATTCCGGAATTACTTTTAATGTTGTTTTTATTCCGCCTCATTGATGTTATATCATTAGTAAGCTAATTATTTATATGTCAGTTCAAATGATAACATCTTGTAGTGATAGTATGGGTCTAATCTATGTGTTTTTTTTTTGATTACCCAAGCATACTCAAATTATCAAGTTGGAATAATAACTATACTGCTGTAGTTCTTGAGTACTTACGAGTATATTACGTGTTTAGTGTTAATTATGAGGTTTACTATTGGGTGGTCATATTATATAAGTCTATGGATCTCAAATCTTTTGCAGTGCCAATCAAAGGAATTACTTAGAATCTTCTAACTTCTTATTAGTTTGATTCACCTGACTGAGCATTCCAAAATAAAACAGCCTCTAGAATAAATACCATTTTTATATGAACTTAAGTATAAATATAATGCATGAAAGTGGTTGGTGACTATCATATACACTACATCTGAAAAAAGCCCTGTTTTTGCTGCTAACAGATACTAAGTATATGTTGGTACCTTACCTCACCTCATTTGAAGTAGGACATTCAACCACCTCATTTTTGGAAATAAGGTACTCCTTCAAACTCATTTTAAATTCATGTCCTACCCAACATTAAATCATATATCTCATTTTGAACAATTTAGTTGTTATCGATTTAATAAACACAATATTTCAATAAATTTCCGCCCCAGCCGAACCGTGATGCACCCCACGTGCTTATAAAAGTTTGACAATCATTGACTATAAGCCTATAATAAATGAATGCACGAGCCGACTACCACACGAGAATACGATAGCTCGCGAGTAGCGACAGCCCGGCCGCGAGTTGAGAAACAAAGAAATTACGACCTTATCCTGCAAGACATAATGTTCATATTAAAACGCAAGTAAGAGAAGATAACAATTAATTGATAATCGTGGATATTTTTTGTTTAATTTGTTTATTTTAGTGCTAGTAATATGTTGAAGGCATAAATTAAACACTTTTGAAGTAGTTACGTATTTTGCCTTTCCAAAAATTACCAATATTTGTGATTTTAGAGATCCGCAAAGTGAATTAGTTTAATTTTTAATAATTTATCAACACACATAATATACTACTCAGAATAAATTGTTGAATTACAGTTATCTATAATGCCTGATAAGATAAGCCAGAAAATGTGTAACTTACCGAAAGTTCTTTATTAATGATAGTACCGATTGATTAATTAGTTTAATTTTGATTTATTTAACTGGAATGCAAGCGTCATATCATAATAGAGGTACTTTTACGAAGTTACATATTATGCTGTACTTATAAAATCAAAATGTGTTTAAAATTTAGTTTTTCGGTTTTTTTACAGTGACGCGCAACCTTAAAAAGTTTAATTTCTATTATTTTAAGTATAACTAACAATACTTCATATCATAGAAAAAGAAAATTGCAGTTATCTTTTATGTCCAGGTTTCGCTAATTTTCTTGGTCTATGAGGCGATCTAACTGTTCTAATAGAATTCTCATAGAATGGGGGCTATCGTTTTTGTGCTCACCAGTTGGGGCCACTGTCGACTACGATCCTGCTGTCAAAAAATGTTATTGATTATTATGGGCATAAAAACGAAGTTTACACTTGAATCATGTTTAAAACCTTAAAACCGTACCGTAAAAATATCGAACATCCCGTATTTTGTAGTGCAGTCCCAAAAAAAGGAGGAAATAAGTTTCCGAAAAACAAAACTGTCACAAAGCACTGACAGTCATTGACCCGTTACTCATATTTGCCATAATAAAGCTCAGGTATTGAAAAATAGGCGCCATATTGTACCAATTAGATATTAACCCGCGTACCGCAATCACAAAGAGTGACATTTGACATTTCGGATACCTCACGATACACTAGCGCCTCTAGCGGCGAATTCATACGCGAAGCCCTCATTGCACACACACAGCGAAAAATAGTTTTAATCACTATGACATAATGTAGTGGTTTCTTTGCAAATATTTAAATATGAAAATATTTAATATGATTGTATGTTTGTATATTTGAGATAGTGCAATGCACGAGTGCATCTAAAGGTGCAGCCACCACTGGTTGGGATTACAGCGATTTCCACACGATGTTAGACAGACGAAATGTACATTTGTAAGAATCTTGACATGTATAAATTAAATAGTGACGTTCACAATAATAAAACCAGAAACAAAAATTAATTAACCATTCCCGGATATCGTCTCGGTAAAGTAAATATGTCCTATGTAATATGCTGAAATTGTCAATAAGTAGATTTAATTCCAGCGTTAAACGCCATCTCTTATAAAAATCTTATTACACTATAAATGAATTTATTGAAGATAAAGCCGCATTTATGTAAAATATATGTATATTTAGTATTAAAATGACGTGTAAAAGAGCTAGGTTAGGCCTAGTTACACTACAAATATCAATACAATATAAATATTTTGATTTTTATCCCTGTGTCGAGGTCTCTTTCGCCCGAATATGAAAGTGCGACATAGAGGCATATACTTCGTGTCGCGACGTATCATGTACAATGATGTCGCGAAGACCTTAACTAGGGTTCGGTGCGTGTGTATCCGCCTTAAGAGATTGTCTGCCCTGGCAAGGTAGAAGAATGTTTTTTCCTTGAGGGTAGGCCTTTATTTATTTATTTAATCTTTATTGCACAAAAGAAACCTTATCGTACAAAAGGCGGACTTAATGCCGTATGGCATTCTCTACCAGTCAACCTTAAGGCGAAGCAGAAAGATTTGTTGGCGGTGCAACTAACAACTAACGAAACTCAAAATTAATATTATATATAATTATTTGGCCTTTGGTGTGAATAAGCATTTATATTCCGCCCGGAGACTTCACTTTCATTGTTTGCCTTTGGCGCGTTAACTAAGTCTCGAAGAAGTCCGGAGTACCTATTCTCTTCAAGGAGTTAAGGACTACGCGGCTAGTCCCTAGAAAGCTAAGTGTCCTAGTTTCTTAGTATCTTATTTGTTCTATTTGGTTTGATACTAAGTGTCCTAGTATCTCGGTATCTTGATTGTTCTATATGTTCTGATTTCTGATATGATTATGCTATGCAATTTATATATTCTAGATGATGTTCTGAGTATATTAAAGGGGGTGTAACTCAGTGGTAGAGTTGTTTCCCGAGGGGTACATATGTTGGTATTTAACCCTATATGGATCAAGAAAATGGTGTTAGATAAATAAGACGAACCGGGGTAATCTTCCCGGGTGAAATGTCTCTAATGAAGGACTGGTAGTCAGTACATTTATACGCTAAGAGCTAGGCACAATGTGGCAGTGGAAGTCATGGGTATTTAAACCCACAGGTGGTGAATGTGAACGGCAGGAGGTGGGTGCGAAGCAGATTGAACTCTAGGGACTGCGTCGGCTAGTTCAAGGTAGGATTCAAATCCTTGAACACACACATTAACTAGCCCGTTGTCGTGGCGTCCTCGATATTTTATCGCAGTCTATATTTATTCACATATGATCATATGACTGTACATGGTTATCATGTTACACGTAAATGTGTAATATGCAGTTGTAAAGAGGAAGTCACGACACTTCGCTTTCAGTTCGCGGTCTCTTCTGCTTACCGACACGCCAAGCAGTCCAGCGGAGTCCCGCCTCGACAGCCGCCCACGCACGCGTAATGACACCGCTTACATTCCACGCCAGATTCTTCGGTCGCCATGTAATAACCTGATAAAATAGGCAATTATATTTGACAACAGTAACAATACAGTATTTTTACATTACTATCAAATAACATTTACGGAATAAATCTGTATTTCCCTAGAAACTTCATAATTATTAACAGTGTTATTGATTTTCATAAAGTGCCTGATTTGACTGTTAATTCTGCGAGCTGTGTCCGCTGTCCCGTCCCCCCGGCAGCGCCCCCGCTCCCGCCCCCGCCCCCGCCCCCGCACACCGCTCACCTGCAACACAATCGCCGCACGTGTCCCCCTTGTACCCTGCGTCGCACAGACACGTCCCGTTGCCCAGCCGAGTCCCGTCCCCCCGGCAGCGCCCCCGCTCCCGCCCCCGCCCCCGCCCCCGCACACCGCTCACCTGCAACACAATCACCGCACGTGTCCCCCTTGTACCCTGCGTCGCACAGACACGTCCCGTTGCCCAGCCGAGTCCCGTCCCCCCGGCAGCGCCCCCGCCCCCGCTCCCGCCCCCGCACACCGCTCACCTGCAACACAATCGCCGCACGTGTCCCCCTTGTACCCTGCGTCGCACAGACACGTCCCGTTGCCCAGCCGAGTCCCGTCCCCCCGGCAGCGCCCCCGCTCCCGCCCCCGCCCCCGCCCCCGCACACCGCTCACCTGCAACACAATCGCCGCACGTGTCCCCCTTGTACCCTGCGTCGCACAGACACGTCCCGTTGCCCAGCCGAGTCCCGTCCCCCCGGCAGCGCCCCCGCTCCCGCCCCCGCCCCCGCCCCCGCACACCGCTCACCTGCAACACAATCGCCGCACGTGTCCCCCTTGTACCCTGCGTCGCACAGACACGTCCCGTTGCCCGGCCGAGTCCCGTCCCCCCGGCAGCGCCCCCGCTCCCGCCCCCGCCCCCGCCACCGCACACCGCTCACCTGCAACACAATCGCCGCACGTGTCCCCCTTGTACCCTGCGTCGCACAGACACGTCCCGTTGCCCAGCCGAGTCCCGTCCCCCCGGCAGCGCCCCCGCTCCCGCCCCCGCCCCCGCCCCCGCACACCGCTCACCTGCAACACAATCGCCGCACGTGTCCCCCTTGTACCCTGCGTCGCACAGACACGTCCCGTTGCCCGGCCGAGTCCCGTCCCCCCGGCAGCGCCCCCGCTCCCGCCCCCGCCCCCGCCACCGCACACCGCTCACCTGCAACACAATCGCCGCACGTGTCCCCCTTGTACCCTGCGTCGCACAGACACGTCCCGTTGCCCAGCCGAGTCCCGTCCCCCCGGCAGCGCCCCCGCTCCCGCCCCCGCCCCCGCCCCCGCACACCGCTCACCTGCAACACAATCGCCGCACGTGTCCCCCTTGTACCCTGCGTCGCACAGACACGTCCCGTTGCCCAGCCGAGTCCCGTCCCCCCGGCAGCGCCCCCGCTCCCGCCCCCGCCCCCGCCCCCGCACACCGCTCACCTGCAACACAATCGCCGCACGTGTCCCCCTTGTACCCTGCGTCGCACAGACACGTCCCGTTGCCCAGCCGAGTCCCGTCCCCCCGGCAGCGCCCCCGCCCCCCGCACACCGCACCACCGGAGCTCAAGCAAGGCTGGCACTGCCTCCCGAAGTGATGCGCGGGGCAGCATACCTGATAAATAAGTATGTGAATGTGAAATATACAGCAGCTAGATTCCAAACAACTTACATTATATGAAGCAGTAAACAAGAGTAGCGCTGCCTAATTTTGTTACACTAATTGTATGTATGTACTCACTCAATTTATTGTACACAATAACAGGTTAAAACAATACACATATCACATAAGATTAAAGTACAACTTATCCCTAAAAGAGATCTCTTCCAGAGAGGGTTTTCTTCTCTTCTTCTCTTATCGTAATCAGATATCCGTAATAGAGAATATGCTAGCAGAATGAATAATAATAAAATGATTATATGAAGTAAACCTTAAAAAGATATGACACTTTCGAAAAATAATGTAATTTTTTTTATTGACTAAAAGTAAATTAAAAACCAAGATCAGGATTCTTATGTTTTAATAAACAAAAAATTAATAATGTACCTACACGCAATATTTCACGACCAAAACAGTAAATTACTCGTTTTTCCATACAATGGTAGTAGGGCCGCATAGTATATGACGTGACACACTATGCTCCATTAGTGTGGAGTTTTGGGGGCGTTTCGAGCGCTCGGATTTTATGCTGTACTTTGAAATCAATTTTGTCTTTTTTGTTGTCCTAATTGTACTTGTTTCATATACACATTTGTTCCTCTCTAAAAACTGGTTTGAATGGCATGAAAATGAATGAAAAAAAATGATGCATATTCTCTATTGTACAGCAAAATATAATCAGAAGGCGTCCCACAAATCGAAAATGAAGTAATTCTTCTCTGATTCTCTAATATGTAAGTGCGACAGAACTACCTTGCACTGTAGGCGCTCAGGAATGTTGCCCTTGGCAATACGGCTAACCTCAACTCTCCCACACCTCAGAGGTGTAATTCAGTCCAAAATGGTTGGCCATGAAGATTAAGGTGTGCAATAAAGACTATCAATATCATATTATAATCACCTCAAGTTTATCTATACAGATGAGGTTAAATAACACCGGAGGTTCGTCCTGGAGCCACCATTGTTCGACATGCTCCCGGGCCAGGCCGGCAGTCTCGAGGCACTTGCTCCGCATGTACTCCTCTTCGCACACACCCTGGAGGATATCCGTCAGTCGCTCCTGGCTATCACCCTCGAAGATTGGCGCTGTGCGATGGTAACCTGAAATAAAATTGCTGTTAGTGTTAGCCGTTACTGCATAGCTAAGAAATGAAATGAAATGAAATGAAAATAATTTATTCCAGAACAAGTCCATAGATAGATAGCATTATAAAATTAAAATTAAAAAAGACATTGAATTGAATTAAATTAAATTGAATAGATAAAATTAAAATTACAATAAATTAACATGAACCTCTCCAAATCGCGGGTTACTCCGAGCCCCGACGACAGGCCTATGGTACTCCCTCCAACGCTCGTGTAGCGGGCTGGCGTCCCACTCTCTTACCGCCGCGAGCATAGTGTTGGAGGAAGCGTAAATTGCCTTCCTGGCAGTGGCGGTCCTCTTGCGTAGCAGCGCGGGCCAGGCCGGCGCGCGCCCCTCCGCGAACATCGCGAAATTAATTAAGCGGACTCCTTAAGAAATTTTCGCGCTCATTTTAGCCCAGCGCCAAACTCACAGCATGCAAAAACATTAAACATGTGAGTTATAAGAATACATTACCCTTATAAAAGGACTCTATGAAGATTTTACAAGCAGAGCATGGCCCGGGTTCGTCGCTCCGAGGCCGGGACTCATCGCCAGCGCGCACGACAACACTCGAAACAACCACCGAAAATATCACGTAAAACAGCTTCCTAACCAGCCCCATATCATCAAATACCTTCTTCGATCCTTTAACAATATAGACATAGCATAAATACGTAAAAATGTTAATCTCCTTCATATATTTAGACATAAATAAGGAATGAGAAAAAAACTACTTCCACGACACTAAGCGCACGAGTACTTACGGTTAAAACTGATTGATGGTAAGTTTGGAGTCAGTTCATAATGTAATTTTTAAGTAAAAGCTGGCTTGAGCAATAATTTCCTGTAATATTATCACAATAGTTCAAAATCAATAAATTAAATTCAAACGCATTTTGACAGCAATGCAGGGCTGCCAGCTGATATTTTTAAATTATTCAGTCGTGACTCTGAAATTATACAAAATTGCGTGTCAGGATACATACACTGCATAAAAATCCTTTACAAACACAATATTGATTGTTAATGGCGTAAACTTACCTACACGATTGATTTATTTATTGAGTATGCACAAAACGCGATAACTTATTTGCCTGTTCGGAACGAAAAGAAAAAGAAGTCGATTGGCGCCAAATCCAAAACCCAACAATGACAAGTATCACAACCGTAGCAATTAGCGGCATTAAACAAAAATCGAAAGTCGAAACTCGCCATATCTCCTTCTCTGTCGCACTTTTGCATATTCAAGCGACAGAGATAGAGAGGATAGTTATATCGCGAGTTTCAACTTTCGACTTATTTTCATAGTAGAGTACCTAGCCCACAACGTCACTCTACGTAGTGATGGGTCCGAATTGTACGTGTAGAATAATAGAGTATGAACTTACATTATGAAATTAGGTTTTATGTATCCAATTATACATGAGGATCCAGGATACAAAAAGGATACAATCTGAGAGGCTACCGCGAACTGAAAACGAACGAAATTCGAATATGTCTCTCTCCGCCGCACGAATGAGCAAGTGAGACAGAGAGGGAGATATTCGAACTTCGTTCGTTTTCAGTCGCGGTAGTCCTCTGTCACCTAATTATACCCCTTCATGGTCAACTGATCCCACATAAAATTCATCCCGCGGGCTGAATTTGCCCCTGTGACTATCCTAAGAGCTTTGCTTTGGATCTTATCTAGTTTTTTAAGGTCTACTTTGTTACACGGTTCCAAGATAATGGAGCCAAAATCCAAGTGTGACCTAATCAAAACGTTGTACATTAATTTCTGGGAACATGCCATACGGCATTAAGTCCGCCTTTTGTACGATAAGGTTTCTTTTGTGCAATAAAGATTAAATAAATAAATAAATATGGGTGGGCTCCCCACCATACCCCCGACAGGGCGCGAATGATATTCAAATTCTTTTCACGTTTTGCCACGACGCTATTGATGTGGTCGGATGCTGATAATTTCGAGTCGCAAATAACCCCTAAGAATTTAGCTTTATCCCTGACTGGTATGGGTTGAGAACGAAACATGATGTCAACAGGAGGGAGAGTTCGTTTTTTTGAGAACACTAATGAGGAGCTCTTGGAGGGAGACAAGTCCAAACCGTGCGCATCTAGCCAAAGCCCGAGGGAGTTCAAGGCATTATTTATAAAGTTTGCCGCCTCACTAATGTTGGGGTGCTTACAATATATAGCTATGTCGTCCGCGAACTGGAGAATGTTGCAATGTTGGTTAATGGCATGGTCTAAATCAGACGTATATATGCTATAAAGTAATGGGCTCAAGACTGAGCCTTGAGGTAGGCCCTTCCATATTTGCTTAAAATGATCCTGGACGTTAGCGGCCCTTAACGAGATTTTTCTACCAGACAGGAGATTATTTATAAAGCGGGTTAATCTTTCCGGAACGCTCATACGGCGCAACTTATTACATAGTACCGAAATTAAGACATTGTCATAGGCAGCCGATATATCTAAGAAAACAGCAACCACGGATTGTTTTTGCGAGAATGCCAATGTAACCTCTGTAGACAGTATTGCATGGCTGTCAGTTACACTTCTTCCCTTTCTGAAGCCGTATTGGGATTCAGCAATGAACCCCGAATTTTCCACATGCCACTCCAGCCTGTTTTTGACCATATGTTCGACTATTTTGCATAAAACAGACGAGAGGGCAATAGGCCGACATGAATCGGGGAGCTCTGGGTTTTTACCCGGTTTGAGAATAGGTAAAATGGCCTGGTGTTTCCATGAATCCGGAATTTCCCCCGTTTCAAAAATTTTATTGACCAGGCCCAGAAAGAACGCTTGTCCCACTGGGCCGGCCTTTTTCAAGAAAGAGTATACTATGCCATCCAAGCCTGGGGATGAGTCCGTTGTTGGAGCAAGGGCCATTTTAAGTTCCTCAATTTTGAATTGGCTATCTAGGAAGTGGTTTGACCTATCAAATGAATAAGACTCCGGGATATCATCTCGGTTGGGGACAGTCGGAGGAGCCAATTTATTAAGGAATTCGTACGTCCAGGATAGGGAAGAATTTGAAGCCAATGGTGGGGCAACTCCTTTGCGGAATCTGCGGATATTCCTCCAGACAAGAGCTGGGGGAGTAGTAGGAGAAATGGACTCACAGAATGACCTCCAACCTGCGAACTTTTTTGATGATAGAATTTTACGGCATTTTGCCCTTATTTTTTTGAACCTAATGTAGTTGTCCAGATTTATATTGTTGGCATACTCCATCTCGGCCTCATTGCGTTCCTTCACCGCTGCCGAACATTCCGAATCCCACCACGGTTGTGAGGGTACCTGGTTGGTGTTAGTCCTTTTTAAGGGGATGGCCTCCTCAGCCGATTTGTGGATAGCTGTGACAAAGCCTCGTGAGATAATTTAATGTTTGATTGATCTTCCGAGGCAAGAGACTGTACTTCCCTATCCAGTGCAGAAGAATATTTATCCCAATCTGCTTTATTCAACCTATACCCTTGCAAGGGCGGTAAAGAGGGGAGGATGTTTGTTCTGGGGGGGAGAGAAATAAATATAGGAAAATGATCACTGTTATATGACAACGACGAAATATCCCATGATAGATCTGAAGCCATATCCGCGGAGCATAGAGATAAATCAACCACCGACGCATTTTGGCCAGGGGCCGTGCGTCTAGTTGGCCTGCCATCATTAATACAACAGAGGTTTAACTCATCCACTACCTCGAGCAGAAATCTACCGTTGTTGTCCGAGACGCCCGATCCCCAGCTGACATGGTGGCAATTGAGGTCCCCCATAATGACCACTGGCTCGGGAACATCCTTTACTAAAGCCCGGAATTCAGACAGTGTATTGCGAGAGGGGTGTGGTATGTAAACCGAAATGTATGACACTTTGCAGATGCTAGCCGCTACAATATAAATCTCCGTAGAGTTAGCCGGTAAAGGTATTTGTGAAAAGGGTATGTTGTTTTTAATGATTAGGGCTGACCCATCCCATCCATCCGCTCTATCATCTCTTAAAGTGTAATATCCAGGTAATTTAAAAGTCTGGTGTGGCTTAAGCCACGTTTCAGATATCGCAAATAGAGAGGTATTGTATTTTTTGGAGAAATAGAGTAATTCTGATTTTTTATTAGTAATACTACGAGCATTCCATTGAACGGCCGTAAGCATTGAGGAGCTTTTTATTAATAATTCACATAGAGTTTCTATTTTGGACGCAACGTTGGACGGTATTTTATCTAAACTAAGGAGCATTATGAGCGTGGACATAAGGGAATTAAGGACCCCGTCGTTTACGAAACCCTCGTCGGATGGGGTTGTGTTATATTGGGATTCAATTATATCCGGTGAAAATTGTTCCCTACTGTCCCTACTAGAGAGCGCGCAGCCGTTTTTAGGTGTGGGTATACGGAATTCGTTAATGATAGCTTGGTGGGCTTTCCTATCATATCCCTCCGGGAGGGGGGACCGAGGTTTCCTATTAAGTGTTACTGTCTTCCTGTAGGATACTGGCCCCGGCTTTACGCCCAGTGTATCCGCGTAGGTCCGTTTTGAAGACGCAAAACGTTGGGAGGCCTCAACAAACGAGATGGCCTCTTCTGTCATGGCCGCTTTGATTTTCAGTTGCCGGTCGTATTCCGGGCAAGCCTTATCCATTGCCGAGTGAGCGCCTGAGCAAAATAGACATAACTGAAACTATTATTAACAGTCGAATTATTGATCAAGTAGTGGTACTACTTGACGACGCTCAACATGGCTTTAGGACTGGTAGATCAACCACAACTAACCACATTTGCTTTGTGGATTACGTGACTACTGCTATGGATCATCGTTCTCAAGTTGATGCAGCCTATTTTGATTTTAAGAAGGCTTTCGACTTAGTCGACAACGATATCCTTTTACGTAAGTTGGCAGATTTGGGATTTGTACCTAAGCTGCTTCATTTTTTTGCAGACTATCTGCGCGGTCGCAGTCAGTATGTAACATTATCAGGGTATAGATCACGGCCTTACTACACTCGCTCTGGTGTAAGTCAGGGAAGCACACTAGGGCCGACTTTATTCCTGTTAATGATCAATGATCTGCCGAGGGTTGTCAGTGCAGCTCGGTGCCTACTGTTCGCGGATGACCTCAAGCTCTTTCTGCAAATAAGTCAACCAGAAGATTGCGCCAGGCTGCAGAATGATATTAATGCCGTTGAAGTTTGGAGTGACGCTAACAAATTACAATTTAATGCGTCCAAGTGTAAATTAATTTCTTTCACTAGAGCTCGTTCTCCAATTTATGTCACATATTATCTTCGTGATAATACGTTGGAAAGAGTTAGCGAGGTATCGGATTTAGGGCTTGCTTTGGATGCGGAGCTGGATTTTCGTTCGCATATGACGAAGATCTGTAAAGCTGCCACAAAGACGTTGGGATTTATAATGAGGGTAGCCGCGCAGTTCAAAGACCTCAGAGTAGCAAAAATCCTCTATAACGCTTACGTCCGAAGTAAGTTAGAGTTCGGGGCCATAGCCTGGGATCCATACGAGGATAAATACAGGCTGATTATAGAGAGGGTTCAAAGACGGTTCGCCCGATACCTTTATAAAAGGCAATACGGATACTACCCTCTACTGTATCCCTCTCTATTTGTCCTAGGGATGGTAGGTCTCGAGACACTGGAGCTAAGACGGAAACTGTTACTGGTAATGCATTATTATGGCGTCCTCAACAACACAGTAAATAACCCCTGTGTGTTGGAAAGCCTGGGTATCCACGTCCCAGTTTGGCGTCCCTGCCCCCCAGGCCTGAACGCGCTGCCCGCGCGGCACCCGCGGCGCCTGTTCGCGGGGAGGCCGAATCGCACGCGCCGCGCCGCGGGCGCGCCCACTGCAAGGGCCATCGCGCTCCTCAATGTCATATCCATAGATGCCCCACAGATCGACGTATTTGCAGACAGTGTGGGGAGTTTTCGCAGGAAAGTTTTTGAGTTTTTAAACAAATATCTGTGAGAAAGTTGTATATATATATAAGTGTGTTGTGTAATGACTGTATATCGAAACTAATGTATCAGTAGCTATTGTGAATTTGATATTATATGACTGAATTTTATATATTATTGTGAATTCTGTAATTGTGACTAGTATGTAAGCGATTTGGTGTATTTTACTGTTATGCTTATATATGTCTGAATAAATAAATAAATAAATAACATATCATTGTGGGACGTGCACTCACTACTCAGGTGGGCCTGACCGCATTTCGAACACCTAGGCTGGGATCTACAGTTGGCTTTTACGTGGCCGAATCTACAACATTGATAACACTGTACAACTGGAAAATTATACTTCTCAGTTGAGAAAGAATTATGGAATAGGAATACTTTCGGGGGTAGTTTTTGTCCGTCTATAGTTAAGGCCACCGTCTCCGTGGGAAGCCACTCTAAAGTCTCGTTTTCTTTTTTTTTACATTTAGGCGCCTAGCCTTTATGACCTTTCCGAATCCGTCAGGGGTAACAATACCTGCCACAATCTCCTCGTTAGATAGGTCCTTAGGGACCTTACGCAACCTCTGGACATTATAAGATGGGAAAATGATTACTGAGTGTTCTCGAGTTTGTTATGATTCTTTAAAAAAATATTAGCCGCATTGGCACTAACAAAATCAAGACTAATTCGATTTCGGCCCGCCTTATTAATGCCTCCCGGCTGCAAACCCTTTATATTGTGCGAGCAGAGGTACTGACCAAATTTCACAGGATTTAGAGTTGTTGCGTCTGAAGACGACTTATTTTGAATATGAACTAGACAGGGACCCGCGTCCCTATGAGAGTAACATTGTCTACCTGCAGGGGGCTGCGTTGGTAATTGAGGCTCGTTAGTCTTTGTCACTTTGTTTTTGTTAAGTGCATTAGAGGGGGAAGTCGAAGCAAGCCTTTTCTGCCCTTTAGACGTAACCGGTGTAAACTCAGGATAATCCATTTCTGGGTTTATGGAGGCCATTTGGTCTTCCATTGGGGGACTAATTGGCGTATTACTCGTATTAGGATCAGTTAACAGGTTATCACCGGCCGGCCCCAATGATGGGTCATGACTACCCATCATTATGCCGGCCCACAATACTCATTCGGGGGCTTTACTCTATTCACTAATAAAATACCATGCACCTATATCTAACCAAATTGAGGCACTAAATATATTAATATTATAAATTAGGCAAGAGAGATACCAAAAGCGTGTTTACCCTACCCGCACTCCACAGGAAAAAAAACCTGCTACTGTTTCATTGCACACGCCGAGACAGAACAATTCTGTCAAAACAGTAACCAAGAAAGAATTAACACCTCGCACAAAATGTATGAAAACACATCCTCGCACAGCTCTGGTGGATACGCAGCCTTAAAGGGGTGTTTGAAAACATAAAGACCATTTCTCTACAGAGCTCCGGACAGCGCTACGCCATCTTCGGCATGGCGGCGTGGGGCGTGGGCTGCGGCGAACGCCCAGCCGTGTACGTGAAAGTATCCAAGTTCTACGGCTGGCTCGGAGATGTGTTAGAGGCGAATGGGCTCGATAGCTCCTCCTATCATTTCGACGAACTTAATGTGTAAAGGCTCGACCACACCGCAGCTCAAAATACGCTGGTGAGCCGCTGCTAAGAGAAGGGCTGTTAGACCAGGTTAGAAAGTTAGGAGTTATAATTAAATGTCACGCATGAGTCGCGTCACTGCATTTGGAGCTACGGTATGGTCAAACCTTAATTCCTCAACCAATTCTCGGAATTTCAACGTGCGATACAGATTTTTATTAATTATTTTATTAATTTCGCTAGGCTAATTTCGATCGCAACTGTCCAATACAAAATCTTTGCCCAGTGGCGAATTTAGCAAGTGCCAAGTGCAATGGCTTTTGGGATTAATAAAACTCCTAAATTGAACTATCCGACCTTTATTTCCAAACGGTTTTACCATTGTTTTTGCAGATAAACGTTTCTGGATGAATAGAATAAATTTCATAGATAACATGTCATTTACACAAAGGGTCGCAGTTCTAACCTACTTTTCTGGTAGACCAGAAGGGCTGTACGTAATGGCCTTTTACTTGACTTGTACCTAAAAAGTTAATGGTTTCTAAAAATTTTTATGAAATTCTAAAAATGAAAATTCTGCGAAACAATACATTCTACGACACGTTTGTCAATGAAATGAGGGGATACCTTTACAAACGCTATTATATGGTGACCAACGTCAGATCGCTGGCGCGTCATACTTAATCAGCCAGCACGCTGTGAGCCCTAACAAGTAACGGTTTCTGAATACTTCTATGAAATTCTATGACATGAAAATTCAATGAAACATTACATGTTAAGAAACGTTTGTCGATGAAATAAAGGGATACAAGGCCAGCAGCCCCGCGTACGCCATGTCTATTATATAGTGAGCGGCAGGTCGAGCAGCGAGGCGTGTCCACTGGCGCGGCAGTAGTACTCTGCTAGTGCGATGTAGGACAGCGTGAGCGCGCCCACGCCCGCCGCCAGCGCCGGCGCGCGCGGGTACAGCACGCCGCCCGCCACCAGCAGCCCCACGTACGTCATGTATCTGCGGACAACGTGCCATCAATAGTACATTACTTGAGTAGGGCGGTATACAAAGAATGTCGCAGATCGCAGGCATTTGAAGACCGAAGGCAGGGGCGTTAAATATCCGATCTGAGGCTTTCTTTAATTACCGCCTCTGTTAAGTACCAAAAATTTCCCTTGTTCCCCGTACATAACGAGCACTGGTAGGAGATAATTCATTCATTTCATTCAATACGGCCGACCAATTGTGTAAAGGGATTTAAAAAAAAGTGTTCCATAACCCGGTTTTGAACCAATAATGTAAAGGTTTAGGTGTGTAGTTCTGGCGCTTTAGGGTCGCATTTCTACTAACACTCCTCCTCGCTTCGCTCGTCGTCGTACCTACACCTACCTGTCTTAGAGTAGCACATGTAGATGGAGGAACTATTGGGAAAAAATATCACTAAAAACAAAACCGGGTTATGTAGCAGTATTTTTTGTCCTTGTACATAACTGGTCGGCCATATTGGTTTTGTAAGGGGTAACTTTCATTTGAAATACCTAGTTGTGTACCGTAATGTAAATAATTGTGACTAGTATGCAAGCGATTGGGTGTAATTCACTGTTATGCTTGATTTATACTTGTAAAGCTGGCCAAAGAGTATAATAAGAAGCTGGCAACGGATGACGAATGAAACACTTATCTATTTCGAGACTGACGTTTATTATTTTGACTCGCGGTAGGCCGCGAAATACCAAAGTACCCACAATACCCACATATGTATTAGTATACAGCGATGCTTATGTTTGACCAAAGACAATGGAGTACAAGTATTGATTGTTCTCTGCATACATTGCTACATGTCTCGCTTAAAATTTATTATAGTCGCTGTTACGTCGTAGTTCATCTTATTATCACAGATGGCGTTGTTTTCAATATAAGCTCGTACGACCTTGAGCTAGCGCGGTGAAATATGTAGTACAGTAGTAAGGTCTAAAGACTAGATACAAAATTTCGGCGCGCCGGTCAGTTATGTTTTGGTCGAGTGGTTCTGGTATTTGATTTAAAAGTTTGAGTACTCGGGTTCAAGCCCTGTCTCTTGGTATATTTTTTCTATACTAAGCGTGCTTCTTTTTTATTTTATTTTTAGGTACCTTTATCAATTGTCAGTTAATATTTTTTTAAAAGTAGGTAATTTTTTTTATACAACGCCGGTGGGAAACATGCGTAAGGGCCACTTGATGGTAAGCGGCCACCGCAGCCTATAGACGCCCGCAACTCCAAAGGAGTCACGTACGCGTTGCCGACCCTTTATGAAATTTGAGAATTCACTGTGTTGACAGCAGAAGGGACAAATTTAGATCCCTCGCTCTCAACACAGTGCATCCTCGGGAGCTCTGGCAACCTTTTTTTTATTTATTTCGCAGGTTGACCGCTTCGAAAGTTACTTTTGCTCGAAAGACGTAAGAAGAAGAAGTTTATTCGTACATAAAAGTTTACAGGTATAGTTGAACATATCATCATTTAAAAGTAATGTACAGAGTGGATTTTTCGTTATGCGGTTCGACTGGCCCCTACACTAGGCTAAGCCTGTCCCGTAGGTAGCCATTTCAAATATGGATTAACAATATGTGCGCGAGAAGTCAGAAAAGATGACAATACAATATAATTATTATTACTAACATATACTAGATATAAAAATGGAAACAAGCATAGAATCTACGGATTGAGAGTAAGTATGTGTTTAGTGTGTATGCGTGGGCGTGTACATGAGTGTGTGTTAGTGCGTGTGTGTGTCTGTGTGTGTAGGTATTGATTTATTTAGTCACTCTCAACATGTCAAAGTCTCATGTAATTAATAATATCATACATTAATTCAATATTGATGACAGATTACTTGACCTAAAGCTTTTGCAAATTTAGACTATACCTGTAATGAAGCTACTTTTGTGCCTTATAGTTACATCCTGACGTCAGGGCCTGTACTACGAACTTTGTATCGTGCCATCCCTTTCACTCTCGTGTTATAAACTATATGAGTGAAAGGGACGGCACGGTAAGAAGTTCGGATTTCGAAATTCGGAGTAGACACAGACATCAGAGTAAACTATGATATCTGTGTAAGTGGACCCTCAGAGCGATGCGAATGATATCTCGTTCTATCTTATAGCGACGTATCGCTCTGCGGCCCTTAGCGGACTGCTGGAACGGCAGGATGCGACTTATAAATTTGGTTATTAAGGTAAGATAAACAATAATAAATAAGTCCGCCCTTCGTATTTATATTCTTTTTGTGAAATAAAGTTTAATAGTATATTATGCAACTGGTGTATAAGAGGGGTATAAAAAGGCGAGTGGTGTGGGTTGCGATGTGAGCCTTGGCGAACATCGCAAGTAAAGACACCACGAGCCTTTTTATACCAGTTATACACCGTTGCATACAATACTTTTTCTACGACTTATTTCAAATAAAAAGTAAGTATTTTTCTGACTTTTCGTGCATCATATTTCCCCTTAGTAATTATGCAACTTACCTACGCAATTTCTTCAGTAATGCTCTGTAATGCTATGTAACTTATACGTGGATTTTTAAAAGAATCAACGTACCTACACATCTTCATGGACACAAAAAAATCGTTTTATTTAAGTAATATAATCATTTATCAGCTTGAATGTTTTCGTTTTCAATTAAGAATTTGGTGGGAAAACAAAAATATGACACTTTGTTTATGCTTTTTTTATTTTTATTTATTTGCTAGACTTAGCATCCGACCTAAACTGAATTCAAATCCGGATCGAATATTAATTCGTTTTCATAAATATATCCGAAAATAGATAAAACTTGTTAAACAACACAAAAAACATGATAAAGGTATGGATTCATATCAGTAAATAACATTATGCATTAATAATTCATAAAAATTATAGCAAAGTTGCGTTAAGTTGGCCGCACTGATTTTAATCATAAGAGTTTCACTTGAACGCAGCGAAGAATGACTACTAAAGTCTGTGGCACCCAACCCTGCTTTTATTTTTCATTAAAGTAGGGTAAGGAGTGTGTTTTTGGGCAATAGACTAGATAGACTTTTTACAGAATAAATAAAGTATGTCTTTATATTAGAGTTCATGATTGCGTAAGTCGCGAAAAAAGTACAGGAGTAAAAAAATAAATAAATTATTGAATGTCATTGTGATCGATAAGACAAACGATTTTTACCCTTCATACGGCCTAGGTAAGGCCTTTAGACATAGGAAAACAACATAGTAAATTATATAACATACTCGTACTACGATATAATAACGATACGATAAGTACGCGTACATATACGTACCTAAAGCCGTGTCTCGACTCTCGATACTTATCGCGGCAACATTTTGTGACTAGTAGTGCCATCTGGCTGTGCTTTTTAACCTGTTAAGAGACTTCCAAAGAGATAGCAATCTATAGTTGTCCTCCATTATCTTTGGTATGACTAAAATAAATAAATAAAATATAATTTCCCACCACCATTACCACCGGAAATAAACAATTAATTTACCAATACAGTTCATCCATTATCATAGAGCCACACGTCGTCTCTAACTCTGTAAATAACGAAAACAAATAATACAGATAATCCAAAATAACCTGAGAGTGTATGATGGTCGCGTGCTAGCGTGATAACGACAAGTTATAGCATCTGTTACTTTCTATCGAGTGGTATCAAAAAGTGACAGATGCTTATCTTATCGCTTATCAGTATACTTATCTCCTTTAATTAAACTTTTGCTACTAGTAATGTTCATGTTGATACATCATTGGTTCAACTTGGCTGAAATAGAGTAGGGTAACTGTGTTATTGAATGCTGAACTTGATTAGATTTAACCATGTAATTAACCCTGCTCTGTGTTGGTCGACTTGACACTAGTGCTGTATGTGCACTTGGTCAATTATGCGCTTACTTATTGATCATGCTGTGTGGACTTGCTTTGGATGTCATGTTGGTCTATAAACTACTGATTTTGTGCAAACTTAACTGTATCATTTATTGTGTGATGTCTGTATAGTGTACCTTTCTTAATAAAAAAATAAATAAATAAAGTCATATCACGCTATCACGCGACCATAATAGGGGGTCAGTAAATAAAAAAATAAGGTACCTACACTGTAACCTTCTTAAAATGCGCCTCCTATCTATTTGCGTAATTTTACCCCCTCATGCATAACCGTTCATCAATCCTGTTCTAGTTAATATGCCGCTAAAGTTCGTGTCCTTATCTATCACTTGGACATTTATGTTTGTGAGAAAGGGACAGAACAGATGTTACTGGCTTTTGAGACACAGGGAAACCTACTTTAAAAGCCGGGGCTTCAACTATTATGTACCTATGTTTATAGTTGCAATAAAGAATTATTATTATTATATTATTATTCATTAGGAGGATTGTTTAGCAGAATTTTACCATACAAAAAGCGGCAACGGTTTTCCTCCCTCTAATTGTGAACTACATGATTGAACTTGCATGATTTTTAGAAATGTTGTAGATATCACTGAATACTCGGTTTAGGCTCGGTTTTATAAAGATCTGTTAGACCTTATGTCGGTTTGTTATGTCAAAAATGTACTGAGTTACTGAAATTTGATCTGACATTTGGTCTAACGGATCTTTATAAAACCCGGTCTTATACGATTTGTCAAGTACCCAATTTACCTGTACCTTTTGCTGTGTCCCCTCTTTCCCGTATCCCGTTACAGGCGCTATAACAGTTAAACGGTCGGACTATAGTTACACTATGTTTATGGGTGGATCAACTATTCTTTGTTGCTCGTTACCATGGTTACGTCTCCTGAGTCACTCTTTAAAACGGTGATTTTATAGGGTTGAAATCTACCAAACATACGTTTGACACATGAGCATATATCCATTTGGACATGCATCATTTCTTGAGCATGCTTGAAGTCCGTATTATAAACATTTTTCTAAGAAACACGATTACTGTTGTCTACTCGCTGACGGGACAGTATAACAACAAGAAAAAGTTGATTGACCCTTATACATTATAAATTTTCAGCTATCAGCTACTTCTGCGGACTGTGCAGTTAATAGGGTAAAGGTACCTGGTCGTGGTCAGCTGGTACACGTCGTCTCGTACCCGGTCCCGCACGCACATGTCCCCCTTCCACCAGTAGCCCCTCGCGCATAGGAAACACCTGTTTGGGCCGTGGCCGTAGCAGCCCTGTGCAACATATTCATCACTATCATCATCATTATTATCATTATTTACTTTAAGACTTAGGTTAGATTTTATAATCACTACATAGTATAAAACAAAGTCGCTTTCTCTGTCCCTATGTCCCTATATCCCTATTTATGCTTAAATCTTTAAAACTACGCAACGGATTTTGATGTGGTTTTTTTAATAGAGTGATTGAAGAGGAAGGTTTATATGTATAATAACATCCATTAAATAGTGCACCCTTGCGAAGCCGGGGCGGGTCGCTAGTAATTATATAAACAGTAAAATATAAAAATACACTTACAAAACATAAAATCATTATATCATCATTTTTTTTCCTTAGGCTAGGTTTTTACAATATCCTTATAAAAAGTAAAATATAAAAATACACTTACAAAACATAAAAATATTATAAAATCCTAACCTAGGGTGCCGCCGGCAGCGAGGCGGGGCCTAAGCTACCGGTGGTGTCGGGCGACACTCGACAGAGAGAGGAACCTCCTGTCTATCCGTGCCGTGTCCAGGAGTACCGCCTTCTGTATCTGACCCTTGACCCAGCCATCTAGCGAGAGTCTCTTGAGGTGTTGGTCGAGACTCTTCGCTATAAAACCGTTCGCAGAAACGACTATCGGGACAATAGTAATAATTTTATAATCATCATCCACATATATATTATATATGTACACTTGTATGACCTCTTCGAGCTGAGACACAACTAGTTTCTAGCGGAGATGTTGTCTCTTTCACACCTCAGATTCGGTTGAAGCCGCTCAACCAATCTCAATGGAGCGCAAACATACAGTATTCCAGTGTTTAAACCGCCTGCGTGATCGTGTCGGAGGTTTCCTCCGGATTTTCCCCAGGCTACTCTCCAACCGCACACTCCTATCGCTTTATTGGGCCCGGCCAGGTTAAAAAAAATATGTCTCACTTTACGGAGCTGATCAACACTTACCTTGCAGGCCCTGTCGCAGGCCATAAACTTGTAGGAGCCCAAAGAGTTGAGACAGAACTAGTTTCTAGCGCGGATGTTGATGTCTCAGTTTGCTGAATAGTTGACAGAACTGATAAACACGTACCTTGCAGGCCCTGTCGCAGGCCATACACTCGTAGGAGCCCGTCGAGTTGAGACAGAACTCGTTTTTAGCGCAGATGTTGATGTCGTCACACTCGTAGATGTCGTGGCATCCCTCGTCTAGCACCAAAGTGAAGCCTGGCCTGTGAATGAAAAAAATATCAGTCTCAAAGAACCCATATTTATTAGTAGGTACGTTCGCCCGGTGTCCGCTTTGACACCTAATCCAAGATAGTACCGTAGACACCTTGTTTTAGAATTTTACGGAAAAGACTGCCATCTGACATTCCAAACCGGAGCGAGAACTAAAAATTGTTAGGATCAGTGGCAGCTGCTGACTAAGAGAACCGGTGGTGCGCTAAATTATGGAATATTAATTAGGTAACTTAAATTTATACATTACATTCAAGTTCACATTTTTATTTTAGTTATAAGTTAAAATAAACAATTATCAAAATATTTTTGTGGGCAATCTTACACAAATCAACCTGGTCCCAAACTAAGCAAAGCTTGTACTATGGGTACTAGGCGACGATATACATATTTATATAGATAAATATATACTTAAATACATAGAAAACATCCAAGACTCAGGAACAAATATTCGTGTTCATCACACAAATACATGCCCTGACCGGGATTCGAACCCGGGACCTCCAGCTTCGAAGGCAGGGTCACTACCAACTAGGCTAAAGCGGTCGTCAAAACAATGAATATCATACGAATATTCGAATACCGGCGCATTGCAAGGCCAAGGACAAACGTACATACTAATATTATATTGATAAATTGATAAATAAATACTTAAATACATAGAAAATATCCAAGACCCGGGAACAAATATTCGTGCTCATCACACAAATAAATGCCCTGACTGGGATTCGAACCCGGGACTATCAGCTTCGAAGGCAGGGTCACTTACCTAGGCAAAAGCAGTCGTCATACTGCGAAGGCAGATAATTTCCGAAATTTCTTCATTGATTTTGTACGGAGTATCTTCCGTCTCACACATGATAGACCAAGAAAATTAGCGAGACCTGGACATAATGCGATAACCAGTTGTTTTTATAACTTTATCGGATATTAATGTTTAGTATGAAATATTAATTGGATATATTAAGCAAAAAATGCGTGATCGTAACGTATTAAAAAAAAATCGTGAGTTATCGACTATCGTACACTACCTAACTTTTTTCTACAGGCAAAATAGGTAACCAAATACCATGTTAGTATAATTTTGAGGTGGACTCAAATGCGATCAGTGAATAGCAAAATTAACCTGAAACCAAATTCGCAAGTACTTTTTTTTTCACAGATTCCATCTGATCTCAATATCTAGATAGGCAAAAATGGTAACTATGATGGTTGTGTCTGTTAAAGCTATATTGTGTCTGTTTAGACATTTCAGACCAAAATTAAACATTAATTTTTAACGTTTTAATAATAACGTATTTCTCAGTAGGCAATAATCGTAACTGTGATTTTTTTGTTTATTAATAGCTTTTTGTGTAGTATAATCATGTTTTCATCAATATTAAACACATTAATGTCACGCTTAAGAAATTGAAAATCAAATTGAAAATACGTGCGAACTTGTCGTGGAGCGGGATACATGCGGTGGGTGCGGTGTGGGGAGAGAGCGGAGCGCCAGCGGCGAGCGTGCGGCGGATCGGACCTGTCGTAACGAGTGCGATATGAAGTACTCACCTCAATGCTCATGCGTTGACAAAAATGTCGTAAGCGCCGCAGGATTTCATACATCTTACGCGTTTACGTCACACGGTCAAATTTTTGTAACGAACGGAACGTTTACCTATCTTGTTACTTAATTTAATTTGTAACTCACGATATGGCAATAAAGATTTCAAATTCAAATTCCAACTGCTGCCGTGGTGTGATATATCTAAATACATGAAAGAAGAAACTGACTGATTGACATATCAACGCATAGCCCAAACCGCTGGTTCTAGAGATTCCAAATTTGGCACGTAGGTTCCTTGTAAGGCCAGCAGGTGCACTAAGAAAGGATTTTCCAAATTTCTCCCCCTAAAGGGGTGAAACGGGAGTCCAGAGTTTGTATGAAAAACCGTATTTATTGAAGTGAGAGATATAAAACTTTGTATATAGACTCTGTATTTAAATATATTAATGACGTATTTCAGCGCTTTTCTAAACTGCTCCACTAAAGGGGTGAAAAGGGGGTTCAAAGTTTGTACGGGAAGCAAATTTTTTTTGAAGTGAGATATTTGAAACTTCTTATATAGTCTCTGTTTAAATACAACAAAACACGTTTCAGCGTTTTTCGAAATTGCTTCCTTTAAAGGGCGAAAAGAGGGTTCCAAGTTTGTGCGGGGAGCAAATTTTCTCTTTTCTTAAAGATCGATATGGGTGTCATTTTCGAGATTCCTCGGGGTGCTGATTACGAAAATGACATGCATTTTCAAATCAAAGATGGCGGAAATTCATGTTTCTTAAAAATCGATATGGGTGTCACCTTTGTGGTTCCTCGGGGTGCCGATTACGAAAATGACATAGATTTTCAAATCCAAGATGGCGGACATTTATTTTTCTTAATTATCGATATGGGTGTCACTCTCGAGGTTTCTCGAAGCGCCGATTACTAAAATGATATGGATTTACAAATCCAAGATGTCGGACATTAATTTTTCTTAAAAATCGATATGGGTGTCATCGTCGAGGTTCATCGAGGTGCCGATTACGAAAATGACATGCATTTTGAAATCGAAGACGGCGGACATTTATTTTTCTTAATTATCGATATGGGTGTCATTCTCGAGGTTCCTCGAGGTACCGATTGCTAAAAATACATGGATTTTCAAATCCAAGATGGCGGACATTTATTTTTCTTAAAAATAAATATGGGTGTCATCTTCGAGGTTCCTCGGGGTGCAGTTTACAAAAATGACATGCATTTTCAAATCCATGATGGCGGACATTTATTTTTCTTAAAAATCGTTATGGGTGTCATCTTTGAGGTTCCTCTGGGTGCCGATTACGAAAATGACACACAGATTATATATATATATATATATATATATATATATATATATATATATAATATATATATATATATGTATATATATAATATGGTTATTATTTAATAAATAATAGAATAAAATCTATACAATCTTTACGAAAATAAATTGGCTGTTGTATTATTAAAATAAAAACCGGCCAAGTGCGTGTCGAATCACACACAATGAAGTGTTCCATACCAACACCTACTAGTCCACATTTAAAACCACTACCCAATACATTGAATCTAAGAAAGTATCTACATTTGGAACTCACGTCACTTACGACCTTTTGTTAAGGCAAGACACTTTTTCCGCGAAAACACAAAAACCGTAAAATCTGCCTTGTTCAAAACAAAAATCGTTGAAAGTATTTATTAATGCACACTTTAATTTTTTCAGAATTTTAAACTTCATAGTTTGGAAATTAGAGGGGGGGGGGAGCTTGTGGGTTTAAAAATGGGTTAACACGAAACACTTTTCAAAGTGGTCAAAAAAGGGCAAAAGGAACGCAACTCAATTTTGACAATATCAGATTCAAACAAGTTCTGAATCTGACATTGACAATCTGACAAAGCTTTATCACTTTGGGATGCTTGTTTGTTTCTGAGGTTTGTTAATTTCATTTATATTTGTATCAGCCTCGGTAGAAACATTTAACCGATACATGAACATCTGTGTATGTACCTTGTAGTGTGGCTGTACTTGTATTGTTGATGTGGTTTGCATTTTGGACTGCGACATACGATTCCGGAATTACTTTTAATGTTGTTTTTATTCCGCCTCATTGATGTTATATCATTAGTAAGCTAATTATTTATATGTCAGTTCAAATGATAACATCTTGTAGTGATAGTATGGGTCTAATCTATGTGTTTTTTTTTTGATTACCCAAGCATACTCAAATTATCAAGTTGGAATAATAACTATACTGCTGTAGTTCTTGAGTACTTACGAGTATATTACGTGTTTAGTGTTAATTATGAGGTTTACTATTGGGTGGTCATATTATATAAGTCTATGGATCTCAAATCTTTTGCAGTGCCAATCAAAGGAATTACTTAGAATCTTCTAACTTCTTATTAGTTTGATTCACCTGACTGAGCATTCCAAAATAAAACAGCCTCTAGAATAAATACCATTTTTATATGAACTTAAGTATAAATATAATGCATGAAAGTGGTTGGTGACTATCATATACACTACATCTGAAAAAAGCCCTGTTTTTGCTGCTAACAGATACTAAGTATATGTTGGTACCTTACCTCACCTCATTTGAAGTAGGACATTCAACCACCTCATTTTTGGAAATAAGGTACTCCTTCAAACTCATTTTAAATTCATGTCCTACCCAACATTAAATCATATATCTCATTTTGAACAATTTAGTTGTTATCGATTTAATAAACACAATATTTCAATAAATTTCCGCCCCAGCCGAACCGTGATGCACCCCACGTGCTTATAAAAGTTTGACAATCATTGACTATAAGCCTATAATAAATGAATGCACGAGCCGACTACCACACGAGAATACGATAGCTCGCGAGTAGCGACAGCCCGGCCGCGAGTTGAGAAACAAAGAAATTACGACCTTATTCTGCAAGACATAATGTTCATATTAAAACGCAAGTAAGAGAAGATAACAATTAATTGATAATCGTGGATATTTTTTGTTTAATTTGTTTATTTTAGTGCTAGTAATATGTTGAAGGCATAAATTAAACACTTTTGAAGTAGTTACGTATTTTGCCTTTCCAAAAATTACCAATATTTGTGATTTTAGAGATCCGCAAAGTGAATTAGTTTAATTTTTAATAATTTATCAACACACATAATATACTACTCAGAATAAATTGTTGAATTACAGTTATCTATAATGCCTGATAAGATAAGCCAGAAAATGTGTAACTTACCGAAAGTTCTTTATTAATGATAGTACCGATTGATTAATTAGTTTAATTTTGATTTATTTAACTGGAATGCAAGCGTCATATCATAATAGAGGTACTTTTACGAAGTTACATATTATGCTGTACTTATAAAATCAAAATGTGTTTAAAATTTAGTTTTTCGGTTTTTTTACAGTGACGCGCAACCTTAAAAAGTTTAATTTCTATTATTTTAAGTATAACTAACAATACTTCATATCATAGAAAAAGAAAATTGCAGTTATCTTTTATGTCCAGGTTTCGCTAATTTTCTTGGTCTATGAGGCGATCTAACTGTTCTAATAGAATTCTCATAGAATGGGGGCTATCGTTTTTGTGCTCACCAGTTGGGGCCACTGTCGACTACGATCCTGCTGTCAAAAAATGTTATTGATTATTATGGGCATAAAAACGAAGTTTACACTTGAATCATGTTTAAAACCTTAAAACCGTACCGTAAAAATATCGAACATCCCGTATTTTGTAGTGCAGTCCCAAAAAAAGGAGGAAATAAGTTTCCGAAAAACAAAACTGTCACAAAGCACTGACAGTCATTGACCCGTTACTCATATTTGCCATAATAAAGCTCAGGTATTGAAAAATAGGCGCCATATTGTACCAATTAGATATTAACCCGCGTACCGCAATCACAAAGAGTGACATTTGACATTTCGGATACCTCACGATACACTAGCGCCTCTAGCGGCGAATTCATACGCGAAGCCCTCATTGCACACACACAGCGAAAAATAGTTTTAATCACTATGACATAATGTAGTGGTTTCTTTGCAAATATTTAAATATGAAAATATTTAATATGATTGTATGTTTGTATATTTGAGATAGTGCAATGCACGAGTGCATCTAAAGGTGCAGCCACCACTGGTTGGGATTACAGCGATTTCCACACGATGTTAGACAGACGAAATGTACATTTGTAAGAATCTTGACATGTATAAATTAAATAGTGACGTTCACAATAATAAAACCAGAAACAAAAATTAATTAACCATTCCCGGATATCGTCTCGGTAAAGTAAATATGTCCTATGTAATATGCTGAAATTGTCAATAAGTAGATTTAATTCCAGCGTTAAACGCCATCTCTTATAAAAATCTTATTACACTATAAATGAATTTATTGAAGATAAAGCCGCATTTATGTAAAATATATGTATATTTAGTATTAAAATGACGTGTAAAAGAGCTAGGTTAGGCCTAGTTACACTACAAATATCAATACAATATAAATATTTTGATTTTTATCCCTGTGTCGAGGTCTCTTTCGCCCGAATATGAAAGTGCGACATAGAGGCATATACTTCGTGTCGCGACGTATCATGTACAATGATGTCGCGAAGACCTTAACTAGGGTTCGGTGCGTGTGTATCCGCCTTAAGAGATTGTCTGCCCTGGCAAGGTAGAAGAATGTTTTTTCCTTGAGGGTAGGCCTTTATTTATTTATTTAATCTTTATTGCACAAAAGAAACCTTATCGTACAAAAGGCGGACTTAATGCCGTATGGCATTCTCTACCAGTCAACCTTAAGGCGAAGCAGAAAGATTTGTTGGCGGTGCAACTAACAACTAACGAAACTCAAAATTAATATTATATATAATTATTTGGCCTTTGGTGTGAATAAGCATTTATATTCCGCCCGGAGACTTCACTTTCATTGTTTGCCTTTGGCGCGTTAACTAAGTCTCGAAGAAGTCCGGAGTACCTATTCTCTTCAAGGAGTTAAGGACTACGCGGCTAGTCCCTAGAAAGCTAAGTGTCCTAGTTTCTTAGTATCTTATTTGTTCTATTTGGTTTGATACTAAGTGTCCTAGTATCTCGGTATCTTGATTGTTCTATATGTTCTGATTTCTGATATGATTATGCTATGCAATTTATATATTCTAGATGATGTTCTGAGTATATTAAAGGGGGTGTAACTCAGTGGTAGAGTTGTTTCCCGAGGGGTACATATGTTGGTATTTAACCCTATATGGATCAAGAAAATGGTGTTAGATAAATAAGACGAACCGGGGTAATCTTCCCGGGTGAAATGTCTCTAATGAAGGACTGGTAGTCAGTACATTTATACGCTAAGAGCTAGGCACAATGTGGCAGTGGAAGTCATGGGTATTTAAACCCACAGGTGGTGAATGTGAACGGCAGGAGGTGGGTGCGAAGCAGATTGAACTCTAGGGACTGCGTCGGCTAGTTCAAGGTAGGATTCAAATCCTTGAACACACACATTAACTAGCCCGTTGTCGTGGCGTCCTCGATATTTTATCGCAGTCTATATTTATTCACATATGATCATATGACTGTACATGGTTATCATGTTACACGTAAATGTGTAATATGCAGTTGTAAAGAGGAAGTCACGACACTTCGCTTTCAGTTCGCGGTCTCTTCTGCTTACCGACACGCCAAGCAGTCCAGCGGAGTCCCGCCTCGACAGCCGCCCACGCACGCGTAATGACACCGCTTACATTCCACGCCAGATTCTTCGGTCGCCATGTAATAACCTGATAAAATAGGCAATTATATTTGACAACAGTAACAATACAGTATTTTTACATTACTATCAAATAACATTTACGGAATAAATCTGTATTTCCCTAGAAACTTCATAATTATTAACAGTGTTATTGATTTTCATAAAGTGCCTGATTTGACTGTTAATTCTGCGAGCTGTGTCCGCTGTCCCGTCCCCCCGGCAGCGCCCCCGCTCCCGCCCCCGCCCCCGCCCCCGCACACCGCTCACCTGCAACACAATCGCCGCACGTGTCCCCCTTGTACCCTGCGTCGCACAGACACGTCCCGTTGCCCAGCCGAGTCCCGTCCCCCCGGCAGCGCCCCCGCTCCCGCCCCCGCCCCCGCCCCCGCACACCGCTCACCTGCAACACAATCACCGCACGTGTCCCCCTTGTACCCTGCGTCGCACAGACACGTCCCGTTGCCCAGCCGAGTCCCGTCCCCCCGGCAGCGCCCCCGCCCCCGCACACCGCTCACCTGCAACACAATCGCCGCACGTGTCCCCCTTGTACCCTGCGTCGCACAGACACGTCCCGTTGCCCAGCCGAGTCCCGTCCCCCCGGCAGCGCCCCCGCTCCCGCCCCCGCCCCCGCCCCCGCACACCGCTCACCTGCAACACAATCGCCGCACGTGTCCCCCTTGTACCCTGCGTCGCACAGACACGTCCCGTTGCCCAGCCGAGTCCCGTCCCCCCGGCAGCGCCCCCGCTCCCGCCCCCGCCCCCGCCCCCGCACACCGCTCACCTGCAACACAATCGCCGCACGTGTCCCCCTTGTACCCTGCGTCGCACAGACACGTCCCGTTGCCCGGCCGAGTCCCGTCCCCCCGGCAGCGCCCCCGCTCCCGCCCCCGCCCCCGCCCCCGCACACCGCTCACCTGCAACACAATCGCCGCACGTGTCCCCCTCGTACCCTGCGTCGCACAGACACGTCCCGTTGCCCAGCCGAGTCCCGTCCCCCCGGCAGCGCCCCCGCTCCCGCCCCCGCCCCCGCCCCCGCACACCGCTCACCTGCAACACAATCGCCGCACGTGTCCCCCTTGTACCCTGCGTCGCACAGACACGTCCCGTTGCCCAGCCGAGTCCCGTCCCCCCGGCAGCGCCCCCGCTCCCGCCCCCGCCCCCGCCCCCGCACACCGCTCACCTGCAACACAATCGCCGCACGTGTCCCCCTTGTACCCTGCGTCGCACAGACACGTCCCGTTGCCCAGCCGAGTCCCGTCCCCCCGGCAGCGCCCCCGCCCCCCGCACACCGCACCACCGGAGCTCAAGCAAGGCTGGCACTGCCTCCCGAAGTGATGCGCGGGGCAGCATACCTGATAAATAAGTATGTGAATGTGAAATATACAGCAGCTAGATTCCAAACAACTTACATTATATGAAGCAGTAAACAAGAGTAGCGCTGCCTAATTTTGTTACACTAATTGTATGTATGTACTCACTCAATTTATTGTACACAATAACAGGTTAAAACAATACACATATCACATAAGATTAAAGTACAACTTATCCCTAAAAGAGATCTCTTCCAGAGAGGGTTTTCTTCTCTTCTTCTCTTATCGTAATCAGATATCCGTAATAGAGAATATGCTAGCAGAATGAATAATAATAAAATGATTATATGAAGTAAACCTTAAAAAGATATGACACTTTCGAAAAATAATGTAATTTTTTTTATTGACTAAAAGTAAATTAAAAACCAAGATCAGGATTCTTATGTTTTAATAAACAAAAAATTAATAATGTACCTACACGCAATATTTCACGACCAAAACAGTAAATTACTCGTTTTTCCATACAATGGTAGTAGGGCCGCATAGTATATGACGTGACACACTATGCTCCATTAGTGTGGAGTTTTGGGGGCGTTTCGAGCGCTCGGATTTTATGCTGTACTTTGAAATCAATTTTGTCTTTTTTGTTGTCCTAATTGTACTTGTTTCATATACACATTTGTTCCTCTCTAAAAACTGGTTTGAATGGCATGAAAATGAATGAAAAAAAATGATGCATATTCTCTATTGTACAGCAAAATATAATCAGAAGGCGTCCCACAAATCGAAAATGAAGTAATTCTTCTCTGATTCTCTAATATGTAAGTGCGACAGAACTACCTTGCACTGTAGGCGCTCAGGAATGTTGCCCTTGGCAATACGGCTAACCTCAACTCTCCCACACCTCAGAGGTGTAATTCAGTCCAAAATGGTTGGCCATGAAGATTAAGGTGTGCAATAAAGACTATCAATATCATATTATAATCACCTCAAGTTTATCTATACAGATGAGGTTAAATAACACCGGAGGTTCGTCCTGGAGCCACCATTGTTTGACATGCTCCCGGGCCAGGCCGGCAGTCTCGAGGCACTTGCTCCGCATGTACTCCTGTTCGCACACACCCTGGAGGATATCCGTCAGTCGCTCCTGGCTATCACCCTCGAAGATTGGCGCTGTGCGATGGTAACCTGAAATAAAATTGCTGTTAGTGTTAGCCGTTACTGCATAGCTAAGAAATGAAATGAAATGAAATGAAAATAATTTATTCCAGAACAAGTCCATAGATAGATAGCATTATAAAATTAAAATTAAAAAAGACATTGAATTGAATTAAATTAAATTGAATAGATAAAATTAAAATTACAATAAATTAACATGAACCTCTCCAAATCGCGGGTTACTCCGAGCCCCGACGACAGGCCTATGGTACTCCCTCCAACGCTCGTGTAGCGGGCTGGCGTCCCACTCTCTTACCGCCGCGAGCATAGTGTTGGAGGAAGCGTAAATTGCCTTCCTGGCAGTGGCGGTCCTCTTGCGTAGCAGCGCGGGCCAGGCCGGCGCGCGCCCCTCCGCGAACATCGCGAAATTAATTAAGCGGACTCCTTAAGAAATTTTCGCGCTCATTTTAGCCCAGCGCCAAACTCACAGCATGCAAAAACATTAAACATGTGAGTTATAAGAATACATTACCCTTATAAAAGGACTCTATGAAGATTTTACAAGCAGAGCATGGCCCGGGTTCGTCGCTCCGAGGCCGGGACTCATCGCCAGCGCGCACGACAACACTCGAAACAACCACCGAAAATATCACGTAAAACAGCTTCCTAACCAGCCCCATATCATCAAATACCTTCTTCGATCCTTTAACAATATAGACATAGCATAAATACGTAAAAATGTTAATCTCCTTCATATATTTAGACATAAATAAGGAATGAGAAAAAAACTACTTCCACGACACTAAGCGCACGAGTACTTACGGTTAAAACTGATTGATGGTAAGTTTGGAGTCAGTTCATAATGTAATTTTTAAGTAAAAGCTGGCTTGAGCAATAATTTCCTGTAATATTATCACAATAGTTCAAAATCAATAAATTAAATTCAAACGCATTTTGACAGCAATGCAGGGCTGCCAGCTGATATTTTTAAATTATTCAGTCGTGACTCTGAAATTATACAAAATTGCGTGTCAGGATACATACACTGCATAAAAATCCTTTACAAACACAATATTGATTGTTAATGGCGTAAACTTACCTACACGATTGATTTATTTATTGAGTATGCACAAAACGCGATAACTTATTTGCCTGTTCGGAACGAAAAGAAAAAGAAGTCGATTGGCGCCAAATCCAAAACCCAACAATGACAAGTATCACAACCGTAGCAATTAGCGGCATTAAACAAAAATCGAAAGTCGAAACTCGCCATATCTCCTTCTCTGTCGCACTTTTGCATATTCAAGCGACAGAGATAGAGAGGATAGTTATATCGCGAGTTTCAACTTTCGACTTATTTTCATAGTAGAGTACCTAGCCCACAACGTCACTCTACGTAGTGATGGGTCCGAATTGTACGTGTAGAATAATAGAGTATGAACTTACATTATGAAATTAGGTTTTATGTATCCAATTATACATGAGGATCCAGGATACAAAAAGGATACAATCTGAGAGGCTACCGCGAACTGAAAACGAACGAAATTCGAATATGTCTCTCTCCGCCGCACGAATGAGCAAGTGAGACAGAGAGGGAGATATTCGAACTTCGTTCGTTTTCAGTCGCGGTAGTCCTCTGTCACCTAATTATACCCCTTCATGGTCAACTGATCCCACATAAAATTCATCCCGCGGGCTGAATTTGCCCCTGTGACTATCCTAAGAGCTTTGCTTTGGATCTTATCTAGTTTTTTAAGGTCTACTTTGTTACACGGTTCCAAGATAATGGAGCCAAAATCCAAGTGTGACCTAATCAAAACGTTGTACATTAATTTCTGGGAACATGCCATACGGCATTAAGTCCGCCTTTTGTACGATAAGGTTTCTTTTGTGCAATAAAGATTAAATAAATAAATAAATATGGGTGGGCTCCCCACCATACCCCCGACAGGGCGCGAATGATATTCAAATTCTTTTCACATTTTGCCACGACGCTATTGATGTGGTCGGATGCTGATAATTTCGAGTCGAAAATAACCCCTAAGAATTTAGCTTTATCCCTGACTGGTATGGGTTGAGAACGAAACATGATGTCAACAGGAGGGAGAGTTCGTTTTTTTGAGAACACTAATGAGGAGCTCTTGGAGGGAGACAAGTCCAAACCGTGCGCATCTAGCCAAAGCCCGAGGGAGTTCAAGGCATTATTTATAAAGTTTGCCGCCTCACTAATGTTGGGGTGCTTACAATATATAGCTATGTCGTCCGCGAACTGGAGAACGTTGCAATGTTGGTTAATGGCATGGTCTAAATCAGACGTATATATGCTATAAAGTAATGGGCTCAAGACTGAGCCTTGAGGTAGGCCCTTCCATATTTGCTTAAAATGATCCTGGACGTTAGCGGCCCTTAACGAGATTTTTCTACCAGACAGGAGATTATTTATAAAGCGGGTTAATCTTTCCGGAACGCTCATACGGCGCAACTTATTACATAGTACCGAAATTAAGACATTGTCATAGGCAGCCGATATATCTAAGAAAACAGCAACCACGGATTGTTTTTGCGAGAATGCCAATGTAACCTCTGTAGACAGTATTGCATGGCTGTCAGTTACACTTCTTCCCTTTCTGAAGCCGTATTGGGATTCAGCGATGAACCCCGAATTTTCCACATGCCACTCCAGCCTGTTTTTGACCATATGTTCGACTATTTTGCATAAAACAGACGAGAGGGCAATAGGCCGATATGAATCGGGGAGCTCTGGGTTTTTACCCGGTTTGAGAATAGGTAAAATGGCCTGGTGTTTCCATGAATCCGGAATTTCCCCCGTTTCAAAAATTTTATTGACCAGGCCCAGAAAGAACGCTTGTCCCACTGGGCCGGCCTTTTTCAAGAAAGAGTATACTATGCCATCCAAGCCTGGGGATGAGTCCGTTGTTGGAGCAAGGGCCATTTTAAGTTCCTCAATTTTGAATTGGCTATCTAGGAAGTGGTTTGACCTATCAAATGAATAAGACTCCGGGATATCATCTCGGTTGGGGACAGTCGGAGGAGCCAATTTATTAAGGAATTCGTACGTCCAGGATAGGGAAGAATTTGAAGCCAATGGTGGGGCAACTCCTTTGCGGAATCTGCGGATATTCCTCCAGACAAGAGCTGGGGGAGTAGTAGGAGAAATGGACTCACAGAATGACCTCCAACCTGCGAACTTTTTTGATGATAGAATTTTACGGCATTTTGCCCTTATTTTTTTGAACCTAATGTAGTTGTCCAGATTTATATTGTTGGCATACTCCATCTCGGCCTCATTGCGTTCCTTCACCGCTGCCGAACATTCCGAATCCCACCACGGTGGTTGGTGTTAGTCCTTTTTAAGGGGATGGCCTCCTCAGCCGATTTGTGGATAGCTGTGACAAAGCCTCGTGAGATAATTTAATGTTTGATTGATCTTCCGAGGCAAGAGACTGTACTTCCCTATCCAGTGCAGAAGAATATTTATCCCAATCTGCTTTATTCAACCTATACCCTTGCAAGGGCGGTAAAGAGGGGAGGATGTTTGTTCTGGGGGGGAGATAAATAAATATAGGAAAATGATCACTGTTATATGACAACGACGAAATATCCCATGATAGATCTGAAGCCATATCCGCGGAGCATAGAGATAAATCAACCACCGACGCATTTTGGCCAGGGGCCGTGCGTCTAGTTGGCCTGCCATCATTAATACAACAGAGGTTTAACTCATCCACTACCTCGAGCAGAAATCTACCGTTGTTGTCCGAGACGCCCGATCCCCAGCTGACATGGTGGCAATTGAGGTCCCCCATAATGACCACTGGCTCGGGAACATCCTTTACTAAAGCCCGGAATTCAGACAGTGTATTGCGAGAGGGGTGTGGTATGTAAACCGAAATGTATGACACTTTGCAGATGCTAGCCGCTACAATATAAATCTCCGTAGAGTTAGCCGGTAAAGGTATTTGTGAAAAGGGTATGTTGTTTTTAATGATTAGGGCTGACCCATCCCATCCATCCGCTCTATCATCTCTTAAAGTGTAATATCCAGGTAATTTAAAAGTCTGGTGTGGCTTAAGCCACGTTTCAGATATCGCAAATAGAGAGGTATTGTATTTTTTGGAGAAATAGAGTAATTCTGATTTTTTATTAGTAATACTACGAGCATTCCATTGAACGGCCGTAAGCATTGAGGAGCTTTTTATTAATAATTCACATAGAGTTTCTATTTTGGACGCAACGTTGGACGGTATTTTATCTAAACTAAGGAGCATTATGAGCGTGGACATAAGGGAATTAAGGACCCCGTCGTTTACGAAACCCTCGTCGGATGGGGTTGTGTTATATTGGGATTCAATTATATCCGGTGAAAATTGTTCCCTACTGTCCCTACTAGAGAGCGCGCAGCCGTTTTTAGGTGTGGGTATACGGAATTCGTTAATGATAGCTTGGTGGGCTTTCCTATCATATCCCTCCGGGAGGGGGGACCGAGGTTTCCTATTAAGTGTTACTGTCTTCCTGTAGGATACTGGCCCCGGCTTTACGCCCAGTGTATCCGCGTAGGTCCGTTTTGAAGACGCAAAACGTTGGGAGGCCTCAACAAACGAGATGGCCTCTTCTGTCATGGCCGCTTTGATTTTCAGTTGCCGGTCGTATTCCGGGCAAGCCTTATCCATTGCCGAGTGAGCGCCTGAGCAAAATAGACATAACTGAAACTATTATTAACAGTCGAATTATTGATCAAGTAGTGGTACTACTTGACGACGCTCAACATGGCTTTAGGACTGGTAGATCAACCACAACTAACCACATTTGCTTTGTGGATTACGTGACTACTGCTATGGATCATCGTTCTCAAGTTGATGCAGCCTATTTTGATTTTAAGAAGGCTTTCGACTTAGTCGACAACGATATCCTTTTACGTAAGTTGGCAGATTTGGGATTTGTACCTAAGCTGCTTCATTTTTTTGCAGACTATCTGCGCGGTCGCAGTCAGTATGTAACATTATCAGGGTATAGATCACGGCCTTACTACACTCGCTCTGGTGTAAGTCAGGGAAGCACACTAGGGCCGACTTTATTCCTGTTAATGATCAATGATCTGCCGAGGGTTGTCAGTGCAGCTCGGTGCCTACTGTTCGCGGATGACCTCAAGCTCTTTCTGCAAATAAGTCAACCAGAAGATTGCGCCAGGCTGCAGAATGATATTAATGCCGTTGAAGTTTGGAGTGACGCTAACAAATTACAATTTAATGCGTCCAAGTGTAAATTAATTTCTTTCACTAGAGCTCGTTCTCCAATTTATGTCACATATTATCTTCGTGATAATACGTTGGAAAGAGTTAGCGAGGTATCGGATTTAGGGCTTGCTTTGGATGCGGAGCTGGATTTTCGTTCGCATATGACGAAGATCTGTAAAGCTGCCACAAAGACGTTGGGATTTATAATGAGGGTAGCCGCGCAGTTCAAAGACCTCAGAGTAGCAAAAATCCTCTATAACGCTTACGTCCGAAGTAAGTTAGAGTTCGGGGCCATAGCCTGGGATCCATACGAGGATAAATACAGGCTGATTATAGAGAGGGTTCAAAGACGGTTCGCCCGATACCTTTATAAAAGGCAATACGGATACTACCCTCTACTGTATCCCTCTCTATTTGTCCTAGGGATGGTAGGTCTCGAGACACTGGAGCTAAGACGGAAACTGTTACTGGTAATGCATTATTATGGCGTCCTCAACAACACAGTAAATAACCCCTGTGTGTTGGAAAGCCTGGGTATCCACGTCCCAGTTTGGCGTCCCTGCCCCCCAGGCCTGAACGCGCTGCCCGCGCGGCACCCGCGGCGCCTGTTCGCGGGGAGGCCGAATCGCACGCGCCGCGCCGCGGGCGCGCCCACTGCAAGGGCCATCGCGCTCCTCAATGTCATATCCATAGATGCCCCACAGATCGACGTATTTGCAGACAGTGTGGGGAGTTTTCGCAGGAAAGTTTTTGAGTTTTTAAACAAATATCTGTGAGAAAGTTGTATATATATATAAGTGTGTTGTGTAATGACTGTATATCGAAACTAATGTATCAGTAGCTATTGTGAATTTGATATTATATGACTGAATTTTATATATTATTGTGAATTCTGTAATTGTGACTAGTATGTAAGCGATTTGGTGTATTTTACTGTTATGCTTATATATGTCTGAATAAATAAATAAATAAATAACATATCATTGTGGGATGTGCACTCACTACTCAGGTGGGCCTGACCGCATTTCGAACACCTAGGCTGGGATCTACAGTTGGCTTTTACGTGGCCGAATCTACAACATTGATAACACTGTACAACTGGAAAATTATACTTCTCAGTTGAGAAAGAATTATGGAATAGGAATACTTTCGGGGGTAGTTTTTGTCCGTCTATAGTTAAGGCCACCGTCTCCGTGGGAAGCCACTCTAAAGTCTCGTTTTCTTTTTTTTTACATTTAGGCGCCTAGCCTTTATGACCTTTCCGAATCCGTCAGGGGTAACAATACCTGCCACAATCTCCTCGTTAGATAGGTCCTTAGGGACCTTACGCAACCTCTGGACATTATAAGATGGGAAAATGATTACTGAGTGTTCTCGAGTTTGTTATGATTCTTTAAAAAAATATTAGCCGCATTGGCACTAACAAAATCAAGACTAATTCGATTTCGGCCCGCCTTATTAATGCCTCCCGGCTGCAAACCCTTTATATTGTGCGAGCAGAGGTACTGACCAAATTTCACAGGATTTAGAGTTGTTGCGTCTGAAGACGACTTATTTTGAATATGAACTAGACAGGGACCCGCGTCCCTATGAGAGTAACATTGTCTACCTGCAGGGGGCTGCGTTGGTAATTGAGGCTCGTTAGTCTTTGTCACTTTGTTTTTGTTAAGTGCATTAGAGGGGGAAGTCGAAGCAAGCCTTTTCTGCCCTTTAGACGTAACCGGTGTAAACTCAGGATAATCCATTTCTGGGTTTATGGAGGCCATTTGGTCTTCCATTGGGGGACTAATTGGCGTATTACTCGTATTAGGATCAGTTAACAGGTTATCACCGGCCGGCCCCAATGATGGGTCATGACTACCCATCATTATGCCGGCCCACAATACTCATTCGGGGGCTTTACTCTATTCACTAATAAAATACCATGCACCTATATCTAACCAAATTGAGGCACTAAATATATTAATATTATAAATTAGGCAAGAGAGATACCAAAAGCGTGTTTACCCTACCCGCACTCCACAGGAAAAAAAACCTGCTACTGTTTCAATGCACACGCCGAGACAGAACAATTCTGTCAAAACAGTAACCAAGAAAGAATTAACACCTCGCACAAAATGTATGAAAACACATCCTCGCACAGCTCTGGTGGATACGCAGCCTTAAAGGGGTGTTTGAAAACATAAAGACCATTTCTCTACAGAGCTCCGGACAGCGCTACGCCATCTTCGGCATGGCGGCGTGGGGCGTGGGCTGCGGCGAACGCCCAGCCGTGTACGTGAAAGTATCCAAGTTCTACGGCTGGCTCGGAGATGTGTTAGAGGCGAATGGGCTCGATAGCTCCTCCTATCATTTCGACGAACTTAATGTGTAAAGGCTCGACCACACCGCAGCTCAAAATACGCTGGTGAGCCGCTGCTAAGAGAAGGGCTGTTAGACCAGGTTAGAAAGTTAGGAGTTATAATTAAATGTCACGCATGAGTCGCGTCACTGCATTTGGAGCTACGGTATGGTCAAACCTTAATTCCTCAACCAATTCTCGGAATTTCAACGTGCGATACAGATTTTTATTAATTATTTTATTAATTTCGCTAGGCTAATTTCGATCGCAACTGTCCAATACAAAATCTTTGCCCAGTGGCGAATTTAGCAAGTGCCAAGTGCAATGGCTTTTGGGATTAATAAAACTCCTAAATTGAACTATCCGACCTTTATTTCCAAACGGTTTTACCATTGTTTTTGCAGATAAACGTTTCTGGATGAATAGAATAAATTTCATAGATAACATGTCATTTTCACAAAGGGTCGCAGTTCTAACCTACTTTTCTGGTAGACCACAAGGGCTGTACGTAATGGCCTTTTACTTGACTTGTACCTAAAAAGTTAATGGTTTCTAAAAATTTTTTATGAAATTCTAAAAATGAAAATTCTGCGAAACAATACATTCTACGACACGTTTGTCAATGAAATGAGGGGATACCTTTACAAACGCTATTATATGGTGACCAACGTCAGATCGCTGGCGCGTCATACTTAATCAGCCAGCACGCTGTGAGCCCTAACAAGTAACGGTTTCTGAATACTTCTATGAAATTCTATGACATGAAAATTCAATGAAACATTACATGTTAAGAAACGTTTGTCGATGAAATAAAGGGATACAAGGCCAGCAGCCCCGCGTACGCCATGTCTATTATATAGTGAGCGGCAGATCGAGCAGCGAGGCGTGTCCACTGGCGCGGCAGTAGTACTCGGCTAGTGCGATGTAGGACAGCGTGAGCGCGCCCACGCCCGCCGCCAGCGCCGGCGCGCGCGGGTACAGCACGCCGCCCGCCACCAGCAGCCCCACGTACGTCATGTATCTGCGGACAACGTGCCATCAATAGTACTTTACTTGAGTAGGGCGGTATACAAAGAATGTCGCAGATCGCAGGCATTTGAAGACCGAAGGCAAGGGCGATAAATATCCGATCTGAGGCTTTCTTTAATTACCGCCTCTGTTAAGTACCAAAAATTTCCCTTGTTCCCCGTACATAACGAGCACTGGTAGGAGATAATCCATTCATTTCATTCAATACGGCCGACCAATTGTGTAAAGGGATTTAAAAAAAAGTGTTCCATAACCCGGTTTTGTACCAATAATGTAAAGGTTTAGGTGTGTAGTTCTGGCGCTTTAGGGTCGCATTTCTACTAACACTCCTCCTCGCTTCGCTCGTCGTCGTACCTACACCTACCTGTCTTAGAGTAGCACATGTAGATGGAGGAACTATTGGGAAAAAAATCTCACTAAAAACAAAACCGGGTTATGTAGCAGTATTTTTTGTCCTTGTACATAACTGGTCGGCCATATTGGTTTTGTAAGGGGTAACTTTCATTTGAAATACCTAGTTGTGTACCGTAATGTAAATAATTGTGACTAGTATGCAAGCGATTGGGTGTAATTTACTGTTATGCTTGATTTATACTTGTAAAGTTGGCCAAAGAGTATAATAAGAAGCTGGCAACGGATGACGAATGAAACACTTATCTATTTCGAGACTGACGTTTATTATTTTGACTCGCGGTAGGCCGCGAAATACCAAAGTACCCACAATACCCACATATGTATTAGTATACAGCAATGCTTATGTTTGACCAAAGACAATGGAGTACAAGTATTGATTGTTCTCTGCATACATTGCTACATGTCTCGCTTAAAATTTATTATAGTCGCTGTTACGTCGTAGTTCATCTTATTATCACAGATGGCGTTGTTTTCAATATAAGCTCGTACGACCTTGAGCTAGTGCGGTGAAATATGTAGTACAGTAGTAAGGTCTAAAGACTAGATACAAAATTTCGGCGCGCCGGTCAGTTATGTTTTGGTCGAGTGGTTCTGGTATTTGATTTAAAAGTTTGAGTACTCGGGTTCAAGCCCTGTCTCTTGGTTTATTTTTTCTATACTAAGCGTGCTTCTTTTTTATTTTATTTTTAGGTACCTTTATCAATTGTCAGTTAATATTTTTTAAAAAGTAGGTAATTTTTTTTATACAACGCCGGTGGCAAACATGCGTAAGGGCCACTTGATGGTAAGCGGCCACCGCAGCCTATAGACGCCCGCAACTCCAAAGGAGTCACGTACGCGTTGCCGACCCTTTATGAAATTTGAGAATTCACTGTGTTGACAGCAGAAGGGACAAATTTAGATCCCTCGCTCTCAACACAGTGCATCCTCGGGAGCTCTGGCAACCTTTTTTTTATTTATTATTTGTTGACCGCTTCGAAAGTTACTTTTGCTCGAAAGACATAAGAAGAAGAAGTTTATTCGTACATAAAAGTTTACAGGTATAGTTGAACATATCATCATTTAAAAGTAATGTACAGAGTGGATTTTTCGTTATGCGGTTCGACTGGCCCCTACACTAGGCTAAGCCTGTCCTGTAGGTAGCCATTTCAAAAATGGATTAACAATATGTGCGCGAGAAGTCAGAAAAGATGACAATACAATATAATTATGTAGCGCCAGCTAGCTCGGGGTTCGTGCGATGGGGCTAAGAATCAAGTGCAAACACAAGACGCACAGTTTACAATAGTTTATTGTATTGATGATACACTGTAACGACAAAACAAGAGATAACTGTAACTATTAGAATTTACTCTTATTGGAAACGAACAGTATCGTAGCGCGTCGGTGGTCGGACTGCGCGGGAGCGGCGGGAACGTATCTTAATCGAATCGCTCACGCGCGGTGCGTTCCAATTCTCAGCCGCGATTGGCTGTTGCGGTGCAGCGCGAGATTCCTCCAATCCGCGGGCCTTACTAGGGATGGCCGGCGGTACAGTTTGAGTAGGCCGCGTTATACACTCCCCCTCCAAGTTCCCGGAACGACCCGTTGGGGACTTGGTAACATTACCAATTTGAGCGGGACGTGCTAAGTTCCGTGGGCGACCTCTTAGACGCCGTGGATGAATAGGCACCGAATCTATACCTTGGCCTGGTGTGAACGGTGTTAAATCCGAGCAATGAACTTTACCCAGGTCGGTATTAGTTTTCGTGTCAGCAATGACATAAGAAGTTGGACTAATTACTTTACTGATACGATAGGGACCATCTCTTTTCGGCATAAACTTCTTTGTTAAACCTTTAGAAGCATTACTAAGCAGATGTGTATCTACAAGAACCAAGTCGTTAACGCTAAACAAAGGTGACGACCGTCGGTGTTGATCCGCGTCGCTTTTCTTCTGGTCTTGCTGACGTTCAGTTTTCTCCTTTATAGAATCTAAGTTGTCTACAAACTTCTTTAAGTAAGGAGTTATTTGAGGCAGGAAATTTTCCTTGGACAGAATTGCCCTTAAATCACGTTGAGCATCGAATGGAGTCCTCATCTCTCGGGCGAACATCATGTGAGCTGGACTGCATCCGGTTGTGGCACAGATGGCACTGTTCATAGAGAACCTGATCGCTGGCAGGAACCTAGGCCACGAACGATGATTTTGCTTCACCAGAATGGAGAGTTGAGTTTTCAGGTCTCTGTTTTTGCGTTCAGCTGGGTTAGCCTCTGGATGATAGAGCGGTATTAAATTTTGCTTGATTCCCAATAAGAACATTGTCTGCTGCATAACGGCAGAGACAAACTGAACACCATTGTCAGAGATGATTCTTCTAGGGAAGCCATACCTCAAGAAATATTGCTCAATAAGAGCAGGTGCACAGACCTCGGCTGTAGCCTCCTTGAGCGCTATAAGCTCTACCCAGCGGGTAGCTGTGTCTTCAATCAGAAGCACCCATTTCTCTCCATGATCTCCTTCAGGGAGAGGGCCAAAGAGATCTATCGCTAGCACCTCTCCTCTTTGATTTAGTATTGGGGTCTGTAATAGTCCAGCAGGCTTCTGGTTGCTTATCTTATAGCGTTGACATTCTTCACATCGCTTGAGATATTCTGTAATGAATTTGCGCATGCCTGTGAAGTAATACTTCTGACTAATACGTGCGAGAGTCCTCTCTACCCCTTGATGTCCAGCTGTTGGCGCATCATGATACTCTTGTAAGACGGCCTCCTTCATTGAGTATGGTACTACCAGTTGAGCTTCCTCAGACTCCGAATTGGGATTATAATAATATAGCACCCCATGGGCCATAATATATCCTCTCTCAAGCCATCTGGTCGAGGTAATAGGATCAGAGTTTTCCAGGTCCTGAATAATCTTGGCAACTTCTGGATCTTCTAACTGAGCAGTACGGAGTTCCGTCGCGTTTATTTGTGGCACATCAATTATGACCGAGCAGATTCCACAATTCTCTTTGGTGTCTTCATCGCACACAGGCCGACTTAATGTGTCTGCTATGACATTGGCTTTTCCAGGTGTGTACTCATAATTGATGCCATAAGATTGTAATTTAAGTGCCCACCTAATAAGGCGACCACTTGGTGACTTATGAGTCAGCAACCATTTCAACGGCTGGTGATCAGTTTTCACGATGACTGGGTGACCTTCAATGTATGGGCGAAACTTTTCCGCAGCCCAGACAACAGCCAAAGCCTCACGCTCTGTTGTGCTGTAGCGTCGTTCTGCTGGTGTGAGCAGCCGGCTGGCATACTCGATGGGATGTTCATCATGTCCTTCCCCTTGCATCAGACAGGCTCCAAGAGCGTAGCTACTAGCATCAGTCCGCAAAGTAAATGCTTTGCTATAATCAGCTTGCACCAAGATAGGAGTAGAAGTTAATCTGGCTTTTAACTCCATAAAGGCTTGCTGTTGGTCACTTTGCCAAATCCATGGTTGGTTCTTCTTTGTAAGCTTGGTAAGCGGCTGAGCCACCGCTGAGAAGTTTGGTACAAACTTTCTAAACCAAGCGCAGGTTTGCAGGAATGTCCTTAAATGTTTCAAGTTAGTTGGCTCTTTCATAGCTAAGATGGCTTCAACTTTCTTGTTATCCGGCTTGATTCCCTCCGGCGTGATGAGATGACCGAGATATTTGACTTCCTTGCAGGCAAAAACACACTTCTCGCGGTTGGCTCTTAAGCCAAACTCACGTAGTCGCGCAAACACGAGTTCCAGGTCTTCCAGGTGTTTCTCGAAACTGTCGGAAATGACCAGGAGATCATCCAGGTATGCGAGGACGGTAGTGTTATGCAAGCTGGAACCAGATTTGAACTTATCCATCAACCGCTGGAAAGTTGCAGGTCCATTTTTAAGTCCAAATGGCATTCGGATGAAACGGTAGGTACCGAAGCTAGTTGTCACTGCAGTCTTATCGCGATCAGCTGGAGCGACACTCACTTGCCAGTATCCAGATCTCAAGTCAATTGTACTTATGTAACAACTCTTCCCGGTCGACTGAAGCAACTCATCAATCAAAGGTAAGGGATAATTATCAGTCTTCGTGATGCTGTTCAGTTTTCTGTAGTCAACACAGAACCTGAATGTATTATCCTTCTTGGGCACGAGTACTGCCGGTGAAGTCCAAGCAGACTCACATTCCTCTATTATCCCTTCTCGCAGCATCTTTTCTATTTCTGCTTTCATTATTTCTTTCTTTGCAGGTGTAAGCCGGTATGGAGGTACAGATATTGGGGCATGGTCTCCAGTGTCGATGTGGTGTTGCACAATGGGAGTGGGCGCTCCCCCTAGACTGAAAACTGCACTATGCCTCTCTAAAACATGGGCTAATTTCATCCGTTCTGCTTCACAGAGCATGGATCCTTCTTCAGCATGCAGTATACTGCTGGCAGCAATGGATAATTGGGCTGGCAAATTGGATTCATACTGCAAGGGGTATTTCTCACCACCGGGAAAGCACCATGTTGACTCAGCAAAGTCCAGATTAAGCCGAGATGCTTTCAAAAAATCTATACCCAATAATGTTTCATTATTTTCAGCTTCAGGCAATATCAGGAACTCTGTAGGTATTATTTTCCTTTTAACTTTGACATCTAAGATAATTGTCAACACCGTTCCAACTTGAGATGAACCATCTGCCAGTTTCACTCTCATTTGGGTCTCGGAGAACTGTTGATTATTTTGCTGTAATATTGAATAGAGCTGCTGTCCTGCAATGCTCCTTTTAGCAGCGGTGTCAATCAATGCTCTTCCACGGATGTTGAGAACTTCAATTCCTAAGATTGGTCGCTGATGTCTAGTTTCATATTCTTCATTAGTTCCAAATAATCCAGTAATGGCATCCTTAGCATCATTATTGTTCCTGCTTGAAGCTCCAGGTGAAGGCTCCTCCACCTCTTGATTGGATCCTATAATTTCCACAGATGAAAATATAATTTCCTCACAGGGCAATGTTTTGTTGCTGGAAATATTTATACTGTGACACACAGGTAATGTACTGGTAATATTTACACTGTGACACTCATTGTTTTGATTGTGATCAGCTGTTGTCAACCTAGGTTTAGCATCAACGACCTGCTCAGGCAGCACTGTCATGTTACTACTATTATATAGCTCTGCACTAAATGACATATCCCTCATATACCTACTACTGGATCCATTGTTTTGACAATGATAATCATTATTATCAGTAGCATAAGGCTTAGCAACTTGTATGCACGATTTTGGAATGACAGACGAGACGTTTTGGGCAAAGTTAATGGCTCGTGACGTCTTCGGCTTTTCAAAAAGACCGTCATCAAAAAACAATGCGGGAAGCGCACGCTGAAAATCAACAAGTGACAAACAATTGTCTTGAGTTTTAGCATTATGGCCTTTAGGTATAGATGCGAATATAGTAACGGAACTACTCACCGGGGAATGCGGCTTACCAGAGTCCCTTGACCCCAGATTGGACGAGTCCAGGCTGCAGTTGACAGAACAGAAGTTAGTGTTGCATTTGTCGCAATTCGATCGCAACACTCCTTTTTGACCACATCCGTAACAATGCAAAACATTTACATCTGATAAATTATAATTATCGTTAGACGTACTAGAGTCTTTAGGTAGATTACGCTGATTACGGTACGCGCGTTTTTTGTTATAGAACGATTTAGGTTTCGCGGCGGCACTAGCACAGGCACTGTTTTTGTCATCAGCTGATCGTTGCGGCGGCGGCGGCGGCGGCGGCGGCGGCGGCGGCGGCCCGCGATAGTCGCGGGGCGCGGCCGGCGACGTGCGGGTATCGCGGGGCGCGGGCGGCGGCGCGGACGCGGCGCTCGTACTCGCAACGGCGCGTGACCTCGATGCGGCGGCGGCGGCAAAGCGATTCGGGGAAGCGTGTCTCACGTCCTTGGAATCGGCGGCGGCAGGCCGCGTGTCTGTAGTACCTTCGTTTAAGGATTCTTCGATACTTCGTGCTTTTTCTAGCAGTATTTTGAATGTTGCGAACTCTTCTCTCTTCAAACGTTTCCTAATTCGTTTGTGTAGAAGACCGTAAACCATGTCTAACTGTATCTTCTCAGATAACTCGTTGCGCGGCAACTTTGACAGCAATGCGCGACACTTCGCGACAAAGATGTGCGTGTTTTCGTCTCCTTGCGATATAGCAAATAGATCCCGATAAATGCGCGGCGGCGCACGGCTATCGCCGTAGGTATATCTCAGGCTGTCTATAACATCAGACCATGACGTTGTTTCTGGTTTAATGCCTTGCCACCAATCTGCGGCGGAGTGGGTTAATAACATGGATAACCCTCTAATGGCGTTTTCGTCAGAAATGTTAGCGCAGTCCTTGTAAGCTTCGATGGCGTCGATGAAACCTTCGATGGATTCTTCCGGCGCTCCGGAGAATCGAGCTTTACAGCGTGAGAAATTTCCTCCCTCGGACGGAATTGGTGTCGACGTAGACGAAGCGCGTCTGGTTAGAACGCTATCGAGCAGCTCCTTGAAGGCGTTGGTCTGCGACCGCTGCAGCGATTCCACCAGCGTGGCGATGTCCTCCCTCGAGAACGATCCTTCGTCAGCAGATGCATAATGATCCTGCGACGCACGACGTTGATTCCTTTTGGGTGGCATTTCGTTATTAGAAACGACGAGTCACGACACAAAACACTTTTTTACTTTAGCCTCACGCATGGGCAGCCATTTTGTAGCGCCAGCTAGCTCGGGGTTCGTGCGATGGGGCTAAGAATCAAGTGCAAACACAAGACGCACAGTTTACAATAGTTTATTGTATTGATGATACACTGTAACGACAAAACAAGAGATAACTGTAACTATTAGAATTTACTCTTATTGGAAACGAACAGTATCGTAGCGCGTCGGTGGTCGGACTGCGCGGGAGCGGCGGGAACGTATCTTAATCGAATCGCTCACGCGCGGTGCGTTCCAATTCTCAGCCGCGATTGGCTGTTGCGGTGCAGCGCGAGATTCCTCCAATCCGCGGGCCTTACTAGGGATGGCCGGCGGTACAGTTTGAGTAGGCCGCGTTATAATTATTATTACTAACATATACTAGATATAAAAATGGAAACAAGCATAGAATCTACGGATTGAGAGTAAGTATGTGTTTAGTGTGTATGCGTGGGCGTGTACATGAGTGTGTGTTAGTGCGTGTGTGTGTCTGTGTGTGTAGGTATTGATTTATTTAGTCACTCTCAACATGTCAAAGTCTCATGTAATTAATAATATCATACATTAATTCAATATTGATGACAGATTACTTGACCTAAAGCTTTTGCAAATTTAGACTATACCTGTAATGAAGCTACTTTTGTGCCTTATAGTTACATCCTGACGTCAGGGCCTGTACTACGAACTTTGTATCGTGCCATCCCTTTCACTCTCGTGTTATAAACTATATGAGTGAAAGGGACGGCACGGTAAGAAGTTCGGATTTCGAAATTCGGAGTAGACACAGACATCAGAGTAAACTATGATATCTGTGTAAGTGGACCCTCAGAGCGATGCGAATGATATCTCGTTCTATCTTATAGCGACGTATCGCTCTGCGGCCCTTAGCGGACTGCTGGAACGGCAGGATGCGACTTATAAATTTGGTTATTAAGGTAAGATAAACAATAATAAATAAGTCCGCCCTTCGTATTTATATTCTTTTTGTGAAATAAAGTTTAATAGTATATTATGCAACTGGTGTATAAGAGGGGTATAAAAAGGCGAGTGGTGTGGGTTGCGATGTGAGCCTTGGCGAACATCGCAAGTAAAGACACCACGAGCCTTTTTATACCAGTTATACACCGTTGCATACAATACTTTTTCTACGACTTATTTCAAATAAAAAGTAAGTATTTTTCTGACTTTTCGTGCATCATATTTCCCCTTAGTAATTATGCAACTTACCTACGCAATTTCTTCAGTAATGCTCTGTAATGCTATATAACTTATACGTGGATTTTTAAAAGAATCAACGTACCTACACATCTTCATGGACACAAAAAAATCGTTTTATTTAAGTAATATAATCATTTATCAGCTTGAATGTTTTCGTTTTCAATTAAGAATTTGGTGGGAAAACAAAAATATGACACTTTGTTTATGCTTTTTTTTTTTTATTTATTTGCTAGACTTAGCATCCGACCTAAACTGAATTCAAATCCGGATCGAATCTTAATTCGTTTTCATAAATATATCCGAAAATAGATAAAACTTGTTAAACAACACAAAAAACATGATAAATGTATGGATTCAGTGTATGCATATCAGTAAATAACATTATGCATTAATAATTCATAAAAATTATAGCAAAGTTGCGTTAAGTTGGCCGCACTGATTTTAATCATAAGAGTTTCACTTGAACGCACCGAAGAATGACTACTAAAGTCTGGCACCCAACCCTGCTTTTATTTTTCATTAAAGTAGGGTAAGGAGTGTGTTTTTGGGCAATAGACTAGATAGACTTTTTACAGAATAAATAAAGTATGTCTTTATATTAGAGTTCATGATTGCGTAAGTCGCGAAAAAAGTACAGGAGTAGAAAAATAGTTAAATTATTAAATGTCATTGTGATCGATAAGACAAACGATTTTGACGGCCTAGGTAAGGCCTTTAGACATCGGAAAACAACATAGTAAATTATATAACATACTCGTACTACGATATAATAACGATACGATAAGTACGCGTACATATACGTACCTAAAGCCGTGTCTCGACTCTCGATACTTATCGCGTCAACATTTTGTGACTAGTAGTGCCATCTAGCTGTGCTTTTTAACCTGTTAAGAGACTTCCAAAGAGATATCAATCTATAGTTGTCCTCCATTATCTTTGGTATGACTAAAATAAATAAATAAAATATAATTTCCCACCACCATTACCACCGGAAATAAACAATTAATTTACCAATACAGTTCATCCATTATCATAGAGCCCACACGTCGTCTCTAACTCTGTAAATAACGAAAACAAATAATACAGATAATCCAAAATAACCTGAGAGTGTATGATGGTCGCGTGCTAGCGTGATAACGACAAGTTATAGCATCTGTTACTTTCTAGCATCGAGTGGTATCAGAAAGTGACAGATGCTTATCTTATCGCTTATCAGTATACTTATCTCCTTTAATTAAACTTTTGCTACTAGTAATGTTCATGTTGATACATCATTGGTTCGACTTGGCTGAAATAGAGTAGGGTAACTGAGTTATTGAATGCTGAACTTGATTAGATTTAACCATGTAATTAACCCTGCTCTGTGTTGGTCGACTTGACACTAGTGCTGTATGTGCACTTGGTCAATTATGCGCTTACTTATTGATCATGCTGTGTGGACTTGCTTTGGATGTCATGTTGGTCTATAAACTACTGATTTTGTGCAAACTTAACTGTATCATTTATTGTGTGATGTCTGTAAAGTGTACCTTTTTTAAATAAAAAAATAAATAAATAAAGTCTTATCACGCTATCACGCGACCATAATAGGGGGCCAGTAAATAAAAAAATGAGGTACCTACACTGTAACCTATCTTAAAATGCGCCTCCTACCTATTTGCGTAATTTTACCCCCTCATTCATAACCGTTCATCAAACCTGTTCTAGTTAATATGCCGCTAAAGTTCGTGTCCTTATCTACACTTTGACATTTATGTTTGTGAGAAAGGGACAGAACAGATTTTAATTAGGATTGTTTAGCAGAATTTTTCCAAACAAAAGCAGCAACGGTTTTCTCCCTCTAATTGTGAACTGCATGATTGAACTTACATGATTTTTAGAAATGTTGTAGATATCACTGAATACTCGGTTTAGGCTCGGTTTTATAAAGATCTGGCCCCTATTTCACCAAAGCTGATAGGCGCGACAATTGTCAAAAAACATTACAATTGTAGTTGGTGAAACAGTTTTCACATGAAAATTGTCGATTTTTGAGCCTACATATGTCAACTTGGTGAAATAGGGGCCTGTTAGACCTTATATCGGTTTGTTATGTCAAAAAATGTACTGAGTTACTGAAATTTGATCTGACATTTGGTCTAACGGATCTTTATAAAACCCGGCCCTATACGATTTGTCAAGTACCCAATTTACCTGTACCTGTTGCAGTCTCCCCTCTTTCCCGTATCCCGTTACAGGCGCTATCTCAGTTAAACGGTCGAACTATAGTTATATGTTTATCTATATATATAAAAGAAGAAGGGATGATCTACCATCAACGCACAGCCGAAACTTGGAACTAGAAACTTCAAATTTGGTCCAGAGCTTACATTTATGACGTATGCAAGGGATAAGACGGGATTTTTGGAAATTCCACCCCCAAGGGGATCAAATAGGGATGCAAAGTTTGTATGGGAAACGTAATTTTTTTGGACTTAGAAACTTGAAATTTGTTATTTAGACTCTCTGTTTAAATGTAACAAAACTGAATTCAGCGATTTTCTAAATTCGTCCCCTAAAGGGGTGAAAAGGGGCTTCAAACTTTGTAGGGGAAGCAAATCATTTTTGAAGTTAGAGATTTGAAACTTCGTAAATAGACTCTATGTTTAAATAACACAAAACATATTTCAGCGTTTTTTTCAAAATTGCTCCCCTAAAGAGGTGAAAAATTACGCTTAGTACGCGGGCGAAGCCGGGAGAAAAAACTTGTATATAATAAATTTTCAGCTATCAGCTACTTCTGCGGACTGTGCTATCAAATAATAGGGTAAAGGTACCTGGTCGTGTTCATCTGATCCAGCTCCACGTCTTCTTCCCGGTCCCGCACGCAAATGTCCCCCTTCTTCGAGTAGCCATTCGCGCATCGGCGACACATGTCCGGGCTGTCGCCGTAGCAGCCCTGTGCAACACATTCATCACTATTATCATCATTATTATCATTATTTACTTTAAGACAATTACGAATCCTGCAGCCGAAGGCTCGAAAAAAAATCAAAACTATTTTATAACTGATTTTAATTAAAGTAAATTACAATTAAATGGATATGACAATAGTTCGAGGTTAAATTTTATAATAATTATATAAAAAGTAAAATATAAAAATACACTTAAAAAATATAAAATCATTATATCATCATTATTGTTTTTATTTATTTTACTTCTTAGGCTAGGGTTTTACAATATCCTTACAAACACTAATTAATTAAATAAATTATATTGGACAATTATATTTGAAATTTATAACGCTAATTAATTAAATAAATTATATTTGACATGTATAAATTAATTAAAATAATGGCTATTCACTGACATTTATAATAATTAACAACAATTTGTTCACACTGTATCTAATAATGATTGTACTAAGATAATGTTACTTTATATATATATTGTGCAAAATTGTAATGTGTCATGTAATATTCAACAATATTATCAATAAAGAGTATGAGTAAAAAGTAAAATATAAAAATACACTTACAAAACATAAAAATATTATAAAATCCTAACCTAGGGTGCCGCCGGCAGCGAGGCGCGGCCTAAGCTACCAGTGGTTAGGGCGACAGAGAGAGGAACCTCCTGACTATCCGCGCCGTGTCCAGGAGTACCGCCTTCTGCACCTGACCCTTGACCCAGCCATCTAGCGAGAGTCTTGAGTTGTTGGTCGAGACTCTTCGCTATAAGACCTTTCGCAGAAACGACTATCGGGACAATAGTCATAGGTATTATAATCATCCTCATGTATTAATATATGTACTCTCCAACCGCACACTCCTATCGCTTTATTGGGCCCGGCCAGGTTAAAAAAAGATGTCTCACTTTACGGAGCTGATCAACACTTACCTTAAAGGCCCTAAACATAAACTTGTAGGAGTCCAAAGAGTTGAGACAGAACTAGTTTCTAGCGCGGATGTTGATGTCTCAGTTGCTGAATAGTTGACAGAACTGATAAACACGTACCTTACAGACAGGCCCTGTCGCAGGCCATACACTTGTAGGAGCCCATCGATTTGAGACAGAACTAGTTTCTAGCGCGGATGTTGATATCTCACTTGCTGATTAGTTGACAGAACTAATAAACACGTACTTTACAGGCCATACACTTGTAGGAGACCATCGAGTTGAAACAGAACTAGTTTCTAGCGCAGATTTTGATGTCTCACTTGCTGATTAGTTGACATAACTGATAAACACGTACCTTGCAGGCCCTGTCGCACGCCATACACTTGTAGGAGCCCATCGAGTTGAGACAGAACTCGTTTTTAGCGCAGATGTTGATGTCGTCACACTCGTTGATGTCGTGGCATCCCTCGTCTAGCTCCAAAGTGAAGCCTGCTCTGTGAATGAAAAAAAAATCAGTCTCAAAGAACCCATATTTATTAGTAGGTACGTTCGCCCGAAGTAGAACGACGAATTAAAAGGGCTTGGAATAAATACTGGTCTCTCAAACACATATTTAAAAGTAAACTGCCTTTACACTTCAAAAAGAAAATATTTGACAACACTATACTGCCGATAGTTACATATGGATGCCAGAGCTGGGCTTTTACCAAAGAGATAGTTCGCAAACTCCAAGTCTTCCAAAGGTCCTTAGAAAGAAGTATGCTGGGTCTAAGACTCAAAGACAGAATAAGGAGCAGCGAGATAAGGCAGAGAACGAAATTAAAATGTGTGACAGAGGTAGCCTGCAGGACAAAGTGGAGATGGGCAGGGCATGTAGCCCGAGCACAAGATGGCAGATGGAGCGAACGGGTGCTCCACTGGTGGCCACGCGAGGATAAGCGCCAACGGGGCCGCCCGCGTCGTAGATGGTGTGATGATATCATTAAAATAGGAGGACCCACATGGACCAGAATAGCCGCCGACAGAAAAAGATGGCATCAGATGGAGGAGGCCTTTGTCCAACAATGGACAACCCAATAAAACTGAACTGTAACATATAAATATTCAAAACTGTAAAGGGAAAAAATAAAAGGCTTATTATTATTATTATTATTATTATACGTTCGCCCGGTGTCCGCTTTGACACCTAATCCAAGATAGTACCGTAGACACCTTGTTTTAGAATTTTACGGAAAAGACTGCCATCTGACATTCCAAACCGGAGCGAAAACTAAAAATTGTTAGGATCAGTGGCAGCTGCTTACTAAGAGAACCGGTGGTGCGCTAAATTATGGCATATTAATTAGATAACTCAAATTTATACATTAGTTTTAAGTTAAAAAAAATATTTTAGTTATAAGTTAAAATAAACAATTATCAAAAGAATGAATACTACGACTATTCGAATAATGGCGCATTGCAAGGCCAAGAACAAACAATTGCAATGTAACGTTATTAACCGAATACGCTAACTTGACAATTGGCGAGCAAGAAAATAAATAAATATTTGTCGACAATCTTACACTAATCAACCTAGTCCCAAACTAAGCAAAGCTTGTACTACGGATACCAAGTGACGATATACATACTTATATTATATTGATAAATAAATACTTAAATACATAGAAAATATCCAAGACTCGGGAACAAATATTCGTGCTCATCACACAAATAAATGCCCTGACCGGGATTCGAACCCGGGACTATCAGCTTCGAAGGCAGGGTCACTACCAACTAGGCGAAAGCAGTTGGCATACTGCGAAGGCAGGGTCATCACTAGAAAAGCTTTATATTTTAAACGTTAACTACACTTGGTCGGGTAATACGTCAGCGATGCCGCTCGGGCACGCGCCTCGTGTCTAGTCGGCCTTTTTCGGACTCCAAAATTTCTTCATAGATTTTGTACGGAGTATCTTCCGTCTCACACATGAGGCGTTCTAACTGTTGTAAGGCGATTCTCATAGAATTGCACACACATAGCGAATAAATAGTTTTAATGACTATGACATTATGTAGTGGTTTCTTTGCAAATTTTTAAATATGAAATTATTTAATATGATTGTATGTTTGTATATTTGAGATAGTGCAACCCACGAGCGCATCTAAGGTGCAGCCGCCACTGGTTGGGATTAGAGCGATTTCCACACGATGTTAGACAGACGAAATTTATTCCTGTCTCTAGGTCTCTTTCGCTCGAATATGAAAGTGCGACATAGAGGGATATACCTCGCTTTCGGTTCGCGGTCTCTTCTGCTTACCGACACGCCACGCAGTCCAGCGGAGTCCCGCCTCGGCAGCCGCCCAGGCATGAGTAATGACACCGCTTACATTCTACGCCAGATTCTTCGGTCGCCATGTAATAACCTGATAAAATAGGCAATTATATTTGACAACAGTAACAATACAGTATTTTTACATTACTATCAAATAAAATTTACGGATAAATCTGTATTTCCCTAGAAACTTCATAATTATTAACAGTGTTATTGATTTTCATAAAGTGCCTGATTTCACTGTTAATTCTCCGAGCTGTGTCCGCTGTCCCATCCCCCCGGCAGCGCCCCCGCCCCTGTCCCCGCACACCGCTCACCTGCAACACAATCGCCGCACGTGTCCCCCTTGTACCCTGCGTCGCACAGACACGTCCCGTTGCCCAGCCGAGTCCCGTCCCCCCGGCAGCGCCCCCGCCCCCCGCACACCGCCCCACCAGAGCTCAAGCAAGGCTGGCACTGCCTCCCGAAGTGGTGCTTGGGGCAGCATACCTGATAAATATGTATGTGAATGTAAAACATACAGCAGCTAGACTCCAAACAACTTACATTACATGAAGCAGTAAACAAGAGTAGCGCTGCCTAATTTTGTCACACAAATTGTATGTATGTACTGTTATGTAAGCACTTTATTGTGCACAATAACAGGTTAAAACAATATACATGTCACATAAGATCAAAGTATAAATTATCCCTAAAAGACATCTCTTCCAGAGAGGGTTTTCTTCTCTTCTTCTCTTATCGTAATCAGATATCCGTAATAGAGAATATGCATGCGGAATGAATAATAATAAAATGACACTATATGAAGTAAACCTTAAAAAGATATGACACTTTCGACAAATGATGTAATTTTTTTTATTGACTAAAAGTAAATTAAAAACCAAGATCAGGATTCTTATGTTTTAATAAATAAAAAATTTACAATGTACCTAAACACAATATTTCGCGACCAAAACAGTAAATTACTCGTCTTTCCATACAATGGTAGTTGGACCGCATAGTATATGACGTCACACACTATGCTCGATTAGTATGGGAGTTTTGGGGGCGTTTCGAGCGCTCGGATTTTATGCTGTACTTTGAAATCAATTTTTGTCTTTTTTGTTGTCCTAATTGTACTTGTTCCATATACACATTTGTTCCTCTCTAAAACTGGTTTCAATGGCATGAAAATGAATGGAAAAAAAATGATGCATATTCTCTATTGTATAGCAAAATATAATCAGAAGGCGTACCCACAAATCGAAAATGAAGTAATTCTTCTCTGATGCAAGTGGGACAGAACTACCTTGCACTGTAGACCCTCAGGAATGTTGCCCTTTGGAGATACGGCTAACCTCAACTCTCGCACACCTCAGAGGTGTAATTCAGTCCCACATGGTAGGCCATGAAGATTAAGGTGTGCAATAAAGACTATCAATATCATATTATAATCACCTCAAGTCTATCTATACAGATGTGTTGAAAAAACTCCGGAGGTTCATCCTGGAGCCACCATTGTTCCACATGATCCCGGGCCAGGCTGGCAGTCTCAAGGCACTTGTTCCGCGTGCGGGGCTCTTCGCACACACCCTGGAGGATATCCGTCAGTCGCTGCTGGCTATGAGCCTCGAAGATCGGCGCTGTGCGGTGGAGACCTGAAATAAAATTGCTGTTAGTTAGCTGTTACTGCATAGCTAAGAAGTTAATTAAGCGGACTCCTTAAGAAATTCGCGCTCATTTTAGCCCAGCGCCAAACTCACAGCATGCACCAAACATTAAACATGTGAGTTATAGGAATACATTACCCTTTTCAAAGGACTCCGCGAAGATTTTACAAGCATAGCATGGCCCGGGTTCGTCGCTCCGAGGCCGGGGCTCATCGCCAGCGCGCACGACATCACTCGAAACAACCACCGAAAATATCACGTAAAACAGCTTCCTAACCAGCCCCATATCATCAAATACCTTCTTCGATCCTTTAACAATATAGACATAGCATAAATACGCAAAAATGTTAATCTCCTTCATATATTTGGACATAAATAAGGAAAGAGAAAAAGCTACTTCCACGACACTAAGCGCACGAGTACTTACGGTTAAAACTGATTGATGGTAAGTTTGGAGTCAGTTCATAATGTAATTTTTAAGTAAAAGTTGGCTTGAGCAATAATTTCCTGTAATATTATCACAATAGCTCAAAATCAATAAATTAAATTCAAACGCATTATGACAGCAATGTTTTTTTTACCTTTATGATGTTTAAGACATGTTTTCACCCTTTATCCATGGTACAAAAATATGGTCGCACCAGATGCACATTCACACCTATGTAATATAGTATACCGCTGATTTTTTAAATTAGTTATTGCAAATTCTAAGTTTAATTTTAAGTGTTTACTTAATTATTTCTACGCCGCAGCTGCCGGCAGAATATGCGAAACTAACTAATAACATTCTACTAACCAAAATTGTACCATATTCTTTGAAATAAACTTATTGAAATTGAAATTATAACCCTGTTCCAGACGGTCGGTTGCCAACAAGTCCCTAGGACGGAGTGACCGTAGCGATCCAGAGGACCTACTCCGAACTTCTTATAGTGCCGTCCCTTTCACTCCCTTGTTATAGACTATATGAACGAAAGAGACGGCACGATACGAAGCTCGGATTTCGAAGTCCGGAATAGGCCGTCAGACACGGTCAGTACTGACCAAGGTCGCCCGGTTTTTTGGTTTGTTTTCAACCGTATGGCACGGGCTTAGGTAATTGGAGGCATATTGGAGGGATTGGAGAGCAAAGCAAAAACACCTTTAAAACGTCAACCGTAGACGTTAGGACTGCGTGTATTTGTATATTTTAACCGAGGTGTCAGGGTGTAGTTGTATGTTTGTGTTGTCCGTTTGTTCGCAGATCGTGAGCAGCTTTCGATCTACTTGATACTGGCAAATTTGTGCCAACCCTGTTGGCCAGAACGCCATAAATAAAAGAGAAGAAGAAGAAGAAGAAGATTATATTATAGTTGAGATTTATTTTAGAATTCACTTCACTAGCTGGGCAAGACCAAAAATTGATAAGAGCAAAGTACATTTAGCGAGGCCCTCTGATGGTGCAAGCAAAACAGTTATGCGTTGCGTATTTGAGGCGCGTGGCCCCTCGGACCGCTAGGTCGTAGGCGGTGACCCACGTCTCCCACGCCTAACGCCGACTCTGTTACAATTATACTACTTTCAGTTTCAAAGACTTACTATATTAGTCAATATTTATAAATACATAATTTTTATCAGAGCGCGTGTAACAAAATTTTAACAACGTAGTCTGTAGTCTTCTTGTAACTTTCGAGTTTTCTTTGGCATTCAGCAGCCATAAAGACGTTTAATAGATTTAAATCAACGGAACGTTAGCATTAGTGCAACATTTTCAGGCGTGTAATATCTGCTACTGCAGCCAGCGATGTCGCTAGAGGGCTCGGAGACGGCCTGGGGGAAGCAGAAACCTGTATACAATCAGCTTGAGACGGAAGAGGCAGAGAGCGAAGCAGGCGCCCAGGCCGGTTACATAGAGCGAGAGGTGAAGGACGAGCCCAAGTGGGAGAGTGAAACAGCCGCACAACCTGACCTGTACCCACACCATGAGGCAGATGAGCCTGAAACCGAACTGGGTGCACAAGCTGTTTGCATAAAGTGTGAGGTGAAGGAAGAGCCCGAGTTAGCGAGCGAGGAGAGTGTGTCGGGCATAAGAGAAGTGGTGGTGACCAGCCCATACACAGGCCAAACGGTGAAAGAGGAGGTTGTGGTGGGTCCTGAGGAGGTGCACCGGCCTAAAGTAGAATTGGTGTACTCAGGTTGGTTATTGAAGTCTTATTTCGGTGTTTGCCTTCATATTTAAATGCAATTTATTATTTTATAATACCAACAAATATTGTACATTGTTACAGGATCATTCAGGCCTGAAGAGAGGAATGATGTGGGAAGCAGGGCCTGCTCTGTCATACTAGAGGCCATGCATGTGGATCTGAAGCGCCACACCTGCATTATCGGCCTCCAAATTTACAAGTTCCGATTGTACCTCAACAATCAACAAGACAATAATACTAGAAAAGACTATAATTCATCGAATAGCAAATTAAGCAGTAAGTCTCAGTTAATTCATGTAAAGGACCATACTGGCGACAAACCATACAAATGTACCCACTGTAGTTTCGCAAGTGATCATAGGAATAGTTTATATGTACATATGAAGATACACAGTAGCGAGAAACGATACAATTGTGCCCACTGTAGTTACTCTAGTGTTTATAAATCTAGTTTAAGCATTCATTTAAAGACTCATACTGGCGACAAACCATACAAATGCGAAATCTGTAGTTACTCTAGTGCACAAAAAAGTGCTTTGAAACTTCATATAAGAACACACACTGGTGAGAAACCATAGATTAGATTAGATTAGATTAGATTAGATTTATTTATTTCTTTCTGAAAATTTACATGGTATTTTATAAGATGTCAATTGGTAAAATATCATGGATTCACAAAAAGATCGTCAGATTGTATATGAATTAATAATAATAAAATAATAATACAGTCAAACACAATAAAAGAATATTTTTTAAACAATACAAAATAATTCAATAATAATAAAACGGTACAATGGCAAATAGGTGTAATTAAAATGTCAAAAAATAATAATTCAATAATTACTAGGTTATCCTAGATATAAGTAGTCAGAAGTCAAAAGATAATAATTAATATACAATGCTGGTCATTTTAATCCTAAAATACAATTTATTCATGTCACAATTATATTTAAAAAAATAAAGATTTTTCACTGTATTCTTTTACAGAATACAGCGAATTTAATAATAAAAGTTCCTTAAGTCGGCGCTCAAACATGTCGTTGGAGGATTCATTTTTAAGTGTGGCGGGTAGGCGCTCGTACATCGACGGGCCTATTACTCGCGGGCTCTTGTCGAGCAGCGCGAGTCGCCGCCGCACAGGCAGTAGTCGGCCCGTCTGACGGGTGATTCTGCCAGGCATATTTGCTCGCTTAAACAAGTGGATGTTTTGACGCGTGAACATTAGTACTTCAAATACATATAGTGAATAATGAGTCATTATTTTGTACTGTTTAAAGAGTTCTCTACAAGAGTGCCTCGGATTTACACCTGCCAATATACGTAGGGCTCGTTTTTGTAACTTGAACACTCTTTCAGAGTTCGTTGAGTTTCCTTACAAAATAATACCGTACGACATTAGGGAAAAGAAATATGAATAATAAATCTGTAGTAGTGCGTCACTTGAGACAATTGGCTTCAGTTTGCGCAGTGCGAATACAGCGCTGCCCAACCTTTCACACAAGTTGTCTACGTGTTCTTTCCACTTCAGCCTGGCGTCAATGGTAAATCCGAGGAACTTGCAGGAGTCACAGAGGGGTATCGGACTCTGTATCAGTGGAGTGTGTGTAGTGTTTCCGGTTGTGAACAATATCGTATTGGATTTGGACACATTTAGTATGAGGCCGTTTGACGAGAACCACTCATGAAGTTGACTGCACGCATCTGACACTTTTTGCTCGAGTTGTGAGAAGGTGTGAGCAGTTACAACTACAGTAGTGTCATCGGCAAACAACACCATTGTACCTTCAGATAAAGAGGAAGGGAGATCATTCGCAAATATTAAAAACAGGGTATTTCCGAGGGAAGAGCCCTGTGGAATTCCGTGTTTGGGTACTCCGGCCTCAGATTTCACGCTTTTTCCCCCAATTTTGACCACAACAGTCTGCTGCCTGTCTTTTAGAAACGATGCAAGTAAGTTTTGAGTGTTTTTATTTATGCCGTAATACTCTATCTTTTTCAATAGCAACTCGTGATTAATCACATCGAACGCTTTGGACAAGTCGCAGAATATCCCTGCAGCCTTGTCCTTTGCATCTAAAGCCGTAGTTATGTGCCATACAAATGTGCTCATTGTACTTACTCTAGTGCTCGTAAACGTGATTTGCAGATTCATTCAAACACACATACAGCTGACAAACCATACAAATGTGACCACTGTAGTTACTCTAATGCTAGTAAATATCGTTTTCAAGTTCATGTTAGTTCACATTCCAGTGAGAAACCATACAAATGTGCCCACTGTTGGAAACGCGGGAAAAAGGATAAACGAAGGACCAGCGATAGAAGACCGTAGGCCGAAGATGGGGTCTATAGGTCTGAAGGATGGTAAAAGATGTAGCAAATGGTGGCCTGCCTTACCTTCAACCAGCAGGATTTTGTTGGGCGGCCGCCACTGCTTTCGACGATAGTGATGCTGTATTTAGGTTCGCTCTTCTTTCTTCAGTTTAATAAATTTTATAACATATCACGTATTTCTATACGAATTATTTTATTGACATCGAAGAGAATATTTTTAGACACTGACTTATGTCTTTTTTTTGTTGGCAGGCAGGCCATAACGCGGGTGACGTGAAAAAGGTTTTATAGCGAAAAAGTATGAATGAGGTGCGTGATTATGAACGATGGCGAGAGAAAGAGAGGGCGATAACATTTCCCCCCGACCTTAAAGGGTTACTTTAAAGAAATAAATATGCCGAATGAGAAGTCCGCCCCAGCAATATAAATGTATAATAATAATACGAGTATAAACGCTTATGATATAAAATCAGAAGCAGAAACTTATAAATGCGAACTCACGCATGCAGTATAACATGAAAATAAAACTCAAAGTGATGTAAGAAGAACTTCATCCTATAGTAAAATATCTACTGGCTGGGTAACGGACACAACCGCACGACTGAACGTGTGAAACTGCCTCTGCTTGTTTTTACAGTAACGACACGAGTAGTCCCATCCTTAGAGGGATGTACTGCCTCAACAATACCCAAAGGCCAAGATAAAGGCGGTGCGTTATCTACTTTAATTACAACCACCGTGCCAACCTTGATGGGAACTGATGGCGTGGTCCATTTTGCTCGTGATTGCAACTGGTGCAGATATTCAGCACGCCATCGTTTCCAGAATGACTTGACCATTCCATCCAAGAGGGCATGTCTATCGAGCAGATTTGCTGACTCAATGAACGGCGATGGCAGTGATAGTAGAGGAGCAGTATTTAGAAAATGAGACGGTGTGAGAGCTCTTGGTTCAGCTGGGTCGCTGCTCATAGCCGTTAGTGGCCGAGAGTTCACGAGGGCCTCTATTTGCGTGAGGGTCGTGAGAAGCTCTTCATATGATAAAATTTGTGTCCCAATCACTTTGAAAAGATGGTTTTTCACAATCTTTACCATGCTTTCCCACACACCTCCAAAATGAGGAGAAGCGGGAGGAATAAACTTCCACTCAATTCTACTTTCGGCCAGTTCCATTTCGAAGTGTGGGCGGTAGTTATCCAAAAACTTGTACAGATCCTTTAAGTAGGAATTCGCACCGACAAAGTTCGTTCCATTGTCTGAGTACAGACATTGCACTGGACCGCGTCGTGATAGAAACCGCTTCAAAGCAGCTAGAAAGCTAGCAGTGCTCAGCTCCGTTGCTATTTCAATGTGTAAACAGCGCGTTGTGAGACAAGTGAAAATACATAACCATGCTTTGCGACTCCTAACCCCTCTGCCACGAAAAGGCGTATATTGCAGAGGGCCGGCGTAGTCACAACCTGTATGCGAATATGGCTTGTCCACTTGGTTTACGCGACAGCTCGGCAGATCCGCCATAAGTGGGAACGAAGACTGGGGTTTCGCTCTAAAGCACGTATTGCATTTAGCAATGCGCTCGCGAATGACCCGACGGGCTGCGAGTATCCAATATTGATACCTGAGTAAGGACATCAACGTTTCGGGACCGGCATGCAGATGTTTCTTATGAAAGTAGTCAACTAACAAATTGACCACATGATCGCGGCGCGGAAGCACAACAGGGTGCTTTTGTGCATATTCTATGCTGGCATTCGATAATCGACCACCAACTCGGATCAAACCGTCCTTGTCTAAGAATGGTTTAAGCTTTTGTAAAGCGGGGGTACAAGCTTGGTTATTTTTAATCTTGAGAATATCGTCATCGAAATGCTTCTTCTGTAACGATAACATAATTTTATTTTCAGCGAACTCCATATCAGACCGAACAAGCGCCGTGGTGCGCGGTTTCGGTTTTAAAATGCGATATACATAAACCACAATGCGCAATAACTTCGACCACGACGAAATTCGCTGCGCGAGTGAATAAAGCGGCGTCTCTGCGGCCTCCGTAGTTGTAGCGTGTGCAAGTCGCTTAAGCTCTGGTACTTCACCGACAGCCGCATGATCGAGCTCTCTTAAAGGCCATTCTGACGGATGCTTGATAGTCCATGGCGGTCCACTGAACCATAGAGGATGATCCACAAGTTTAGCAGGTGACAAGCCACGGGACAAGCAGTCTGCGGGATTTTCCAATCCTGCCACGTGATGGAAGCAGCTGGCTGGAATAGATTCAATAATTTTAACAACGCGGTTAGCGACAAACGTTTGCCAGCGGTGCGGTGAAGAATTAATCCAGCAGAGAACGATCTTAGAGTCGGTGAAAGTGTACACTTCATTTACCTTATATCGCGGCTCAAAATTGTCCAGAACCTTCCGCATTAGTTTGGATAGGAGAACTGCTGCGCACAATTCTAACCTCGCAACGGAGATTGTTTTAAGCGGTGCAACTTTCGACTTGGAGCATACAAGTCGTACGGTTACTTCTGTTCCTTTTAGAACTTGAAGATATACAACACCTCCGTAAGCGCGTTCAGACGCATCACTGAACCCTAAAAGGTTCATAGTACAGCCCTGTACTACTCCAAGATGGCGTGGTATACGGATTTCATTGAGCCTTGGCAACTCGTAACAAAATTGCTCCCATAAATTCACGATATGGGGTGGGGGAGCCTCATCCCAATCGCACTTGATCAACCAGAGCTCCTGAATAAGGAGTTTAGCATGTAAGATAACAGGTGCTACTAAGCCCACGTTATCCCACAGACGTGCGACAGCAGAGAGGATTGTCCTCTTCGTACACGCCGTGTCTGGCTCCGTGACTTTGAAATAAAAGTTATCACTAGTCTTGTTCCAGCACAAGCCCAGGACCTTTTGGGATACCCCCGGATCAATTTCAACGTCGGAAGCTCTATGCGAGGCGGGTATGGCTTCTAAGACAGTATTGGAATTAGAAGTCCATTTCACGAGGTCAAATTGACCACATTTAAATAAGTCGATTAGCTCCATAGAAGCTGCGATTGCCACGGATTCGTCTTGTTTCTGTGAGTCTTCTGACATTATGCTAAAGCATACGTCATCCATGTAAGTGCAGGAAGATGCGATCGTAGCTGCCATTGGAAACTTATGCCCGTCGTCTGCAATCAGCTGTCGGACGACGCGAAGCGCGTGATAAGGACTCGACTTCATACCGAAGCAAACACGATTGAATTCGTACGTTACGATTGGAGCTTGTGGATTAAATCGGTATAGGATTCGCTGGAATTGGCGATCACGTTCGCGAACACCGATCTGCAGAAACATCTGACGGCAATCAGCTGAAAGTGCTATCTTAAATAGGCGAAAATTTAAGAGGATTGAAAACAAATCCCCCTGTAGATTAGGGCCTGAGTGCAGAACATCATTCAGCGATAGGCCCGTGCTCGTTTTACTACTTGAGTCTAGTACTAAACGCACCTTCGTCGTTGATTTATCCTGTCGCACGACGGCATGATGTGGGATCGTAAACTGCTGCGTAGCTGCGGCCGAGGTGCTTTTCGAGTCCGTTACCTCCGATATGTAACCCTTATTGACGTATTCACGAATGATATCGTCATAGGCGGTACGTAATGTACTCGAGGCCTCTAGTTTCCTTTCAAGGCAAAGGAAACGCCTGTATGCAGCCGAGAGCGAATCTCCGAGTTTAAAAACATCGTCGCGAAAAGGCAATGCGACTGTGTATCTACCACTATCGTCTCGCGTAGTGGTGGCGCGGAAGTATTCCTCGCATTCATTGTCATCTTGACTATGAGCGGGCGGAGCAGACACCTCCTCCAGCTCCCAGAATTTTTTAAGAAGGTGGTCCATGGAATCTTGAACGAAGGCACAGCATGCGGATGTAAATTTTCGTGGCACCTGTAAAGCCGGAGCTGAACCCATTATTATGTATCCGAGTACCGACTGGATAGCTGGCGGTATTCCTTCCACATCACTCCGTATAATATTCGGCAGCATCAAATGTGGAAATATAGATGCGCCCAGCAGTACGTCTATAGCGGCGGGCGTATCAAACTTGTCGTCCGCTAGAGGGAGTCCTTGGACGTGCACGAAAGCGGACGTATCCACGGTGACTGACGGTAACTCGTCTGTGATGCGATCCACCACAAGACCCGAAACGTCAAAGTTAACGTTTTTGTTAAATCGCGAAAATATTTTGAAGTTTGCGGTACCCCTACTAGGCTTTTCAGCGCCTCCGATGCCTCGTACAGTCACGCTTGATGTTTTATCATATGATAATCCTAAGCGCATACAACAGTCTTCCGTGATAAAATTACTCTGAGATGCAGAATCGAGTAAGCACTTGACAACTTGCGTTGTTCCTACACTATCGTGAACAAAAACCTTCGCAGTTGACAACAGTATCGTATTGCGCGTTGTATATTTTGCAGTTTGCTCAGACTCTTTATTATTTGCAACTGCGAGTACTTGCGAGGCAGCGGAAGTGTTACAAGTTGGGTTAGACGGGGTCGATGACGATTTGGCTCCGTCACTCGCGGATTCATTTGACATGTCATATGTCACGCTTTTTTCATTCTTATCCTTATCAAAATGCAACATCGTATGATGCCTTTGACGGCAAAGACGACATTTCAATTCAGAATTACATTCGCGGGTTCTATGTTTGATGCTTAAACAATTGACACATTTGAAACGTTCGGAAGGCGATAAATTGTTAAAAGCGGGACATTTGAACAAATGTTCATGAACAATACTGTCACAAATGCATTTGCGTAGATTCTCGCTAGCCACATAACTTTGTGGATTGGGCGCGAAGTTGCGCGGCGGCGGCGATTTTGCGGATTTGTCACGCGAGGAACCTGCGGCGGCAGTGGTACATGGCAGCGTATTTTGATAAATCCTATACTGACTCTTGACAAAGTCGGCGAAGTTGTCAAACGTAGGAATCTTGACATTACGGTACTCCATTTCAAATGCTCGAATAGTTTCTTGATCCAACTTCTTGAGCGCCACGTGAAGCAACATATAGTCAGTTAAATCGGCAAGTTTAAGCGATTTAAGCGCATTTGCGGCTGTGACAAACTTGTCAATGAACGCCTGAAGGTTGGATGAAGAAGCGGGTCCATTAATCTTTAAATTGAGCATTTGATCCATGTATGTAGAGGCGAGAGTGCGCTTGTCATGAAATCTGTCAATAAGACATTCGAGAATCAATTTATAATTGTCAGCGCATGGAGTGATGCCGGCAAAGACAGCTTGAGCTTTCGGTGACAATTTTCCTATAAGATAAAATAGTTTCTCGTCATCTGTAAGCGACGGGTTCTCATGAACTCTTGTCTTAAAACTGGCGTAGAACAGCGGCCAGTTGCGTATATCTCCATCGAACGCCATCAGTTCCATCGCTGGCAAAGAAGGTCTGGCTCGCTCCACCGTTGTAGGCGGCAAAGCGACCGGCGGCGCGGCGGTTGGTTGAAGTCGTTTAATAACCCTTCTAATGCGGCAATACAAGTCTTCAAAGGCTATAATCGGCTGATAATTAGGAACAGCAGCGGTCTTGCCCCTAAGCAGCGTGCGATTGTGATCGTTTACTACCTCCTTAAACTCGGAGCGAATTTCCTCGATGGTGTCAATAGCATCGAGGAAATTTTCTCGACTTGCTTCATCGGTATCAACAACCAGAGATTTTTTATAAATACCTTGAACGAGTTCAAAGAGCGTATTACGTTTCGCCTCAAGCATCGACAGCTGTGTCGACAGTTCGTCCTCGAAATACTCGCTGTCGATACTTTCGGGATTTTTATGCGTTTTCGCCATAGTGCGACGCGGTTTATATTATACGCGGTGCAAATAATAGAATATACCTACGAATAGGAATCTCTTATAAAAATTACCTAAATTGCGGGAGCGGTTATAATTATTTTATAATTTAGGTAATTTATAAGGGCGGTGCGGGAGAAAAATACGTGATAAATGTATGAGATGCGGTGCGGGGGCGCGATGAAAAGAAGAGATCCGGCTCGAAGACCAAAAATGGAAACGCGGGAAAAAGGATAAACGAAGGACCAGCGATAGAAGACCGTAGGCCGAAGATGGGGTCTATAGGTCTGAAGGATGGTAAAAGATGTAGCAAATGGTGGCCTGCCTTACCTTCAACCAGCAGGATTTTGTTGGGCGGCCGCCACTGCTTTCGACGATAGTGATGCTGTATTTAGGTTCGCTCTTCTTTCTTCAGTTTAATAAATTTTATAACATATCACGTATTTCTATACGAATTATTTTATTGACATCGAAGAGAATATTTTTAGACACTGACTTATGTCTTTTTTTTGTTGGCAGGCAGGCCATAACGCGGGTGACGTGAAAAAGGTTTTATAGCGAAAAAGTATGAATGAGGTGCGTGATTATGAACGATGGCGAGAGAAAGAGAGGGCGATAACAACTGTAGTTACTCTACTACACAAAAAAGTGTTTTGAAACTTCATATAAGGATACACACAGGTGAGAAACCATACAAATGTGCTCACTGTACTTACTCTAGTGCTCGTAGAGGTGATTTACTGATTCATTTAAATGCACATACAGGTGACAAACCATACAAATGTGACCACTGTAGTTACTCTAGTGCTCGTAAACATCGTTTCCAAGTTCATGTTAGTACCCATTCTGGCGAGAAACCATACAAATGTGCCCAATGTAGTTACTCTAGCGCTCACAAAGGTGGTTTGCAAGCTCATGTAAAAATTCATACTGACGTCAAACCATACAAATGCGCTCATTGTACGTTCTCTAGTGTTCGTAAACGTGATTTACGTGTTCATTTAAGAACACATACTGGCGAGAAACCATACAAATGTGCCTACTGTAGTTATAGTAACGTAAGAAAATCTCGTTTAAAAGCTCATGAACAGACACATTCAGGCGAGAAACCATACAAATGTACTGAATGTAATTTCTCTAGTGCTCATACACATATTTTACAAGTTCATTTTAGAACACATACAGGTGACAACCCATATAAATGTGGATACTGTAGTTACTCTAGTGCTCGTAAAAGGAATTTTCAAGTTCATGTAATGACACATACTGGCGAGAAACCATACAAATGTGCCAACTGTAGTTATAGTTGCATGCGTGAACATAGATTAAAAGTTCATGAAAAAACACACTGAAACAACACAAATATGCCTAATGTAGTTATATTGCACAAAAAAGATAAATTGCTAGCTCATGTTAAAATACATACCTACCTAATAAAAAAAAGAATGCAAATGTGCTCATTGTACCTACTTTTTATATTGCTTGAAAAGCTGCTTTAAAATAATTGGTAATATGGCGATTGGCCACTTTCATGTTTAACAGTAGCAATAGTTTACTGCGACATAAACGCATATTGTTTGTATCAGCGCAACCTAAAGTGTATATATAGTTAGGTCCGATACTAATAAAAGAACTCCACTACCAGCAACATTGAGTTTACCTCACCTCCTATATCCTGGGCACCCACCAATCCCACCATCATGTACTAATAGTAGTAAAAGTAAAAAATTACTTATACTTGTTATTGTGCGGTTTTGCTACCCCATTAACGGCCGTCATAAAAGATAGTCATACTTAGTAAATAAATGCTGCATGCATTATTATACTTACATATTAAAAACCATATTTGCCTGAAATAGGATGATCCTGTATCTCAGAAAAAAAAAATGCCATTTGTGTACATGACAGGCACATAATGTAAATATTGTTATCTAAAACTTACCTAGTAAAGAATTTCGAACATAATAACTAATCCTAACAACTCTTACCAAATTTAAGATGTCCCGCAATCCTTCGGGAAGTCCCGGGTTTTAGCGATGATTGCTGGCGGAACATCGCAATCAATCGCAATTCGGTAAATCCGATTCGGGACAGAACAGATTTTTGTCCCAAAGTGTTAGCAATCAGTACCATAATAAACGAATTTTAAGTCCCTAAAATTTAACGCTGTTGTCCCGAATCGGATATCAAGAACTGGAGTAACGAACGAAGTACGAATATCTCCCTTTCTGTCGCACTTGCAAGTTTGCATATAAGTGAGACAGAGAGGGAAAACTTCGTTTGTGGTTCGCGGTAGCCCCTCGGTTCGCGGTAGCTCCTCTGTATTCCGAACTTCGTATCATGCCGGCCCTTTCACTCTCGTGTTACAGACGAACAGACATACATACAAGATACAATTATGAATCGGGAAATTCTATCCTAAGTGTTCCGTGTATTCCTTTTGCGGTAGAGAACGTATATTGTAATAAAACAGTATGTTAAAACAATTACCCATTTATTAATATAATTTCTTCTGCATCATATACCTAAGGATAAAAATGAAAATTCATTTATTCACCATAAAACCTATCGTGCTAGGTTAGGGCCTGAGGGGCTACCGCGAACTGAAAACGAACGAAGTTCGAATATCTCCCTCTCTGTCGCACTTGCCAATTCGTGCGGCAGAGGGAGATATTCGAACTTCAACACAACACGAGTTCGTCATCTTAGCTGTTCTCACAATAAACCCCCGGGACCTTTAGCTTCGTAGGCAGGGTCATTACCAACTAGGCTAAAGCGGTCATCAGATAAATTACAAGTCATTATGCAATAGATCTCTGTAAGACATAAATAGTACCTACAGTTAAATTAACACTTTCCCTGTCCCCCATACAAGAGGCAAACTGCACTCCTCAAGTCCACTCGGGTCCAATTGTAATTAGTCAGAGCTGGGCATTAACTAACGAAGTTAACCATCAGTGTATCGGCAGTACTTTTAAGTAAACTTGCAAAACCGCGCCACCGCGCGAAAATCAGGTACTGAAAAGTCCGTTCGATTGGGGCGGATTAGGCGCGAACTATTGGCGCTGAGTGAGACAGACGATGCAAGTGATGCGTGTCAGGAGTTAACGATTAACGTAAACTTCCGTTATAATGCCCGAAATGTAACGTTTAATGAAGTTGCATTTTTATTAATGGATTAATGAAGTTATAACTTCATATATGTAACTATTTGGTTAACGGTGCCCAGCTATGTAATTAGTGCAAAGAGTATAATAAGTATAATTAGTGTATGTAGGCATGTATCCTATTGGATACGTCGACTCCTGGGCAACACAGTTTTTGTATCCAAATGGATACACAGGACAGGGAACATGTTAATTTTGTATGAAGCAGTAACGCTTGCTAATGCAAATTAATAATTTCAAAATAAAGGGAAAAACTTAAACAATTTGGCTCTAAGCAGGAATCCAACCTGCAACATTCTGGCATTCGCGGCCGATCATTCTAGCTAAGTAGCCACTGAGCTACCGGAGTAAACAATTTTTCCCTTTAATTTGAGACCTACATAGTTTTCCTCAAAATCCATATAGAAATTAATAGAAATAAATATAAAAATGTACAGTAACTTAGTTTTCTTGCTTTTTCGAAATAATGTTTTCATGAACTATTAGACTAATAACTTTCACTTAAAAATTCCACTTACATGTCCTCACATGGACTTTAAAATTATATTTACGAGCACTAGAGTAACTACAGTAGTCACATGTGTATGGTTTGTCACCAATATGAGTCCTTAAATGAACATGTAAATCACCTTTACGAGCACTAGAGTAAATACAGTGAGCACATTTGTAAGGTTTCTCACCACTATGTGTCCTTACATGAACTTGCAAAGCAATTTTTTGTGCACTAGAGAAACTACAGTGGTCACATTTGTATGGTTTATCACCAGTATGAGTCTTTAAATGAACATTTAAATTAGTTTTATAAACAGTAGAGTAACTACAGTAAGAACATTTGTATGGTTTTTCTCCAGTATGTGTCTTGGTATGAACATATAAACTATTCCTATAGGCAGTTGAGAAACTACAGTGGGCACATTTAAAAGGTTTGTCACTAATGTGTATCTTTTCATGATTTTTAATAGTATCCTTATTGTCACCGGCATAACTACAATATTGACACTTGTATAGTCTCTCATCCATTGAAGATTTAATATTCCGCTGCTTTCTTCTGTACTGTGGTTGTATACGACCTGCAATTTATGACACATTACTGATGAGCAATTTTATGGTAACTCATGTTACTTTTACATGCTTTATAATAAACAATAAAATAAATAATATCTGTGGACAATTTTATTCAAATTGACCTAGTCCCAAACTCAAAGCTTGTACTATAAATAATATGGATACTAGGAGACGATACGAGTATAAATACTAATGGGACAACTTTACACGAATTGAAAGCGATCAAATAAAAGATCAGAGTAAGAATAGGACAACTAACTTGGAGCTAAGGCCACTTTAGGCCGGTGCACCTGTTCAGGGCCCAATACAAGCTCCTCCTTCACTGTGTGGTCTATGTACAAGCCAGTCACAGACGTCTCGCTCAGGACACACTCTCCCTCGCTCCCCGACTTCGACTCTTCTCTCATCTCGTGGTTTAAGTGGCCAACCCGGTCGCCAGCTTCGCTCTCAGGCTGCTCCACTTCAAAATCTATATACAGGTCGGACGCCTCTCTCTCCACTATTATTTCATGCTTAATATGACCGCCCCAAGCGCTCGATGTGCTCTCAGGCTCCTCCAATCCGGCCTGTGCAGCTGTCTCGCTCCCCAGCGACATCGTGTATAGCTTTTGCTTTTAAATTTATCCACGATTTAACAACCTTGGCCGAAATAAACTAAATTTATTACTCGCATTTATCTTTTTTTTTCCGTTGTTGATGGCCTTTTGCTGCTTAGGCACTTTGCCAATGTCAAGTGGGGGGATTGGCTTTACGAAATCTGTGGAGTGCACCTAATAATTTTGCTCAGGGGAGAGAACTTTATAGTATTTACTTTTATAGTTTCATAATGATATTTACATATTTAATACTGTAATTTAGTCTAAGGGAGGGAAAAAATATTATAATTTAATATTATTTTTATCAATAAAATTAGCTAACGCCTTAAATGCACTAGGATCTGTATTAGTCAATAGAGTTTTAGCATTAGCGAGGAGTTGAACTTTCAAGTTAATTAATATGACATAGAGGCAGGAAAGGATTAAGGGACATTAAAAAAACATGTGATTGATTGAGCCAACCTCATGTCCGCACATACATTCCGAGCTATTTTTTATCCTTATTTTGTGTAGGAATTCTGGGGAACACACATGACCGAGCCTAAGACGAATTATACAGCTAGTTAAATTTTTTTTTAATTTAAATTTGAAAAACCACGGTCTGACAGGTATGCTTCTCTGAATTTCGTAGAACTGTAGTTTATTGTCAGAAGCCCAAATTTCCGACCATGTTGTGTATAATTTTAAGGAGGAGATCGCGTCCAGGTCCTTACTAAAACATTGGTAGATCGATCGATTTCCATTTTTGACTGCTTCTCTTGCAGCTTTATCGGCGATTTCATTTCCATGGATGCCTTTATGGCTTGGGATCCAAGATAAGAGCACCTCTAAGTCCAATGATTTACAGGACAAAAGGGCCTCCCTAATAAGGCAGACCAAAGGTGATTTTGCACAGTGTTTTATGGAATTGCTTGTAATGGCTTGGATGGAGCTGAGACTATCCGAAAAAATTACTGCTTTAGTCAATTTATGTTCCATTACGAATTTGACTGCCTTTAAAATAGCAAAACATTCTCCAGTGTATATAGAGCAGATGTTTGGCAATTGGAATTTGTAAATAGAGTTAGAATTGTCGTGTACGAATGCACAGCCGACGGGAGTGTCATTGGACTTTGAGGCATCCGAATAAAGTAGGTCCCAGTCTTGCCATTTTTCTTTTACTGTGACAAGGAATTTGTCATTTGCTAAAGGAGAGCTTCTATCGACCCCAATATTAGCTGATTTTGGTTGGAAAGTAAGAGCTTGAAAAGGGATTGTATAGATGGGAATCTTTGGAAATTTGGTTAAAGGAGCATCTATATTATTTAATCTGGTCAGGCTGATCAACAAATTGGGCTTCGCTTTGGTAACCAGTATTCGATCGGCTTCAACCTGGTCCTTTAACATGTTCAACTTAGAAAAAAGGGGGTGGTTCTCTAGCTGGGCACATCGAAACAAATATCTATCCGCCAGGTATTGCCGACGGATACTAAGGGGGGGGGTCAACACATTCCACTTGAAGTGCTCTAATGGGGGAAGACTTCATTGCCCCTGTGACTATCCTAAGAGCTTTGCTTTGGATCTTATCTAGTTTTTTAAGGTCTACTTTGTTACACGGTTCCAAGATAATGGAGCCAAAATCCAAGTGTGACCTAATCAAAGCGTTGTACATTCATTTCTGGGAATATGGGTGGGCTCCCCACCATACCCCCGACAGGGCGCGAATGATATTCAAATTCTTTTCACATTTTGCCACGACGCTATTGATGTGGTCGGATGCTGATAATTTCGAGTCGAAAATAACCCCTAAGAATTTAGCTTTATCCCTGACTGGTATGGGTTGAGAACGAAACATGATGTCAACAGGAGGGAGAGTTCGTTTTTTTGAGAACACTAATGAGGAGCTCTTGGAGGGAGACAAGTCCAAACCGTGCGCATCTAGCCAAAGCCCGAGGGAGTTCAAGGCATTATTTATAAAGTTTGCCGCCTCACTAATGTTGGGGTGCTTACAATATATAGCTATGTCGTCCGCGAACTGGAGAACGTTGCAATGTTGGTTAATGGCATGGTCTAAATCAGACGTATATATGCTATAAAGTAATGGGCTCAAGACTGAGCCTTGAGGTAGGCCCTTCCATATTTGCTTAAAATGATCCTGGACGTTAGCGGCCCTTAACGAGATTTTTCTACCAGACAGGAGATTATTTATAAAGCGGGTTAATCTTTCCGGAACGCTCATACGGCGCAACTTATTACATAGTACCGAAATTAAGACATTGTCATAGGCAGCCGATATATCTAAGAAAACAGCAACCACGGATTGTTTTTGCGAGAATGCCAATCTAACTTCTGTAGACAGTATTGCATGGCTGTCAGTTACACTTCTTCCCTTTCTGAAGCCGTATTGGGATTCAGCGATGAACCCCGAATTTTCCACATGCCACTCCAGCCTGTTTTTGACCATATGTTCGACTATCTAAATATATAAAAGAAGAAACTGACTGACTGACATATCAACGCACAGCCCAAACCGCTGACTCTAGAGATTCCAAATATGGCACGTGGGTTCCTTATAAGGTCTAGGGGTGCACTAAGAAAGGATTTTTCAAAATTCACCCCCTAAAGGGGTGAAACGGGGGTCCAAAGTTTGTATGAAAAACCGTATTTATTTAAGTAGGAGACATGAAATTTTGTATATAGAGTCTGTGTTTAAATATATTAATGGCGTATTTCAGCGTTTTTCTAAATTGCTCCACTAAAGGAGTGACAAGGGGGTTCAAAGTTTGTACGGGGAGAAAATCTTTTTTAAAGTGAGATATTTGAAACTTCGTATAAAGACTCTCTGTTTAAATACAACAAAACATATATAAGCGTCTTTCGAAATTGCTCCCCTAAAAGGGTGAAAAGGGGGTTTCAAGTATGTACGGGGAGCAAATCATTTTTGAAGTGTGAGATTTAAAACTTCGTTCATAAACTCTATGTTTAAATACAACAAAACATATTTAAGCGTTTTTCGAAATTGCTCCCCTAAAGGGTTCAAAAGGGGGTTCCAAGTTTGTACGGAGAGCAAATCTTTTTTTAAGTGAGAGATTTAAAACTTCGTACATAGACTCTACGTTTAAATACAACAAAACATATTTAAGCGTTTTTTGAAATTGCTCCCCTAAAGGGTTCAAAAGGGGGTTCCAAGTTTGTACGGAGAGCAAATCTTTTTTGAAGTGAGAGATTTAAAACTTCGTATATAGACTCTTTGTTTAAATACAACAAAACGTGTTTCAGCGTTTTTCGAAATTGCTCCATTTAAGGAGTGAAAAGAGGGTTCCAAGTTTGAGCGGGGAGCAATTTTTCCGTTTCTTAAAAATCGATATGGGTGTCATTTTCGAGATTCCTCGGGGTGCCGATTACGAAAATGACATTCATTTTCAAACCAAAGATGGCAACATTTATTTTTCTTAAAAATCAATATGGGTGTCACCTTCCAGGTTCCTCGGGGTGCAAATTACAAAAATGACATCCATTTTCAAATCCAAGATGGCGGACATTTATTTTTCTTAAAAATCTATATGAGTGTCATTTTCGAGGTTCCTCTGGGTGCCGATTACGAAAATGACATTCATTTTCAAATTAAAGATGGCGGACATTTATTTTTCTTAAAAATCAATATGGGTGTCATTTTCGAGGTTCCTTTGGGTGCCGATTACGAAAATGACACACATTTTCAGATGAAAGATGGCGGGTATTTATATTTTTATAAAAATCGATATGGGTGTCGTCTTCGAGGTTCCTCGTGGTGCCGATTACGAAAATGGCATGCATTTTCAAATCAAAGATGGCTGAAATTTATTTTTCTTAAAAATCAATATGGGTGTCATCTTCGAGGTTCCTCGGGGTGCAAATTACAAAAATGACATCCATTTTCAAATCCAAGATGGTGGACATTTATTTTCTTAAAAATCAATATGGATGTCATCTTCGAGGTTCCTCGGTGTGCAAATTACGAAAATGGCATCCATTTTCAAATCCAAGATGGCGGACATTTATTTTTCTTAAAAATTAATATGGGTGTCATTTTCGAGGTTCCTTTGGGTGCCGATAACGAAAATGACATCCAATACATATCTGCATGCAGGTCAAACTGAGAACCTCCTTTTTGTAGACGGTTAAAAATGACTCTTAGTACGCGGGCGAAGCCGCGGGCATAAGCTAGTTTTGCATAAAACAGACGAGAGGGCAATAGGCCGATATGAATCGGGGAGCTCTGGGTTTTTACCCGGTTTGAGAATAGGTAAAATGGCCTGGTGTTTCCATGAATCCGGAATTTCCCCCGTTTCAAAAATTTTATTGACCAGGCCCAGAAAGAACGCTTGTCCCACTGGGCCGGCCTTTTTCAAGAAAGAGTATACTATGCCATCCAAGCCTGGGGATGAGTCCGTTGTTGGAGCAAGGGCCATTTTAAGTTCCTCAATTTAGAATTGGCTATCTAGGAAGTGGTTTGACCTATCAAATGAATAAGACTCCGGGATATCATTTCGGTTGGGGACAGTCGGAGGAGCCAATTTATTAAGGAATTCGTACGTCCAGGATAGGGAAGAACTCGAAGCCAATGGTGGGGCAACTCCTTTGCGGAATCTGCGGATATTCCTCCAGACAAGAGCTGGAGGAGTAGTAGGAGAAATGGACTCACAGAATGATCTCCAACCTGCGAACTTTTTTGATGATAGAATTTTACGGCATTTTGCCCTTATTTTTTTGAACCTAATGTAGTTGTCCAGATTTATATTGTTGGCATACTCCATCTCGGCCTCATTGCGTTCCTTCACCGCTGCCGAACATTCCGAATCCCACCACAGTTGTGAGGGTACCTGGTTGGTGTTAGTCCTTTTTAAGGGGATGGCCTCCTCAGCCGATTTGTGGATAGCTGTGACAAAAGCCTCGTGAGATAATTTAATGTTTGATTGATTTTCCGAGGCAAGAGACTGTACTTCCCTATCTAGTGCAGAAGAATATTTATCCCAATCTGCTTTATTCAACCTATACCCTTGCAAGGGCGGTAAAGAGGGGAGGATGTTTGTTCTGTGGGGGGGGGGGGGGGGGGAAATAAATATAGGAAAATGCTCACTGTTATATGACAACGACGAAATATCCCATGATAGATCTGAAGCCATATCCGCGGAGCATAGAGATAAATCAACCACCGACGCATTTTGGCCAGGGGCCGTGCATCTAGTTGGCCTGCCATCATTAATACAACAGAGGTTTAACTCATCCACTACCTCGAGCAGAAATCTACCGTTGTTGTCCGAGACGCCCGATCCCCAGCTGACATGGTGGCAATTGAGGTCCCCCATAATGACCACTGGCTCGGGAACATCCTTTACTAAAGCCCGGAATTCAGACAGTGTATTGCGAGAGGGGTGTGGTATGTAAACCGAAATGTATGACACTTTGCAGATGCTAGCCGCTACAATATAAATCTCCGTAGAGTGAGCCGGTAAAGGTATTTGTGAAAAGGGTATGTTGTTTTTGATGATTAGGGCTGACCCATCCCATCCATCCGCTCTATCACCTCTTAAAGTGTAATATCCAGGTAATTTAAAAGTCTGGTGTGGCTTAAGCCACGTTTCAGATATCGCAAATAGAGAGGTATTATATTTTTTGGAGAAATAGAGTAATTCTGATTTTTTATTAGTAATACTACGAGCATTCCATTGAACGGCCGTAAGCATTGAGGAGCTTTTTATTTATTAATTCACATAGAGTTTCTATTTTGGACGCAACGTTGGACGGTATTTTATCTAAACTAACATTATGAGCGTGGATATAAGGGAATTAAGGACCCTGTCGTTTACGAAACCCTCGTCGGATGGGGTTGTGTTATATTGGGATTCAATTATATCCGGTGAAAATTGTTCCCTACTGTCCCTACTAGAGAGCGCGCAGCTGTTTTTAGGTGTGGGTATACGGAATTCGTTAATGATAGCTTGGTGGGCTTTCCTATCATATCCCTCCGGGAGGGGGGACCGAGGTTTCCTATTAAGTGTTACTGTCTTCCTGTAGGATACTGGCCCCGGCTTTACGCCCAGTGTATCCGCGTAGGTCCGTTTTGAAGACGCAAAACGTTGGGAGGCCTCAACAAACGAGATGGCCTCTTCTGTCATGGCCGCTTTGATTTTCAGTTGCCGGTCGTATTCCGGGCAAGCCTTATCCATTGCCGAGTGAGCGCCTGAGCAAAATAGACATAACATATCATTGTGGGACGTGCACTCACTACTCAGGTGGGCCTGACCGCATTTCGAACACCTAGGCTGGGATCTACAGTTGGCTTTTACGTGGCCGAATCTACAACATTGATAACACTGTACAACTGGAAAATTATACTTCTCAGTTGAGAAAGAATTATGGAATAGGAATACTTTCGGGGGTAGTTTTTATCCGTCTATAGTTAAGGCCACCGTCTCCGTGGGAAGCCACTCTAAAGTCTCGTTTTCTTTTTTTTACATTTAGGCGCCTAGCCTTTATGACCTTTCCGAATCCGTCAGGGGTAACAATACCTGCCACAATCTCCTCGTTAGATAGGTCCTTAGGGACCTTACGAATGATACACAACCTCTGGACATTATAAGATGGGATGAATGATTACTGAGTGTTCTCGAGTTTGTTATGATTCTCTAAAAAAATATTAGCCGCATTGGCACTAACAAAATCAAGGCTAATTCGATTTCGGCCCGCCTTATTAATGCCTCCCGGCTGCAAACCCTTTATATTGTGCGAGCAGAGGTACTGACCAAATTTCACAGGATTTAGAGTTGTTGCATCTGAAGACGACTTATTTTGAATATGAACTAGAAAGGGACCCGCGTCCCTATGAGAGTAACATTGTCTACCTGCAGGAGGCTGCGTTGGTAATTGAGGCTCGTTAGTCTTTGTCACTTTGTTTTTGTTAAGTGCATTAGAGGGGGAAGTCGAAGCAAGCCTTTTCTGCCCTTTAGACGTAACCGGTGTAAACTCAGGATCATCCATTTCTGGGTTTATGGAGGCCATTTGGTCTTCCATTGGGGGACTAATTGGCGTATTACTCGTATTAGGATCAGTTAACAGGTTATCACCGGCCGGCCCCACTGATGGGTCATGACTACCCATCATTATGCCGGCCCACTACTCATTCGGGGGCTTTACTCTATTCACTAATAAAATACCATGCACCTATATCTTACCAAATTGAGGCACTAAATATATTAATACTATAAATTAGGCAAGAGAGATACCAAAAGCGTGTTTACCCTACCCGCACTCCACAGGAAAAAAACCTGCTACTGTTTCAATGCACACGCCGAGACAGAACAATTCTGTCAAAACAGTAACCAAGAAAAAATTAACACCTCGCACAACATGTATGAAAACACATCCTCGCACAGCTCTGGTGGATACGCAGCCTTAAAGGGGTGTTTGAAAATATAAAGACCAATTCTCAACAGAGCTCTGGACAGCGCTACGCCATCTTCGGCATGGCGGCGTGGGGCGTGGGCTGCGGCGAACGCCCAGCCGTGTACGTGAAAGTATCCAAGTTCTACGGCTGGCTCGGAGATGTGTTAGAGGCGAATGGGCTCGATAGCTCCTCCTATCATTTCGACGAACTTAATGTGTAAAGGCTCGACCACACCGCAGCTCAAAATACGCTGGTGAGCCGCTGCGAAGAGAAGGCGCTGTTAGACCAGGTTAGAAAGTTAGGAGTTATAATTAAATGTCACGCATGAGTCGCGTCACTGCATTTGGAGCTACGGTATGGTCAAACCTTAATTCCTCAACCAATTCGCGGAATTTCAACGTGCGATACAGATTTTTATTAATTTCGCTAGGCTAATTTCGATCGCAACTGTCCAATACAAAATCTTTGCCCAGTGGCGAATTTAGCAAGTGCCAAGTGCAATGGCTTTTGGGATTAATAAAACTCCTAAATTGAACTATCCGACCTTTATTTCCAAACGGTTTTACCATTGTTTTTGCAGATAAACGTTTCTGGATGAATAGAATAAATTTCATAGATAACATGTCATTTTCACAAAGGGTCGCAGTTCTAACCTACTTTTCTGGTAGACCACAAGGGCTGTACGTAATGGCCTTTTACTTGACTTGTACCTAAAAAGTTAATGGTTTCTAAAAGTTTCTATGAAATTCTATGAAATGAAAATTCTGCGAAACAATACATTCTACGACACGTTTGTCAATGAAATGAGGGGATACCTTTACAAACGCTATTATATGGTGACCAACGTCAGATCGCTGGCGCGTCATACTTAATCAGCCAGCACGCTGTGAGCCCTAACAAGTAACGGTTTCTGAATACTTCTATGAAATTCTATGACATGAAAATTCAATGAAACATTACATGTTGAGAAACGTTTGTCGATGAAACAAGGGGATACAAGACCTGCAGCCCCACGTACGTCATGTCGATTATATAGTGAGCGGCAGGTCGAGCAGCGCCTTGCCGCTGGCGCGGTAGTTGTACTCGGCTAGTACGATGCAGGACAGCGTGAGCACGGCCGCGCCCGGCGCCATCGCCGGCGGGCCCCGGTACAGCATGCCGGCCAACACCAGCACCCCCACGTACGTCATGTATCTGCGGACAACGTGCCATCAATAGTACTTTACTTGAGTAGGGCGGTATACAAAGAATGTCGCAGATCTCAGGCATTTCAAGACCAAAGGCAGGGGCGATAAATATCCGATCTGAGGCTTTCTTTAATTACCTCCTCTGTTAAGTACCAAAAATTTCATTTGTTCCCCGTACATAACCAGCACTGGTAGGAGATAATTCATTCATTTCATTCAATACGGCCGACCAATTGTTTAAAGGGATTTAAAAAAACTGTTCCATAACCCGGTTTTGTACCAATAATGTAAAGGTTTAGGTGTGTAGTTCTGGCGCTTTAGGGTCGCATTTCTACTAACACTCCTCCTCGCTTCGCTCATCGTCGTACCTACACCTAGCTATCTTAGAGTAGTACATGTAGAGAGAGGAACTATTGGAAAGAAATCTCACTAAAAACAAAACCGGGTTATGTAGCAGTATTTTTTGTCCTTGTAAATATAGGTTTTGTAAGGGGTAACTTTCCTTTGAAATACCTAGTTGTGTACCGTAATGTAAATAATTGTGACTAGTATGTAAGCGATTGGGTGTAATTTACTGTTATGCTTGATTTATACTCAGATGGCGAATGAAACACTTATCTATTTCGAGACTGACGTTTATTATTTTGACTCGCGGTAGGCCGCGAAATACCAAAGTACCCACAATGCCCACTTATATATTAGTATACAGCAATGCAATATGACCAAAGATAATGGAGTACAAGTATAGATTGCTCTCTGCATACATTGCTACATGTCTTGCTTAAAACTTATTATCGTCGCTGTTACCTCGTAGTTCATCTTATTATTACAGATGGCGTTGTTTTCATTATAAGCTTGTACTACTTTGAGCTAGCGCGGTGAAATATGTAGTACAGTAGTAATGTTTAAGGAATAGATACAAAATTTCGGCGCGCCGGTCCTGTTTGTTTTGGTCGAGTGGTTCTGATATTTGATTTAAAAGTTTGAAGTCAAAGTCAAAGTCAAAGTCAAAGTATTTATTGTTTGGGAGAATTGGGTTACATTGCAGGTATAATAAACAATTTTACACATAAGAGTTTCACCAAGACTCTACCTTTTCAGGTGTACAAACAAAACGATTGAATTTAAATATAACATCTTAATCATCATATGTCAAAATTTAAAAAAAAAACATTATTATTAGGTCATAAACTATTACTGTAATACATACTTAAAATAATAATAAATTCATGCGATATCAAGATTAAGATTTCAAAGTGAGTCAGTCTATTCAATTAATTCAATTAGATAATTTAAAAATAAGTTAAAAAAAAAAAAAAAAAAGTAAGTAATATAAAATAAAATTGATAAAATAAAATTTCTTGTCACATCATTTGCTCACATAGCATTAAAAAATTCACAGAGACTGTAATAACACTTTTGCACAAGCCATTCATGAATGTGTGATTTAAATACATTTAGTGTTTTGTCCTTAAACATATCTGGTAATCTGTTATATATTAAAATACACATCACATACGAGTTTTTTGAAGAGAGTGCCAATTTCACTGAAGGCTTATGTAAAGTATATTTATATTGCAATCTAGTCGCACCAGCAACAATAGTCTTAAGTTCAACAAATAGGAATTTGTACTTATGGACAAACACGCAAACTTCAAAAATATACAAACAGGGGAAAGTAAGGATCTTATTTTCTATAAAATATGTGCGACACGAGTCCATCTGGTCTACAGCAAACATAGCCCTGATGCAGCGTTTTTGTGTTAAGAATACTGCATCTCTGTCAGAGCAGTTTCCCCATATTACTAGTCCATATCTTAAGACAGAATCTACATAGCCATTATAGGCAAGTAGAGCTGCTTGAGTCGAAACAGTTTGGCTTATTCTTCGTAGTGCAAAGACAAAACTATTTACCTTAGAGCGCACCATACCAACATGTTCTTTCCAGTTACATTGACTGTCTATTAATATACCTAAAAACCTTGTATGCTTTACTTCACTCACAGATACATTATCAAAGGTAATACTTAATTGCTGTGGGGTTCCTTTCACTGTATGAAATTGAATATAATTGGTTTTACTTATATTTACTTTCAAGTTATTAATTCTTAACCATTCAACCGTTTCAATCAGCGCCCTGTTCAAATCTTCATTATACGTTGATGCATCTTGACATCTTATAATAATCGATGTGTCGTCTGCGAACAATATGCTATCATGAGGTAAACACTTTGGCAAATCATTTATATATAATAAAAACAACAAAGGGCCCAATATACTACCTTGTGGTACTCCATAATTATTATACATAAATGTTGAGTTATAAGTGTTCACCTCTTTTGTTATAGGGCAATATTTTAGGGTCTCGACACATTGGTTTCTCTGACTTAGGTACGTTTTGATCCAATCTAGAGCAGGGCCACGTACACCATATTTATATAGTTTGATCTCTAAACGCTTATGACAAACAAAATCAAAAGCCTTGCTCATATCCATGAACAAGACTGTTACCGGTATCTTATTATCTACTGCATTTAATACATTTTTTACCAGTTTGAATGCCGCCAGAGTGGTGCATCTGCATTTACGGAAACCATGTTGTTCTTCAGTTATGACATTATAATGATCCAAAAAGTGTACTAGCCTATTAAGCATAACTTTTTCAAAAATTTTTGCAAAAATAGATATCAGAGTAACCGGTCTATAATTTCCCATGTCCGTTTTTTCTCCCTTTTTATGTAGAGGTTTTACTACAGACTTTTTTAGTGCAGTCGGAAAAACCCCTTGTAATAAAGAAAGATTTATTGCATGAATAAGTGGTTCCGCTATGATGTGCATACATATTTTAATCATATCCGTCCTTACGCCATCATATCCAACTGATTTTGAGTTTTTTAGGGATGTAATTATCCTATTGAATTCTTTCACACCTATTGGATTAAGATACATCGTAAAGTCACTATTAGCTATATTTATATCCTGTGTGGAGACCGTAGATACATTATCACTAATACCTTTCACAAAAAAATTATTAAAACAATCAGCAATATGCTGGGGTTCCTCGACAGTTCTACCATTGACTATTAATCTATCCACTGATATGTTGTTGCAATCCGATGTGGTATAGTTTTTGATAATATTCCACGCTGCCTTACATTTATTGGTATTATTATCAATGTATCTTAAATTACTTGTTTTCTGTTGAGTTAGTAAGCATCTTTTAAGAAGACGGGAGTACTCTACGTAACGTGATTTGTAACATTGGGATCGTCTACTGAGCAAGTAAAGTTGACGCTTCTTATTGCAAGAGTTCCGAATTCCTCTAGTTATGCTTTTAGATTTAAATGATTTATTTTTTACTTTAACTTTAATAATAGGGAAACACAAATTGTAGAAAAGAAGAAAGATATCATTGAATACGTTAAAAGCTTGATTTGCATCAGTTTCATTTAAAACTTCACTAATCCTAAGTCGTGTACGATAGCATCATCACTATTAACATTCGTTGCTATGTGGTCAATACATGTTCTAGAATGCTTAGTTAGTCTTGTTGGACATTTGGTGGCTAGTTTTAAATCATACCTTTCCAGAATCTGTCGGAATTCCTTCGATATAGGCGTATCTTTCATAGTATCGATATTGAGATCTCCACATAAAACATATTTTTTCCTTTTGTTTGTACATATATTGTTTAGCAATTCCTCAAGTTTTTGGAAAAATACCGCTGAGGTTGATGTCGGTGTCTTATTTGTATAAATGCATATTATGACTAGGTTGAATTGAGTAAGTGCAGTCGCGCAGCACTCAAAAAGATGCGACTGTGAAAGTGATTTTACTTCTGCCACAGGCATATAATTTATATTATTACGAACAAGTATCGCTACCCCACCCCTCTTGGAGTGTTTGCGGGAAAAACTAGCAGCTATCTGAAAGTCACTTATTTTCAAATTACGTTCTGATCCCTGAAGTATGTTTGTTTCAGTCAAACACATAATATCCACCTGCGTACCATTTCTTTCAAGATCCACGATGGCAAAATTTAATAACTCTTGTTTATTTAAGGCGCCCGTAATGTTTTGGTGAAATACGCCAATACATGGTTTAGAGGAGGAGTTTAGGTACTTAGACTGATTATTCGCCAGGGGTAGTAATGGTAGCGATGGTACCGATTGACAACTACTGTGACGAGCGCCGCGCTCGTCAGTCGCTCTGCAGAAACCTGTTTTCCTTGTCGATTGGGGAATTTAATTTTGATTCTCGATGTCCAGGCATGTCTACATGACGTCTTGATCGTGGAAAATAATCCGATACTTTCCTTTGCAATTCCTTGGGCTTTTTTATCTTTGATTCCAGATGTCCAGCAGCATGACTATTCCAGGAAATGAACTCACTTACATGACCCAAAATATTTTCCATTCCGCGGTTATTAACCCGTCCTGTTCTTTCAGAAAACATTTCAAAACTCAGATCCAAGTTTGATTCAAAGGAAAAATGCCTCTCGTGAAATTTTACGTTAGTACGTAATAATTTGTTGAAAATCTCAACCCTAACATTATGAAAGGGTCTGCCACATATGTAAGTCGGGCATACTACAATTATGTTTGTATGTTTGATCGAACACAGTTTATCAGTCATATATGCCACCAGTTCATCATACTCTTCATTTTCTTGAAAGTTTTCCTCTCCAATTAATATTACGTAATAATCGGCCAAGGTTAATTTTTTTACATGAAATTCAGTTTGTTCAAGTATTTCCTTGATTCCACCACCAGGCGTAATATAATGGCAGTAGTTGTAGCTATTCAGGATCTTGTTATTCTCGATAATTTCCGTAATTTTACAGTTTTTCATATTACTGGCTAAAATTAATCTGTTTCTAGTGGGGTTCTTATCGAGACAATGAATGACCTTGTTTTTAATCGTGGCACTTTTTTTAATGGCAGCACATCCAGGTTGCTTGTTCTCTGGTAAGGTTAGATGTTCCTTTTCTTGTATATCAATTAGCAAATTGTCCCCAGCCTTATTTAAGTCTGCACATTCTCCTAGTCGTTTAATGATTTGTTTGAGGCTGCATAATTCCTGTTGGGCAATTAGAAGATCATTTTCTAGTTCTTTAATCTGCCTTTCCATAGCAGCAACTTTCGCGGAGCTTTCGACTTGTAGATCAAAATTTGATGTGGAGGTACTTGCCAAACTTTGGCGCGTTTTCTGTGAAGGTTGCGGGGATTTGCATATAGTTTTGAGGGTGCAAATTTCCCTCATAAGCTTTTCATTTATTCGTGAAAATTCGTTTTTCTCAAGAATAACATTCTGGAGCTCATTCTCAGTAATATATAGATCTAATTTCAGCCTTTCGATTTCACTTTTTAGCTCAGATACAAGTTCTAGGTCATTAATTTGTTCTAGGCTTTTTGACAAAGTATTATCCGAATATAGAAAAATATCACTGCTCTGAGTTAAGGATTCACTGGATTTTGATTTAATTAGTGAAGTGTCTTGTAGTGAGCAGTTGTTCGTATTTTCTTCATTTTTTTTGGCAGAGGAGCTCGAGGCAGGTGGCGTACTCACAGTATTTTGTAATAGATTTTTTTTCCTCCTTATTGTAATGTTACTATCGTCAATGCTCATTTGCTTTTTGTTAATATTAGTAGAGCTGGTATTTTTGATTGAGCGACATGGTAAGCATACCCAAGATTTTTTACTTTCCGCTGCCATCGGCTTCGGTGACTTGCCAGCACATTGCGTATTATATTTCTGTTTACATTTGGAGCATTGTAAAATATCTTTATTCTCCAAGCTTTCTTTATTAACAGTGTCAATAGGCGACATCTTGTAGTGTAGTGTATTAACTTTACTAATAGACGTAAGTGAAGCTTCAGTCAACTAATTGATAAAACTCGCTTCCTTCCTTCGCAATAAAGCAACTTAATGTATAGTATTTATAGTAGATGGCGTGATGTTCGCGAAAAGGAGATTCAATGCGCTTACGCGTCGAAGCGTCACTATGTTATAATTGAAGCGTAGTAGTTCAGTAGGTTTACAATAGATGGCGTATTGTTCTAAGCTATTAGGCAGTTGTGCCGTCGTGTTCGTATTTCTAATAATTGTTCATAGGTAGCGCTTGTCAACTAGATCAGTTGATGTGTCACTGTTTACATTTATCTAGTACGGTTTTTGAATATTAACGGTAGTCTTAAAACGATGCTCACTTTCTTGTTATTAATTTCTGTTGAATTAATGTTCACACTTTTATAATATTGGTCAGGTAAATTTCCATTTACACCCGTCACTTCGTCACTTTACTGTTTATAGTTCAATTTATTTCACTGAAATGTCACTAACCCGTTGAGTAGTATTTTAGATGTTAATACTTTTGGTCCACGATATTTATAAAAGATAACACTCTCAACGTAAAGTCGGGTAAAACTTTGCACGAATATATAGTCTCTGCACTTGTACACCGTAATTAGTTATTTTAAAACATATATCTGTACGGAGCCGAAGCTACCCGTGGCAGTGGCGCCATCTCTCGAGTACTCTATATCTTTGAGTACTCGGGTTCAAGCCCTGTCTCCTGACTTGGTTTATTTTTTCTATACTAAGCGTGCTTCTTTTTTATTTTATTTTTAGGTATCTTTATCAATTGTCAGTTAATATTTTTAAAAAGTAGGTATTTTTTTTCTATACAACGCCGGTGGCAAACAAGCGCACGGTTCAGTACGGTACCTTACCTGATGGTAAGCGGCCACCGTCCAAAGGAGTCACGTACGCGTAGCCGACCCTTTATGAAATTTGAGAATTCACTGTGTTGACAGCAGAAGGGACAAATTTAGGTCCCTCGTTCTCAACACAGTGCATCCTCGGGAGCTCTGACAACCTTTTTTTTTATTTATTTCGCAGGTTGACCGCTTCAAAAGTTACTTTTGCTCGAAAGTCTCATGTAATTACTAATATCATACATTAATTCAATATTGACGACAGATTACTTGACCGAAAGCTTTTGCAAATTTAGACTATAGCTGTAATGAATCTACTTTCGTGCCTTATAGTTGCATCCTGACGTCAGGGCCTGTACTACGAACTTTGTATCGTGCCATCCCTTTCACTCTCGTGTTATACACTATATGAGTGAAAGGGACGGCACGGTAAGAAGTTCGGATTTCGAAGTTCGGAGTAGACACAGACATTAGAGTAAACTATGATATATGTGTAAGTAGACCCTCAGAGCGGTGCGAATGATATCTCGTTCTGTCTTATAGCGACGTATCGCTCTGCGGCCCTTAGCGGGCTGCTGGAACGGCGGGATGCGACTTATAAATTTGGTTATTAAGGTAAGATAAGCAATAATAAATAAGTCCGCCCTTCGTACTTATATTCTTTTTGTGCAATAAAGTTTAAATAAATAAATTATTAAATGTCATTGCGATCGTTAAGACAAACGATTTTTACGGCCTAGGCAGGGATTTTCTCCATAGAAAAATAGCGGTATTGAAATGAAATGAAATCATTTATACTTCAATTTAGGCATGTTACATGCACTTATGAATGTCAAAAAACTACCACCGGATCATAAAATAAACCTCTGCCTCGAGAAGAACCGGTGTAAGAAACTTGGCGAGGTGTCATTTTTTCAAAACAATATACTATGTATATAAAATAACAGTAAAAATAGTACAAAATTCAAATGCTACCACAGTATAAACATATACTTATTTTTTAATACTAAGGACAAAATATTTCTGTGTTAGATTACTTGTGCGGGACGCTATCACTGCCAAACATCCCTATCCATGATGTAATCGTTTATCTTATAATATGCTTTTGAAATAAGTGTCTGTTTCACAACAGATTTAAATTTAGAATCCGTAAGTTCAGTAATGTGTCTTGGAATTTTATTGTAGAATTTTATACAATTTCCCAAAAACGACTTTTTCGCCTTCACTAGTCTATAAAAGGTTATTTTGAGTTTCCCAGTGTTTCTTGTAGTTATTAAATTATCAGTATTCGTTGGGAAATTGTATAAATTCTTCCTAACATACATGATTATTTCAAATATGTACAGCGACGGCAGGGTTAGGATATCTATTTATTATTACGGTCACCGGTTCATTATTTCGTTTTTAATGGCACAATCTAATAATACGACGTTGTTACCTAAATACATGATTCAGCCTTACGTAAAAAGCAAAAAATAATCCAAAATATTGGGCTAATTCAGGGTTTTTTAAAAATACCGGTATCGGTCCCTGGGCTTAGGTAAGGCCTTTAGACATCGGAAAATAACATAGTAAATTATATAACATACTTGTACTACGATATAATACACGTACATATACGTACCTAAAGCCGTGTCTCGACTAGATACTTATCGCGTCAACATTTTGTGACTAGTAGTGCCATCTGGTTGTGCTTTTTAACCTGTTAAGAGACTTCTAAAGAGATAGCAATCTATAGTTGTCCTCCATTATCTTTGGTATGACTGAAATAAATAAATAAAATATAATTTCCCACCACCATTACCACCAGAAATAAACAATTAATTTACCAAAACAGTTCATCCATTATCATAGAGCCACGCGTCTTCATTAACTCTGTAAATAATGAAAATCAAATAATACAGATAATCCAAAATAACCTGGGAGTGTATGATGGTCGCGTGATAGCGTGATAACGATAAGTTATAGCATCTGTTACTTTCTAACGAGTGGTATCAGAAAGTGACAGATCTTATCTTATCGCTTATCAGTATACTTATCTCCTTTAATTAAACTTTTGCTACTAGTAATGTTCATGTTGATACATCATTGGTTCGACTTGGCTGAAATAGAGTAGGGTAACTGTGTTATTGAATGCTGAACTTGATTAGATTTAACCATGTAATTAACCCTGCTCTGTGTTGGTCGACTTGACACTAGTGCTGTATGTGCACTTGGTCAATTATGCGCTTACTTATTGATCATGCTGTGTGGACTTGCTTTGGATGTCATGTTGGTCTATAAACTACTAATTTTGTGCAAACTTAACTGTATCATTTATTGTGTGATGTCTGTATAGTGTACCTTTCTTAATAAAAAAATAAATAAATAAAGTCATATCACGCTATCACGCGACCATAATAGGGGGTCAGTAAATAAAAAAATAAGGTACCTACACTGTAACCTTCTTAAAATGCGCCTCCTATCTATTTGCGTAATTTTACCCCCTCATGCATAACCGTTCATCAATCCTGTTCCAGTTAATATGCCGCTAAAGTTCGTGTCCTTATCTATCACTTTGACATTTATGTTTGTGAGAAAGGGACAGAACAGATTTTACTGGCTTTTGAGACACAGGGGAACCTACTTTGAAAGCCGGGGCTTCAACTATTATGTACCTATGTTTATAGTTGCAATAAAGAATTATTATTATTATATTATTATTCATTAGGAGGATTGTTTAGCAGAATTTTACCATACAAAAAGCGGCAACGGTTTTCCTCCCTCTAATTGTGAACTACATGATTGAACTTGCATGATTTTTAGAAATATTGTAGATATCACTGAATACTCGGTTTAGGCTCGGTTTTATAAAGATCTGTTAGACCTTATGTCGGTTTGTTATGTCAAAAAATGTACTGAGTTACTGAAATTTGATCTGACATTTGGTCTAACGGATCTTTATAAAACCCGGTCTTATACGATTTGTCAAGTACCCAATTTACCTGTACCTTTTGCTGTCTCCCCTCTTTCCCGTATCCCGTAACAGGCGCTATAACAGTTAAACGGTCGAACTATAGTTACACTATGTTTATGGGTGGATCAACTATTCTTTGTTGCTCGTTACCATGGTTACGTCTCCTGAGTCACTCTTTAAAACGGTGATTTTATAGGGTTGAAATCTACCAAACATACGTTTTAGCTATGAGCATATATCCATTTGGACATGCATCATTTCTTGAGCATGCTTGAAGTCCGTATTATAAACATTTTTCTAAGAAACACGGTTACTGTTGTCTCCTCGCTGACGGGACAGTATAACAACAAGAAAAAGTTGATTGACCCTTATACATTATAAATTTTCAGCTATCAGCTACTTCTGCGGACTGTGCAGTTAATAGGGTAAAGGTACCTGGTCCTGTTCCACAGCTGCTCGTCTCGTTCCCGGTCCCGCACGCACATGTCCCCCTTCCTCCAGTAGCCCCTCGCGCATCGGCGACACATGTACGGGCTTTGGCCGTAGCAGCCCTGTGCAACATATTCATCACTATCATCATCATTATTATCATTATTTACTTTAAGACTTAGGTTAGATTTTATAATCACTACATAGTATAAAACAAAGTCGCTTTCTCTGTCCCTATGTCCCTATATCCCTATGTATGCTTAAATCTTTAAAACTACGCAACGGATTTTGATGTGGTTTTTTTAATAGATAGAGTGATTGAAGAGGAAGGTTTATATGTATAATAACATCCATTAAATAGTGCACCCGTGCGAAGCCGGGGCGGGTCGCTAGTAATTATATAAACAGTAAAATATAAAAATACACTTACAAAACATAAAAATACTATAAAATCCTAACCAAGGGTGCCGCCGGCAGCGAGGCGGGGCCTAAGCTACCGGTGGTGTCGGGCGACACTCGACAGAGAGAGGAACCTCCTGTCTATCCGCGCCGTGTCCAGGAGTACCGCCTTCTGTATCTGACCCTTGACCCAGCCATCTAGCGAGAGTCTCTTGAGGTGTTGGTCGAGACTCTTCGCTATGAAACCGTTCGCAGAAACGACTATCGGGACAATAGTAATAATTTTATAATCAGCATCCACATATCGACGCTGGAAAGGCAAAATGGAAATGCGTCGATATATATTATATATGTACACTTGTATGACCTCTTCGAGCTGAGACACAACTAGTTTCTAGCGGAGATATTGTCTCTTTCACACCTCAGATTCGGTTGAAGCCGCTCAACCAATCTCAATGGAGCGCAAACATACAGTATTCCAGTGTTTAAACCGCCTGCGTGATCGTGTCGGAGGTTTCCTCCGGATTTTCCCCAGGCTACTCTCCAACCGCACACTCCTATCACTTTATGGGCCCGGCCAGGTTAAAAAAAAAATGTCTCACTTTACGGAGCTGATCAACACTTACCTTGCAAGCCCTGTCGCAGGCCATAAACTTGTAGGAGCCCAAAGAGTTGAGACAGAACTAGTTTCTAGCGCGGATGTTGATGTCTCAGTTTGCTGAATAGTTGACAGAACTGATAAACACGTACCTTACAGGCCCTGTCGCAGGCCATACACTTGTAGGAGCCCATCGATTTGAGACAGAACTAGTTTCTAGCGCGGATGTTGATGTCTCACTTGCTGATTAGTTGATAGAACTAATAAACACGTACTTTACAGGCCATACACTTGTAGGAGACCATCGAGTTGAAACAGAACTAGTTTCTAGCGCAGATGTTGATGTCTCACTTGCTGATTAGTTGACATAACTGATAAACACATACCTTGCAGGCCCTGTCGCACGCTATACACTTGTAGGAGCCCATCAAGTTGAGACAGAACTCGTTTTTAGCGCAGATGTTGATGTCGTCACACTCGTTGATGTCGTGGCATCCCTCGTCTAGCTCCAAAGTGAAGCCTGCTCTGTGAATGAAAAAAAAATCAGTCTCAAAGAACCCATATTTATTAGTAGGTACGTTCGCCCGCTGTCCGCTTTGACACCTAATCCAAGATAGTACCGTAGACACCTTGTTTTAGAATTTTACGGAAAAGACTGCCATCTGACATTCCAAACCGGAGCGAGCGAAAATTGTTAGGATCAGTGGTAGCTGCTGACTAAGAGAACCGGTGGTGCGCTAAATTATGGCATATTAATTAGATAACTCAAATTTATACATTAGTTTTAAGTTAAAAAAAATATTTTAGTTATAAGTTAAAATAAACAATTATCAAAAGAATGAATACTACGACTATTCGAATAATGGCGCATTGCAAGGCCAAGAACAAACAATTGCAATGTAACGTTATTAACCGAATACGCTAACTTGACAATTGGCGAGCAAGAAAATAAATAAATATTTGTCGACAATCTTACACTAATCAACCTAGTCCCAAACTAAGCAAAGCTTGTACTACGGATACCAAGTGACGATATACATACTTATATTATATTGATAAATAAAAACTTAAATACATAGAAAATATCCAAGACTCGGGAACAAATATTCGTGCTCATCACACAAATAAATGCCCTGACCGGGATTCGAACCCGGGACTATCAGCTTCGAAGGCAGGGTCACTACCAACTAGGCGAAAGCAGTTGTCATACTGCGAAGGCAGGGTCATCACTAGAAAAGCTTTATATTTTAAACGTTAACTACACTTGGTCGGGCAATACGTGAGCGATGCCGCTTGGGCACGCGCCTAGTGTCTAGTCGGCCTATTTCGGACTCGGATCAGCCGCTCCTTGCGGCGCTCCAACCTTTCCAAAATTTCTTCATAGATTTTGTACGGAGTATCTTCCGTCTCACACATGAGGCGTTCTAACTGTTGTAAGGCGATTCTCATAGAATTGCACACACATAGCGAATAAATAGTTTTAATGACTATGACATTATGTAGTGGTTTCTTTGCAAATTTTTAAATATGAAAATATTTAATATGATTGTATGTTTGTATATTTGAGATAGTGCAACGCACGAGCGCATCTAAGGTGCAGCCGCCACTGGTTGAGATTAGAGCGATTTCCACACGATGTTAGACAGACGAAATTTATTCCTGTCTCTAGGTCTCTTTCGCTCGAATATGAAAGTGCGACATAGAGGGATATACTTCGCTTTCGGTTCGCGGTCTCTTCTGCTTACCGACACGCCACGCAGTCCAGCGGAGTCCCGCCTCGACAGCCGCCCAGGCACGAGTAATGACACCGCTTACATTCTACGCCAGATTCTTCGGTCGCCATGTAATAACCTGATAAAATAGGCAATTATATTTGACAACAGTAACAATACAGTATTTTTACATTACTATCAAATAAAATTTACGGATAAATCTGTATTTCCCTAGAAACTTCATAATTATTAACAGTGTTATTGATTTTCATAAAGTGCCTGATTTCACTGTTAATTCTCCGAGCTGTGTCCGCTGTCCCATCCCCCCGGCAGCGCCCCCGCCCCTGTCCCCGCACACCGCTCACCTGCAACACAATCGCCGCACGTGTCCCCCTTGTACCCTGCGTCGCACAGACACGTCCCGTTGCCCAGCCGAGTCCCGTCCCCCCGGCAGCGCCCCCGCCCCCCGCACACCGCCCCACCAGAGCTCAAGCAAGGCTGGCACTGCCTCCCGAAGTGGTGCTTGGGGCAGCATACCTGATAAATATGTATGTGAATGTAAAACATACAGCAGCTAGACTCCAAACAACTTACATTACATGAAGCAGTAAACAAGAGTAGCGCTGCCTAATTTTGTCACACAAATTGTATGTATGTACTGTTATGTAAGCACTTTATTGTGCACAATAACAGGTTAAAACAATATACATGTCACATAAGATCAAAGTACAAATTATCCCTAAAAGAGATCTCTTCCAGAGAGGGTTTTCTTCTCTTCTTCTCTTATTGTAATCAGATATCCATAATAGAGAATATGCATGCGGAATGAATAATAATAAAATGACACTATATGAAGTAAACCTTAAAAAGATATGACACTTTCGACAAATGATGTAATTTTTTTTATTGACTAAAAGTAAATTAAAAACCAGGATCAGGATTCTTATGTTTTAATAAATAAAAAATTTACAATGTACCTAAACACAATATTTCGCGACCAAAACAGTAAATTACTCGTCTTTCCATACAATGGTAGTTGGACCGCATAGTATATGACGTCACACACTATGCTCGATTAGTATGGGAGTTTTGGGGGCATTTGAGCGCTCGGATTTTATGCTGTACTTTGAAATCAATTTTTGTCTTTTTTGTTGTCCTAATTGTACTTGTTCCATATACACATTAGTTCCTTTCTAAAACTGGTTTCAATGGCATGAAAATGAATGGAAAAAAAATGATGCATATTCTCTATTGTATACAAAATATAATCAGAAGGCGTACCCACAAATCGAAAATGAAGTAATTCTTCTCTGATTCTCTAATATGCAAGTGTGACAGAACTACCTTGCACTGTAGGCGCTCAGGAATGTTGCCCTTTGGAGATACGGCTAACCTCAACTCTCGCACACCTCAGAGGTGTAATTCAGTCCAACATGGTTGGCCATGAAGATTAAGGTGTGCAATAAAGACTATCAATATCATATTATAATCACCTCAAGTTTATCTATACAGATGTGTTGAAAAAACTCTGGAGGTTCATCCTGGAGCCACCATTGTTCCACATGATCCCGGGCCAGGCTGGCAGTCTCAAGGCACTTGTTCCGCGTGCGGCGCTCTTCGCACACACCCTGGAGGATATCCGTCAGTCGCTGCTGGCTATGAGCCTCGAAGATCGGCGCTGTGCGGTGGAGACCTGAAATAAAATAGCTGTTAGTTAGCTGTTACTGCATAGCTAAGAAGTTAATTAAGCGGACTCCTTAAGAAATTCGCGCTCATTTTAGCCCAGCGCCAAACTCACAAAATACACCAAACATTAAACATGTGAGTTATGGGAATACATTACCCTTATCAAAGGACTCTATGAAGATTTTACAAGCAGAGCATGGCCCGGGTTCGTCGCTCCGAGGCCGGGACCATCGCACGACAACACTCGAAACAACCACCGAAAATATCACGTAAAACAGCTTCCTAACCAGCCCCATATCATCAAATACCTTGTTCGATCCTTTAACAATATAGACATAGCATAAATACGTAAAAATGTTAATCTCCTTCATATATTTAGACATAAATAAGGAATGAGAAAAAAGCTACTTCCACGACACTAAGCGCACGAGTACTTACGGTTAAAACTGATTGATGGTAAGTTTGGAGTCAGTTCATAATGTAATTTTTAAGTAAAAGCTGGCTTGAGCAATAATTTCCTGTAATATTATCACAATAGCTCAAAATCAATAAATTAAATTCAAACGCATTTTGACAGCAATGTTTTTTTTACCTATATGACGTTTAAGACATGTTTTCACCCTTTATCCATGGTACAATAATATGGGCGCACCAGATTTACATTCACACCTATGTAATGTAGTATACCGCTGATTTTTTAAATTAGTTATTGTAAATTGTAAGTTTAATTTTAAGTGTTTACTTAATTATTTCTACGCCGCAGCTGCCGACAGAATATGCAAAACTAACTAATAATATTCTACTAACCAAAATTGTACCATATTCTTTGAAATAAACTTATTGAAATTGAAATTATAACCCTGTTCCAGACGGTCGGTTGCCAACAAGTCCCTAGGACGGAGAGACCGGAGTGCCGTCCCTTTCACTCCCTTGTTATAGACTATATGAACGAAAGAGACGGCACGATACGAAGCTCGGATTTCGAAGTCCGGAATAGGCCCTCAGACACGGTCAGTGCTGACCAAGGTCGCCCGGTTTTTTGGTTTGTTTTCAACCGTATGGCACGGGCTTAGGTAATTGGAGGCATATTGGAGGGGTTGGAGAGCAAAGCAAAAACACCTTTAAAACGTCAAATTAAAATCGTGTTTGTTTCGTAGAGGATTATATTATAGTTGAGATTTATTTTAGAATTCACTTCACTAGCTGGGCAAGACCAAAAATTGATAAGAGCAAAGTACATTTAGCGAGGCCCTCTGATGGTGCAAGCAAAATAGTTATGCGTTGCGTATTTGAGGCGCGTGGCCCCTCGGACCGCTAGGTCGTAGGCGGTGACCCACGTCTCCCACGCCTAACGCCGACTCTGTTACAATTATACTACTTTCAGTTTCAAAGACTACTATATTAGTCAATATTTATAAATACATAATTTTTATCAGAGCGCGTGTAACAAAATTTTAACAACGTAGTCTGTAGTCTTCTTGTAACTTCCGAGTTTTCTTTGGCATTCAGTAGCCATAAAGACGTTTAATAGATTTAAATCAACGGAACGTTAGCATTAGTGCAACATTTTCAGGCGTGTAATATCTGCTACTGCAGCCAGCGATGTCGCTAGAGGGCTCGGAGACGGCCTGGGGGAAGCAGAAACCTGTATACAATCAGCTTGAGATGGAAGAGCCGGAGAGCGAAGCAGGCGCCCAGGCCGGTTACATAGAGCGAGAGGTGAAGGACGAGCCCAAGTGGGAGAGTGAAACAGCCGCACAACCTGACCTGTACCCACACCATGAGGCAGATGAGCCTGAAACCGAAGTGGGTGCACAAGCTGTTTGCATAAAGCGTGAGGTGAAAGAAGAGCCTGAGTTAGCGAGCGAGGAGAGTGTGTCGGGCATAAGAGAAGTGGTGGTGACCAGCCCATACACAGGCCAAACGGTGAAAGAGGAGGTTGTGGTGGGTCCTGAGGAGGTGCACCGGCCTAAAGTAGAATTGGTGTACCCAGGTTGGTTATTGAAGTCTTAGTTCGGTGTTTGCCTTCATATTTAAATGCAATTTATTATTTTATAATACCAACAAATACTGTACATTGTTACAGGATCATTCAGGCCTGAAGAGAGGAATGATGTGGGAAGCAGGTCCTGCTCTGTCATACTAGAGGCCATGCATGTGGATCTGAAGCGCCACACCTGCATTATCGGCCTCCAAATTTACAAGTTCCGATTGTACCTCAACAATCAACAAGACAATAATACTAGAAAAGACTATAATTCATCGAATAGCAAATTAAGCAGTAAGTCTCAGTTAATTCATGTAAAGGAACATACTGGCGACAAACCATACAAATGTACCCACTGTAGTTTCGCAAGTGATCATAGGAATAGTTTATATGTACATATGAAGATACACAGTAGCAAGAAACGATACAATTGTGCCCACTGTAGTTACTCTAGTGTTTATAAATCTAGTTTAAGCATTCATTTAAAGACTCATACTGGCGACAAACCATACAAATGCGAAATCTGTAGTTACTCTAGTGCACAAAAAAGTGCTTTGAAACTTCATATAAGAACACACACTGGTGAGAAACCATACAAATGTGCTCATTGTACTTACTCTAGTGCTCGTAAACGTGATTTGCAGATTCATTCAATCACACATACAGCTGACAAACCATACAAATGTGACCACTGTAGTTACTCTAATGCTAGTAAATATCTGACTGACGATTCCGAATGGAAGATGCATTTATTTTTCTGTTTACTTTTTATTGTGTTTTGTATTACTCTAGTTGACATTATGTTATTTTTATTTTTCCTGTTATGACGATCATGATAACAATTCTTGTAATTTTGACATGTGTGCAAATTTATAATGTAATTCCTTATCATGAAATAAATTATCTAATCTAATCTATCGTTTTCAAGTTCATGTTAGTACACATTCCAATGAGAAACCATACAAATGTGCCCACTGTAGTTACTCTACTACACAAAAAAGTGTTTTGAAACTTCATATAAGGATACACACAGGTGAGAAACCATACAAATGTGCTCACTGTACTTACTCTAGTGCTCGTAGAGGTGATTTACTGATTCATTTAAATGCACATACAGGTGACAAACCATACAAATGTGACCACTGTAGTTACTCTAGTGCTCGTAAACATCGTTTCCAAGTTCATGTTAGTACCCATTCTGGCGAGAAACCATACAAATGTGCCCAATGTAGTTACTCTAGCGCTCACAAAGGTGGTTTGCAAGCTCATGTAAAAATTCATACTGACGTCAAACCATACAAATGCGCTCATTGTACGTTCTCTAGTGTTCGTAAACGTGATTTACGTGTTCATTTAAGAACACATACTGGCGAGAAACCATACAAATGTGCCTACTGTAGTTATAGTAACGTAAGAAAATCTCGTTTAAAAGCTCATGAACAGACACATTCAGGCGAGAAACCATACAAATGTACTGAATGTAATTTCTCTAGTGCTCATACACATATTTTACAAGTTCATTTTAGAACACATACAGGTGACAAACCATATAAATGTGGATACTGTAGTTACTCTAGTGCTCGTAAAAGGAATTTTCAAGTTCATGTAATGACACATACTGGCGAGAAACCATACAAATGTGCCAACTGTAGTTATAGTTGCATGCGTGAACATAGATTAAAAGTTCATGAAAAAACACACTGAAACAAAACAAATATGCCTAATGTAGTTATATCGCCCAAAAAAGATCGTTTGCTAGCTCATGTTAAAATACATACCTACCTAATAAAAAAAAGAATGCAAATGTACTCATTGTACCTACTTTTTATATTGCTTGAAAAGCTGCTTTAAAATAATTGGTAATATGGCCATTGGCCACTTTCATGTTTAACAGTAGCAATAGTTTACTGCGACATAAACGCATATTGTTTGTATCAGCGCAACCTAAAGTGTATATATAGTTAGGTCCGATATTAATAAAAGAACTCTACTACCAGCAACATTGAGTTTACCTCACCTCCTATATCCTGGGCACCCACCAATCCCACCATCACGTACTAATAGTAGTAAAAGTAAAAAAATTCTTATACTTGTTGTGTTTTGCACGTGTCCAGTCCTTTGTCCTATTGTGCGGTTTTGCTACCTCATTAACGGCCGTCATAAAAGATAGTCATACTTCGTAAATAAATGGTGCATGCATTATTATACGTATATATTAAAAACTATATTTGCCTGAACTAGGATGATCCTGTATCTCAGAAAAAAAAATGCCATTTGTGCACATGACAGGCACATAATGTAAATATTGTTATCTAACACTTACCTAGTAAAGAATTTCGAACATAATAACTAATCCTAACAACTCTTACCAAATTTAAGATGTCCCGCAATTCTTCGGGAAGTCCCGGGTTTTAGCGCTGATTGCTGGCGGAACATCGCAATTCGGTAAATCCGATTCGGGACAGAACAGAAATTTGTCCCAAAGTGTTAGCAATCAGTACCATGATATACGAATTTTAAGTCCCTAAAATTTAACGCTGTTGTCCCGAATCGGATATCAAGAACTGGAGTGCCACCGCGAACCACAAACGAAGTTTTCCCTTTCTGTAGCACTTATGTGCAAACTTTCATGGACGACAGATAGGGAAAATTTCGAATGCTCGCGGTAGCAGCCCAGAGGGGCTACCGCGAACCGAAAACGAACGAAGTTCGAATATCTCCCTCTCTGTCGCACTTGCAAGTTTGCATATAAGTGAGATAGAGAGGGAAAACTTCGTTTGTGGTTCGCGGTAGCTCCTCTGTACTCCGAACTTCGTATCATGGCGGCCCTTTCACTCTCGTGTTACAGACGGACAGACATACATACAAGATACAATTATGAATCGGGAAATTCTATCCTAAGTGTTCCGTGTATTCCTTTTGCGGTAGAGAACGTATATTGTAATAAAACAGTATGTTAAAACAATTACCCATTTATTAATATAATTTCTTCTGCATCATATACCTAAGGATAAAAATAAAAATTCTTTAAATTCATTTATTCACCATAAAACCTATCGTGCTAGGTTAGGGCCTGAGGGGCTACCGCGACTGAAAACGAACGAAGTTCGAATATCTCCCTCTCTGTCGCACTTGCCAATTCGTGCGGCAGAGGGAGATATTCGAACTTCGTTCGTTTTCAGTTCGCGGTAACCCCTCAGGATTCATTATTAAAAATAAGACTCATGAATAACATTACATTTGGCTCTGCAATTTTTAATAGGTTTGATCGCTCGCGGTGAACAAAAATTGTATGGAAACAAGGGCGACCAATTTTCTAAAACATAGTTCATCTAATACTGGTTCTAAAATGGTATAACACATGCTAATTACATCTTTGCATATGAATATATATTTAACCAAAGAACCATAGTAGTGCGCGGTTGGAGAGAAGCCTGGGGAAGATCCAGGGGAAAACCCCGACACGACCACGCGGGTGGTTTGGAACACTTGAATACTCAGTATGCGCTCCAACTAGCTAGGCTAGGCAACCAACTAGGCTAAAGGCGCTAAAGCGGTCGTCAGATAAATTACAAGTCATTACTGCAATAGATCTCTGTAAGACATAAATAGTACCTACAGTTAAATTAACACTTTCCCTGTCCCCCATATAAGAGGTAAACTGCACTCCTCAAATCCACTCGGGTCCAATTTTAATTAGTCAGAGCTGGGCATTAACTCGTTAATCCGTTAATTAACGAAGTTAACCATCCGTGTATCGGATTTACTTTTAAGTTAACTTGCAAAACCGCGCCGCCGCGCGAAAATCAGGGGCGCTACCGCGAACAGCAAACGAAGTTTTCCCTCTCTGTCGCACTTGCAAGTTTGCACATAAGTGAGACAGAGAGGGAAAACTTCGTTTGTGGTTCGCGGTAGCCCCTCAGGTTCTGAAAAGTCCGTTCGATCGGGGCGGAGTAGGCGCGAGCTATGAGCTATAGGCTCTGAGTGAGACAGACGATGCAAGTGACGCGCGTCAGGAGTTAACGATTAACGTTAATTTCCGTTATATTGCCCGAAATGTAACGTTTAACGAAGTTGCATTTTTTTTACGGATTAATGAAGTTATAACTTCATATATGTAACTATTTGGTTAACGGTGCCCAGCTATGTATATAATAGGGTATGTAGCCATGTATCCTTTTGGATACGTCGACTCCTGGGCAACACAGTTTTTGTATCCAAATGGATACACAGGACAGGGAACATGTTGATTTTGTATGAAGCAGTAACACTTGCTAATGCAAATTAATAAGTTCAAAATAAAGCGAAAAACTTAAACAATTTGGCTCTAAGCAGGAATCCAACCTGCAACATTCTGGCATTCGCGGCCGATCATTCTAGCTAAGCAGCCACTGAGCTACCGGAGCAAGCAATTTTTTCCTTTAATTTGAGACCTACATAGTTTTCCTCAAAATCCATATAGAAATTAATAGAAATAAATATAAAAATGTACAGTAACTTAGTTTTCTTGCTTTTTCGAAATAATACTTGTTTTCATGAACTATTAGACTAATAACTTTCACTTAAAAATTCCACTTACATGTCCTCACATGGACTTTAAAATTATATTTACGAGCACTAGAGTAACTACAGTAGTCACATGTGTATGGTTTGTCACCCGTATGAGTCCTTAAATGAACATGTAAATCACCTTTACGAGCACTAGAGTAAGTACAGTGAGCACATTTGTAAGGTTTCTCACCACTATGCGTCCTTACATGAACTTGCAAAGCAATTTTTTGTGCACTAGAGAAACTACAGTGGTCACATTTGTATGGTTTATCACCAGTATGTGTCTTTAAATGAACATTTAAATTAGTTTTATAAACAGTAGAGTAACTACAGTAAGAACATTTGTATGGTTTTTCTCCAGTATATGTCTTGGTATGAACATATAAACTATTCCTATAGGCAGTTGAGAAACTACAGTGGGCACATTTGAAAGGTTTGTCACTAATGTGTATCTTTTCATGATTTTTAATAGTATCCTTATTGTCACTGGCATAACTACAATACTGACACTTGTATAGTCTCTCATCCATTGAAGATTTAATATTCCGCTGCTTTCTTCTGTACTGTGGTTGTATACACCCTGCAATTTATGGCACATTACTGATGAGCAATTTTATGGTAACTCTGTTACTTTTACATGCTTTATAATTAACAATAAAATAAATAATATTTGTGGACAATTTTATTCAAATTGACCTAGTCCCAAACTCAAAGCTTGTACTATAAATAATATGGATACTAGGAGACGATATAAATACTAATGGGACAACTTTACACAAATTGAACGCTATCAAATAAAAGATCAAAGTAAGAATAGGACAACTAACTTGGAGCTAAGGCCACTTTAGGCCGGTGCACCTGTTCAGGGCCCAATACAAGCTCCTCCTTCACCGTGTGGTCTATGTACAAGCCAGTCACAGACGTCTCGCTCAGGACACACTCTCCCTCGCTCCCCGACTTCGACTCTTCTCTCATCTCGCGGTTTAAGTGGCCAACCCGGTCGCCAGTTTCCCTCTCAGGCTTCTCCACTTCAAAATCTATATACAGGTCGGACGCCTCTCTCTCCACTTTTATTTCATACTTAACATGACCGTCCCAAGCGCTCGATGTGCTCTCAGGCTCCTCCAAGCCGGCCCGTGCAGCTGTCTCGCTCTCCCATACCGGTTCCTCCTTCATCCGCACTGCCTCGCTCCCCAGCGACATCGTGTATAGCTTTTGCTTTTATATTTGTCTACGATTTTACAACCTTGGCCGAGATAATCCCTTAAAATACAAAATAAAATCTGAAATAAACTAGATTTATTACTCGCATTTATCTTATCACGACTCTCCACCCGCCTGACATTCCTGTCAATGTCATTTTTACTTGACAGTCTTGACACATTGACACTTGACAGTGACTAAAGCTTAGTCCACATCGAGATCGTATAAAGCTTAGTCCACACTATCTTTTTACCGTAACATACCTACGCGTAGCATAATCGTTAGTGTGACTGGCTGCTCATCAGCTATCTTAGTATAAATATTTCTAAAGATCCTATACACGGGCCACCAAGAGTAACGGAAAAGGTCTTATGCAGATAAAAAGAAAATTGGTTCAAGTGGCTGCCGGTTTACCATAAATTACTTCCTTAACTTGGGCGGGTAATCGCTTGTGCGACGTATTTGGGTACAACTGTCATAGAAAATAAGTTATGCTCGACAAAAAAAAATGAAACTATGACAGGGACAACAAATGATATGTAACTTTCTGTCGCTCTTATACAAAAATGTATATCACTGTCTCGCTCGGTTGCGGTATTATTATTTGCTTGTAGCGTCTGGTAAGTCTGTGTCAGCTATGGTTTTTTTTAAATAGGTACTTAACTAAGTGCACTAAATTGTATGCAATTTAGATTTCTGGAGTGTTACCGCGACCACAATCGAAGTTTTCCGTATCTGTCGCACTTAATTCGAATATATTAATATAATGTTGCCAGTCATTTTAGTTGGGGGAAAAGTAGTGAAAGTCGACGTCCAAGTACGCACCTTCACAGACTACTTAGAAGATACTACGCACCTTTGATGGTGACTGAGACTGGCAGCAGTGTCCTGTTTGACCAGATAATTCCTCTGGAGTCTGGCGGCGAAGTAACCAAATGTGCCGGTGGAGTAATGGCGTTACGTTCATCTCAGACTTATGTGTTAAAGGGAGAAAGATATATTTTCATCTCAGTCCTTCGCATAGCTGCTTCCTGGTTCCGAGCCATCATGGCCCGTGATTTCAGGGTTCGGCATAAAAAAACTTTTTAAATGGTAACTGAAATGTGGATGACAAACGTCAATGAATAGGCCGTGTAACCCCTAGACAAGAGTGTGTATTGTAACCTATCGAGACCCTACTTCCGGTAGTTGTTCGTCATGTTAACTTTGTCCGCAATTGCACAGACAAACCCTTCGGTTTCCCCGAAGAGATCCCCGAAACGTTGCCAGTTCACCAACGCGAGCAGGTCTACGTCGGGCCCTGTCGAACCGCCCGTGTAGCTCCTTACTCTTCCATTCCGCCTTGCGTTCCTCGGTGCTCCATACTTTAAATCTACGCCAGTTCTCGTTTACCATGGAATGCGGGGTGAATAATTCGTCTACTGCTACTACGTCCCGATGCGTCCCACACTCGCTGTTAAGGAAATAATCCTTGAGACTGCACACCTCACGGTTGTGGAAGTCTTTGGCATTTAGAAAGCCGCGACCTCCACTCTTCCGTGGAATGAACAGTCTCATAACAGACGAGCGAGGGTGTAGCATGCGGTGCGCAGTGAGCAGTACACACACTCTTCGGTCCAGGGCATCCAGCTCAGTTTGAGTTCATCTTAATATGCCAAAAAGGAGTATGTGAGCAAGGGCAGCAAGGTTGAAGGCGCGCACCTTGTTGCCGCCCGACAAAAAGACTATTAAGCACTTTTGTCAGGCGACAGAAGAAGCGTTCATCAATTATGTATCAATTTATTATGATATTTTGATGGTACCTAACCCCTGTACTATCCCATAGTGACACCATATTATACACTTTAACATAAAGCAATAGGGATGATGACTCGTGTGTGTGTTACGATGATAGAAAACCAGCAAATTATCACAATAAATGGTAAACTAGACAAATTAATCAAAAACATAAAAAGATATGGGACTATAAAGATTCGCAATAACATTGTTTATTGGCCAAATGTAAACTGAAAGACCAATAGAATTCTCGTGTTTTAATAAAAACGAAAATATATGGCAACTATGTACATAAACGCAATATTTCACGACAAAAACGGCAAATTTCCCTTTTTTCCATAGTACGAGGCCACGCACCAAGCAGCCGTTTGCTTCGCTTCAGCTCCCGTCTTAATCTTCCAGTTTTTTTTTCATAAAAGCCTAGAACGACCTGTTGATGTTGGGATCTAATCGACTCTAACGCGGATAGGTTAGGTTATTTTTTAAACTAAATCCCAGAAACATCTGTTGGGACCAAATAGACTCTAACGCGCATAGGGACAGATACACCCCCCCCCCATGCTATAATTTATGGTCATATGGCCAACTACTTATGAATGAATGCATTGTTCAATCGCTCAATATTGACGAGAAGTGAGTTTTGTACAGAAACATCATTTTTTTTATTCAAAAACCATCTTGCTCTTCGATTGCTATAGGCGTTTATATATTGATGGATCATTAAGCTACAAGTTCTGTATAAAATGTATATTATGACTATTAAATATTATACACAGCGATCGTTATAGCGTTTGGTAATTATCCAATTGACGATTGTGAACATTGATCATTATAGGTTATAGGTAGGTATTCGCTTGCTGGGTTTCCGCAACTCGGACGTCGTATTATGCGCCTATTTTGCGTGGTAGGTTGTTGGCTGTATTCGTGCCAACCTAGTTCCACCAGAAAGCCTAGCAGACTCTTGATGTTGCCGACGACTTCTGATAGAGACCTCGGTGATCCGAAGTATTTTGCCCGGTAAGCTGCCACCCCAGGGCATGTCAGGATGACGTGGGCGGCTGTCTCTTCGTCCTCCATGCAGGCTCTGCAGTGAATTGCTGTGGCCTTTGATCCATTGCAGGGTTATGACGTTATCGGTACATACATCTGTCAGAATCTTGTGGCACTCATGTATGAGCCCTGATGTTGTTGTATGGTTTTGTAGGGCTTGTAGCACTGATCGACTGTCGGAGAGTATGCGGATAGGGTATCCTTCTTACCTCCTTGGAGACAATTGCGTGGGCAGCCATTATTATGCCCATACACTCTGTCTGAAAGACTGTGCTGTGGGCTCCTAATGGTGTCGAGATATGTATGTTCAGGTCCTCCGAGAAAACTCCCGATCCAGTGCCTAACCTTGTCTTAGACCCGTCTGTGAAGATTCTTAACTCCCTGGAGTTAAGGCCTTCTCGGGGGATTCGTGCAGTTGTATTTTGTACTTTTTGTCAAAGACAAATTGCCTGGGTATCATGTCGTTGACTGATCATTATAATCGATGATTTTATGCATTGATCGAAATTATGCAGTTCTTTTGTATGCAACAAGAAAATATGCAATTTGTTTTTATATTAAATTTTATCAATACACACCCACTATATTGGGCACACTTCTATGGCACCTCACCGGAATGTGTTTTTTCGTGAACTTTTAATCTATCTTTACGTATGCAACTATAATTACACTTGTCACATTTGTATGGTCTGTCGCCAGTATGTGTTCTTAAATGAACACCTAAATCACGTTTCCGAATACTAGCGAAAGTACAATGAGCGCATTTGTATGGTTTGACGTCAGTATGTATTTTTACATGAGCTTGCAAACCACCTTTAGTAGCACCAGAGTAACTGCATTGGGCACATTTGTATGGTTTCTCGCTGGAATGTGTCGTTTCATGATTTTTTAAACTACTTTTACGTACGCAACTGTAATTACAGTTGGCACATTTGTATGGTTTCTCACCAGTATGTGTCTTAACATGAACTTGTAAATGATTTTTATAAGCAGTAGAGTAACTACAGTGGCCACACTGGTATGGTCTGTCACCTGTATGTTTCTTTACATGCATTTGTAAATCACCTTTACGAGCACAAGAGAAAATACAATAAGCACATTCGTATGGTTTCTCGCCAGTATGTTTTCTTACATGAGCTTCCAAAATGTATTTATAAGCACAAGAGTAACTACATTGGTCACATTTGTATGGTTTTTCACCAGAATGTGTTAATTCATGAATTTTGAAATTACTTTTACATGCACTACTATAACTACAGTGGGCACATTTATATGGTTTCTCACCAGTATGTGTCCTTACATGAACTTTCAAAGAACTTTTTTGTGTGCTAGAGTAACTACAGTGGCCACATTTGTACGGTTTGTCGCCAGTATGAGACTTTACATGAATGCGTAAACTAGATTTATAAACACTAGAGTAACTACAGTGGGCACATTTGTATTGTTTCTCGCTACTATGTATCTTTATATGTGCATATAAACTATTCCTATGAGCACTTGAGAAACTACATTGGGCACATTTGTATGGTTTGTCACCAATATGTTCCTTTTCATGACTTTTTAAATGGTCCTTATGGGCACTGGCAAAACTACAATAGTGGCACTTGTATAATCTATTGTTCATTGAAGATGTAGTTTTCTGGTGCTTTCTTCTGTAGTCTCTTTGTGGACGTCCTGTAATTACGATATTGCATATTAATTGCTGATCTAATGGTACACAATAATTTATGATGACCGATTTAGTCTAGATGGTAGTGACCCTGCCCTCGAAGCTACAGATTCTGGGTTCGAATCCCGGTCAGGGCATTTATTTGTGTAATGAACACGAATATTTCGGTCAGGGCATTTAATTGTGTGATGAACACTAATATTTGTTCCTAAGTCTTGGATGTTTTCTATGTATATATAAGTATGTATATTGTCACTTGGTACCCTTAGTACAAGATTTGCTTAATTGGGACTAGGTTGGTTTGTGTAAAATTGTCAAAAAAAAATATATAGTACAGTCGCCATCAGATATATCGGAGCGAACAAGGTGCTAACAAATATCTGAACAAGACCTTATTGTCTAGCCGTTAAAGTGCGTGTTCAGATATTTTTGAGCACCCTGAAGAGTACAGATATATTTGATGGCGACTGTACCTAAGGTAGGGCCTCTTTCCCAGCTGCCTTTGGGACGAGGATAGCTATCAAATTTTAGCGTAAATAAATACCTAAGAATAGAGGTAAAAAAATCAGTAGTAGAAAATAGAATTAAATTGTTAAGTTAGCCCTGAATATACGGTTAGGTGTCAAGATATATAATGTTACGAATTTTGATACAGAATGTAACAGAACCAGTTGTTTGCCTCCACTTATTGTGATTTTGTACCATAATGTATCCTTTAATTGAGGTGTGCAATAAAACAAACATAATCAACTATTTTAATGAACTAACATCACAAACATATTAAGGGCTAAAGTAGCAATTTAAACATTTTTTCTTTTAACAAGATTTTCTTTAGGTCATCGGTCCACCTGAGAGAGTGGCGGGAAGCGGTTGGATGCAGAGAGCTGAGGACTGGGTGTGGTGGCGTCAATTAGAGAAGGCCTATATCCAGCAGTGGACGGCTGCAGGCTGAGGATGATGATGATGATGATGAGTAAGGTTTTAATTCATGTAAACAATAAAGTTATCCCATCATACCAGTGTTACGGATCTACAAATAGGACATTATAGGGTCTAAAATTCTGCTTGCTTGAAACTTACTGTTTAATTTTTTCTTGGCTGAATGACTTTCTTTTCTAGTATGTATGTCTTGTTGAGTGGCGTGACACAAGCGGAACTTGTGAACTTGGAGCCCAATAATGCAGGTGCTGCGCTTTAGATCTACTTGCATGCCCTCTAGTATGACAGAGCAGGCCCTGCTTGCCACATCATTCCTCTCTTCAGACCTGGGTGATGCTGCAAAAATGTACAGTATATGTATATTGGTATACATTTCACCGTCAGATTGTAAAAACTAGAGATGCGCCGAATATGGGTTTGATCAAATACAAACATTCGGCCGAATATTAGGTGCAGCTGTTGCCGAACCGAATATTTGGCCGAATTATTCGGTACAACGTAATTTCTTCTTCTATTGTTGTAAAACAGACTAATTGAATGGCAAAATTTTTGTTCATTATCAAAGTGAAATATTGACAAAAAATAAATTAAATCACTGTTAATAACGGGTCAAGTATTAATTGCACGAAGCAGTAACTATAATTATCTCTTGTATGGCCTATTTGCAGAATAAATGTTTAAATTTTGATTTTTTGACTAACATAGCACAATAAAAAAAGTATAAAAAACAATTGAAAAGGGCTATCATGGGCTTTGTCAACAATGGCTCAAATATTTGATTCTACCTTGTATTGGTAGGATAGTTCATTTCCTAAACACACACAAAGAAGCCCAGCAATAGTAAAATTACATACAGAGTTGATACAGAAAAAAGAAGCCTCAGAGATAGTCATCACTAGCCAGTGTGCTATTAAATAAATTATGGATGCAGTCTTGACTCTATATAGTATTTAAGAATTTACATTAAATAAATGGGACAATGGCAAGCAAATGATGAATAATGCAATAATTTACATTGTTTTATCTGGATCTTTTTATTAATGTCAATTGGAGTGAAGTAAGATTTGAAAAACCCTAAAAAAAAAACTAACCTGGATATGCCAAGACTACTTTAGGCCGATACACCTCCTCAGGGCCCACCACAAGCTCCTCCTTCACCGTGTGGTCTGTGTAGAGGCTAGTCACAGTCATCTCGCTCTTGCCACATGCACCATCCTTGCTTGTGAATTCCGGTTCCTCCTTCACTTCACACTCTACGTAACCGATCTGTGGGCCAGGTTGTGCAACTGTCTCATTCAGCCACTTGGGCTCCTCCTTCAGCTTTTGCTGTATCTGACTTGCATGTACGCTCGGTTTGCTCTCCGGCTCTTCTGCTCCAAGCTTTACGTACAAGTCTACCCCTGCGGCACTTTCACTCTCCCACTTGGGCCCCTCCTTTACCTCTCGCTCTATGAGACCGGCCTGAGCGCCGGCTCCATCCTCAGGCTCTTCCGCTTCAAGCTTTATGTACACAGGCTCCGCCTTCATCCAGAATGTCTCCGACCGCTCCAGCGACATCACTGGCTTCGGTACCAACCATTACAAGCCGGAAAATGCTACGCTAATGAGCTCGTTTCGTTGATTTAAATCTATTCAATTGGTTTAGATCTGCCCAAGAAAACACGATAGTCATAGGATTAGATTACCGAGGTACGTCGCTAAAATCTTGTTAAATCAATGTATCTACTCAAGTTAACATTTTGTGAATTTATAAAAACAGAAGAATACTAACCTGACACCTAACCTAACTTTGACACCAATATTATAGTTGCCATTTTAAAAATTTTTTAGGAACCATTGACGTATATCTATGGACTGAAAATACCTACGAAATGAGGGTATACATGCCCGACCACACTATAACTGCGTCTTGTCCTATGCCATCATACTACGTATTAGTGAGAATGACTCACTTTTTCCTCAGTCCACCGCATAGCTGCGTGCTTGTCCTGCGCCATCATGGCCCAATGTTTGATAGGGCATAAGTCATAACCATAACGCAAATGCTATGCGATAAGTGTCTTTTTCCTTTTAATTCAGAACTGCATTCTGTACGTTTTCACCCACCGATTTTAATTTTTGTGTATCGGTACAATTTAGTCGGAGCTTAAAAAGAGATAACTGGCCAAGTCGCGCTATTAACATAGGCGGGCATTAACTCATTAATTACTGATTAACGACGAAATGCTTAACGGATTAACTTTTAAGGTAACTCCTAAATTGTTAACGGACTCATTAGCTTCTAAATTTTCATAAGTCCGTTAAGTGAATACCTAATTAGTGGTTTACTCATGTATGTCGACTATAATGAGATGTATCCACTTTTGGACCTGACATGGCAATGGCATAAAGTAAAGTAATAGAGCGGATCTCCTTCTAGATGACTGTAAAATTTTATTGATTCCGCTGTGACACGATAGTTAAACATACAAATTGTATGACATTTTATCGTGTTACAACAGAATCAAGTGAATGGATGAATTTAAAAGCCTTAAGTATGGTTCCGATTGCAGATATGTAGGTATAAATACACAAGCACAATGTTAATAACCATAAGGGTTTCCATAAATAAATTACAATTATTTTAAATCAGCTTCAGAAGCAGTACTTATAGCATAAAAAGTACAATCAGAATATTTTTGTATGAATTTTTGTCAGTATGTATTTTTACATGAGCTAGCAAGCTAGTTTTTGAGCACCAGAGTAACTATATTGGCACACTTCTATGGTATTTCCTGGGTATGTGTTTTTTCATGAACTTTCAATCTATCTTTACGTATGCAACTATAATCACAGTTAGCACATTTGTATGGTCTTTCGCCCATATGTGTTCTTAAATGAACAACTAAATCACGTTTGCGAATACTAGCGAAAGTACAATGAGCGCATTTGTATGGTTTAATGTCAGTATGAATTTTTAGATGAGCTTGCAAACCACTTTTATGACCACTAGAGTAACTGCATTGAGCACATTGGTATGGTTTCTCGCTGGAATGTGTTGTTTCATGAACTTTTAGATTACTTTTACGTACGCAACTGTAACTACAGTTGGCACATTTGTATGGTTTTTCACCAGAATGTGTTAATTCATGAACTTTGAAATTACTTATACTTGCACTACTATAACTACAGTGAGCACATTTATATGGTTTCTCACCAGTATGTGTCCTTACATGAACTTTCAAAGAACTTTTTTGTATGCTAGAGTAACTACAGTGAGCACATTTGTACGGTTTGTCGCCAGTATGAGACTTTACATGAATGCGTAAACTAGATTTATAAACACTAGAGTAACTACAGTGGGCACATTTGTATTGTTTCTCGTTACTATGTACCTTTACATGTAAATATAAACTATTCCTATGATCACTCGAGAAACTACATTGGGCACATTTGTATGGTTTGTCACCAGTATGTTCCTTTTCATGACTCTTTAAATGGTCCTTATGGGCACTGGCAAAACTACAATAGTGACACTTGTATAGTTTATCATCCATTGAAGATGTAATTTTCTGCTGCTTTCTTCTGTAGTCTTGTTGTGGATGTCCTGAAATAACGATATTGCATATTAATTGCTAATCTGACGGCACACAATAACTTACAATATTTTTTAGTACTAAGGTATCATAATCACATTAGTTTATAGTACTATGGCAGTGCCTAGGGCCCGACTGCCTTAGTGATGACGATAGCTATCAAATTTAGCCATGAGTAAAAATTATGTAAGAGTAAAATAACGAGACAAAACAAGAATCAGATTAAATAAACAATCCCCGTGAGTCTCAGACATATTAGAATATAATGAATGGGCTTTATTTGAGTTCATTATATTTCAATATTTTGAGGAGTCCAAACTTTGTATGTTTTGAAAACGATTTTTATTTTAATTTAAGACAGGTGACTGAAATGTAATGATGTGACATATTTTTAATTAACTGGCTGGCATATTTGAGTGTACGCTAAGACTACAAAGTGTAACTGGACCAAACAAGACATTTTTAGTGAGATTCTAAAATTCAGCTTGGTTGCTAGTTTTCATTAGGTACATATAGTAGATAACGTGTATGTATTATGTAAGTATATAATATATTGTATATATTTTTGTAATCACATTACATATTTGTACATATTTCTTGTATTGTGCAATAAAGTTTAAATAAATGAATACATAATAAACTTACTGCTTAATTTGTTCCTGGATAAATGGCTTTCTTTTCTAGTAGGAATGTCTTGTTCAAAAATACGACATAAATGGAACTTGCAAACTTGGAGCCCTACAATGCAGGTGCGGCGCTTTAGATCCACATGCATGGCCTCTAGTATGACAGAGCAGGCCCTGCTTGCCAAATCACTCCTCTCATCAAGCCTAGGTGATGCTGCAACAATGTACGGTATGTCTTTACTTTTTCTGGTGTATATCAACGATATGCCACAAACTATTGAACATCCGATGATACTATTTGCTGATGACAGCACAATTATATTCACAGGAGATAGACCAAGAAAATTAGCGAAACCTGGACATAAAAGATAACTGTAATTTTCTTTTTCTATGATATGAAGTATTGTTAGTTTTACTTAAAATAATAGAAATTAAACATTTTAAGGTTGCGCGTCACTGTAAAAAAACCGAAAAACTAAATTTTAAACATATTTTGATTTCATAAGTACAGCATAATATGTAACTACCTAAAAGTACCTCTATTATGATATGACGCTTGCATTCCAGTTAAATAAATCAAAATTAAACTAATTAATCAATCGGTACTATCATTAATAAAGAAGGTTCGGTAAGTTACACATTTTCTGGCTTATCTTATCAGGCATTATAGATAACTGTAATTCAACAATTTATTCTGAATAGTATATTATGTGTGTTGATAAATTATTAAAAATTAAACAAATTCTCTTTGCGGATCTCTAAAATCACAGATATTGGTAATTATTGGAAAGGCAAAATACGTAACTACTTCAAAAGTGTTTAATTTATGCCATCAACATATTACTAGCACTAAAAGAAACAAATTAAACAAAAAATATCCACGATTATCAATTAATTGTTATCTTCTCTTACTTGCGTTTTAATATGAACATTATGTCTTGCAGAATAAGGTCGTAATTTCTTTGTTTCTCAACTCACGGCCGTGCTGTCGCTACTCGCGAGCTATTCTCGTGTGGTAGTCGGCTCGTGCATTCATTTATTATAGGCTTTTAGTCAATGATTGTCAAACATTTATAAGCACGTGGGGTGCACCACGGTTCGGCTGGGGCGGATATTTATTGGAATATTGTGTTTATTAAATCGATAACAACTAAATTGTTCTAAATGAGATATATGATTTAGTGTTGGGTAGGACATGAAATTAAAATGAGTGAAGGAGTACCTTATTTCCAAAAATGAGGTGGTTGAATGTCCTACTTCAAATGAGGTGAGGTAAGGTACCAACATATACTTAGTATCTGTTAGCAGCAAAAACAGGGCTTTTTTGAGATGTAGTGTATATGATAGTCACCAACCACTTTCATGCGTTATACTTATACTTAAGTTCATATAAAAATGGTATTTATTGTAGAGGCTGTTTTGTTTTGGAATGCCCAGTCAGGTGAATCAAACCAATAAGAAGTTAGAAGATTCTAAGTAATTCCTTTGATTGGCACTGCAAAAGATTTGAGATCCATAGACTTATATAATATGACAACCCAATAGTAAACCTCATAATTAACACTAAACACGTAATATACTCATAAGTACTCAAGATCTACAGCAGTATAGTTATTATTCCAACTTGGTAATTTGAGTATGCTTGGGTAATTAAAAAAAATCACATAGATTAGACCCATACTATCACTACAAGATGTTATCATTTGAACTGACATATAAATAATTAGCTTACTAATGATATAACATCAATGAGGCGGAATAAAAACAACATTAAAAGTAATTCCGCAATCGTATGTCGCAGTCCAAAATGCAAACCACATCAACAGTACAAGTACAGCCACACTACAAGGTACATACACAGATATTCATGTATCGGCTAAATGTCTCTACCGAGGCTGATACAAATATAAATTAAATAAACAAACCTCAGAAACAAAGAAGCATCCCAAAGTGATAAAGCTTTGTCAGATTGTCAATGTCAGATTCAGAACTTGTTTGAATCTGACATTGTCAAAATTGAGTTGCGTTCCTTTTGCCCTTTTTTGACCACTTTGAAAAGTGTTTTGTTAACCCATTTTTAAACCCACAAATTCGTGTGGTGTTTAAAAATGATATGGAGGTTGCTTTAAAACTTTTCCATTTAAATCTACCCTTGGTGAGACATTAGCTGTCAAAGTCATAATGTCCCCCCCGCCCTCTAATTTCCAAACTATGAAGTTTAAAATTCTGAAAAAATTAAGATGTGCATTAATAAATACACATATAATAACAAGGTAGATTTTACGGTTTATGTGTTTCCGCGGAAAAAGTGTCTTGCCTTAACAAAAGGTCGTAAGTGACGTGAGTTCCATATGAAGATACTTTCTTAGATTCAATGTATTGGTTAGTGATTTTAAATGTGGACTAGTAGGTGTTGGTACGGAACACTTCAGTGTGTGTGATTCGACACGCACTTGGCCGGTTTTTATTTTAATAATTCAACAGCCAATTTATTTTCGTAAAGATTGTATAGATTTTATTCTATTATTTATTAAATAATAACCATATATATTTATATATGTGTCATTTTCGTAATCGGCACCCAGAGGAACCTCGAAGATGACACCCATAACGATTTTTAAGAAAAATAATTGTCCGCCCTCTTGGATTTGAAAATGCATGTCATTTTTGTAAACTGCACCCCGAGAAACCTCGAAGATGACACCCATATTGATTTTTAAGAAAAATAAATGTCCGCTATCTTGGATTGGAAAATCCATGTATTTTTAGCAATCGGTACCTCGAGGAACCTCGAGAATGACACCCATATCGATAATTAAGAAAAATAAATGTCCGCCGTCTTCGATTTCAAAATGCATGTCATTTTCGTAATCGGCACCTCGATGAACCTCGACGATGACACCCATATCGATTTTTAAGAAAAATTAGTGTCCGACATCTTGGATTTGTAAATCCATATCATTTTAGTAATCGGCGCTTTGAGAAACCTCGAGAGTGACACTCATATCGATAATTAAGAAAAATAAATGTCCGCCATCTTGGATTTGAAAATCCATGTCATTTTCGTAATCGGCACCCCGAGGAACCACAAAGGTGACACCCATATCGATTTTTAAGAAACATAAATTTCCGTCATATTTGATTTGAAAATGCATGTCATTTTCGTAATCGGCACCCCGAGGAATCTCGAAAATGACACCCATATCGATTTTTAAGAAAAGAGAAAATTTGCTCCCCGCATAAACTTGGAACCCTCTTTTCGCCCCTTAAAGGGAGCAACTTCGAAATACGAAGTTTCAAATATCTCACTTCAAAAAAGATTTGCTTCCCGTACAAACTTTGAACCCCCTTTTCACCCCTTTAGTGGAGCAGTTTAGAAAAACGCTGAAATACGTCATTAATATATTTAAATACAGAGTCTATATACAAAGTTTTATGTCTCTCACTTCAATAAATACGGTTTTTCCTACAAACTTTGGACTCCCGTTTCACCCCTTTATGGGGTGAAATTTGGAAAATCCTTTCTTAGTGCGCCTGTTGGCCTTATAAGCAACCTACGTGCCAAATTTGGAATCTCTAGAACCAGCGGTTTGGGCTATGCGTTGATATATCAATCAGTCAGTTTCTTCTTTCATGTATTTAGATATATTACACCACGGCAGCAGTTGGAATTTTAATTTGAAATCTTTATTGTCATATTGTGAGTTACAAATTAAATTAAGTAACAAGATAGGTAAACGTTCCGTTCGTTACAAAAATTTGACCGTGTGACGTAAACGCGTAAGATGTATGAAATCCTGCGGCGCTTACGATATTTTTGTCAACGCATGAGCATTGAAGTGAGTACTTCATGTCGCACTCGTTACGACAGGTCCGATCCGCCGCACGTTCGCCGCTGGCGCTCCGCTCTTTCCCCACCCCGCACCCACCGCATGCATCCCGCTCCACGACAAGTTCGCACGTATTTTCAATTTGATTTTCAATTTCTTAAGCGTGACATTAATATGTTTAATATTGATGAAAACATGATTATACTACACAAAAAGCTATTATTAAACAAAAAAATCACAGTTACGATTTTTGCCTACTGAGAAATACATTATTATTAAAACGTTAAAAATTAATGTTTAATTTTGGTCTGAAATGTCTAAACAGACACAATATAGCTTAAACAGATACAAACATCATAGTTACCATTTTTGCCTATCTAGATATTGAGATCAGATGGAATCTGTGAAAAAAAACGTACTTGCGAATTTGGTTTCTTGTTAATTTTGCTATTCAGTGATCGCATTTGAATCCACCTCAAAATTATACTAACATGTTATTTGGTTACCTATTTTGCCTGTAGAAAAAAGTTAGGTAGTGTACGATAACTCACGATTTTTTTTTAATACGTTACGATCACGAATTTTTTACTTAATAGAACCGTTTTACCCCCGAAGGGTATAAAACGGATATTTGGGGTTCAGCCGTAGCTTGAACCACTGTGAGATTACTCTTTCGTTATTCGTGTCAACAGTCAGTCATTTCTTATCTATGGTCATAAGGAGAGAGCGAGATACTCGGTTTTTCTGACTCTCTCTTTCTATCTTTTCGCGGGCAGCGCGGGCGGCCATTTGCTTTTTCAGTACGACCGATTGTGCCGGCAAGGCCATGAAGGTGTGGTTCAAGCTACGGCTGAACCCCAAATATCCGTTTTATACCCTTCGGGGGTAAAACGGTTCTATTTAGGGTTCGAGCCTACGCTTGAACCACTGTGAGACGTGTTTATTATCTGCCGGCGCTGCCAGCGTACTGTGAGAGAGTGAGTGTCATGTTAATTAATTAAATAATATTACACAAAGCCCACAAAGGTCACTTATAAACTTTCTTTAATTAATATCACAAATGTTAACGTAGAAAACGTTGCGATCAACTTTGAAATAAAGATAATGATAAAACAATAACAGTCAAGTCAAACAAAACACTTGAGTACTTATTTATAAACCAAAACTGTCCATCTCTTGGCATTAAAGTAATGAGATCAAAGTAATAACATATGGCATATTAAAAATTAGATTAATACGTCGGCTGCGCGCGACAAACTTAAGGTTCTGAATCACCTATAAAGTAGAAAAATAATTGCTTAAACCATTAAGATTGGGTCCCGGTTTCACCGATACCTCCTGAAAGTAATGTCTGAGGAATGTATTACTGGACTTCCAGTTCCCTTTTTTCAGCACTTCGTCTATATTGTAGCGGTTGTTAGTCCAGTTATTTGTCGCTACTGCTGCTCTAAAGCTTCCTGCTGAAGCAGACATGTTTGCTTCTTTAAATAGGGTGTTTATCCAGCCCGCGATCACTGACCTGGAAGCATTTTTTACTGCTCCTCTGGTAGTGATTAGTAGGTTATCCAGGTCTTTAGCTGAACGACGATTTGCGGAGATTATTATCAGTTTTCTAACCCAATGAACTATATCCAACCGGTCTCCAGGTGTTTCAGATGATGTCAATAACCACCCTGATTGCCTGTGAGTAGAGGAGTCCGTTTTGGATCCAAACTTTGGCCAGAAAATTAGCTCACTGCCTTGGTCCTCAAAGGCGTCCCTATTAATTGCCAACAGCGTCAGGTCGTGGACCCTCCTGCCCGAGGCAAGTAAAAGGAGAGTGCTAGTGTGCCTAGACACGGCAAACAAACTGTTCTCATCTAAGGAGTAGGACTTAAGGAAATTCAGTAGGTCCTCTATTTTCCAGGTTATACATTTCTTCTTTGGTGGATCCGTGGCGAAAATACCTTTCATTATTTGTCTAACAAGGGGGTGAGCGCTAAGCTGGCCACATTGAACCGGGTCGCTGAAATTTGTGACAACAGATTTGTGTAAGGCGATAGTTCTAGGTTTCAATTTTAAGTTTATATAAAGGTGGCAAAGGTATTTGGCCACATCTTGGGCACTAGGCTTGTTCGTTAAAATTTGATTTTTCCCTGACCATTCGCACCATTTTTTCCAGATTGGTCTGTAAGTTTTAAAAGTTGATTCTCTCCAAGCCGATTCCAAGAGGTTTAGCTCTTCCCTCGTCCAGTCTCTCAAATGCACGGACCAGCCCGAACCATCCAAACCGCCAATGCCAGGTTTTCTATTTGCGGCGGCGGTAAATTCGTCCGGAGGTCTATCAGATCGTGCTGTAAGTTTGGTATTCGATACGGAGGGCCCTCTGCTCGTTTGCGTAGCTCTGGTTCCCAAAATGCTCTGTGCCACATCGGAGCGATGAGAAGGTAACGACCCCTCGACTGGTGCAGGTGCCGCAGCACGCGAGGTATCAGAGCTGGAGGGGGAAAAACCCAACCCAGATCGTAGTCCCAAGGGCGACTGAAAGCGTCTGTGAATGCACTGTCCGTATCGGTCACATCCTCGCTGACATAAAGAGGAACAACTGCCGACCTCCTTGAAGCGAAGAGATCTATCTGAGGTCTCCCGAACACTTCGAAAATCTTCTGAAGCGTTGTTTTGCTGAGATGCCACTCGGGAAGAGCTTTTTGTCTGGATAGCCCATCGGCTATCCCATTGTATACACCCGGGATGTATCGTGCGACCAGGTGGCACTCCCTGTGCTGGCAATATTGAAGGATCTTCTCTGCCGCGACCAGCAACTTCTTCGATTTTGTGCCTCCCTGTTTCTCGATATACGCCACTGTTGTGCGGTTGTCTGATTGCAACATCAAGGTTTTCCCTTGTGGTTGAGGATTCAAGCTTTGAAGGACTTCGAATACCGTCCAAAGTTCTTTTAGATTGCTGTGCCACTCTCTTTGCGCGAGTGACCAGCGTCCCCAGTAGTATTCTCCGTTCACAATCGCTCCCCAGCCGCTGTCTGCTGCATCGGTTGTTATGAAGATTGAAGGTTCTTCGTGACGGATTGGGGAGTTCTTGTGCACGCTCTCCATCCACCATTCTAATTCCTCCATCAACTCCTCCGATATGGGGAATCTTACGCGGGGGCGGTGCTTCGGCAGGTGGCGTAAACCTCTCTGCAATGGCCTTAAGTGCAGTCGTCCTAGGGGTATCACGAACGATGCAAAGTTTAATTTGCCTAGGATCACCTTTGCGTCGTGCCAGCTCCAACTCATTTTCCTGCGAATATCGCTTATATTCTTTTTCAGTTGTCGAACCTTTGTGTCTGCTAAACTTTTGGTATTCTCCCTTGTGTTCCATGTTATTCCTAGGTATTCTATTACTTGTGAAGCAGTTATAGAGGTCTTTTCTCTGTTTATTTTCCAACCCAGGCTCCGAAGGTACCTTAAAGTGGTATGCGCTTGTTCTTCCAAGACAACCGGGTTCTCGTGGATTAGCAAGAAATCGTCTAAGTAAACCAGTACTCGTAGGCCCTCTTGTCTTAGTTGGTGAGCTAGCCAGTTCGTGACTTTTGCGAACACAGACGGGGCGCTTGCTAAACCAAACGGGAGGCAGGTCATTTCGTAAACCGTTCCTCGATATGACAGGGACAAAAATCGGCGATGACTCTGGTTTATCGGGATGTGGAAATATGCCTGAGAAATATCTATTTTCATCATGTAGTCTTCGATTTCCAGATGTGCAGGAATTTGGAAGTGGTTTATCAGGTGAAATTTCGGTGTTAAGACGTATTCGTTTAGATTTTTCAGATTGAATATAGGCCGATAATCGCCGTTTGTTTTCTTCCTCAGGAACATAGTTGATAGGAATCCTGTTGTTCGATAACTTGGTATTAGAGCTTTGTTCTCTAACATTTTCTTTATTTCGATGTCCATGTCTGGTGAGATTTGAGTTTGAAAGTTGAGTAAATTTAGGCCTGTTAATTTTCTTAGTGGGGGTTTCCGCCCAAAAGGGATCCTGTAACCGCTGATGAGCCTCTTTATGCTTGCGGGTGCCTTTTCCCATTGACTTGAGTAATTTGCTAGGCGACCCGCCACGAAGGAGTCATTTACGTCCCCCCCATTTTTTCCCCTGCACGGGGTTGAACATCTGTTTTGGATGTCGTTCTCCTCTTTCCCGACCTCTGGTAGAGGGCTGGTTGGGGAAACGCTTCCCTGGAAATTTCGTGTCACGATTGTAGTGTGAGAACTGAGGGGTTTGCGGAATGCGGCGAAATGTCCCTCTCGCTCTTGTTGGCTGTCTTGTTCCATTTCCAGGTAGGGTTCGTTTGTGGATACCTCCCTGTGGGAAGAATTTGTGAATACCTCCCTGTTCCTTTATTACATCTGATAGGGTTTTATCCTCGAATAGGTAAGTGTCTGAAGGAGGTATCTCCTGCAGGATGTTCTTTAACGTTCGGTTCCGAGGAGTGAAGATGTTTCGCCTTTGGTTCAGGATGTCTGTACGTCTACCGCAAACGTATTGGAGCAGAGCTTCCGAACTCTTCTTAAATTCAGACGTTGGTGCTAAAAACTCTCTGTTCACCTTCTTTCTCATATCCGAGGGCAATGTTTTGAGAATGTCTTCGAATAAAGATCTTTGTTGGATGAGGCCATTGGTGATGGCCCCCAGGGTCAGGTCGAATGTCTCAAGAATGTCGGTATATTTCCACTTTGGGGCAACCCCTGCCAAGATATTGTTTACTTTTAGAGCGCAAAAGACCGGTGTCGCTTGGAATTGTTTCCCGGTTTCTTGGTATTTTAGGTTTGCCCACCCGGATTGCCCGAGTCTTTGGCATTCGATGCCGAATTTCACATCAGCCGGGTCGGCTTTTCTGATTTTGGGATCATGTTCCGTCGTGGTTGGTCTGAAATTGTATTCTTCGGAGCCATCTGTTTCATCTAAAACGTCAACCACATTCCCCTGCAGGGGTTCACCGGACCCCGTGCTGTCTGGTACGGAGTCGAAGCTTTCATCGAGATCTTCCATGGCCTCGTCTTGGGTTCTGCTATTGTGTACAAGATTCGCAATGTTCTCATTTTGCTGTTCCTGTATTTGAAACATTTTATTCATGAGCTCCACCTGTTTGTTCAGCACATTTAGAAGGATTTGATCTGTGCCGCCTCGCGCTATCTCTGCCTGAGGGCTGGGATGACCAGTGGAAGGAGACCTTGGTTCCTCAGTGCAGCTTCGACCCGGTGTTGGTAAGGAGTCTTGTATTGGTGGTGTACCTGCTGGTGTGCCGCTAGTGTGTTGGTGTTCGCTTCCACTTAACAATGAAGTCGCGCTTGCTCTTTTTATTAACTTATGTTTGATGTTTCTCACATTACTCATGAAAAGGTCGTAGTCCGGTGAATGTATCTGTTCCATTACCGCGTGGGGAGCGTATAACAGCGCACGGCCTAGAGGCCACCTCATCAGCGTGGATCTAATGAACCTATACTTCCGTTCGGAAAGGGACTTCGCATACGGGTCGAATGCCCGTGCCAGTTCGATTGTGGGCACGGCGAAGCGAATTTTCATGTCGACCGCATGCGGTACCTCCTCGCTACCAAATAGTTCTTCCAACGTGAAGTTCATGATCTTCCACTGGCGCCAGGTAACGGAGTAATGTCTGTCCAGGCACTCAATTATGCGGAGCTCCTCCTCTCGTTGCGGATTTGCCGCCAAGGCCCCCATCGTGGTTAACACGGGCATATTTCTGAAACTGGTTAAATTAATTTAAGTATCCTGAAGATCGAGGATACAAGATCGGTATTGAATCGACATTTGATTCGACATTTGACTCGACCTTTGATTCGACATTTGATTCGACGTTTGACTCGACCTTTGATTCGACCTTTGATTCGACAATTGAATCGACGTTTGATTCGACATTCGAGTTGCCAATGATACGACGTTACGTCGACATACTAGACGACGCTCGAGACGCCAATTGCTCCAAAGGCGACGGTTGAAAACGACATTTAAGTGGGCGTTTGAGACGACAACTGAGTCGTCCGTCGATGCGACGTTTGGATCCCCACAATCGACGGCTAATAGTAAGTAGCCATTTGTGGCACGAGCCTGGTCTTGGGATATTAATAGTCGCGAGAGCTTGTCTTACAAGTCTCGACTCGTCGCTGGTCCCAAGGGAGCCGAGCGGTTATCGTCGCTGGTACAGAGACCGAGCGGTATATAATTGTGATATAGGCTCATTTTTATTGTGTACATAATTAAATACACAAAGTATCTTTAACTTACGTTGAATTCCAGCCTGTGCCAGTAGCATTTATTGTTAAATATCTAAATTTTATTCATAGAATAGTACTTTGCGTTGTTGTGTTCACGAATATCGAAAGCGTACTGAAAAAGCAAATGGCCGCCCGCGCTGCCCGCGAAAAGATAGAAAGAGAGAGTCAGAAAAACCGAGTATCTCGCTCTCTCCTTATGACCATAGATAAGAAATGACTGACTGTTGACACGAATAACGAAAGAGTAATCTCACAGTGGTTCAAGCGTAGGCTCGAACCCTAAATATATCCAATTAATATTTCATACTAAACATTAATATCCGATAAAGTAATAAAAACAACGGGTTATCGAATTATGTCCAGGTTCCGCTAATTTTCTTGGTCTAAGATAATGAACGTAAATTGCAGATTGACATTAACAAGACATTGGAAACTATAATTGAGTGGCTGAAAAATAACAACTTACGTATTAATTTAAGCAAAACCAAGTTAATGAGTTTTAAACAAAGAGTTGACAAAACACCAAATATCACTGTTGCATATAATGAACATAAAATTGAGGAAACTGACATTACAAAATTTTTAGGATTACACTTGATAGTAAGTTGACTTGGAAAAATCATATTGACATTGTGTGTAAAAAGCTTTGCAGATTTTCGTATGCATTATATAACCTCAATAAAAGAGTAAATACGTCATCAGTATTAACTGCATATCATGCTTATGTAACTTCAACTTTGCGATACGGCGTCATATTTTGGGGTAATTCAACAGACCGTGAAATGGCATTCAGGGCACAAAAAAAATGTATACGATCGGTATGTGGAATAGCACCAAGAGAAACCTGTAGAACGCATTTCACTAAGCTTAACATATTAACTCTACCATGCCTTTACATATACGAGATAGGAGTATATGTGAAAAGCAACTTAAGCCAATTTTCTCATTTTAGCAGCTGTAGGCAGAAGGATAAAATTTATACAGGGCCATTCAAAACTGCTCTGCTTAGTAAGAGTATTTTTGGAATGGCGCCAAAAATTTATAACAAGCTACCATTAAATATAATTAAAATAGATGAGTTATCAGAATTTAAAAAGAGACTGTATAAATTCCTGGTAGAAAAAGCATATTATTCTGTAGGTGATTTTTTAAGCGATACATTTTAAATTTGATTTGTTATTTAAGTTAGTAAATTATTGTTAGTATAGACATGCATGCAAGATCTGGACTACAATGTTTGTATGCCGAAAGGCAAACATAGCGATACATACCTAAAATTATTGTAAGACCTTTTCAACCTATGTTTACAAATAAACAATTTTGAATTTTGAATGTCTATATTGGTATACACAAAAACAAGATTAAATTGATTAATTTGAATTATGAAAAGACTAAGTTGCTTTTAGCATCAAGAGTGCCTCTTGGTGTAGTTTGATATCAAACTGCATACACATATACATAATTGTAATCAATTACCAATAATTATTGATATCTTTGTCAACAATGGCTATAACTATTAATTTTAATCTATCAAGCAAGCAAATGATGAATGAATTAAGAATTTACATACAAAATTTCAATCGCAAGAGTGAAGTAAGATTGGAATAACTAACCTGGATACGTCAAGACCACTTTAGGCCGGTGCACCTCCTCAGGGCCGACCACAAGCTCCTCTTTCACCGTGTGGTCTGAGTACAGGTTAGTCACCACCACTTTGCTCACGCCACATACACCCTCCTTGCTTGCGAATTCAGGCTCTTCCTTGACCTCACACTCTATGTGACCGTCCTGTGTGCCTGCTTTGATCGCAAGGTGTGGGTACAGGCCAGGTTGTGTGATTGTCTCACTCTCCCACTTGGCCTCCTCCTGCACCTCTCGCTCTATGTGACCGGCCTGAGCGCCGGCTCCATTCTCAGGCTCTTCCGCTTCAAGCTTTATGTACACAGGCTCCTCCTTCACCCAGACTGTCTGCGAGCTCTCCATTGACATCGCTGGCTGCAGTACCAGCTATTAAAAGCCGGAAAATGCTGCGCTAACGTGCACGTTGAGCTGATTGTAATGTAATTAAGCAATGGCTAGTATTTAAAGGCACATAATAAAAAACCAAACAACTTAAAACTGCTGATTTGCACAGTTAAAATATGTTTTGATGGGCAGTCAGTATTTTTGATATGAACTTAAATATTTATATCCCTTAAACGACTGCACAAAAAACAGGGAAGTTATACGATTAAGTAGGTTAAAATGTTGTTTTACGCGCTCTGAAAGAGATGATACTGGTATATTTTGCTTAAATACCTATGAACAGAAACATATATTCGTCTTTAACTGATAGGTACCGAAAGTACTCTAATTCTGATTGTCAATCTTTTTCTGAAACAATATTAATTAACAATAACATTTGGTTCCGTCACTCAAACGACAAATAATTAACAAAGAGTATAATAAGTATGATAATTAAGTGTCAAGTAACATTTGACACATTTCTTTAGTTGCCATTTAAAAGTTCTAATGCCGGAACAGCTCAACAGGCCATGATGGCGCAGGACTAGAACGCACCTATGCTGTGAAATGGGATGAAAATATGTCTTTCCCTTTAACGCGTAACTGCATCCCGGGGCCCTACCGCGACAGCAAACGAAGTTTTCGCTCTCTATCGCACTTATACGTTCGGGCGTAAGTGGGACAGAGAGGGAAAACTTCGTTTGCTCGCGGTAGCGGCCCCGTACGTTTTCACCCACCGACTTCAATCTTTGTGCCTGAGTACAATGCAAAGTATTTCAAAAAGAGAAAAATTGTATAGTCACGCTTACATGTAGCAACTAACCTAACATAGGAGCTGTGATCCATGTGATCGTGATTTTCCTTACTTCATGCCAAAATATAAGTATAAAGAAAAAATAAAAACTATGGTTTAATTAAGATTACCCCTAATTTCCCATATAATAGGGTAAATTTTCACCCAAAATGCTCTTTTCTGTTAAAACCTTATGCCCATATATAGTTGATATGTTAAATAAATAAACGAACTATTGATACATTTATAGAAAATGTTGTTTAAAAATCATTAATACTCTTCTAAATATAATTGAGTAGGGGCGTTGGGTAAAATATTTTTTTACACCAGCCTCCCTAACTGACCATAGCCAAGCGTCAAATTAATCATATGATCACTTTTCACATGACCAATGGTCTATCGTCATCGCCCATTTTCTGTCGTTTTATGACAATTCGGGGCTAAATACTTACTTTTAGTCCGCAAACGTCCACTAGCTTTAGTAATAAGCCTTCAAAATGGCGTTTAGCTTAGTGTTCACATTGTTATCCCTTAGCGCGGTAAGTTTGGCAAGCAACGTGCCAGTGTACCTATGGGGCGACCTGGCCAAGACTTCGCTAAAAGCGAGCCCCCTATACACAGTGGAAACGGAAGAATTCAGCGGTATTTTGAAGGAAGAGCTATCGAAGGACCCTTTCACGGTGATATTTATCGAAGAAACGTTGTCTGTTGAGGACTTTTCCCGTAAAAATGAGGGCAAAACGTCATTCCCGTTCCTAAGGGATAACATACGTAACTCAGCGTATTTGCCTTCGGTGGACAACGCGTTGGGCGCGCTCAACAAGCTAGCTGACCCTGAGAAAGTGAATCACGTGAAGCTCACAGAAAATGGATTATCGGCTGAGATTGAGCCGGAGAGTGGGAAGTTCCTGTTCATTAATCTCAAGGATGCTAAAGAGGGAGAATCGCGTTTTGACCTGCTCCGTCGCCACAACGACTTTATGGAAGACATGTACAGCAAGCTACAGGAGCGCTATGACAAGGTTGCTGCCGTGTACACTGCTCATTTCCCATCTTGGGTTGTGAGCCACTCTCGAGTCCGGCGGCAAGCCACGAACAATGAGACTGCAAGCGATGGCACCACTCTCTCTATTGCTGGGCTACTTCTCGCCTTTGCTGACATCAAGCTGATTGAAGGTGTTAATGAAACTATTCTGACAGGAATCACTGGAACTTCAACCTTTAATGAAACGGGCCTGACGCAGGATTCTACTCTGACTTCGGGAGCCAATAGCATTGTGCTGCACTTCATACAGGACGAAGGATACTGGATTTTGCGTAAGTATCATCTCACAGTTGCTTCAACAATATCTAATTAATTAAATAAATAAATCTAACCTCACTTCATCACTACATAGTATAAAACAAAGTCGCTTTCTCTGTCCCTATGTCCCTATATCCCTATGTATGCTTAAATCTTTAAAACTACGCAACGGATTTTGATGCGGTTTTTTTAATAGATAGAGTGACACAAGGGGAAGGTTTATATGTATAATACATGTATCAGCATTGCACCTGTGCTAACCGGGGCGGGTCGCTAGTGTATTTATAAAGTAACATTGAAAATGATAGTTTTTTATAATTAAAACTTAGCCCTTTAATTGTAATTACCGTAATCTGATAGGTATATGAATTTGGTGGTTAAGGGTTACTAATCAATTTCATAAGTATTCATAATTTGCAGTTAGTGAGTATGGTAGAGTAAAACCAATCTTAAAAGGTATGCCTCTCTTTAAATCTGCTAAAAAATTGTCATCTTGATCTTAATTCAATTTGCTATCTGGGTCAATTCACCCAAATTGCTATCCTGCATTTTTTCCTGAACTAGAAGTTATTTTTTTTTTCATTTATTTAGGTAAGCAAACAGCCACTACAAATAGTACTTATATTACTTATAGCTATATTGTTTACATTATGTGTGGCCCACAACACTTACCACTGATTAATATGAATAATGGTTCATTCAGAGCAAGTCTGGTAGGTAAGTATTCACTGTAAGTCATTAGGACTCACATGGCAACAACAATGAAATATATTCTATAAAATAAGCCTAACCTAATACATCTTTTGCGTACCGTAAACCGGGGTTACTTTCAAATTCGGGGGCGACTTTTAAAATCAAGTTTTTGAGGCGTATTTCTAGTTTTTATTTGGTTAACCTGGGTCGGTGTTATCCCTTGGTATATTTCCTAACTATTTACTGAACTGTATCATATTAGAAATAGTTAGCGACATTTATGTTAGTGTTCTTAAGCTATCAAAGTGGGCCCCGCTTTTTCCTAAAATCACCCCAGTTTATGGTATCTGTAAAATATAAACAAAGTCACATTTAGTCAAGTTTACATTTACAATATTTCTTTATAATTATGTTATGTATGCTACTCATGCAGTATCATACATTGATATATAATTCTTCGAAGTGTCACGCGAAGAGGTTTGTTCATTTATAGCAGTGTGACGTCATTCAAGCGCGAAAATTTGAATGAAATTAAAAAAGTATGGATTTAATAATAAGAAAGCACAAATATGTTTTTGGTGATAGCTAGTAGTCATTTTTAATAGGTTATAAAAAAATACCAAGTACCCTATTGCTATTGTTTTGTTCAGCGGTTAAAGCTTGAAGAGGTAAGGGGCCATCCATAAAGTACGTCACACGTTAAAGGGGAGGGAGGGGGTCGACGAAGTGTGACATTGTGTGACAAGGGGTGGGAGGGGTCTTAGATTTCGTATCGTCACATTTCAAAATACAATACATCTAAGTGTTAAAATACCACATTTGAACTATTAACGAAAAGCTTTAAAATCTTCCTGTATAAACGGCATAAAGTTTAAATTGTTTTGTTGGCGAAAATGTATCGTTTTGTTAATTTTTTTTTATGTTTGATTTGATGTTGGTTATATTAAAAAATAATTTAAACGGGAATTGGACTAATTTCGGAACTGCTGTAATATTGCAAAATATGTGACGTCACACTAGGGAGGGGGGATCTCGCAAATGTGACCAACTGTGACAAGGACGGGGAAGGAAAATCAAGAAATTTGTGTGACGTACTTCATGGATGACCCCTAACAAGACTGACCTACTTTCGCATACATAGTAATTAATATTAGTGTGGATGTGTTTATAGAAGACGCAACGGTGACCACCGCATCAGTGACGGAGCCGCTGCAGGGCACGCAGGACTTGATCGTGCCGCTCGGCTTCAGCTACCGCTGCGCGCAGAACGTCACCTTCACAGCCGTCAACCAGAGCCAGGCCATCACTGTCTCCTTCGAGAATTTGAAGGTACAATACTCTTATCTATCTCTCAAGAAAGAAAAACTATATAGTATTAAGTATAACAGTGATCTGACGAAAATACTAAAGTTTGAGTTTCCAGTGTGAAAGTTTCCAGTGAGTAGTAATGTAGAATTACACTACACAAAAATTCGACCGGCACGAAAACCACAAATAACACATACCCTATAGGCTGAAATAGTCCGTGGTATGTTGAAAAACACTGCCTTCTTACTACATGCTTTTTCTCTTTAAATTAAGGTTTCTACCATTTATAAATACCAAAATAATAAACTACAAACCACACTACGAACTGATCAACAAAGAAACAATATGGCGATCACTCAAATTGAACGGAAGTGACCACTTGACCTGGAGAGGTGACATTGACATGTGACTGAGATGGATTAACTGAGGGAGCGAGATAGCAGTATCCGCCATTATTTTTTGGCCAAATTCCATACAAAAGTGACATTTTGTAAATTTTGTTCCTGCGAGCCTGATTGTCAGTACAACACTTATTTCACGAACGCGGGTGAGCCATGGTTGCGTGTTGAGCTATTCATGCACATAGTCTATGTGTGCGTGAGCTTTGTCTTCACATTGTCTATGTGTTCGTATGTGTCACAACTACAACCATGGCCAACCCGCGCTCGTGAGATATCCTCCTAAGACCCCGCGTATAAAGGACAAAATATGGTCAACGGAAAATAAGTTAAATGTTGAAGTGACAGAGTTGCATTTGTTTTGGTTTGATTGATTTGACATAAAATAAAATTCAAATTTGTAATCGGAACTGTTAGGATCAAATTAGATTTTATTTTTATTTGTATGGTGGGTCTCAGGAGGATAAAAATACTATGTATCATGTATGTGTATGTATGTTGTTACAGATTCAACCATACTTCAATTCCAACAACACCGATCTAGTTTTCGGTGACTCCATCAACTGTGTCGGTTTCTTCACCGCCCCAATCTGGGCAGCGCTCTTCGTGACTTTCATACTACTCTTCATCATGTTCTTCGGCGTTATGATGATGCTGGACATCCGCACCATGGACCGCTTCGATGACCCGAAGGGTAAAACAATCACCATTAACGCTGGTGAGTAAATTTCTAGATTGGGGTGTTGAGACAATTATAGATTTACCAACCCTGTTTTAGAAAGATATTTGAGCCTTATGTCCTTCATAAAGGACAATAGATTTTTGAACAATGTCCGTTTTAAGGGACATGTAAATTAATTATTATCATTTATGAATCCATTTTACTTCCCCATTTTTATTCATTTATTTTTACTTTGTAATTTGTAAATAGTGATCAGCATTTTTTGAGTGAATATTCTATTTTGTAAGTGTAACAATAATAGATAAAATGTAAGGAATATTTTTGCGCAAGTATATGTGAGGTAACGGTCAAGATTAATAAAAACCATATTTAAATATAATTGTCTTAAACCCCTATCTTTATACGTAAGTAGAGTAAAAAGTATAGAGCATCTATAGTGCTCAAAAAAAGTTTCCAACTATTTATTATAACTCGTTAGAGACGATACGGCTGGCATGCGATTTAAAACTTTATGACACGAGTAATATGATCGAAGTTGCATTATCGCTGGAAGCCTGTGTTCCTAGTAATATGTGGATATATATAAACATTGGTGCCTCTATTCACAATACTTAGTGTTAAACATATTTCTAATGCTTCTAAATTCAACTCAATATATTGCTACACTTGTTTAAATGATGGTTATGCTTATGATGTATAGCTTAACTTGTATCTTGTTGAAATATCTGTGTGAATACAAGAATGTATAGAAGTGTCACTCAGGCCTAAAGTTCGCTCAACGTCAATTGTTTTTACTGCTAGGGCTTCCACTTCAGCCCTTGTATATGGAATTAAAAGTGACGCGATTAGCTTCTTGTTTTTACACCACATAGCCACAGTATGCGATTATGCACTCTATTCAAACGTGTTAAGAGTGAATTTAGCATAACTAATACTGTGACTTGTGTATGATATAAAAAAAAAACTTATAGTATTATGAACCGATCATGTGCCTACGATCTACAGAAATAAAGTAGTATATGAAGTATCATGTTTGAGAGCGAGAAGTCAAGTTTTGACTTTGATTTTCGACTCTATTTTGATGTGTTAAGGTTCATAATTCCGTTTGGAGTTGTGACTTTTCACTTTTAAACTTGGTACGAGTAGATTGTTACGGCTTCTTAGATATAATAGATGCGATAGAAAAAGTCATACAAAGTTAATGGACTGTTTTTTTAAATATTAAGCAGAACATTTCAGTGAAGAAAAATGTGTGATAGCATTTCTGACAAAACAATATATTTAATTTACACTAAAATAGAGAACGGTGGGGTAATTTCGTAACTGATTAACGTAACTGTTACCAAACCAAAGGAATCGCGAGGGACTTCAGAGGTCGGCAACGAGTTTGCGACTCCATCTCCATAGGCTATGGTGCCTGCTTATTACTGTCGTGGTTTTAAAAAAAAAAATGTGTTCAAAACTGACGTCCGTTACAAAAGTTACGCAGTTGCCCTGCCGAATTATCTGTGTAGAAAGGCCTTATTACAAGTCTGATAATTTCCACAACGTCTACAATAATCCTGAGCTTGTGAGCATAGATTATAATGGTTTGAAGATTGTGTGCCCTCCACTTTAGTGCCAATGTCATTCCATATTTAAAAATGGTGTTGTTGAAAAGTCGTTATTCACTACCCATAATCGAAACAGACGTATGCGTTAGGGAGAGACAGCGGCGAAGTTTGTGTGTCTCGATATCTGTCGCTCGATTGTAAGTGCGATAGAGTTAAAGATATCTCGCGATTCTCATCTCGCTTTAGGAAAGACCAATGTAAAGATGAATTTAACGCACCTATATCTCTGTCCGACATTGGGAAGTGAGTAAGTTTAAGATAATTGTTTGTAAGGCCTCAATTGTTATAACACGATTGAATTATGATATTTTAAAGGTCTATAGACGTAAGTGTACTTGCAATTAAATTTTCGATTCATTTCTGTAAATAATTTCAGCTTTTTCTGTATATTGTTTTGTTTTTTTTTGAAAAGTATTAAATCGTGAGACCAGGTTTGTTTTTTATTGTTTAGTTAACCCTTAGGCGTCATTCATGTCTAGCTAATATCGTTTATACCGGACATATGTGATAATCCATATTGAAAGGGACCTTATGGCGGCCGGCACTTACGCCTTTATTGCCGCTGTTCCAATACAATAGTGAATAGGTGTAACGTAAGCGCCTGCAGCCATAAGGTCCCTTTCGATGTGGATTATCACATGACAATGCCCTTCAGTAGCAGGCGTCACTTTCCCATACACTAGCCCTTAAGGGTGGATAAGGTTGCCGCATATGAACAAATTAAAAATCCTGATTTAAGTCCTGGGCTGCTCGCGAACGGCATTCGAAATTTTACCTCTCTATCGCACATGCAAGTTTGCACATAAGTGCGACAGAGAGGGAAAACTTCGTGTGGTTCGCGGTAGCACTCCTGACATTTACGTTTAAAAAATACGTTAGTCACATCACACTTGCACACAGGCATCGAACTTGCTTTAAGGCCGTCGCCTCCCGGCGAAAAAAATAAGCAACAGCATTCTTTTGTTATGATCCCTGGGATTCCAGGGACCGGTAGACGACGGTTTAAAACTTTCAGGTACTACTCCTTTTTCTCAGGAGCGTATTTTGAAATATGACGCCCCGGGCCAATAAGTTTCGCGCCCCAGAAGTCAAGAAAGAACGATATAAATAAAAAAAATACAAAAAATATATTAATGACTAAATTTTTGGGGTTGTACAAATTTTTTAAAAAGTTTCATGGGGGGACTATGCCGCCCATGGCGGATAGGCGCCCCGGGCCATGGCCCGGATGGTCCTAGGGTAAATACGCCCCTGCTTTTTCTACGCCGTTCCGCACCTCGTAACACACTGTTTCCGCGAGTATTATGATAGCGATAGCTTTGGTCAATCGAGTTGCGCGACGTGTGCTTCCCCAGTTCTTAAAATTCCTGACACTTACAAATTCCGGCCGCATTCCTGACGAAGGCTCAAAATCCTGACTTATGGCAACCCTACTTAAGGCTCGCCATTTATAGGCCGAGGGGCTACTTCGAACTTGAAAGAAAGAAAGAAAGAATAAATAAATATTAGAGGACAATCTTACACAAATCGAACTAACCCCACAGTAAGCTCAAGATGGCTTGTGTTATAAACAGGCGCGGATACAGGGGGGGGGGCAACAGGGGCAATTGCCCCCCCCTGAAACCTGTGTCAGGGGAGGGCAATGGTCTATGTCCTGACGTAGGAAATATGTTCTGACAATAAAAACAGTTATCAAAAGTCAGTTTTATTTTCGGAAAGTTCGAAAGTGCCCCCCCCCTGAACAAAATCCTGGATCCGCGCCTGGTAATAAAGAAACATGTTTATTTAGCATATACAATATTAAAATAATAATAAAACAAAAGAAAATTAAAATACAAGTAATATATGCTAAAATGGTCGCCACTCAGCTTGGTGCCACGAAATAAGCTATTAGGCATTAAGTCGTGGCGCTGATTCTCAGTCGCGCCTGGTAACCGGAGTAGCTGCCAATTATTTAGTATACCACTTACTTAAGGGTCCTTATCAGTTAATAATATACATCTATTAATGCCATTTACTGTGTGACTTAACACTTATCTAGAACTTTTCACTCATATAGTGAATAACACAAGAGTGAAAGGGACGGCACGATACGAAGTTCGGAGTACAGGCTCTGAAGTTCGTGAATAGCACGTGCTTTTTCATCGCTAGCGCGATGGGGTCAGGGACCGATACCGGTATTTTTAAAAAACCCTGAATTAGCCCAATATTTTGGATTATTTTTTGCTCTTTACGTAGGGCTAAATCATGTATTTAGGTAATAACGTCGTATTATTAGATTGTCCCATTAAAATCGAAATAATGAACCGGTGACCGTAATAATAGCGGTATTTTTCCTGGATGGGGTATCTGTCCATCACGGCGGTGTGCCATAGGCGAGTTTAGCTAAAGCGAGTGAGAGGATAATGGAGTAGAGTAATGGGGGGTATTTATATTTTTTATATATATTTTTGGACAATCTTACACAAATCAACCTAGTCCCAAACTATGCAAAGCTTGTACTATGGGTACCAAGTGACGATACACATACTTATATAGATAAATAGATACTTAAATACATAGAAAACAACCAAAACTCAGGAACAAATATTCGTGTTCATCCCACAAATAAATGCCCTGACCGGGATTCGAACCCGGGACCTCCAGCTTCGAAGGCAGGGTAGTGCCCCTGCCTTCGAAGCTAGTTGGTAGTGACCAACTAGGCTAAAGCGGTCGTCATTTATTAATTATGTCTCGCGATCTAAGGTTGCCAGAGCTCCCGAGGATGCATCGTGTTGAGAGCGAGGACCTAAATTTGTCCCTTCTGCTGTCAACACAGTGAATCCACAAATTTTATATCTTGGGGTCAACGCGCACGTGACTCCTTTGGAATTATAGGCTGCGGTGTCTGCTTACCATCAGGTGGACCGTAGACGTTTGCCACCGGCGTTGTAAAAAAAAACGATTAAATGCGTAAGGTAGATTGAGTGAAAGACTGTTTTTGCGCTTAGGTATAATATTAGTAAGACATATTTTTCATGTCATTATTACTTATTGCTACGGCTTGTTAGCTCGAAATACGGTCCCATCTGGCAGAAAGCCCGAAACTTGGCATACATGCTTTCATATATGTATGTGCTTTAATATTTAAGGAGAAACCGTATTTCACATATTTTCTAGCTAACAAGCCGTACTATAAATCAGGGATGTAACAGATGTGGTTATATCGGAACCGGAAGCGGAACCAGTTGTTTTAAATTAGGTATATCGGAACCAGAACCGGAATCGGAGCTAAAACTGAAAACGGATGCGGAACCAGACGCGGAGCCCGAGTGATAGATGGATAAGATGTTAAGGGCAGGGCAGGTCTAAGCTAAGTCTCTTCTAAATAAAAATCGCAAATATTAATGTATAAACCTGTTTGTTTTTGATGTACGCCGCTCATTTCCCCTCGCTGCGCTGCTTTGACATCCGATATAACATCCGTTTTAAAAATAACAGAACCGGAACCGAAGCGGATGTTTAAAACCAATCGGAAGTTCCTACTTAACGGAACCGGAGCTCTTTTACATCCCTGCTATAAATGCTAGTAGTTATGGCTAGTGATAGAAGCAGTTGACTCTTTCCGACGTGCCCAGCGAGAACACGCTCGGGTCGAAACCAGTGGCGGATTTGCAGTAGGCCCTGGCCTAGGGCGGCCAGATATTAGGGGTGGCTAAAATGCGGCCAATGGGCGGTCGGTACTTACTAGATACATGGTCTGCCTAAGGCGGCCAAGTTCAAATCCGCCACTGGTCGAAACCCATGGCTTCGGACAGTTTCGTTGACCCAGCCGCGCAGGTAGCCGCCGCGTACTCCCCAGGGTATGGGTACATAATTAAATATGTGCGTAGTAACATGCAATCATTTCCAACAAAGACATCAAAAAGCTCACGTATTGCACAAAAAAACAAAAATATGTTGGCCACAACATGTTGTCGACTTGCAAAATCTAATAAAACGGTGTCTATTGTGGGACCAGGTTATTATAATAAACTACCCGAAACAATTAAAAATATTGAGAGTGACGTGACATTTATAAATAATTTAAAAAAATGGCTAACGGCGAAGGCCTTCTATGACATAGATGAATATGTAAATTAAATTTGTTGCATGCCTTTGTAATTGTAATTTTTTTTGACATTTAAATTCACTATGTAATAATTTAAATAATGTATCTAATCTAATTGAATTTTTTATTTTTTATTTAATCGACATAATTAAATTATTGTAACAATCTTCTGACATGTAAAATTTTTGTATATTTTATGAATAAATAAATATGAATATGAATATGAATATGGTTGAGGTCAGTGGTAGTAGTTTCCCCCGTGGACTCGTCCCTCCGACGTATCCAGAGAGTATACGCTCGGGTCGTAGCCATGGCTTCGGACAGTTTCGTCGACCCAGCCGCGCAGGTAACTAATGTCCGCGTAGACGCCTGGGTACATGTGGCAGCCGATGCCCCAGGAGACGATGCCGTACTGGATGTAGCGGTTCGGCAAGCTCTGTGAGAGAAATAGTTTGTTTATAGGACTTGTTAAGGTGTGGTTAAATCGTGGTTATTTATGCTCCATTTAAGAGCGCTTTAATAAAATGTAACAGGTCCACTAGCGCCACTCGTAAATAAGTGTAATTATTTAAATTTAACGATGTATAACTAAAAAAGGGGGCCGCTACGTACTGTAGTATGTATTTAAGTACTTTTTGAATCCATCAAACTAATTTTTACGTTGCTAGATTGGTCTCTGTATGAGCTCAAAATTAAAACGGCCGTTTTAACTTTGAACGCATAGATTGACGAATCCAGCAACGTAATAACTAGTTTGATGGATTCAAAACGTACTTAAATACAAAATACAGTACGTAGCGGCCCCCTTTTTTAGATATCTATCGTTAAATTTAAACAATCACAATTATTTACGAGTGGCGCTAGTGGACCTGTTACATTTTATTAAAGCGCTCTTAAGGTGTGGTTAGATCGTGGTTATTTATGCTCCATTTAAACATACGGAAAGACAGACGAGCGGGGCCCCGCCGTCACCCGTGCAGGTGTCCTGGCCCCCGCCACCAGCACACATGAAGGAACCGTCCAGAATATAACGGTGGCCGAGTTTAGAGCGCCGCAGCTCCGCTTCGCACTGCCTGCGGTCCACCACCGGCAAATCCACCTGCAACAGATGATATGCTTTTTCTTGAAATGCAGTATGCGAGGTTAAGCAACGAACGTCGGCCGTGGTCAACTCAGGATGGGTGAAACAAAACTCGGGAACTACCTATAGCTCAGTTGGCTAGAGCGACTGGCCGCGAGTGCCGGGAGGTCGCAGGTTCGAATCCTGCTCGGTGCCTGAATATTTTAAATTTTTCCTTCATTCTAAATTTGAGTATGGGATGGCGCATCATAACTGACGATTTGAGACGTTAGTGCCGTTAGTGAAGCATGAGTCTTCTGGTAGATGTCGCTGTACGCCTACCTTAAGGCGTTTGTATAAAAATAGTTTACGTTAGCAGCGGTACTGCTTAATACAAAGGAACGGTTGATGAATTTGGGACTGGGTAGCGATTGCACCTATAGCTCAGTTGGCTAGAGCGACTGGCCGCGAGTGCCGGGAGGTCGCAGGTTCGCATCCTGCTCGGTGCCTGAATTTTTCAATTTTTCCTTCATTCTAAACTACCTAATATTCGTGCTCATCATACGAATAAATGCTCTGATCGGGATTCGAAACTGGGACCTCCAGGCAGGGCAACCAACTAGGCTAAAGTGGTCATCAAACCGTACCCGTTTCAAAATGTCCGCAAACAGCATGTTTTCCTTCCGCTTCTTCCCCCAGCCAGTGGCGACGCAGCTAGCGCCGGCGGCGGCGCGTACGCCGGCGGGCGCTAGGCACGCCACGCCCACATTCGGCGCCAACTCTACAGCGGACTCCAGGAAGAGCAGGGCGATGTCGTAGACTCCGTTATCTAGGACAAAAATATTTAGAGTCGGAATGTGTGTGTGTGTGTAGTCTAAGGGTGGGTTACACCAAACCGTCTGTAATCGTAAGCGGTGTTATGTAAAATCTGATTGTATGGAAAGTTTGACAAGTTTCTATGGGATGACAGCTGCCAGCGCCATATTTGACGATGACCGGCCTGTGATCGTAGGTCATCATCATCATCATTCAGCCGGACGACATCCACTGCTGGATATAGGCCCCCCCAAGGAGCGCCACAGCACACGGTCGCGAGCCACCCGCATCCAGCGACTCCCCGCTGCCTTGACCAAGTCATCAGTCCACCTAGTGGGAGGCCGTCCAACGCTTCGTCTTCCCGTGCGAGACCGCCACTCGAGAACCTTGATCGTAGGTATGTTGGTGCAACTGACCCTAAGGGTGGGTTGCACCGAACCGTCTGTAATCGTAAGCTGTGTTATTTAAAATCTGATTGTATGGAAAGTTTGACAAGTTTCTATGGGATGACAGCTGCCAGCGCCATATTTGACGATGACCGGCCTGTGATCGTATGTTGGTGCAACTGACCCTAAAATCAAAAGGAACCTTATGGCGGCAGGCGCTAATGTTGCACCCATTCATTATTGTATTCCAACAACGGCAATATAGGCGTAAGTAACACATTGTAGAGTTTGGGCGTAAGTGCCGGCCGGCATAAGGTTCTTTTTGATTTGGACTATCACATATAGAGACTATGGATATTCTAGAAGCACCGTAGGATCGATAGGTGGGTTTACGGCCTGTTAATTTGATTCGCCAGTTAACGGTTCCTTGGATGAGTTGATGAACTGAAAGGATATATTCGTGCTTTTTAGGGTTCCGTACCAATTTTATTTTCTGTGACAAATGACAGATAACAGGTGGTTCAAAATTTGAAAGACTAGTTAATATGTCGTGACAATTTTTTGCACATTCGGACAAATTTTTTTTACGTTGAGTCATTTTTGTTTTATGAGGGAAAATGTAAAAAATATATACGTTCGGATTTCGAACTTCAGAGTAGACCCTCTGACACAAATACACAGATATTCATGTCAAACTAATAACTCTTTGCGTTGCTCGTCGCGTGTTCATAAATAATACATACCACGAAAATTAGGATGCGTCACCAACTCCCGAACTGCCCTGTCCTGGTGACTATAGGGCTCATCCTTGGAGTTCATGTCCCATTCCCCTGCCGTGACCTTGAAGTTGTCTGCCGCCTCTCCGACCAGGTAGTGAGCTGCGGTCAGCACTACCTTGCGGTGGATCAGGGAACCTCCTCCGAGGAACGTATAGAGTGTCTGACCATTGTCTAAGAACAAATCTGACTTCCTGAAAGTAAAGAGTTTTGAGAGTAGAGTAGAGAGTAGTGGGCACTTTTGAACCTTGACATGAAATAATAGTTTTGAACATAGCTGGACACCGTTATAACCAAATAGTTAATTTTCGATAATTTGAAATAATCATGTATGTTAGGAAGAATTCATACAATTTCCCAAGGAATACTTACTGATAAGTTGGTAGTTTTTTGACATTCATAAGTGCATGTAACATGTCTAAATTGAAGAATAAATGATTTCATTTCATTTCAATCCGTCAAAAAAAGTTAACGTTATTCGTTGACACATTACGCGCCTCACTTGCATCGTCTGTCTCACTCAGCGCCTATAACTCGCGCCTACGCCGCCCCGATGGAACGAACTTGTCAGAACCTGTTTACAACCAACCAACCGGACAACCCGTAGAAGTCGGAAAACCTGGACAAGTCGGACAACCTGGATAAGTCGGACAACCTGGACAAATCGGATAACCTGGACAAGTCGGACAACCTTGTCCAGGTTGTCCGACTTGTCCAGGTTATCCGATAATTTGAAATAATCATGTATGTTAGGAAGAATTTAATACAATTTCCCAACGAATACTTACTGATAAGTTGGTAGTTTTTTGCCATTCATAAGTGCATGTAACATGTCTAAATTGAAGAATAAATGATTTCATTTCATTTCAATCCGTCAAAAAAAGTTAACTTAATTAAACGTTAAAGCGTTACATTACGGGTCATTTAACGGAAGTTAACGTTATTCGTTGACACATTACGCGCCTCACTTGCATCGTCTGTCTCACTCAGCGCCTATAACTCGCGCCTACGCCGCCCCGATGGAACGGACTTGTCAGAACCTGTTTACAACCAACCAACCGGACAACCCGTCGAAGTCGGAAAACCTGGACAAGCCGGACAACCTGGATAAGTCGGATAACCTGGACAAATCGGATAACCTGTACAAGTCGGACAACCTGGACAAGTCGGATAACCTGGACAAGTCGGACAACATGGACAAGTCGGACTACCTACCGATACCGAGGGGTCGGACATCGCCTACTCTTCCCCGTGACTAAAGGTCATAACTCTCATTTCATTGGGGTATCTTAACGTTTTCTTATCAAGGTTGAAATTCGAATGCCGAGTGTTTTATAATAACCTAATGCGGGGCAAGTAATGATGAAAATTGAATGATTATCTTATAGAGTAATCGTTATTTAGATCAGGTTTATTGCTAATTTGATATTAATTATTATTTATATAAAATTACCCAATAATCGATGTATTTGTTTGTGTTCTTTTAAATTGTAGGTTTTTACTTGGTATAATTGTTTACCCTGAATGTTAGCTTGGCATACATCCTTACCTGTTATTGTGTACAATAAAGTGCTTACATACATACATACATACATATACTTTAAGAAAATTTTGTCAAAATATATATATAAAATTACTTTAAAATTACACAAGGGACACAGTAGTGTCCCCGCCAAGTCGCCTTACTTATTTTAATGATCCAATAAACGTTTATCCCTTAGAAAGTTATTTTAATATCAGTGACAGGACCAGCTAGCCACATTCTAATACAAGGCGTTCATTATAGACATGTTTCTAGTTACAACATGCCATATGACGTCACACGGCACTCCATCGTACTAATGCCGAAGAACTATTATATAATCTGTGCTAATGCTGAATGAAACTAATTTGGCACTTGTGATACTGTAGATGTGGTAGACAGAGGGGCTACCGCGAACCACAAACGAAGTTTTCCCTCTCTGTCTCACTTATATGCAAACTTGCAAGTGCGACAGAGAGGGAAAACTTCGTTTGCTGTTCGCGGTAGCGCCACAGTAGTACTACCGTACACGGGCACGGTGTGACCTTGGTTGCCGCCATATAACCTTCAAGTGTTCAGACGGGAAATGAAAATGAAATAAATGATTTTTGTATTTGTGGAACATGGGGGCTACAAGTTGGAATAGAGCATCAAATTACAGTACGCCATATTCTACTTAAATAAGCATGCAAATCAGGGATGTAACAGATGTGGTTATATCGGAACCGGAAGCGGAACCAGATGTTTCAAATTCGGTATATCGGAACCAGAACCGGAATTGGAGCAGAAACTGAAAACGGATGCGGAACCAGATGCGGAGCCCGAGTGATAGATGGATAAGATGTTAAGGGCAGGGCAGGTCTAAGCTAATAATAAAAATTGCAAATATTAATGTATAATAATAATAATTAGGTTTTCATAATGATTTTATGTTTTGTAAGTGTATTTTTATATTTTACTTTTTATAAAGATATTGTAAAAACCTAGCCCAAGGAGAAAAATAAATAAAGAGAATAATAAATTCTTTATTTCGGAACACAAGGAGTCCATAGTTATATTAGAATATCCATATATGTTATTATGACGTCAAACACTGTCATTTTTGGCAACTTATCTGAGGTCTATGAGACTGTGTCCAGCGCCAGAGAATTGGACTGTCATGCGCTTCCGCAACTGCGCTCAGGAGGCTGTTGGTGCTGCCGCGAACACGCCGCATCAGGGATACCACTCGCTTACGCACTATCCCATGGAAGTCCTCGGTGCGTGCCTCCGCGAACATCCCCGACGCACTACAGTAACGCGGCAGCCCCATCAGCATCCTAAATGCGTTGTTATAGAGGACGCGCAGGGCGGTATAAGCTGACTTTGTATAGTTGATCCACAGGCTGCATGTGTAAAAAGACTGGCAGTAGGCTCTAAACAATGTTAGTTTAACATTTAATTAGCTGTACATTTTGCAAACCTGCGGATCAACATGTTGCTTCTCACTGACAGCGCCCGGCGCTCCCGCAGCTCCCGCTCCAAGTCCCGTATAAACCAAGTCAAGTATAAACCTGTTTGTTTTTGATGTACGCCGCTCATTTCCCCCCGCTGCGCTGCTTTAACATCCGATATAACATCCGTTTAAAAAAAAACAGAATCGGAACCTAAGCGGATGTTTAAAACCAATCGTAAGTTCCGACTTAACGGAACCGGAACCGGAGCTCTGTTACATCCCTGATGCAAATATACTTACAGCCCAAATTTTGTGGGCGCCCTAATTTGGCAGGAATTCAAGCTTAACAGTGATATCCATGACTACAACACAAGAAGTAAACACAAGATTGCAGTGAAGGCCAGTCGTCTCCGAAAGGTTAGCACGTCATTTGTGGGGAACTGTATACGATTTTATAATAAAATACCTATCGAAATAGTTAATTTTCCATTCAGTAAATTTAAGTCCCATATTAAAAGGTATTTGCTAAGCCAGGCGTATTATACTGTCAACGATTTCTTAAATGACAAAAATGCTTTCAAGCCAGTGGTAGTTTTTTATTCTTTATTTATTTATTATTATAAAGAGGTACAATTTTACAATTAGTGTCTGTCCCACAAAACGGTTTACACAGTTTGACTGTGGGATCGTGGGTTTAATCCTGTTAGTTTTAATATATCTATGTTTATCTTAGGATATATCCTTGTATTATGTAACACGATGCTATTTCTCGCCTCACAGTCGCCTTAATTTTTGTTATTATCAATGTCCGCCAGCTTGAATATGTCATGCTCGCTTTAAGGGCTTTACCTACGGTGGCGTCGTTGATCGGGTCGCCACCTTCCCTAACAGATGGTCGAGGGAGGCGATGGCTGAGATACGCGTCATAGGTACTCGTGATCGGGTGCTGTTTGTGGAGTCCGGTCTGTTCATGCTTGCTAGGACATAGTGACTACGTTAATAATAGTGTCTTTTTATAGGGGATTGACGAGAGACATCATCCTGTCGTGGATTCGTTTTTATTATCAGTGACTTAGAGACCATATACATCTCTAACAATATTAATTTAATCTTAATTTTGACACCCAGAGACCATGTGCATCTCTGGGATATTATATTAATTTCTTTATACTCCTTGTGTAATTTTGAGACCTTATACATCTCTAACTTTACTGATGTTGTAATATTTGTAATAGATAACTTTGCAAGTTTATCTTCACTGTATGACATTAATTTTATTATAATTGTAAACTCGAAATTATTATTCTTTCTTGAACTGTAAATTAATATTTTGACATGAAAAATGTATTAGGGTCGGTAGGTGGGTTTACGGCCTGTTAATTTGTTGCGCCAGTTTGCGGCCACTTGGACGAGTTGATGAATTGAACGGATATTTTCTTGCTTTTTAATATATTCCCATTCAATAGCTACCAATTAAAAAGCATACGACTCACTATGTCTTTCTTTATGTAAACATGTAAACATATTTCATTGAAAAAACTTCGTTCTTCAGGAGGCCGCAAACTGACGCAGGCCGCGTAACTGGCCTAGCGACTCTACTTATTATAGTCAGACTTTCTTTAATTGTAAATTAATATTTTGACAAATTTATTTTTATTTTTGAAGCGTTTCGTTGACCAACTGGTGACCGAAGAGCTGGCATATTTTGACATGTAAAAGTGCCCTTGTGGCCTATTTGCAGAATAAATGTTTGATTTTGATTTTGCCATTTTGGTCGTGAAATACTGCGTTTAGATACACGAGTAACTTGTGTAGTACTCACTTATGAAGAACGACAGCCCATGGAAACTCTGCGAAGTATGTTTCGCCGTCGTATCTGTTTTTAATTTTGAATTCCACGCCGTCAGGGTTGGCCCAGCCGCATCCTTTCGGAATCTGCAAATTAAAACAAAAAAAATACGGCCTTAACCTGTAACTCAATAAGGGGGCGTCCTCCCCCCCAGGTGAGATGTCGTGAGATTTTATTCAACCCCCCAATCTCACGTGAGATTTTTTAAAATGTGGGTTTCTTACGTAAACGAGTTGGATTGTTATTATAAAAAGAAAAAAAAATTGCTTCGTGCTTTTCTTTACGACTAGTTAAGACTAGTTAAGACTAGTAATCAATATTGCTGAGAGTTAACGTCGAAGTATGAATGAGATTATTCTCTTTCGAACGAATTAGTGAATTATCTTAATCGTATTACGATTACGCTTAAGATTAAATCTTATAAGCGTGTACAATCTGGATTAAATGGACCAAAATAGTATAATATTTTTTTGTTTCAATCAGAAAAAAAATTGCGTGATATTTGCCGAGAGCCCCCCTCTTTCCAACGTAAGATTAGATGAGATTTGACTCGACCCCCCTCCCCCCCTTAAACATCTCACGTAATTTATGGACGCCCTCTAATCACGTAAATAAGGTTGAAGGGATAATGAAACTTTATATACAACGCGTCCATCATATAGAATACTTGTTATCTCGAAAATCATCCCTCGAAGGGATGAAATGGAGAGTGGAAGTTTACGCGGATGCCGTCACGGCTATATTGCCAAGGCTTTAAGCCTTTGATTTTGATTTTGCAAAAATCGGGCCCTTGGGCATTTCCCACAATAATTATAAAACGAGCTCGGAAATAACTGGTATCGATAAAGAATTATTAAAATCTTTTTATATAATGTATGTATGTAAAATTCTTTATTGTACATGAGTAAAGCATAACATAAATTACAAGAACAGTTGATATATACGTACAAAGGCGAGCTTATCCCTGTGAGGGATTTCTTCCAGCTAACCTTTGAGCAATTGAGTTGAGATTAAGATACTATATTACTAGCTTAAGATAATACTGAAAGTTTTATCTTCTGGTTTGCAGATCAATATTGAAATGTATAGAATATATAAATATACACGCAAGAAACGGCTCAGTTGTATGTAAAACCTAGTCGAAAGATGGTGTCACTGTCCGGCGGTGTCAGCCGCGTTTGGATGAATTAACACCCCGGAGGTGTGTGAGAGCCGAGTTTACCCGAAGTGGCAAGAAGTACCTAGTGAGGCCTCTATCATCTCCCTCAACTCTCGTTGATGTGAGTATAGGTATCTATTCCGCCTATTCTTAAAGATACCTCTGGCCTCCCTTAAGGTCTTTTGTATAAAAATATAGTTTACGTTAGCAGCGGTACTGCTTAATACGAAGGACCGGTTGATGAATTTAGGACTGGGTAGCGATTGCACCTATAGCTCAGTTGGCTAGAGCGACTGGCCGCGAGTGCCGGGAGGTCGCAGGTTCAAATCCTGCTCGGTGCCTAAATTTTTAAATTTATCCTTTATTCTAAATTTAAGATACCTCTGGAGCTCGAATCTCTTGCTTCCGTAGAAAGCAGCATTTCAGCAAGTAGTTATTGCATTCGCCAAGATCTCTGTGAAAAAAATTGAAAGGCAATTCAATTGATCTCTATATGGAACCCTGCATTGTCAAGCAGAATGAGGGCCAACCGCGTGAACCGCGTAGCAGGGTCATACGCGGATTTTGGTTCGCGTCTTTCCTGTGGACACAGGGGCGTATTTACCCTAGAGCCATCCGGGCCATGGCCCGGGGCGCCAATCCGCCAGAGCGGCGTAACCGCCTAGCCGCCCCCGACCGGCAGCTGCAGCGTGTGTTTTTATTACAGAATCCTTAGAATTTCATTTCAAGTTTTCTTTTAATTTTCAAAATTCATTGCATTTTTTGAAAAAACACTATAAAAGCCTCTGCGGTACCGGGGTTGTCAGCCTCGTATCTCTAGATGGCCTCGTTAATACTCGGCCGTCAATCCCCTATTTCGCGGCCTCTTCAGTAATGTACTATTATACAGTAAAAATGTAGACTATTAAAAAAAATTACATTATTTTTCTTGGTTTATGGGGCGTCGAACCTTATTGGCCCGGGGCGCCAAATTTAAAAAATACGCTTCTGTGTGGACATACCAAAAGTAAAGGGGTACAAAGCTTAATTTTGGATTGGACCAGTAACCCGCATAAACAGTGTCTCCGATTCTATAAATCCCTGTAACAAAAACATAGCTAACATGCACATAAGCCGTTAACTATTGACCACAGGAGGCACGACTTTTGTTTTTTCAACTATGTATGACCCAGCACGTAGTGGTTATATCCTCTTTGCGCGTAGTTACAACAACCGCCTAACAGAGTATCTATCTGTTGCACTTATTATTCGAGTGGCAAAAAAGGGACATATTTCGTTTCGGTTTGCGGTAGGCCTCCCGCATTTGGTAAGATATAACATAGCCTCGTGGCGCCCAAAGATTTTTTGGCTCCTCTTTAACTATGACCCGACTGTCCTTCTTATAGGACATAATAGTTACAGTCATATCCGCCCAAGATTTTGAGTTGAAATTTGTATTGTTAGAGTTACCGGTTTGAAGTGAAACTTTCAGGGTATAATTATGATTATGTGTTTTTAAAATCAATTATTTGTCTACCTTTTGATCTTTACAAAGGCCACTGGGCCTCAATTACTAGATTTACAGAGTTTATTAATATGGCCTTCTGAAAGGCGCGTGGGCAGTAATTGAAGGTTAGTTGAAAAAAGTGCTGGGCTGGAGCCGCCATGCTTATTTTGGTTTATCAAAAGGCACATGGGCGCCACGAGGATAAGGCGCACCCTGACTGGCGGGCTGCCGAGGAATGTCGAAGGGTTTGCGGCTAAGCACTTAGCCGCACCGTCGGCCTCATCTTTGTCCCCCGGCTAGGCGCTGGCCAAGAGCAATCCCATCTTCAATGAAGTGAATGAAGGGTTCCGTACCAACATCTTATTGTCCACATTTAAAACCACTATCCAATACATTGAATCTAAACAGGTAGTATCTTCATTGGGAACTTACGGCACTTACGACCTTTTGTTTGGACAAGGCAGTTAACTCAAAAACCGTAAAACGAAATATCGTTGAAACTATTTTATTACTTAATGTACATCACCTCAATTTATTTCAGAATCATAAATTTCATTTTAATGACTTTGAAAGCTAATATCTCGATCACCAACGGTTGACTTAAATGGAAAAGTTTTTTAAACCTCCATATCATTTTTAAAGGCTTGTCCATGAGTACCCCACACGACTATGTGCATTGATTTGTTTTTTCTTAAGTACCTATGGAGTGCCCCCCTAATTTAATATTTGTTTGTAATTTCACATCGCTTTTATGTAGCGGTTCATACAATACACTTTCCTACCAAATTTCATAATTGTAGTGCTTATAATCTTCGAATAAATCGGCTGTGACATACGGACGGACAGACATGACAAAACTATAAGGGTTCCGTTTTCGCCATTTTGGCTACGGAACCCTAAAAAATCTTGCGTGTGCGCATGGCGGACTGCCGAAGAAGATCAAGTACGGTGTGACGTGTGACGTGACTGATTTTGCCGTCCGCTATTGCGTATTGATTCAATTTTCAAAGCATTTGCCATGTTCTATTAGAGACTGCTGTCCATTAGCCAGTGATTGACAACCACTGTAGAAAGAGCATTAGATAGAAGGAAGATTAGCGAATCACCAAGGGGACGGACTTATGACATGCTGACTAAATTGAAATGTATCAGAAGACTGATACGGATGTAGCACAATTTTGACATCTCATAATTAGTCGTGCTGTATATACATTGGCGCCAAATTTAAATTAATCTAATAGGCTTGAATACATTGATGACGTTTCAGTGACACAGGCCAGTGACAAATAATACGCGATGAGGGATAGGAGATGACATATTGTATCTCGTTTCCACGTGTGTCGGTGTCTATGTATGCATCTTTTTCGCACAGTTTTGTATGTGTTTATTGCCGGCCCCAGTCTTATCCTTACTTCATGACCATGCCCTGTACTCCGAACTTTGTATCGTTCCGTCCCTTTCACTCATATAGTGTATAACATGAGAGTGAAAGGGACGGCACGATAGGAAGTTCGTAGTAGTCCCTCAGCACATTCCAATACACATTCTCATCTAATGGAAAAACGTTTGCCTAACGGATCTTTATAAAACCCGGGGCGCTACCGCGACAGCAAACGAAGTTTTCCCTCTCTGTCGCACTTGCAAGTTTGCATATAAGTGAGACAGAGAGGGAAAACTTCGTTTGTGGTCGCGGTAGCCCCTCCGGCCGTAGTTCGTGACTCACCGGAACTCGATGATGGGTGTTCCCTTAGTAGCCCCATCAGTGATGATGGTGTCATTGTCGTCGCAGAGATGGAACTGGATGCACTCTCCATGCTTTCCGTTCTTGTTACATGTCTTAACTGTATCTGTGGAATATCACTGGTTCCCTGAGAGCCTGAGGGGCTACCGCGAACCACAAACGAAGTTTTCCCTCTCTGTCTCACTTATATGCAAACTTGCAAGTGCGACAGAGTGGGAAAACAACAGCAAACGAAGTTTTCCGTGAAGTGGTCGCGGTAGCCCCTCTGAGCCTGTGCTCGGAACTTCGCGCAGACATCAGAGGGGCTACCGCGACTGAAAACGAACGAAGTTCGAATATCTCCCTCTCTGCCGCACGAATTAGCAAGTGTGACAGAGAGGGAGATATTCGAACTTCGTTCGTTTTCGGTTCGCGGTAGCGCTTCAGGGGCGCTACCGCGACAGCAAACGAAGTTTTCCCTCTCTGTCGCACTTGCAAGTTTGCATATAAGTGAGACAGAGAGGGAAAACTTTGTTTGTGGTTCGCGGTAGCCCCTCTGAGTAAAGCAGACCGGCAGAAGTTCGGGGTAGTCCCTCAGGTTCGCGGCAGGCTCTCAGGGAACCTTCTGGGCTGTTACAGCGAACAGCATTCGAAATTTTCCCTCCCTGTCGCACTTGCAAGGTTGATAAGTGCGACAGAGAGGAAAAACTTCGTTTGGTGGTCGCGGTAGCAGTGCTGAGGGCCTACTCCGAACTTCGTATCGTGCCGTCGCTTTCGCTCTCGTGCTATACACTATATGATTGAAAGGGACGGCACGATACAAAGTTTGGATTTCGAAGTTTTCCATCTCAGTCGCTCTAATATGCAAGTGCGACAGACAGGGACATACTTCGTTTTCGATGCGCGCGTGTTCTATGGCGCTAACAAAACATCTATCCCGCTAGCACGCGCTCGCCGAATAGCAGTTGCTTTTTATAATGTTAGAGGGAGGTTATCTGGTCTGTGGAGGGACTACTCCGAACTTCGTATCGTGCCGTCTCGTTCGCTCTCGTGTCATACACCATATGAGTGAAAGGGACGGCACTATACGAAGTTATGATTTCGAAGTTCGGAGTAGACCCTCAAGCCCCTTTTTCACCAAAGCTGAGAGAAGTGTCAAAAAACATTACAATTGTCCGAAAAGTCCGAAAACTAACCTGTTCGATCTAATAGTCCAAGTCCCTCATTTCGAACAGCATTCTTCATCTGATTAACGATGGAATCTTGGTCAGGTGGCTCAAATCTGTTCGGCGCCTGAGCATTTGCACCCAATCCGTCACCGAGAGTTGACGTGGCAAGTGCTAAAAGTAGGTAGTGGAACATCTGAAACCGAACTCAAATCATTAGGCACTTCTTGACGCTTCAGCGCGGCGCGTGGCATGAGCAGTACGACGCTATAAGATAGAACGAGAGGGAATCTAATGGCCTTGGCTTTCATAAGTATTACCCATCTTGTTCCGTTAATTAAGTAATCCCTCTCTGTCGCACTTGCTAATTCGTGCGGCAGAGAGGGAGATATTCAAACTTCGTTCGTTTTCAGTTCGCGGTAGCCTTTCTGGGTATTTAAGTATTTATTAAATACACCGTGGGCGTCAAAATCGAAATACTTAAACCACGTATTTATGATGACAGTACGAGTAAATAATGCTATATCAACATGGGTCCAGTTACGTGTCTTATTCAATTAGTATTTCAATACAAATTAAATCATATTAATTTACAGATTCTTTGTGAACAAATGTTTACTTCAGAGTGAGCAAGTTTAATTAATCTCAAGTTGAGAAACAGAGAGCGAGTATTGTCATTTTAGTGACATCAATTTCAAACTATCAGCCAGCTATCAGTAAAGGCAAATAGTTTGCACTCTCGCGATTGAGAACAAATCAAGACTTTCGTTAGTGAAACCTTTTTGTAGGATAGATACCAAACTTAATTATGTGAATCTTGCTAACTACCATGCAGTTTGTGCGTCTGCGTGTAAAAGTGGTCGGCGGCTACGTCTCGCCTTAGGGTGTGTTGGGATTGAGATTTTTTAACATGTGATTTGTTTTAAATAATAAATATCTCTATATATATATATATATATTAAAGGTTGTCTGGAAGAGATCGCTATTTAGCGATAAGACCGCCTGTTGTTCTGCCTCTGTCTCCCTGTATCTTTGTTTTTATGTGCTATTTTATTATGTGAGGTGTGCAATAAAGAGTATTTGTATTGTTGTATTGTATTGTATCTCTTAAATTATGGGTTTTTGACTACATATCATATAAGTTTATATATTCCAATTAGGCTCTAAAATCGTTGGTTTAAATTTTTCAGGTTATTAACGCCCACGGTGTATAATGTCGTTTAGTACAGTCTTATTGAGCTTACTATAGGGCTAATTCGATTTGTGTGACTGTCCCCTAATATTTATTTCTTATTTTTTTATATATCTTACCAAGAGACCAAAGAGTTAGCCAAGAGTTACTCCATGCAATAAAAATATACTAACCTCTTTCACGATCACTTGACACAGCGGCCGAATCACGACTAACAAATCTAAGAAAAATATTTTAACTAGCATTTTCTGCGAAATTGACTGGCCTAAGGTCAGCAATGTCAAAACTGGGCTATTCTGATCTACGACTCGTTGCAGTTAGCACTTAGTTCATGGGTCAACGTAAACTGGTAATTTTATCTCACGTAAAGTCCAGAACTGATATGATAGATTAAGAGGGCATATATGGTAAATCGCCAATAACTGGCTACTTTTTTTTTTTTTACTACCGGTGACCGAAGAGCTGGCAGCTACCTCGCATAGAAAATTAGTCTTACTATTCAGCGAGGAAATGCTGCCAGCGTCTTCGGCACAATGCCGCAGGGGCCATTTTTAGATTTAGTTTAGTTTTTAATTTATTTTTTATTTTTATAGACTTAAGCCTTATATTAATAGTATGTAATTGTTATAGTATTTTATTTTCATTTGTTTCAATTAAAAAAAAAAAAATGTTTCAATAAAATAAAATAAAAAAATAAAAAACTGGCTACTTAAGAACATGTTATTCAGTTCATCATCATAATATTTAAGAGCTTGGCTCTTGTTGGTGGAGTAATTGCCAGCTTATTCTACATTTAGCTTTGTCCTTCACTTCTTTGTATGACGTAGCATTTATTTTATGTTTTATTTGCTCCATGTACGTCATTCTAGGTCTTCCCTTTTCCCTTTTTCCCTCTATCTTTCCTTCTATTATTGTTCTGATCCATTCGTCATGGCGTATGAGATGTCCTATCATTTTTCCTCTTCTCTTTCTATCATTTTCAATATAGTCCTCTTCTCTTTAACTAACTTTAAAACTTCTTCAGTTACTAGCCACTAATTTGTGGATATGAACGAACGGGAACGGAGGGCCCTGGGGCGCTACCGCGACAGCAAACGAAGTTTTGCCTCTCTGTCGCACTTGCAAGTTTGTATATAAGTGAGACAGAGGGGGAAAACTTCGTTTGTGGTTCGCGGTAGCCCCTCTGGCAACCAGAGGGGCTAAGATGATCGCGTATATGTCGGACATATAGCATTGGTCCCTCTCGCACCTACATACTTGACAGTAAGGGACGAGTGCTATATGTCCGACATATAAGTGATCATCTTAGCCCCTCAGAGCGGACATGGTGGCGCATAGGTTTAGGCGTTGTACTTTGCCAGTCAAGATAACCTTATTTCGAGTTTTTTGTACATTTTACACATGCGCCTTATAGACCAATTATGCGCAAAGGACGCTGAGTGCTCTCCATATAATAACGCGTTCAGGGCTGCTACCGCGAACGGCATTCCAAGTTTTCCCTCTCTGTCACACTTGCAAGTTTGCACATAAGTACGGCAGAGAGGGAAAACTTCGTTTGTGGTTCGCGGTAGCACTCCAGGGGAGCTACCGCGAACAGCAAACGAAGTTTTCGCTCTTTGTCGCACTTGCACGTTCGGACGTAAGCGCGACAGAGAGGGAAAACTTCGTTTGCTGTTCGCGGTAGCGCCCCAGGACGTTGTTGCGGCTGCCACGCTGAGGGACTACTCCGAACTTCGAAATCCGAACTTCGTATCGTGCCGTCCCTCTCACTCATATCGTGAATAACACGAGAGTGAAAGGGACGGCACGATACGGACGGTTCGGAGTAGGCCCTCTGGTGTAGTGCGTCAGTGCGTGTGGATGGTTTCCCGGCCATCATGCGCGCGATGCGCAGCCGCACTGCGGCGCCTGCGGGACAGTCGCAACAGCCTCCTGGCCGTTATAGCTGACAGGCTGGACAGTCATCATCATCATCATATCAGCCGAAAGACGTCCACTGCTGGACATGGCCCAAAGAGTGCCATAATGACCAGTCCTGCGGCACCCGCATCCAGCGGACTCCCACGGCCTTTACCAGTTCATCAGTCCACCTTGTGGGGGCCTACCCACGCACACAGTCAGCTCCTCACAAATTGGACGAAATCGCATTCAAATGTGACCACAATATTTTCACTCACAAATCGAAAATGACTCACCGTAAAAAAAAATTGGTTCAGAATGTGCAACGCAGACCCTTTCATACGAGTATGACACTCTCCACCTGGCATGTTCACCCACTAGACAGAATTTTTTTTTATCATGTTCTAGCATCTAGGTTACCCTTATTTATAACTGCTCCAAATTTCAAATCGATAGCATACTTAAGTAGTTCTTGAGAGATTTAGCGATGTGACAGGCAGGCAGACAAAGTAAAACCATAAAGGTTTTTTTTCTACCATTTTGGTACGGAACCCTAATAAGAAAAGCAAAATAAGAAAGGATTTAAGAATTTCTTATAATGAACGATTAATTTAATTATAGAAATCAAAATAAACAGCACTTCACCATACGCCTTGTATTCTCATTCACTGACGCACCGAGCCGACAACACAATATAGTTCATTTCACTCGCACACGCGCCTGACGAGCCTCAGTTGCATCGCCTCTCTCACTTAGCGCCTATAGCTCGCGTCTACGCCGTCCCGATCGAACGGACTTGTCAGAACCTGTTTTTCGGCGGCACAGTGTTCCTTTGATAATAAGTACTTGGTTAACGGATTAACGGAGCTTTGGACAGTTAGCGCAAGTTAATGAGTCCGTTAACAATTTTGCAAGTTTACTTAAAAGTTCATCCGATACACAGATGTTAACTTCGTTAATTAACGGATTATCGAGTTAATGCCCAGCTCTGAGTATACGCCATGGTGTTGATAATCTAAAAATTATCTTAATAATCTACTTTGACATAGAGGACATACAGCAAGGCAAAAAACAAAACAGAAATAATTCTAATGTTTCATTTCAGAATGAAACATTAGAATTATTTTTCACAAAACTGCAAATCGAGCGAAGTCTGTTCCATTTAATGGGCAAACAAGGGGCCGATTTTTGAATGTCGAATGCTTGACTTATCAGTCGACATTTGTCAAATCATCATAGTTTTTATTACTATTCCAAATTTCGAATCGATAGCATAAAGTAGTTCTTGAGATATTTAGCGATGTGACAGACAGGCAGACGGAGTAAAACCAGAAGGGTTTTTTAGGGTTCCGTGGCCATAATAGCAAAAACGGAACCCTTATAGATTCGTCATGTCTGTCCGTCCGTATGTCACAGCCGATTTACTCGGAGACTATAAGCACTACAATTATGAAATTTGGTAGGAAGGTGTATTTTATGAACCGCTACATAAAAGTGATGTGAAATTACAAAAATATATTAAATTAGGGGGGGCACTCCATACATGTAACCGGTGGATGAAAAAAATAATTTCAACGCACATACCTAGTCGTGTGGGGTATCGATGGATAGGCCTTTAAAAATGATATGGAGGTTTCTAAAAAACTTGTCCATTTAAGTCAACCGTTGCGTTGGTGAGATATTAGCTGTTAAAATCATAGAAAGTGTCCCCCCCTCCCCTCTAATTTCCAAACTATAAAGTTTAAAATTCTGAAAAAAATTGAGGTGGTAAATATTTTCAACGATTTTTTGTTTGAACAATATAGGTGTAGGTGTTGGTACGGAACCCTTCATTGTGCGTGGTCCAACACGCACTTGGCCGGTTTTTTTTTTACTTTTGTCATACGGAACCCTAAAAATAACTTGATAGTTAAGCTAGTCAGTAACTTAGTGATGTAATCAAGGGTTCTTCGTGCCGGGCAGTGTCTTGTGTTAGCAATCTTGTCTTAAACAATGAAGGCTACAGTGAACTATAAGTGGAACGTAATAGAAGCTAGTCGGGAGCCCTTCAGCGGCCATTTTCTCTCCGACCCAGTCGTAGAAGAGCGACGTCCCCTCAGCCGATGCCCCACGCCCCACGCCACCATGTCGTAGATATAGATCTTATTATTATACTGATTTTTATGGACCGCTAGATGGCGCTGTCACTAAATTCCTTACAGTAGTCTTGAGGTACACCTGGACGGGGCAAACCGCCTCGCGGAAAGCCAGTCCTGTCAAGCTTTCAGACAGACAATTCGATGTCTACTCAGATACGATAATACATATCAAGTGGAATAACTTAATTGATTATTGGCAATTAGGGTCGGTTGCACCAACATACGATCACAGGCCGGTCATCGTCAAATATGGCGCCGGCAGCTGTCATCCCATAGAAACTTGTCAAACTTTCCATACAATCAGATTTTAACGAACACCGCTTACGATTACAGACGGTTTGGTGCAACCCACCCTTAGTCGTCGGCTCCTTCGGGAAACTTGAAAGGTCATGGGAAGAGTAAAAGCCATCATGGCGTAGTAACAGTTAATACAATGGTCCTTCGAGCCGGACATTGTCTACCCCACGCCACCATGGCGTTGATCTTATTATTATAGGTACTATGTAAGAGGATTTTTGGACAACTAGATGGCGCTGTCATTAGAAACTAGAAAACGGTTGTTCGATTTAAATTCCTCACAGCAGTCTTATGGAATGACCTGGACGGGGCAAACCGCCTCGTGGAAAGCCGCCATGTCAAGTAGGTCTAATTTGAACGACATTAAAATGTATACAGGTAGGATATTAGGGGTGAATCATCTTTTTAATGCCACCAGTGGGTGGACACTCGCCTACATTGTTTAGCTTCCAGTTTTACTGACCCCTGTAGCCATTATAACACTTTGATTTACTGGTTCAAGTTATACTGGTATGTTCTGCGTGTTGCGCCAACATAATAATAATATTTATTTTGGTTGGTGGTGTACCAACTCAACGAGAAAAATATAAAAACGTAGTGATTATATTCTCTTTGAATGCCACTCGTTGCCGTGGTTACGTCTAGTTGTCCAGTGGTCAAAATTCAAATACAATCGTGATTTTATGCTATTTAAGTTTACCAAACATACGTATTTGTGGTACTTATAAGCTATTTCCATAATGGTCCATCTATTAATACAACATTTTATTGAACAAACTGCGCTACTAGTGTCTATTGGACAACGGGTCAAGATAACAACAGAAAAAAAGTTGATCCACCCATCAAGTGGAATAATTTAATTGATTATTGGGAAGTAGACGGCTCATTCGGGAACTTGAAAGGTCAGGGAATAAAACGAATAGATGGCTCAGTGGCGGTGTATACAATGGTCCTTCGAGCCGGACAGTGTCTTGTGCTAGCTACGCTGTCTTTATAAATTGAACGTATAGGAGCTAGTCGGGAGCCCCTCAGCGGCCATCTTCTCCCCGACCCAGTCGTAGAAGAGCGGCGTGTTGACGTACGCGCCGGGCACGGCGTCCCCGCAGCCGATGCCCCACGCCACCATGCCGTAGATCGCGAAGCGCAGGGAGTCTTGCTTCGGATCCACGTTCTGAAGCAACAAGTAGTAAGTAGTACATCACTTACCTGGCAATTTATTTATTTATTTACAAATGTGAGTTATCAATCAATCAATCAATCAATCAATCATTTATTTCTAAGAATATGGTACAATATTATAGGTTAGTAAATGGGTTAGTTCAGCATATTCTGCCAACATCGGCGTAGAAATATTGGAGAGAATGGTACCTATAGTTAGTAATTAGTAATGGGTTATTATTAATTAAAATTTATGTGTACATGTCAAATGAAAATAATAATAACAGTATAATCACAATTAATTCAATGTCTAAGTTCTAGGTATATAACTAAACAATCTTATATTGCTCTAGAAAACATCTAACACTATAAAAACATTTATCTAACAACATAACAGCTTACGCCATGGCGTTGATAATCTAAAAGTTATCTTAATCTATTTACATAGAGAAGGCAAAAAATAACAAAACAGAATATGAAGTCTCATTAGAAATAATTTTCACAAAACTGTAAAAAGGTGGAGCGAAGGCTGTTCCATTTATGGGCAAACAGGTCGCAATCCGGTGCATAGGAAAGACATTGATTAAGTAGCGCCTGCGCTATAACAACCGGTGAGTGCTCGTGCGCCGCCGTGCGAGCCGCCTCCTCCGCCATTAAATAAAGATTAAATAAATAGATAAATAGATAAAATATAGATTAAATAAATAGATAAAATAAAGATTGTCTCCGATCGGTCGCAGGTGTTTGCCCGAGCCAAAGGCAAGGGCGATAAATATGCGATCGGAGGCTTTCTTTATTAACGCCCGTGGTAAGTACAGTAATATATTGTGACTCAAGATAGCAAAATGATATACTCATTTACGGCGGGGGCGGTATATTAAGTACCGAGTTAATTATCAATGGTACGGTTCTTTTGTTAAATTTCCATCTTAATGAATTTTAATAGCAATATCTTCATATGCAAAGACGTAATTAGCATGTGTTATGCTATTTTAGAATCAGTATTAGATGAACTATGTTTTAGAAAGTTGGTCGCCCTGATTTCCATAAAATTTTTGCTGACTATGAGCGATCAAACCTGTTGAAAATTGTAGAGGCAAATGTAAAGTTATCCATGAAAGCCTAATTTTTAATAATGAGATCTGGCTACCATATATCTCTAATATTTGTCTGTTAGCATCACTATAACAGAATAATTAGCAAGAAACAGAACGAGAATATCTCTTCATTCATGGCCTGGACGGTCATTAAAGTGAATCAGGGTAGCAATTATTAAGAAAAAGGAAAAGTTCGATTATCTCGAAAACCAAGGGACTTTTACTCAGTGTTGCCAGGTGGTTACATTTCTTACATTTTTCGAAACTTTTGACCGGCTCGCGTAACATGTAAGTAACTTCTTTAGTAAAGGAAATTTTTGTAACTTTTGAGAATAATGAAACTCTATTTAAAAAGAAAGGTCAATTGTATCTAACCGGGACCAATCGAGACAATTTATAGGCTTTTATACAGAAAAGGTGACAAAAGAACCCCGTGGTACGCCTCAGTCTGTCTGTCTGTTGCAACTATGTATGACATTCGAGATACCGCCCATCAGACTGGCGTAATTCTATCGCCGAACTCACCGAAATATGGTTGAATGTGGCTACTCATTTCTTAAAATCGAACGTTACGAAAGTAATTATGAAAAATAAAAAATGAAACTTTTGCATCCAAAATGTAACTTTTCAAAAAAAGAAACGTAATATTCGCCCTAAGGGCCCTGGAAACACTGCTTTTACTAAACCTGAAAGTCCATTTTCTGGACGAGCCTGAGATGCTCTATCGGTGGTTAGAAGCTTGTCCATTATTTACTGGACACCCTGTATATATAACCGCCTGGTTGATTATTGACTGCAGATATCCTAACTCACCCCTATAGGACAGACGAGGGGCGAGCCCCCGTCACCCGCGCATGTGTCTTTCCCCGGCTCCCCTCCTGCGCACGCCAGCGAGGGGTGCAGCACGAAGTGCGAGCCGAGCCGAGTCTTTCTAAGCTCCTTCTGGCACTTGTCCCGAGGCACCCAAGGGAGCTCCACCTGAAAAGTAAGTAGATTATGTATTTATGAAGCATCTTGTGTGAAACTGAACAGTTATTTGTGTGATCAGTTTCCTACATTTATCCTTAAGCACAATGCTCACTCTGTCTTCTGTCTCTTACCTTCTTACGAGACTCTTTCTGTACCGTACCTTCTTAAGACCGCTCTCTCTGTTCCTTCTTACCTTCTTTCTGTCCCTCACTTTGTTAAGAACAATGCTATTTCTGTCTCCCGCCGTCTTAAGAAGCTCTCTGTCCCGTCTCTTACCTTCTTAACCACAACGCTCTCTCTGTCCCTTACCTTCTTAAGCACGACGGCGTACTTGTCCTTGTCATTGAACTCCTTCCCCCAGCCCATGCTCTGGCAGCGCGCGGCGGCGGGCGGCGCGTGAGGCGAGAGGCACGCAACGCCCATGTGCGGCGCGTTGCCCAGGGCGTAAGGGGAGTCCAGGATTAGGAGAGCTACGCTGTTGTATACGGACGCTGGAAGAATATGTATATTTTTTATATCTCTCTGTTCTTCTCTACTCTTCGTTCGATTAAGGCACATTATTCCATAGGCTACGGTGTATGCTTACCCTCAGATAGGCCGTAAGCCTGGGGTCCGCTTTGATACATATGTAATCCCAAGATTTGGCGTAAGAACTAGTTTTACGAAAGCGACCATCACCTTCCAGCCCAGAAAGAAAACTAAACCTTGGAATTAGACCGGTTTCCTTCACCAAAATGCCACACGAGGGGGGCGGTCCGCCCCGCGTACCAAGCACCTAGGGGTGACAAACGATAAAAATCTGTTATGGGAAGCGGAGAACGGGAGAGAGACTTAAGAGTCAGGCGTTCGTTGCACTCGTACGTCTTGCTTGTGAAAGAGGGAGGGGAGTGAGTAACTGATGGGACGCTTGGGGCCTTTGGCCCGCAGGGTTGCTTGTGAGTCACTCCGGGATAGAAAGAGTCCAGAAAGCGCTTCGGGCCTACGCTTGTCCTTGTCGTTCACCTTGTAAGACACTCGGGAATTAGGAGGATTCACCTGGGTGCCAATCGCGCCGCCACTGGATTGGCCTATAGTTTCACCAGATGGAAAGCGATGACAAGGCCTAAGATGGAGCTCCCTAGTTCAGTAATACACTCTGCCTTACCGCTAGGCTACAGTGGCTCGTTTTACTCGTCTTCTGCAGTATTGCTTTGAAGGTTCTCGAGTGGCGATCATGTATGGCGCAGTGTGGATAGCCTCCCACAAGGTGGACTGATGACCTGGCAAAGGTCGCGGGCGGGGAGGACCAGTCATTGTGGCCCTCTGTGGTGGAGGTCCGATATGATGATGATAAGTATTGAACAGAAAATACTCACGTCTGTAGTAGTCAGGGTGTTTGACGATCTTCTTGACGTTGCGCTCCTGGTGCGGGTAGATCTCCTTGTTCGTTTGTGTGTCCCATTCACCGGCACGGCATTTTATCTACAAACAATACATTTAGCCCGTGTTTAGACTTGCGGGAACCTTCAATCAATAGAGAATCTTCTCAGCACCCTCCTTGGTGCCGGTGGCTCCTGCGCTTCGCCTCTACAGCGGGACTTTTTATTTAAAACTATTGGCCCTGTCAGCTGTAGACATAGCCCGCTAGTTGAAAAAAATCTTAAAACTGAATCGACGAAAAAATTTCTTGCTGTATAATATTGTGATGTTTTGCTGTTTGTACTGTGCCACGGTTCAATTGAATTAGGGGGCGTCCATAAATTACGTGAGGTGTTTGTTGTAAAAAGAAAAAAAAAATTGCTTCGTGCTTTTATTTACGACTAGTTAAGACTAGTAATCAATATTGCTGAGAGTTAACGTCGAAGTATAAATGAAATTATTCTCTTTCGAACGAATTAGTGAATAATCTTAATCGTATTACGATTACGCTTAAGATTAAATCTTAAGCGTGTACAATCTGGATTAACTGGACCAAAATAGTAATTTTTTTTTGTTTCAATCAGAAAAAAAATTGCGTGATATTTGCCGAGAACCCCCCTCTCTCCAACGTAAGCTTAGATGAGATTTGGCTCGACCCCCTCGCCCCCTTAAACATCTCACGTAATTTATGGACGCCCCCTTATCAAACCTGGTCAGAAAATTTCACGAGAATCGGTTGAGAAATGCGACCTGTAGGGGAGAACAGATGGACATCCGTCAGACATCCCAAAGCATTTTTCCCCATACTGCAACAGAGACACTCACTTGGTTAAAGACCATCTAGTTGATTCAAAACCAAAGTTATTTAATGCTTAAATCTAGGCACATTACAGGGTACGGGACGCCTTCTGTTTCTGTGCCAGCAGTTGTAACATTACCTCATTGGCCTCCTTGCCGTCAACCTTGTGCGCCCCCGTGAGCACCACCTGCGGGTGGATGATGGAGCCGCCGCCCATATAGTCACTCTGAGACCACGCCGTGTTACCGTCTGAGCGCCTGAAAACAAAGTATTATGAGAGGGTCAAGTTTCTAGTTCTTATTCAGCTCTAAAGCTGTACGTATCATTTGATGGTGAATAGCTTCAATCATCAAGCCTCTTCCAGGTTCCGCCACTGAATAACTCAGCTACTTTGTAAGCTGTAGACCTCGTGAGTGATATTTTTTACTTTACAGGCTCAGCGGTTTTGTAAATGTCCAAAGACTGAATCGAAAGAAATTCCATTTAACTAGGTATACATACAATTGAACCTGCTCACAAAATTTCACGAGAGTCGGTTCAGAAATGTGACCTGTAGAGGAGAACAGCCAGATAGACATACAGAAGCATTTTTGTTGAAGCTGAAACGTAAACGTTCAATAAAGAGGACTCACGTTACCAACGAAGTATACGTACTTCAATATAGCAACCATCCATGGAAACTCGCCGAACTCAGCTGAGGTCCCGTCGTTGACGATCCGGAACGCCTGTGCGCCGGGGTTGCTCCAACCGCACTCCGTCTGCTCGACCACGGGGGGCGGCGGCTTGTCTATCTTCTGGTCTAGGAGGCAGCAGACTTCTAAGTAGTGGGGGCACTCGCGCTGCCTGCCAACACGAGTGGGATTTGTTTAGGCTTTAAATCACTTATGGTTATCGTTTCTTCCGAACTCGCACAAAATTTTTGGATTCGTGTACAGTAGAATTGGTATCTTTATTGAGAGTAAACCCAGTTATATAACCTAAACCAAATTAGGAATTCTACGACCTGATGATGAAATACATTCTAAGTAGAGATAGAACTGCACGAGTCGCAAGCATAGATTTTGATTCATCTGGAGTCGCGTGCTGACAAAAAAGTGGGCGTTTTCATACTTTTCCGTGGACATCCAGGTCACGATTTTTCCGTTACCGTACACGATAATATCGTAGACGTCGATGCATGACGCTTTTATAGTTTGCTTAGAAAGTATAAGCCTTTTTAAAGTATTTCAAACTGTTTAATGTTGACGTTATCCAAGCAAAGGATCCTGTCCTTCGCCTACAGCTCGTTATTTCTCGTTAGTGTAATGTTAAATCACCCACAGATATCTGACTCGGAGATAGAGAGCCTGGTGGAGGCTAGAGAAGGCTTGGTGTGTCTCGTGCCCAGGCACGGATATTCCGTTACTACAACATAATGAGAGGATATGGGACGCTCCTCACAAGTCTCAAGGCAACCCATGCGTCTCTTCTCGAAGACAGGACGATTCAGAACGTGTCCGTCTCAGTAAATGAGTCGAGTCATTGGCTGCACGCCCTTCCCTCCCTCAACGTAGGCAGTATTCTGGATCCAAGCTTAAAAATAGCCATATGCTTAAGACTTGGAGCCAGGATATGTGTCTCCCACACATGCACTTGCGGCAAGAATCTGGATCAGCTGGGACGGCATGGCCTCTCATGTATTAAAAACGCCGGCCGTTTGTATCGCCACGGCACCCTAAATCATTTAGTCGTCGTTCGCTTGCCACTGCCTCTGTTCTCGCGGTTTTAGAACCCGTGGGCATGGCACGAGACGATAGCAAGCAGCATAATGGAAACCATGCCGCAGGCGGAGCTGTTGGAGGGAGTATTATTATAATTGTCAGTTTTTAGTTTCTTAATTTATATACATATAGCTAAAATCCCCTTTTTCCGACCAAGCGTCTGCACACATTTTAGGTCCCCTGTTTTAATCGCGACGTCGACGTAAATCGGGGTGTCCACGGTAAAGTATAAAAGCGACCAGTAACCTACCAGCAGATTCAGCCAATCTTAGGTATGGTTTACCTTATGTCAAGTATGGAGTTGCCATCAGTGTTGACAGTGCCAGTCTCCGGCGTGCACTGGTAATGGAGCACGCATACACCAGCTTTGCCGTCCTTCGTCTCACATTCCGTGGCATTGTCTGTAAAAAAATATATAAGTGAGACCTTCAGATCTGTTGTTAGTGGCAATAAAAGAACTGTGCCAGCGTCATACATAGAATTTAAGTTTCCGCAGTGGCGGATTTGCAGTCTTCGCCAGCCTAGGCCCCGGGCCATGTAGTAAGCCCCCGTTGGACACATTTTTGTCACGATTTGCCGCCCCTAATATCTGGTCGCCATAGGCCGTTCCCGTTTTTAATACACACATATCAAATGTTGGCTACATACAAATGTTGGCTAGAAAGCCTAATGTTCTCTATGTCTCCGTTTCTATAAATCCATAGTAAGAACAACAACTTACATACACATCTTTCTTCTGTGTACAATCAGCCAAGAAATTCTACCACTTTTCTATTCTATTACTATTGGTCTACGACTTTCTTGCATAGATGACTGTACATATGACATATGACCCATCATTACGAATTCTCAATTCTAAATGTTTGCTGTTAGTCGCCAACGATCTCTGCCTGGCCAGAGAAAACGAAAACGGAGTATATCCCACACTGTCGCAATTGCAAATTCGAGCGATCCTTAGTTTCTACCAAATGATGTCAGAAAGTGATAGATAATCTCTTTTATCGTGTTGATAAAGAAGACCTTATTAGGGCAGGAACGGTGAAGGTGCTATCATGCTTCAGAAAAAGAAATATTCTATGCCATCATACCATCCATCCAATCAACTGATTGGATGGATGGTGATACGATTTGAAACGGGATATTTACCATGTATATTTGTATTTTTGAGTTCCCGATATTTCGGCACTGTTGCAAGCGCCATTATCAAGGATTAACTGACGTGTTGCGAGTTTTAGTTGTGGTCTACCCACACACCATAGCGATCTACCCACTTCCTGGTTCGCTTTTTTCGCACAGTGTCACCGTCACTACCACCGTCCGCCTTGTCACTTGAAACTCGATTACGGTCACGACACACCACACTCACAGTATCAATACGCCAGTTCTTTCCGGAAACAGTCTCTTTTCGATTTGATAACTTTCGGATCACTGGACGCCAGAAACTTGACAGTTGAAACCCATCTTCCCGGTTGAAATTCTTATGCCTTTGGATTTCAGTGGCTTCCTTAACCAACCTAGGTATGTAATGGCGTTCTGTCAAGAGGATCTGAGGGTTGTGCAACTCAATCCAATGATTTGTTCCTGCCTCTAAAAGGTTTTCTGCGATTGTTGACTTTGGTAAATATCCCGTTTCAAATCGTAATTCTAATATAAATGTGATAATCCACATCGAAAGGGACCTTATGGCGGCAGGCGCTTACGTTGCAGCTATTCACTGTTGTATTGGAACAGCGGCAATAAAGGCGTAAGTGCCAGCAGCCAACCACCTTTCAATATGGATTATCACAAATGACCATGTAAGCTTGAAATCTTATATGGGTGGTGATAGTCCATTGGTGGGCAAAGTAGGTGGGCGAAGAGGTTTAAGTAGTAGTCATGATTCTCACCATTAGTGTCCGGTTTGCCGTATAAGGCCTCCAAGCGTTCCCTCTCCTCCTGAGTGATCTCTGACCCTCTGGACGGCGTGGAGGGCACTGGAGAGATAAGGGATCTATGGGGTTTCAGACTTAAGACAGGGAGCTGCTGATGGCATTAACATGCATCTAAATACACTTCCAGTGCCGCTCGTCTCGTAGGCGCTTTTCTCTATATACGGTTTTTCGTATGTTATTGATTACGAGTGTAGCGCTATGAAACCGTTGGCAGTGAAAGTCATCGCATTTACCGTTTTCATGTAAATAATGGAATGTGAACATGTCATGTTTGTGATTTAGGTCCTAACGAGAGATAAAATTCCCTTTCTCATTTCTAACTCATGTGTAGATAAGTAGTGTGTTCCTATATTAGGATAATGTACAGGAAAGATAGTATCTACTTGGTATCTACAATTAAATAAATAAATAAATATTAAAGGACAATCTTACATAAATCGAACTAGCCCCACAGTAAGCTCAAGAAGGCTTGTGTTATGGGTACTAGACGACGATATATTTAATACATATAAATACTTAAATACATAGAACTTAAATTCACAGGCAGGTGCACTACCCACTAGGCTAAACCGGTCGTCAAAACAATTATATACATAGATAGGATAGATAGGAGACACAGGAAGAAAGAAAAATAGAGAGATTTCTCAGAGACCGAAGTCCAATGAGAGTTGTTGGGAAGTTATATTTATGCAACTGATTTAAGAAAATTGGATAGCGCGATGCAGAACTCATCAGATTTCACAGATGACAAAAGTTACGCCACACGTGCATTAGTATTTGACACTTTATATTACGTAGCGGATCCCGGGCATCCTTCAGGATGCAAATGTACTGTAGTGACTCTAGAAAGTTGATGACTTTATAACTCCTTAACTCCTGATAGTTGACACAACATATGTTATTATTGAATACAGGACTTAATCTCGTATAATACTAATTTATTTACTTTTTTTAAGGTTTGCCCGACGTGCGAGTGAACCCTAGTGTAAAAGTAATAAAGACCAAGTGCGGGTAGTTCGAAAAACCCGTACGGCTAGAAGCTGTTGATACCCACTCACGCCAGTCAGCTCGGGACCACTCATGTTGTAATACATTCGAAACGTCGGGCAACCCATGAAAAAGTAAAATAAATTAGTATTGTACGCGATTAAGTCCGTTTTCCAACAGTAACTTGTGAAAATCGTGTAAGTTTAAAACAGCATATTATTATACTTTTTTGTATTTGACGCTTTAGCCTAGTTGGTAGTGACCCTGCCTTCGAAGCTGGAGGTCCCGGGTTCGAATCCCGGTCAGGGCATTTATTTGTGTGATGAACACGAATATTTGTTCCTGAGTCTTGGATGTTTTCTATGTATTTAAGTATATATTTATCTATATAAGTACGTATATCGTCGCTTAGTACCCATAGTACATGCTTTGCTTAGTTTGGGACCAGGTTGATTTGTGTAAGATTGTCCACAAATATTTATTTATTTATTTATTTATACTCTTTGGTTGACACCATTTCATCGGTTGACCACAAATTCACTAGCAATGTCATTCAGTAGTCTTAGAAATCTCATCTCGTATCTCAGTAGTGAAATGATGCTGAGATAGATACATTCTTTATTATATATATATATAAAGTCAATTGCACTACGTCCTTAGGGAGTACCCACCGGTGACCCACCGCTGCCCTACACGTGACGCCTGGGTGGTGCTAAAAGTGAAACAAAACTGGCTACCTTGTCGGAAAGTTATTTTCAGTAGTATTACATATAGTAACTTGTGGTTGTCAACCGAAGATTTGTTTTCTATTTTTAAATCGTTTATTTCTTTCAACAACTTAGGCTGGGTTGCACCAAACCGTCTGTAATCGTAAGCGGTGTTCGTTAAAATCTGATTGTATGGAAAGTTTGATAAGTTTCTATGGGATGACAGCTGCCGGCGCCATATTTGACGATGACTGGCCTGTGATGGTATGTTGGTGCAACCGACCCTTAATAAGGGACATTGCTTTAAAAAATAAACTAAAAATTACCTAGCTAATAAATAAATATCTAACCTTTGCCAGGTGTAAGATCGATTTCGCCGTTATGGTCTTCAGTCCCGAAGAGTTCTTGTAATCGCTTCTTTTCCTCCTCACTGATGTTCTGACTCCTCGTCCATGACAGGCACATCAGTGCCAAGAAAATTGAGTATCTGGAGATAATAGGTACAAAATGTATTTTTATCATTGTCAAAAGATTCCTATGAATTCGAAACTCCTCCTGTTTTTGAAGTCGGTTAAAAAGCGGCTAAATCCCCCTTATTTATGGAACTTAAAGATCTTTTAATTAAAATGTGTTTTGTCCCTTTCTCACAAACATAAATGTCAAAGTGGCAGATAAGGATAGACGAATTTAAGTGGCAATTTAACTGAAATAGGGATGATGAACGGTTCGTGAGCGCTCGTGGCCAAGCTGCGCCCGCGTACCGCGTGGGCCGAGGTCAGTTCTTATTTATTTATTTATTGCAACCATGGTAAATACAGTAGATCTTATATAGTTAGATGGGTGACCGCTTTGAGTGGTTATTAACTGAGCGCTCCCGTACTTTGGAAGGCACGTTAACGCGTTGATCCGGTTGCTGTCTGTAATAGCAGTCGTTAAAGCCAAGTTAGAGGCCTTCGGGCGGCTTGAGAACTTCTAACAGTCAAGTGCCCACTCACTTGATAAGCCTAATTCTAATAAGGTGTGGCCCTGTTCGACGAAATCCGAACTTCGTATCGTGCCGTCCCTTTCACTCTCGTGTTATACAATATGTGAGTGAAAGGGGCGGCATGATACGAAGTTCGGATTTCGAATTTTGGAGTTCTCCTCGGGTTGGAAGGTTTCGCTTTCTTTCGTTTCGCAGTCGCTTCCGTAAAAACTAGTGCCTACGTCAAATCTTGAGATTAGGTAACGACCCCGGGCATCCTTCAGAATGCAACTGTACTGGGAAGTTTGATGAACGGTTATGTTATAAATAAGAGGATTCGACTTTATAGTACAGCACAGCGGAATCGTTTCGTTCATATTTGGAGCAGCCCAACTGGAGAAATACCCTCCACCACCCTCCATCTTCCACCCTACAGAGCAACAGACATGACACCCTTGCGCTGTAGACATGTGGCAATGGCCTAAGAAAGCAAGGTCTGACAATCCGGATTATGACACCAGTGACGTCACTGTCGAGGGCACACTCACACTGGACGTACCATCGATAGACTGATGCCACCCAGCATACTACTAACCGATGTACAGGATTGCCATATTCAATTCAAATAATTAATTTCAGATAAAATCCATATATGGTTAGTAACATTATTGTACTTATATCTATGTTAGTGGGGTTACATAATAGATAAATTCAATAAAATTAAAAGGAATAACATTAATATAATTTACGATCATGGCTATTTAATATAATTCACAAGTGTCCTAATCTGTGCCACCCAGTGACAAAGAATAGGACAGTTGTACCTATCCGCTAACACTTTCAAAATGCTGTTTTGACTATTTCTGACACGGTCCATCAACGATGCAATTTTTTTCCTCATGATCGCGTGAAATCATATACCTGGCGCATATTATTGTATCATGCATATCAAACGTTGGCTAGAAAGCCTAATGTTCTCTGTGTCTTCGTTTCTATAAATCCATAGTAACAACAACAACTTACATACACATCTTTCTACTGTGTACAATCAGCCAAGAAATTCTACCACTTCTATTCTATTACTATTGGTCTACGACTTTCTTGCATGGATGACTGTACATATGCATGGTCATGTGCTGATTCATTCCTGGTTGTGAGGGCGCAAGAGCTTCCGAGGAAGCGCTGTGTTGAAAGTGACGGACCAGCATTTGTCATCTGTCTGTCCGTCTTCTACAAACTGTACTTGGGTGAGTGTGCTCAGGAGCTCCATGAGCTCATACCGCCTTCCCCCTTCTTTCATAGGACATCCAGACGTACGGCTGGCTACCATCCTTACCTGGTCGAAATTCCTCTTATTCGAACCAAGCACTTTTCATTCATCGAATTGATTTTAGAATATCGATTTCTTTTTGAAATCTGCATTGTTATTAGAAATAATTTACCAAAATGGTGTTATTGTTGTTTTAATTTGGTATTTCGCCTTAAGGGCTCTTTTCCTATGATAATTGTGTGATACGTCTTTATCAAGTTGCAACTCTGCCGAGATGCCGGGTTGCGAGCTTAAAAAAAAAAGAAGATTGACGATTCTACTTGAGTCGGAGGAGAGACCATTCTAGATCGCTATTGTCGCCGAAATGATTGGATATTTTGAAGGGAACCTTTGAGGTTCAGAAGTCGTCACGGGTGAGTTTTTCTTCAACGAATACACATTGCCTTGCATCTTTTATAATGCGCACTGCTAAGGTTTGGAATTCGTTGCCGGCGTCTGTATTTCCGAGTTCATATAACCCAGACTTTTTTAAGGCACGAGTGAATAGGTATCTTCTGGGAGAGTTCGCTTCACCGTCGGCCTCATCTTTGCGCCCGGGCTAGATGCTGGCCAAGAGCAATCCCATAATTAAAAAAAAAACTGTTGCCGAAAATGAATACTCAAATCGAAAAGAGTCGGCAGCGCGCTACGGCTGCAAACCATTAAATATTGAAAAGAATATCACTACATAGTATAAAACAAAGTCGCTTTCTCTGTCCCTATATCCCTATGTATGCTTAAATCTTTAAAACTACGCAACGGATTTTGATGCGGTTTTTTTTAATAGATAGAGTGATTGAAGAGGAAGGTTTGTATGTATAATAACATCCATTAAATAGTGCACCCGTGCGAAGCCGGGGCGAGTCGCGCGTCTTTTATAATGCGCACTGCTAAGGTTTGGAGTTCGTTGCCGGCGGCTGTATTTCCGAGTTCATATAACCTAGACTTTTTTAAGGCACAAGTGAATAGGCATCTTCTGGGAGAGTTCGCTTCACCGTCAGCCTCATCTTTGCGCCCGGGCTAGATGCTGGCCAAGAGCAATACCATAATAAAAAAAAAAACTGTTGCCTAAAACGAATCCTCAAATCAAAAAGGGTCGCCGGCGCGCTACGGCTGCAAACCATTAAATATTGAAAGGAATATCACTACATAGTATAAAACAAAGTAGCTTTTTCTTTCCCTATATCCCTATGTATGCTTAAATCTTTAAAACTACGCAACGGATTTTGATGCAGTTTTTTTAATAGATAGAGTGATTGAAGAGGAAGGTTTGTATGTATAATAACATCCATTAAATAGTGCGAAGTCGGGGCGGGTCGCGCGTCTTTTATAATGCGCACTGCTAAGGTTTGGAATTCGTTTCTGGGGGTTGTATTTCTGAGTTCATATAACCTAGACTTTTTTAAGGCACAAGTGAATAGGCATCTTCTGGGAGAGTTCGCTTCACCGTCGGCCTCATCTTGGCTAAAATGAATACTCAAATCGAAAAGGGTCGGCAGCGCGGTACGGCTGCAAACCATAAATATTGAAAGGAATATTTAGAATAAATCGAAGTAGAAATGGGTAACTCGACTCCGGGGAGCGATTAGAGTCACTAAATCCGGCTTCGCTATCGGTATCGACTCCGCTTATCGACTCTTCGAGTCTTCGACTCCTTTCCAACGTTTCAAAACATGACATTTCAAACAAAACATTTCATGGACCCAAAAGTGTCTGATGCCTAAGGTTACTCGTACATTATAATCACTTTCTCTTCTACATCCTCTGAAAATAAGTATAGATAGTACGAGCCCCAATGCAAAATAGCTCGTCTAGTCGCAATTCTGCATGCGTATTTTTTTTCAAAAACTAGTATTTCTACCCGAATCGACTTTGATGATTAATGGAATACACTAGACGCAATGTCACTAAAGCTAGCTTAGTTTTGAGTTGTACAAAGTGTACATCTCGTTATTTATTTTAAAATAATTTAATTATAAATATTACATCTCACACGCAAATAATTACGTCTGCTTCATATTTAAGGTAAAATAGGTCGTCTATTTAAAATAAAACCTGTTTACCAGGGTTCGTAATATAAAATATTATTTTCAAATTGAATACGGAATATTCTCTGTCATGTAAAATGACAAACCACTATATAAAAGGGCAAATTCAGCCTAATTTTTTATTACTCCAAATCGTTTTTCTATCGAGATGGCACGAGGTAAGCCAGTGACTGAAGAAGTGCGGAAAATTATAATCTCCAGTAACAATAAAGGCAAATCTACGTACCAAATTGCCAAGGACCTTTCTATGCCAAGGTCTACAATCCAAACTATCATCGAGCATCATCGAAAACACGACAAAATTTCTTGTTTAAAGAAATCCGGCCGCCCACGAATTACTACTAAAGCAGAAAACAGGATTCTGAGGAAGATCATCAAGAAAAATCGTCGTGCAAGAGCTGGAGAACTTACGGTACTATGGCGTGACGCAATTAAAAAAAACATTTCAGTGGATACTTGCAAGAGAGTGATGAAGAGGATGGGCTACGGTTTTTACACTGCTAAAGAGAAACCGTTACTTACACAACGGCAGAAAACTAACAGGTTGAAATTCGCCAAAAAGTACAGAAATTGGACCGTCGATCAGTGGCGTAAAATTATATGGAGTGACGAATCTAAATTTGAAGTCACAGTAGGCGATGAACGAAGTAAAGTCATTCGCGAAAAAGGAGAGGCATTTCAAAAAGATTGTCTTAAGCGTAAGGTAAAGTTTCCAGCTTCCTTAATGATTTGGGGCTGCATGTCGGCACAGGGTGTCGGCTGTCTGCAATTTATAGATGGAACCGTCAATGCCGAAAAATACAAAAGCATCTTACAAGAGAGTTTGCTGCCGTCTATACGTAAGTTAAAGTATAAAAATGCGTATACTTTTCAACAAGATGGTGCCTCATGCCATACCGCTAAAGCAACGATGGCGTGGCTGAAAAAGAAAAAAATACCTACCATGTCGTGGCCATCCAGCAGCCCGGACTTGTCTCCCATAGAAACGTTGTGGTGGAAAATGAAGAAGAAGTTGCGAAAGGACCCGTCCAGATCAAAAGCTGATCTTAAAGAGAAACTTACCTGTGTTTGGAATGAAACAACCCCGGAAGAGTGTCGACAGCTGGTAGATACAATGCCGCTCAGAATTAAAGCCGTTTTAGATGCAAAAGGAGACGCCACCAAGTGGTAGACGTTCTAATCTGCGTCGGTAACACTAAAGACGAACTTTTTTGCATTTTAGTACAATTGGTGAAACAATGTTTTTTTTATTACCAAGGAAAGTTCGTTTTTTTTTTCATTGAATAAATAAAATACGATTTATAACTTATACTGTTTTTATATTGCTAATTCTTCCAAACACCTTCGTCCCCCAGAATTTTTAGGTTAACGTTAGTTTAGTACATTTTTTTCCTACCAGACGTACTCATTTGCATTGGGGCTCGTATTCTGTTTGCCAACCACTGCATTTTAGAAGTCATCTGTATAAATTATTTAACTCTGAAACATATAGGTATGATAATATTATTTTTGTACTTGTATGTATCTATATCCTCTAACTCGAGTCGCGTAGTATATGCGGTATGCTGTCCCGCACACCTCGCTGGATACTCAGAAAACCAGCGCCGTTGGCACTGCTGTGTCAACTGCATTGCTGAGTGGAGACCTTTTCGGTAGCACATCTGTTTGTTAGCTTTTAAGGTGTATTACATAGATACTTGTGTGATCCGAATAAATATCTTCTTTCTTCTTTCAATCCCTCAAACCAACAAATAAACTCTAGACTTGCTGGTTTAATACAAATCCAGCAATCCTAACTACTAGTGGCTCTTCGAATTTTTTATCTCCAGATTCGATCGAAATATACGAAAGTCCACCAATTTTACATCCTGTCCGCGATACCGGCGCAAACCGGTCATTCATTAGGGTAAGTACTGTTATTCATTAGAGTTAATAACTGCTCGGATTCGATAAGATTTGAAAAGAGTCGATAAGGAATCGGCACCGCCTACGGATTCGAATCATTTAAATCAAGTCCAGATTTAAATAATGAATATAATAAATAAATATAAAAAGCACATATTCCAAAACCAGAAGCTCTATCTTCAAATTTGACCTGGTAACAAGAACTTGTTTTATTTTTATTTGACAAAAATATAATACTAAGACAAATAGGCCTCAAGGGCACTTTTACAAGCAATATTGTCCGCCCTCAACACAACCTAATGTCGTCCGAGGCATCGTTCCCAGCACGCTCGCCGCATTTTATCTAAACCAGAATTATTACAAAAATAAAACACATGTGTATTAGATTTGGTTTGGACCCCTTGGACCCCTCTCGGGTAAATGCCTCCTCCAGCTCTAATCGTGCGTCTCTATCTTTTACCGCGTTTGGACAGTCATTGGCTATTTATAAATCGAAGGGGCTAGGGCCAGCTGGTACTGGTACTGGCTGGTAATTTAATAAGTAAATAATATATGTATGTGATTGCCCGATTGATCTTTTGTTATAAGTACCTACACATACACAAACAATCCTAATCATTGCTGTTGTAATAACAAGTAGGTTAACTTAATCATTCAGTTAGGGTCACTCTGAGATAACAATAATAAGTCTACATAATTCATTGTTGCAATCAAACATGGACTTGACACTGCCTAATACCTTTCTTTTAACGTTGGGGAAATGCATTTACGCCTAGTTAGGGGGACCAGGGCAGATGGGTCATTGTCAGATTTAGGTTCGCGTTTTTTCGGTGGACATATCAAAAGTTAAGGGCCACAAAGCTTAATTTTGGGGTGGTCTAGTAACCCGCATAAACCGTGTTTCCGTAACTACAAATCCATGTAATAAAAACGTAACTTACATATACATACATAAGCCGTTAACTATTGATCACCGGATGGACTACTTTTGTTTTTACAAGTGACAATGACCCGGGTATGACGGACTAACTGCGGCAAAACAGCTTGGACTACCGTCTAAAACCCCAACGAGTGTGGGCTCCGCCTTGTAGAGTGGGACGCCGCAGGATCACGATCGGCATTCGACCGCGTGCGTCCCGAGTCCCGACGAGCAGCCCACAGGATAATGGGCTGCAGATCTTACGCGCTAGTAGAATGGCGCATTTACTTCTATGGGAACATATTGCAGGTTATCCCCTGGCCCCCGCAAGGTCCCACTACGCTAAAGGCAGTAAATGCGCATAGCGCCTGGATCTGCCACCAGCCCGTCTCCGGCGGAGCGGATCCGCGAGAGGATTATATTCTCGCGTTGCCGCTCCGCGGCCTTCTGCGACATAACGTGATCAGTGATCACAGAAGGAGGCCATCGCCTTCCACGGAAGGCCTCCTCGTAACAATTTCAATATTAACTCATTAGGTACAACAGAGGTGTTTAAGAGGTGTTATATAACTATTGAGAAATAAGACTCCAAGAATGGGACGTTTGCCTACACGTCCTCGAAAAATATAGCAATTTATTTGTTATGTGCCCGGAGATCTCCGGGATGGGTAGACAACAGCTTAACATAAATAAAAAACCTATTACAAAACGTATGTTTATGTGTGAGTCATTGACCGAACGAGCGTAGCGTTTCCGAAGTTTTGGGAGTAGGTTCGATATTTACCTATATAGGTTTAGCAATATTTTTTGAACTGGCGGAGAACACGTAAATAATATTACTGAAGAGGTCTATCTAGAGCTCACAATGCCTCTAACTAGTAAATAAACCATAGTGCGTGTGTTGATAGATGCAAGTCATAGACCAGTGTCCCGACCAGAGTCTGTGGTGTAATGAATTCCAGTAACCGGTAAAACACGCACGACAGTCAGAAGAGATCATTTGTTTTCCATTAAGGAAAACTTTAAATTAGGGTGCCTGCCTAGTTGGTACGACATGATAGTGTTTTAGCGTTTATGACCGACGAGCGTTCATCCTTCACTAGAGCAAGTGTGTTAGTGCGAGAGGGACGAAGTTTATATGTTCCAGACAAATAATTTCGGGGCTAGACAGTCAGACAGTTCCAGTTCTCAACACTCCACTCCACAATAAACGTACATAAAAATTAGGGGGACGTAGTAGGACGATATTGTGTTTCTTAATACGTATAGGTAATTTACTAATTTATTCAGTTAGGTACTTAATAATCACTATAAGTGTAAGTCTTTCAGTAGTGCGGTGCGTGCGAGATCACAGTTCATTTTTCTTTGTACCTATTTGTTCTGTCTGTTATTTTACAAAAACACGGAATTGTTCGGATTTATTTGCAAATCAACCTTGATAATAAATAATAAACAAATACTCGCAGAAAGGACGAGTCTCCGTTCCGGGTCAAAACTCACTTCAATCTTGACAGACTGGTTCCAATAAATTTGCTTATTATTGGCAGTAAAGCATTTATCCACATAATTAATATAAAATTCAAATAAAACCACCACCACATAGAGTTAAACCATGATTTTATGACAGTTCACTCACCTCATGATGATTAAAAGTAAATGTTTTGACTAGATTCAACTTTGTTTTGCAAAATGGCGGCATGCGCGGCGACGGTGCGCGCTCGACTGCCTTCTTTGAGGAAAATGGAACTTGTTTACATGAGATCGATCGTTAACGAAACACGGTTGATATACTTTAATTATTTTAATATGAATTTACGTCCAAAACATGTGGCAAATAAAATATTTTAGGGTAACATGATAGGGGTTTATATTTTACATGTTTTTTAACAATGTTGAAGTTAACCGCCAAGTTTTTTTTACTTTCTTAACCACTTAGCCACCACCACTTTAGCATCTGAATTGTCCTTCTCAGACATTTGATGGACTTGTAAATAGACATAGTTGATTTCTTTATTTGCAGATACGCAACAGATTCTAAAATATGTAAGCGCATATTTTTGTCAACTTCCGTGTTTGGTAGCTTATTTTATTTATTTAGTCATAATAACGTTAAGCAGTTTGGATTCTAAATTTGGTTTTATCTTTACCCTTCCGTATATAGGTATGTAGGTACTGTACTTTACCTTTTCGTATGTTATAAATATTATGCTGTTTGGTCACCACGGATTTACTGAAATTGTAAATCGATATAAAATAAAATGGAAGTGAATAGGAGATGCAACCCCACATAATACCTAAGTATGATGGTTTAACCGCAAATTGCTTGAATACTTGTAAGATATAATTGCAAATATGAACAAGGACATTATTTCATAAAATAAGTATATAGTTGTAGCTGTGACACATACGAAGACATAGACAATGTGAACGCTGACGCATACATAGGCAATGTGCATGTATATCTCAACACACAACCGTGGCTCACCCGCGTGAGACAAGTTACAACAACAGATAAGTACTGTACTTTACACTTTGTACCTACGTTAAGGCCTCGCCACATTCAACGCGGTAGCGGCGCGGTCGCAGTTTGCGCGCGGCCCCGCGCTGATCTGAATGCACGGAACGTTATGAGCTATGTCACACCGGCCAAGCGCGGGACCGCGCGGCTACCGCGTTGAATGTGGCGAGGCCTTTAGTCACATATAAAGATCGTACAGGACCTTTTGTACCTTGTACAGTTAACAACGTTTAAATCTGATCAGAACTAAAGAAAAAATGACTATATTAGGTGAAGGTACACGCCTTTATATGAGTATAGAAACTATAGCATCCAACCCATCTAGCATGCCTTTATATGAGTATAGAAACTATAGCATCCAACCTATCTAGCATGCCTTTATATGAGTATAGAAACTATAGCATCCAACCCATCTAGCATGCCTTTATATGAGTATAGAAACTATAGCATCCAACCCATCTAGCATGCCTTTATATGAGTATAGAAACTATAGCATCCAACCCACCTAGCATGCCTTTATATGAGTATAGAAACTATAGCCTCCAACCCATCTAGCATGCCTTTATATGAGTATAGAAACTATAGCATCCAACCCATCTAGCATGCCTTTATGTGAGTATAGAAACTATAGCATCCAACCCATCTAGCATGCCTTTATATGAGTATAGAAACTATAGCATCCAACCCATCTAGCATGCTAAGTTTTATGGCCATGTTTTGAATCTAAAACCTACAGACATTTTTGGCGTTTGTTTCCTACAGATGTTAATTTTGATGAGTGTATCTACTTTGGCCAAGGTGCAAGTAAAATGCAAACATATTAGAGACTTGGCTCTGCACACTATAGTGCGAATTTTAACATACATACTATACTTTGGTCGAGGTCCAATGGCGCGACATCTTCTTCCAACGGATCGGCTCAGACTGGATGCGAAAGGCCAGAGAAAGGCAAATTTGGAAGGAAATGGGGGAGGAGGCCTACGCCGTAGAGGCGACTTCTACCTAGTATTTAATGAAATAGTTTATAGTAATAGTGTAACTTTTTATTGGTAGTAGAAATAAAGGCTTTTTTATTTTATTTTTATTTTTATTTTATTTTATTACTATACTTTGGTCGAGGAAGGTGCAAGTAATATGCAAAAATCTTATAGACTTGGCTCTGCGCACTATAGTGCCTATTTTAACGTAATCCTAGATTGTAACTGGAGATGTGAAGGTCAAAAATCTTCTTTATCAAAATTGAAAACAATAAATACTGACTATTGTATTCTGACCTCCTACGTTAATAAGTTACTACTAGCTCAGAGGTCATACATAAAAAGAAACTAATAAGAACTTGCTGTGATCCCAGAGCTGGCGCGTTTCTCGGGCAAAGGCTCAGCATTGCTGTGCAGCGGGGAAACGCCGCCAGCATCTTGGGATCATTTCCGCCAATGAGCGACCTTGGGGACGGTGTCTAGGGTTTTTATATTTCATTTGTTTTTTCTTTGTAATTAATGTTAATTTAGAACGTAATTAGTTTTAAATATTTACCTTATTGTTTTCTGAATTAAATAGTAGATTGTATGACAAGGGTCTAAAATGAGCCATATTACCACGAGATAGTTATTTTCCCGAACGAAGTGAGGGAAAATAGTTCGAGGGGTAATATGGCTTTTAGACCAGAGTTATACACTCTACTTTTCACTTCGATTGCGAGAAAATAAATAAACAAAGGTTAACCCACCCAAAATTAACAATAAATTCCACGGCGAAGATATATACTTTTGCAGCATGTTTTTTTTTCTATACTCCTTTGACACACAAAACATAGACAATTCGGTTCGCGCGCAACATTAACGCGCGAAAAAAGCTAAACTGACCTTCCATTGAGCGCTTCAAAGTGTTGCTCGAACGATTTAACCACTTTTTTTAATTATTGTGAAATAGGGACTACTACAAACTTAATCTTTAGACTCTTTAGAAAAAATAATTATGTTTCCAGATTGGTCGATTTTAGTAAAGCTGTATTCTGGTTGGTTAATACCCAATACCAAATATTTTTTTAAGGGTTAAATTAGTGTTCTGTGATTGGTGGATTTAATAGGTGGAGTATTTTTATTGGTCAAATTCAAATGTTTTGTAAATCATAAATATGTATTCATATTTTCCCTAGGGGTTAAATGTACTACTTTAGCCCCGCTTGACAAGTCTAATATGACACACTTTTCGAGCATGAGAAGTGAAAAATATTTACATATATAATTGTATTACTTAGCGCTTGAATTCAGTACCGGCGGCACAAATTCTGTCATTTTTGTATGAATAATTGCCTTGCCGGTGCCGAATGTGTAAATAATTAGTTAATATCGCAGTGAAATAAATTGCCGAAACTACATTACGATCAAAATTACTATTTAGTAAGTTACTATATCTCGGTTTTAGGCGCCTGTGAAACTAAGAACAATTATAACTCGTTAATTCGCAATTAACACGTCATTAATATTAATGATTCACTTACAAATGACCATTAAACACGGTGAAAATAGTAACCGTTATTTGCAATGTACGTAGGTCTGTATAGAAAAAAGTTGGCTTAATCAGCATTCCTCGCTAGGCTTGCCTATGAATATTATGTTTGACCATACCACTGCCACAATAGTGCCTTTACCATGAGCTTGCATGACCGTACTCGCTAGCGACTGGGTAAACGATTTAATATGGCGATTCTTAGTTCTATTGCGTAACCGCCAGAGGCGCTGTACTTTTGCCAATACAAATTTGTACGCAGTCGCTAGCGAGTACGGTCATGTAAACTCATGGTAAAGGATAGGTATATAACTTAAAGCAGTTTAAAAAATATCCGTATTATTTATTTATCGTATGGTAATTATTTCGAACCGTGAGATCTTCGAGAAGACAGTACGGTTGCCAGTTTTGTTGCACTTTTAGCACCCCCAGGGGTCACGTGTATTAGGGTAGCGGTGGGTACTCCCTACGGACGTGGTGCAACTTCGATCCCCCTTTGCCAAATGAGTGGGCAACTTGACTGTTAGAAGTTCTCAAGCCGCCCGGAGGCCTCCAACTTGCTATAGACAGCAGACGGGATCAAAGGCTTAACGTGCCTTCCAAAGCACAGGAGCTCTCAGTTAGTAACCACTCAAAGCGATTACCCATCCAAGAACTGACCCTGGCCCATGTTGTTTAACCTCGCATACCGCACGCGGCACGCGGGCGCCGCTGGGCCACGAGCGCTCTTTTAAACCGTATGGTAAACCACCGTACCGTATATATGCGTAAAAACGTCCGATGACCCCCGGCGGGGACGTCCACCGCGCGTTCCCGGCAACACTGACACATGTAGTCCCTATTCGTCCCGGTACCGCCGCACACCGGGTAGAGTCAGTCCGACCCAGATCGGGCCTAGCTGAGTTTCTTGCTGGACTCTTCTCAGCTAGGCTAGGTTTAGTGAACCAGCGACAAAACTCCCAGTAGCTCGATTCCACTCACACCTCAGATTCGGTTGAAACCGCTCAACCAATCTCACTGGAGCGCAAACTCTTAGAGTATTCCAGTGTTCCAAACCACGCGCGTGGTCGTGCCGGAGGTTTTCCCCTGGATTTTCCCCAGGCTACTCTCCAATCGCGTACTCCTATCGCTTTACTGGACCCGGCCTATAAAGCCACAGTCAGGCTCAAAAAAAAAGAAAAAAAAAAGTCCGATGACCCGATCTCACGCACTCACTTAGCGTGGATTGCACCAATCGTCTGTAATCTAAGCGGTATTCGTTAAAATCTGATTGTATGTCAAGTTTGTCAAGTTTTGATGTAATGGCACTGATGGCGTGGCGGTAAGTTGATGCAACCTGCCCTTAGACACACATACTAATAAACTTGGACACTAAACAAGAAACAGCAGTACGCAGACTTCGCGGTGGTACGATTGATTTCACAAGGGACTTGACACCTTTATAAGTTTGTACCTTGTCGCTTTCATACTATGCCATTTCCATACTACGTTACGTTTCCATACTAGGAGTTCGGCGTTTTCCTCGAAGTTAATATACTGCTTAATATTTCCACCGTATTTCTGATACATTGTGTCAACCAGTAATTCCACTCTCGGGGACTACCCGCAAACCGAGAAACAAGTTCCAAACTTAACTATGCTGCTAAAATAGCGCTGTCTCACGCTCTCCTATATACGTATTTAGTTTACTTCGCAGTTTTGCAGACTGCATTTATAGATTTGTAATTCGAAAATCGAACGTGTTTTATTTTATTCGCTATTAGGAGTCGCGTATTTAAGATATACTAGAAGTGAACGGAACGGAAGACGACAAATAAATAATATATATAATGGAGTATTTGTAGTTGGTCTGGTTTTGCGTTAATTTACAAGGTATTGAGAAGTGGAGTCGTAAAAATAACTTGTTTTAAGTTATTTTAAAAGACAAACATACAGGGTGTGAAGTAATGAAGCACCAAAATTATTTATAATTATTGTATGTTCTTTACCTTTGACTAAAATAAAAGTTTTTAGTGTATCGAGTCAACAATTAAACTGGATTTAAAGTAGAGAAAATAACGATGAGGTATCTATGATTTAGTTTATATGCGGTGTTACCCGCGGATAAAAGGTAGTCTATGTCCTATTCTGATGTCTAAGCTAATACTGGGAAGTTTCATAGAGATCCGTTCAGTAATTTTTGAGATTAAGCGGAACGTACATCCATCCGCACAAACTTTCACGTTTATAATATTACTAGCAGCGCCCTGCGGTGTTACCCGCGGATCCCTTTCACTCATATGGTGTATAACACGAGAGTGAAAGAGACGGCACGATACGAAGTTCGGATTTCGAAGTTTGGAGTAGGCCCTCTGATTTGGTTGAAGCAACTCAAGCAATCTCGCTAGAGCGCAAACTCTTAAAGTATTCCAGTGTTTAAACCGCCCGCGTGGTCGTGACGGAGGTTTCCCCTAGATTTTCCCCAGACCACTCTCCAACCGCGCACTCCTATCGCTTTATCGAGCCCGGCCTATAAAGCCACAGTCAGGATCAAAAAAAGGCTGTAGGGCGTATTGCAAAGACCTACTAGCGTTTCGTAATCGGCCATGGTGATACGTTGCTTGCTTATTATTATTAATCGATGACAATGACCTACAGAATACAGTGTATTCACAATCTGCAGTATCTGTAGGTACTCCAGCCAGTTCCCGTTTGCTTTTCCACCCTCTCCGTAGAAATAGTTTCAATGTTTGAGTGTCTGTGTCCTATTATGAATATATGGAAACACATTGAAGGAGTATTTAGTTTAAAACAGGATTTGCTCTTAATTAAATACCTACCAATGGGTTTTTATTTCAATTTTTTTTATCTTACCAAAAATCACCTTTATGCGAAACCGCTTGGTATGCCTTAATTTTTTTACTAATACTGAATTGTATATTTGAACATTGAAAATACCTAGCTAGCATGATCGTGGTCGCGTCTATGTTGGCCGTATACAGCATTCGTCCCTTACTGGTAACTATGTCAGTGCGAGTGGGACAAATTCTGAAAAAGACAAACACAAACAAGTCCAAGAAGCAAGTTGTAATACACAATTTAACACATCGATAACCTTTGCTGCGAATAAAATAAGTTGCCCGGTAACTATCTTCACAAAAAGACGTATTTATTCAATAAATCTACAATCTAAATTTAACTTTATACCGTAACATTCAGGTTTACTTTTGAACCAAGCGAGTTGAGTTAGTGAGGTCGACTCCCCACCATTTGAGGAAAATGATTCGATGCCGATGCGTTCTGAGAACTTAAGTAGTGTGTTTTGTGTGTTGACAAGGTTAGTATAGTTTATAAAAACTATCCATTTGCTAGACGATTGTAATATAATCTAGTGAAAAAGTTTTATCACGTTCATATTTAGAGCTGTTTTACCGATGACCGTTACATTTTAACTATAATATGTTGATTTTCTAAAAAACTAGGTTAAAATTAAGTTTATGTGTTTTTATTAGTTAAAATAAGGTGAGAAGTGCGTTTCTACTAGTTTTTTAAACTGTTCTACTGATGACCGTTATATTATATCTCCTTTAAAAAATCTATTTACTATTAGAATTAAGTTTATGCGCTGATAGTATATTAATAAGGTGAGAATACTTTTATTATATTCGTTTCTAAACTGTTTTACCGATGAGCGTTATATTACTTATATTATATAAATATAAAGAATTCGTGATAAATTCTACCTATAGGTAGGTACTTACATTTTTTTATACTACGTCGGTGGCAAACAAGCTGACAGCCCACTTACATAAATGCAATAATGATAATGTGACAGTGTTCTGAGGGAATTTTGGAAATTAATACGCTTTAACTGTTTCTTATAATTGAAACGATTGTGAGCTCGAATTACTAATAATATGTACCGATTTCAAGCTTACATGGTCATTTACATTAGAATTACGATTTGAAACGGGATATTTACCATGTATATTTGTATTTTTGTGTTCCCGATATTTCGGCACTGTTGCAAGCGCCATTATCAAGGATTAACACCAATATCCAATCCAATCCAATCCAATTGATATCGGGAACTCAAAAATACAAATATACATGGTAAATATCCCGTTTCAAATCGTAATTCTAATATGTACCGAACTGAATCTGCTGTGAATATATCTAACAAGCTTAAGGATATACGGTAGCGGGTAGACCATTAAGTATTGTTGTCATTATTGTTTACCTATATGGTTATGGCTATGGGTTATTATGGACTCCTTTTTCCGCACTTAGTCCGTGTAGGTCGGACCATTGTGCGTGGGCGAGTACCAGCTAGGGATCTAGCCAGCCTAACTCCGGCCAGAAGCGCAGGATCTTCCTGGTGTCACCACAAGCTTCTCGGAGTGACCTCGGTGTGTTGAGGATTTGAGTCCGTTGTGCAGCCACACCTTCGCATTCCAGGATGACGTGGGGTGCTGTTTCATCGGCCGACAGGCATCCCCTGCATAGGGGGCTGTCGGTCGTACCTAGAACTATAAATGTTTGTTGAGTGGGCAATGTCCAGTGATAATGCCTACGTTTATACGTAGTGACGCTCTGTTGAGAGAGAGCAGACGCCTAGTGAGGCGTGCATCCGGGTGTGGTATTGTTTCCCGGGATTGTCTGTTGTCCACCCGGTGGTCAACAGTTAACGGCTTATGTACATGTAAGTTATGTTTTTATTACATGGATTTATAGTTACAGAAACACCGTTTATACGGGTTACTAGACCAATATAAAATTAAGGTTTGTGGCCCTTAACTTTTGATATATCCACCGAACAGACGCGAACAGACTGACAATGACCTAGGTACAAAGGAATGAGTTCAAAATTGAAAGCAAGCGCTTACATATTTTATGATTATACCTAATATTTTTCTTATAATTTATTTATAGTATGGCAATTATATTGAACCATGAGACCTTCGAAAAGACAATACGGTTGCCAGTTTTTGTTGCACTATTTAGCACCACCCAAGGGTCACGTGTAGGGTAACGGAGGATACTCCCTACGGACGTGGTGCAACTTTGACCCCCACTTTCTTATAATTAAAAAAATATGTAATGGAACGCCTCGATGCTACACTGACCTAACAATTCAATCTTAAGTCGTAATTTATATAAAAGGGTCATACTTAGTTGAAAAAACAAAAGTCGTCCCTCCTGTAAAATAAATAAATAAATAAATATTAGAGGACAATCTTGCACAAATCGAACTAGCCCCACAGTAAGCTCAAGAAGGCTTGTGTTATGGGTACTAGACGACGATATATTTAATAGATATAAATACTTAAATACATAGAAAACATACAAGATTCAGAAACAAATATTCATGCTCATCACACAAATATTTTCCCTGACCGGGATTCGAACCCAGGACCGTCAGCTTCACAGGCAGGTGCACTACTCACTAGGCTAAACCGGTCGTCAATAGTTAACGGCTTATGCGCATGTTAGCTATGTTTTATTACAGAGATATATAGAACCGGAGACACTGTTTATGCGGGTTACTGGTCCAATCCAAAATTAAGCTTTGTAGCCCTTAACTTTTGGTATGTCCACAGAAAAGACGCGAACCTAAATCCGCGTATGACCCAAAAGTAAACAGTTCTCAACTATTTGGATTATGTTTAAAATTAATTTAAAATGCCCGTTTGTAGTTGTACATACTAAATAATGTAATGTGTAGTGGGTTTAAGGTCCTAATAATGCAAAATAATAATGTAATCAGAATTTAGCGGGTGCAAATTAAAACTGTCATTTCGAATCTTTGTATACGGAACGTTAATTAAAATTATCAGTATTAATAAATGCCACGACCTCTCTCAGACCCACAAAAACCACAAGCAAGGTTGCAATTCTCTATGTTGGCTGAATTTACATAACAATGTTATTCGGATTTAAAACCCTATTGGTTTATCGGTATAATTACTTTTTGAACGATATATTTTGATGTAAAACGGCAAACTAAATGATTTCAAGTATACCTAGCATAAGTCAAATATCATAACGAGTTGTATATAAATAAACCTGTTGCCAGGCGGGCGCTTGTTTGCTCTGTTGTTAAGTATTAGTGTTGTCGAGTCTAGTCCAGTACCTATTATTTTTAACGACAAAAAACAGGTAATCAATTCGACTTAATACTCGTATCTCCGTACGAATCGATTTTGATGATTATTCTCTCATTAAAACCCGTTGCGTAGTTTTAAAGATGCATACATAGGAATATAGGGATATAGGGACAGAAAAAGGGACTTTGTTTTATACTATGTACCTAGTGATTGTAAGATGGGTTATCATCCCTATTGTCATCCTTTTGCGGACCGGTAAGGCAGGCCGTGCAACGAGAAATGTCGCATTCTTTGACAGCGACAAAACTCCCAGTAAGTAGCTCGATTTCACTCACACCTCAGATTCGGTTGAAACCGCTCAACCAATCTCACTGGAGCGCAAACTCTTAGAGTATTCCAGTGTTCCAAACCACACGCGTGGTCGTGTCGGAGGTTTTCCCCTGGATTTTCCCCAGGCTACTCGCGAACCGCGCACTCCTATCGCTTCATTGGGCCCGGCCTATAAAGCCACAGTCAGGTAAAAAAAACGTTCTTTGAAACGCTGTTCTGCTCACACGAGGAAACAATTAGGATTGATTTTCAGATAAATGATTCTTGACTATATGACTGTGTTTCTGAGAATAGCCGAAAGATCAAAGTCAAATATTTCTCCATATTTTTCTCAGCCTACTAAAACAATGCATTATTGAACGACACAATTAAGTTAAAATGATGGTATTTTACCTGATCTAAACTCTGTCAATAGGAAATTTTATAAAACTGCTCACAGTCAGATATTTATCGAGATTTGTCTAAAAAGCCATTCCCCGTAGATGGTTGCATCCCGCTTAGTCGTGCGCGAAAGATAAGCCTGTCTCTTTCACGGGGGGCGTGGCGCACCAAATCGAGGCATCCCCTTTTGATACTGACTGTACCTCTTGGTTTTAAAGACTGGGGTTCCGTACCAAAATGGTAAAAAACTCTTATGGTTTTACTTTGTCTGTCTGTCTGTCACATCGCTAAATATCTCAAGAACTACTTATGCTATAGATTTGGAACAGTTATAAAGAAGAGTAACCTAGATGATGATTTTTTTAAATATTCTTTTTTATTTTCCGTGAAAAATTACAAATAATCGGTGGTTCAAAATTTGAAAGTTTAGTGAATATGTGAAGTGGGCTGTCATACGAAAGGGCTTGAGTTGCACATTCTGAACCAAATTTTTTTACGTAGAAGCTTGCGAGGTGAACTGGGGAGCAGCACGACCCGCTTTTTGCTTCTGTGCCTTTACCATGAGTTAGCATGACCGTAGTCGCTAGCGACTGCGTAAACGATTTAGTATGTCAATTCTTAATTCTACTGCGTAACCGCCAGAGGCGCTGTACTTTTGCCCATACAAATTTTTACGCAGCCACTAGCGAGTACGGTCATGTAAACTCATGGTAAAGGCACTGCTCAGAGGAGGGGGCGAGGACTTTGGCTTTGCACCATTGTTGCGACTCTGGGCGGCAAGGGCATCCCCCATAGTTGGCATGCCCATGGGGCAGCTTACGTTGCAAACAGATACATCTCTGTGCAAGATAAACGCCAGCATATTGGTCAGGAGAGGAGGAGGAGAGAGAGAGCGTCGACCAGAAGCCCAGACAGATCTTTAAAGATTTTATGGGCTCCCGGTCCCCACGGCCCAAGAGTTTCGACCCCAAAAGGGTCAAATATGTACCCACTATCGTAGTTATAGTTATATCAATTTATTGATAACGGAAGTCAGGAGAAATGGGTTTGATAAACTAAGTAGAAAAGGTCAATGCACCTATTATCTACACTTCATTAACTTATAACTTGAGGGGGCCGTTATATTAATATGAAAGGGAATAAATAATTACGATTGCCTGACGAAACCTAGTTGCGGATTAGAATTGTAGACCATGTTTAAGTACTTAAGTAGGTTGTTTGTTTTGTTGCAATAAATAACGTTTATATGAGGAATAGGTATTAAGAAAAAAATACCAACTTAGTGACCGTCTTGGGCAAAAATACTTTAGTGTCGTGTCTGTCCGGATGTGCTCCAGGTTCAGTGTTCTACACTACAGAGGGGCTACCGCAACGAAAACGAACGAAGTTCGAATATCTCCCTCTCTGTCGCACGAATAAGCAAGTGCGACAGAGAGGGAGACATTCGAACTTCGTTCGTTATCGGTTCGCGGTAGCCCCTCTGGTCGCATTTTATCAGCCGATTCTCGTGGAGTTGTGTGAACAGGTTCGATAATTTTACTGGATTTAGTTTATCGTATATATTCAGCTTTTGGATTTTTTTCAAAATGGCGGAGCCATGGGAGTCATTGTATGGTTAGTCCCACATTCATCTTATGCGAGTCAAAGGTACTACATTTGTGTCATACTTAGTTGAAAAAACAAAAGTCGTCCCTCCTGCTGTCAATAGTTAATGGCTTATGTGCATGTTAGCTATGTTTTTATTACAGGGATTTATAAAAACGGAGCCACTGTTTATGCGGGTTACTGGTCCAGTCCATAATTAAGCTTTGCAGCCCTTAACTTTTGGTATGCCCACAGAAAAGACGCGAACCTAAATCCGTATGACCCATATTTCAATCTTCATGGCACGTCATGGTCATTATATATCTCTTGTGTGCTGAATCCTTAAAAAAAAGAAGGAAGTTTAAATTCAATCATATTCAACTAAGTACCTTGTTTCAGATGTACAAGGTCCTCTCACTATTGGTGCTCCTAGCATCGACTCTCGCGCAAGACGACGGCGGCGATCTAGAGTCCATCATTAAACAGTTACAAAATCAGAACAAGAACAACGGACAGACTGAGAACAAGAACAACGGACAGACTGAGAACAAGAACAACGCGCCACAATCGTCTACTTTAGTTCCTAGCGTGGTTAACAATAATGACGGTAAGTTGAAATAGATGGAGCCGTAGCATTGCGTTTAATACCGCGTTCTCATCATTAAATAGCTACAGAATCAGTACAAGAACAACGGACAGACTGAGAACAGGAACAACGGGCAGCAATTATCTACTTTCGTTCCTAGCGTCTAGCGTGGTTAACAATTATGGCGGTAAGTTGAAACAGATAGATGGCGCGATAGCATTGTTTTTAATACCGCGATCCCATCATCAAATAGCTTACAGGATTAGAACATGAACAACGGACAAGCGAGAACAAGAACAACGCGCCGCAGTCGTTTAGGTACTTTAAATAGTTCCTAGTAAAAGTGTCAAACAAGTTGGCAAACTTAAAACACTGAAGGTACAACTAAACTTAAATTACACAAAATTATACTAAAATGAAGCATGCAACTTAAGACTAAAGTTGAACTACAATGGAATGAAAACAATGCTGTGTCGTGCTTATATGATTATGTGAACACAGATATCGCTGATATTCTGTCAGAACCTTTCATCGATAAGGCGTCACGACGTGCAATGCGATATCAACCTACATATCTATCTTTAGGGTTCATTTCGCGTTTCACATTCCCGACGTCCGAGGTGGCATTGAAAAGGCTGACACTGCTTGTTTCAGACGGTGACAAGTCGTGTCTGACGGCGGACAGCGTCGCCGGCGAGTGCGTGCCGTACTACTTGTGCGGCGCGAACGACACAATAATCAATGATGGCGTCGGAATAATCGACATTAGGTCAGTCAACAGTGATGGATTTGGAATCTTGGCCACCCTAGGCCCTAGGTCCAGTACCAGCCGCCCGTTTCTCAGTACCCATGTCACGTTTGACCGTCCCTAATATCCGCCCTACGCCCGCCCGCGCCTATTCGGAATAGGGCAAAACGAATCCTCAAGTAAAAGGGTCGGCAAAGTCGCAAGTGTCCATAAACATTTGCTTACCATTAGGCAGGCCGTAAGTAATAAGCCTTTTTGCCACTATCGTTGTAAGCATAAATATTATCCAGGGCGGTAAAACAAACGTCTCAGATCGAAGGAATTTGACGCCCGAGACGAGGGCAAGGGCAGTAGATAAACATGCGAGCGTCCATTTCATAAAAAAAAAGATTTTCTTATGTTTTAATACCGCTCCTAGCGTATTATATATAATAAAATAACATAAGAATAGGTATAAATCCAACGTCATTAGAATACATTTCAAATCTAGATCATCATTAATTAAAGTAACGTAATCAATGGTGTCGAAACTCTTGGTCCATGGGGTCCCAGCTCGTACAAGAAGTAACTGGTGACCGAAGAGCTGGCGACTTCCTCGCACAATGGCGCACAGACCATAATCTGCAGCATTGCGATACAGCGAGGAAATGCCACCATCATCCTCGGTACAAGACCCCAAGGGCCTGTTTTAGATTAGTGTTTTTTATTTAAGTTATTGTTATTTAACTACTAGCGACCCGCCCCAGCTTCGCACGGGTGCAATGCTGATGCATGTATTATACATATAAACCTTCCCCTTGAGTCACTCTATCTAATAAAAAACCGCATCAAAATCCGTTGCGTAGTTTTAAAGATTTAAGCATACATAGGAATATAGGGACCCCTGGACATAGGGACAGAGAAAGAGACTTTGTTTTATACTATGTAGTGATTATTACCGCTTGTAAATCGATAAAGGAATTACAGTAAGTAATCTTCTTGCAGAGTGAAGGATGGCGAATGCAAGTCCTACCTGGACACGTGCTGCCTGCCCCCGGACCGCAAGTCTCCAGACGACCCCATCACCCCCGCGCCGCCTGCTAAGGTAACTCTTCTGTATTGTCATCATTCTCCTAGCCGTATCACAGTACAGTTACATCCTGAAGGATGCCCGAGGTCCGCTACCAAATCCCAAGATTTGGCACCTGTTTTTACGGAAACGATTACCATCTGACCTTCCAACTCAAGGGAAAATAGACCTTATTGGGATTGGGCTTGTCAAGTGAGTGGGCAACTTGGCTGTTAGAAGTTCGGCTTGGCTTAACAACTGCTATCATAGACAGCAGGGATCAACGGCTTAAGGGGCCTTATAAGTTTTTAAATATTTTATTTTCAAATTATGACAAAAGTATATAATACCAATAAAGCGATTAAAGGATACGATGATTTTATTAAAGTTTTAGATAGTAACATTGCCATTTTTTGATTTTATTGTGTGTATGAGAATTTAAGCGGAAAAATACAGGTTTTAGCTTGAAAATGGTCGATTTGGAGTGATGTATGAAACGATATTTCTTATTGAAAAATCCAAAAAATACATTTAAAATTTATGACTTTAGGTCGTAATAATCCTGTTCTCGATAGTAACATTGAGAAAATGTCAAGATACGTGTCAATTCGATCAGAAAATTGTGAAATAGATGAGCGTTTTTTAACTGATAACCAGGACTCTTAAAGTGCCTTCCAAAGCACGGGAGCGTGCCACGAACGCTCTCTTCCGTATTGAATAGTGCTTTATTATCCTTGTTATGCAAGGGATTGGAAGTCTAACGACTAGATAAGGCATCCAGCTAAAACCGTAATAATAATACATTACTATGTACCAGTGGCGGCGCATCAAAAACATTTTTAGGGAAGCCGGAAATAATTTTCCTGACGGCTCATGAAAGAAAAGAATGGCAAATTATCTCCGGTAGTAAAAGCCAGTTCTTTTACTACCGGAGATAATTACTAGCTGAAAATTAGGCAAGCCGGTAGGAATCGAGTTATATGGACGCTCCGCCACTGCTATGTACCTAATGGATTGCCTGCCGAATGTGTTATAGACGGCCTAGCGAAAGCGAGGCCGTCTAGAAATACGCGGCAGGCAATCCCTGTTCCTGGCCGAGGTATTTTCTTAAAAAAGATTTTGACAATTATAGAAATAATCCTAATTAAATCGCTGGGATTGAGAAGACCTTATGTACGAAATATCAGCTTTTCAGTGGACAAAAACATCGTGAGGAGACTGATCGAATCGCAACGAGGCCTATAGTTTTCGCTTTAGATTCGTAAAACTAATGCCTACATATACTATCTACTCTAATAAAAATCTGCATCAGTTATATAAGTCCATGTAATGTGTCTACATTAAGGCCTACCGTGAACCAAAATCGAAGTATCTCCATCTTTGTCGCACTTGCAAATCTGCTCCACAGAGAGGAAATACGGCTCCCAATATTAAAAGCAGAATCGACTGACCATAACGACCATGACTTTGCATCATTATGTAAAAACCAGCTTACCTTTGCTGCCCGCAGCGGCGTAGCTCAATAAATCCACGAACAGTCGCTACGCGATTGCTTTACTACAACAGTTTGCTGGGTATTATAAAATGGACATAATTATTCTGCAATAAAGTTGCGGCAAGCCAATGTCAATGGCGTGTAATGCATAGTGGACCGTGGATTTCCTGTTTTTTTTTTTTATTTTACTTATGTACTTATTGGAATTTTAAGTTGTTTATGAGTCATGATTAGATCACCATTTTACAAACAGACAGGCTATACTATTGCCCGCTGCGCTGCCTAAGGCGTGACCCTCAGTGCAATAAAACTCGTGCGCGAGTCTCGTAGGTAGTATGTAAATTATTTTTCATCTCTCCTGTTCGGAAAGTTCGATTTTCATGAGTAGATAGCCGGGTTGAAAGTCGCTTTTCCGACCCTAGGGTGGAAAGTATTTTTTTTAAAGTTCTATAGGCCGGGGGCGCGGCGCGCAGCGGCAACGGCTGCTGGTTGCTGCAGCGCGTGTTTTATTACTGAATCCTTAGAATATCATTTACTATTACTTTTATTTCTCATTTATTTTCCTCATAGTCGAAATGAAAAGTATATAATCAAAAACAATCAAAATCAAACATTTATTCTGCAAATAGGCCCACAAGGTCACTTTTACATGTCAAAATATTAATTTACAGTTCAAGAAGGAATAATAATTTCCAGATTACAATTATAACAAATTACTCGTACTTACAGATTAGTAATAAAAGCCCCCATATGATAGCCATACGCATTTACAATAATCTTCCAAAGGACATAGCTGATGAGCCCAGATATACAAAATTTGTTAAGAAGTTAAAAATATATTTAATAGAGAACTGCTTTTATTCCCTGCAAGAATTCCTGAATGTAAATACTATAAATATAATTAGAATAGATTATAAAACATTAGATATAGATTATTGTTATTTTAATTTTGTAATGTAATAATTGCAATGCCTGTACAGGGTTTCATGTTGTACCTTAAACTAGCTTATTTTAAAATATCAAATATCAAATATCCAATAATTTATTTCACATAATTTCAGGTACAATGAGATCTTAGAAGTAGTCTTAGTATCACTAAAATTTACCATAAAAATAATTATTTTTTTAAGACCTGCTGTATCAACATGAGAGCAATAAAGTATTATTATTATTTGTATCTCTCCTTTGGGATATCACGGCACAATGTCCGGTCCTTTTGGAAGGCGTTCATGGGGATACAGATCCAACACGAAGAGGCCCCTTTGAGATACGATAATGTATTGGGATGTGTACACCTAGCGGATACTATCTCTGCCATGCACTATTATTATTATTATATTTCGTATTCGGTTCACAATAGGGCCTTCGTTGTTCGCTTCTAACATAACTCCATCTCTTTCAGGTTCGCGACGGCTGCGGCTGGCGCAACCCCGACGGCCTCGGGTTCCGCATCACCGGCGCCGCGGACGGGGAAGCCAACTTCGGGGAATTCCCTTGGATGGTGGCCATTTTGAAGTACGTGTAGCAGCGTATTCACTGTAAACATAAAAAAAATAGCGGATCCAGAAAGAAGGGTTGAAGAGTCTTCCGGCATAAATATTCTCAGCTCATTGGGCCAAGCCCCCCGCCCAACCCAATTTATTTTAATTATTAGTGCAGGTGACTGAAAACTAGCTCTACTCGTGGTTGCGATTTTGCTATTTTTAAAGTACTTTGGCTAGGCATAAAGCATGCATACTATATAAGGACTATTCCTTAGTTTAAATCACTACATAGTATAAAACAAAGTCGCTTTCTCTGTCCCTATGTCCCTATATCCCTATGTATTCTTAAATCTTTAAAACTACGCAACGGATTTTGATGCGGTTTTTTTAATAGATAGAGTGACTCAAGGGGAAGGTTTATATGTATAATACATGCATCAGCATTGTACCCGTGCGAAGCCGGGGCGGGTCGCTAGTAATAAATAATTGCAAAATTAGCTGGGTTTTGTAATTGAGACTATGCTGGGACACCGGGATTCCGCTTACAGAATCCCGGGATTTCTCATACATAATTTCGGGCTTATACTTTGTCGTGTTTGCCTTAGGTGGACCATACCCCTGCGGCCCTTGGTGCAATAGGGATGTTGACATCAAATAAGAAAATCAATAAGTTCGAATTATCTCAAAAATGGAAAATGGAGAAAAAAGTAACTCAAAAGAAAAAATAATTGCATAATTATAAGTCTTCAAAGTTTTAAGAGGGGGCATACTCTGTCCCTTTTCCGCAAAACGCACCTTTGTATTGGAATGATCGTCATTTACTATGGCGCTGGTGGTCAATGACGTCACTGTTCTGTCGCGCTTTCTCTCTTACCAGCAAAATTAAAACGGCTGTAGCTTCGTTATTTTTTGAGATGTTTGAATAGGTTTTTCACCATTAGGCATATTTTTTTGCCTTGTTTCTTTTGGAGTAGTCAAAATTTTGAGTCAATCTAAATCTTCACTAGTGATGTTAAAAAATAATCGATTATTAAAAAATCGATTTATATTTAAAAATTAATCGATTTTTAATTCGATTTATATTTTGCAGTAAATCGATTAATAAAAAATCGATTATTGTTTTCACAACCGATTAATCGTAAAATAATTTATCAAAGGATATTGTAAGTTACCATACCACCTTGGACATGAGGATATTAGACGTTTACAAAGTCCTAGTAAAGACCCTGACATTATGAAGACATTTCTAACAATGAAGCTAATATTGAGCCCACGCCCCTTCGGTATCGCGGATTTCAAAATATCCGGATTTGCTCAGATATTATCACGATACTGCAATACTTGTCAACATTTTTATGAATACTAATCATGATATTAGCGTATCGCATGATAATCATCACCGTGGAACCGCCCCATAGGAAAAATAAATAAAAAATCGATTATTATTTCTTCAAAAATCGATTGTTTTTAAATCGATTTTAATTTCGAACAAAATAATCGATTTTTCAAGACAGGCACGTATTCAGAGGGGGGATGGTTGGGATTTATCCCCCCCCCCCCCCCCCCGAAAACGTTTGTAGCCTTCTGTTTATCAGTGATTACAGCGATTTTTACACAGTTCACATGGTTGTTTCAATGTTTATCCCCCCCGAACCAAAAGTCTGGATATGTGCCTGTTTCAAGACGGAAGTGACATGCCTAATCTTCACAGGATTGAACCCGTAAACGAAAACGAGCCGAATGGCCAGAAGCTCAACGTTTACGTCGGTGGAGGCTCCCTCATTCACCCCAGCGTCGTCCTCACAGCTGCTCACTACGTGTCGAGCGGCAGCCAGCTGCGCGTGCGCGCCGGGGAGTGGGACACGCAGACCAAGAACGAACTATACCCGTATCAAGACCGAGATGTCAAGGAGGTGGTCACGCACAAGGACTTCAACAAAGGTAAACATATCCTTGTATTGTTTAATTTGTACTAGCTACAATTATTATATTCCATAACAGGCACTACAGATCCCCGGGGTACCGGGATTTTTTTACTAATCCCCGGTATTGTTGCGTAATCCCGGCATTAGTGTCATCGAAGTCCTTGTATACCCGGGACGGGAATTCCCTGAAAAGTGGACCTTACACTACCCGGGAAAGTAATTACGGAATTTAAATTTAAAATCCGAAGTATGATAGGTTGTCAGACTTGTCAGTGTCACAGTTGCGGTTTGTTTCAATAATAGTAACGTTAAAAATTAAATTATAAATAACAAAAAATGTCCAAAACGATTTTTAGTCGAGAGCGGAACATTATTAATAATGTATTTAAGTAACAAACTGCTGAAAAAAACGCTTGGATAATGAAAATTATATCGCTGCAAAACATTTCATAATTAACATCAGAGCTGACAGGTAAACAAGTTAAAATGTAATTTGGTCTTTTGCCATATAAATCAGAATAATAGCGCTCTCTTGACAATGGTCATAAATTTCTGGTCGGGCTTTAATTAGATTTATTGCTTAAAATACAGGAATGCTTTACAAAAAAGCTCCACATTTCAATGATCTTTCCTATATATTCGTACTTCCCGAGTACCCGAGAATTCCCGGGAATGAAATCAATAAAATCCCGCTTACCCGTTAACGTCAAAAGTCCGGGAATTCGAAAACCCTAGTTTCGAGCGAGAGCTACGGGCAAAACCCAAAGATAAGGATGGATTATCATCCTCCTAGCGCTCCCGGTCGTAGAGGAGCCCGGGCACCAAGGTTTAGTGCAGGAACTAGTTTTACGAAGGCTACTGACAACCCAGAGGTAAAACTAGACCTAATATTCTCCAAAACAGGATAGATTTTTGTTTGCTTAGTACATTCCAGATATCCCGGAAACAATAAGTCCAGGGATTTCGGACATAGCTACATAGTACCATACATACATTACATTATGTTTCAGATTTAATTTGTTTATTCCAGGCAACTTGTTCTACGACATCGGCCTCCTCTTCCTGGCTTCGCCCGTGGACGCCGCGCCCAACGTGGGCGTGGCCTGCCTGCCTAACCCCGGCGTGCGCGCTGTCGCCGGCAAGCGTTGCATAGCTAGCGGGTGGGGCAAGGACCATTTCGGAAAGGAAGGCCGATACCAGGTCATACTCAAACGGGTAAGTAGCGTGCGAAACCGAAACACGTCAATAGATAGTACTCACATAGGGTTGTAGCGGAGCGAGGCGCACAGGCAAGGAAACAATTATTACTGTTCTTACATTATTTATTTAAGTTCAGTATAAAGTATAATAAATAGCTCACATAGTTCGTGTGCTTCGGTCGACGTACGAGGGAAAAGAGAATGTAGATTTTTAGAGTCTACTTGTCATTGACAGCACAGATAATAGACTATCCTTACTTAAGGCATATGTACACTTATTCCGACACTTTCGACCGAAACCGAACCTTCCACTGAAACACACACCAGTAAGTAGCTAGTAATGCTTGCAATTTCAGGATCGTATTGAATGAAAAGTCCCGAAAATCCCGAGATAGAATTTTTTTTGCACTCGATTTGTTGTAGTGTAAGACTTACCGTCATCAAATGCCTTATTGCTAAGCAGGAACCAACTGCGTATACTGGTAAGGGTGCTTACAGGGCATTGTTGCCTAAACAAGCACATGCATACGATAGGCTTGAGTGACACAAGGCGGTGCAGACTCTGCTTTGAAGCGGAGGCCGAATGCCCTAGCCTAATGCGCAGTCGTAGCTCATTGCTGGGCAAGCACATCATGCGCCCGGATGAGATTAAGTGTCTCGAGTACAGAAAAATCCTGCGATTCTTTGAGTTTGTAGGACTTGACCGAGAATTGTAGTATGTGGCGATCACAATAGATCAGAAATGGTCGCAGTGATACGAGGGCTGTAAAGCCCGGGAATAGCCACAACACCTAAATAAAAAAATTAAAAAAAAGACTTACCGTTTAACTTCAGACGATTCTCTCGTGGTTGGTCGCGTAAAGGGGTGATGTCAAATGGGCTGAAACGAGTGCGCAGAAGTAGCAACAGCCTTCTGAGGGTGTTCCTCGACCGTCCGATCACTAATATGGTTGGAAGTGGCTATTGGTACGACCAAATAGGGCATGCCTTGCTTGGGGTAATGGATATCCAAGATTTCCTTTGAATGTAGTTATTTTCCTCTTGTTCATTATTTACCCGTAACATAGTGTCTTCTTAAGATGCACTGTCAATAACAAAAAAATGGATCGATTTGGTTTGAAAATAAAACGATTTTTTTAAAATTTATATTCATGTGATAAATGAAACCGTATAAGATTTCAAGCTCACATGGTCATTTACATTAGACTTACGATTTGAAACGGGATATTTACCGTGTATATTTGTATTTCTAAGTTCAGTTAATCCTTGATAATGGCGCTTGCAATAGTGCCGAAATATCGGGAACTCACAAATACAAATATACATGGTAAATATCCCGTTTCAAATCGTAATTCTAAATGAAACCGTGCCCATATACAACAAAGATGTTACATTTGTAATGTCAGGTGGAGTTACCAGTGGTGGATCGCGCGCGCTGCCAACAGGATTTACGCAAGACCCGCCTGGGCAAATACTTCGAGCTGCACAGCTCCTTCATGTGCGCCGGCGGCGAGCCCGGCGTCGATACTTGCAAAGGCGATGGCGGGTCACCTCTCGTCTGTCCTTCTGAGGTATTTACACACTTTTAGAAAATCCCGGTGTCCCGGGATTTTTATAGTAAATCCCGGTACCGCGGTATTTACTTTAATGCGAGCCTGGCGTCGACACTTGTAAGGGCGATGCGGGATCACCTCTCATCTGTTCTTATCTGAGGTATTTAAACTGATTTAGAAAATCCCGGTACCCCGGGATTTCATTCATTTAAACTTTATTGCACATAACAGAAGTGTACAAATAGCGGGCTTAATGCCAAATAGCATTCTCTAACAGCCAACTGTTAGGCTAAACAGAGATTTATAAAGTGGAAAGAAAAAAGTATGATCGTATAATATTAAGAAAACGCTAAGAAACACATGATTTTTATGGTCAGTCCCGGGATATTGACGTTATAGCCAGCCCCGCACTTAGAGCCAATCCCGGAATTCCTAGATTTTATTACATTGCGTTTTAACTAATAAATCTAATAATCATCTCCTATTGTTTTCCCAGTTGTAGACTAAGGCGACCGGGGTCCGCTTTGACACCTAATTCTAAGATTTGGAGTAGGAACTAGTTTCATGAAAGCTTTTTTTTTAATTATCTAATAGTTTTTATTAATACTTGAGCATTGCCATCCAACGTGGCAATGCGGCCAGCATTTTGGGAACGTTACCTACTGGTAGCGGTTTATTAGATTAGGATTTTTGATAAGTATATTTAGGTTCGTTTTAGGTTAGTTTTAGTTTTATTTTAGTTTCTTTGTTTATTTGTAATTAAATCCACATTAATAAAAAGTAAAAAAAAAAAAAGTCAAACAAGCAATTATATCAATATATCGTAATGATCGTCAATGTAAAAAATCAAAACTAGAATGATATTAAATAAATAATATGAAATTAAATAATGTCAACTACATTATATTTCCCCGTAATCGCTAATGGAATATAACGAGATTTCTAATAAAAATATCAGTTGACGTTTGAATGTTTCGTCAGAGGGGCTACCGCAAACGGAAAACGAACGAAGTTCGAATATCTCCGTCTCTGTCGCACTTGCTAATTCGTGCGGCAGAGAGGGAGATATTCGAACTTCGTTCGTTTTCAGATCGCGGTAGCCCCTCAGATCAGGGTACACCGTCAGGACAGATGGTTTAGTTCGCGATTTTCCCTTTAATATTATTTCTTAATAATTCCAGTACGAGAAAGACCGGTACATCCAGCACGGCATCGTAGCGTGGGGCATCGGGTGCGGCGAGCAAGCGGTGCCCGGCGTCTACGTGGACGTCGGCCATCTTAGGTCCTGGATCGACGACAAAGTGCGAGGCCACGGCTATGACGAGAAGGCCTACACTTACATCGATTAGGACGCGGGCATCGGCGAAGAGCATTTCCTCGGGTGACGACCAAAACTGACTAGCAAATATGTAATACTCTTAGGCCGGGTTTTACAAAGATCCGTTAGACCAAATGACAGATCAAATTTCAGTAACTCAGTACATTTTTTGACATACCAAACCGATATAAAGTCTAACGGATCTTTATAAAACCGAGCATTAGAAACCTCGTAACTATCTCAGTACTGGCACGATGGTAAGGCGGTTGTCACACTGATGCGGTTTCCGGATGACTTCCGCAGTGCGAGCGGGAGACAGCTATAGACTTGCCTAGCGCTGTCTCCCGCACACCACACCGTCTAACGCACCGCCCAAGTTACGAGCTTTGTTTCAGTGAATTTTGGTTGTCAACGATTTACAGAATGAATAACTTGAAAATAAAATGGGTTTTCTGATCATTGTCATAACATAAACCATCAATTAAAATAAAATAGCGCGGATAGCTGTCATCCCGTAAAAACTTGTCAAACTTTCCATAAAATGATTTTAATGGACTTACGAAATATTACAGACGGTTTCGTTTGCGCTCTAAACCGGTTGCCACACTGATGTGGTTTCTACACGACGGTGCGGTGTGGAAGCGAGACAGCGCTATGCAAGTCTATAGCGGCGTCTCGCTCGCACTGCGGAAACCGCATAAGTGTGACAACCGCCTAAATGCAGCCAGGCATTTTAATTTTTTGATCGTGAACGACACCCACAGTTGTTTACGAGGTGTCGTTATTCACAGCGCCAGCGAAACCTATATGCGTGAAATCCTATATGCTAATAATAAGGTCTATGTCTTTGCACCTAGCTACCAAACATCCTGTATATACGTATGCCGGCGAACATCGAGTAGAAAGAGATAGAAGCTAAGATAAGAAGCAAAAAACGCTGCAATACTCAAAACATACGAAATAAGTATATGATAATAAACATTTTTTTTCAATTCGAATGATTTTCATTTATTTTTTACTATAGTGCCCGCAAACCAAACTGACGACTGAGGTCATAAGAAATGTGAGACACACTTCGTAATACCATGCAAGTATGCAAGAGATAGCGATATCAATTGGGTCGTCAGTTTGGATTGCTGATTTGCACATACAAAATACCAATTGCACGTAATGATGTGCAATTGGTATTTTTAGCTGTGCAAATCAGGGGTCCTACAGCGAACAGCAAACGGAGTTTTCCCTCTCTGTCGCACTTGCAAGTTTGCACATAAGTGAGACAGAGAGGGAAAACTTCGTTTGCATCCGCGGTAGCCCCTCAGTATTTTTTTAATGCGGGGTCAGTATTTTTTGGTAAGCCCGACCAGAAATATATGACCATTGACCGTGGGCCATGTTGCGAAATTTTATTGGAACTAATTTCTTACACTGGCGATAATTTTAATCGTAGGTTGTCAACTTGTCACTGTTGTCAAAGAGAATATAACTTGTCGTCACTGTAGTGGTTTTAGATAGTGTGGGTCAGGCTCGCGCAACTAGGAACAAAATTTACCAAATATCACTTTTGTATGGAATTTGGCCAAAAAATAATGGCGGATACTGCTATCTCGCTCCCTCAGCTAATCCATCTCAGTCATATGTCAATGTTACCTCTGGTCACTTCCGTTCAACTTGAGTGATCGCCATATTGTTTCTTTGTTGATCAGTTCGTAGTGTTGTTTGTAGTTTGTTATTTTGGTATTTATAAATGGTAGAAAGCTAAGAAGGCAGTGTGTTTTTCAACATGCCACGGACTATTTCACCCTATAGGGTATTTGTTATTTGTGATAGATGGTTAATATATTTAAAGCAACACAACTTTATCCTTTTTTTATTTTATTTTATTTATTTCTAGCCCTACCCACTGAGCAATAAGCGCATGGACGTCATAGTGTAGTCTAACCTAACCAGTTGAGAATGGATTGAAACCCCAATTGTTAATAAAGGCGCATCCATTATTAATGTGAGGTGTTTTTGGCAAAATTCGATCCCCTCCCGCCAAAAACATCTCACGTAAATAATGGACGCCCTCTAACTGAGATTTTTATAAAAATGGAACCCACGACGTCACTAGTCATCGTTTATCGATATCGTTAACTGTACTACAGCAAAGTTACATTCCTATGGCGCTGTTATGTTAGCATTACCTATTTCCTTTTTGTTATTTTATTGTGGTACAGAATGTTTGCCAAACTCTACGTCAATGTCATGCAATGACAATGTCACTGTCATCCAAAACCTAGGACGCTACCGCGACAGCAAACGAAGTTTCCCTGTCTGTCGCACTTGCACGTTCGGACGTAAGTGCGACAGAGAGGGAAAACTTCGTTTGCTGTCGCGGTAGCGCCCCTAGTTCGAAGTCCCGTCTCTTAGAACGTAGTGTTTATATTCTCTTTGATGATGACAACCAACTTACAGATGATCTGTCATCTCTTCTCTAGCACACACTGTGTAAGGTTTATACATTTTGGACTTAATTTGCGGTTATACATTAAAGAGAATATTCTAAATTAGATATGACGACGTGGAACTGTCTTTCCTGGTTAGTATTTAGTACTTTTTTGCATCCACATTGAAGTAAGTAGTGAAATTTCAGATAATAATTTATTACCATCTTATGCCACACCTTGAGACCTTGTGTTAAAGTAGTGAAAGTGAAGATAGAATTACAATTACTTAGGCCATCTTACAATCTACATAGTATATTTCCTAAGTCGACTGTGGTATCTCTTTGTCCGTTAGAAATACAAAAAAAAAATCTGTCGTTTCGCAAGTTGATTTCACAACAGTAGATTTTTTTTGTTGATGTTGGACACAATACTTTAAAAGTGTACCAAAACAGACCATCAAAAATAACCACGCAGTTAATACAAGTTGATGAATTTGTCAAATTGTAGACCGTATGTCATACAAATTCCATAGTTAAAGTTAAAAAAAAATATGTGAGAACATCCCTGGAATTACACCTGTAAAATATTGTGATAAAGTGTTTATTTGTTTCACTCTTACTAGTGTTTGCTAGGCAGGTTGTAGGGTTGCATAATTTATGTGAGCTTACCAACTATTATTTGTTGCTCTTTATAATGCAGCTATAATAACATCACTATTTCTCTGAAAAAGTCATCCCAAAATACTAGCTGATGATTAAAGTTAAAAAACACGCACAAAAAAATCATATACCTGATGTTTGAATATAATATGTAAGTGCATGCATTGTATGACTTTATATTGCTTGTATATGTTTACGTTCTTATGGATGAATCGATTCATTCATTCATTAAGGTATGTAATGTTGTGTAGAGTAACCTGTATATTACTCATCCTGTCAACAAGAAATCATGAATTCAACGGAAGGTTTGCAATGCACTTGTAATCCTTGGGTTTGAGGTGGTCTCTTTCTAATAAAATGGACTGAAAAGAGACATCCACTCATAATACGTACTTACAAGCAATTATGCAAGTTTCCAGGTCGTACTTATAAAAAATAATGTCTTGTATATTTTTCCTAGATCTGCATTCAACATCGGATATTTGTTGAATATTTGTGATGGCGCTAAAAGGCGCAGTACCAGTTAAGGAGGAGCTTATATTGGATGGTGAAGCCACTTCGGTTGGCATGTACATAATAAAGGAAGAACTCCCTCTTGTTGAGATAGAAGCCTGTGACGTACAATTTGAGGTAAAAGAGGAGCTGGATTATGCAAGCGAGTCGTCTGAACTGCACACAGATCATGTAAAAGTTAAACTAGAGAGGAAAACATGCATACTTGCTGACGATGCAGAGGCGAATGAGAAGGCAGAGTTTCTTAGTGGACCTGCTGATCTGTACACACAGCATGAGGGAAAAGTGGAACCGAGCACACTAGCTGGTCATATGGAGATGACAGAGCCCAAAATGGAAGAGTGTAGTGACCTGAACACAGGAAGTGGTTAGTTGGTAAATGATATTATGATTTTATAAGGTGGGTTTCCTTAAAAGGGTTCCGTAGCTAAAATGGCAAAAACGGAACCCTTATGGATTCGTCATGTCTGTCCGTCCGTATGTCACAGCCGATTTACTCGGAGACTATAAGCACTACAATTATGAAATTTGGTAGGGAGCTGTATTCTATGAACCGCTACATAAAAGTGATGTGAAATAACAAAAAAATATTAAATTAGGGGGGCACTCCATACATGTAACTGTTGGTTGAAAAAAAAATTTCAACGCTCATAGTCGTGTGGGGTATCGATGGATAGGTCTTTAAAATGATATGGAGGTTTCTAAAAAACTTGTCCATTTAAGTCAACTGTTGGTGAGATATTAGCTGTCAAAGTCATAGAAAGTGTGCCCCCCCCCCCTCTAATTTCCAAACTATAAAGTTAAACATTTTGAAAAAATTGAGGTGGTACTAAATACTTTCAACGATTTTTGGTTTGAACTATATAGGTTTTACGGTTTTTGAGTTTTCACTTAAAAACTGTCTTGCCCAAACAAAAGGTCGTAAGTGGCGTGAGTTCCCTGTGAAGATACGACTTTTTAGATTCAATGAATTGGATAGTGATTTTAAATGTGGGCTAGTAGGTGTTGGTACGGAACCTTTCATGGGCGTGGTCCGATACGCACTTGGCCACTTCGACACAATGGGATCTTTTGTGCAATAGGGATGCTGGCTGAATATTTGACAACACCATAAGACTACTCCAAAAGAAACTGGGCAAAAAAATATGTCAAATGGTGAAACTCCTATTCAAAAATCTCAAAAAACAACGAAGCTACAACCGTTTTAATGTTGCTGGTTAGAGAGAGAGCGCGACAGATCAGTGACGTCATTGACCACGAGCTCCATAGTAAATGACAATCGTTCCCACACAAAGGTGCGTTTTGCGGAAAAGGGACAGAGTATGCCCCCTCTTAAAACTTTGAAGACTTATAATTACGCAATTGTTTATTCTTTTGAGTTACTTTTTTAACCATTTCATTAAGAATTGTATCCTTTTTCGAGTAAAATCAAATTTATTGATTATCTTATTAACGCCCCCTACTTATTGCCCCCTACTTTAGGGTCGGTTGCACCAACATACGATCACAGGCCGGTCATCGTCAAATATGCCGCCGGCAGCTGTCATTCTATATACACTTGTCAAACTCTCCATACAGTCAGATTTTAACGAACACCGCTTACGATTACAGACGGTTTGGCCCTCCCACCCTTAAGGTTGATTTAGAAAGAGACTATTTTTGAGTCGTCTAAATTATGGCGCCAGTGTCTACTGTCAGCACATCTTCAGACCGTTTAGACAATGACTATTTTCAGCCGCCTAAATCTCCCCGCCAGTGACCAGCAAACCGACACTAGTCGTTTACCGCGGCATAGAACACATTTTTTTCATTAGAAACATAAAAATAAAGAAAAATATTAACAATGAATGTATTCCGCGTTTTCATTCAGAAATCCGCTTTATTAAAGCGCACCTCCCGTATTTCGGCATCTGGCAACACTGCTGTAACTCCAACCGTTTGGCTGTAAAACCTGAGGGCCGACTCCGAACTTCGTATCGTGCCGTCCCTTTCACTCATATAGTGTATAACACGAGAGTCGAGAGTGAAAGGGACGGCTCTCTGTGTGACAGACGACAGACGGACTAACGGACGCGTGAGTGACAGCACAGTCCGTTTAGACCCTTCGGGTACGTAACCCTAAAAAACCTAAACCTGTCACACAATAAATTTTATTCAATTTCACACAGAACATGAGGCAGCAACGGAACTAGTGAATCAAGCAAGCGCAGTTGCTAGTGGCATAGATTTGGAGGCCCACAAATGGTCGAGAGAGACGGGCATCCATGGCGTGAGCGCGGCGGCCGAGCAGGCCGGCCTCTACGCTGACCATATGGTGAAGGGGGAGCTTGTGGTGGGCCCCGAGGAGGTGCAGCGGCCTAAAGAGGCCTCGGTGCGACCAGGTACGGTGTTCTCTTATGCGGTTGTCACACTGATTCGGTTCCCGGACCACCAGTGTGACAACCGCCTTACTTCACTTCATTTGATTTAACCTTGCAAGGCTCAATGTGCATCATATTGTACAGAGGTGTTACTCCGAACTTTGTATCGTCCTTTGTGCCGTCCCTTTCACTCATATAGTGTATAACACGAGAGTGAATGGCACGATACGAAGTCCGGAGTATAGGGCCAGAGGCGCTACCGCGTTCAGCAAACGAAGTTTTCCCTCTCTATCGCACTTGCAAGTTTGCATATAAGTGAGACAGAGAGGGAAAACTTCGTTTATGGTTCGCGGTAGTCCCTCAGAGGGCCTACTCCGAACTTCGTATCGCGCCGTCCCTTTCACTCATATAGTGTATAACACGAGAGTGAAAGGCATGGCACGATACGAATTTCGGAATATAGGTCCAGTACTTTTATCTCGCCGGTTAACCATAGTTGTAGTTGTGACACATACATACACATAGACAATGTGAACACATAGCTCCGACGCTGACGCACACATAGACAACAACTATGGCTCACCCGCGTTCGTGATATAAAAGAACTAAAACTTGTAAGGCCTAATGTCCTAATGTAATGTTGACGACCGGTTTAGCCTAGTGGGTAGTGCACCTGCCTGTGAAGCTGACGGTCCTGGGTTCGAATTCCGGTCAGGGCAAATATTTGTGTGATGAGCATGAATATTTGTTTCTGAGTCTTGGATGTTTTCTATGTATTTAAGCATATATTTATCTATATAAGTATGTATGTCGTCACTTGGTACCCATAGTACAAGCTTTGCTTAGTTTGGGACTTGGTCGATTTGTGTAAGATCGTCTAAAAATATTATTTATTTATTTAATGTGCATCAGATTATACACCACGGGGTAATCACGTAACTTTTTTACTACCGTTAGGTAGGTTTTAATGTCAAATTTTAACTGTCACCTCATACATTTACCCCCTTATAGACGTCTATCAAACCTGTATTAGTTGACTAGCCGCTAAAGTTCGTTTGTCCTTATTTGTCACTTTGACATTTACATTTGTGAGAATGGTACAAAGAACATTTTAGTTAGCAGAGGTTTGTTAAGTTTTATGAATAAGGGAGTTATACTTCAAAATTGACAGTAAAATCTATCTACCGTTAGTACATAAAGTTACGTGATTTGCCTGCGGTTTCAATAGAATTTGCATACATTAACATTACATACATTTACTCAAGCCCGTATCCCAGGGGGTAGGCAACCAACAAACCCAATCCAACCAATTGTAACAGAATTTGTACTTATCATAAGTTCATAACACATGTAAATATGTATTTTTTCGATTACATTCAATTTAGGAACAAAGGAGTTCAACTTTTATTTCTTAGATGGCACGATTCATATTATCTTATTTAATTTTATACATATATAATAACTTAGTATGCAGTAGCAAAACGCGCCCGTCGGGCACGGTTAGTATAAGAGCGGCTATTTTAAAGCCACCAATAGCAACGCTTCACATACGCTTTATCCCTACCATTGTAACATACGTTAACTCAAATTATCAAATCTTGCTCGTTATTACCTATTCTTTGTTCTCACATACAACCACTTCTGCACATACCTCTTTTGGCCAAGCTATTTTGTAAATCAGCACCTATTGAAATTATACAGTCAACTTTACATCGAAGTTTTATTTGAGTCGTCGAGTTCCAATCATCACCGGCACCGGCGTCTACATCGCCTAAAATCATCATTTTGACTTAAGAGCCCTTATGAGCTAAAAACGCTCATCTATTTAGGCCATTTTCAGTTTGAATTTACACTTATCTTGACATTTTCTCAGTGTTACTATCTAGAACAACACTATTGCGACCTACTATTATAAATTTTGAATGTATTTTTTTTATTTTCTAATAAGGAATATCGTTACAAACATCACTCCAAAACGACCATTTTCAAACTAAAAACGGCTTTTTTCCGCTTACATTCTACTATGCACAATAAAATCAAAAAATGGCTGTGTTACTATCTAAAACTTTTATAAAGTCATCGTATCCTTTAATCACTTTATTGTTATTATCAATACTTTTGTCATAATTTGAAATCAAAACATTTTAAAACTTATAAGGCCTCTTAATTGGTTTTAGAACATTGACAAATTATAGCCTATTCTGTACAAGTTCTATGCAAGAAACAAATGACGGCGCCATATATTTTAAAGTAAAAAAAAAACAGTATAGATATTCAGACTAACCGTTGTACGGGAAAATACTTTTTCATCACATTTACTCATAAAGGGGTTATTACACGCAGGCGTATAGAGCAGACATAGCCGATAATCCTCCCACGGGAAATTATTTTTCATTACTTACCTTGGGAAATATTCGTTTGTGTGTGATCTGATTGGTTTCGACAAATATTGTTGCCCGCGAGCCACAAGAATTCTGCTCTGTAATTGGTTGAAAAAAATCTAGTTGGCCATGCGACCCGCCCCAAGAATACTGTATTGCTCTGTGATTGGTTGAAATATTGCAGCTGCGCGCTCCACTCGCGCTGATCTGGAAGTGAAGTTGTCAATTTCGTAAATTTTTGATTGGTGCGGAATTATTCTGTCTTTTGTAGTTATTTATTTCCTCGCAAATGTGATGAAAAACATTGTGTATAACACGGGCGTAAGAATATTGCATACTCGAGTCATCAAAAGCCCTCCGCCTTCGGCGTCGGGCTTCTGATAGACTCTCGTTCGCAATATCCCACTTACGCCCTGTTCACGTTATTGGTGATTTATTTTAATTTTGTTTAAAGAAAACGTAGTTTTATATCGACATGACTTTTATTGACTGATTGACAGACATGACATATATTTATAATCAAATTAACCATAGAGTTCTCAAAGTAATAAAAAGACCGAACATACCGCCCACCAAAATACTTATTTTACACTTAGGTGGTGTTAACTATACCTTAAGAACGTAACTCATATATAAACATACATAGATGTCACAAAAACAAACTTCATGATCGTAACATGACTACATATTACATGACAACATAAATTAACAAAAGTGTTCAACATCGTTCACTAAGCATTCATAAAACATAACTTTAACATAAACTAACAATTCGAAGGACCTTAATAAGTAAATAATGCCTAGTGACAATATGACGCTAACCGCCCACCGTAACTATCTCAAGGTAGATCAGTATGACGGGGCAACAAAATTAATTTTGATAAGGGCCTTTTAATTAAGTTACCTCCCTTACACTGTAGAGTTACAACGCGCACCAAGTTGTCAGCGCCAGGATGTAGCGTCATAATTTTACCCAACATCCACTTCGTTGGCGGCAAATCGTCTTCTTTAACAACAACGATATCTCCAATATAAGGAGGCCTCACAGTGTCATGCCACTTATATCGTTGTTGTAGCGTATTGAGGTATTCCGCCTTCCATCTTCTCCAGAAATCTTGCGTTCTGTTCTGTATGAACTGCCACCTCGTTAGTAAATTCACGTTTTTGTCAGTGTAGTTGGTGTCTGGAACGTTAATTACAGGTTCTCCTATTAAAAAATGACCAGGTGTAAGTGCATTCAATGTTGTCAATGTCTCATCCATCTTACACAATGGGCGAGAATTTAAACATGCTTCAATTTGTGCTAATAGTGTTGACATCTCTTCATACGTTAATTTTGTGGCACTATTAACTCTATTTAGGTGTTTCTTGACTGACCGCACGCCAGCCTCCCATAAACCGCCAAAATTTGGTGCTCTGGGTGGAATAAAGTGCCAGCTGGTACCATCGTTAGCCAAGAGCTCTGCTATTTCACTTGCTAGATTAGCCTTCCCTTTGGCAAACATATCTTTCAATTCTTTTGCAGCTCCTATAAAGTTTGTACCATTATCACTCCACAGGTGAGTGCAAGGACCTCTTCTAGCAACAAATCTTCTGAATGCTGCGATGAATCCTTGTGTAGTTAGATCTGTTACAGCTTCCAAATGAATTGCGCGTGTAGACATGCAGACAAAGAGGCATATGTATCCCTTCGTCGTTTTATATCCTCTGCCTTTGGAGGTCTTCAACTGCACGGGTCCAGCGTAATCAACACCGCTGTTTAAGAAGGCACGATGAGGTGTAACTCTTGAAGCTGGCAGCTGACCCATTAATTGTTGTTGGGTTTTCGCCTTATCTATAATGCAAATCTTACAATTCCTTGTAACCCGTCTAACCTCTGATTTCAAACGTATTATCCAGTACTTGCTGCGGATATATATCATCATTTCTTGTATATCACCGTGTAATGTTCTTATGTGAGCTTCACGCACTAACAACTTTGTGATATGCTGATTGCTAGGAATAATAATAGGGTGCTTTACATCTTCTGATATAGCAGCATTATTAAGCCTTCCACCGACTCGCATCAGACCATGCTTGTCCAAGTAAGGTGCCAGACTGATTAAAGAACTCTTGTTCTTGATCTTTCCGTTCTCCGTCAAATCCTGTATTTCCTGACCATACACCACACGTTGATAATAATTGATGCACTTCAATTCTACTTCATTTAATTCGGTGGTTGTCAAAAACCTTTCTCTGTTTGGTCTTTCGGTAGGTCTAAGGAATCTTCGGCAGAGTGCTAATACTCTCTTCAATCTTGACAACGAAGAGAATCTTTCCCAAATGGGATTGTCATCCAGTCTTACATGAAATGTTCTTTTTGACTCAAGATCTGTGCCAGATATCCTAGTTCTTTCGAACTCTACATCTTTATTTTTTAACCATCCAGGCCCGGTCCACCACAGGTCACTACCTGCCATATCTCTCGACTTCACACCTCTTGAGGCGAGATCTGCTGGGTTGTCTGCTGACTGTACATGTCTCCACTTGTCGTTGTCTATCTGCTGAATTATATCTGATACTCTATTTCCAACGAACACCTGCCATCGACTTGGTTGTGATTGTAACCAAGATAGCACAACCATTGAATCGGTCCAAGCATATATCTTGTCCATAGAAATGTTCAGCAACTGGGACATCTCACGAAGAAGTCTCGCCGTCAATACCGCTGCGCATAGCTCCAATCTCGGTATCGTCAATTGTTTCAATGGTGCTACCTTGGTTCTGGCTGCGAGCATGGTGACATGAACGATTTCATCCTCATCCACAACCCTGAGATAGACCACACCAGCGTACGCCACCGAAGATGCATCTGCGAAACCATGCAGTTGAACATCCTTGCTACGACACGTCAATCCGACCCAACGTGATATCTGTATTGTCTGAAGTTTGTTTAACTCCTCTCGGTAACTCTTCCACTCTTCGACAATTTCGGTAGGCAATTCATCATCCCAACCGAGACTGCAGAGCCACAGCTTTTGTATCATCACCTTCGCTGTAATGACAACGGGAGCCAACCAACCGAAAGGATCGAAGAGACTTGCAACTTCAGATATGATCTGTCGTTTTGTAATCGGAGTCCTGGATTCTGGTAAATTGACTGTAATTTTGAAAACATCGTCTTTTCTATCCCATGTAAGACCCAATATCTTTATGACCTTGTCTAATTTAATCTCTATTTTGTTTTCAGGCTCCTCACTAGCTTTTCCATCTCGAAGAAACTCCAGCAACTCCTCAGAATTACTTGACCATTTCTGCATTTCGAACCCGCCTGCGCTTAACAGACTGTTAATCTCATGACAGAGTTTCTTTATTTCAGATACATCTTCGTGTCCTGTCATCAGATCGTCCATGTAGAAGCTGTTTTTCACTATGGGTGCTGCACGAGGGTACATGTGGTTTTCATCATTAGCCAATTGACTAAGTGTGCGTACCGCCAGGTAAGGTGCAGCAGCTGTCCCAAAGGTCACCGTAAGTAATTTGTAGCTTTCTATTTTTTCAGAAGGTTTATCTCTCCAAACGATTCGCTGTAAATCTGTGTGCTTGTCTGTCATCCATACTTGACGGTACATCTTAACAACGTCTCCAATCACACAGATCTTGTGAGTTCTCCAGCGAATCACAAGGCTACGTAAACCTGGCTGAAATGTGGGTCCTATCATCATCGCGTTGTTTAAGGAAACGCCGTTAAATCCCTTAGCTGACGCATCGTAGACCACGCGCACCTTGGAAGTATCTCTATCTTCCTTCACAACGGCAAAATGTGGAAGATAAACCGTGTTAGCTTGATCTTCAACTTCAGCTTTCTTCATGTGACCCAATTCCATATACTCATGTATGACCTTTGTGTATTCCTTCTTTAAATGTTCATTTTTATTAAGTTTTCTTTCTAGTTGTTTGAATCTCCAAATCGCTTGTTGCTTCGTTTCTCCGCATAACTTCACTGTGTCCTCAACGCTTTGTTTTAACGGTAAGTGTACTATATATCTTCCTGTGTCGTCTCTTGTTGTTGTTGTTTTATAAATTTCTTCGCATAATTCTTCTTCCCTTGACCAAGTTTTCATGTTTGTATAATCTTCTGTCTCAATCTCCCAGAACTTCTTCAAAAGATTGTTGTCTTCCTCCACTTGACGTGTGACATGAAAGCTTGTGATTTTACGTGCGCTAGAAGAAGTTGTATTAGTGTCACCTGACAAAATCCAACCTAGGTGCGTATACTGAGCGACTACATCGCCCGGCCCTTTCATAAACCCAGAGTTAATGATTTTGCCAAAAACATCAGCCCCGAGAAGAATGTCTACCCTACTCGGAGTGTTAAAGGTGGGGTCAGCTAACTTCATATTTTCAAGTTGAGGCCAAGTATTAAAATTGATTTCCCTAGCAGGCAAGCTACGCGTCAAAGACTTTAATACATAAGCATTTACCTTGAGAGCGAAATCAGGTTCATACCTCGACGAGATTTGTAATTCCACCTTATTTTTGATGCACACGTTGTTGTCGTCGCTAATCCCAGAGACCACTCCGCTAACTGCCGTTTTCTTCAACTTTAACAGCTCGACCACTCGAGCTGTGACGAAGGAAGCTTCGGATCCTTGATCAATCAACGCCCTGCAGACCTGTGGCTGTCCACACTTTGATGCCACTTCCACCAGGGCTGTGGCCAACAAAATGTTTTGTTCTTCTCCTTCTCCACTTGGTCTGACATGTGCAACCACCTTTGAGTCCTGTTTAGTCATGTCTACCTTCTTGTTTTCTTGCCTTTCTTCCACTTGTTTTGCATCTCGATGCAGCAATGAATGATGTCGCCTCTTGCAGATCTGGCATGACGTCTTCTGCTTGCATCGCCATACTGCATGGTTTGGTATAAGGCAGTTGTAACAGAGATTGTTGTCACGAACAAAGTCGTATCTCTCATCCACTGGTCGCTTCGAAAATTGTTTACAATGGTGTATTAAATGTTTTTCTTTACAAAATGCGCATTCAATATCGTTGGCTGTGACATGGAACGTTCTGGGTTGAGATGGTTTGTAACTCTTGCTGACCGGTTCTATCATCTCTAAAGTTCTGAACCGATTCTCCAAGAACGACTTCAGCTTCTCAAACGATGGGAAAAGTGCAGACTCCTCTCCATTAATCAACTCCTCCCAATGCTTATGAGTTCCAGGGTCCAGTTTTGACACGACGATATAAATGACGATTGCATCCCATTGAGGTGTTGGTAAGCCGAGATTTTTAAGTGCATTCAGACATTCGACGGATGTATCTAGCAATTGTTTCAAGGCGGTGGCTGATTCTTGAACGATCGTCCTTTGGGCAAAGAATTTCTTTAAGAGACAGTTAGCAATGTACCTTTTGTTGTCATAGCGCTTCTTCAGAATGGTCCATGCTTGTGTATAGTTCTCACCAGTAATGGGAAATTGTCGTAAAAGAACTTCTGCGTCACCTTTCAGGTTGACTTTAAGGTAATGCATCTTTTGCACATCGTCCAGTGAACCATTCTTATGTATAAGTGACGTAAACAAATCATGAAATGATTGCCATTCTGTATAGTCTCCACTGAAGCAGGGAATGGTGATATGTGGTAATCTAATTTCACTTATCGGTACATGACCGGAACTATTACCACTCTGTATAGGTTGGGTACCATGACCACCCTGTATGCCTTGGTTACTCTTTGCGTCGTTACTAAATTTCTGTAAAACCGTCTTTAACTCGCCTTTGTAAATGTAAAAACGTTCTTCGTAACTGTCAAATACATCGTCCGTGAAATATGACAGTTTGCTTTTGTCTTCTTTCGAAACGCTTGTAACAATTTTTTCATGCATGCACTTAAATTCTCGAAAGTAATTTTCTAATGCTTCCAACCGACCTTATACATACCCCAATGTAATTCTCTCCTTCGGAGACTTCTTGAAATTAATATACGCTCTTTCGATAATTTCCAAGCTGTCTACTTGAAGCGCCATAAGTTTCTCTGTCGGATTCATGTTGTAAACGAATTTATACTTTTCGATCGAAATATGGGAACTTACTACCGCAAATTATATTTGTATATGTTTAGGTCACTGAATTATTTAAAGATCCGGTTCTGAAAGGATCATGTTCACGTTATTGGTGATTTATTTTAATTTTGTTTAAAGAAAACGTAGTTTTATATCGACATGACTTTTATTGACTGATTGACAGACATGACATATATTTATAATCAAATTAACCATAGAGTTCTCAAAGTAATAAAAAGACCGAACACGCCCCTCGTTAAACAATGTACTGTTGGTCGCGAAATACTTTAGATTTTCTTCTTTAACTCCACTTCTTTGTTTTTCCATTGCTTACATATCATTTTGCTTTACAACTGACATATAATATTATTATTACAGGGCCATCTCAATCGAACGGAGAAATACATTACCAATGTTTCCACTGCAGTTACACAAGTGCTTCTAGAGTCTATTTAATTCGACACATAAAACGCCACAGTGCCGACAAATCGTACAAATGTGAAACGTGTGAATACTCTAGTGCCTATAAAGCTCATTTACAACTTCATGTGATGAGGATACATACTGGTGTCAAGCCTTATAAATGTGGTTACTGTAATTACGCTAGCGCACAGAAAACTGACCTTTCAGTGCACCAAAGGGTTCACACAGGCGAAAAACCGTACAGTTGTGATTATTGCAGTTACGTTGCCGCTCGCAAGCGTGATCTGTGCTCCCACGTCAGGACGCATAGCGGAGACAAACCATATAAGTGCAATATCTGTAAATACGCCAGCATTCGTAAACGAGACTTGTTGGTACATGAACGAACGCATTCTGGAACCAAACCGTACAAATGTGGGTACTGCAGTTTCACTAGCGCTTCCCAAGGGCATTTACTCAGTCATCAGAAAAAACATGTTGGTGCAACTTTCGAATGCGACTACTGTGGTAACGCTTATACGATAAAAAGTGATTTGGCACGCCACGTTAAAAAACATAGTAAAGCGAAGAACACAGGAATTATGAAAAAGGTTAATAGAATCATAAAATGTAGCGAATGTGGTTACATGTGTCACGGTCGGCAAGCCCTGATATTCCATAAAAGGATACACGCTAACAATAGACATAAATGCCAATACTGCCCTTTCACTAGCAAATACAAATATAACGTTAAAGTCCATGAAAGAACACACACAGGGGAGAAACCATACAAGTGTGATATATGTAACTACGTAACTGCATATAGAAGTCATTTGTTAACCCACGAAAGGGTGCATAACGGTGTCAAACCATACAAATGTGGCCTATGTAGCTACGCCAGCGTTCACAAACGGGATTTGATTGCGCATGAAAGTTTGCACTCCAGCGACGAACCGTATAAATGCGGCCACTGTGACTACGCTTGTATGAATCCAGGTAATTTGAAAGTACATGAAAAAACACATGCACCCGATAAACCATACAAATGCGGTGAGTGTGACTACGCTAGTGCTTACGAAGGGCATCTATTGCGTCATGGCAGGATGAGGCATAGTCGGGGCGCGCGTAAAATTGAGGATTGCCTTAAATAGGATAGAAAGATGTTTATTAACCCCCTTAAAAAAATTAACAAGCCTGCTAACTAAATGTGTTTTGTCCCTTGTCCCTTTCTAACAAATATAAATGTCAGTCATAGGACAAAAGAATATTAGGCGGCAATTTAAAGGTTTGATGTACGATTATAAATAAGGTCTATAAAAAAGTTAAAATAATACCTGTTTATTGACAAGAAAATATATACAAGAATATTTAACAAAAATATCTTAAATAATATTAAAACTAAGTTAAATCTAAAAACAGGCTCCTGGTGTCATTGTACCGAGGATGTTGGCGGTGTTTTCTCGCTGTTTGTGCGAAGAAGTCGTCACCTCTTCAGTCACCAGTTACGTCAACCAGACGCTTCGCGATTTCAGTGAATATTATATATATATATATATATATATCGTGTCCGCCCACGTCTCTATGCGGAGTCCGAGTCGCACTCGGCCGGTTTTTTTAATGGAATTTTCCTTGGCCAGCATCTAGCCAGGGGACAAAGATGAGGCATTTTGTTCGTGGTGGGGAGCACCCCATCTCAAATGCATATGTGCCGAAAAGCGCTCTGCCGAGGTTTTCCCGTGGGGCTTCAGTATGAGGTTCTTCAAGAAAGGATGTGACACCCCTGGAGTTGCAAGCGTCCATAGGCCGCGGTGACCGCTTACCACCAGGAGGGCCACACGGTATACGGTTGTTTGCCACCGACATGGTATATTGTGTTAGATCACAGAACAGTGCCTTTACCATGAGTTTACATGACCGTACTTGCTAGCGACTGCGTAAAAATTTGTATTGGTATATTGTGTTAGATCACAGAACAGTCCCTTTACCATGAGTTTACATGACCGTACTCACTAGCGACTGCGTAAAAAATTGTATTGGCAAAAGTACAGCGCCTCTGGCGGTTACGCAATAGAACTAAGAATCGGCATACTAAATCGTTGACGCAGTCATTAGTGAGTACGGTCATGCAAACTCATGGTAAGGGCACAGGGGTGTTCTGTGTGTTAGATTGATAAAATCGTAACTATACGTGCCTTAGATAAGTTAGACCCCCCTTATTAAAACTTATCACACCTGAGCTAACTGAAATGTTTCGTCCCTTTCTCACAAAAATAAATGTCAATGCGACAGATAAGGACTTTCTTTATTAAAAAAGGGATTGGATTGCTTTTGGCCAGCATCTAGCCCAGGAGCAAAGATGAGGCCGACGGTGAAGCGAGCTCACCCAGAAGATGTGTAATTCATTCGTGCCTTAAAATGATCTAGGACTCCAGATTATATGAACTCGGATATACAGCCGCCGGCAGGGAATTCCAAGGAACCTAGCGGCAATTTAAGCAGCCTTAACAAGTGTCAAAAATGTTACGCCAAGCTTCAGCTAGAGCCTAGAGCCTTAGTCAATGCCAGCCAGTCAGCCAAGCCAGCCAATAATGACGTGCCACGTCATGCCAGCCTGCCCCACCAGGGGCGCTACCGCGAACAGCGGTCTGTCGCACTTGCAAGTTTGCACATAAGTGAGACAGAGAGGGAAAACATCGTTTGTGGTTCGCGGTAGCCCCTCAGACCAGTCAGCCGCCATTTTGTGGGGCGACTATATAAAAGCGCGGGAGCTCATTTCAAGCTGATTTTCCCATACGAACACTTGTATAGGGTAATCTATGCCCGACTGCCTATCAATTGTAAATTAAGCAAAATAAAGGAGATTCAGCATAGTTGTGCTTTGCCCTTTTTTACTTCAATCATCACAAAATATTGTGATTTGTAATTATAACAAAAGTATTCATAATACCAAAAAAGTTATTAAAATTAAACCATTTTTTAATTTTATTGTGTGTAGTAGAATTTAAGCGGAAATAAACAGATTTAACTTGAGAATGATCATTTGGACTGATGTTTGGAACGATATTTCTTAGTGAAATATCCAAAAAATACATTTAAAATATTAGGTCACAATAGTTCTAGATAGTAACGGTGAGAAAATCTCAAGATACCGTGTCAATTCAAACAGAAAATGGCCTGAATAGATGAGCGGTTTTTAACTGATTAGGTGAGGACTCAACTATAATAGGTTCGAGGAACAATTATATGAATAAGGGGATACGAACGTGCGGGATGTATGGATAATTTTGGAATTGTGTACTAGTATAAGAGAGTTAGGGCACAGCAAAATGTCATCTTGCTCGAATTTGGAGCAGCCCAACTGGGGAAGTCCGCCTTGCAGAAGACCACCGCCATAATAACATTATTTGCTATACAAGTATGTAGTGTTGTGTTCCTGGAGGTGAGCAAGGTTGCCAGAGCTCCCGAGGATGCACTGTGTTGAGAGCGAGGGACCTAAATGTGTTCCTTCTGCTGTCAACACAGTGCATCCTCAAATCTTATACAGGGTCGGCAACGCGCGCGTGACTCCTTTGGAGTTGTGGGCGTCTATAGGCTGCGATGGCTGCTTACCATCAGGTGGGCCGTACGCTTATTTGCCACCGGCGTTGTATAAAAAAAAATAGTATAAGGCATTAATAAATTGTATGAGTACCTAAGATTCTATGTTCAGAGTAATTCTGGGTATCACTGAATGTGGACTTTTGATAACCTAGAGCCGCGAACTTTGTATGTATGGTACTTTGATTTTAGAAAATATGAATGTTCGATGAATAAAGTTGCATTATAAGTCTTAACACACGTGTTTTGTAACATGGCATACTACACAAACTCGTTATTGAGTTGTTTTAGCAATTTTTTGAGTTAATATTGATACCTTCAAAATTATGCTATCCTTTAATATTGTGTTACCTTGTTATCTAATTATTATGCACTAAGTGTACTTTAAGAAATTTATGTTAAATAATCATAATAATTATTATACACACTTAAGGATTTTAAATGTAGTTAAGTGAATTTTGTATATTTGAATTTAATTATTTGTCCAATATTTATATATAGTGTGCCTTCTTCGCGAGTTTTCAACCCAAAATCGTCAATTTTTTTACGAATTAACAAATAAATTAATTTATAACTATTAAGTTTTTTTTTATTGAACCCCTCTTCAGACTGGATGTTTAGATTTCGCCATTTGTGATCATTGGGTGGAGCTTGTGATTAGAGTTGCCAACCGTCCCGCCCCAGGCGGGACGTCCTGAGGGGCTACCGCCAACCACAAACGAAGTTTTCCCTCTGTCTCACTTATACGCAAACTTGCAAGTGCGACAGAGATGGAAAACTTTGTTTGCTGTTCGCGGTAGCGCCCGTTTCCAGCGCCCTAGAGGATGCATCACGCAAAGGGTGCCGATTGTCTAGTTTCCAGGTCTCTTCAGAATTGTAAGAACTGCTGTGAATATTTTGTTTTATTGTAATAAAGAGCGCGCAACTTCGATGAATGAAACTAGTTTGTATCCCGCTACCGGAGGAATGTACTAGAAGCAGGATAATTTTATCTCGGAAATCATCTACTAAGAAGGTATAATTCATAGGCATTACCGACAATGGTATGGAACCCTTCGTGCGCGTTTCGCACTTGGCCGGTTTTTTAACTCTCCAACCGCGCACTGCTATCGCTTTATTGGGCCCGGTATATAAAGCCAAAATCAGGTTAAAAAAACCGGTTCTTTATATTTATGCCCCAAACACAAATCCGAGATTACATTTAAGAAAGTGATTGCTATTTTGAACCTCTTTATTATTAGTCTGATTGCATACAAAGTTGAAATCTGTATCTCTGGGACACAATAGGAATCTGAGGTAAAAATTGGAGACAGTGATGCGAAATCTGAGGTCAAAATTGGAGAAAGTGACGCGAAATTTTATCTTCGCTGGTATTCTTGGTAGGGTTTATCGTTACACAGTTAAAAATTCCCAGTGCCTAGTTAGTAAGTCTAAAGTTCTCAGGTGTTGTTTGGTTTAGTGAGTAGGTAATGTAAGTAAGTCAAATCCAATATAGTTTATTCTTGGCCATCAAAAACCTTAACTTTATAGCTTAAACCTTATAGATGCCTTAAAACTACATTATTACATAAATCATAACTTAAATCTATTTTACATTGATAAGTTATTCATGTATAATTATTTTTAAAGAATGAAATAGTAATATAATGGTTATGTAAGGATAGCAAATTTTATCTTCTTTAAAGGTATATGAATAGCTGTAGGTATACCTGATTCATGAATAGTGCATATTTATTTATTCCACATACACACACCCATACTTTACGTAAGTTAATACACATATTTACACCCACGAGCGCTAGAGAAACTACCGTAGCCACCTTTGTGTGCTTATACGCCTCTATGTGTTCTTATGTGGGCTTGTAAATTATCTGCACGAGAACAAGAAAAACTACAGTGAGGACATTGGTACGGTTTCTCACCGGTATGAGTTCTTTCATGAACTCGAAGACTACTTTTGTAGGCACTGGCGAAATTACATTGGAGACATTTGTAAGGTTTCTCGTCAGTATGCGTTCTTACGTGAAGTTTTAAATTAACTTTCCTAGCAGTACAGTAACTACAGTGGGCACATTTGTATGGTTTCTCGCCAGAATGTAACATTTCATGAGCTTTTAAATTACCTTTTCGGGTACTAGAGTAACTACAGTAGCCACATTTATATGGTTTCTCACCTGTATGTGTCCTAAAATGAACTTCCAAATCACGTTTCTGCACAGTAGAGTAACTACAGTGAGTGCATTTGTATGCTTTCTCGTCAGCATGTATTTTTTCATGAAGTTTTAAACTACCCTTACGGGCACTAGTATAGCTACAGAGGGCACATTTGTATGGTTTCTCACCGGTATGTGTCCTTAAATGACCTTCTAAATAATCTTTACGGGGACAAGAGAAACTACAGTGAGCACATTTAAACGGTTTCTCGTCTGTATGTATCCTTAAATGGACTTGTAAATCTCCTTTCCGAGCACTAGCGAAATTACAGTGAACACATTTATATGGTTTCTCGCCAGTATGTGACTTTTCATGAAATTTTAAACTACCTACACGGGCACAAGTATAACTACATTGGGTACATTTGTAGGGTTTCTCCCCTGTATGTGTCCTAACATGTATTTTCAAGTCACTTCTCTGAGCGCTAGAGAAACTACAGAGAGCACATTTATATGGTTTTTCCCCTGTATGTCTCCGTAAATGTACTTCTAAATATTCTTTGCGAGCACTACAGAAACTACAATGAGGGCATGTATAGGGTTTTTCGCCAGTATGTATCCTTTCGTGATTTTTTAATTGATTTTTATCGGCACTAGCGTAACTACAGTGGGTACATTTGTATGGTTTCTCACCAGTGTGTGTCCTTATATGAGTTAGTAAGTTTTTTTTATAGGCACTAGAGTAATCACACTGATCACATTTGTGCTTGTGTTTTTCACCAGTATGTGCCTTTACATGATTTATTAAATAACTTTTATGGGCACTGGCATAACTGCAGTGGCCACATTTATATGGTTTTTCTCCAGTATGTGTCTTTTCATGAACTTTTAAATTACTTTTATGCGCACTAGAATAACTACAGTGGGTACATTTATATGGTTTCTCACCAGTATGTGTCCTTACATGACCTTGTAAATCTTTTTTATAGGCACTAGAGTAACTACAGTGAGTGCAATTGTATGGCTTCTCTTCAATATGTGGGCTTGGCTGAATTAGTGATTTCTTATTCATTGAGGAACTGGAGGATTTTTTCACGGGTTTTCCACTTTGGTCTTCTTCCCTAGTTTTTCCTGCAATTACAATAAGTTACAGAGATCAGATAAAATCACATAAATTAGTGCGGGATCAGTGAGAAAATTTACTTCGAAATAAAAAACCATTGCCAAAATTGTTTAACCTTTTCAGAGTTGGGCGGTGGAACATGCCGTGCCGCTGAAGCCACCGACATCAGTGGCCGTCCAAATTTAACTGTTCAAAAACTATGAAATACAACTCCTTGTACCCTTATAAGATGTATGGCATTATTACTTTATTTTATGGCTCTGGCTTCACGGCACGAATTTCCTCTGACGTCTACAGCCGTCCCTGGCCGTCGAAGGATTAACAATTATTTAATAGGAAATAAACACTAGGTGGTTAGCATTGGCAACATCTTAGCAGTCATGCATTTTAAATAAGTAAAAAAATACTAAATATGTAGTTGACTAAATCGAATGTTTGCAGTGGCGTAGCTACCCAAGGGCTAGGCGGGGCAGTGCCCCAGGGCCCCCAAAACCTGATTAGCAAACCTATTATTGAACTAGCGAAAAATTCTCCCACCTTCGGAATCTAAATAAAATAGGTTGCAACACTAATCATGGCAACTCATTAAAAATATATGTTTAGGGGCCCAGCCTTTTTTTCCCCAGGGCCCTTGGTAGGCACGTATCCAGACTTGGTTCGGGGGGGGGGGGGGGGACAAACATTGAAGCATCAATATTTTTATTTACCTACTTATTGAAAGAACACGCAAGCGAATAAATAAACAGATGGCTAAAAACGTTTTCAGGGGGGATAAATCTCAATTATCCCCCCCCCTCTGGATACGTGCCTGGCCCTTGGTCACCTAGCTACGCTACTGAATGTTTGTCACTTTTGGACTCTATTTCAATATACATTGTGGCCAAGTCACAAAATTTCAATTTCCTTTACTGTTCAATATATGTGTAAGTATATTACTGGTCCTGAATATAGTATAGGTAGCCTTGTTAGTAATTATGCATTTCAGATTTATCAGAACATTTTATTGAAAATGTTTTTAAAACTTGCCAGAATCCATCGTTATCATTAAACAATTCATTTATAAATTAACCCATCATCTCTTGGTGATGGAGATTTTTGGCCACATATAACAAAAGAATGCTATTATTTATTTTTTTAGCCAGGAGAGAATGGGTTAAATAAATAAATGATTTTTCTAATTAAACTATTGTCTCTTGAAAAAAAATAACATTAGTATTCTTTTGCAATGAGCTCTGGGATCTCAGGGACCAGTAGATGACTGTTAAGAGTCAGTAAAAGAGGGACAACAGAAACGGTATGTCAACTGCAGTAGTTAGGTAGTAGGGATGAAATGGAATAGAGACCAGGGAAGATTAGAAGGAAGCCTTCACTGTCTTCTATGAAGAGGATATACAGAAATGGAAGAAAAGTAATAACTATGAACTCTACTAATCTTATCTTATCTTATTTAGATGAGGGCCCTAGCGGATGCACTTCGACCCAGTGGGATCTTTTGTGCAGTTGTCCCCTTTTGTACTAATAGTAGTATGTATTCTACTAATAGTAGAATGGTACCCAAGAGGTGGGAAGAGAAAAAGAGGAGGACAGGTTCGAAGATGGGAAGACAACTTGAAACAAGTGGCAGGAGCCACTTGGCGAAACAAAGCCAAAGATAGAAAAATTTGGCAAAACTTTGAGGAGGCCTATGCCTGGAGGCAAGATGATGATGTCGATGTCTACAATAGAATAAAATAAAGTACTATATTTGTAAATTATTGTTTAATAAAGGCTTAAAATAAAAAAAAATAACAATGTACAAAATCCATAACATATTAAGCCTTGTCTCCTGTGAAATAAATAAACAATGGCATTCCATTGTAATGAGCCCTGGGATCTCAGGAACCGGGATATAATGGATTAATTGGTATTTCGTACAAATAAAATGATAAATAATAAATAAAATAAATATTTGTGGACAATCTTACACAAATCGACCTAGTACCAAACTAAGCAAAGCTTGTACTATGGGTACTAGGCAACGATATACATACTTATATAGATAAACATATACTTAGTCTTAAATACATAGAAAATATCCAAGACTCAGGAACAAATATTTGTGTATCACACAAATAAATGCCCTGACCGGGATTCGAACCTGGGACCTCCAGCTTCGTAGGCAGAGTCGCTACCAACTAGGCTAAGACGGTCATCAACATAATAATAAATTAATTTAAATATAATTGAGTTACTTTTAAATCTAATAGGTTCACAATGTGTAACTAAAATGCATAGGTTGCAGCCCACTTGCTCACACAAGTCTATAGAAAATATATATATCTTTAATTGAATTCCGTGATGGTATTATTACTCTATGATCCAAAATGGATTAGGCACCCTTCAAATCACTATTAAAAAAAAATATTAATCTACTAACAAACACTATAAATTATTATGATTAATTAACGACGACCGGTTTAGCCTAGTGGGTAGTGCACCTGCCTGTGAAGCTGACGGTCCTGGGTTCGAATCCCGGTCAGGGCAAATATTTGTGTGATGAGCATGAATATTTGTTTCTGAGTGTTGAATGTTTTCTATGTATTTAAGTATTTATATCTATTAAATATATCGTCATCTAGTACCCATAACACAAGCCTTCTTGAGCTTACTGTGGGGTTAGTGCGATTTGTGTAAGATTGTCCTCTAATATTTATTTATTTATAATTAAGTCGTCATCTGCCGGGCCCGGAGATCTCCGGGCACATAACAAAACAAGGTTATTATTTGGTTTTTTGCTGGGCGACAATATGTTAATAAGAGTTTAATTACCAACCTGGATGCACCACCTCTGTCTTCAGACACTCTTCTGGGCCAACCAAGACCTCCTTCATCTTGTGGTCTGTGTAGAAGCCGGGCTGTGCGGCCGCGCTCCAACATTTCTCCTCACTTGCTAACATAGGTTCCACCTTTACTTTATATTCTTTAACGGCAGTTTCACTCTGCTCTTTCACCTCATGGTACAGGCTACTCGTATCTGTCCCACTCTCCCACGGTTCTATCTTCACTTCTATGATATGTTCGGCTTTTGAACTCCCTTCACTCTCAGGCTCTAGTTTTATATCATGCTCTGTGTGCAGGCTAGCCGAGGCTGCATCGTTTTCCCAAGGCGGCTCTACCTTCACCCTTACCACTTCGAAACCCTCCATCATTCAAATAAATGGAACGCTCAAATATATGAAATATCCGGCAACCAATAGATTTTAGTTCGCTCTTTGTGCAGACAGTAAGATATTATTAATTATAGTACCTTAGTTAGGTAGGTACTAAACAAAAGAAACATATTTTGTTATTTTCAGCACCAAAATTACAGAAATTGGCTTGCTCAGGTCAAAACTGACAGTGACAAATTGAGAATGACATTATGACTAGGGGAGAGGAGGGCTACAGCGAAACATAAATGTAGTTTTCCCACTCGCACTTAGGTACAGACTTGCAAGTGTGACGGAGAGAAAGCACTCCGTTTACGATTCGCGGTTGCCCTGAGGGACGTTCATAGAAATTATTGAACGTAAGTGCGTGTTATCTCCTAAGTAGTCTGTGGTGCGTGTACACGATCCGGATAAAAAATACATAGATTATCCGGCATCGGGTTGGATAGTGTGAACACTACACTATTTCCACAGAAATAATATACTCTAAAGGCGTGTCCCGACTATCAGATCGACATCGGTGTAGGATCCTACACTGGAGTGCTATCGCGAACCGCAAACGAAGTTTTGCCTCTATGTCGTACTTTCGAGTTTGCACATAAGTGCGACAGAGAGGGAAAACTTCGTTTTCGGTTCGCGGTAGCCCCTCTGATATTGTTGTTCATATTGTTGGATGATATCGGACTGATATCGTCATTTTGTTGCCAGTTTCGGTTAAAATGGGGCCATTTACATGCAAACAGGCCCTAAAGGTAACAACACTAACACACAGTAACAAATAGTAAGTTTGGTTCGGGACCGACCGCGAGATTTAAATATTCTACAGACCTACTATTTATCACTCGAGGTAGAAAACGAAAGAAATTTATCGGATGATTTGATCAAACTTGGAAGAAACAACATTTGATCAAAGATTAAGCGTGAAAGAAAACGGACCATGATGTCGGATAAATGGAATGGGCCTCCGTCGAAGAAATTTGATCAAAGTTTGGGCAGAGAAATCGTACCGTGCAATGTTAACACACCCTTATTATGCTGGATACTTGGCCGATACGAATGATAATTAATAGCTGCCAAACTGTTAGCTTAACAGTTTTTTAATCTGTGGCGACTTCACTTAATAAAAAAAATAATTTGCCAAGTGTCAGTTGTATGTGTATATTTTTGTTAATTTTTAGTTGTAGTTTCATGAGATTATCTATAAGTCTTCTTCTTCTCTGATTATTTCTTAGCGAACATAAAGTAATAGCTTGCGTAGGCGTATAAGCTATATATCATTAGATCTGACATGAGCACCTTTTCTGTCGTTTAATAGCTGGCGACTAGGATTTCTAGTAGCAGTCTGAGGCTGGCGATGTCGCTGGAGGGCGCGGAGGCAGTGTGGGTGAAGGAAGAGCCTCGGTCTCCCGAGAGCGAGAGCGAAGCGCCGCGGGCTGGCTTGTGTATAGAGCTTAAAGTTGAGAAGGTTGAGAGTGAAGAGGACGAACAGACCGATCAAATAAAACAAGAGAAGGAAGACACCGAGTGGGAGAGGAAGGCAGCCGCGTGGGATGTCCTGGATATAGAGCTAGAGGTTGCGGAGGATCCTAAAAGTAAAGGTCACCTAGATAATGAGCTGAAGAAGGAACCCGATTGGGAGAGCGGGACAGCTACACAGGATGGCATGTATGAATGTGAAGACTCTGAGAGTGAAACGGGCGCACTGGTCGGCCACATGGAGAGTCAACCGTACATGGACCACACAGCGGAGGAAGAGTTGAGTCCTGAAGAGCAGCATCGTAATGAGGCCTTGGAGCAACCAGGTTAGTTGTTAAAGACTTACTTCACTTGTTTGTCCCACTAATATTATAAATATGGAAGTTTGTATGTGTGTTTGCCCGTGTGGTTGCCGGGTAAGAGTTGCGCCACCCCATCTCTTCCCGTGGGTTTCGTAGGAGGCGAATAAGGGAAAATCGGAGGGTGGGCAGCAGCATCCTTCGATCATTACCACCATCAAACTGCGGTCGCCAACCCGCTTGCCAAGCGTGGCGACTATGGCAAATCCCCCCCAAGGGAAAAATAAATTGGGGGAGGCCTATGTTCAGCAGTGGACGTTTTTCGGCTGAAATGATGATGATGATGATGGGTATGTGTGTTACTTAATCACAGAAAAATGGCTGAATGAATTATGTCTGAATTTTTTTAACAATATAATAAATAAAATAAGCACAAGAAAACAGTCAAATTAACCAAATAAGCACAATAAAAATAACATAAAACATTACAAAAAATTAAATTCCAAATTAATACCTTTTACCGAAAATCACCCCTGGAAGGGATGAAATAGGGAGTTTATGGGAGGGTGAACGAGTTTATGCGAAATTAATTTGATGATAAATTCTACACTTGTGCTTTTCGGTTCTGTATAGCTCAGCCAGAGTCAGAGGGTACTTGTAGGTAAATACCTGTAAATAAAATAATAATCCCCCCTTAAACCTACCCCCACCCTGGACAAAGTTGGGGCCTCAGTGAAGGTCTGTTTTATGTTTCTCATTCCTGTTGTTTTAAAGTATTGTTTGTTGCTTTTTTTCTAGTTGTACCTTTTTGTGTACTCAGAAAAAAAATCGTTTAGCTACAAATGAAATATACTCTTGTCACATTGTGTAAAATTATCAATTCTTAGCATATTGTGTTATTTTGAAGTTTCGTTTTTTGATCTGAGCCACCGGTTTTTGTATTAGTCAGTAGTGGAAACTGTTTGGCTTATGTTATGTTTATTATGATTAACTTGATGTAATGTTTTTGCCTGACTGTTTCCCAAATAAATAAACACAAATACAAATGAAATCAAACAAATATTAAATAAAATATAAGCTTAGCATCACAATCTTAAAATGTAAAGATTTATCTAAGTAATTAACATAAAATGTAATTAATTTTTTTTTTTAATAAAGTTTAAATTAAAAAATTTTTTTAAATGAAATTCTCACAAAGATTATTTTTGTGTTAGTAAAGTGCAATATTGTAATTGCAGGACAAACACAACAGGAATCCCCAAGAGAGCAGTGGAAAATGAATTTGTCAAAAAATGATATTGGCCATCAAATAGGCATTGGTGAAAAACCGTTCACATGTGATCAATGTAATTATGCGAGCACACGAAAAGGTAACTTGTTAACACACATGAAAACACACAGTGGCGAAACAACCGAAAAACCGAACCGATACCCTTGCAGCCACTGTAGCTACACTTGCGCTTTCAAGAGTACTTTAAAAGTTCATGAGAGGCTTCACACAGGCGAGAAACCATACAAATGTTCCCTTTGTAACTATGCTAGTGCAATTCGAAGTAATTTAAAAGATCATGAAAAGACACATACTGGCCACAAACCATACAGCTGTACACAGTGCAGTTATACTTGTGCCCACAAAGGGAGTTTAAAAGTTCATATAAGGACACATACTGGCGAGAAACCATACAAATGTGGTCACTGTAGTTACGCTAGTGCTCATAAGGGTCATTTAAAAATCCATGAAAGGGTCCATACCGCCGAGAGACCTTACAAATGTAATCTCTGTAGTTTTTGTAGTGCGAGTCGAAGTCGTTTAACAAGTCATTTAAGGACACATACTGGTGAGAAACCACACAAATGTGCCCATTGTAATTATGCCAGTGCCCGTAGAGCGAATTTAAGAAAACATCAGAAGACACATGCAAGAAAGAACCATACAAATGTGCCTGTTGTAGTTACTATAGTGCCCACCAACATAACTTAAACATTCATGTAGAGTATGCAACTGTTACATAATGAGAGGCATTAAACACGAGTGTGGTTTTATGAAACTGGAGCCGAGTCTCATAATAAAATGACATGAGTGTTTTAAGGTCTAATTATGTAAAGTTATATACACTAGTTGATATACATCCACATATTAAATCCTCTTTCATGTGCAACTGTTGAGCGGTGGAAGAATGTATACCGAAATACCCCACGTGGACCCCGCGTGGCAGTTCCCGCGGCCCGGATCATAACTACATCATATGACTGATGTAGTTCAAAAGCTGATCCTTACCAATGATTTTTAAGACATTAAAGAGAATTTACTTTATGGGTGTAGAGAACCATTTACACATACAGATGGGAAACCATAGAAAAGTGCCCACATGGAGAATGTTACTAAAAAAATCTATTTAGTCTGTCAGTTAGATTATCAAAAAACATTGGACAAAATGATGAAGATCATTGACCAGCCAGATCCAGTTCCGCGTGACGTCACTATAATTAAAAACTGTGCAATAAAGTGACGTCACGCGGAACTTAAATGTGCTATATCTTCATCATTTTCTCCAATATTTTTGGATAATCCAACGGACTAAATAGATTTTTGATGATCTGACTGACGGACTAGATTTTTTTAGTAACATTCTCCATCGTCCTAGTGCCTAAACATTCTACCGAATTTTGTCTTGTATTCGGTGTATCTTCCTATTGAGATATCAACAGTTCAATTTACCAATAAATAAATGCAGCATGTTTTCTTGGTTTTACTAATTAATGATGCATAACTAGTGTTACTTTTCCTCATATGAAGCCAGGAGCTTGTTCACATTATATTAGTGTAGGTTCTGATACAGTCGAGGGCATATAATGTATACATTTTAGGACCATATTTCAATGGAATAAGGTGAAAAAACGTATACATTTGACTGTACCATATCGGAGCAAGTAAAATGTATGGGAAACATGCTCACTGTTTCATATTGGCCGATCCGATATCGGACAGCTAACATGATGTGATGACGTTGCAAATTTAAATTTACCTCCATAATTCATCCAAAAAAATCTTTTAAATTCCTTCGCAGATGTATGCAGGGTTCCTACGATATTCTCCTTTACGTAAAAGCTAACTTAAAATATCAAATGATATTTTCTGCCAATGTGTGTCTCGAAACTTCCATACAGAAGTTTCGAGATACACATTACACATTGGCATAATCGGGGATTCGCATCCGCGACGCGACCCTCGCTTGACAGCCCGATGGGGCCTGATGAGGTCGCATGCTTGAACCACTAGGCCACCGAAGAAACTAAATGCAGCGAAAACTTTTGTGGTTTCTTGCATTAAGATGTGGAAAGATTTCAGGAAATACATTTTATAGACTTAATATCGCGTTTATTCTTATATGAATCAAATACAAACAGAAACACTAAACTGACCCTTGTAACAAAAATGGTTAAATGGCCTATAAACCATATCGTCGATTGTACGCGCATAATGAAGAGTTCAAAAGCTCTTATTCCCTTGCAATAAAGACTTGACAGATTTATATACATAGCTACTATTGACGTTGACTGTACATTTAAAAAATGGTCTGGCAATGGTCAATTCAATCTTCCTTCCTTACTAAAGGTACAAGGTAAAGGGTATTGATACAATTTTAAAAATGTAATATCCACATCATTATAGTATGTCACTAACACTGTTCACTTCACCTCCATCATCACTATCGTCACTCTCATCATCCGGAAGCTGCTCATCACAATCATCAGCGGAGTCATCACCCTGGCTCGCCTGCGTAGCAATCACTTCACCGTGAATGTTCTTATTCTTCAGATTCCCCATCCAAAATGCTTCTGAACAGTTGTTCGCCGCAAGCACAGCCTTCACTTTGTACAACAATGTTTCCAACATCTGTCTCATGTAAGGCACTTTGCTCATTAGCGCCATGTCTTTCTTTATCCGAGCATGACAACACAGAGACTGCAGAAACCTAGTAGATTGCTGCAAAATCTTCAGCACTTCTAACACTTCCTGCGTTCTAGTTTTCAAATTCAGCTCCATCATAGGAACTCCCTGTGATATAAAAAGTTTCAATATGGGAAGAGATTTTTTGAAAAACGCCAGTAGGTTATTTCTGTTGTCCAAAGTTTTGGCGACGTCCGACATGTATTTTAATACAGTGGAGACCTCCTTCCACACGTCCAAATGTTCGGCATTCGTCAGGCCACGGTTCAACCGTGTTTTAGCGGCTTCGAATACCGCAGTTCCTAAATTCCTATAAAGAATGGGAAAGTTGCTTTTATTGATGCACTTGAATGATTCTAAAGTGTCGTTCTTTCCTTTCAAGTTCTGAATTTCAGTGGACAATTGGAGCGCAAGATTTTTCAAGGAAATAATCTCGTTGTTTGTGAAATACATTTGGAATAGCTTGTCCACACTTTGGTTGAAGAGTAGACCTTTCTCTGGGACGCCGTCAACAGTTTTCCATTGCTGAGAGAGAAAGTTTTTCGCCATATCTCTTAATATCTTCACCACAATACCGCTGTCGGAATAATCTTGGAAGGTTCTCATCAATTCCATCAAAGACACTGCAGTAGATAATTGCAAGCAATATTTCTCATGCTTCTGTAGATATTTAGAGACAACCAAAAGTAGCTCTTTCAACGAAACTGCGTTAGGATTGTCCTTCGATCCTATAGTCCTTAAAGACACTTTAAATAAGGCCACATGGTGGTTCCTAAATCCGATCCATTTGAAATAAGTGGTCAAGAAAATGTACATGTATTCCAAACATGTCAAATAGTCTCCAAGATCTGGGGGGTACATGAAGCCACTGTCGTTTTGGGAATTTTCAGTCGAGTTTCGTTCGATATACGCTGTCATTGTTGTCAAATGTTCCATCATTTTCGGCAGGATCTCGTTGACGGACTTTGCACATTCTTCAGCCTTTTTTGCATCGTAGGCCGCGCAGTCTTCTGGCTTAGTAAGGAACGTGACCTTCTTCACTTTGGAAATGAGAATCTTCTCCAAATTGTTGTTCAGGCACATCAATAAGAATTTTAAGGATTTCATATTTAGGTTTTCCATATCGTTGTCTGATGACAGTTCGTTATTTAGGAGATTGAGTAGGTCTAAACTAAGTTCTCGGAGTGGTAACTTGTGGATGGTTTCTAGTTTGTTCTTTATCGGTGCATTTGGCGTTGGTTGAGTTTTGGCCGTCTCTGGCAATATGGTGTCATCATGGGCGGGTTTCTTCTGTGGCTTCTGTTTGGGAGCTTGTTTGACTATTCCTTTCTCAGGTTGATTCCCGGAGTACACGCTAATATTAAAGGTACACACCGGGGGCTTGTAATTGATATTGGCTTTTATCAAAACGTTTGAAATCAAAGCCTCCATTTCCTGGACTTGGTGCACTCTGCTGAGAATTTTCGGTGTCAAACTCACATCATTTTGAATCGAAAAAGCGTTCAACAATTCCCTAAACCAATTCGTGCAATGAATCAAACAATCTAGGATGTTGCTAATGGCTGCGCTGTCCATCTCTTCGATTTCGTCGAGGTCGAACTCTGGCATGACTACTGGGCATCCTAGTAAAGCGTCAATAGACGATAGATCTCCCTCATGTTGTCTCGAATGTAGGGTAGCCACCAATCGGAAGAGCGGAGATAGTATAGCAACATTAACTTCCTTGGCGTCTAGCGTTAACCCGGCAATGTTTATAGCTATAACTTCATCCATTTCACCTTCAGTGTTGAGACAATATTGCATTGTCAGTTTCAAGTTATTAATCCGAGTTTTACTGATGTTATCAACAATGAAGTTCTGTTGTAAATCATTGGTGGCCGCATCGGTGAGCCAGGCTAAAAAGTTCTTACTCATACACGTAGCTGACGACACTACTGCCGATAGCTCGTCGTAAAACAGCGCGGTCATGTCAGGGAAGTTAGCAGCACTTCTACTGATGAATTCTATGATTTCAGCCGCTTCTCTAAGATCACCTTCAGCTAGGTGCGTAGTGGAACCGTAACTAACATCATCAGGCAAGTCTATAGCAGGTTCATCATCATCCTTTGCTGTTAGATATTTGATAGCATGAATGCCAGATACAATGCCATGAATTTTACTCTTAAGTTTAGATGTGCCTAACTGTTTGCGTATAATCATGTGAATGTCATCCCTTATAACCGAATTCTCGTAGCTATATGCTAGTCCACAGACAATGTTGACGACGGCTTTAAATTCGTTCAGCGTCATCTTGTCTGTGTGGTCTAGAAGGTTTAGCATCTGCAAGCTTTGAGGCTTCAAAAGACTCATGTCTTTGGCAGCGACATTATTCAAAATCACTAAGGTGTTCATAAGGCACTCCTTATTGTATAAGCCTACATGTAACAACTCCGCAACAATGGTCTGTCTGTCATGGGCGTCGGAGAACATCAGAACATAAATATGCGACGCTAAAGATATCACTAAAGGTTCAGAATGCATCCTCATCAAAGAATTCGTGAGACTTATTAAGGTATTGAATTTATCTTTCAAGATCGGCTTGAAATTCTCAAATGCGTCACTGACAAGGGATTCCTTTAGAATATTGAGTTTCACCTGTTTCTTTATCAAAGTCTCCACAAGTTTTTCCTTCTCTTCTGATGTGGAATAGAGAATTAAGAGTATGATAAAGTCAATAGGTTTATGTTCAGTATCAGTTTTGCAATTGGATACAACTTTTAGCCAAGCATTGGCAATGATTTTAGATCCTACAATGGAATTTCTAATAGCTGCCACTGTTAATACTTGACTGGTGGCTATTTCTTGAGCAGATGCTAAGGATGTAGGCCAGCCTAAGGCATCTCTCAGGCCTTGAACAATTTCCATAGACAAGGCTTCACTAGCCCTACCATTCAGTAGGAACCTTACGAAATTCGGATAGTACATACACTTGGGCATATTTTTGACAATGGCAAGTGCTTTTTGCTGCAGCTGGGTGTATTGTTCGTCGGACAGACTGAGGTAGGAGAAACAGTCGAGAATAGCTGGGATTAGGTCCAGATCTTCCCGGAGAATCCTGCTAAGCTCGGTGACAAGATTTTCCAGTTGTTGATCACCTATGATGTCTGGGATCGCTGCAAGTATAATAGATTAATTTATTTTATAATAGCTTTTGCCTGCAACTTCTTCTGCATGTACTCTTTAGGAATTAATAGCAGCTGCAAACTTTACTAAACTAGAATTAATAGGAATTAATCTCACTACCAATTTTTTTCTAATCTGGTTCAAGTAGTATGGCAGTATATAAACATGTAATTCAGACAGTTACTATTGTGTTTTAAAAAATTATTGCCTTTTTTATGAAAAACAGAATATTAGACTTTAAAAAGAGTTCTAAAATCAAAACAAAAGTTCAATTGGAAAACAAACAAGGTAAAGTTTTTTTGATTTGTTTGATTGCAACTTGCAACCACCTGAAGGAAAAGGGTTTTCCAATAGAGGGTATTAATAGTTTTAGAGACCCTATAGAAACAGTGTTGTATGTGTAGTTCTTTTTTTTTACCAACAATGTCAGACATTTTGATTGAAGTATATTTTTATTCACTTTACAGAGTCCCATTAAATTAAGTTGCATTTACATTAGGATTATGTAATGTTTCCGTTCATTATTAATAAGTATTTTATATAAAGTATTCCTCTTAGTTAGTTTTTAATAAATACTGTGAGAGAGTGGCCCCACGGCAGCACTTCGACTTAAATCTCTGTCACAGGATTCTACAAAAAAAAAATTATAATAGAGATTCAGGTTGGGCAAATGTGGTACTGGAGTAAAGAAGTACCTCGTGTCACTCTTTCATTCACTAGTTCAGTTCGGATTCATATACTTCAGTCAGACCAATTCATCATATCATTTACCTACTCATTCGCTCTGAGAGTGACATAGACACCATGATTGAATGAATCACTGATATCATTAGCCAATCTATGTACATTGCAAATGCATCTGTTGAGCTACTGAACTAAATGAGTGATGTACTTCACAGTGAAGGAATTAAGTATATCAATCTTTTCTTTTTAGTTACACATTTTGTGCATGACTTTTTATATGGTAGTTATTGAATGGGAATACATTAAAAAAACAAGAAAATATCCTTTCTGTTCCTCAACTCATCCAAGTGTTCACAAACTGGCACACCAAATGAAAAATGAATCTATACATTTTTTAAATAGTAAAAGCTTCAATATACCTGTAATGATTTCCAACTTTACTATCTTCTCTGTCGCAATATCCAGTAAATTTATCAAATAAGTCGAGATCTTTTGCGAATCCACAATCTGATCTAAACATGAGAAGCATTTTAGAAGCTTCTGGATCCATGGACCACACACATTGGCTGCAGCCAAGTCAATTGCTTTGTTAAATACGTAATCAGTCAGTTTTTTCTGCAAAGCAGGAATGCTTAGCAATATTCTGACTACGCTTTGGCTTACTCTAGGATACCCTTCGGAATTTTCATCGGTAATCCTGACTATATTTGGAAACACGTAATGCTGTAAGATCTTCGAGTCTTTACACTCGTTTTCGAAGTCAGTTAATAGTGTGGCGATGTTACGCGGATAATTTACGTTATTCTTAAGGTTCTTATCCAAATTTCTGACGATTTGGCCAGCTTCTTCAAAAGCTTCGCACTTTTCTGGCGGGTGTTTTAGGGTCAAACCACTTTCTTGCAAGCACTTGTGTAAATAGCTTTCGGTAACACATTGTTTCTTTCTCTGACTGCTTAACAGCTCACCAGCGCGTTTCACGCTCATGTTTGAATAACAAACACAGACTACTAGGAAGATACTAAGTATATCTCGAACTTGATTGATAGTGTGCAGACTTGCAGAGATATTTTGAAAATATTGCAATTTTAACGTAAAATAGAGCAGCGTAAACAAAACAAGTCTAAACAAGTAGCGAAGAAACCCGCCATTCAATGCCGCTGTCACTGCTGTCACCTGTCACTATCAAAATAATTGTTTAAGATACCTGTTTAACCGCTGCTCTAAATAAATACAGTTTTACGTAAATGAAAAGCTTACATAAAAATATTTATTTTAAGATCGTGTTTAAGTTTAATAAAATGTTTAGTTTCATCCGATCAATACAAAATTCATTAACACATTCGCTGTCAGACCGCCAAAATTGTATGGACGTGAATACTTGAACATTTTGAATAAAGGTTGATCAAACTTATCGCCGCCTCAATATAGGAATACATAGTTTTAATTTATTCGCCAACTGCTCCGCAGTTTTAAGTCTTTTAATTGATGAGCAATAAATTAAAGAAAAAATTAAAAGGAGAGTACGAAACTATACGGCACGTCCACTTAACCTTTTCTCCGCCAATGACTTGATATAAACAGTGCCCCACATGCCATGAGTTCATATCAAGTCGATGTAATCTAACCTAACCTACGTGCTATCAAGTAAGGTTCCTGTAACTGGCGTGTAACAACATATGGAATCTACTGTGGCGGTAACCGTAACGGCATCGCCCTGAGGGGCTACCGCGAACCGAAAACGAACATCTCCCTCTCTGTGGAACGTATTAGCAAGTGCGACAGAGAGGGAGATATTCGAACTTTGTTCGTTTTCAGTTCGCGGTAGCCCCTCTGCTCGGGACCATTTAACGGTAGATGGCTAGCTCGCCTTTGCTGGGTGAACGCCGCGCTTGCAGCTCACCACCGGCGAGACGAACACGCGTCGCGCCGCGCGGTCAAAATGAAAGAATTCAAACTCGTTTCTGGCAAAAAGTTAAATTGGCTCGTGCTAGGTGGGATGATGCTCTGATGTAAGATTCACATCAAATGGCCGAGTCGGCGAAATCAAAGCTCTGTACAGGGGGTTCAGTCCTCTAACACGCGCAGACTGGCAGTTTGATGTGAATATGTACATGTACATGACGTAACGGCCGCAGGGTATGGGGCGTGGGAGCAATAATCCCCACAAAACACTGAAAAATTAGCTTTTGATGCCACCGGTGATACTCATGGCTCCTAACGTGTTATTCCGGCTTTAAAATCTCGGGACACGCTTCGCAAAATAATAACTGATGTTATTTTTAGATTAGCTTAAAAAAAACAAAGAAAACCACAAATTTCTCAAAATCATATAATTTCACTATTCTAATTCAACGCACATACATACATACAATTTTGCGGTGACGCCCCGCTCGCCGATCGTACAATTTAGTATTATTAGATCGTATAATTATTTAATATTTCATAGCGAAAACCGCCTATTAGCAGGGAACCGAACAAGCGGCAGTTTTACTCAAAATACGAAGTACCGAGCGGCGAGCGGGGCGTAGCACTGATTCAACACATACATTTCATTTTAAAGCTATACTAACTGGGAGAAAGAACGTATAGAAATATATGTAAAGAACCACACACGCCATAACGTGAATATAGAAACAAAAAAAAAACAATGTAGTTTTTCGACACATCCCTCGGCTTCCGTAAAAATAATATACTTAAATGCCAACATGTTACGCTTTCAACTCAAATGAATGTTGTGATAAATTGTATTTCAAATATAGATAAACTGTTATAGTAGTGTAAACTCCTATAGATTGAGACTGAAAATATGAGATATTGACGGGATTTCACGGTTCCATGGAACAAAAAAGTTTCAACGAAAAAAGATAGCTAAATTGTCAAAGTAACAATGAAACTGTTTGACAGTTGTCACCTGATAATTCTCTGTTCATTAACTAGACACAACTAGACACCGAAATGAACAGGAATTGTCATTGTCAGGTAACAATAGCAAACAATAAAATTGGCATGTTAGGGCGAGATAATCACAGCATTCACTCAAATTGCGTATCATCTAACCCGCAAAGAGACATGTGGAAAAACTGTCCTACATACATTCATACATACAATTAAAATTATATTACATTACAGTAACTAGGCAACACCAGTCCTTGCACTAAATAACAATTTTTCACTACTACGTGAACAAAAATGCATGAAATCAAGCCAAACGGGTCGGATATTGTGCATTTTCGAATCTAAAATACTCTCCAAAGAAAAACTAACATTTGTGGATATATTTTATTAAAGAACCATAGTCTAGTAAATTATAAAGCGAGAATGTCAATTTCAATACGTCCAAGGCGGCAATAGCGTACGTCGCGACTTTCATCACATCGTAATTCTGATACCTCTTATTATAGAGAGGAAATAACTTTCTAATATTACAGGATAAAACAGTCCTCCCTATATGACATTGCATCGAGAAAATCACTACAGTGGCCGCTATTTGCTACGACTCCCGGCAAATAGTATATTATATACCTCAGTATCATTCAAAATGTGTTAAATTAACCCCCAATGAAACTGCTGACATCAGGGGCCCACTTCACAAAAGCTTGTAAATTTGTGATAGCAGCTCCCTCTTTCAACTCATTTTAGAGATCCGCTTGTATTAAAAGTTTCCTTCATGAAATGGGTCCTGACAGTCTTTATAATTTACTAATTCAGTACAATACAGTAGGAGGCGGACTCGTCTTAATTTACTCCAGCAAACGTTACTTAGTTCTTCTAAGAAAGCGCCCGAAGGCGGTTTTGCATCCGTGCTATATTGAGGTCGTCTGTAACCAAAATAACACTTGTCAATATCTCTACAATAATCTTTAAAATACAAAAATATTATTTATAATTGATAATAAATTGCCATTTTTAGTTCTTCTCAAGAGAGTATTTAAATATTTCATAACTACATTTCGAATGAAATTATAATTTTCATTATAGACCTAAGAATTTGTTACTAACAATGAATTCAGATGCTATGATGCTTTATAGTTTACAAATAACTATAATGAGCTTATTTATGTACAACACTTCTGCCATGAATTTAAGGTAGTTATAGGCATGTTTGAAAATCGGGCTTATCAATGGATTCAATAAAAACTCGGATGTGACCTCATATACATCAAACCACCAAAATGTACAGGATGTCCCATAACCCGACGATAATCCGTGGACAGCTGAAGGGCCGCCAAATACATCTCAGTAGAATTTTAGGCGCAGTAAAATGCATAAGTTTTCGAGATATTGGTAAGTTATACGCCTATCGTCTAACTACGACGGTTTCTACGTGGCGCACGCCGCATGCCGCGTAGTAACCGCCTGAGTTAAGAAGATGTTTCATTGTTTCATGTTCACAATATCAAATTGACTTTGGCTTAGAACAATGGACGATTGATGGCTGATATGTGGTACAGCCGAGTGCAAAAATATGCGTGCATGCAAGCTATCCAAAAATATGTCCCACGGATCTTATGTCAGCGCATTAAGGTTTCGGTACATATTTATGAGAGGATTCGTTCGATACATATTTTTACACTTGACTGTACAGGTAAACTACTTTAAGTATGACACTTACATACACTCTTATTCCACTGGATATTCGACTTTAACACTAATAATAAAGTTTCTATTACATATACACTGTCTAAAAGAAGTATCTTTTAGAAATTATTACATTAGCGGGAAAGTTAAAATATCCAAGAACAAGAGCATATATCTGTGCCAAACTCTCGTGCGGGAAGGCCGAGTGTGAACTAACATGTTTAGTTCTTCTTCTCCTCCTGTTTCTCCTCCGGTTGTTGGCTCTCGCCAGTCGGTTGTTGCTGGCCCTCGCGTTCTGCCGCCATCTATGAAATAGCATATACATATTGTTACACAATATACAAAATAAATAAATATTTGTGGACAAATCGACATAGTCCCAGCTTAAGCCAAGCTTGTACTATGGGCATTAGGCGACATATACTTAATATAGATAAGTATATCACTACATAGTATAAAACAAACACTACATAGTATAATGCTGAGCCAGTGTCCGTTTCGCTGCCGAGGGGACACACATGTTGTGGTTTGTTTTCTTCTGTTGTAGTTTTTTTTTGTAATATGTGTGTCTTCTGTGTCTGTGAATAAATGTTTCTTTCTATCTTTCTTTCAAACAAAGTCGCTTTCTCTGTCCCTATATCCCTATGTATGCTTAAATCTTTAAAACTACGCAACGGATTTTGATGCGGTTTTTTTAATAGATAGAGTGATTGAAGAGGAAGGTTTATATGTATAATAACATCCATTAAATAGTGCACCCGTGCGAAGCCGGGGCGGGTCGCTAGTACTTAAATAAATACACAAAAATGTTACGACTTTATCCACATATGTACATTCTAAATCCCCGGAAAAGTGGACGTTACTCTCCACAAAATATTGCGATGTGAAATGTAGTTTATGATCAGATAAAATAAATAAAAATGTAGATATGCACTTTCGCCTCAGCTGGAATGATAATTGCAGGTGTCGTATTTAAAAGTCCTTCCAGGCCGTCGGTTTATAACTCAACCTGCAATTGCCTCATTCCATGCGCAGCAATAATATACTGTTGGAGGCACGAATCGTCCAGTGAACTATGGCAAGTGTACTGGCTGATAAATTGACTCCGTCAATCTAGCACTACTGCTTGACCTCCCCACTCAAAAAGACAGTGTGATGGCTCAAAAGTGTGCAAAATTTATATCCCAATGTGCCCACCTACCATAACAGGTTATAAGGTCATGAATAGTCTGACCAGCAAGTCATGGCAGTCATTTTTTTTTATATTCTTTATATGGCAACAATTTTTCCTAACAAATAGTAAGGTGTCACGTTGCTATTTCGTGTTACCAGCATGCGATTTTTTTTAATTTGCCGCATTTTTGTTGTGTTTTGACTCGCTGGTCAGACTCTAGTCATGATTTAAGTGAAGTGTTGACAAATCGGCCAATGAGTTTTTCGGGAAAAGTTGCGTGTGAATTCTCCAACCCGCATTTGGCCAGCGTGGCGACAACTGGTCGTTTTCTCTCCTCCATGAGAAGAGGTCTGTGCCCAGCAGTGGGACGTATCAGGGTTCGAAATTATCATGATAATTATGGTCTTTGATAATTATCGCGATAATTATCCGATAATTATCGGATAATTATCCCTCTTATGGGTAGGGTAGTATACGTTATTTTATTAGTTAAATTTATTTTCCTAAGTATGATATGACCTGTAAACTGTATTTTTACCAATAAAGACTGTACTCTGTACTAATATATAAAAGATTATGGTGTTTTAGGCTGCAAAATAAATAGTTGCTATACAATATTTTACTAGTTTTTTATTAACCTTTAAAATATGATCAATTAATCATTACAACATCATTAAAACACATATACAGAGCGCAATTATTAACGTTCGAATTCACGCACGTATTTTTTTAAGAATTTACAATTTTAGGTTATTATCAAAATCGATAATTATCAAATCATAAAAATCACGATAATTATCTTGATAATTATCATTGATAATTATCCTTTCGAACCCTGGGAGGTATTGATGTTACCTTCTTGTAGGCCTGCTCGAACAGCTTGAGGCTGGCCTGCTGTAGGGTGCCGGTGGCGGTGCGGATCGCCTCGGGGTCGGCGTTGTCCTTGTTGGCGAGTAGTTCGCGGAGCTTGGCGATCTCTTCACGCAGCTTGTCACACTGAAACATTGTATAAAATACAATACAAATACACTTTTCTCAAACACGGCAAGTGCTTATTTTTATCCGTCAAATTTACCGCGTCAGGCAACCCCTTACTTTCCGCGCCTCGGCAATAATATACAAATTATTGTACACGGGTCATACTTAGTTGAAAAAACAAAAGTCGTCCCTCCTGTGGTCAATAGTTAACGGCTTATGTGCATGTTAGCTATGTTTTTATTACAGGGATTTATAGAAACGGAGACACTGTTTATGCGAGTTACTGGTCCAATCCAAAATTAAGCTTTGTAGCCCTTAACTTTTGGTATGTCCACAGAAAAGAAGCGAACCTAAATCACACTAAACATAGCGATATATAAGCAGAGGTAGACAACTGACGGTCTTATCGCTAAAGAGCGATCTCTTCAAAACAACCTTGATATATGATGTCAGAACGATAGTTTAATAAATATATCTCCTTTTGAAGGTTCTCCTTTTCCATGTGTTGACTGTCAACGATCAATGAGCGCTACCATTTTTGTGCTCACCAGTTGGCGCCACTGCGCTAGTGTCTGTCACTGTCAAAGTTTGTTATGGGTTATTATGGGCGTGTAAACATAGTTTACGTTGAAATCGTATTTAATACATTAAAATTGCAGTCCCTTTCCGTTCGGAAAAAAACTAGGACACAGTTTACGAACAATAAAATTGTCTCAAAGCACTGAAATTCGTTGACCCGTAACTCGTATTTGCCATAATCAATCTCAGGTATCGCAAAATATTCACCATATTTTTCTAATTAAAAAACCACCACAAACTATGAAATTTTACATTTCGGATGCCTTACAGCACACTACCGCCTCTAGCGGCGAATTCATATGCGGTAGCCCTCATTGCAATTGTCATTGTATCTACGTTATTTATATCTACATTCAAGCTCAAATTGGCGCGTCAATGGGCTTGTTTATGTTTCTAACATCACTTTCGTAATTTTCAGTGACCCATAAGCCAAATGCCAAAACAATTAACAATGATTGGATACTGTTGGCGTTGCTGTACCCAAAGCGCAGTCGCACAGTGAGCTTGTCAACCTCAGTCGCTCTAGCACACAGCTTTACCGCTAGCACATATTCGTACGGGTGGCTTAGACGTGTGCATTAGTAAAAGTTTTGCCTGGCGTCATGGAATAGCACAGGGATCGCCAATCTTTTTAGATAAAAGAGGCAAATTCCGTAAAAATATCAATGCATGGGAACCTCAGAGAGCAAATAAGGTACATGGGGATAACTTTGACAATGGAGTAAATTTGAGAATGGAAAATATCTACTGAACTCATAGATAACCTCCACTAGATTGAGCCTATGAACGATTTAGTTCGGATCAAAAGTCACCACAGTTGGCGGTAAGTGCGGGCTGCGGGGAGGTTGGTAACAGCGCTGCGATTGGCAGTTTCAAAAAGCGCGCGAATACGCTGCAAAATGGCGCGCCGGCATAGTGATGGGACACGTTGTTTATTAGCGGTTTTTTTCGGGCACTGCAATTTATTTTAGGTAAATTATTTTAGATGATGTATATGTCTGTTGAATTGGTATTACGAGTAGAATAATATTTTCTAGGCATGTAAACAACGAACCTTTGCTATTATATATTATATAAAATCGCGTAGTATATTAAGATTGCAGCAGCTATTTCATTTTGATTCCTGTATATATATGTATATATTGTTTATTATACATAGCGTAATATACAACTAGAGCACTGGTGAGTATTAATTAAATAACTGTAAAAGGAATAAATTAGTGGCTTATAAATAAAAGAAGAAACTGACTGATTGATTGACTAACTGACTGACTGACATATCAATGCACAGCCCAAACCGCTGGTTCTAGAGATTCCAAATTTGGCACGTAGGTTACTTATAAGGTCAAGGATTTCGAGATCCCTTATACCTCTTCGAAGTTCAGCAGCGGGTCCACTACCAGTAGTGGAAAAGGTTCACCAGTCTCTAGAGACTAGTCCTGTTTGCCCACCAAGACGATAAAAAAAAAACCCAAATATCATGGCACCATCTTTAACCAACTTCGAGATCCCTTATACTCCTTCGAAGTCCAGCGTTATATCCACTTCGCGACACTAGGCCTAGTTGCCGACCAAGACGATACGAAAAACTCTAATTGCAATGGCTCTGCTTCTAAATCCTTTATACTTCTTCGAAATTCAGTATTGGGTCCGTCTTATGTCAGTAGTCCTAATTGCTAAAGGAAATCCATCACCACTAAACTAATTATATTACTACTACGAGTATATAGACTTCATAATAAAATAAGACAACAACAAAACTACAATGAGAACAAACTAACTAAATATTCCTTCCCATACAACTACTGATTTGTATAGCGTATAAAATAAAACGAGATAAAAAAAACACTACACTATTACCATCTTCCACCTCCTTATACGAAGATCTACTTATGATTCAGATAATAAAAGAACATTGTCTACGTCAAAACTGACATTCAATATAAAAAAATAAAACTAATTGATTATGTTATCAATAGAATTTTAATAAGTATTAAAATCATATGGTAAAATACGGATGAACCGATAATTAAATGAAATCGGAACCGAACATCACTGGCACATCACTAGCCCGCGCATGTGATGTCATCAGAAAGAGAAAGTATATTGGCATTTGAGGTGGTTGGAAAGGAACAAGCACACTTCACTACGCCTTGTGGGCCTTGTGGGCCAGTGTAAAATGATCCCCGCCGGGCAGAATTAAATGTGTATTTGTATATATTTAACTTATTTGTGATGTGTTATCCCGCCATTCTTTCGACTTGTAGTTCGGGAGTCGTTCCCACACCACTTTACGGAATAAAAACCCATGCCGACGGTTAATCAAAACCAATTTTTAGATTTTTTTTGTGCCACGTACGTATAGGTCATGAACCTGGACGAGACTGACTGAGCGGCGTGGGGCGGGGCAGTTTATTACGGGGAACATCCCCACATGTGTGACGCGCGCGCTTCGCCCTATAAGCTCTATCTAGTGGAGGTTATCTATGACTGAACTGTAAGCACTTCAACAATCCTTACGCCCCTGCAACGCTCACCAGGCGTGTCGGTAGATGCTGCTAAATTAGTGCTTCTAGTTTAGTAGATATTTGCCATTTTCAAAGTTATCCCAATGCGCCTTACCTGTTTCAGGGTTTCACTAAATTTTCGAGGAGACCCCGAAACGCAACTGGCTCTTCAAAGAGTAAGCCGCGGTTTACAAAGTACCGAGCCTTGACTAGAACAACTTGCTGCAAAGTCTCGGGACGCGAAACCTGACTCATTCGTGTGCGAGTTAGAAAAAGGGGGTAGATTCTCTGTGGCAGTTGTTGGCGCTGGTTAGCGGCCTCGACGCTCGCTCCGGCCATAGAATAATTAGTACTTACGTACAGAAGGTTTTCTGTCTAACCGAACCGATGTTTGACAGCTATTCATGGCATTTCGCTGGCTCACGCTGGCCGCATAGCACGTGCTCTTTCGCTCCTAACGCGACAGGGTATCTGGACACCACGGAGGTGAGCCAGGTCCGAGTTTAGCCGAAACGGCAAGAGGAACCGGAATGGCCCGGTCGGCCGCGAACTGTCCTGTACCGACCTCGTCCTGCGGCAGCTGGCTCTTGTACTCGTCCATCTTGGTCTCGGTGTCGTGTAAAACGCCCTCGGCCTGGTTGGCAGCCTCGACGCGTTCTCGCCGTCCCTTGTCGGCGGCAGCGAACTGCTCCGCCGCCTTCACCATGTTCTCGATCTCGTCCTTGGAAAGGCCGCCGGATGATTGGATCACGACTGTACAAAAAAAAAAGAGTCATAAGTGGTTCGTTTACAAAAGATTTGTCTCTTTAGTCTGTGAAATAAATTAGTATTGTTTTAAGGTCAGATTAGGTTTGTATTGGGGAGAATAATCCAGAAGAACATAGGCCCAACTGGTGAATATATCCCAAGTTCCTCTTGCACCAACCGATCTTAGCGAATCTACGCAGTCACATAAAGATTGCCATGTTTGTATTTCGTGCAACATCGTATTTTGGCCTTTTATCCGCTACACTAACTACTAAGCGAGGCAACTCTGCTGCTCTCAAAGTAATAACAATAATGAATAACATTTCTTCACTACATAGTATAAAACAGTCGCTTTCTCTGTCCCTATGTCCCTATATCCCTATGTATGCTTAAATCATTAAAACTACGCAACGGATTTTGATGCGGTTTTTTTTAATAAATAGAGTGACTCAAGGGGAAGGTTTATATGTATAATACATGCATCAGTATTGCACCCGTACGAAGGCGGGGCGGGTCGCTAGTTATTGATACAACAGAGGTCCATCGATTCGCAATTAAAATGCCGTTCGGTCTTTTTTCACCCCGGCGACTTTTCACTCACTCTGTTGTTCCTTGCCGGTGCCCTTGTCGCGCGCGGACACGTGCACGATGCCGTTGGCGTCGATGTCGAAGGTGACCTCGACCTGCGGCACGCCCCGCGGCGCGGGCGGGATGCCCACGAGTGAGAACTGCCCGAGGAGTTTGTTGTCGGCGGCCATCTCGCGCTCGCCCTGGTGGACTTTGATCTCCACTTGGGTTTGGCCGTCGGCCGCTGGAATTAATATTCATTGTCTTTATCAGAAAAAAATAAGGGCTAAGTGTGATAAGCGACACCCAGTGGCGCCGACGTAGAATCACTAAGGTAAAGATTTACCAATAGTTACAAGTAAACGAAGTGGTTCGGGCCATAGGCGCTAAATGTTGGTATGTACGCTCTGCTTCGCGGACTAAGAGACCCGCGCTCGTCTCTCAAAAAAATAGCCACCGTTAAGACTGGCTATCTTTGTAATAAGACCATATGAAGACGCCAGCAAATTAGTATTGATTTAAGGTCAGATTAGGTTTGTAAATACCGTTAAGACTGACTATCTTTGTAAAATAAGACCATATGAAGACGCCTCATACTTTAATAAAAAAAAACAACATTTTCGTTCACGTCTCCACGAAAACTATTTAGTATTTAAGTTAGATTTTATAGTGTTTCTAATCGTCTAAATATGTGTTTGTGATAGTCAGAAACTCGTTCTATTATACAGCATGACCATATTATAAGCAGGCTAGAAGTCCATTTGGCGTTTTTCCATTTGTGTATAAGAACACCCTCATCCACAGCTGTGACACTAGTGATACTCACCGGTAGAGAACACCTGGCTCTTCTTAGTAGGTATAGTGGTGTTCCTAGTAATGAGCTTCGTGAATACGCCTCCCAGCGTCTCAATACCCAGGGACAACGGAGTGACATCCAGCAGTAGGATATCAGTGACATCACCAGCGAGGACACCACCTTGAATTAAAATCAAATATTTATTCTAAAAAGCCTCATTTAATTTATTTTTCTTGTGTTTAGAGTACAGATTATATACTAATACAGATATTATAGTAGTTTTGGTAATATTAGTGTAGTTGGAACCGTAGTCCCAACATTCAAGTTTTCCCTCTGGGTTGGAAGGTCAGATCAGATGGCAGTCGTTTCTCGCTTTCGTAAAACCAGTTCCTACGCGAAATCTTGGGATTAGGTGTCAAAGCGGGGTCACAGAATGATTAATAGTACTTACGTACAGAAGGTCTTCTGTCTAACAAAGCCAATGTTTGACAGCTAATCATGGCATTCCGCTCGAACGCGCCCGCCGCACAGCACTTGCTCTTTCGTTCCTACCGCGATAGTGTATCTGGGCACAACGGAGGTGTGGCAGAGCCGAGTTTAGTCGGAGCGGCAAGAGGTACAGGCCTGGCGGGGTCCGCTCGGGGTACTAGGACACAGACAGGAAAACGCTGGGATGATACCTTGTACCGCGGCGCCGACGGCGACAGCCTCATCGGGGTTGACGGCGCGGGACGGCGCGCGCCCGAAGATCTCTTGGACGGTTGATTGGACCTGAAATAAAAAATATACTTCTTGAAAAACACGAAATTCTAGTAGTAAGATATCCAAGATCATCATCATCAGATGCTGAGAGAGAGATATCCAGTATCATACGTAACCATAGGCCTCCTCTCATATGTCCCTCTCTGTGCGGTTTGGGGACTTCACATACATCTCTGACTTTTTATGCCAGTTTCCTCATGATTTTTTGCTTCACCGAAAAGTTAATGGTAAATATCAAATGATATTCTGAAGCAAAGTTTGAAAAACTCATTTGTACGAAAAACGCCTGAGCTACTGTAGCCACTATGCAGCTTACCTGTAGTAAGATATGATATTAACGCATACAAAAACGTAATGAGAGTTACCGCGGAATTTCCTATTTAATATACTGTTTTGTTTCATTTGTATTGGGGAAAATAATCCAGAAGAACATAGATCCAACTGGTGAATATAGCCCAATTTTCTCTAGCACCAGTCTCTGACAGCCTAGACATTCAGGAGGGACTGCCATCGGCTTTGTGCATTTGGTGCAAATTAATATTAGTATTGAACTTAGGGCGAGTTGCACTTTTGGTCACAGACCGATCAAGGTTAAATATGGCTTCCGGCAGCTGTAATCCCATATACCTTGTTTTTTTAGCATTAGGAAGAATGACAGAGAACGACTTACGAGATTTTTTTATCAGGCACGTTCTGTGGTAAGTGTCCAATAAAATATCAATAAATAATTTCGTTTCATTCATCTAAAAGATGTACAGTAAAAAACCCGAAGAGGCAGCGATTATAAGAAGTCTGTTTGGGTTTAAAAAAGTAATTTGTCATAGTCCCTAACTGACAATTATTCTGATCTTTCGTGCGAATAATGCGAATTCAATGAGTGTGCGTTTACGATCAGTACATATATGTTTACCTAATTTCTAATCTTAAAAAACAAGGTATAGAAACTGGTTTAAACTTTCTATACAATCAGAGTTTAACAAACACAGCTTATGATTAGACTGTTTGGTGAAACCCACCCGAAGGGAGAATTACATACGAGCTGCTGACGATAAACCTCCTTAGGCGGGTAGCTTGTATACATCAGTCATATCAAATAGTTTGAGGCACACAAAAAGTTAACTATTATAAGTACAACAAATGATGTCTTTTCTGTCTTATTTCATTTTATATACGACCATCTCGCTCGGTAGTTGTATTATTAGATGGTCTACTCTTAGTTTCGAGGTACACTTGATCAGGCGCCGTATTATGGTCACAGTTATCGGGTGATAAACGACAAGATAAAGCATCTGTCACTTTCTATCGAGTGGTATCAGAAAGTGAGCGATACTTTATATACAGGGTGTCCCACGGCTATGCCACATGGAGGGAAAGTACCTTGAATATTGTAGATGGAACATTTTACTGAAAGAAGACATTATTTTAATTTTAAAAACAATTTAAACTGCATTCACAGATATTTAAATAATAATTAAACCGTGAACCGGGAATCGAACCCGTTACACAAGAAAAATAATTACGCTGCAGCTTTATCATACCAATCGAAAGGCTTCATCATATGGATTATTTTTTGCTAAATAACATAGTATCAGAAATAAAAGGAAGACCATGAATTTTAACATTTTTAATACAAAATTAATCAATTGATCACGTGTAAAGGGTTCGATTCCCGGTTCAACCACAAAATTATTTAAATATCTGTGAATTCAGTTTAAATTATTTTTTAAATTCAAATAATGTCTTTTTTCAGTAAAATGTTCCATCTACAATATTCAAGGTACTTTCCCTCCATGTGGCATAGCCGTGGGACACCTTGTATATACCCCCAGATCTCCCACCAGAGATTCCAGCTTGGGCCATGTCCTCTGAAAATGCTCCTCACCTTGGGCATTCTGGTCATGCCTCCAACCAGAAGCACCTCGCCGATATCAGAGCGCTGGACCTCAGCGTCCTGGAGCGCGCGCTGGCACGGCGCTATGGTGCGCTTGATAAGGTCTCCCACCAGAGACTCCAGCTTGGAGCGGGTCATCTGAAAACAGGATAGTGTTATTTCTGATGCAATTTTTTTTTGTACAAGCTTACGGCCTGACTCATGTTAAGAAGACGTCGTAGCCATGGACGCTTGGGTGATTCTCTCGCTGAAACGCTCGTTTCTAAAGTCATTCTTGACGCACGATTATCAACACAAAGTTAGGACAACTAGAGAAAATCAAACCCAATATTTGTTTACACTTTTTACATAAGTTGATGTTGATCTGATCATCGTCTCCTTCGACAATATTTATGAAACGACAAAAAGTAACCTATTCTATCATGGCTATGGTATCCTGTAAGTAATTCAATTACACAGATAAAATGTAACGAATATCTTTTGATCCGCCCAAATATAGTATAAGAGCGGAAGGTTTTGTTCCGTATTGATGTAGCACTGTTACATAACAATCAAACGTATGAGGACAGTTTGAGAGCCTAAAATACAGTGCAATGTTCGACCATTGACAGGCCCTAATGTATAGCAGATGAAGTGGCAGCTCTAGGCACTTTGGTGTGCCTAACTAAAAGAACCATAAATTTTGAAGACGACACCCTGAAACGGGGCTAGCCTTGTAATGCCCTGCATCAGGGGCGGCCCACTCCGTGATTGCGTCGCGCCGCTACAAGTACAGTCGCGAACCGGAATTGTTCAGGCACTTGTCACTGTCCGCAATTTAGCCGTGTAATGCATAACCGATTATACACGATAATAAAAAAATAATAAATAAATATTTGTGGACAATCTTACACAAATCAACCTAGTCCCAAACTAAGCAAAGCTTGTACTATGATAAATAGATACTTAAATACCTAGAAAACATCCAAGACTCAGGAACAAATATTCGTGGTCATCACACAAATAAATGCCCTGACCGGGATTCGAACCCAGGACCTACAGCTTCGTAGGCAGGGTCACTACCAACTAGGCTAAAGCTGTCGTCAAACGACGATGACGCGTCAGTCCCGATTTGCATTACACGTGTAATTTGCAAAGATTGACAAGTGGCTCACCAATCCCTGTTCGCCACGTTTAGGCACGTTTGGCATACCTAAACGGGGGATTTGTTAACGGTGGGCCTTCTGTACTAGCTTTTACTTATTCTGTGCCACCATGTACATTTTTGTTAAGTAAAATTTGTATCATGTTACATAGGAACCTAATTCAACCACCAAGAGAGATTAAAGAGTTGAATTCCTTTTGTTCCTAAAATGAAGGAAAAAAAAATGTGTCATGAAAAGATTAAGTTGTAACTGAGTGTACTGCTTACGAGGCTACGGCTCACGACTCACGCTGACTCTGAGCACTCTTCCTACGTCATTCTATAGTTTTATTTAAAATCTACAGTTTTATCAGAGTAGGTTGGCTTGAAGTACTAGTGAATGTTGCAAACGCGTGGCGAATGCACTCATGCTGAAGAACTCCCGAAGAGTTCTAAACATGTCACCCGGTTTAACCGTTTAGTAAAACCGTTTTAAGAGACCTTAAAAGTTTTAAAATGTTTTGATTTGAAATTGTGACAAAAGTATGGATAATACTAATAAACTGATTAAAGGATACGATGACTGTATAGAAGTTTTAGATAGTGACATAGTCATTTCTAAATTTTATTGTCCATACTAGAATTTAAGCGGAAAAAAGGCGTTTCTCGTTTGAAAATGGTCGTTTTGGAGTGATGTTTGAAACGATATTTCTTAATTAAAAATCCATAAAATACATTTAAACTTCATGAAATTCGGTCGTAATAGATAGTAACACTGAGAAAATGTCAAGATACGTGTAAATCCAAACAGAAAATGGCCTAAACAGATGAGCCTTTTTTAACTCATAAGGGCTCTTAAACATTATTAAATTTTTTAAATTCAAATACCTTGAGGTTCATGTGCTTAGGTCCGGAGGCGTCCATGGTAAGGTAAGGCAGGTTGATGTCCGTCTGCAAGGAGCCGGACAGCTCGATCTTGGCTTTCTCCGCCGCCTCCTTTAGCCGCTGCATGGCCATCGCATCGTTGCGGAGGTTGATGCCTTGCTGTAAATAAATACATTGTTATTTGTTTGCTATAGGGTCAATTCCATCAAGTAAGGATAAGACTGGAGCCGGCAATACACACATACAAAGATGTGCGAAAGAGATGCAAGCATGGACACCGACACACATGGGAACGAGATACAGTATGTCATTTCCTGTCTATACCGAGACGTCATTAATTTGAATGCATTAGCCTATTGGCTTCATTTAAATTTGGCGCCAATGTATACATATAGCATGACTAATTATGAGATGTCAGAATTGTGCTACATCCATATCAGTTTTCTGATACATCTCAATTTAGTCAGCCTATCATAAGTCCGTCCCCCTTGGTGATTCGCTAATCCACTTTCTACGGTCTATTCAGAGATACGACGACCACAGAATACATTGTCATTATAAGGCGAGAATTTATATGAAAATAAATAGTTTTATTCACACGGACCACAAATTCGGTCAAATTTGACATCCTGGTCGGTCGAATTGGAGCGTGGACCGTTACACTATTCACACATCACCACTGCTTCACCAATTTTTACCGCTGGGTTGTGATGTGGATGTGGTGCGTGTGAATATACCCTTAGTAGAGACTTCCGCTTGTAACATTAGTTACAATTCATTATGCAATTGGAAACCTTAAGTTTTTTGAATGTACAAAATCATAGATGTAACTGCCACATTTGACAGTTGGCTGTCAAGTTGATGTTTTTTTTTATTTCGCGGCAGACCAAGGCACTATCCTATTAATCCCTTCAAACGTATGTCAAAGATTAGACGCAAAAATATATTTAAAAAACTAACCAAATAAAAAAAAAACCGGCAACAGTTTTAAACTCTATAATAGTCTACTATCAATAAAAAATAAAATACGGCCCACTACAAAAAACTTTAGGTTCCCAACAAAACCATGAACATAATTTATTCTTACGTCCATAAGTGTTACACAAATTTCATGTAACACATTCGTGGATTTCACCTCGAACACTCCCTCCTTCTGGATCTCCGGCCGTTTACAGCTCAGTCTGTCCCTCTTCACATTACAGCTACCAATGCTAGAGCGACAGGGACAGTACTCACGTCGCGTTTGAACTCGTCCACGAGGAAGTTGACGATGACGTTGTCGAAGTCCTCACCACCGAGCAGGGTGTCTCCGTTGGTGGACTTCACCTCGAACACTCCCTTCTGGATCTCCAGGACGGAGATATCGAAAGTACCGCCGCCCAAATCGTATACGGCGATACTGTAACAAATCAGATATTTATTTGCATCAGCCAACAAGCAAGGCCCATTTACATTTATATACCTAAACTAACCTTACAGACTAACGTACAGTCAAGGGCATAAATATATATACGTTCCCAAAGCGACAAAAATATCTGTACTATCTGTTAGCCAAAAATATCCATACAACAATTTCGATCAGAAACATGTGAACATTAATAGAGTCATTAAATTGTGTACGCTAATACATTCATAAATATGCGTACAATTACAGACAAATATATGGAGACAAACACGGACACAGAGTATCTATGCATATGTTTTTCATATACATGCGAACGTATTAGCGTACACAATTTAATGACTCGATTAATGTTCAAATATTTCTGATCGAAATTGTTGTATGGATACTTTCGGCTAACAGATAGTACAGATATCTTTGTCGCTTTGGGAACGTATATATATTTATGCCGGTTTTGGTGGTTTTTCAAGGATAATTCTTTATCACGTGAATCGATTTAAAACATTTTTTTTTATTTGAAAAATCTACTTTCAGCATAATCGCGTTGGAATTTGTAAAACAAAAACACATGCAAGTATAGAAAAGTTTTTGATGATAAAAAAAAGAAAAACTAGATAAAGCTATAGATGTATTGTTTTCTGTAAAATATACATTGATATTAATGTTATGTAATAATTCCATATTTTTTCCTAAGTAAACTTCGGGGATAAGGGGGAGCGGGGAACGGTATTTTTTGAAAAATGCCTTGACGTAAAAAAAGATTAAAAATTGTTTCAGACTGTGTAACTCGAGCCTTTTCATATGACACACTACTTGACATATTCACGACTTTTAAATTTTGAACCACCCATCTGTGTTTATTCACGCAAAAAAAAATTGAAAAAAAAAACATGTTCTATGCATTTAGGTTACCTTTCTTTATAACGATACCAAATTTGAAATCGATATCAGTAGTTCTTGAGATAATTAGCGATCTGACAGACAGATAGACAGACCATAAGGGTTCCTTTTTTACCATTTTGGTATTGAACCCTAAAAAGCAATATAACAGTGTGGCTTCGCAGCATCATCAGCTCTACATACATACAAATCGTAGGGGCACCGGTATGGATGTGACTGTTACTGAAATTTGATCTGACATTTGGTCTAACGGAGCTTTATAAAACCCGGCCTAAAACTTCCAAATTGGGCTGTAAACTCGCTTTTTGGATGGAACGCTTTGGAATAACTCTGCAAAATCTAAAAATTTAAATTTAGTTATACTTCACACAGTACGCACGCGGAGTTTACCTTTAAGTAACTGTTACACTACTCGTAGAAATAAGTATGCATGTACATAATCTTAAGCATTGGTGTAAACATTTGTTGGTAAACCTTGATTAAATTAATAAAAAAGAATAAAAAGAAGTCAATTAATTTTCAGTATAGCACGACCCAAGGCATGTGGATTAATCAATAATAGTCTCTCACTCAACTACTTAAGAGCTTTGACGCGCGCCATATTAATTGTGTTCTCCTGTACGACTCACATTTTGTCGTCAGTCTTGTCCATGCCGTAAGCAAGCGCAGCGGCCGTCGGCTCGTTGATAACTCGCAGCACGTTCAGACCAGAGATCTGACCTGTAACATACACCAATCAATCAACATCTCTACCCCACCTCTTAGCAGTGTAGCTAGCATGGTTGTTTATATCGGACATATATAGCAGTCCCTCTCGCTCCATACTTGTTGGTAAGGGACGAATGCTGTATCCGGTATAAACGGGATGATTATGCTTGTTAGGCTTAGGCAGGCAGGCATTGTTACATTTGCACAATAATACATTATTGCCGTGACCGACAGGAGGCAATTGCAGGCTGAGTAGTTGTTTATTATAATACGAAGCCTGCAATTGCCATTATAATATAGAGCTTTTCTCAAATACGGGGGAAATAACACTAACTTTGAATTAAGATTTGATAAAGTAACCTTAAAACTTTTTCACTGAATAACAAGAATTATTTGAGACACATACAAAAAAGTCGCGTTTCCATCATAAAAATACGAGTAGAATTGGCTGAATACGAGCTGTGTAGTCTTTTAAGTGCCAGTTTCTACTTTAAAAAAAATTGGAACTCGACAAAGAAAGGAATTTATACATTTTCATTCCAGGTGGCCTACAATGTTTTTTGTTTTTGAATTGACCTTAAACTATAAACTTTACCTTGCAGTATGCAGCGAGTCAAATTAAGTTTGCGGGCCATTTTTGAGAACAGTAAGCGGCAATTACACTTCGTCGTTCGCCGCATGCTGCATGCGGCGACCGCAAAAGTGTAAAGATCACGTTAGTCGGCCGCATTCGGCCATCGAATTAGGTGAACGACGTAGTGTAATTGCTGCTGTATGTAGGTATGTATCTTGCTATCTTACCGGCGTCCTTGGTAGCCTGTCGCTGGGAATCATTGAAGTAAGCCGGTACAGTGATGACGGCGTTCTTGACGGAAGTGTTGAGGTACGCCTCAGCGGTTTCCTTCATCTTCATCAGCACGAAAGCACCGATCTGGCTGGGAGAGTACACTTTGCCGTCACTGCCTGTAAATAAAAAAACCGGTAAAGTGTGAGTCCGACTCGCGCACCGACGGTTCCGTACACAATGTGTACAGGTTCCAACCCTATTAATTCAGGAAAATCTCAACAACATGGTGTAGAAATTGAACACTATTCATATTTTTTCCTTGGTAAACTTCGGAGATAGAGGAGGGGGGGGGGGGAAGAGGACGGTATGTTTTTTACATTTACCCTCATAAATCGAAAAAAGTGAGAGTCGGACTCGCGCACGAAGAGTTCCGTACCATTATCTATAAAAACGGCAAAAAATCAAGTTTTGTTGCATGGGAACCCATTTTTTAGTATTTGTTGTTATAGCCCCGTTTTTTAGTATTTGTTGTAAATACAGAAATACATCATCTGTCAAAATTTCAACTGTCAACTATCACAATTCATGAGATAGTCTGGTGACAGATGGACGGACAGCCAGACAGACAGCGGAGTCTTAGTAATAGGGTCCCGTTTGACCGAAAGGTGAAGTTCCGTAACGGAACCCTAAAAAGGCAGTCATGAGCAGATAATTATACTACATTAGAATTAACTTATGTTGCTATAAGTATATTTGAATTATATCAACCTACCGTTTTGAAATAATAACATTTCTCATAATTAGTTATGATTGTTAAGCCACCAATAATAAATAAAGTGTTGCCACTATTATTTCTATTGATTGGTTAAAAAAAAAGAAGTAGAACATCACCTTGCACCCAAGCGTCTCCATTTGAAGCCTTCACAACCTTATAAGACAAATTCTTCATGTCCTTCTGGACCTCAGGATCGTCGAATCGGCGACCAATAAGTCGCTTGGTGGCGTAGAAAGTGTTGCCACTGTTGGTGACCGCCTGTCGCTTCGCCGGCATGCCGACGAGACGCTCGCCCTCCTTGCTGAATGCGACGTGGGAGGGGGTGGTGCGGGAGCCTTCGCTGTTCTCAACCACCTGTGAAAAACAACACAATGTGTTTTGTTCCTTTCTCATAAGTGTCAAAGAGAAACATTTTTTTCTTCTGAAATGGATTTTATGAACATTTATGTATGGGCTTGGTCACGGCGTGCGCGACTCGTTGAGTGCGCTCGCGCTGCGCACCGGTACGTGCGCTATCGCGCCGCTGTCGTCCTGATGGGACTTCTCTAAATCTTGATAATAAAACACTCATATATTAGGGGTCAATCAACTTTTCTTTGTTGTTATTCGGTCCCGTCAGCGAGGAGACGACAGTAACAGAGTTTCTTAGAAAAATGTCCATAATATGGACTTCAAGTATGCTCAACAGATGACCCATGTCCAAATAGATAGATGCTCATCGCTAAAACTCATGTTTGGTAAATGTAAACCCTATAAAATCACAGTTTTCAAGTGTGACTCAGAAGACGTAACCATGGTAACGAGCAACAAAGAATAGTTGATCCACCCTTAGCCACAATTCTGCATTTATTATTCTGACACCTTTTACCGTTTTTTCATGACCCCATAGATAGAAGACGAGCGCACATAGACAACAGTGGTCATAGACAAAATTTATCAAAATACTTTATTGCCACAACACGTCCAGAATAGGAACATTCAAATCTATACATTCTGACCGCGTCGCTCGCGCATCCCCGCTGCCCGCTGGCGACTAGTCCGCGGCCTAACAGGTTAGCGACGCCACACAGGCTGCGCGAAGCGAGCGACACGTTATCATACATACCGTCGCGCAGCGCGAGCGTTGCGCGTCCCGCTTGCGTGCGCCAGCTGTGTGATTTATTTATTTATTTGGGAAACAAACAGGCAAAAATATTACATCAAGTTAATATGCTAAGAATTAATAATTTACACAATGTGACACAAGAGAAACATGCATGTATTTAAAGAGTTACGATACCTACAGAGCATCATTCAAGACATAGCACTTAAATTGTTAGTTTTTTTTATTGCTTTTAATTATTATTATTTATTTATTTTTGTTTTTTTTTTTGATTGCAGAAACAAAATGTTGTGATGATAAATGGAATATATCAATATTAGAATAGTTGTCATTGTAACTTTTGCACGCTCTAGCTGTGAACCTATTTCATGCATATGTAGTGTGTCCTAAGTAGATTGAAAGTAAGTTGGTGGAACGAGTACGCCGATCGGGACATCGAAGCGATATTTTCAAACAAATGATCAAGCCTTAAGGCCCCTAGTACAGGGACCGGAACCGGTTACCCTAATCAGGGTTTTCCATAGGCTTATTTTAGAAGTGGTTTTAAAAACCCTATCCATATTGGTAACCCTATGATAAGGTTACCCTATTGATAGGGTTACCATATTGATCGAGTTAACTCAACTAACCACTAACCAAAATCAAAACCCTATCAATACGGTAAGCCTATCAATAGGGTTTTTAACCAGTTCCAAACAAAAGTGATCTTTACGCACACTTCAATTAGACTCATTTTTAGATAACCGTGGCTGGCAGGCAGCTTGGCACAGACGATAAGCTCGCTGTGAAACCACTCCCAGTAGAAACCAGTTTGATTTACCGAACACACTCCTTGTTTTTAATGCAAATAACTTTGTACTTTGAGTCCTTATGTTAGAATCGTATTTACTGTGCATGCAAGTATAGATTCCTAGCGGCGGCTTGGACGAGTCGGCCGCGAGCGTTTGTTTGTTTATTTTACATTTTGAACATCTATTTTTAACTTTCGGTGCAATGTCAGAAACAAATTTGATTTGTCATACATACTAGAATAGCTCTGTGAGCTGTATACCTCGCCTGTTTCTTTTTGTTTTTTATATATGAAACTTTATTGAAAATTTCCAAAATCACTCGATAAAAATTCTATATAAAAAATATTGAACCTGCTTACAATGTTTCACAAAAATCGGTTGACAAATGCTATCTGTTGAGGAGACCAACCCGAAATCTGGAAAGCTGAAGTGGAAGGAAACTCGGTCAATTCTGTCAAAAAAAATTGACGGTTCATATGACAGTCATTTATTTATTTAAATATTCCGAAATAATAATTCGTTTTGACAGTACTAATCGGAATCTTTACTATATACGAGTATTCCTACAGTTACAACTATTACTTATCCTACTACCTCGACCTATGGAAACAGCAAATACGCACGAACATAGAGTTGTTGAACCGCCCAATTCCGGGATTATAAAAAAGTTTTTTAAAAATCCGTGATTTTAGTAGTATATATCCTTATTCATATATTAATACTTGTATTTTTGTTAGCATATTAATTAGGCGCATATACGTATAGAGATTCATTACATTATTAGGCTGTGTAGGTACCTTACGGAAATTGTTAAAGCTTTGTTTATTTATACCAGCACGGCGTACATCTCATGTCGTTGTCGAAAAATTATGTAATGGCGTGTACAGGATGTTATAACACTACAAATGAGTTAACTAATCTATTGGCTAGTATAGAAATAAATACGTGATACATAAAACGTAAATGAAACAATTTGATTTGTATTTTATTTCGATACGTTTTCCATCTTATTCAATAGTATTGTATCCAAATCTGTCATTCAATGAAATTGATTATTTGCTAGTACACAGCAAATAGATGTTAAGAGGCCTTACATGTTTTAAAATATTTTGATTTAAAACTATGACAAAAGTATTGATAATAGCAATAAAGTGATTAAAGAATTAAAAGTGATTAAAAATTTAAGCAAAAAAAGCAGTTTTTACATTGAAAATGGTCGATTTGGAGTGATTTTTGGAACGATATTTGTTAATGACAAAACCAAGAAATACATTTAAAATTTATGAAATTAGTAGTGATCGACGTTTTGGTTGCCACACCGCGGGATATGAAGTAGAGATGGTAATATGGATACGCTACAAAACCGCAATACCAATTAAACTGTTCGAAAAAATGTTGTTAATATCTATAATTATGAAATAGTCGAAATTACATTGAGCAGTGTTGGATATAATAAGCATTACATATTTATATAACACGGAAAAAAAATTAAAAATGTAGGTATCCAATGAGTTATTTAGGTGTAACATATTTTTTTCCCAAGTACGTTTTTTTTTTTACTCAGTCATATCGGGATGTTGTTTGTTACATTTGGCACGTGTTACACATATTTACTACACTAATTAACGGTTGGACTTCACAATGGAAAACTTTTGTATTGTCATTGTGATTTAATACAAACTCCTTGGCTATCTAACTGTAGAAGTTTTTTACCTATTCATATTTCTTTTGAAGTTTTGCACCGCCTTAGTTGCCGCATATTACCTACTTGTACATAAATATGTCATCTGTAACTTGAACCACAGACGAATTTATACAACAGTAAAGATATTTATATTATGTAATGAAATCAAACAAAACTAACTTTTAAATACTCACTTTGTCCTAATTGTAATAATACGAATGCCGTGGTATATCCATACTAGCATAACGATTGAGGTCATTCACTCCGAATGGCATCTAAAACGCCGATAACTAGAAATTAGGTCGCAATAGCCCTGTTCTAGATAGTAACGGGGAGAAAATATCAAGATATGTGTTAATTCACACAAAAAGGGCCTCAATGGATGACCGATTATCAACTGATAAAAAATCTTAACATAATATTTTATCCCACACTGTGTTCAGCCCAGAAATGGGCATGCAAATATTAAATAAGAACATAAAATAAATTGGACATAATTTTAAGAAAAATCAAGCAAAGATTCGAAGTTTAAAATATTTATTGAAATTGGCAATATTCATTAAAAAATATAAAATTTGTCAAAATATGATAAACAATGAGCACTAACAAAAATAGGTAAAATATCGAACATATTTTTCTGTATTTGTGTTTGTAGTTTCATTTGACAACACAGCATTAATCATGACACATTATACAATCTACAAAGAAATAAACACTTATTAAAATACGTTATGCCTATAATTAATAACAAAAATGTGAAAATCTATTAAACATTTGTATCAGATTCTTTATAAATCTTAGGCATAGGTATTCATTGTTTGCTGTACCTGGCATTAGTAAAATGCTATTTAGTGTTGAGCGGCAAAAAAACAATGGGATAATCCTACCTGAAAGATAAGTTGTTCTATTTTTTTGGAGGTGTATTGAGCTTATTACAAAGAGATAAGACCAAAAGCACCAATGCATGTTGTAAAACCAAGGTTCTTTTGAATGAAACACCTGCACTTTTTTATTATCTATGTCATGTATTTTGTTTTGCACACGATAATGCCATTTAAAACACTTAATCCAATTTTGTTATGAACTCTCAGTAGGTATAAATTATTGTACGTTTTCTTTGCGCCAGTAAACATTTAGACAAGACAACACTTTATTTATCAGCACTATTGTCAATACATCGGAGCGGCAGCGAATTGATTGATCAGGTTAAGAGGGCTTTCAGATTACTTATATGTTTCTGGTTTCGATATATTATAGCTACTAGTTTGTTCAAGCATCAGAGTTGCTCACCCTCGCGCCGCGAAGGAAAATATGACAGCTTTTCGTAGTAGCTTCACTAAGCATAAGTATCTTTTTTTGTATTACTTTTTAGGTCTACTTTCATTATGTAAAAACAAGTCAAATATGAAGTCAAGATATTTTTTTGGTATCTCATTTAGAGTAAAGCAAAACATGAATTATTGCAATAAAAGTACCTACTTACCTACCTATTGTTGACATTACCAATCAATCAGTTAAAATTGCAAAATAATCGTATCTTCCTAATCTCTCACATTTTTCAATCGTATCTCTTATACGATACGTAATCGAAACTTACTTTTAATTTGTAACCTTCATAATCCCGGGATTGGGCGGTTTAGCAGCTCCATATTAGATGAGCATGCAATCAGCCTCAAAGATAACCGTGCCGAACCGTGCTTTTGTTCTAATATTCATTGATCTTTTACCGACTACTCGTACTCTGCAAGTATTTGTTTCTCTTTTTTCCAACGAAATAAATAGAAGTATGTATTAATTGTAAGTCTCTGTAATGTGTCAAACGTATCGTGTGATCTCCAGTAAAAAATATAAACTTCAACACACCGGTGCAATTAATTGAAATAGAAAATAATCGTTAGTAGTAATATTGATATATATATTTTTAATTCTAAGCATTAAGTAGTACCTATAGAAATAAGAACCTGTACTTGTGACTTGCATAAGGATCGATATGTCAGTAAAAGCAGGCCAAGCGTTACTCGTGCGCATGAGGGATTTCATTCATTCGACCTAAGTATCTCAAAAACTGTACAACATATCTTGATTAAACTAAAAATCGTTGAAATTAGTTCTTAATGCAAAGCATCTCATTTTTTTACAATTTTTAATATTCATAGTTTGGTAATTAGAGGGGTTCCGTTTTCGCTATTTCGTCTACGGAAACTACGGAACCCTAATAAAAAGCAGTGTAAAGGAGGAATATAGTCGTAAAATGAGAAGGTTTGCAGCGTTTTTTTTTAATTGGAGAAAGAAATAGGAGAAACATTTTAATTAAAAGTATACAAAATATTATTAACTTTATTCATTTTGTATTAAGCAGTAATGCTTCGAACGTAAACTACGAATTGAAATTAGAGAAATAATAATTTATAATTGCTCAGAGCCTTATTTTTTCTAATTTTCCTTAAATAAACTAATTAACAATAATATTATTTGATTTGTGAAACCTTTTTGTAATTAGATAACGTAATATTTATTAAAAATATATTATCTTTACATACGATACATACGTATATTTAAATAACAGAAATATATTATTGAATATTAATAATTCTTTCATTAACTGTACGAGGACCAGCCGAAAATTCACTTTAACCCAATGCGTCACCAGCTGACGTTAAGGTTACCATAACCCAATGAAAACCCTAAACAAAAACCCTATCGCGATAGGGTTTTAAGCTTAACCCTATTGCGAGTTAGGGTTAACACTTCAATAAGCTTACCTTTACAATACGGTAACCTCATGATAGGGTTAACCCTATCATAGGGTAAGCAAATTGATTGGGTTACCGAATCGATAGGCTTAAGCCTAAAGAAGGGTTTTCCGGTCCCTGCCCTAGTATTTAGAAAAGCATAACGTACAGCCCGCGTGGAGCCCGGTAAGAATACTCGTAGCACTTTCCCCTTTCTCCCCGCGGGTGTCGTAAGAGCCGACTATGGGAACCGGGTTGTTGTGGGCGATGGGTTCCTATCACTGCAATATCACATTTTCTCCATACAATCGCTAAATGTGGCACTGGAATTAAATTTCATGCGCTCCGCCTACCCCATTTGGAAATACAGGCGTGAGTTTATGTATGTAACGTATAGACATATTTATTCATATTCTTGACACTTTTACGTAAGGTATCAGGTAGTTTCACGAGAGTTGAGGTGAATGATTACACATACAGCTACAAGAGGTACAGATGACACAAAAAGTGAATGAATGATGAGTGAATGTAAATAAAAAGTTCAATGAAACTTTTTGGTCTATCTTACAATTCACTGTTGAACTTGCCATCGGTACGAAAAAATAATAGTAATTTCAAAATCCCGCTGTCGTTACATGACATATTGTTGTGTGCGTGACCTCAACTCTAGTGGTACTATCTATAAATAAGCTTTTTTTTTTAACCTGACTGTGGCTTTATAGGCCGGGCCATAAAGCGATAGGAGTGCGCGGTTGGAGAGTAGGCTGGGGAAAATCCAAGAGAAAACCTCCGGCGCGACCACGCGTGTGGATTGGACTATAAATAAGCATCAGAGGCCTTTTACAGGACCAGGTTCTATTCTAAATCTAATAGCCATCGGGAAAGTATGGATGACACTAACGTCATGAAACGCTGTAATAAATAATGTATTTAGTTGACAATTATCAATAACATAAATACATGGTTCTGTTGTTTTTTTACAATACTATTTACTTTTATCGGGATCGCGAATTCATCTCTAGATTCCGGAATTCCCGGAAATTACCGTTCACTTCTATAAGTAAAAAAAAAAAACACGGTAAACGACGGGTTTTTTGCATAAGCTAATAAGAAGCATCACTTCAGAGGTCAAATTCCAAAGTTTTACAACCACATAGGTAGAAACCTAAATTTTCGCTTCTCATTTTATCGCTTGTCGATTACACATTCTTGCGTAATAGATAGTAAAGTCAATTATCAGATACGTATTTTGCAGATGAATTGTTCAATGTGGGTTTTCTACTGATAAAATATAAAGGATAAGTATAACGGAGGCAAAGAATTATCTGTATCAAATTTTATAGAATTAAAAGTTTAATGTATGTGGCTTGTTTCAATCTGAAAAATCAAACTTAAGTTGAAATTACAAACAACCAAAACACACTAATATTCAGCGAAGAAATATTGCCCACATTATGGGCAATTTTGTACCAGAAACCACAATGGCTGTTCACTTATATAAAGGCCCCGCCACATTGAGCGCGGTAGCGGGGCGGTCAGTTTGAGCGGGGGCCCGAGCCGCGCAGTTCCAGCGCGGGCCGGTGGTGTGACATAGCTCATAACGTTCTGTGCATCCAGTTCAGATCACCGATCTACCGCGCTCAATGTGACTGAGCCTTAAGCTAAACAAATATATAATATTAAGGACAATAAATTTAAGAACACGTATGTTTACGAACTGATAGTTCACATTAGGGGCTTAATTTATTCTTTTGTGTCCGTCAATGTCAGTCCTGTTAAGTAAAGAAAATCAAAATTAAACAGAACTCCCGACACAAAACATGGCTAAGAACCATCTCCGCCATCAACATATTCGTTTTAAAAAAAACTGCACTCAAATCGGTTCATCCGTTAGGGAGCTACGATGCCACAGACAGACACACAGATACACATGTTAAACTTAAATATAACACCCCTCTTTTGCATTGCCCGTCGCGGGATAAAAACTAAATTATTCTTTCTTTCAACTATTATAAAACAGAACTAGCAAAAAGTGAACAAAGTAAAAAAAAAGTATCTAAATATAGCATTTAAAAAAAAGTACAAGCCGAATTTGCGCACCGTAAAGAAAAAATGTCTAGTTTCTTTCAAAAGGCTGTATCATATGTGATAATCCACATCGAAAGGGACCTTATGGCGGCCGGCACTTACGCCTTTATTGCCGCTGTTCCAATACAATAGTGAATAGGTGTAACGTAAGCGTACGTAACGTAAGTCGATGTGGATTATCACATATAATCAAGAAAAGGGTTAAAAAATTAATAAAAATGTAGCACGGTTTCTAGGAAAGCCAGCGGCCACAGGGCCGCGACTAGCTGGTTCCGCGCGTCGGTCTAGCACCGCTGCAAGAGCACGCCGCGCATAAGCGCGGGCGCTGATCGTCGGTGCCGAAATAAATAGAAAAAGCCGTCGGCGGGGTTTGAACCCGCGCGCTCGGCGTTGTATGGGATATTAGTCTGCTATGGTGACCGTTGGGCCACCTAGGAGGACTGTGATAGCAACGAAATTTAGCATGGTATTAACATGTTGCCTGTTCCGTATACAAAGGGCAAAACTTGCTAATCAAATCCTCTTGAATAGGGATGTTGAATCAAAATTTGACTACTCCAAAAGAAACACATATTTTTGCCTTGTTTCTTTTGGAGTAGTCTAATTTTGAGTTAACATCCCTATTTTCTCCTGTAACAGGAAATAGGGTAGTTTGTTTTGGGATTGAATGAAACGAAACAAATGCAACTCTATTTCAATTTTGAAAAATACTAATTCAATTGAAGTGAATTTGTCCTAGTAGCACTTTGAACCTCAGTAGGATAAGTTTTATATTGCCATTATTTAAAACCTTTTGTGCGCCAAGAATTGGACACAAATGACGCGCCGGTGACGTCACACCATCGCATAGGTCCAACGCGAAATTAAACCTTACGCAAACGCGCCTAGATCTACATTGCTTTGGCCAGGCTGTCGTCGACGTCCACTGCACGATTTTCCGATGCCGTGACTTGCCGTCTGTGGCGATGAAAGGGTTAATTTGTAATAGAGAGAAAAATGCAAGTGAATCCCAATTGAATTTGGCGTTCGTACACACACCCGCAGGGCCTCTATCTTTAAATAAGTCATCACTTGTTGTTCACTCGTCGCATTAGGCGGGCAGCAGTAAATAACATGTTTTGGTAGATACGTGACGCATCACTTGCCTTTACTTCATTGCAGTTTAAACGTAAACATGTAGTATATGCATAATTGACACATGAACAAGTATTTGGCGCAGTCATGCGAAGAGGATCTTGGCCACTTGCTGGCAATTGTCAATCAGTATTCTCTTTTCGCAAACAAAAGTCATTTAAGTACCGGGTAATATTCTAAATATATAAAAATAAAAAAACGTGTGCTCTTTGAAAATAGAAAAGTCATGGTTTGACTTAGTGTAATTTTCCCAATCTTCATACTAACAGAACATTTTTGATCTAATTTTACGCCTGTTAACCGATGGTAGTTTTTGACACTATAACCACATAAGTGTATACCTAAATTGAAGAATAAATAACCATGACATTGATGTTTCATTAAAAGTGATTGATTTGACTAACCCAGTTGGTATGTCGCATGTCGTAAGGGGGTAGCTGGAAGTGTTCGGAACTTAATGGAACTTTATGGGGTTATTTGGGGGTACACACACACAAACATACTGAGGCGCCTTTGAGCATGGGCATAAACCGACGTCCGGCTCGGGCCGCGGCACGCTCGGGCGAGGCACGTCCTGACTGAGGATCTGCCTCGCGAGGTTACTAGCTCAGTCAGTACCCAGCTATTGGTAAAGCGACTCAGTATTCCCAATTTAAACTTGTGAAATTACTTGTAGCTTCGTGAAACGAGCCCACTGAGCGGGACAAGAATCGCGTGACGAGACTTGGCGGCATGTTGTGCCAGACCACTTGGTATTCGAAACTGTTAGATTTTAAGTCATTTTGGGAAATTGTATAAAATTCTACAATAAAATTCTAAGACACATTACTGAACATACGGATTCTAAACTTAAGTCTGTCATGAAACAGACACTTATTTCAAAAGCATATTTATAAGATAAACAATTATATCATGGATAGGGATGTTTGGCAGTGATAGCGTACCGCACAAGTAATCTAACACAGAAATATTTTGTCCTTAATATTAAAAAAATATGTATGTATGTTTATATTGTAACATTTGAATTCTGTAGTATTATGATACTGTTATTTTATATAAATTGTATATTGTTTTGAAAAAATGACATCTTGCCGAGTTTCTTACGCCGGTTCTTCTCGAGGCAGAGGTTTATTTTATGAACCGGTGGTAGTTTTTTGACATTCATAAGTGCATGTAACATGCCTAAATTGAAGAATAAATGATTTCATTTCGTAAGAAATGAAATTCCGAAGAACTTACCTTAGGTGTTTTGCCTTCCATGACCGCCACACAGGAGTTGGTGGTACCAAGGTCAATACCGATGACAGCACCCCGGACTCCATCAGACCTGTGAATACATTTGATCGTTTTTCAATATACCAGCCTTGACCTGGACCCTTGATGTTTTTTGAGTAACTTTTGACAGTCATGCAATAGCATCTTTACTACTGCTAAGCAGCAATATTTTAGAGAGGTGATACTGAATTTTAAAAAAATACCCCACTTAGTGCACTTCTATATCCCTTGAACTCCTTGATGAATATGTTCCAAATTCAGTAGTTTAAGATATGGATATCTTACTTTACAGTGGAATCTGGATAAAGCGACAGTCAAGGGAATGGTGATATGGCATTGCACTAACAGAACATCCCATAAACGGACGGATTTACTATGAGAATGTTAGGTATGAAATCTAATGCGTGGTGATTTGCAAATCCTTAAAAGCGGTAAAATTTTATATGCGGAGTCATTATAAGCGGATTCTACTGTATATGTATAGAAAATAGATATTACCAGCAGTATAACGGTCCTATAATTGCCAATCAATTGTTGCATGTTGCAATGGGTATGTGTCCAGAAAGATTCCTTGAAACTGTGTTATTTTTTTTATAGATAGGACACTTCTCCATACATTTGCTTTGATAAAAACAATTCAAACCCATACACCAGAGGCTACCCTGCTCAAACCACCCACAGAACCATGGCCGATATTCAATGTGCTTCATGATACAAATAGCCCTTACCAAGTTATCACCACAGAGGACTTTGGTCATGAATAAAATGGGTTTGTCGTTTTTTTTAATAAGTACAACCACATCATATATATACATTTCACTTAAAGCTAGTAATTTAGGAGGCATTTATTCTGATATATACAACAATTACGGAAGTACATAACATTGGCTATGCATGTTGCAGTGAGATCAATTAAAGTTATGTTGTCTCTCTCACAAATGCAAATGTGAAAGCGACAAATAAAGACTAAGTTCTAAGGGCATTTTAGTAGAAATAGGTTGGCAACAACGCATGTTGTCAAAGTGGTGTGTCTATAGATTTAGTGTAGGATACATTCATACATAGCACATTCATAATATGATGTATTAAGAGAAATCATGATACAATCTTTTATAACTTTGGCACTGCTACCAGTACTTTCATGTATTCATTTTACGAAACCATGACACTATTGAAGTTATAATTTAAGTTAAAGCTAAGATTTATGGCGTTAAAGAGTGTTAGGTTATGACGAAATTATTACAATATAATAGGTACTGGAACTTACTTGTTTCTGTACTGTGCTGCATGTCGCTGATAAATGGGAACTGTGGGGGCTGCGCTCTGAAATTACAAGAAATAAAGGAAATATGAAAAGGAATCGTAGATTTAATATCTCCATGTGCCTCCTGCGGACCGGTGAAAATATCAAGGAAATGAACAAGTGGGAAACGCAATCGAAAGATAAATATAATTATGAATATTTAGTTGACATTTTAAGACTTATGACAAACGATTTTCTTTCGTTTTCGAAACTAAAATGGTCACTTACACTTTTCAGGATCGAGCTGAAGTTTCTCTGTGTGTAGAAATCTGTACCGATGCCGGAACACTCCAAAGCCTTTCGGCCGACCACCCGCGTAGCGCACAACATTTTTACTAATTTTTAGCAACTGTTTAATTTATTTCTGGTTTAATTCGCTTCAGACAGAACATGTGGGTGACGCAACTTCATGAAAGAACGTTTTTACTTTTTTTTCGGCATCCAATATTCTTGCCACATGTAAAATGATGTGCGCTATAGAATATTCTCGTTTAAAAATCAAACGAGGTTAGTTCTCTTTGGGTATATAGTAAACATCACAAACACTTGTGATTGGTTGAAAAGACATGACATCACAAATATGAGCCAATCAAAGGCAAGAAGAAAATTAACGGTGATTAGCGCGTAATAGACAACATGCTAACTGTTACGTAAGAGCTTCGATGGAATAAATAGTATAAGCTAATTTAAATAAACGAAAATTGCAATCATTAGCAATTTTATCGCGTATCCTTTTTCTCTTTTCATTATCAATATTTAATATTGATGTATTTCAGTTTATGAAAACGAGTTCATTATAGCGCCCTCTCATGACGAGTAGTTATAACTTTCTTACAATGACAAACGATGCAAAAATACTTAATACCTGTTTTGATGTACAATTTGTAATTAGCTATTTATTTTATATGATACCCATTAACCGATTTGATTGCCATTACCTGCATCATTGTTATATGATTCATGTGGTGGCAAACAAATCCTAGTACGTAGCTTCCGCGTGTGAGGGTGAATGGCTGCATACCTATATCACTTGATTTGGCCCTCAACAGGGCCATCTTTCCCATTGGGCACTATGGGCACTTGCCCAGGGCCCCGCGATCGATAGGGGCCCCCTAGTTCCTGCCAGATCACCAAACGATAACCAATATTTATTACCGAAAAATATTTTGATCAAAAAATCAAAGATAATGACCTAAGTACTTGCTCATAGCTTTTAGGTACATGCGCGAATCTATGATTATCGGAAAATTTTACCAGTTCCTTTTTGACACATCACAACACCCATATAAAGTAAATCCGCATTGCACATCGAATCAATGAATAAAATCAAGTATTGATATTAGAGCTTCATGAGTAGTTAGGAAGTTGTAATGTAAACGCGTTTTAGAGGAGCAATCAAAAATGAATCTATATTTTTTTCTATCACTGATGCGTAGTAATTTATGACAATAATTCATCATTAAAACAGTTACGTACTATATCTTTTACTTTTAAATATACTGTAGTGACTAAATCATTCGTCTCGATTTACATGTTATTTCCGACTTATGGAAATAACTTATGGATCGATCATAAGAATACATTTTTAGCCGTAATAAATTACGTGTACGTGATAATCATTCACCATTCATTAATAATTGCTAATTAAAACAATCGATTCTTCTTACCCTCATCACTTCAAATCAAACGCCAATTCAAAACTGTCAAAAAGGAACTGGTCAAAATATCCGACAATATATTCTCACTCACTCGGAAATGCTCGGAAGTCAACTTTTCCGATTTCAGTTTGTTTAGATAGTTTACTCGTATTATGAATATTATAGAGATGTCGTCGGGAATGGTATAATGATGGGATTGGTATACTATATATCTCTCGGACAAAGAATCCGGGTCGGTAAAATACTGTCATATTTCCTAAAATGTACAAACTTGTACAGTTTTTGACCGAGTGAAACGAAGGTCTCTACTTCAGCTTCGACAAAAATGCTTTCGTATGTCCAGGTTCCGGATTTCCGTTTGTTCTTGTCTACAGGTCGCAATTCTCAACCAATTCTTGTGAAATTTCGTGAGCAGGTTCGATAGTTACATATACAGATTTTTTTGTCGAGACGGTTCATGGAAATTTCCAAAAACATTTTTTTATCAATGATTTTGTAAGTTTCTGCGGGCGAATTTCGGTTTGTTCTCGTCTACAGCTCGCATTTCTCAACCGATTCTCGTGAATTTTTGTGAGCTGGTTGGATAAATATTACAGATTTTTTTTGTCGAATAAGTTTTTTGAAAATATAAAAAAATATTTGATTAACGGTTTGTTATCCTCTACAGGTCGCATTTCGCAAACGATTCTCGTGAAATTTTGTGAGCAGGTCCGTTAATTATATAGATTTTTTTTTGTCGAGTCAGGTTTGGAAATTTTCAAGAACAATTTTTATTTCAAAGATTTTGTAAGTTTCTATGGCCCAATTTCGGTTTGTTGTCCTCTACAGGTCGCATTTCTCAACCGCTTCTCGTGAAATTTTTTTAGCAGGTTCAATATTCAAAATTGATTTTTGACCTCGAGTTTGTTTAGTTTTAAGAAAAATCATTAGTCAATAATACCACCGAGCTGATCTGATGAAGATAGAAGGTGGCCATAGCAACTCCTACACTACACAAAATACACTAGTCGTGTTTGGACTTATTAGAACAGTTTCAACGACTAGTTGATGACTGTGAAAAGAAGTATATTCGGCAATAAAAGTTTGTACCAAAAATGATTTTTTTGCAGAATCATAAACACTATAACCTGTGAATACTAAAAGTATCACTTTTATAGATTATATCATACTCTGTGAGCTGTAGACCTCGCGACTTTTTTTGAAAATTCTACTAACTGGGCTCGACAAAAAGATCCTATGTAATTATAGAACTTGCCCACGAAATTTCATGAGAACCTATTAAGAAATGCGCGACATGTACTTAGAGGAGAACAACCGGAAATCCGGAAATCGGGACATAGAAAGCATTTTTGCCGAAGTTGAAGCAAAGAACTTCGTTTCACTCGGTCAATAAAAATAAATGTAGAACCACTTTCTTTGTCTAAGATTCTAACAAAATAGTGATCTGTCAAGGGTATATAGGGGCCCCATTACCCTAATGTGCCCAGGGCCTCCAATTGGTTAAAGACGGCCCTGGCCCTCAACTGTAATCTTTATTTTATTTTAATTTGAAATATTAATTTTAGTTTTGATTACTTTATTTTTTATTTTAATGTTAATTTAATTGTATCGATAATATGATCCCCATTGGTCGAATAAATGAATTTTATTATTATTATTAACTAATTTTATCTTAGCGTAATATATTATTGGAATCCTGTTGGAATCCAATGGGGGCTATCGTTTTTGTGCTCACCAGTTGGCGCCACTGTCGACTAAGGTCCAGCTGTCAAAAATTGTTATTGGTTATTATGGATATGAGAACGAAGTTTACATTTAAATCATATTCAATACCTTAAAACCGTACCGTAAAAAAAATCGAATATACCGCATTGTAGCGTGGTCCCGTTTTGTTCGGAAAAAAGGAGGAAATAATTTTCCGAAAGACAAATCTGTCTCAAAGCCCTGACAGTCATTAACCCTTAATTCATATTTGCCATAATCAAGCTCAGGTATTGCAAAATAGTGACCATATTGTTCCAATTAGATATTAACCCGCGTAGCGCAACCAAAAAGAGTGACATTTGACGTTTCGGTGGACCCCACGCTACACTAGCGCCTCTAGCGGCGAATTCATACGCGATAGCCCCCATTATTATCATTTGCTAGCATCACATGCCATCTGTCAAATCACATGTCAATGTCAAAAGTTAAACGTCATTCAACACGTATTTATGTCGACATCGACGTATATCAATGTTTTTATTGCTTTCTTACCGTTATTCCGTAATTTATCTTCATCTTACTAAATGTTTAGCTTCGTAAGAATCAGTAAAAATGGAGGATACCTTAGCATTAACTATGGTGAATGTTTTGAGAGACGATATAACATGTAGAATATGCTTAATGCGAGGCGATGGCATGCAAGAGTTATTTGTTGAAGGAATGGGCATCATTGAGCAGATAGAATACTGTACTGGGATACGAGTAAGTTGCACGTTAATTTACAATTATTACGTTAGTGCCAAACTAGTAGATACTGGACCAATTTATTTTAAAGAAGTTAGAACATTGTTATTTGGTCTTGTTCCCTTGCTGTTTTATATGTAAGTTTGTATCTAAGTTTCGGTTACTGGTACTTAATATTAAGTGTCATAGATGGTGTAATAGTTTGCCTTTTGATCACTTTCATGTAGTTTGTATTTAGCAACTTTCTTCTCAGTTTCGTTTATTTCACACATACCAAACTTACTTTACCAAAGCCCTGTTATTGATATGAAAATCTTCACTTATTCTGTATTTACAGCAAAAATGGTAATGGTAATGGTGGATATATGTTCAAGTAGGATTTGTGTTGAAATATTTGAATAGAAGAAAAATCCATGTAATTTTCCGCAAACACATTTCTGAATAGGTAACTTAGTTTCAGTCCAAATGATTGTAGTATTAAAATTATTATATATTTTTTTTAATGGAACCCATAGCATTGTAATAGTACATTACTTACCAAGGGCGGTAAAACAAAAAATGTCTCAGATCGCAGGTATTTGACGCCCGAGCCGAAGGCAAGGGCGATAATTATGCGATCTGAAGCTTTCTTAATTACCGCCCGAGGTAAGTACAAAATTTTATGTCACCCCCCTGGCCAGGAAGTGGGATTTTCCGCGCGCGGAGCCTGCGGTAATTGCCACTTTATGGCCAGGTGTGACATAAATTAATTTTAAAACTATAAATACATTTCAGCTCCTCAGTGAACCCAGCCTCCCCTCCCACATCTGTCCCCCCTGCCTCGCACACCTGTCCATTGCTCACTCATTCAAGTCCACTTGCCTCGCCTCACACCACACCCTGCACCCACACGCTCAGACCCTTGTCAATACCCGGCCTGCAGTGATGGTTAAAATGGAGAGAGACGACAGTACGGATATGGATAATGAGGAGTGGGTGAAAGAAGAGAGGAAGAGTAAGAGGATTAAGATGAAGAAGGAGAAAGAAGATAGGTATGTTTTTTATAAAATGTTTATGTTGATAGCCTCAAGGGGTTGTTTACTATGCAATACAATATGTTGTTTTGAGACATGACAAGGTGGTATCAACAACTGACTAATAAATAAAAGGGCACATAGGGTAGATTGGCTATTATTGGCCACCCCCAATACCTGGCCATTTCACAAAAATATACACAGAGCAAACTAATTGTTTGTATTTCTGCAATTAACTTTGTTAAAGGTGGCTGCAAAAATTTGGTGGCTAGTAACTGAATGACATTTTCCAGTAGCTTTAAATGGCCAGTTACTGGTGATTTACCCTATTTTTCTTTTGCTATCTTGCAATGAAAATTATTGTAACAAAGATATGTACAATAATTATTATATCAAAATATGCCAATTACAAGCACTATTGTTGTTGCAAAGTCACTATTATTATTTAATAATACATTTCTTAAATTTATATAACTAAATAAATAAAAGCTAAGTATGTCCTAAAAATAATGTCAATAATCTGGAAAATATTTATGATTATAGATTATATCTATTATAGATGTTGCGGGTTCTAAAAGCATGCTATGTACCAGTTTCTTTTTGCATGTTATTCGTTAAATTTAATACATAAGTCATAACTATCGCAAGATTGTATCTCAAATATTCGGGTTCCGAAACTACTTATTATTATTAATTCAAGAGTTTCTTAGTAAACCAATTGTGTAATTTGTATGAAAGTGCATTTTGAATTAAATAGAAACCAATAGTGGATTCCAGTGAAGAGAAACAATGCAGACTGGTAACTCTCGCAAGCTCTTATGAGGCTCTTGCTTTTGTTACATTTATGATAACTATTTGCAAGTCATGAGAACATTCACGGAAAATATCCAATCGGCTGAGATACGATCTTGCGAAAGTTACCAGTCATATTTTGTATAAAAAGTGGTGAGTTTTTAATGTTATTGTATTTTTGTCTTCATTTAGTAGAGTGTCACACCGCCTCGATTGTATGTCTTGCAGACATACAATCATTAACATTCTATAAGAATGGGTCAGCACCTAATGGTAGCTCAAGTAGCCAAATATAATCTGTACCAGTTCACATCTTTATTACTTTTATGAATTCTATTCTATTCTATTATAAACGTCAAAATTTGTGCGGATGGATATGAGTAAATATTTTTTATAGTTGAGATGTTTTGACTGGCTAGTATTTTATAAAACTGATAATGGATATTGTAACTTCTAGTGCGCGAAATTAAGTTGCATTTTGTACCAATCAAATAATCTATGGTTACTAGTGTTACTACATTCTCTCTGGTGCTGACTGTACCATTTATATTTCGCTAAATCATATTAATTATGTAAACTGTAAACTAATGAACCTCTTTTCTTTTTAGGAGATCTAAAAATCGAATGCAACCTCAGTCACAGTCAAAACACGAATATATCTACACAGAGAACAATCAAACAATGTTTGTTAACATCGGAAACAGCTTTCCAAGACCTGATTTCGCCCCTCAAAGCATCTCATCGTCAAGTTCATCACTACCTGAATCTAGGATACCCGGAGACTCCGTCTTACATGAGAGAACACCAAAGAAGAGGTCTAAAAAAGGCTCAGCCGACAGCTCAAGCTGGGAGATAAATAGAATTAAAAAGGCAAGGGAATCCGGAAGAGCATACTTAAGTCAGAAGCGTTTAAAAGGTGTCAGAGTTGGTTTCGAAACCCGAAAAGAAAGAAAAATGGGGCCGCCATGCTATTCTAACTTATGCCGGAAGAGTGCGAAAAGAAGATGCGATATAATAAAAGACAAGGACAGGAAATACTGCTTTAATAAATTCTGGTCAGAATTAAACTGGAACGAGAAGAAGCAGTATATTGTAGATTTAGTTAATGTTACTAGTTGTAAGAAAATGAACGGAGAGTCCCGAAGAACGAAGACTATTAAGTATAATCTTGAAGTTAATAATGAGTGTTGGCCGGTGTGTAAGAAGATGTTTTTGAACACTTTGAGTATTGGTGAGAAGACGGTGCTAGGCTGGTTAGAGAAGGCATGCGAGCGAGCTTCTATGAATATGACATGAACTCATTCCTCCTAGCGCTTTCCCAGTAGCATTCTAAAGGAACCCACTGCCAGCTTTGGCACTTGATTTTTTGACCCCTCTGTCCTTGTCACAGCTTTTCATATTTGTAAACTCCTCCCTACCGTGAAGTCACATATTTTACATTGTTTTAATACTTAGATATATTCGATTTGATCACAATATTTGGGTACCCTTGCTCCCTTGTCACACAATGTCATAGTTTGTTGTCCCCCCATTAACGTGTGATTTATTTATTTATTTAATCTTTATTGCATAAAAGAAACCTTATCGTACAAAAGGCGGACTTAATGCCGTATGGCATTCTTTACCAGTCAACCTTAAGGCGAAGCAGAAAGATTTGTTGGCGGTGCAACTAACAACTAACAAAACTCAAAATTAATATTTTATATAATTATTTTATGTGATGTGTGTGTGATGTAATTAATGAATGGCTAATCCCCCAGATTTGTCGTAGATGGGTTTACGTAAGCGACTGCCATCTGGCACGCCGAGCTTAGGGAACGTTAGAGCCAAACAGATATTACAGTAGAATTACGATTTGAAACGGGATATTTACCATGTATATTTGTATCGCGTATTGATACTGTGAGTGTAGTGTGTCGTGACCGTAATCGAGTTTCAAGTGACAAGGCGGACGATGGTAGTGACGGTGACACTGTGCGAAAAAAGCGAACCAGGAAGAGGGTAGATCGCTATGGTGTGTGGGTAGACCACAACTAAAACTCGCAGCACGTCAGTTAATCCTTGATAATGGCGCTTGCAACAGTGCCGAAATATCGGGAACTCAAAAATACAAATACAGATGGTAAATATCCCGTTTCAAATCGTAATTCTAATGTAAATGACCATGTAAGCTTGAAATCTTAGATATTACAGTAAAAACCGCCATTAGGCGAAGTTGTTTGACAAGTTAAAATGCACAAATGTTGCCACAGTATGGCCAGTGCTGTTCGTATCGATATTATTTAAGGCCTTACTAGATTTACCGTTTTTACGGCGCAAATTATCGGGCACTCCTAGGTGCTTGAAAAGGGTCCATATTGGCTCACATAACATTACTTGTCATATTATTTTTCATAATAACGCTTTTTGATCATAGTAATCATTTGTCATAATTTTTTGCCTACAAATTTGTTGTATATACATTTGTATTACCAACATCATTACTCATAATTATATTTAGGCAGATTTTTTAACAACATAATGTCATTTCCAACTATTCATCACAACTCATAATGATTTTTAAAATAAACTTAATTATTATAAACTTATATTGTATAAGTATTTGAAAGCATAACATAAAAAGTATGGGTGTATTGGAACGTACACAGCGATTTTTCGTAGTACATTGTGGGTAGGCACTTATTAAGCGATTTCGGCCCGCCAAGAACTCGACGGAGCCCCGCTTGCTCTGAGGAAAAAAAGACACCTAACAATCCTCCTCGCTTCGCTCGTCGTCGTACCTATCCCGACTCTGGGACTGTATTTCTATTTTGATAGCAAGTTGAATGTGGTGTGGAAGATACCTGACAGTTTATAAATAAAACCAGGTAAAGTTGAAAATAAATATTATATAAATTTTTATTACTAATTTGTCGTTGTTAAAAAATAAATATGATTTAAAATTTTATTATTTAAAATCGTTATATTTTAAAAATAAATGAAAATTAACATTAGTATTATAGATATTTATTATGATTGACATTATTAACATGAATGATTCAGTGTTACGATTGTTATGCGCAAAGACAAGTTATAAGTAATGATCATTATGATATAAAATTATATAACAAACATTTTCGGACTTCCAATAATCGAAGTAGCAATTTTATGTGAACTTTGGCGCACCCGCTTGATAAACATCGAAAATCGAAATTAGTAGTGTTTCTCTCAATCTAATGTGCCCTAAATTTGTCAAATTAACACGTTCACAGACCGTGACCCTGAAAAGGGTCACTGCAAGCCTCTATTACAGAGCCTTAAGGTTACAATTCGGATTCGGACAATGAACGTGTTAAAATGATTTGTAAATCTTATTACTTATTCCTTTTTTTAAGGAATAAACTTCATATTTAAACACCACTTTTGTCCCGCTTAACGAGCCTTTATGCATATCTCATAGATTACAATATTGGAATAAGTTTGGTAGTACAACGTTATGCTTATCGATATATACCGTCACTATTTATTTTTTTCTACTCCTGGCAACATCTTATTTGCCAATTTACTTCGCCTAATTGTGGATTTTAGGTCCGTGCATTATCTGTTACATAGTACAGATAAATTAAAGTGAGTTTGGAACTCTTATTTCATTCGATATTCTACTTTATCACTAATGTAATAGTGTCTATTACATACACACTGTATAAAAATCGTATGTTTGTAATAAAAAACCCTATTACATTAGCGTTAAAGTAGAATATCATATGTTAAAGTACAAGAGCATAAAGAGCATATATTAAACTCAAAGTAATCATATAGTATATATCATCTTTGTCTTAGTCTAGTCTATGAATTGTAGTGCAATAGTTATAGTCGTGATTTTTTATGTATTGGTCGATATTTTATAATACTGTTATTGGATTTCGAGTCTTCAATCATGGAAAATGAAGTCGCTTTTTGTACACATAACATTATTATAACACTTAAGTGTAGATGATGTAAACAATATAATCAAGCTATTTATCTTGAAAATGGTTGCATATAAAGACTACAAAAATTGATTTTAATATTAAATCATGTTTATATTTATATATGTTGTTTAGTTCACCATCCCATACCCTGGTCCTAGCCCAAGCGTGCTCCGGTTGTGCCCTAATAATAATAATAATCACCAGAAACTTGCTCTTTTATTCTGTCTTGTGGATTTCGAAGTACCATACTATAAGAACACACCTTCGCCCGTCCTCGAAAATGGTCGTGCCACGCTCCATTGGGATCGATCTGTCATCACGGACAGCCTGGTGACAGATTAATCGAAACGCCAGGCAGTGCTCGTTGACATCACCATTCCCCATGACGAAAACCTCGTGAAAGCCGATAAGGACAAAGCCAGCAAGTACTACAGGGCTAGCCCTGGCACACGAGGTAACTGCCAAGTGGGATGTTGATTCAACGATCATTGTCCCGATAGACCTCAAGCGACTCTCAATGGATGGCTGGGTCAAGGGTCAGATACAGAAGGCGGTACTCCTGGACACGGCGCGGCTAGTCAGGAGGTTCCTCTCTCTTCCGCCCGACACCACCGGAGGCCTCGCCTCGCTGCCGGCGGCACCCTAGGTTAGGTTTTTATAATGTTTTTATTCGTATTATATTTTTTATAGAAATATTATAAAACCTAACATAAGTACAAAAATAAAAAAAGAGATAATAATCATTTATTTCTCTGACGCCCATATTACAAATACAAATACCTTAAAGACTAACATACATTTATTTATTTATATAAAACGTTAACATGACATTACAGTATGACCAATGCGTCACGAAACTTAGGATAACAATACAAGGTAACAAATAATTCATATTGGAACAGTTGAGCACCTGGCATCCATCGCCTCACAAAATCTCAAACATTCCCTACACACTGCCGCCCATCGCCACGCAAACAAGTCGCAGTCCGGTGTCGATGCCAGGAGCGCATTGAGCTGTAAAAGTGCGCGGGGCAGCGGCGAGTTCCTGTACGATACATATTACTTTATTACTTAAATTTAGACCCCCGGGTCCACTTTGATACCTAATCCCAAGATTTGGCGTGGAAACTAGTTTTACGTAAGCGACTGCCATCTGACCTTCCAACCCAGAGGGATAACTAGACCTTGTTGGGATTACACAGGTTTCGTCACGATGTTTTGCTTCACCAAAAAGCTACTGTTAAGTATCAAATGATATTTCGTACATAATTTCTAAAAACTCGTAGTTACTGTTACGCGTACCTATTGTCAGGTAGTATAAGGCCGGGTTTTATAAAGATCCGTTAGATCAAATGTCAGATCAAATTTCAGTAACTCAGTACATTTTTTGACATAACAAACCGACATAAGGTCTAGCGGAACTTTATAAAACCGAGCCTAAGACATGCAGATAGCTGGTAGTTAATAAATAGCCATCTTGGAAGCCGCATCTAGTCCTTTATTTAACAGTTTTCTTACTTCATGAACAGTTTCGATTCGGTATTTGAGCCTATGATGAACAACTTTTTTGTAAATTCAAAAACTGCCGAGGTAAGAGGCAGGCAGAGGTGAGTTAAACATTTAGTCCGTTTTAGAGCGTCCTGTAACTCAGAAGTTTTTGAGTTAAAAAAAAACCGACCAAGTGCGTGTCGGACCACGCACAATGAAGGGTTCCGTACCAACACCTACTAGTCCACATTTAAAAACACTATCCAATACATTGAATCTAAAAAAAGTCGTATCTTCATAGGGAACTCACGGCACTTACGACCTTTTGTTTGGGCAAGACAGTTTTTAAGCGAAAACTCAACCGTAAAATCTTTATTATTCAAACCAAAAATCGTTGAATGTATTTACTAATGCACACCACCTCAATTTTTTTCAGAATTTTAAACTTTATAGTTTGGAAATTAGAGGGGGGGGGGGACACTTGCTATGACTTTGACAGCTAATATCTCACCAACGGTTGCCTTAAATGGACAAGTTTTTTACAAACCTCCATATCATTTTTAAAGGCCTATCCATCGATACCCCACACGACTATGTGCGTTGTAATTTTTTTTTTATCCACCGGTTACATGTATGGAGTGCCCCCCCCCCCCCCTAATTTAATATATTTTTTTAATTTCACATCACTTTTATGTAGCGGTTCATAGAATACACCTTCCTACCAAATTTCATAATTGTAGTGCTTATAGTCTCCGAGTTAATCGGCTGTGACATACGGACGGACAGACATAACGAATCTATAAGGGTTCCGTTTCTGCCATTTTGGCTATACAAAACGCGCTTATTTTTACACGTTCTTTACGATAATAGCATAAAAAGATGGCATTAATATAACACCGAGCCGAGCTGATCGATTTTTTTTTTGTAGGGACAGCCTTTAAGAATCCCGATCTTCATGGTTAGGCAGCCTTTTATGCGTCCAACTTTTGCCCAGGCATCCTAACACCCTTGGGTATTTAACAATTTATCAAATAACAGACGAGGGTAATTTCACTCCACTCGCGGACCTTTGAAATGAATTGAAATGAAATCAATTTATTCTTCAATTTAGGCATATTACATGCACTTATGAATGTCGAAAAAGTACCACCGGTTCATAAAATAAACCTCTGCCTCGAGAAGCACCGGCGTACAACAAAACATATTTCAACGTTTTTCGAAATTGCTCCCCTAAAGGCGTGAAAAGGGGGTTCCAAGTTCGTACGGGGAGCAAATCTTTTTTGAAGTGAGAGATTTAAAACTTTGTACATATACTCTCTGTTTAAATACAACAAAATATGTTTCAGCGTTTTTCAAAATTGCTCCCCTAAAGGGGTGAAAAGGGGGTTTCAAATTTTTGCGGGGAGCAAATCTTTACTTCTCTTAAAAATCGATATGGGTGTAGTTTTCGAGGTCGCTCGAGGCGCCGATTACGAAAATGACACGCATTTTCAAATCCAAAATGGTGGACTTTTGTTTTTCTTAAAAAATGATATGGGTGTCATTTTTGTTGTTTCTCGGGGTGCCGATTACTAAAATGACATCCGTACATACCTACATACGTAGGTGCAACTGAGAATCTCCATTTTTGTAGACGGTTAAAAATTACGCTTACTACGCGGGCGAAGCCGGGGGAAAAAGCTAGTCAATCTATAAATTATACAAGTAATGTATCTAATGTATGTCAATATCGAATAACAGCTTAGGGTAGTTTTTCATATATGCCGGATCTCCGCCCAATATAAATACCACATAACATAACCTAGGCACCCCCCGATAGTATTGCTATAGGCTAACGTCGCTAGCGATACTATTGTAGTTTAATACATCGCATTTATTTTCTATATATTACAGCCCAGAGCCACCCGACATCAAACCCGAAAAGGTGTACAAACGCGGTCCATACAAGAAGTCCGGTGCTCGCCGGCCGAAGTTCAAGTTCCGGCGGCTGTGGTGCGCGCCGTGCCAGTTGAAGTTCGAATCTAAGGAGGAGAGCGACGCCCACCGGCTGGCTAAGCACCCGGAGGACCCGTGGATGTGCGAGGTAACACCTGGGCAATTCTAATACAAATACAAATACAAACATTTATTCTGCAAATAGGCTACAAGGGCACCTTTACATGTCAAAATATTAATTTACAATTTAAGAAAGTCTGACTATAATAAGTAACACATTTTTCATGTCAAAATATTAATTTACAGTTCAAGAAGGAATAATAATTTCGAGTTTACAATTATAACAAAATTAATGTCATACAGTGAAGATAAACTTGCAAAGTTATCTATTACAAATATTACAAAATCAGTAAAGTTAGAGATGTATAAGGTCCCAAGATTAAACAAGGAGTATAATGAAATTAATATAATATCCCAGAGATGTACATGGTCTCTGAGCGTCAAAATTAAAATTAATTTAATATTGTTAGAGATGTATATGGTCTCTAAGTCACTGATAATAAAAACGAATCCACAACAGGATGATGTCTCTCGTCAATCCCCTATAAAAAGACACTAGTATTAACGTAGTCACTATGTCCTAGCAAGCATGAACAGACCGGACTCCACAAACAGCACCCGATCACGAGTCTACTTTTTCATGTACATAATTTACAGACACTTTTTTTTAAAATGCAGATCTTGGAATACTTGGCCCTCAAATCATATTTTTGTGAGGTTTAATTGCAGTATTACTTCCGACAGTTTTGGTAATTAACGAACCACAGCTAATATCCATGAATCGAGTAACTCAGTGGTCCTTGGATGTCTCACCATGTGTATGATAAAACGGTTTTTACCACTGTGTTACCCACCTTTTACAGCAATATGCTAATATTTAATTATTTTTACCTATAAATTCCTTTTGTTCAGGTACTGTTTCGAAATCCTATTTTTGTTTTGTAGACTAATTCAATACATATCATAGATTTTTTTTTTAAATAGAATACTGGTCACGAATACGTAGTATGACCCACCTACGTACTGTAGAGGAGTATTAATATGTTTACCACGTAATATACCACAGTACACTACACTCACGGCCTTCAATAGAGAGGAACAAATGTGTATATGGAACAAGTACAATTAGACCAACATAAAAGACAATGTACAGCAGTGGTCTTCGACTGATATGATAATGATAATGAACACAGTTCGGGTATCGCGTGTGCTGACTTCTGGCCTAAGGGTATCGTGTTTCGGCGGTTTCGGGGCAACCTACCGATTCCTACATCAGAATTGGCGACGCAACGGAGCCACGCCGTTTTATCGCCTATCTAATGTTTTACTTTTTTAAGTTCATAGTTCATAGTTCATTTATTCAATAAACAATATACATTGTATTTGAAATATTTGTACATAAAAACATATTAAAATTAACCAGAATACACTAAAAAGACAGAACAATTTTAAATGTCAGTTATTATAATAGTTAATTTTCCTAATTTCTAAATAATATATATATATATCAATTCTCGCATTTTTTTTTTTAAATAGTATCACATTTTTCGTTAAATAATATTGTCCATTGAAAATTTGCACATAAAAACACATTAAAAATAAACAAAATACACCAAAAAGAAAAAAGAACAATTTTAAGAACAAGTATATATCTATATAAGGTATTTATCTATGCATGGGCCCTTGTTGCCTGAAATAAATAATTTACTATTTATTATTATTATTTCGATCTCGAAAGTAGTAATGAAAGAAAAAAAATGTTTATTGGTTGTTGGATGTCTTAGCTACACGACTACTATCATCAGCATCATAGTTAACTGACCATTGGTAGGCCCTATCTCGTTGCAATAAGGTTCACGAATGGTCAGATAGTTCGAACGCTCATGCACCAAACGGCAAACTTTCCCCAGGACTCGAAGCCCTACAAAGTTAATAATAATCAATGTATTACCAGATATGCGGCAAGGTGTTCACCCACCGCGGGTCCCACTACACCCACGTGCGTTCCCACCTGCCGCCGCTACACGGGTGCGCGCACTGCGACTACAAGACCTGGCACCGACACGACCTGGTCAAACACCTGCGCATCCACGGCGGTGAGTCCCACTCCCACTACACCCACGTGCGTTCCCACCTGCCGCCGCTACACGGGTGCGCGCACTGCGACTACAAGACCTGGCACCGACACGACCTGGTCAAACACCTGCGCATCCACGACGGTGAGTCCCACTCCCACTACACCCACGCGCGTTCCCACCTGCCGCCGCTACACGGGTGCGCGCACTGCGACTACAAGACCTGGCACCGACACGACCTGGTCAAACACCTGCGCATCCACGGCGGTGAGTCCCACTCCCACTACACCCACGTGCGTTCCCACCTGCCGCCGCTACACGGGTGCGCGCACTGCGACTACAAGACCTGGCACCGACACGACCTGGTCAAACACCTGCGCATCCACGGCGGTGAGTCCCACTCCCACTACACCCACGTGCGTTCCCACCTGCCGCCGCTACACGGGTGCGCGCACTGCGACTACAAGACCTGGCACCGACACGACCTGGTCAAACACCTGCGCATCCACGGCGGTGAGTCCCACTCCCACTACACCCACGTGCGTTCCCACCTGCCGCCGCTACACGGGTGCGCGCACTGCGACTACAAGACCTGGCACCGACACGACCTGGTCAAACACCTGCGCATCCACGGCGGTGAGTCCCACTCTCACTACACCCACGCGCGTTCTCACCTGCCCCCACTATACTGCGACTCCGAGACCTGGCACCGACACGACCTGGTCAAACACCTGCGCATCCACGGCGGTGAGTCCCACTCCCACTACACCCACGCGCGTTCCCACCTGCCCACACTACACTGCGACTCCGAGACCTGGCACCGACACGACCTGGTCAAACATCTGCGCATCCACGGCGGTGAGTCCCACTCCCACTACACCCACGCGCGTTCCCACCTGCCCCCACTACACTGCGACTCCGAGACCTGGCACCGACACGACCTGGTCAAACATCTGCGCATCCACGGCGGTGAGTCCCACTCCCACTACACCCACGCGCGTTCCCACCTGCCCCCACTACACTGCGACTCCGAGACCTGGCACCGACACGACCTGGTCAAACACCTGCGCATCCACAGCGGTGAGTCCCACTCCCACTACACCCACGCGCGTTCCCACCTGCCCCCACTACACTGCGACTCCGAGACCTGGAACCGACACGACCTGGTCAAACACCTGCGCATCCACGGCGGTGAGTCCCACTCCCACTACACCCACGCGCGTTCCCACCTGCCCCCACTACACTGCGACTCCGAGACCTGGCACCGACATGACCTGGTCAAACACCTGCGCATCCACGGCGGTGAGTCCCACTCCCACTACACCCACGCGCGTTCCCACCTGCCCCCACTACACTGCGACTCCGAGACCTGGCACCGACACGACCTGGTCAAACACCTGCGCATCCACAGCGGTGAGTCCCACTCCCGCTACACCCACGCGCGTTCCCACCTGCCCCCACTACACTGCGACTCCGAGACCTGGAACCGACACGACCTGGTCAAACACCTGCGCATCCACGGCGGTGAGTCCCACTCCCACTACACCCACGCGCGTTCCCACCTGCCCCCACTACACTGCGACTCCGAGACCTGGCACCGACATGACCTGGTCAAACACCTGCGCATCCACGGCGGTGAGTCCCACTCCCACTACACCCACGCGCGTTCCCACCTGCCCCCGCTACACTGCGACTCCGAGACCTGGCACCGACACGACCTGGTCAAACATCTGCGCATCCGCGGCGGTGAGTCCCACTCCCACTATACCCACGCGCGTTCCCACCTGCCCCCACTACACTGCGACTCCGAGACCTGGCACCGACACGACCTGGTCAAACATCTGCGCATCCACGGCGGTGAGTCCCACTCCCACTACACCCACGCGCGTTCCCACCTGCCCCCACTACACTGCGACTCCGAGACCTGGCACCGACACGACCTGGTCAAACACCTGCGCATCCACAGCGGTGAGTCCCACTCCCACTACACCCACGCGCGTTCCCACCTGCCCCCACTACACTGCGACTCCGAGACCTGGAACCGACACGACCTGGTCAAACACCTGCGCATCCACGGCGGTGAGTCCCACTCCCACTACACCCACGCGCGTTCCCACCTGCCCCCACTACACTGCGACTCCGAGACCTGGCACCGACACGACCTGGTCAAACACCTGCGCATCCACGGCGGTGAGTCGTGGGACTCACCGCCGTGGATGTGGTGTGGATGTGGTGTAGTGGGAGTGGTCCCACTACACCCACGCGCGTTCCCACCTAAAACCAACTAAATTTTGCGGTTGGTTTGGAACCCTAATTGTGCGAAGTCGACACGCACTTGGTTGATTTTATTTAAATAATTCTCGATGCCGCAGGTGGCTCTTACAAATAGTTATGTTTTGTGACGGTTTTTTTTTATATAATTAATTTATTATTCCACAGGTGTAAAGCAATACCAGTGCACACAATGCGCCCGTACATTCCACACGTCGTCCAACCTGGCGTCACACACTAAGCGCCTGCACGAGCGAGCGCGCCCGTACCAATGCACGCAGTGTTCGAGGCGGTTCTTCGACAGAACCAAGCTTCGGAGACATATGGACAGCCATAATGACATCAAGCGGTGAGTATCGTACCTATACCTCATTTTTTTAAGATTAGGAATTAGATAAACAAACAAGCAGTGGTCGTAAACACACCCATCGAATTCGCATTAGTACAAATACAAATATACAAAAACAATAGTACAAAATAATAGTACAAAAACAAACATTTATTCTGCAAATAGGCCACAAGGGCAAAATATTAATTTACAATTTAAGAAAGTCTGACTATAATAAGTAATACATTTTTCATGTCGAAATATTAATTTACAGTTCAAGAAGGAATAATAATTTCGAGTTTACAATTATAAAAAGTATCATAAAAAGTGACAATTAATTACTTTTTAAAACCCGAACCTAGTTCTTACAATCTCTGCCTCTTTGGGGTTTTTCTTGTACAACTTTTGGATGAACGAAACGAAACGTAATTTAAAAATTAATTAATAAAATAAATAAATAAATAATTGTGGTCAATCTTACACAAATCAACCTAGTCTCAAACTAAGCAAACTATACTATGGGTACTAGGCGACGATATACATTATACATACTTATATAGATAAACATATACTTAAATACATAGAAAACATCCAAGACTCAGGAACAAATATTCGTGTTCATCACACAAATAAATGCCCAAATAATTGTTGACTTATTATTGAAATATACGGTATAATATTAACGGATTCAACTCTTCCAACATGAAAGTTGCAATTTAGGTTAGGTTCGTTCGTTATATAAGTTCTTCAGAGCGGAAATAGGAGCCCCGTCGGCTTGCTGAAGGAAAGTAGAAAACGATTTTCGGTTCACAAACGTTCGACAGTTTAAAATCTCGCTAGTTATATTATAATCAAACGGTGCTTACAATTTTAAGTATATAGCTTATATAAGTAAATAAATATACAGGGTGTAACAAAACTAGTGAGGATCCGTTTAAGGGCATATTCGGTATCGTGTTCTGATTTCTGATTAGGAAAAAGTAGAAGAATTTTTTTTGACGCAATAAATCCACTCAAAGCGGTCACCAACCCAATAGACCAGTCGGTCGGGTGAACCGAGGATAATAAGATTTGTAGTGGTGCCTTTGGGACAACTCTGAGGTGTACCAGGTTCACAACATTTTTCAATGCATTTGAAGGAACGGTTGATGAATTTAGGACTGGGTAGTGATTGCACCTATAGCTCAGTTGGCTAGAGCGACTGGCCGCGAGTGCCGGGAGGTCGCAGGTTCAAATCCTGCTCGGTGCCTAAATTTTTCAATTTTTCCTTTATTCTAAATTTTTCAATGCAGCAATAGACCACCCGGTCAAGCGAGTGGAGGATAAGGTACATACACCTCTGAGCTGTACCTGTACCAACGGTCAGAACGAGTCCCCTTAGTTCACCCAAGAGGACTACGAGTAAGAAAGGGTCTCAACAAGTAGTTGATGACAAAAAGGTACAATCGGTAACAAAAGCTTATACCAAAAATGTTTGTTGACAGAAACTTATTTCGTTATTCTCCTACAGGTTCGAATGTGAAGTATGTCACTCCTGCTTCACCCGCCGCTGTTACTGGAAGAAGCATCTACAGAAGCAGCACGGGGTCACAGTGCCGCCGCAGCGGCCCGGCCGGCAGAAGGTCAACTTCCTGGTAGGCGAGGAACTCATGCATGACAACACTACTCCAGCAAAATGATGATTTTGTGGCCTGGCCACTTGACTGTGGATATCATTAAAATTATCCAAGTGTTTACCCTTTTCAACCAACCTCCATGCATTTGTATAGGGTTCAACTTAATTTACTTAATGGGGTCGTTCGAGTCGTCTCACGGACGCCGCAGGGGTCCGGGGGAAGCCTTACGTGGCTGGGCCACTTTTAGCGGGGTCAAACGCCGTCCGCTACTACGGGCGGGTAGCTGGGGTGAGCGTAGCTCGTCAGTAGGCTTGTGTAGTACATGTACTAAGAACTAAAAAGACCTAATTCCCAACACTACTAGAGCGAACTATTCCGTAACGTTTCTACTCTTGGTACATTTAGTACATGCGGAGCGAAACAACAATATCCGATCAGATGACCGAACCTGTGATTGCGACCGAACGCAACTGAACGGCTCTCGAAATCTCGACTGGAGCGAGCGAATGAAACGAAACTTGTGTGAACTAATTAAGAATCACGCGGGAGTAAGCGAGATGACGAATTTGATCTGTACTACTTTAAAAACGGATCATGATCCCGTTCGATTATACTGGTCATTCATTCACGCACATATAGTTCGTTCATTCAATTCTGTCAGACGAGAACAAATAGGCCCGTTTCTTTCGGTGTACTAGTGTACTAAAAGACCGAACTAGTACATTTGAGCGAATGTACTAGTCAGGAGCGATCCGCTCAGTGAACGAGCGCGCACAAGCCTACTCGTCAGATCAGTCGGCGAGGTCAGCCCTGCCAGGTGAGTCCCCGTTAGGGGAAGCCCAGCGAGCGACGCTCAAGCTGACGGGGCAGGAACGTCCAAAATATACAGTCCACAGGTCATAATCACAGGAAAAATATCATTAGCGCGATTCAAGAATCGTGGCAGACAGTACAACGCCATCTAGCGGCAATTTCAAACAACATGGACACTAAACAAGGTTTGGCCTGGCCGGCTCAAGGTCATCTTCCTAGTAGGCGAGGAACTCATGCAGGACAACACTACTCCGGCGAAGTGATGACACTCGATATCACTACTATCCAAGAGTTTTGAATGTCACTACCTACTATTGAAACCTTTGCTCCCAATCCCGAATCCAATTACAATTTTGAAATTGTAAAGCCGGGTATTCACTAGCCTAGCGAGCTGTAACAGTGACCGAACGTTTACAGGAAGTATAGGAACCAGTGTACACACTTACCCGTATACACTTGCCCGCTTATTCATAAAACTTAACCCTCTGCTATCTAAAATATGTTTTGTCCCTTTCTCACAAATGTCAAACCTCAATTTAACTATACTTTGTTTTTTAGCATTAGAAAGAATGTCATAAAACGGCTTACGAGGTTTTTTCTCATGCATGTTCTGCGCTAAAAGTGTCACATAATCCCAATGAATATGAAAAGCCGTTATTTCATGCGTTACATTATATATTGTTATTCAAAATTAAGAAAAATATGACTTAATATAAATATGTATGTATGTAAGCACTTCATTGTACACAATAACAGGTTAAAACAATATACATGTCACATAAGATTAGAGTACAAAGGCGAACTTATCCCTATGAGGGATCTCTTCCAGCTAACCTTTGAGGGATTGAGTGTAGAGTGGGAGAATGAGATAGACAAACTTACACAGTGTACTAAAACTTTACAATAAGGAAATTTATAGCTAAAACCAGAACTAAATAAATATATAACAACCAAACATATAATAAATACATATTATAAATATATATATACATATTTAAATATTAAGTCATCAATTATTTTTTAAATTACGTTTATATATAAAGTTGTACAAACCTCATCCACAACGCAGGCTTCGTCAATTTCACGGACAACAGGCATCAGCAACAGGCCTCGTCAAACAATGCACATACTATAAATCCACAACAGGTTTCGTCAGCCTTATACTAAATTAAATTTAATTAAATCACACCCCACTCTGATACTCACCCGGACCAAACGTGCCAAAGATACTAGCGGCATTACCCCGCTGAATGGCTAGCGAAATTTGTTGGACCAGGTAAGAACCAGAGCGAGGCTCGCAGCCCCTATCCCTCAAGCGCCGCCCTATGTCCCTAATAAAATTCTTAGCCTCGGCACACCAAGGTCCAGCCGTCTCCACAGCAACCGGGACAAAGTCATACAACGGCTCAAGGTTCCCGTATTTGCCGTGTTTAAACCTGGCCGCACTCTCAGCCGCTGCGCCTGCCTTGTTAATAGTGTGAGCGAGATGCGTGGGTGCGAAAGTACTGACACATGTGGCATCCCACAGCAAGCTACGACCTTTCGCCCACGGCACTAGTGTGAGACCGTCCGGCCTCTTACCGTCCGTACGACTCAAACCCTGGGGTTCCAAGACACACGGTACGCTGGCAGACACCAAAGCGCGCCTTATCAATTCGTTAATAGCACAATGCCTTGGTATCCTGCCAGCACACCGCACGCAACTCAGACCGTGATGCCCATCCGCCTCGACCATTATCCCACAGCCACACCGGTGAGGCTCACAGACCTTACCGCCAATTCTCAGCGCTACAGCCACACGCAGCGTGTCATTATCCAAAAAGGTTCCTAACTGTGGTGACGGCAAAGCATGCAACCACGCCCCAGACTCGGGTTCCCTGACAGCCTTCAGTCGGGCTACGTCACTTCCAACAGCACTATCCAGCAGGCTCTTATATATATCTCGGCACAAGATGTCATCCCACAACCTTTGCGATGAGGGGTTGTCTGGCCGTTCAACTCCCGTAAAGCGGGTTGACCATTCGGATAGGGCTTCCTGTAAAAATGTAATACTGATATTGCCACCGTTTGATGAAAGGATGTTAGTGACAAGATCAGACACAGCATGGGAAGATGCTAGGAAAGCCACTGCACCGACGTCATACATACCACGGATGCCCAACCCCCCATAACGAACAGGAAGAGATGCCTGGCGCCACTGTGTTTCATTAAAACTGACGTTTAAAATATTCTCAAGGCCCTTTCGAAGGATGCCATCAAAAACTTCCACATCCCCTCTAAACATCCAAATAGGCGCTGTCCTAAGTACATAGGTCACCAGGGGCATAGCAAAACAGTTGCGCAATAATACGAGTGAGACGTGCGCCGACAACTGCCCTAAATGCAAAAAAGCAGACTCCAACACTCGAATTTTACCCTGAACCGCGGAACTCACTCCTTCTGGAAAAATGGGCGCCCCAAGAAGAGAGAACGAAGACTCGTTCAGCAACCTAATACCTGGCAATACCGACTCAAAATTGGGCACGGAATCCATAGCCAAGGCGCCACACGGATATAGCTCGCACTTCGAGGAATTAATCTCCAAACCAATAGCCCTCAAAGCCGGCAAAAGCTCGCTGACATCATCCAGAACAACATCGGAACTCCCTCCAATGGTGCCATCATCCAAATACCACACATTCAATGGTGACTGCAAGGAAGTTATACAATCCTGCATCGCGAGGCAAAACACTAGAGGACCCAACGGATCCTCCTGCTGAGCCCCTACCTGCGAAGAGATTATGCCATCACCAAAGAACAAGTTACTCGGAGCAGAATAACACTGAAAGAGAAAGGGATATAAAGTAGGAGCACGAGACTTCACCTGCTCCAAAATTATATCCCTCTCTACAGAATTGAAAGCGTTCCTAATATCTAACTTTAATATAACAGTGTCACTGTCTTGACGAGACATCGCAAAATGCCTTGTCGCATGAATTGCCGCTTCACAACCCAACGGGGTACCAAACCCAACCTGACGTGGGTGAAAAAAAGCTGCCATATCCTCCCTTACTGAACAGCACCCTAACTTAGCAACTAGACGCCGTATGGTTGTACCAATTGCAATTGGCCTTATGCCTCCATCCTTCTTCTCCAATGCACATAATGTCGCCCCATACAAATAGGGACAGACTTGAGGGTTAAGCATGCCCCGTAGAAGAAAATTACACAGCTTAGTAATCGATTCAAGAAGCTTGGATCCGTTATCTCCTGCACTCGGCGAAATGAGCTCCTTCAAATGCTGAGGACGGAGGCCGTCCAAACCAGCAGCAGAGCCATTGTAGAAAGACCCTATCGCGCCAGCCACATCTGAAACTGACACCGTGAGGAAAGGACTCGATAGGTCAGGTTCCGATGGGAAAGCAAGCTGTCTAGAAGGCTCTGGATGCTTCGCCCTCAAAGCCTCTAACGTATCGTCACCAGAAGGGGCAAGAGAAGAATCTGACAACAGGAGGCGAACGGCCCCCCTCAAATCTCCATCATGGACTTTGCTTTCAATTGCACGGTACAACGAACGAGGCTTGTGATCGCAATTATCAGGAAAATACAAGTTCAAATTGTCAATATTCTGCTTAACTTTTGTCGTCAAGGATCTGCCCGCGCCACCCTCTGGGACTCTCAACGCAGTAAAAGAAAAAGAGAGCAGCGCAAACCAATCACCAACCTCATTAGATTGTAAACACGCTTCAACCAAGTTTTTTAATTTGCCAGCAGCAAGATTCCTTGCCCCCTTGGGAATATGTTTCAGCACACGGATATTTTCCTTCAAAGTTGGCAATGTATGAAGCCCCACATCCCCTGACATCCGGGACATATCTGAACGTAACCCAGTAGCGGAACTGGACCCTGAAGCCGCGACATTGTCCTTATGCACCCGACTGATATGCACATTAAGACCCCTTGGAGCTACGTACAATTTTGACAAACCTGGACAGTACGGACAGGCTACTTTTGCGGGGCTGCTCATTTTAAAAATTACTGGCCTCAAAAGAAACAGAAAGAACAAAAGAAATGGGGCGAAATAACAATATAAACAATTACAAAAATAAACACACACATCATTAAAAATTCACAATGTCTAATTTTAACTTAAATCGGTCCCTAAGCTCTAAGCGCAAAAAATAATCAAAGTATGAAAAAAAAAAACAAATTGAGTAACTCAAATTATACGAATTTACGATTGCAAATAATAATAGTGAACAAACAATTAAACAAATGTTTTGGTTGCTCATAAAAAAAAAAAAAAAAGGAAAATTAAATCGTTACGCAAGGTCAAATAGAAAATAATCAGGCCAATACAATTTCTCCTCCACATACAGATCACAAAGCATGTCAACAAATTTAAATGAATTAAGTTATATTTTAACAGTCAATAAGTAGCCGTGTCAAGTGAATTCAAATATTAAAAAAACAACATTCCAAAAATATTTTAATAAAACGCATGTACATCATGTCAAAAACAACATGCACAGAACATATAATATACATGTACATTAAAGAAAAAACTAAAAATAAAAAATTAAAAAAACACAAATTTGCCAAGTCTAAGATTTGAACCCGAAGCAGTTTTCCAAGCAGTATCGCTTCCCGAACGCATTAAACCACTGGGCCACGGCGACTCACACGTACTAGCATGAAATAAAGGCTCTGTAGCAGCCTCTCACAAAAATCCAACCGATTGCGATTGCTTTCCACCTTCATAACCATACACTCTTCTCGTATTTCTCCGGTAACATTATAAACACCACCAAATGTACTCACGGACAGTTGACTTCAATGCACAACATAAGAAACACTGCATCCTTCATCGCAATGTCACTGATTCGCGCAAATATCTCCAGGGTTATACAACCGCACCCATAGTCGCGAAACCGGAGGTTCTCACAACGAGATAACACTTGTAGCCAATAATTGTGAAGTTTGGAACACAGTCACACGCAAATCGGAGCTATAAACTCGTAATATTAATTTTCCATAATAAAATGCTACGGAGAAACAACTTGGTGATGTTTCCTCTTCGAGCGGGTAGACGGAATTACGTTTCGGTTTCATTCATCTAAAATTTGTACAGTAACAAAGCCAAAGAGGCAGAGATTGTAAGGAGTTGGTTCGGATTTTAAAAAAGTCATTTGTCATAGTCACTAACTGTCACTTATCTGACTTGTCGTGCAAATAATGCGAATTCAATGTGTGTGTGTGTGTTTACGACCACTGCTTTGTTTACCTAATTTCTAATCTAAACAAAAGTTGACGACGCTATTAATTGAAAAATGTTACTATTCTACCCAAGATTTTATTAATGACACGGATCTGTAATTCTATTTTATTTATTTTTTTATATAATTGACATTTTAAAGTACATTATATAGTTATGTTTCATGATTATTTTCTATTTTGTTTATAATTCTTTTGACATTGCACTCGTGTTATATTAATTATTTTGTTACTTTTCAAAGACAGACGTTATTGTTTGACCTTGAATATTTGTATGCCAACCGGCAAAACATAGAGATCCATGTATTTATGTAAGACCAAACTCTGTACCACCTATGTTTCACAAATAAAGAAAAAATAAGTAATAAGTAATAATAAGTAAAAAAAACAAGGTATAAAATTGAAAAAGAATAAAGTAAAATTAAAATTGTATATATTTTATTTTGTATAAAATTGTATATTGTTGTAAGTAAAATTTAAACGGTTTGGTGAACGTTTATGAATAAAGAGGGTTGAACTCGTTACAGTGTCCTTGTACAGTGAAAAAAACGTAAACGCGTACATTTTATCTCTTATTGTCATTGTGACAAGAGCGAAAAGGGTATATATTTCGGTTTTCTTGACTGCAAAGTCAGCTACAAAATGGTTTGTCCACTTTATTACCTTATATAACCTGTAATAAGTAACATTTCATTGTATTTGCAGTATTCGACTGCACAAAACCAAACTATACCTCGTATTTTTTAAGATTGGAAATAAGGTAAAGTAGTGGTCGTAAACACACACATTGGATTCGCATCATTCGCACGGAAAATCAGAATAAGTGACAGTTAATTACTATGACAAATTATTTTTTAATACCCGAACCGACTTCTTACAATCTCTGCCTCTTTGGGTATTTTATTGTACAACTTTTAGGTTAATGAAACGAAACGTAATTAAAAAATAATTGATGACTTATTAATCTTGTTATTTATCGACATTAAAAAGTCAATATAAATTAGGATATATTTCCTTATTTTTGACCAACAATTTCGTCGGATGAGAAGCAGAACTCACTATCAAATCTGTCACTACTCTTCGAAACCTCGTATCTCAGTCCAGAAACGATGGTGACATACGAGCTTTATTTTAAGTAGGTATTTGTTACTTAGTGACTTTTGCTTGTAACTCGACGGTTTATAAAGTATGGGCATGAAATAACGGTTTTAATATTCATTGAGATTATACACTTTTGCCCCAGAACGTGCCTGAAAAAACACCTCGTAAGTTATCTGTCATTCTTTCTATACTAAAAAAATAAGCTTTAGGGTGGGTTGCACCAAACCGTCTGTAATCGTAAGCGGTGTCCGTTAAAATCTGGCTCCTATTTCACCAAGTTGACATGTGTAGGTTTGACGACTTCCAGCCTTCCAAACAAGCCGGATTCCGAAAAGGCTACAGTACCGTAGACCACATACATGCCTTGCGGCAGGTTATACAGAAGACCGAAGAGTATAACTTGCCACTTTGTTTAGCATTTGTGGACTACGAGAAAGCCTTCGATTCGATCGAGACTTGGGCTGTACTGCAGTCTCTCCAGAGGTGCCAAGTTGACTACCGGTATATCGAACCCAAAGGTACTGAAATGGATCTACACCATGATGGTGAGACCCATACTATTGTACGGAAGCCTGGTATGGTGGCCAAGGACTTTAAAGAGTACATGCAGAGAGGCCCTGAAAAAGGTGCAAAGTACGATATGCATGGCTATAACAGGGGCGTTTCGTACAACGCCAACGGCGGCGCTAGAAGTACTACTGGACCTACCACCGCTTCACCTGGTGATCAAGTCGGAAGCGCGCAAGTCGCTCTACAGACTGAGAGTGCTTGGACTATGGAGCGACAGTAAGCCTAAGACTAAACACACAAACATGGAAACAGATAGTTTTCTAGACAGAATAACAAACATGGGATGCGACAAAATGCAACCCAAGTATGTGTTCAATAAGAACTTCACTACAAAAGTTCCCTCAAGGGCCGAATGGGCTGAAGGTCTTGAACGACCGAGCGATGGTAACAAAGACGATATCTGGTACACAGACGGATCAAAAATGGGATCCGGTACGGGTGCAGGCATTTATGCGAATGACTATAGTAGTAGTGTAAGCATGGGGCAATTTGCGACTGTCTTCCAGGCGGAGACATACGCCGTAATTGCCTGTGCACAGGTGAATATAGATAGACGAACCAGAGGGAAGAATATCTATATACTCAGTGACAGTCAAGCAGCCCTTAAGGCGCTAACAGCGCCGAAAGTGGACTCTAGACTTGTGTACAATGGTATCCAAGTTTTAAATAAGCTTGGGAGACTCAACAAAGTGCAACTGGTATGGATACCGGGGCACGAGGGCTTCATTGGTAACGAAAAAGCTGATGAGCTTGCAAGAAGGGGATCAGCAAACTGTTTTGTAGGTCCGGAACCGTTTGTGGGACTCTCGCAGAGAACCATAACACTAGCCTTGAAAGAATGCGCCAAAACCAAGCACCAACATGAGTGGAGGAATGAGGCGGGCTTAAGGCACTCAAAGCTCTTCATGGAAGGAGTGGATACAGGCTGGACCAGAAAACTCTGGAAATACAGCAGAAAGCAACTCAGGATGATAACTGGGGTGTTTACAGGTCACTTCGGGGTCAAAGGAACCTTGGCCAAGATGGGACTAGCAGACGACACAGAATGTAGGATGTGTGGCGAGGATGACGAGACAATGGAACACTTACTGTGTGAATGTCACGCCCTTGCCAGACAAAGAATGAATGACTTTGGCAATGGTTACCCTGAACCAAAGGAATTTAGAGTACTCCCGCTGAACTCCATCATTCGGTTTGTGGAAATGCTGGAGAGCAGCTTGGAGTAGGCATAAAGGAGGGGGCAATTGCACAAAAGATCCCACTGGGTCGAAGTGCATCCGCTAGGGCCCTCATCTAAATAAAATAAGATAAGATAAGACCGGTATATCGAAGTCCTGAAGTGCCTGTACAAAAACGCCACCATGTCCGTCCGACTACAGGACCAGGAAACAAAGCCTGTTCCACTGCAGCGGGGAGTCAGACAAGGAGATGTGATCTCTCCGAAGCTCTTCACCGCTGCACTGGAGGATGCTTTCAAATTTCTGGACTGAGAAGGACGAGGCATCAACGTAAATGGCGAGTACATCACTCACCTTCGATTTGCTGACGACATTGTAGTCATGGCTGAGACCATGGAGGACCTCAGTACAATGCTCGTTGATCTCAGCAGAGTTTCCGATCGAGTTGGTCTGAAAATGAACATGGACAAGACGAAGGTCATGTCTAATGCCCATGTTGTACCAACTCCCGTAATAATCGGCGGCTCTGCGCTCGAAGTTGTTGACGAGTACGTATACCTGGGACAAACAGTCCAGTTGGGTAGGTCCAACTTCGAGAAAGAGATCACTCGTCGAATCCGACTCGGCTGGGCAGCGTTCGGGAAGCTTCGCAGTGTATTCTCGTCCAATTTACCGCAGTGCCTCAAGTCAAAAGTCTTTGACCAGTGTGTGTTGCCAGTGATGACATATGGATCCGAGACATGGGCGCTAACGATGGGCCTCATAAGAAAGCTCAAGGTCACCCAAAGAGCAATGGAAAGAGCTATGCTCGGGGTTTCTCTGCGTGATAGAATTCGGAATGAAGCTATCCGTAGCAGAACTGGGGTCACCGACATAGCCTTCAAAATTGCGAGACTTAAGTGGCAGTGGGCAGGGCACATTGCTCGCAGGACTGACGGTCGATGGGGCCAGAAACTGCTTGAGTGGCGTCCACGCACCGGAAGACGAGCTGTCGGTAGGCCTCCGACAAGGTGGAGTGATGACCTGGTGAAGGTCGCGGGAATCCGGTGGAAACGAACGGCAAAGGACCGGTCTGAATGGCGAGCCTTGGGGGAGGCCTATGTTCAGCAGTGGACGTCTTTCGGCTGAAATGATGATGATGATGATGATGACATGTGTATGTATTTAACATATGTAGGCTGACAAATCGAAAATTTTCATGTGAAAACTGATTCACCAACTACAATTGTAATGTTTTTTGACAATTGTCGCGCCTGTCAGCTTTGGTGAAATAGGGGCCCGGGCTGCTACCGCGAATGGTATTCGAAGTTTCCCCTCTCTGTCACACTTGCAAGTTTGCACCTAAGTGCGGCAGAGAGGGAAAACTTCGTTTTCAGTTCGCGGTAGCCCCTCTGATTGTATGGAAATTTGACAAGTTTCTATGGGGTGACAGCTGCCGGCGCCATATTTGACGATGACCGGCCTGTGATCGTATGTCGGTGCATCCGTGTGATGAGAAAGTGAGTGCTGGTGCGGGATTTTTTCGTACGTTGAACGATTTTAACTGGAAATGAATTATCTTGTGTTCATTTAACGCTTTATGGCTGAAGTGTTAGATGATACAAAGGTTTACATATGTGATTATTATTTATTAGTCATGCGAGGACCGATAATGCAACCATTCATATCATAATTGCATGGGACGCAATATTGTAATTAGTTATTATGTCACACCTGGTCATAAAGTGACAATTACCGAACGATGTAGCGTTGCGGAAAATCCCACTTCCTGGCCAGGGGGAGACACAATTTTGTACTTAACACGGGCGGTAATGATGAAAGCCTCAGATCCCATAATTATCGCTCTACCCTCGGTTCGGGCGTCAAATACCGGAGATATGAGACATTCTTTATTTTACCACCCGTAGTAAGTAACGTACTATTGTTATACCTACTAAAATGTATATGATTATTAAGAAATATATTTATATTAAGTGGTGTGCGAGTTTATTGTTAAGGTCATATATCATCATCATCATCAAAACTTAAGAGCTTCGCTCTTGTCGGTGGAGTAACCGCCAGTCTTCTCTATTCATTGCCAGTTTCTTGACTTCCCCATACGACTCGGCAACTTCCTCCCTCACTTGGTTAAAGTAAGTCTTACACAAACCTCGGATTTCCTGTGGTGTATAGTAAAGTTGAGACGCTTACCTACTTGCATACATAAACATAATAGTAGTTTTTGTACTCGTCGACTTCAATGTTTGAATTTAAGACCAACCACGTGACGCCGCGGACATAGAACAAAAGACATCAACGAGCCATCAACCCATGTATCTAATCTTCATTTCCGCAGCACTAGTTTGTTTAATTATTTAACTATATAAACTAATATTATGCAGTCGTTATATATTGTATGCTTATTTAGCCGAGAACTGCGTTTAGATCACAACGCTTGCCGAGTGGTCTAAGTAAGGTTCGAGACTTAAAAAGATAATTATATTTATATAACTATTGCATACACTATTCTTTTTATAATCGGCTATGTGAGCTGTTGACCTCGCGAGGATTTTTTGTCCAACCCTGCCTCGGTTCGAATCCCGGTCAGGGCTACTGGTTGTTCAAATAAAAAAAGTAAAGAAAAAAGAAAATAATATATTAAGACACAGTATATTAAAAGACAGCAGAAGAAAAACCACATAACATGTCCCCGCGGCAGTGAAAGATTCTCAACCAGTACCTACCGTCGGTGACTCAATAACGGACCGCCATACAATAAATAATAGCAAAATATAATATGACAATAGAAAAAAGACATACATAATACAAAAAAAACACTACTTTCATACAGATATCTTTTTCTCGTTTCTTGTAAATGATACAATGAGGAATTTTAACGTATTTATTTAAACAAACCAAACTACCTAACGGTGTTAACAACTAAAAATATAATCAGGTTCATGCACTCGCAGCAACAGCAACATAGAGCTTAATTGGTAATTTAGACGGCTCTTACATGTTGATCTGGAAATAATAGTATATTACTTTAGTAGGCGGTAAAACAATAGATGACCCATATCCCAGATATTTGACGCCCGAGCCGAAGGCAAGGGCGTTAAATATGTGATCTGGTTCTCTTTGTTACCAACCGTGGTAAGTACAAAAATTTTCACACCACCTGCGGCGTAATCACGTAACCTTTGTACTACCGTTAGATAGATTTTAATTGTCAGCGCATACGTTTATCTTCAAAATTGACAGTAAAATCTATCTACCGTTAGTACATAAAGTTACGTGATTCGCCCGCTGCTCGACAATGGCTAATTATATATCATGCAAACCTTACCGAAAGCAAATCATTAAAGCCCTTGGCTTGAGCAGAGTTTCAAATTTCAAGTTTTTATTGCACTCATGTTGTTACAAATAGATAGGTAATACATGTAACAATGATGCTGCTATTTGGTAGTTAATAAAGTGTATTAAGGCTGGGTTTTATAAAGATGCGTTAGACCAAATGTCAGATCAAATTTCAGTAACTCAGTACATTTTTTGACATAACAAACCTACATAAGGTAAATAAATAAATAAATATTTGTGTACAATCTTACACAAATCAACCTGGTCCCAAACTACACAAAGCTTGTTCTATGGGCACTAGGCGACGATATACATACTTATCTCAATCTATAATTATTACTATCAATTTCTTGTAATGTGTATATATAAAGTATATGGATGCCCGTCGTCCGAAATAAATGATTTCATTTCATTTCATTTCATTTCATACATAGATAAATAATAAATAAATATTTGTGGACAATCTTACACAAATCGACCTTGTCCCAAACTAAGCAAAGCTTGTCCTATGGGTACTAGGCGACGATATACATACTTATATAGATAAATATATAGAAAACATCCAAGACTCAGGAACAAATATTCCTGCTCATCACACAAATAAATGCCCTGACCGGGATTCGAACCCGGGACCTCCAGCTTCGTAGGCAGGGTCACTACCAACTAGGCTAAAGCGGTCCTTAACTAAGCCCTTACCTACCCTATCCACAACTAGAGGCTGAACAGCGAGCGCGAGGCGGGCGGGGCATGCAGCAATATGATTGACGAGAGCGCGTCGCGCCAAGCTCGCGGCTCCAACAGATCTGGTTCATACCCCTCCGGCTCTGCGAAAACGAATGTTTCTGATTTCTTTTTCAAAATCAAAATCAAAATCAAAACATTTATTCTGCAAATAGGCCTCAAGGGCACTTTTACAAGTCAAAATCTATCTAGGTACATCAAATAAAAATAATACAATAAGTATCATTAATTAAATGTAGCGTTACATGTCAAAAATAAGACTAAGAAACTAATAACAATCGAGATTTGTTAGAGATGTGTAAGGTCTCTAAGCGTCAAGATAAAATTTAATAAAGTAGGTATACTAATCATAATAAAATATGTTGAGCTATATCTATAACACGTCAACATGAAAATAATAAAATCTATTAAATAAATATCCTCAGAGATGTATAAGGTCTCTGAGCGTCAGTCTAAAAATAAAATCAAATGAGAACAGAGCGAAGTCTCTCATCATGTCAATTCCACTGAACACTAGTACGAAGTTACTTTTATGTTATATAGGGGCAAACGAGCAGACGGATCGCCTGATGGTAAGCAATTACCGTCGCCCATAAACACCTGCAATACCAGAGGAGTCGCAAGTGCGTTGCCGGCCTTTCAGAAGGGAATACGCTCTTTTCTTGAAGGTTTGAAGGTCATATCGGTCCGGAAATACCGCAGGCGACAGTTCATTAGTTTGGTTGTGCGAGGTAGGAAATTTCTTGAGAAACGCACAGTTTTGTCTCACCACTGTCAACCATCTAAATAGTGAGGATGGAAATGATAAGGGGATTCCTCGATTCTGTCAGCCACGCCCCCCGTGACAGAGACACGCTTATGTCTTTGTCATGTCGGTAAATATCTGACCGTGTGAAGTTTTATTTTTCCTCTTGGCGGAATTTAAATGAGGTAAAATACCATCATATTAACTTGTGTCGTTTTTTAGTAGACTAATATATATATTTTTTAATTAAAAATAAGAACTGAATCCAAAAAAACACTGAATATTAGAAGTTAGGCAATATTTTTTAATTTTCAGTGTTTTTTTGGAGTCGGTTTTTATTTGTTATTATAAAAAATGATATATTTCACACTTTTTACTGAATCATTACTAAGTGCATCTCATGACGATTCCAATAAGCTCAAACACGGCTAAGCTACACTGTTTTATAATGGAGTTTCGTTGCCTACCTTCCGGATTCCATTACCAGATCAGGCTGACACACATTACACCAACACATCACGACCATTTTAATTAGCTTCGTCATAGTCGCTTCAGTATCTTGATCGAAATATCTAAATGCTAACCGTGAAACACTAAGAGTTTTGATGACCATCCGTGGTCTTTTTCATCAGTTCCCGTTCACCAAATGCTACTTTCTGAATGCAAATTCTCGATTTGTTACCGAAAATATTAAAATCGGTATACGTTTCCCTTGAATTTTTGAGGAGTTCCCTCAAATTCTCCTGGGCCCCATCATCAGAATTGGATTGTGGTAACAACGAGACCAACCTTGGAACTTGAATGCTTTCAACCAAGAAGATTTTACAAATCGGTTCATAAATGACGGAGTTCTGAGGTAACATACATAAAATAACATCAATAATAAAAAAAAACATACAACCAAATTGAGAACCTCCTTTTGTTGAAGTCGGTTAAAAAGAAGTAATATTTGATTGTGTGTTCCTGGTAGCAGAGGTTACCCCCAGGAACACACACGCGCCTCTACCAGTAGGTACATGTGGCCGGCACACGTAGGGTGCCCGTTCATGCGATAGAAAGTGATGTAGCGACTGTAGCGAGTAGAAGTAAGTGCGATAGAAAGAGATCGCCATTTAGGCACGTTTGGCATACCTAAACTGAGGATTTGTTAACGCTGGGCCTTCTGTATGTAGTACTATTACTTATTCTATGCTGGGGCCCATTTCTCGAAGCTACAAGTTGCAAATTACTAGCGGAAGTCTCTTTCTATTAAAAGGTATTGAAGAGACTTCCGCTTGTTATTTGTAACTTGTAGCTCCGAGAAATGGGCCCCTGGTGGTGAGTACAAGTAACCAGAGCCCGAGGATGCGCTATGCTGGGCATGGGGGGGACCTGCATTTGTCGTCAATAGGCTACGTGCTTAAAAAATGACCATCGTCGTGAAGTTTCCACGGTGAAGAAAAAATCCAGTTTAGTAATGGTTTTTAAGGCACGAGTGAATAGGCACCTTCTGGGTGAGCTTCATCGTCGGCCTCATCTTTGCCCCCTGGCTAGATGCTGGCCAAGAGCGATCCCATTTTTAATAAAAAAAGGGCCTGTATGTTACTGTAAATTGGTCCTGAGACGACCCGCTACGTTCCGTACGCGAGCTGCGTTATGCGCTCCACAATTACTGGGCGAGTGGTCCTGATGTGGCGATGCAGGCACATAAGTACTGCCACTCACGGTACGCTGATGGTCGTCAATATTTTTTTTAAACCTTTGGCTTTTGGCCGGGCGATAGCTGAGTGCGCGGTTGAAGTGTTGCCTGGGGAAAATCCAGGGGAATTCTCCGACCACGCGAGCGGTTGTACAGTTACCGGGCGAGTGGTCCTGCGGCGAGGCAGGCACGTACTGCGACTCCCACGGCACGCCGATGTTCGTCAACAGCGCTCGAAGCCGCTCTGTACGCACGAGCTGCGTTATGCTCGTTGTGCTTGCACGTAACATGTCTTCAATTTATAGTTCTGCCACAAATTATAAATATGAGAGAGGTAGTCAGGTACGAGATAAACCGCCGGTGGAACGATGAGGCACGACAGGCGGCCGGACGGCGAATTCCGTCGCCGAACTCATCAACTTCTCGACAACTGGTCTGTTGTAGGGCCATAACATATTTTTTTTTTATTTATATCAAAAATATAAATTACAGTAGGCATATGTTTTTACCTTGCCAAACTGTATATACAGTTTGTTATTTAAAATATTACCCGCGATTTCATCGGCGTAAACTTCCACTTCCTATTTCGTCCTTTCCAGGGACGATTTTCTGGATATAAAGTATCCTATATATGTTAACTCCTTTCCAGGTAGTACGATTTATCGATCACATACAGGTCAATCGAATTTTAGGCTTAAAAGGGGTTTAAGGATAAAATTATTGCATTGTTAAGACAATGCAATAATTTTATCTGTTTAAGAACAGAACTCGTCTTGAAAATTAATCACCAAAACGTAACTATTTGTAATATATGTTTTCTTTATTTGTAAAATCTTCTAGATACGTGCGGCCAGGAAAATGGTTAAAATACAGGCTTAAACTCGTTTTATACCAAGTTTCATCATAATCCCTTCAGCCAATAAGGTTCTTACAAGAACTAGGGTGGTTAGAGTAGCGCTACCCCTTTTTCACGCAAAATATGCACGCTGGATGTCGACTTGCCGAAAATGCCCAGCAAAACTAACTAAGTAATCCGTTCAGCCGTTTTTGCGTGATTGAGTAACAAACATCTAAACTTTCGCATAAATTTATAATATTAGCAGGATCGCGTACCTTAATGACATAAAGATATTCGCTCACCAATCAACCATTGGCCTGGCCTACACAGAAACATTTTGTGAAGGCTTAACTAACACCATACACACTCTTATATCTAGGTTTAACATGTACATACATTTATTATTTCTACTTACCTTTTGTTATTTATGTGTTTATTGTGAATATTTGAGCGTCAGACACACGTTTATTGTGACACTGACAAAACGATTTTTTTTGTGCTAATACGGTGATAATTGTCTTAATTGCAAGGAGGTGGTACTGCATTTGCTTGACGATCTCCTCATTTCATTATTTTGGTACCCACGAGCACAACAAATATCGTGAACTGAATTTTTGTACTTCCCTTCAGCAAATAGGCGAAGCCCCGCTTCTATTCGGCATAGGTAACGAACGAACCTAACCTAAATTGCAAGTTTCGTCTCGGAAGAGTGGGAACCATAAAATGGCTTTCAATTTAACGCATTATTTTTCGGTAGATATCCTGACGATGACATATCCACTAGATACCTGCTTTCTAATATCGTAATTTATGGAGTTGATGGCATTTATTGAGCGGCTTGCGGCGGTTACGGTGGTTTGTTTTTACGAATGACTGAACAGCGATGGGCATTTATCTCCCCTTTTGTTGGTTACGGCTAAAAAAAAATTAAACTGTTTATTTCATTGAATTAATAATAAAGTGCCGGACAGTTGGCTTGGCAACCTTGTCACCTTTGCTTCGTAAATTCAAGTCCAAGTTCTGGTGTGCATTCATTTGTGGCGTCTAAACACCACTCTATTCTCCCAGACATTGTTTTTATATCGTGGCCACACTGACTCCCTGTCTCATAAAGACCGGGTCACCGATTGGCAGATCCAGCCTAGTACCATTCCGTTCATTCTGAACGGAATGACCATTGTATAAAGCAATTGCCGGCTGCAGCTCGCTCTCTTTTCTATCTCCGCCACTCCTGCTGTTAACTGCTGTTGATCGTACCTAGCGATAGCGTAAGCATTTTTAGTTGTACATCTCACGCCATCATCGTGCTGCAATAAATATTATAATATTCCTGTCTGCTGGACAGGATTATTATAATATTTATTGCGTATCACTACATAGTATAAAACAACTAGCGACCCGCCCCGGCTTCGCACGGGTGCACTATTTAATGGATGTTATTATACATATAAACCTTCCTCTTCAATCACTCTATCTATTAAAAAAAAACGCATCAAAATCCGTTGCGTAGTTTTAAAGATTTAAGCATACATAGGGATGTAGCGATATAGGGACAGAGAAAGCGACTTTGTTTTATACTATGTATACTATGTACTATGATAGAGTGACTCAAGAGGAAGGTTTAATATGTATAATACATACATCAGTATTGCACCCGTGCGAAGCCGGGGCGGGTTGCTTGTATATTATACTTAAGGACATAGTGATGATGTTGGTTGAAGCGGTAGTGTAAAAAAATCAGTGGTATGAATACTATGAATAATGTTTTATTGTGGCGGTCACTCGGCGCGCAGACAGCGGTCGGAGCAGCGCTTGAGGCAGTCGGGGTCGTTGCGGCAGTGGGACCGGCAGCTGGCCTGGCACCGCGTCACAGTGCGCACGTTCGTGCGGGAAAGTTTCTCGTCGAACATCACGCTGGAAGTGTAACAATGCTTTAACGCTATACTGCCAGGAATTCGCATAGCGGGCGCTACGTAAATTTTCTCTAGACATGTAGACACAAAAGAAAATCTATAATTTCGAATTTTCTCGAAAGGATCAAATTATTAACGACGATTTTGACGGCCGCTTTAGCCTAGTTGGTAGTGACGCTGCCTACGAAGCTGGAGGTCCCGGGTTCGAATCCTGGTCAGGGCATTTATTTGTGTGATGAGCATGAATATTTGTTACTGAGTCTTGGATGTTTTCTATGTATTTAAGTATATATTTATCTATATAAGTATGTATATCGTTGCCTAGTGCTTATAGTACAAGCTTTGCTTAGTTTGGGACTAGGTCGACTTATGTAAGATTGTCCCCAAATTTTTTATTTTTTTTTATTTTATTAATCAAATGGCGAAAAAAGTAACTCGAAATTACGTATTTGTAAACCTTCAAAGTTTTAAGAGGGGACATACTCTGTCCCTTTTCCGCAAAACGCACCTTTGTATTGGAACGATCATCACTATGACGCTCGCGGTCAATGACGTCACTGACCTGTCGCGCTTTCTCTCTCTAACCAGCAACACGTTATTATTTGAGATATTTTAATAGGATTTTCACCATTTGGCATATTAAGTATACTGCCTTGTTTCTCTTGGAGTAGTTAAATTTTGAGTCAACATCCTCTCGCTCTAATATTTGCAGCAGCTCAACTGGAGATGTATTTCCTTACAGAAGACTATGATGAACACCACTTTAAAAAAAAATGGGATTGCTCATGACCAGCATCTAGACGGGGGGGCAAAGATGAAGCCGACGGTGAAGCGAGCTCACCCAGAAGATGCATAATATTCACTCATGCCTTAAAAAGGTCTAGGTTATGTGAACTCGGAAATACAAAAGCCGGCAGGGAATTCCAAACCTTAGCAGTGCGCATCTAGAAACGAGTCACGTGCGAGATGATGAAAATCGCTTGATTCGTAAAAGAGGTCGAATTTCCACCAGCGAAGGGTCCAGCCGTACGTCTGGGTGTCCGATGCGACTTCTATTTGGTATTTACTACTTAAGAAAAAAGCAAGAGGATATACACCCAGATGTACATCCTCTTGCTGTCCAAGTTGCCAGGTCCACAACTGTACAAAGGGCTCAAGACCGAAGCTGGTCCAGTGATCAAGAATCACAGCTATAGTCGTCACGGCTGTCAGAGGATAAATGAAGGTTCGATATGACCAAGAAGAAGAATAAGAAGTACATACAGTTGTTTAAAAGCTCTTAGTCACCAGCAAGGGTCACCAGCATCAATATCTGCTGCCTCACTGCCTCAGATACCGATGTAGCGAACTATACTGAAGTTCACCATTAGGCGAAGTTGTTTGACAAGTCAAAATGCACAAATGTTGCCACAGGCTGTGGCCAGTGCTGTTTATATCGATATTGTTTAAAGCCTTACTAGACTTACCGATCTTTCGGGTCAATTTATCGGGTACTCCCAGATGAATGCCGAGAACATCGAAAATCGAAATTGTCTTTAGTAGTGTGTGAAGATGTCTGTGTTGTCACGATCGCGCGGTGGTCGTCCCGCCGGCGGGAATGTTTTTAACTGTTCACACCTGTCAATGAACGGCACGCTGGTACAAGTAGACGCGTCGCAGTGTAACACGGGCGGCGCTACGGCGGCCATTAGCGAGCTGTCCTCTCCGATCACATATGGGATGTGGTCGATGTACACGTTGTCGAATAGGCACATCCTCTTCATATACTCCTCCGGTTGCGTCCAGATTGTGGGAGGGATGCCTGGGAACGTATTAAATGCTTACTTAGCTGTGATGGATGCACCATGTGTAAACCGCTGTAAAATGCAAGGAGTACAACTACTAAAATCGCCGCTCAATGCTTAGAGTAGTAGAAACCATATGTGTGGTCAAGTCGGAGGTTTTCCCCTGGATTTTCCCCAGAACCGCGCACTCCTATCGCTTTATTGGGTACACATTCAGGTAAAAAAAAGCTTAGAGTACATGTTTCAAGACTTTTAAGTTCGTTGCCAGGTTGCCACTCCCCACTAGATGGCGTACGTCGTTTCAAGGTATCTAAGGTTCAGAACGAATTGTTGCTTATCGTCGCTAGATGGCGACAGTAAGGTTTGTTGCTAGTAGCCGAGCTGTCAAACTAAGGTTCGTAGCTATTCCCCGCTAGATGTCGTTAGTAGTTAGTATATTACAAGACGTACCGACGGCGTAGTATCTGGTGTTGCAGGAGTGCTCCTGTATGAGCTGCGAGCGGTTGTTGAACCAGCCCACGAGCCAGCGCAGGTCCTCGAACTTGGTGATCTCGTCGCTGATCACCTTGCGCGTGAGTCGGAGGTACTCCACGTCGGCCTCGATCACCGACTCGTCCTTGTCTTCGCCGTAACTGATAAATATTAGTAATTAAGAGGCCTTTAATAAGTTTTAAAATGTTTTGATTTCAAATTATGACAAATAAACACCAATACAGCGTTTAAATGAAACGATGATTTTATTAAAGGTTAAATAAACTTTTATTGATTTACAGGCGGTAATAATAGTTAAATAACAATATCCTTATCGTCACGGCTGGTCCACGCCTCAGGGGACCCCAGAGCTGGCGCGTACCTCTCCCAACGGATTGCTCTTGCGGTTCAGAGGGGTAACGCCGCCAGCGTTTTGGGGTCCATGCCGCAGGCAGAACTTTTAGATGGAGTGATTTTTTTTTGTAATTGGTTTTATTGTTTCTTTGTTGTAGTTGTAAGTATGTATCTATCTATATTTGTCAATATTTTAAATAAACAATAACCTAAATAATAACAACTAACTTAAATCTAAAAAAGGCCCTTGGGGCATTGTGCCGAGGATGCTAGCGGCATTTCCTCGCTGCTGAATGTTGATCTACATCCCAGAGCCGTGCGAAATGGATTTAGAAGGAGCATAACCTCCGCGCTGCCCCCGTGGTGTGGTAGTATCCATAACGGATTTCCCCCGTAGGTACTTAAGAAAAGGTAGGTAGTTCCAGGTGAAAACTGGTGCCTCAAGTAACCTCAATTTGTGTACTTACTTGCGGTACTGCATTTTGAGGATAGCCTCGGACATGTGAATGCGGAAGATGACCCCAGGCCGAAGATGCGCCTGGTACAGGTCCTTTGGCATCTCTATGAACTTTCCGTCCTGTGAAGTTATTCGTTTTAGGCTATATATAATACTTATGAGTTAATTTATCAACGCATTTCGAAACATTCACTTCGGAAAGAACTTAATATAAATAAATAAATAAATATTAGAGGACAATCTTACACAAATCGAACTAGCCCCACAGTAAGCTCAAGAAGGCTTGTGTTATGGGTACTACGAGTAGACGACGATATATTTAATAGATATAAATAATTAAATACATAGAAAACATCCAAGACTCAGAAACAAATATTCATGCTCATCACACAAATATTTGCCCTGACCGGGATTCGAACCCAGGACCGTCAGCTTCACAGACAGGTGCACTACCCACTAGGCTAACCGGTCGTCAATATACTTAAAAGGCTTTCCATGGATTCTTTCTGAATCTGATGTTCATACGAGCCTAGTTCAAAAATTAGGGCACTACAGAGGGTAATGTAATGTTCTGACAGTAATTTATGCATACAACGAGTTTCCGAGGAGTCTTCTGAGCATTCTTGGACGAACCAAAGACAACCTAAGATCTGCACGATCCTTGTCGTAGCCGTCAGTATGGTCTGCCACTCATGGGGTTTAACACTTTTGTACCATATCGTTTTAAATTACATGACATTATATTAACTTGTCATTTCATTACTAACTTTCCAACGGGTGAGAGCGACAAAGTCCGAGTGTGTGACTATACAGTCGAGCTCAGCAATATATATATATTTTTTCAACTTATTCCATTTTAGTAACCTTACTAGAATGGAATGTATATATGGAATGGATATACATATTTACTCTCTCGACTGTACTTATACTCCGTTTTTTTTAAGATTAAAAAAATCGCCCGTTATCCGCCGTGTGATTTTAAAGAAAACTATTTTCAACCAGGACAATAGGCGGCGTGCTGTTTTTGACACGTTATAAACTACTGAAAGATGTGAAATTTATACAATATTTTCCCCAGATATCCAAAGGAATCGAAGAAATCTGTGCAAAAATTACCGTTAAAATTCTAATCTTAAAAAAATGAGGTAAATATAGTGCGCCACGAACCTCATTTCTTGTCCGCGGCGGGTCGTACGTGTCGAAGATCGGCTTCTTCTCCTTGCGTCGGCGACTGCTGCGGCGCGCCACCGGCACCTCGCTTGTTGCGCTCCCGTTCGACTGTCAGAGTCAGAATTAAATTAAATTTTACAATGTTCTTTCAGAAATGTTCCGAGCCAAATACCAAGATAGAAGCGTTCGGGCGGTTTGAGAACTTCTTTTAACAGTCAAGTTGCCCACTCACTTGACAACCCTAATCACAATAAGGTCTAGCTTCCCTCTTGGATTGCAAGGTGAGATTGTAGTCGCTTCCGTAAAAACTGGTAACTTCTAGGACGCCAAATGCCCGGGGCTCGCTACCTAAACCCAAAAGTTTAGGTAGCGGGCCCCGGGCATCCTTCAGGATGCAACTGTACTGGGATAACACTAGGAGGATGAAGAAATATCGCAGAATCATCAACTTGGTAATGGTGATAAAGTAGATTTCGAACCTTTGCCCTGTCGCCACTGTGAGGGCAGACTAGGCAGAAGTTGTTAACTTTTTAATGAGATATTGCGCAATAGAATGTCACGTCGCTCATACTAGAGCAGCTCAACTGGGGAGCTATTTAGGTACATCCGCTATAAACACTAACTCTGTTGTGCCCTTGGTGCGGGTAGTGAGTGAAGGTCACCAGATCTGAGCAGAGAAAATACGCTGTGTTGAGAGTGAACGAGGAATCGATGGATAGCAGAGACTCTAGAGTTGCAAAGTTGCTGTTTTAGCTCATAAACAGGTAAGTGGTACGTTTATTCGCCCTCATCGTTGTTAAGTAAGAAATGAAAACCTTTACCTCCTTCGTCGGCGCTCCGGTGTGACCTCTGCGTCTCTGCACGCGACCGCGCCGGCGCTAAATCAATAGGCAAACATTAGAGGGGAATTTTCAATCGGGACCAGCGTCGAACATTCTAATCCTCTAAGGGCTAAAGTTCCCTACATAGCTTTCAGTTGATGTCGCTTCCCAAAAAGCAGTCCATCTACCCGGTGGAACCTGAGCCAGGTATTTCAGAATTTAATTTAATAGTAGGGTATCGCTAGAAAATTTGAAACAGCATAACACAAGAAATTAAGACCAATCAACCTTTTGATAGCCTCGTCGCGTCGTGAGGGTTATTTTTCTTCAAAACTTAAAGCAATCCAGATATCACTAGGATGAGGATTACTCCTAAGTACGTCGAATTGAGGTCTAAGTGGGGCTTCAAAGAAATAGTTATCCGATAAACATATTTTTTGCTACTAGAATTACGATTTGAAACGGGATATTTATAACATGTATATTTGTGTATTTGAGTTCCCGATATTTCCAATTTATTTATTTTTTTAGTTCCTTGCAACAGTGCCGAAATATCGGGAACTCAAATATACAAAAATACAGTATGGTAAATATCCTGTTTCAAATCGTAATTCTAATGACCATGTAAGCTGAAATCTTATATATTTTTTGCTACTTCTGTACTTTTTTTCGCGTCTTACAAATATTATATGTACTTATCATGTAAAAAGTCTATCCAAAAAGACACACTACTTTAATGAAAAAGTATGCAGAGTTGGGTGCCACAGACTACTAATAAATACTATTACTTAATCTAGTTTTAACAGCGAAGGACCTGTATTTTCCCTGAAATTGCTTTAGCCATTCTTCGGGATGTCAATTACTGAGTTTTTCAAATAATACAACCAACTAAACGATCGACAATTTATTCCCAAAAATCATTCCTCAACGTCCTTAGGTTCAGTGATCGAGTCAACAAACACAACAGAATTGCATTCCGCAGCGTCACACTGAAGCATTGGCGGCACCTCCACTGGTGTCACCGAATATTCGTCGCCGATCACGTAAGGGTTCCCATCTATCCATAGGGCATCAAACAAACAGTAAATATGTACTTTGATAGTCATGTAGCTGATAAACTTGTAGATTCTGCCGCCGCATTCACCTAGATGTTCCTTGATGCTCTTATCAGTCTTGTACATCAAGAGCAAGTTGTGGAACTTCGTGATTTCATCCATAACAACCTTCTTAATCAAGTTAGTGTAGATTATATCAGATTCAATATGCCTTTCGGGGTCTTCGTACATGCGTTGTTTAATCCTGAGTATGGCGTCGGACATTCTGACCCGGAATATGACTCCTGGAGACATCTGCTCTGGGAGAATGGCGGGTTTTTTGGTTGAAGTGGAGAATTCGATAATTCGGTCTTTCACTGGTTCTGGGTAGATGTAGTGGTGGGGCCGCTCTCTTAATTTCGGGCCTTGGAGGGTGTTGAAGCGGCGCGTTCTCTGCGTACAAAGAAGCTTGTCAGTTGGCTTGTCGGGAACGTAGCTGGACTGTTCACTATATAGGAAACAGTTGATGACTGGTTTAGGACCCTTCGAATTTGACGTCTCCTTTCCATTGGCCGTTATGTTTACTTTCGAAAACTCTATTACATTCACTTTGACCGCGGGGTTGTAAGTCTATCATTCAGACCGGAAATTCACACTTAAGTAGATTAAAAAATACGACATGAAATAAGAGTGACCCTAGTGGCCTCAGAATTCACGTAACTGATGGTGCTGAACACAAACGTATTTTTTTAAATACTTGATTTGTCGAGTTATGCTCTGGTTTTCCACCGTTATTTCAATACAAAAGTTTGTTTTTTTTTAAATTTATCCATATGGGTACGTGGTACAATTTCTAGCGTGAATGGAATACTAAGTAGATTTTTTCCTCCATGTGATATTTGTCCTCAACTAAACCGTCTTTCACGGCAAAATAACATAATAAAGTGACGATCTATATTATTCTTATATTCCTGTATCCCTCAGGTGCCTCCCTAGCTAGCATGGTCTCATTTATGACGGACGTACATACATATATAGCAATTATCCTTCACTAGCAAGTAGGTATATAAGTGCGATCGAGACGTATGCTAGACGCGTCCAATATAAATGTTAACTAGGCTGTGTTGCATAGGTGTTAAGTTAAAGTCCCGATAGATGGCGTACCTTGGCGCGTCGCTTCAGCCGATTGTGCTCCGACCCGTCATCTCCCAGCTCCTCACCCTTCCCGGTGATGTCATAAGGCGCCCAGGGCTCAGCTGGCAGATCCAGGCTATCTGACATGCCCTGCAGAAACAATTTTTTTTATGAATAATTGAATAGCGATCCTTAGTCTCACTTACTTGAAATCAAAAATCAATCAAAATCAAACATATATTCTGCAAATAGGCCACAAGGGCACTTTTAAATGACAAAATATTAATTTACAATTTAAGAAAGTCTAACTATAATAAGTAATACATTTTTAATGTCAAAATATTAATTTATAGTTCAAGAAGGAATAATAATTTCGACTTTACAATTATAACAAAATTAATATCATACAGTGAAGATAAACTTGCATGCAAAGCTATCTATTACAAATATTACAACATCAGTAAAGTTAGAGATGTATAAGGTCTCAAGATTAAACAAGGAGTATAATGAAATTAATATAATATCCCAGAGATGTACATGGTCTCTGAGCGTCAAAATTAAAATTAATTTAATATTGTTAGAGATGTATATGGTCTCTAAGTCACTGATAATAAAAACGAATCCACAACAGGATGATGTCTCCCGTCAATCCCCTATAAAAAGACACTAGTATTAACGTAGTCACTATGTCCTAGCAAGCATGAACAGACCGGACTCCACAAACAGCTCCCGATCACGAGTATGACGCGTATCGCGAAAAGCGATGACAAGGCCTAAGAGGATCATTGTCAGTTCTTTGTAAAAACAAAAGTTGTCCACCCAGTGGCCAATAGTTAACGGCTTATGTACATGTAAGTTATGTTTTTATTACATGTATTTATGTTACGGAAACACCGTTTATGCGGGTTACTAGACCAAACCAAAGTTAAGCTTTGTGGCACTTAACTTTTGATATGTCCACCGAAAAGACGCGAACCTAAATCTGACAATGACCCAAGACCCGCGCTTATTCAGTAATAGCCTGAATATTATACAAATTGTCAGTGACGTCATCAGGGTGGAACACGACTTTCTAAAAATATCGAGTTAGTGATTTCTGGGGTAGTGTATTTATGTGACACGTTGTGCCTCTCGTTTTTACCCGATTGTGCCAGGCAAAGGTGGGCAATGTGTTCATCAGTTTACGTATATGTGTATGTTTGGTTCTCGTTTTCTGGCTTGTTTAGTTGTGGCATTATAAATTTTTTCTATTTTGTCCTTTGGATTTTAAGCTCCGGAAACTAAGACTAAGTAAAACAACTCCTTGAATGAAACAGTACTATACCTTCATATGCGGAACTTTCTTAGGAGACATAAGATTCACTGGATGCTCGTAGATATCATCTTTAATCTGAAACCAAGGTTCCATTTCACGAAAAGTACATATAACATGGTGGTACTACTCTATTAATTATAATACCTGTTATAAACTTATGTTTACAAATAAATATCTGATTCTGATTCTGATTCAGCTAGCATAACAGTATTCTGGTCATGTTTTAATGTGACCATTTGTGGGATTTGAGTAGGTTATATACTTAACTATAATTAATATTATAATTGAAAGGTACATACATTGTTATAGTTGTAGCCAAAGCTGGGCTCTGGATCCGCGCATACTGCGCTCAGGAACTGAAACGTTTCATCTTAGACATTAACAGTGTAGAAAAACTGTATGTATAATTAGCGGAAAAAACATTATTATGACATAGTTTCATTGAAATACATCGAGATAGACAGCGCCATCCAGCGACGAGTAGATCAACTAAAATAGTTTAAGACATCTGCAAATCGCGATATTTGGGCAAAAATTATCATGCAGTGTTGCCAGATATGCAGAGTTACAAAGAGCAGAAGGTGCGCTTTAAAAACGCGGATTTTTTTAATGAAAATGCGGAATACATTCATTGTTAATAATGTTCTTTATTTTTATGTCCCAAATGAAAAATAATGTGCTCTACACCGTCACATGCAATGAATTTATAAATGCTACTTGCGGTCATTCTAGCTAGTTCTATTTGTTCCATATTTTGAATTTACCGCATGATACGTAACAATTTGCGGATCCGCGTTAGCTTAACGTAGATAGTAGGGCCAGAGGCAAAAACGCGGGGAAAAAAGCGGAAAAGCGGGGTGTCCGGCAACGCTGTTATCACGATTGGGATCTTCTAGCGTAGTAAATAAAATCGTCATTGGAACGGATTCCATAAGAAATTAAGTATAAGGTTTTAAAGGTAGGCTCAGCCCAACAACGGGCGCGTGTTTAATTAAATTATCAACAGCATCAACAGTTAACTAGTGGCTGCTCGCATCATTGCTACTGCCATTTAAATATAAAATTTAACTCCGGTATAGAAGGTTCAAATTTCTCGAACTTGCGTTCAATGATACCTAATTTCTTGCCTCCAAATCGCGCCCTGTCATTTCTATATTTATAACTTAATGTTACAAATAACTTATTGCTCTTACCAGTAACCCACAAAATGTTAAGAACATGACTACGAGCCAGCTACGGGCTACAACGAATGCCGTATGCTCGCTGTTGAAGAGTTGCGTTGTTTTTAATTGCTTGTTATTCTTAATTGATTGGTATAACGTGATAAGTCTTTGTCGATTAAGGTAATAAACGGCCTTCGTTAATTAACGTCAAATGTGTCATACATAGGGGGTCCTTATTCAGTTTAAAAACCATTCATTTAGGCTATTTTCTGCAGTATGAATTGACACATTTTCTCTTCGATAATATCTACTTAGTAATTACAGGACTATTGGGGCCTAAGGCCTAAGTATTCAAGGCGTAATATTGTAGATGTATTTTTTGGATATTTCAACCCATCGTCCGCCGGTGCCGGGTATCCCCGGGCTCATTACAAAAGAATGCTATTGTTTATATCTTTTGCCGGGAGACCACGGCTTAAGACTTTCGTTTAGTTCATCACTACAAATTTATAATTTTCAAGCACTGATATTTTCCGCCTAAATTCTAATCTAACACACGCTATAAAGACAGAAAATGGTTCTAATATTTACTATAGAAAATTTAAAAAAAGTACAATTATATCTTTTAATCAGTTTATTGGCATTATCAATCCTCTTTTTATAATTTGATTTCAAAAATCTTTTAAGATTTGTGAGGACGATTTTTAAATTTATTGTACCGACTCCTCTCTCTGTTCACAAGCTACAGTACGGTGTCTACCTATTACAGTACGGTGTCTACCTATTACAGTACGGTACGGTTGAGGCATGATTCTTTTATTTTTATTTATCGTATGGCAATTATTTCGAACGGTGAGATCTTCGAGAAGACAGAACGGTTGCCAGTTTTGTTGCACTTTTAGCACCAACCGAGGGTCACGTGCAGGGTAGCGGTGGGTACTCCCTAAGAATGTGGTTCAACTTCGACCTCCCTTTGTCAAGTGAGTGGGCAACTTAACTGTTAGAAGTTCTCAAGCCTCCCGAAGGCATGAAGTAAGGATTAGACTGACGCCGTATACAAAGATGTGCGAAAGAGGTGTAAGCATAAACAATAACGTGCGTAGGATCGAGATACAATGTGTCATCTCTTGTCCCTCATCGCCTATAAGGCTTCTGTTATCACCGGCCTGTGTCACCGAACCTCATTAATGAATAGGCTTAATTTAAATTTCGCGCCAATGTATATATACAGCACGACTAATTATGAGATTTCAGAATCGTGTTTATGGATGTATCAGTCTTCTGATACATTTCAATTTAGTCAGCTTATCATAAGTCCGTCCCTTGGGCATTTGCTAATCCTCCTTCTATAGGATCCTCTTTGTACGGGTTGAGGTATTTGCTATCAATAAAACACTGAAATACGGTAAAATAAAAGTGTATTGAATTCAACAGGGTTATAAGATAACTCAAGACCAATAAAGACATTACTAACCTTTATATTTTTCTACTAATCCTCTGGTTTTCTACGGCATAATTACCTTTTTCAAATAAATGTTTTTTCTTAACTCAATTTTGTTCGTGGTTTCATTACTGACAGTGTTCGGATGACATTAAAATAGGTGCATATAACCGCTACCTATGTCAAGTGTGTTCGCTACCTAAGTCAAAAGTGCGCCTATATTTTTTTGTAGGTTCATTATTAGGTGCTAAAATCAACTTTTTTTTACATTAGCAGTCGCAGTTTCTGACTTGTAAACGTGCCATTGCGGCCTACTTGCAGAATGAAGTTTATTTATTTCATTTAGCAAGGGATAATTACAACCAATACTACATAGACACTTAGATATACTAAATATTAGTAAACAACCATTTTATATCCTATCCTTGAACATGATGAAAATTGAGTATGTTTTATACAGATAAAATCATAGTTTATCTGAAGTATAACATTATAGTCTTTGGTTTACCTGTTTTAGACCGGCGTTGCACGCGAGGTAGTGCGAGTCTATAAGAATGTATAGAACTAAATCCGTTTCGTTTAGCAAGCGCGCGCGATACACCGCTAACCGAAAACAAAATATCTCCCTCTCTGTCTCACTTATATATTCGAGCGACAGAGGGAGATACATCGTTCGCGGTAGGCCCTCTGGATCAATTCCAGCCAGCTGCACGATTGTTCCTTTTTAGGGTTCCGTATGGAAAGGGTCAAACAGGACCCTATTACTAAGACTCCGCTGGCGGTCTGTCTGTCACCAAGCTGTATCTCATGAACCGTGATAGTTAGACAGTTGAAATTTTTACAGATGATGTATTTCTGTTGCCGCTAGAACAAAAAATACTAAAAAACAGAATAATACAAATATTTAAAGGGCTCGCATACAACCTTATTTTTTTGCCTTTTTTATAGATAATGGCACGTAACCCTTCGTGCGCGAGTCCGACGCGCACTTTGCCGATTTCTTAATACCAAGACGACGTCGAACAAGCATAAGGCCTGCCGGATGCCAAGCAGATTTGTTGCTTCAGTTTAATTTAATTTTGTTTCGATTTGAACATTTTTTTGCTGACCAATAAATAATATTAGAATTGTCTTGTAAGCAGCCGAAATATATGCCTCTGTCGCACTTGCCTATTTGTCTATTTCGTTTTCAGTTTGCGGTAGGCCCTCATACACCGTCTATGAACGTTTCGCTGTGGATTTGTACTTTTTCTCGATGACATTTTATTCAAATATAATATAGAAAGTCTTCGATGAAGAAAAGCAGTCTAGTTAAAATTACGTACACACACAGTCATATAAAATACATACGTATAACATGGTCCAGTGCATGACTATCTAACAGTGCAGCTTTATTTTTATTAACATTACATTTTTTGTTTTTTTAGAAAATAGTTAACATTGAATCTACATAGTGTATATACCTATTTAAAAACGGTGCATCCAAAAAATACCAAGCTATACCAATTTAAGCTACTTATATATAATACTTCTATCATATAAAGGAAGGCCCATTTAAATCGGTCAGTTTGGGTAAGGCCATAAGATATACAAGATCTGTTCTTAGGATTATCATCCATATCATCGATTTTAGTGACATGACATATGACAATAACAATTTTTACTGACATATAACAAATAAACAATTTTTACTGGATGTCATATTCGCACGCATAGATAGGTATTTATTATTTTAAAAACGGTGAAAAAAAAATATAAAAATGTCAGTCAGTATCGTCAAAATAAAAATAAAATACCAAAAATACAGTGTCATAGTTTATTGAAAAACTTTCTGCATAAAAACATTTTAACTTAGCATCAGATCTAAGCGTTGTACTTATAAAATAAACCTTGAGTTGTTTGCACAAAAAAATATGTTTAATATAAATATTATAATTGTATACATTTTAAACGGCAACTACACTAATTCGTTCGTTTTAGAAACGTCAGATGTATAAAACAGACTTTTCGGTACACGTGTGTTGTAAAAGGAATTTTTCATTAGCTTAGAATATTACATTAAGAAGTTATCTCTGAATTATTATTTAACTACCTGGATTATTAACCTTTTTGTCCAAACACTCAAGCGAACAATTTTCTTCATAAGAAAATATGACCATTGTGACTTACTTACGTTAATATTTCTTCAATAAGTTATTAAAAATAAAAAATCATTTCCAACAACATTGATTTCTGGAATGGACAGTGTTAGATGCCGTTCACCGTTAAAAAAAAGACAATAGACATTTAAGGACCAAGACCGAAAACATGAAAAATATTTACCGCAAAAACCCAGTTAGGTTAGGTGTTCAAATTTGAGTCAGAATTAAAATTTTTCGAAGTAAATATTAAAAAAAATATCAGAAAAAGAAATAAGGATTATTAAAAAGTGCCATAGTACGAGTATTCTACAGGCAGTGTAATTAAAATGCTTTCTATTAACATATAGACCGATAGACGACACTCTTCAACCAGAACTGAGTTAGATAATTATTACACGTACCTAACGTGTAATAATTATGAATTAAGTGATTTAAAATATGTATTCTTCTTAAACAGTAAACGGCGAAGTAAAAGTACTACCGTCTGCACCATAGAGTCAAAAAATGAAATAACGTCTCTCATCAACTGGACAACTCTCGGCTAATTCTTCGAAAGTACGGAACCGCTGCCAACTCACTCATAAATGCCACCAAAATCTACAGAAAAAATGAAAGTGACGCGGTTGAAACGCTCGAATAATTATCCCTCACACACTTCACAACTGGATACAAGAATTATCCAGTTAGATATAGACCAAAGCACTTATCCACATCCGACAGCTAACAATTACACAGACTAACCCCATAAATACTTAACTAATTATTTATTTATATAGTTCACATCCACGCCGCGTTCCGAAGTCGTAACATTGAAATCCATTTACATATTTCATATAAAATCATAATTTTAGAGGAAACCCCAACGTTCATTTATTCTCTCAAGAGCATTGTCGTGCCGTCCCTTAAAATAAAACATTTATAAAATCGCATGTCTGCTATAAGCCCGTCATTAAACTCAGGCGGTTACAGCGTGGCGCGCGGCCTATATAATAATTCGTTATTTCTTCTTTCAGTGAGCGTCATATGTACAATGATTGATAATAATAAAAACAATATATTAAGTTTAGGTTGACGTGACAATTTGGTGTCCTATTGCAGGTTAGACGACACGTTACAGCGCTCCCCCTTTCTATTCTATTCATACCATTCTATTATTACCTAACGTGCTTTTAAACATTAGCTACAACAATGACACTAAGAATTTATATTTTTGTTGATTAAATTCCTATAAAGGTACTGAGAATCCACCTGTTTCGCTCAGATATATTTGGAATTGTATGTTTTTTACAATTCCAAATATATCGATAGCATTTCCTATTACAGTAGATTGAAATTTCATTGCTATTTTTCTAGAGGATAAGTTTTATCAATAGTTTACCCGTTAAAGCGCGTCAGGTAACACAGTCGAATAGATTTAGTTAAGTGGCGACATGTAGGTGATATCATCCCATGGGTGGCGGTAGAGGGGCTGTTTCATCCGCTTCTGGTCTAAGTAGTGGCCAACGAGGCCGATCGTGCGGCCGAGAACGAAGAGAGCGTTGATCGAGCCCATGTGGATGTAGTTGTTGCCCTCCTCGCTGGAACAAGAGGTTATGGTTAGTAAAGACAAAAAAGAGGCAACAAATAATCGGATAGTCTGGCTAGTTAAATTTGAGACTAGAAAATACTTACAATTTGGTGCCACGGACCAGGATGAATCAAACTACTCACTCTACGAAGGGGATACACCACGGTTACTGTCGGGGCAGTTATAATTTGGTGCCGTGAACCAGGATGAATCAAACTACTCACGCTGTGAAGAGGTTGGTGTGTCGGAACAGGTCGACCATGGCCGCGGCCACGATGCCGTCCACGTTGAGGATGAGATTGGGCTTCTTGCGAGTAGTGACTGCTTCAACGTCGAGCGCGTACCGCGTCACCGGCCACGCGGGCCAGCGCGCTGTCACGTAAGCTTTAAGCTCGCGGACGCGGGAGTCGGGGTTGTTGATCGATTTCACTCTGGAATAAGTTGGATAATTCAATTGTTTATGTGTAATCTAATGTACGTGTCCTTTAGTGTACTATTTTTGGTGATCAGTAAAGAATATTTGTATTGTATTGTATGATTCTGTTTTCCTATTGAGAGTTTCCTATAGAGCCTCGTAGCCTTACTATTTAATTACAGGGTAGATTAGTTGAAGCGCCATTGTCCTAAAGACGGGACTCGTTATAGGACCACCTACATTAGAAGAGATACATACAGGTTAATAGAATACATATGCATGTCTGTTTCCCAAAGGGCGAGGCAAAAATCACGAACGGGCATTTGCCACGATCCTGACACACTTCTTTCTTTCTTCGCCAGAAATGCAGGGTCGCAGTTCACTTTTTCATTTGAATATTCCACTCACAATTTTAAATGTATCAAATTACTATATTACCCGTTCGGTTCTAGATAGCCGCCGCAAAATGACCGTCACAGGTACAGTTACAAGTATGCGGCGGGAAAGCTGTTTTTTTTTTAAATAAATGAAATGTTACCTGTGTCCGATGCCCATGATGAGCTCGCCCTTCGCCCTCTTCTCGTTGACGAACTCCTGTGGATGCTGCCCCTTGTCGTACGCCGCGCAGAAGTCTATCGCGGCGCGGTCCAAAGCACCTCCGAACCGATCACCCTGCAACACAGTCGGGTAAGTCTTTTTGTTTATACATTATACGCAAACAGGTGTCCATATTTCAGTCAAAGAAAACTTACCATCTATCTAACAATTATAAATAAAGTAAATAACTCACAACTTACTAATAATAATTTTGAAATATGGAATAAATTATATGCAGCTAAAAAAGTCCCTCTTCCTAGCTATTAATCTCACACGACAAGCTCAAATACAGGTAGATTCAGGGCTCCCATACAACAAGTGATTTTTTGCTGTTTTTATAGATAATGGTACGGGACCCTTCGTGCGCAAGTCCGACTCGCAATTGGTTTTCAGGAGTCCATGCTCCCACTACGAAGTCACGTTCCCATATTGGATGCACAGTCCAACTATCAGTTGGACTTGTGACATTGTCAGATCGTTTTGAATTGGGACAGTGAACGTGTTAACATATTACTGAAACTTTGTAAATAAATTCGTACACCGCAAAACATTTCAATGTTATTAAGAATTATTAAAAAAATGTTTTTTTTTATTTACTTAAATTGTTTTTTGTTCTTGACTTCTGGGGCGGCGAAACTTATTGGCCCGGGGCGCCAAATTTCAAATTACGCCTGTTTCTAACCCGTTATCTCCCAAGCCTACCCTCATTTTTATGAATAGGTATCTCGATGGGAATTTCGTAAATAAAACGGTAAATATTAGTATAGAGGCCCCAACATAACATAGTATTGTGTGCGCCGAACACGGCGGGCTCGTGGCGATCACTACCAGCCCCACACACACACACACACACACACACACACACACACACACACACACACACACACACACACACACACACACACACACACACAAACACACACACACACACACACACACACACACACACACACACACACACACACACACACACACACACACACAGTACTCACGATGGTCAGCAGGCCGCTAACGACCGACGAGATGAGGTCCTTGCCGGCGCGGGCGGTCACCATGGTGTTGTGTGCGCCGGACACGGCCGGCCCGTGGTCGGCGGTCACTATGAGCACCAGCTCGAAGAACTTGCACGCCCAGTCCGGCAGTTCGCGTTGGAACCTGGCACAAATAACACATCATATGAAAGGGAAGCTTATTGTAACTGCAGTTTCAGAAAAGCCCACGACAGACTTTTCCAAGTAATGAAATATCATTTGATATTTCCACAGATAAATATCAAATTTTGGTAAAAGAAGAAATCGAGAGGAAACCGTAATCCCAAGGTCTAGTTTTCCTTTTGGCTGGGTTATTAGATGGCAGTCACTTTCGTAACTAAAACTTGGGATCAATATTTTCCGTACCCGAAGGGTCCAAACGGAACCCTATTGTTGTCAATCACGCGTCCGTCCGTCCGTCGTCTGTCACATGGGTTTACAGCCAAACGGTTGGAGCTACAGTCTTCAAATTTGGTGATAATTTACCAACAAATACTAAAATAATGATAAATCAGATTTTTTCATTGAAATTTCCTTCATTTTCACATTAAAACCAACTTCATTTTGTACGAAATCCGACACGCACTTGACCGTAGTTGCTTTTCTAGTAGTTGCAGCAGCTCTCTACAATTAACCAAAGTTTTCATGTCATCGATTTGACGTAAACTAATAAAGCCCATAAAGAGTAGTGTTTATTTGATATGGATTAGGTCACTTAATAACACATATAAGACAATCCTCATCATATATATCTTTTAATTTATTTTAATGTACCTACCTCCATTATTAATTTCTGTTTCTGTTATTTGTTGCTTTTATTTTGTGTAACTTCTTCTGGCGACAATAAATCTCTTTTTATTTATTTATTTATTTTATTTAATAAATGTGATGACTGATGGACGGTCGCCAGTGTTCAGAAAAAATCTCAAATAGCCAATTGTCTCTTCCTTAAAACTGGTATGCAATATTTATTGTCGGGTACTATATATGACTGACATTTCATGTATACTCGTATTCAGAGTTTACTCGATAGAAAAGATTATCGTCTACATCTAACGGAATGGGAAGTTGAAGAAACAGTGGCTTTGTGATTCTGGCTAATTTCATAAAATACTTACCTTTTATTTTGCTCTAATTTCCTTCTCAATATCGTTTATTTGTGTATTTATACTTGTCCTTAATAAATTCTATGTGTATGTATGTTTTATATCTCTTGTCTTTTTTATACCTTGTTGTACAGGATGCTGAATTTGTCTACCTCCGTTAATTTCTTCTCTCATTTGCTCAAAGGTTAACTGGAAGAGATCTCTTAAAGGGATAAGTTCGGCTTTGTACATACCATTTCTTTTTGTATTTGTAATTTTTGTTATTGTGTACAATAAAGAGTTTTACTACTACTACTAACGTTCGGACTTGCAACCACTCCCTCGATTCTCCAAATCGCTACTCACCACAGCAGACTGATGGTGCCGCCGACGCCGAGCTGCTTCTCCAGCACCTGGCTGATGGGCACGCCGCAGTACGTGAGCTCCTGCCCGCGCTCGTCGCATATCGTGCTGATGAAAGCGGCCGGTTTGCGGATGATACCCAATTTCTGTTGGAAAAATACTACATTATTACCATGGCAATAAGCAGAGCATATCCGAAGCAAAACATAAGAATGTCGCAATCTAGCTCGTGCTAGAAACATTTTTTTATCGATATCGAGTATTATTATATATTAGCGACCCGCCCCGGCTTCGCACGGGTGCAATGCTGATGCATGTATTATAAATATAAACCTTCCCCTTGAGTCACTCTATCTATTAAAAAAAACCGCATCAAAATCCGTTGCGTAGTTTTAAAGATTTAAGCATACATAGGGATATAGGGACATAGGGACAGAGAAAGCGATTTTGTTTTATACTATGTAGTGATAAAAAATTATGCCGATATATTTATTCATATTCATATTCATTTATTTATAATGTCAAAATTACATGTCAGATTACATTATTTTATAATAATTCGCGACAGTTAAGTTAAAAATATGCAAAAGAAGTGGTAAGGGAAGGGATTGTTTTATACGTGTTATTCCATCTAAATCATAATTATACTTTATCATATTAAGTAATAAAATAACCCTTGCTCTTGGCGTGGCTTGGCTTTGCCGTAGTCTGGTAACAAGGGGTAAAATTAATGATTATCTACCCCTATCACTATAACAAACCAAATAAAATGTCATGTGCTGCTGTGTGTACTGACATGGATTTCGAAAAATAATTTGCTCCTGGTTTATATAATTTTATACAAACCTCACGTAATTTTTTTATCTAATAGTTTTTTATTTGGTTGGACCATTTCTTTCTTCTATTACTATCGATATCGATAAAAAATGTTTCTCACACTAGCATGAATGCGACAGTCTTTTGTTTTGTCGAAAATTCCGGGCAGTAAGGTATTACTCCTTTAACCGCTATCGTCTGACAATATGAGACATGTGACAATGTAAATTACATTTTGATTTATGACATAGTTGAAAATTGCAAGTAAGTTCTTTGACGTTCGACGGTTAAAGGTAAAACAAATAGTATAAAGACTCAAAATCAAAAATCAAAATCAAAACATTTATTCTGCAAATAGGCCTCAAGGGCACTTTTACAAGTCAAAATCTATCTAGGTACATCAGATAAAAATAATACAATAATCAAAGTATCATTAATTAAATGTAGTGTTACATGTCAAAAATAAGACTAAGAAACTAATAACAATCGAGATTTGTTAGAGATGTATAAGGTCTCTAAGCGTCAAGATAAAAGGTAATAAAGTAGGTACACTAATCATAATAAAATATTTTGAGCTATATCGATAACACGTCAACATGAAAATAATAAAATCTAATCTAATTCTTCTAAGACTTCATGTCAATGTGTGCGCCTGTATAGGCTATGGTGGCAATATATTATCAGCTGGGTATACTTGAAGTAAAGACAACCTGTAATTGTTTTTGAAGCGTCTCCTACACTCCTAACTCTAACAATCGCCAACATAGTGACCTTTTGTAAACTCTATGTGCATTGTAATAAAATGTCACTAAAATGTGACAAAAATATCTGTGTGTTTTCGACACTTAGTCGACTGTGTGTCGTGTGTTTGACGACCGGTTTAAGTAGCCTAGTGGATAGTGCACCTGCCTGTGAAGCTGACGGTCCTGGGTTCGAATCCCGGTCAGGGCAAATATTTGTGTGATGAGCATGAATATTTGTTTCGGAGTCTTGGATGTATTCTATGTATTTAAGTATTTATATCTATTAAATATATCGTCGTCTAGTACCCATAACACAAGCCTTCTTGAGCTTACTGTGGGGCTAGTTCGACTTGTGTAAGATTGTCCTCTAATATTTATTTATTTATTTACTGTACTCACCCTAGCCCAGTCGTAGTCCATGGGCACCTTGGGCGGCTCCTCCTCCTCTTTAACAATGATCTTCCCCGCGGCGACCAGTTTCTGATACACCAGCCGCACAGCCGAGCCAAGGCTGTCGAAGCTCTCCGGAACTGTTACTCCGTAACCTTTCAGACCCTGGTTCTTCGCGAAGGCCTTCTCGAGGGCCGAGCCGGCGAGGGAGCCGGCGTGGCCGAATTGAACTTCAGATGTGAACATGTCTGGAGAAAACAAGTTAATTAAATTTAAAAAAAAAAACACGGACACAAACCATAGCTGGGTCATTCTACTTTTTATGACCAGTTTTCTATTACAAAAAAAAAAAACTATGATATGTATTGAATTAGTGTACAAATATAGGATTTCCAAATAGTACCTGAACCTAATGAAAGGAATTTATAGGTAAAAATACTTAAATACTAATTTATTGCTGTAAAAGGTAACACAGTGGTAAAAACCATTTATTCATACAAATGGTGAGACATCCAAGGGCCACTGAGTTACTCGATTTATGGACATTAGCTGTGGTTCATTAATTATCAAAACTATCGGATGTTATACTGCAATTAATCTCCTCTTTCTAAATAACAATACAAAAATATGAAGTGAGGGCCAAGTATTCCAAATACTGCATTAAAAAAAGTGTCTCTCTCTCCAAGAATCATCTCCGCCTTCAAAACTTTCGATTAAATAAACCCCATTCATCCGTTAAGAAGCTACGATGCCACATAGACGAAGAGACGAGGAAGCGAACTTCTTGGCAGTGCGCATTATAAAAATGATGAAAAGCATTTTTCGTAAACGACGAATTTTGACCAGTACCTGTAGTATAAGTTTTTTTCGAAACGAAACACAAACGAACGCGTTCGCATTTAGTCTTAATTTGTATGGCAACGCGTGGCGTACAGAGAAGCCACTTCATTTGTTGTGATCAACAGAAAAAAATCTAATTTTAAAAGTTTAGTTTTTTTTTTTTATAAAAAATAGTGTCAAAATTGTAACCTGAGCAAGTCCCGATGCACCAAGCCACCATGGGTTTCTTTATGCGGCCTTCTTTGATGGCGCGACAGACATGGTACTCCTCAACGCCGCCCACTTCACCCAGGAGCACCAGCATTTTCACGTTGGGGTCCGCTTCGAACCTATTGAAAATAATCAAAATTAAGACCTCTTTTCAAGACCAGGCCTCTTTTTGAGGAGCAAATATTAGGCAGACCATTATTAATGACGTGAAGCAATACTTTTCACTATTTAGGAGAAGAAGCTTCCACATCAATCTTCTTTTCGCTAATGTTATCCGCATAGTGGGTCAAGTTACATCAAAGTGTATGTGTCAAGTGCCTCTATTATAAGTTTTTTTCAAAACAAAACACAAACGAACACATTTGAGTTCATTCTCAATTTGTACGGCAACGCGAGCAGCGCATCTGGTGGTAACTATTTTTGTAATTACTTAGGTTCGGTTGCACCAACGGCATTCGAAAATTTCCTTCTCTGTCGCACTTGCAAGTTTGCACATAAGTGCGACAGAGAGGGAAAACTTCGTTTGTGGTTCGCGGAGTCACTCCTGCTGGTAGAGTTAGTAAAGCCTCGGTCTCTTGAGCGCCACGCACACCGCTGCGTAGTAATAGATTTATATTATTCACAAACGACTATGGCGGGTTGCACCAACCTACGATCACAGGCCGGTCATCGTCAAATATGGCGCCGGCAGAAACTTGTCAAACTTTCCATACAATCAGATTTTAACGTACACCGCTTACGATTACAGACGGTTTGGTGTAACCCACCCTAAAGTCTTTCGTGTCCTCACTCGTTTGCGTTTTGTTTAGAAAAAACTTATACTAGAGGTACTGAGCTAAGATTCCGTGTGTCACAGGAGACAGTAGATACACTTACCTCAGCAGATGGTCGATGAAGGTGGTGCCGGGGTAGCGGTCGCCGCCGATGGCCACGCCCTCGCACACGCCGTCCGCCTCCTTCGAGATGATGTTGTTCAGCTCGTTGCTCATACCACCCGAACGCGACACGTACGCCACACTAAGGGAAATACGAGTAGGTACTTGCTATTATTTATACATACATACACTGTGCACTATACCAGTACAATTCATGTAAACAAATCACATTCCATTGCAAATTGTCCCGCTCTAACACGCGTGAGTTTGCAATTAACCATCCCGCTCTCTACGGAAACTGCGCGTAGTTTCGTAAATATTTATTACATTTTAATTGATTTTTAGAATGCTGGGTCACTTATAAAAAATCTACCCGGTTATTGTGTTAGAACAATAAAAAGCTATTCGTAAAAAAAATATATATCACTGTCTTTGACAATGACGAGTTCGACAGCCTTAGGCCGGGTTTTATAAAGATCCGTTAGACCAAATCTCAGAACAAATTTCAGTAACTCAGTACATTTTTTGACATAACAAACCGACATAAGGTCTAACGGATCTTTATAAAACCGAGCCTAAATCGGTTAACTTTTACGATGATGTTTAGGATTTTTTGACAGAGTTACCAGGGCCTTTAACAATATTTTGGTGGGTTATTGTGTTGTTTCTTTTTCAGTCCACAGCAATTTTTGTGTAGTGTATTTCTACATTATTTATTCGCACTGGAAGCTCAAACTTCGATATTTTCGTTAGATCTCTGAATTAGCCTTGCCTTATAGAAGAAAGAAAAACAACTGACGTCAATGCCGCAGACAGACAAAGATAGCAAGATTCAATCCACAAATCTAAAATCCTCAATTAGACGAAGTAAACTGACAGACAAGATGTTGCCAGGAGTAGAACAAAAATAGTGACGGTATATAACGATAAAATCATAACGTTGTACTACCAAACCTATTCCAATGTTGTATCTAATCTATGAGATACGCATAAAGGCTCGTTAAGCTGGACAAAAGTGGTTTTTAAATATGAAGCTTGGTCATTTGAATAGGAATAAATCATAAGATTTACAAATCATTCTAATTTGACAAATTCAGAGCAAGATTGAGAGAAACACTACTAATTTTCGATGTTCTCGTAAAGCAGTCTAGTAAGGCCTTAAATAATATCGATACGAACAGCACTGGCCATACTGTGGCAACATTTGTGCATTTTGACTTGTCAAACGACACTTCTGTAGACACGTGATGGTTTTTCACCAGGCGCGTAACGACAGGAGATAGCTACACGGCCGATTCTGCCTACATTCTAAACATTCAAATTCCTCGACTGTACATTGTAAGCTTAGAGTATAAATATTTCTAAAGAGATCCTATACGCGGGCCACCAAGATTGACAGAAAACGTCTTATGCAGATAAATTGAGAATTGGTTTAAAATGGCTGCCGGCTTACCATAAATTACTTCCTTAACTTGGGCGGGTAATTGATTGTGTGACGTATTTGGGCACAACTGTCATATAAAATAAGTTGTGCTCGACAAAAAAAAGTGAAACTGTGACAGACACAACAAATGATATGTAATTCTCTGTCGCTCTTATACAAAAATGTATATTACTGGCTCGCTCGGTTGCGGTATTATTATTTGCGTGTCGCGTCTGGTAAGTCTGTGATTGTAAGTATTGCAAAAAATACTGAGTTCAACTTGCGCTAGCCAGACTCTATGGTATTTTATGTATGCCGACTTTGAAGCAGCTATTGTTCACCGGAGTGAAGACTCTAAAGTTCGAACAGTAGAGTACATTGTAACTCACCTGCCGGCGCGGTACAGCTGGCTGTCGATGATGTTGTCGATAATTCGGCCATGTTGCCGATCTTGAAACTTCCGTTCACCGGAATGTAGACTCTATAGCTAGGACAGTAGAGTACAGTGTAGCTCACCTGCCGGCGCGGTACAGCTTGCTGTCGACGATGTTGTCGATCATCCCGGCGGTGTTGCCGATCTTGAAGCAGCCGGGCTTGATGCCGCCGACTGTAGCCGGTCCGATGATGTTCACCTGTACCACGTAATATAATAAATATGATGACTCATGTTACAATTTATAACAGTGTGGCTTTGTGGATAGAAAAACATCAAATTATCACAATAAATAGTAAATTAGACAAATTAATTAAAATCATAAAAAGATATGGAACTATAAACATATAAATTCCTTTATTTGTCGAGTTTAAACTTTAAAAAAAGTAGAAACAGGTCGTATTCAGCCAATTCAACTCGTATTTTTCTGTTGGAAATTCGACGTCTTTGTATGCGTCTCAAATAATTTGCGTTTTTCAATGGAAAAATGTACTTACGATTCTGTTAAAAAAATAAACAGCGGGAAAGCATGAAGTCTTAATTCAAATTTCGTCTTGTTTACCCCCATTTTTAAGAAAAGCACTGAATTAGCCTCTGCCGGAATGGCAATTGCAGGCTTCTTATCATAATAAGACGGACTCGCAAGCTCGTCTGTTTAAACAAGTACTCAGCCAGCAAAGGGGGCTATCGCGTATGAATTCGCCGCTAGAGGCGCCAGTGTAGCGTAGGGTCTCCCAAACGTCAAATGTCACTCTTTGTGGTTGTGCTACGCGGGTTAATATCTAATTGGAACAATATGGTGAGTATTTTGCCATACCTGAGCTTGATTATGGCAAATATGAGTTAGGGATCAATTGACTGTTAGGGCTTTGAGACAGTTTTGTCTTTCGGAAACTTATTTCCTCCTTTATTTCCTAACAAAACGGGACTGCGTTACAATGCGGGATTTTCGATATTTTTACGGTACGGTTTTAAGGTATTAAATATGATTTAAAAGTAAACTTCGTTCTCATGCCCATAATAACCAATAAAAAAAATTGACAGCCGGACGTTACTCGACAGTGGCGCCAACTGGTGAGCACAAAAACGATAGCCCCCATTGCCCGGGCACGGCAATAATGTACTATTGTATTGTACTTGTACTTACGCCTCTAGCGTCGGCAAGTTTGATGATCTTCCTCGTCATGTTCTCGGGAATACCCTCGGCGATGATCACGATCGTGTTGATCTGGGGGTGCTGCATCGCCTGTACACATATTAACAATAAACATTATATATGTGATAAAAAACTGCACAAAATTTGAATAGATAAAACGGAATCGGAGAAAACTGTACCAGTAATCGTATGTGACCACGCACCAGGGACCGATACCGCTATTTTTAAAAAACCCTGAACTAGCCCAATATTTTGGATTATTTTTTGCTCTTTACGTAGGGCTGAATCGTGTATTTAGGTAACAACGTCGTATTATTAGATTGTCCCATTAAAAACTAAATAATGAACCGGTGATCGTAATAATACCGGTATTTTTCTATGGAGAAAATACCGGTATCCGATCCCTGCCACTCACGTGTGGCCAGTTTGTGGGCCAGATTCAGCGTTTCGATTTATCCGTCCATTTTAAAGGTCGGTTGCACCAACATACGATCACAGGCCGGTCATCGTCAAATATGGCGCCGGCAGCTGTCATCCCATAGAAACTTGTCAAACTTTCCATACAATCAGATTTTAACAAACACCGCTTACGATTACAGACGGTTTGGTGCAACCCAGCCTAAGCCCGTAACAGACTGTAGCAGCCTGCGGTGACGGCCAGCTGTCACTATTACAATCAAGGCCGCGAGTCTTTAGCGCAAGATATTCAGTTAAATGGCAATCGGATCTTGTGTCAGCCTACGATACAGGCCTAGCCTAGTGTAGGGGCCACAGAAAAGTGTTTTAATTTATTTTGTCATGCAGTGTCTGTAACATGTTCTTTTTTTATATATTTTGACGTTTGGTAATGTTAATAGCACGGTGTATAAATAAATAAATAAATAAATAAACTATTTTTGTATTTTATAGTGTACAACAGGCCGCCACCGCAGACTGCTGCAGTGTGCGACACGCTTTAAACGGTGCAGTCGGATCTTAAAGATTTGTAGTATCGTCTGTGGGCGCCTTTAGAGCATCTGTCAGTGTCAAACTCGTAATCGTTCTGTACCGCTATCCCTTTATGTAGTATACAGGGTTTTCGGCATATGGACCGTCAAAACTATAAAGGGTGTTCGGCACATGAACCGTCCAAAGTATACAGGGTGTTCGGCACATGTACCGTCAAAAGCACACAGGGTGTTCGGCACATCGACCGTCAAAAATATACAGGGTGTTCGCCACATGGAACGTCAAAAGTATACAGGGTGTTCGGCACATGAACCGTCAAAAATTTACAGGGTGTTCGCCACATGGAACGTCAAAAGTATACAGGATGTTCGGTACATGGGCCGTCAAAAGTATACAGGATGTTCGCCAAATGGAACGTTAAAAGTATACAGGATGCTCGCCACATAGAATAGGTAATAACGCGTAATTTACGTAAAACCAATTAAAAAAATCTTACCCCCATGACCGTGACCCGTAGGACTTAGGGTCCAAGGGTGGAAAGGTAGCAAATGACTCTACCATCACCCCGAAAAATATTGACGGTCCATGTGCCGTACACCCTGTATGGTGATGACGATAGTTATGGTGTAAGTAGGCATGCACAGTAGTTGGTATACACTGCAGTCGGTATACACTGTAATAGGTATACACTGTAGTACCTGCATGGTGCTATCGTAAGCGGAGCGCAGCGAGGCGAAGTTGACGAGCACGGTCGCTTCTTGATGTTTCCGCATCGCCACATCCATGTCCGAGAATACTGCGAAACAATAGTATATTATTATTGAGACAGGAAAGAAGGCAACGCCAGGCTGAGTATCAGTATTAAACGGACGAGCGGGTAAATTTCTCATTTTTTCCTATATTTCCAAGTTTGTGTCAGTTTCCAAGTGAATCTTACCGGGAATGAAGACCTCCTTGTTCCCGAAGTAGTACTTCTGCTTGTGGTCGGCCGTGAACGGATACACGATGCCCACGACGGACGGCTCCGCGCGCCGGCAGATGTAGTCGAAGTCCAACATGCCCTAAGGAGAATTGACGACCGGTTTAGCCTAGTGGGTAGTGCACCTGCCTGTGACGCTGACGGTCCTGGGTTCGAATCTCGGTCAGGGCAAATATTTGTGTGATGAGCATGAATATTTGTTTCTGAGTCTTGGATGTTTTCTATGTATTTAAGTATTTATGTCTATTAAATATATCGTCGTCTAGTACCCCGTAACACAAGCCTTCTTGAGCTTACTATGGGGCTAGTTCGATTTGTGTAAGATTGTCCTCTAATATTTATTTGTCCTCTAATATTTAATTTAGTACATTACTGCAGAGGGGATTGCCGGCCGAGTAGAAAAAACCACATTCCCGGCCAAGGTCGGCAATGGTGTACGGAATTTCATTATGGGCCGCACGTCGCGCCGCACCCGTAACACCTGTTGTTTGTGCTTTATATAATTTATTTCTTACTTCTCTATTTCTATCACAATCACTGCCAACAAATGGCCTAACGGGTGCGAAAGAAAGTTTTGCCAACCCTATCGTTGATTAGAGTTCGCTGAGTGATTAAATACTGTATTTTTTGTTTTTATGTTAAAATGTTAAAAAACAAATGAATGAGAAGTCATTTATAATTTCTTAGAAATACCTTTTGTCCCTTTAAAATCTCATGAAATATTCATCCTAGCGGAAAAGTGTGTAGAACCTTTTTTGTAGAGAAATTTATTTCAATTACTTATGTCTTACATTACTTTTTGCTATGGGCCACCGTTTACGAGTTTTTTACGAAAACTGGCCCGCCGACCGCCCCGGCTCAAGGGCTATAATAATATAATAATAATATTTGTGCACAATCTTACACAAATCAACCTAGTCCCAAACTAAGCAAAGCTTGTACTATGGGTACTAAGGCCGGCCTATGTGACGATATACATACTTATATAAATAAATAGATACTTAAATACATAGAAAACATCCAAGGAACAAATATTCGTGTTCATCACACAAATAAATGCCCTGACCGGGATTCGAACCCGGGACCTCCAGCTTCGAAGGCAGGGTCACTACCAACTAGGCTAAAGCGGTCGTCATGTCGCTATGGGCGGAGACTTTTGATATGTTCACATCCTAACTAGTCCAAACAAAGTTATGAAGTTCCAAGTATTTTCCTCTATATCCTTTCGTTGCCTGGAATATTCCGGGGTATATTTAAGATTCAAGTCGGGCAGTGAAAGTTTCAAAAGGCAAATGAGCGCTCGCATTCACGACACGTTTGGCACTTATTCATTATATTTTAAAACCTGAAACTCACCGGAGTTTTCTAAAATACGACATGACGCGCGTCGACGATTGCGAGCACATCAGCTCGAACACCCCGGGGGTGGTCTATGTATTTAAGTATTTATATCTATTAAATATATCGTCGTCTAGTACAAGTAACACAAGCCTTCTTGAGCTTACTGTGGGGCTAGTTCGATTTGTGTAAGATTGTCCTCTAATACTTATTTATTTATTACCCACGACGGAACGGAAAAGGTATATGCGTTTAGGGTGAGAGGTTGTTTGTTTGTTTGTTTGTTTGTGTGTGCACATCAATATCTCCAAAACGGCTTGACCGGTTTAGAAGCGGTTTTCGGCAATAGATTTGTAGTTTAGTCGGGCCGAATTTTAGCTGGGTGTTACGATGATAACTCACCAGGGGGCGCTGCAGTAAACATTTTTCACCGCACGTCCGTCGTGGGTTTTTCAAAATTTTTAATTTTGTTTTTTTTTTATTTATTTATTATATCAAGTGTACCTGGATGGCGCGGTTCTGCATGCCCCAGATGATCGCCTTGGTGCGGTCGCTGAACAGCGGCTTGGCGGTGGACAGAGGTTGTCCCAGTTCGCCGCGAGTCGGGGACTGAGAGCACACCAGCTCCAAAAGCTTGGGGGTGAGTTCTGGCAGTTCGATTTTGGGCTTCGGCTGGAAAAATAAACAAAGGAATGAGAACTCTTCCTAATAGTATATTACTACATAGGCCGGGGAAGTAGAGATCGCACGCCATGTTATAGATGGCCGAGCGCAAGCCGAGCGAGGCTGTCTAGTAATACGAGGCAGGCGATCCCCGTTAAGGCCAAGGATGTGGCTATAAAGGATAATATAAGGAAGTGGTTATAAAAGAATAGTCAAAAAGTTTAGAATTTTGAAAATTATAAGTAAATCCCAGAAATCCTATTCCAAATAAAATTGTAAAACTTCAGGAATAAAACACGCCTGCGCCGGCAATGTTAGAACTCGCCGGCAATTTCCTGTACAAATCCCATTATCAGCCTGTAAATTCGCAACGCTCGGATGGGTTATTGCCAACATAAGTTCTACTATACTATAATACTATAAACTTCATAAAGACTGCTTTAATAGTAGTTTATGCAATAGTGATATAATAGAGAAGAGCATGTGATTTTAGTTTCGTCTACGATATCTTAATTCAAACATTGAAGTCGACGAGTAAAAATAGTAGATTGTGTCTCAAGGGAGCAAAATGATATATTTACGGCGAGGGCGGTATATTGAATTCTGAGTGAAGCGAAAGATTCTACAATAGAATCCTGAGCGTAGCGAGGGATTCAAGTGTTTACGCCCATGACGGAAATAATGTTGCTACCGTGTGACACATCCTGTTTTTCACACCGTCTATGAGGCCCGCTGCTAAAACATGAAATATATTACAAATGATTTTACTACAGAGTGTCACATACTGCTTTTCACACCTTCTATGAGGAAAAGAGTCATTGTTGCCCTCAAATGAGGGAAGAAAAGTACATCTTTGATCCCTCATTCGAAGGCAACTGAATAGCATCATGGGGCCTACCTTATATAACTCAGTCCCAACTGACATAAAAGACTGACAGTTTCAGAATATTCAGAAATAAACTCAAATTATTCCTGCTAAATAAAGCATACTACTCGATTGACGAGTTTATGTGTGCTCAGAAAGATCATTGACCTAGATATGTTTATACCTAATGTAATTAAATTTACCATAATTAAATAAAATGTAATAAATAATAATATGACCTGTAAAATGTATTTTTACCAATAAAGACTGTATTCTGTAATAGCAGGTGTGAAAAAACTATTTGTAGATAGGCTTAAAGCCTCTACTTATACTTACAGCTGGTGCGGGCTTGGGCAGTTGCTTGGGCGCGTAGTCCAGCTGGTGCTCCTTGGGTATGGGCGAGTGGCCCAGCGCCAGGCCCACTATACTGGTCATGTTGGCTTCCGGCCCGAACACGTACAGGGGGATGCGAAGCCGGTGCCCGACTTCACGCATTTGTCTGATGAAAAAAATACATATAAATAGATATTCTATATAATTTCCGTACAAAGAGCGATAAGTCGGTATTAAATATAATAACTAATTAGAGATAATTATTTCTGCACACAGATCAGCTGCGAACGAGATCTAAATAAAAATAAAATAAATAAATAAATAAAATCGAACTAGCCCCACAGTAAGCTCAAGAAGGCTTGTGTTATAGGTACTAGACGACGATATATTTAATAGATATAAATACTTAAATACATAGAAAACATCCAAGACTCAGAAACAAATATTCATGCTCATCACATAAATATTTGCCCTGACCGGGATTCGAACCCAGGACCATAAGCTTCACAGGCAGGTGCACTACCCACTAGGCTAAACCGGTCGTCAAAGAGCGATAAGTCGGTATTAAATATAATGACTAATTAGAGCTAATTATTTCTGAACACAGATCAGCTGCGAACAGATCTGTTCTCAAGAAGAATATTTTTGTTACAAATTAAGAAGAAAAATATTCGTGGCACATGTAATACAAATAACAAGGATTAAATAAAATAAATATAAATATTTTTTGGCCAATCTTACACAAATCAACCTAGTCCCAAACTAGGCAAAGCTTGTACTATGGGTACCAAGTGACGATATACATACTTATATAGATAGATAGATACTTAAATACATAGAAAACATCCAAGACTCAGGAAATAATATTCGTGTTCATCACACAAATACATGCCCTGACCGGGATTCGAACCCGGGACCTCCAGATTCGAAGGCAGGGTCACTACCAACTAGGCTAAAGCGGTCGGGCGTTAAAATTGAAAAACATATAAAAACAATTAGAATTAGAGTTCTAGTTTTAATATTAATGCCCTCTTCTGTACCACTTTCGTCCCTCTCTTTCCACCACGTAGCCGCTCGAGTAGGAAGAGGACAGATGCTCACCTAAGCCCCTCCTGGTAGTTGGGGCCGCCCCTTCTCACGAAGATGGTGATGTTGTACTGGATGAGGGCGTCCTTGTACGTGTCGATGGCGGTGATGATGCCCCGGAAGGTGTCCGCCACGTTGGTGAAGTTGGCGATACCACCACCAATAATGAGGACCTGGAAACAGTTTTATTTTAATTTTAATATACTTATAATATATATAATAATATATAATATTTGTGGACAATCTTACACAAATCAACCTGGTTCCAAACTAAGCAAAGCTTGTACTATGGGTACTAGGCGACGATATACATACTTATATAGATAAATATATACTTAAATACATAGAAAACATCCAAGACTCAGGAACAAATATTCATTCATTGTCCATCACACAAATAAATGCCCTGACCGGGATTCGAACCCGGGACCTCCAGCTTCGAAGGCAGGATCACTAGCAACTAGGCTAAAGCGGTCGTCAAAAAGTCATCGTCGTTATGTAGAATTTTATGAGAATATTATGTATGTAGAATATTATTCGATTTTATTATTTACATGTTGATGCTTAGAGATATATCTCGCAATATTTTATTATGATGTGTCCTTTTATCTTGACGCTTAGAGACCTTATACATCTCTAACAAATCTCGATTGTTATTAGTTACTTAGTCTTATTTTTGACATGTAATACTACATTTAATTAATGATACTTTGATTATTGTATTATTTTTATTTGATATAGACAGATTTTGACTTGTACAAGTACCCTTGAGGCCTATTTGCAGAATAAATGTTTTGATTTTGATTTATGTTGAGTAATAGTCCTATCAAAACATAAATAAAAAAGGTATGAAACATGCTGTTTTTTAATTGATGGTTGGAAGCTACAACTCAAAAACGATTAATTTGATGTTTTTTTTCTTTTACTTCGTGCATATTTTCCCTATAAGTGTAGATATATTTGTGAAAACTTTACTGGCTTATGATCTACCTTAATTTATTAACTTTATGTGTGATTGATGCTGTTTGTTTTCCTGAATAAAGAATAAATATGAGAAAATGTCTCTAAACGGTTTCGCGAAACCAAGTTCTTTCAAAGCTCCTTATATTACCGCTAGCGTGCATAACGTTCTAATGTTCATGTTACAATTTATAACAGTGGCTATATGGATAGAAAACCATAACATTATCACAATAAGTATATAAGACAAATTAGGGCCTAACGTTTGCCTATTCGCAAAACTTTTGTTTGTTTCCTGGTCAAATGTAAATTGAAAGTCACGAATGGAATCTTCATGTTTCAATAAAAAAGAAATTGTACGGCAACTATGTACATAAACGTAGTGTTTCATGACAAAAACGGCAAATATCAGTTTTTTCCATACAACGGTAGTACGAGGCCACGCAGGCGTGACGTCACGCCTGCGTGTCAATCAGTATGGAGCGTATTCAGTGCTCGTTAGCTATGCTGAACTTTGCATTGCTCTAATTGTAGTTTGTCCCATACAAACATTTGATCGTCTCTAAAAACTAGTTCGAATGGCATGTTTTTTTTTATTTAATGTCACCTAGCCTACTGATTTAAATAATTTGTGTGTTATTTGCTACTTAATAGCGTGACTTGGCAAGTTTTCTGTTTTTACATCATACTTATACAAAAAAATCGATTATGTATGTTCATGTATGCTTAAGCGGTCGAGGTGCTCAAGAGAGTGCCCCTTTTTTAAAAAAAATCGTGCGTCAAGCCTCGCTTGCACTCCATAGAGCAAAAAAATCGTTCTTGAAAAAAATATAAAAAAATGTGTGCATTATTAGATACTGACGCGCTCGAGTAAATCCCGAAATCCCCTCTCGGGCTTCCCTACCATATGATGTAGTTATGTAACGCCACGCACCTTGCCGTTGGGGTGTTTCTCGCGGCACATGAGGCTGAAGATCGTCTTGGCGTAGTCGGCGGTCTGGCTCTCCGTCGGCGCGCCCGAGTACTCGCCGTAGTTGGCGAGCTCGGCGGCGCCGCCTGTACATACAAACAAACACGGTATTAAACAACAGTACAAAACAATTGCTTTTACATCATCATCAATATTAAGAGGGCCTGGTCCTCTGTCGTTGCAGCATTCTCCATTCCAATCCAACTTGGGCATTCGTCTTCACTTCCTGGTATGTGTGGCTACAGCACCATTCCTTGATCTGTGCCATGTATGGTATTCTGGGTCTTCCTCTCCCTCTTGTTCCCTCTATTTTGCCTTCTAGGATGGTAACGTTTATACGTTTAACCCTTCATGTCTCAGTATGTGGCCGATACATAACCAATAAAAAAAAACTTACGAAAATACTTGGAAAATATCAAGCTTCAACATATTTATGCCGTTTCAAGGATTTTTTTCAATACATAGAGATGATAAAAGGACGCAGTTTAACCATGTATGTACAGTCGACCCAACTGATTCATGACCCACTTGGCCTACAAATGGCTTGAATCCGTCTAAACAATAGGGTTTACATGTCTCGCACTATGTAGCACTTAGGTCGTTTTAAATATTAACAAATTGAGTCAATACTGGTCGAAGATCTATGCAATTTTAACCTTTGTTATCACTGCAATAGATATATTTTTAATAAAACAGCTACGTCTTGAATCTCGAATAAGCTGTCATTTATAATAAAAACTGTTTTCGTCACAAAAAAAAATATTTAAATTTCAAAAATCAATATAAGATTTCAAGCTTACATGGTCATTTACATCATCATTCATGGTCATGGTCATTTGAGTTAATCCTTGCTAATGGCGCTTGCAACAGTGCCGAAATATCGGGAACTCAAAAATACAAATATACATGGTAAATATCCCGTTTCAAATCGTAATTTCAAAAATCAATTGCTTGTTAGATGTCAAGTGGTCAGTCAATGAGATTTCCATCATCCACATTAGGCAAAGGCCTAAAAGCCAAAGGGCAGAACAAAGAGCTCGGATTATAGTGCTCAGTGAAGAAGGCTATGGCATTACTGTAAAGAACAAAGATAGTAATAGCATTTCCCTTTTGTGATCAACAGCCATGGTTATCCAAACTGTTTAAGACAGTAGTTAGTAAATGTCAGTGTCTAATTGATAACAAGTTCGTTACCATAAAAATGTATGTTCAGGCGAATTTCAACCGACTAGTATTTAGATGACTTAGCAAAATGACCTTATGGTTCATTTTTGTCGATCGTACATGCCTATACCAACTGAGGAAGGTGATTTTCTCAGAGCAATCATCAAACGTAATATCATAACAATAACATTCAGGGTCATTGCCTTCGTGGGATGAAGAGGGTAGCTAATCCATACGTTTCGCTGTACTTTACATAGTACTCACACTTAGTCTTGTAACCAAGTTTAGATCAGAGTGGATTAGTAACTCAGTATTTATAGTAGGTATAACAGAAAATGATGTTAAATTTGTGAGCGCACTATTCACCAACAAACTGCCCTCAGTTTGGTGATACTTTTTGTATATCTCCTACCTAACTATATTTTGAATATAAATAAAATAAACAAATAAATATTTCCCTACGAACTTCATAATTATCAACCGAGAGTAATTGACGTCTCATAAAAAGTTTCTGATTTGACTGTCAGTGAAATATCGTATTGTGAAATGAAGTACACGTAAACTACTTGAAGAATGACAAATACAAATACAAATACAAACATTTATTCTGCAAATAGGCCACAAGGGCACTTTTACATGTCAAAATATTAATTTATAATTTAAGAAAGTCTGACTATAATAAGTAATACATTTTTCATGTCAAAATATTAATTTACAGTTCAAGAAGGAATAATAATTTCGAGTTTAACAATTATAACAAAATTAATGTCATACAGTGAAGATAAACTTGCAAAGTTATCTATTACAAATATTAAGTTAGAGATGTATAAGGTCTCAAGATTAAACAAGGAGTGAAATTAATATATTATCCCAGAGATGTACATGGTCTCTGAGCGTCAAAATTAAAATTAATTTAATATTGTTAGAGATGTATATGGTCTCTAAGTCACTGATAATAAAAACGAATCCACAACAGGATGATGTCTCTCGTCAATCCCTTATAAAAGACACTAGTATTAACGTAGTCACTATGTCCTAGCAAGCATGAACAGACCGGACTCCACAAACACATTGACATATGCTCTTATTCATTTGAATATTCGACTTTAATACTAACGCAATACAGTTATTACATACGCACAGTCTAAAAACCGTATGCTTGCAATAGAAGCTCTATTACATTAGCGTTAAAGTAGAATGTCTAATGGAACATGAGCATATTTCAGTGTCAAAGTCAACTATGACGTACCCAGTTCGCAGATAGTGTCGGTGTAGACGACGGAGGCACCGCCGCCAGCCACCATCGTCCAGATACGCCCAGACTTGTTCAATATCGTCAACTGGAACAAAAACAATTTTCCGTCAAAAACAAATAGAAAATTTTGAGCGGTCCCGGACAGACATATATCTCTTTTATTTTGGGTAGCTGTGTGCCTCTCAATGAGTGCATTCCAATGAAATGAAATGAAATTAAATGAAATTATTTATTCTTCAATTTAGGCATATTACATGCACCTATGAATGTCAAAAAAAACTACCACCGGTTCATAAAATAAACCTCTGCCTCGAGAAGAACCGGGGTAAGAAACTCGGCGAGGTGTCATTTTTTCAATGCTATCAACCGTCAGAAATGGGGAGACATAACAAGGGAATGTCTAAATTCCAATGCTAACAACTCGTTCGCCCAGCGCTCGTGGCCCAGCGGCGCCAGCGTATCGCGTGCGATAGGCGAGCATGGTCGGGCCAGGTCAGTTTTTGGATGGGTGACCGCTTCGAGTGGTTATTATCTAAGCGCTCCCGTGCTTTGGAAGATACGTTAACCCGTTGATCCCGGCTGCTGTCTGATGGCAGTCGTTAAGCCGAGTTAGAGGCCTCCGGGCGGCTTGAGAACTTCTAACAGTCAAGTTGCCCACTCACTTGACAAGGGTGGTCGAAGTTGCACCATGTCCGTAGGGAGTACCCACTGGTGACCCACCGCGACCCTAGACATGACCCCTGGGTGGTGCTAAAAGTGTAACAAAAACTGGCAACCGTACTGTCTTCTCAATAGATCTCACGGTTCGAAATAATAGCCATACGATAAATAAATAAATAGTGCTAACAACAAAACCGGAAGCGAAGACCAGCCGTGTACGGCGTCCAATCAGCCACGACCACTCTGACAAGTGTACGGCCGAGAGGAGTATACCTCTCGGTCTACCTAAGCTTTCGATCTTTAAGGTCTCTAAGACTCACCTTAAGACTTCATTCATTCATAAACGTCCATCAAACCTATTTTAGTTAACTAGCAGCTAATGTTCGTTTGCCCTTATCTGTCACTTTGCCATTTACATTTGTGAGAAAGGAACAAAGAACATTTAAGTTAGCAGAGTTTTGTTAAGTTTTATGAATAAGGGCCTCCAGATACGCGTGAAGTGGACTCACTCGTTTTTGGCAACTGGGTACCAGGCGTCACTCTTATTACAACAGAATAGAGTCCAACTCAAAATTCAAACGAATAGAGCTACGACCACAGAATAATTAATAGTATTTAAGTACAGAAAGTTTTCTGTCTAACAGAACGATGTTTAGATAGATATGACTTGACAATTTAGAAAAAACTACTCTTACAATAATCACACTTATAAAATAAAAACAGTGCTAATGGACTAATGCCTATACTATTGTCATGACATAGCCGCGAAAAGGTGCCGACTCAGCATATGCTGTGACATTGCTGTCACAGCGCTGGTATTCTGCCGGAACCAGACAGAGTGTGCGCGGGGTTGTTCAGCTTGAACGTTACGTTTTCGCGTTATATGATGATTATACATAATACTTTCTAAACAAATTATAAATTTTACATACACAAAGGCTGTGTTTCGCAGCTAATCATGGCATCCTGCTCGCACGCGCTCGCCGCAGAGCATGTACTCTTTTTGTTACTAGGGTATATGTATACCACGGAGGTGTCCCAGAGACAGGCTTGCTAAAACTCACCTTAAGACTGGCTCCGCTCTTAGCATCCAAGTCCGCAATATGCGCCTCCTCGGGATACGCGTCGCGCCCGAACGGCGGCGGGAATGTGATCGTGCCCCAGTTCTTCGCACAAATAAAGTCCGCAGTCTGGTCCAACTTCGCGGCCAAGTCGAGCAGGTAGATCCTCTCGTTCGTGATCACGATCGGGTTTATCTCCATGTAAGTGAAGTACAGGTCGACATACACGCGGTACAGGGACAATATGAACGTTGTCAGTATCCTGAAATGATTGAGAAGGGATACATGATAACTGGGTCAACCAACTATTTCTTGTTGCTCTTTACCATGGTTACGTCTCCTGTGTCACTCTTTAAAACAAGTCAAAAGTCAAAAGTAATTTATTTGCTAGAATACAGTCAAGCGGATGTTAATAATGATAATATTCGTACAATGTATTCTGCCTGCTGCTGGCCATGCAAATTATACTACAATTAAAATTACAATGTTAAGAGTTAAGTTAAAGGTTAGTCAAAATTTAATTTAATTATTAGGGGAGATTTAATAAATATTAGGCTTATAATCTAAATATTCTTTCACAGATTAGAATGCATTTTGAGTCAAAAATTCTAATAAATATTTCTTAAATTCTTGCATGTCAGATCTTCTTATAAAGTCTGGCAGCTTATTATATAGTTTGGGTGCCATGCCAAATACACTTTTTGCACGCAAGGTCTTGGTTTTGGTCTTCAACTCCCGCGAAGGTTTCACCTGCGGCCGGCCGACAGCTTAGCCATTTTTTTTCATCATTGTTTATAATACTAAAATTGGGTTTGTAAAGTCGCCGTGATTTTTGTATAAGGATAGAATGTGTGGAAATTTTTACCCAATAAAAAATGTGTCATATATACCTATGATGCGGCCCTTTCTTGGCCCATGATTGGAGAAAAGGTTAAAGATCCCTGTTTTAAAACTGTGATTTTATAGGGTGTCATTCTACTAAACATGAGTTTTAGCGATGATTATAAATCGATGCTGACTTCGTTTCGGTCATCTCTTGAGAACGCTAAAAGTCCATATTATAACATTTTTCTAAGAAACTCGGTTGTTGTTGTCTCCTGACTGACGGGGCCGAATAACAACCAGCAAAAGTTGATCAACCCAACTACTCATGCGTACAGGTTACTTCACTACATAGTATAAAACAAAGTCGCTTTCTCTGTCCCTATATCCCTATGTATGCTTAAATCTTTAAAACTACGCAACGGATTTTAATGAGGTTTTTTTTAATAGATAGAGTGACTCAAGGGGAAGGTTTATATGTATAATACATGCATCAGCATTGCACCCGTGCGAAGCCGGGGCGGGTCGCTAGTTTTAATACATGCTCAAAAAGTGGTACTTTATGTAGCTGTATATCGTGCGCAAAGTTGGATTTCATCTTCTGAAAAAATTGTTTTAAATTGTCAAGGTACAAAGGTGTAAAGACCTTTGTAAGCCCGATCGTACCTACTTCTTGTTGAAGTATGAGTGTCTCACCTTTTGCTGGTGGCTGATTTGATGTTTTTAAGCAGAACTCTGTCGATCTCCTCTCCGGTGGGGAATGTGTCTACCGCTACCTAAGGGAGAAAAATATAATGTTACATAGTTAAAGGCACAAAGTAAAATTATAACAAACGGCGGATTGCACCAACCTAGGATTACTAACAAACGTTAAATATGTTCCTTGAGAGACGAGATGTTGTGTATGTTACAAATACCATATGTTTTTTTCTCAAAAATGGCCAGCAAAGTGAACCTTACTCGCTACATATTGGAAGTTAAAGTGCTTAGTTTAAGGTCAGATCAAAATAAAGATTAAATAATTTTTATTCGTCGATTCCAAACTTAAAAAAGTAGAAACAGGCATAGAAAAGACAGCACAGGACATATTCAGCCAATTCAACTCGTATTTTTCTGTTGGAAACGCGACTTTTTGTATGAGTTTAAAATAGTTTGCATTTTTCGGTAGAAAATTACACTTCGATTGCGATTCTATTAAAAAAACGGCGATTATTTCCCCTATTTTTGCGAAAAGCACTATATAGGCTCGAACGGCATGGCAATTGCAGACTTCTAATAATAAACTCGTAAGCTCGTCCGTTTAAACAAATACTCAGCCTGTCTCCTTCCCGGCCACGGTAATAATGTACTATTATTTACATTAGTTAGGAAAAGCGTAAGGTGCTGTCTCGGCCGAAACCTGGCCTGCGGCTCGGGCATCGGACTCATCAACTCACTTAACTAGCTTAACATCGTAAAGCTTAACCCCCATGATCAATTTCTAGGCTCTGATTCAATGTAGTTTTGTAATCGCCACACAACCTGACTGAGCCATCCTTTTTTAAAACTGGTACCACAGGGGTGCCCCACTCGCTATACTGTACTGGCTCAATACGGCCGGCTTTTAATAACCTGTCTATTTCATCATCAACTTTTGATTTTAAAGCGTATGGGACATTCCTTGCTGGTAAGAATTTTGGTTTACTATCAGGCTTCAATTGTAATACAATTTCAACTCCCTTACAATTTCCCCACCCTGGTTCGAATATGATAGGAAAATCCTCTACAATCTGTTTTACATAACATTCAGTTAATTTGACACTATTTACTTGTTGCTCAATTTTTGGAGGCCAAAGTTTTAAGTGGAATAATAAGTCTTTGCCAATAATGCGTGGGTGACTATCAGGCATTACATAAATTTTCATTCCTTTACATTTAATTGAGCCAAAACATACTGTCAAATCTTTTATTACTCCACAAGGTTCAGAGATAGACTGATTGAAACTTATCATTTTGACATTAGTTGGATGTAAATCGCAAGTGGGTAAATATTTGCTCCTATCCGACACTGTGATCACAGTTACATCCGAACCTGTGTCCATCTCAAATTTTAAAAGTTGGTCATTAATACTCACATCTAAATACAGAGGTTGCACCTTATTACTGTTTGTTTGCATGTTTAAAACACTGCGTGGTTCCTCCTGCACGAGTTCTTCTTTGAGATCCATCTTCTTCATTTCTTGAACTATGTTTTGTTCACCCTCCTCTTGCACATGTCTTACTGTGCGAGGTTGTCCAAATCTCTTTAGACATGTCTTGAAAATATGTCCCTGCGCCCCACATTCGCTGCAAAACTTATTCTTCAATATGCACTGGTCCCTTCTGTGGCCGATTTTGCCACAACAAAAGCATTTATTATTGCTTTTAGCTGGTGGCATTCCTTGCTTCTGCACTTTAAATACCTCAACTGGGTTTCCCTTCTGTTTACATACTTGAAATGCCATCTCCGCTGTTTCCGCTGTCTTCTGCACATTTTGAAAAGAAGTATCTCCCACTTTTAGTAGCTCATAACGGATTGTTTCATTAATCACTCCATTAAGAAGCCGTTCCTTGAGTTCTTCCTCTAGGTTAGTGAACTCACAGTCCTTTCCCAAGCCTCTCAGCGCTAACAAATATTCTTTAATGGATTCCCCGGTCTGTTGCTTCCTATCTTTGAACTGTGCTCTTAAAATACTAATATTTTTCTTGGGATGAAAGTAATCTCGCAGTTTGCCTACGACTTCGGTATACGTGAGTGATATTGGAGTTTCAGGGGCACACAAATGTGTTAATTTTTCGTACGTCGGTGGATTTAAGTTCGTAATTAAAAGTGGAAGTTTTTTGTCCTCTGGTATGTTATTTATTAATATGTAGCAGTCAAATTGTTGCAGATAGCTGTTAAAATTGCCTCCCGAAAAATTGTCTAACGAGGCTAGGCCCGCCATATTAGTTTGTTGCGGCTTACAGACACGATTTGTTTTGATGTGATTACGGAGAATTCCTCTTATCTCGTCCAAAGTGCACTGATGTGGCAATTGTATTTCTAAGCTTGTACTTATTTCCACTAATTGTTCTTTGCTCTTCTCATTAATCCATCCGGTTTTTCCCTCTTGAATTAGTTGTGAAATTTTTTCATCCATAACCTCAAAATTGCATTGACAAATGCACTTAATGTGTAACTATGTAGTCAACACACCCGTCGACTGTTTTACACTGCACACGTGTTTTCAGTAATCTCGTCGCCAATGTAGTAATGTTATATTTATTAAATAACACCACGATGTTGGATTATTTGTTTTATTAAATATAAAGTATCTTTACACAGAGAGCCTCACACTGACTGACTATAGATAACATATATCACACTCAACTGGGTTACCACACCCGTATTCATAAACGTCTATCAAACCTATATTAGTTAATTAGCCGCTACAGTTCGTTTGTCCTTATCTGTCACTTTGACTTATACGCTTGTAAGACAGTGACAACAGACATTTTAGTTAGCAGAGGTTTGTTAAGTTTTATGAGTAAGGGGGTAACTCTTTAGTTGGAGGCTCGCCAAGTCGCCACAATGGCACGGAAATACAGTACTTAATTATGTCACGAATACGGGTGAACCATGGTTGCGTGTTGAGCTATGCACATTGTCTATGTGTGCGTCAGCGTAGGAGCTTTGTTTTCACATTGTCTATGTGTTCGTATGTGTCACAACTACATCTATGGCTAACCCGTGAGATAAAAGTACTGTACCTACACTTTCGTTTTTCTTTCGATTAGAAAAACCGTACGATTGTCGTCATGCGATTTCAAAGATAACAATCTTGAGATATGATAAACTACTGAAATAAATGAAAATAACACAATATTATCCTCTTATTTCTTAGGGAAACGAAGAATTGTAGGCGAAAATATTCGTAAAAAATTCTAATCTTTAAAAAACGGGATATAGTCAAGGATGAAATTCTTTATGCCTGCCGAATCTCTTTAAAAATGGTTATTGAATTTTGAATCTTCTTGTTTGAACGGTAAAGTAGCATTTTAAACGAATAACTTTGATACAGATAGGCCAAATCATTAATTACGAGTATACCTCTAGCCTGACTGCAAGCGCATCGACATCTCCGACGTCCACGCCGCCCTGGTGGTGGAACAGGATGGTGTCCGACCGTCTACCGGACTGGATGCAGATGTACATCTCCTCGTTCTGAAATATAACACAGTATTGTTAATAAACACATTTTGCAGACTGTAAAGAGAGATAAAGTTACTGGCAACGGTTGAAAACAAAAAAACTTAAGACAGAGTTCAGTGGCGTGCCATGGGAGAGGCCTATGTCCAGCACTGGCCGTCCAGTGGGCTGATGATGGTGAAAGAGACATATATGACTAAAACTAGCAGGTAATGATTTCCAAACTAGAGGCCTACAAATTATAGAAGCATATAACTATATTATCGAAAAATTACGAATGATGATGATAAATTTGTGGAGTTTTGACGATAAAATGTCGCATCATGACCATAAATAGAGAATATGCATGCGGAATGAATAATAATAAGATGTCACTAACTATATGAATATTAAACCATCAAATTACGACAAAAAACAGTAAATTAATAAATATGCTCCAACGACTTGAGAATGTTTTGAAAAATGATGTAATAATTCTGTTTTAATTAACATAAAAATGTACCTAAATGCAATATTTCAAGACCAAAACAGTAAATTATTCGTTTTTCCATACGATGGTAGTACGGGCGCATCGTATATGGCGTCACATACTATGCTCAATTAGTATGGGGGTGTTGAGGGCGTTTTGAGCGCTCGGATTTTATGCTGCACTTTGAAATCAATTTTTGTCTTTTGTGTTGTTCTAATTGTAATTGTTCCATATACACATTTATTCCTCTCTAAAAACTGGTTCGAATGGCATCTTAAAAAAAATGATGCATATTATTTATTGTGGTATCACATCAATAAAACATCGAATAGTGCTCGATCAATCAAATTCCGTGACGTGAAGTTGTCTTATAAAATCATGACGACAAATATCGAATTACAGCTAGAAAATGTTCCAATGTAACCACTTTCCGCCCTAAACCGGGTAAGACCAACTTGGGCAAATTTTCAGCCCAGACCAGACTTCAGACCCGGTACAGCCGTTATCAAAAGATTTTCGACCTGGATGTTTATTTCGACGGTGCCACTAGATGGAAGCATTCTATTTTGAAACTGTAAACTGTAACCTTAATGTTTTATTATTATTATTATTATTTTCTCTTTCTAATTTCATAACCTAAATAACGCATTAATTGTAGTTTTGCTGATATCGGAAACTTAAATTGTACTTTTAATTATTGTTATACTGACCTGGTATCTTAACTTAATGATGTTGCACGCCTGTTATTGAGATACAGTTGTGTCATCTAACTTTATGTTCTTATTAATGTATTAGCTTATTATCTTGTTGGTGTGTCAAATATAATAAATAAATAAATTACCGAAGTGTCAAGAACTTTGCGCACGATATACAGCTACATAAAGTACCACTTTTTGAGCATGTATTAAAACTAGCGACCCGCCCCGGCTTCGCACGGGTGCAATGCTGATGCATGTATTATACATATAAACATTCCCCTTGAGTCACTCTATCTATTAAAAAATACCGCATCAAAATCCGTTGCGTAGTTTTAAAGATTTAAGCATACATAGGCATATAGGGACATAGGGACAGAGAAAGCGACTTTGTTTTATACTATGTAGTGAAGTAACCTGTACGCATGAGTAGTTGGGTTGATCAACTTTTCCTGGTCGTTATTTATCCCCGTCAGTCAGGAGACAACAGCAACCGACTTTCTTAGGATAATGTTATAATATGGACTTTTACCTGTACGCATGAGCAGTTGGGTTGATCAACTTTTCCTGGTCGTTATTCGGCCCCGTCAGTCAGGAGTCAACAGCAACCGACTTTCTTAGGATAATGTTATAATATGGACTTTTACCTGTACGCATGAGCAGTTGGGTTGATCAACTTTTCCTGGTCGTTATTCGGCCCCGTCAGTCAGGAGTCAACAGCAACCGACTTTCTTAGGATAATGTTATAATATGGACTTTTACCTGTACGCATGAGCAGTTGGGTTGATCAACTTTTCCTGGTCGTTATTCGGCCCCGTCAGTCAGGAGACAACAGCAACCGACTTTCTTAGAAAAATGTTTGTAATACGGACTCGTAGCATATATGTCGTTGTACTCACGGCGTCATGCTTCACGAACGGCTCCACGATGAAGTGCCTGAGCTTGCCGACGGCGGCGCCGACCGCCTGCTCCTTGCCCATGTGCTCGCTGAGCCAGCGGCGCACGTCGCCCGCCGACTTGTTCACGCCGACCAGGCCGAGCTTGCCGCGCCGCTTGATCAGCTGGTCGGGCTTCACTACCAGTTGCTGTGGACATGACACATTGCCTATTAAGAGCGCTTTAATAAAATGTAACAGGTCCACTAGCGCCACTCGTAAATAATTGTAATCATTTAAATTTAATGATATGTAACTAAAAATAGGGGGCCGCTACGTACTGTAGTTTGTATTTAAGTACTCTTTGAATCCATCAAACTAATTTTTACGTTGCTAGATTGGTCTCTCTATGAGCTCAAAAATAAAACGGCCGTTTTAATTTTGGACGCATAGATTGACGAATCCAGAAACGTAATAACTAGTTTGATGGATTCAAAACGTACTTAAATACAAAATACAGTACGTAGCGGCCCCCTTTTTTGATATCTATCGTTAAATTTAAACAATCACAATTATTTACGAGTGGCGCTAGTGGACCTGTTACATTTTATTAAAGCGCTCTTAATAATAAGACTCTCGCCAGGTGTCTGGGTCAAGGGTCCGACACACAAGGCGGTACTCCTGGAAACGTCGCGGATAGTCAGGAGGTTCCGCTCTTAATCGCCCGACACCACCGGTAGCTTAGGCCCCGCCTCGCATAGGCATCACCTCAGAGGGTTTCAATGAACCAAACACGATGTGTTTATCTTTTGTAGTTGAGTAGTCGCTATGGCCACCTTCTGTCTCCTTCATCAGATCAGCTCGATGGCCGAACTTACATAAGTAATATAATGATACTAAATTTCAGCTTAATCGGACAATGGTGGCTCAAATTTAATTTGTAAGATTTGTTAAGACACTGAAACAGGAGAAATAAGGTAAAAGCTTGTATTAATGAATCACTTATTGGTGTCAAAGCGCAGATAGCGGCCCTCTAAGGTAGAACGGATGACGGGGCTCTTACTGGAGCGCAAACTCTTACCCCCTTATTCATAAAACTTAACAAACCTCTGCTAACTAAAATGTCTGTTGTCACTGTCTCACAAGCACATGTGTCAAAGTGACAGATAAGGACAAACGAACTTTAGCGGCCAGTTAACTAATATAGGTTTGATAGACGTTTATGAATAAGGGGGTTAAAGTATTTCAGTGTTTAAACCGCTCGCGTGCTCGTGTCGGAGGTTTCCCCAAGCCGCTCTCGAACCGCGCACTCCTATCTCTTTATTGGGACCGGCCTATACAGCCAGTCAGGTTTAAAAAAACAAAAAAGGCACCAGGGCGCCTAAATGCAGAATGAGAAAAAAAAACAGGGAAAGATATGCCTATATAGACCGTTATTAATTTTTAATTATATTCCAATGTTTTTTTTAATAAAACAATAGCCTATCTACATTTACATCAAAGATCAATGGGACTAGATAATAAATCAGTATCATGTAATTTATATGATACCCTATCGTATATAGGTTCGAAGTTGATGATAAACAACATAGATTGTTTTATTATTCTTAATGAGTTTTGCGTTGGGGTCATTGTCAGTTGTAAAAACAAAAGTTGTCCACCCGGTGGTCAATAGTTAACGGCTTATGTACATGTAAGTTATGTTTTTATTCCATGGGTTTATAGTTACGGAAACACCGTTTATGCGGGTTACTAGACCAATCCAAAATTAAGCTTTTCGGCCCTTAACTTTTGATATGTCCACCGAAAAGACGCGAACCTAAATCTGACAATGACCCGTTAGCGGAATGCTTTAGCGCACCGTCCGCCCAGACGAAGGCGGACCTGTCGGGTGCGTGGGACTCCTGGGCAGAAGGCCCAAACTACCTACTAAACCCCCAACGATTGTCTGACGACATCGCTTCCAGGGAGGGCCAAAGGTTCGCATGACGCATTCCACTTTGACCCTCGTGACACGCCCGATTTATGCGAGTCTGGCCAGTGACATCATCCTATTGTGGATTCGTTTTTATTATTAGTGACTTAGAGACCATATACATCTCTAACAATATTAAATTAATTTTAATTTTGACGCTCAGAGACCATGTACATCTCTGGGATATTATATTAATTTCATTATACTCCTTGTTTAATCTTGAGACCTTATACATCTCTAACTTTACTGATGTTGTAATATTTGTAATAGATAACTTTGCCAGTTTATCTTCACTGTATGACATTAATATTGTTATAATTGTAAACTCGTAATTATTATTCCTTCTTGAACTGTAAATTAATATTTTGACATGAAAAATGTATTACTTATTATAAAAAGTGCCCTTGTGGCCTATTTGCAGAATAAATGTTTGATTTTTTTTTTAGTGAGAGCGCCCCGGGGTCAGTTTCGAGGCGATTCAATCCCGTGGACTTAAAGGATGGTTAGGGTCCCCCGACGTTACCACCCGGTCCACTACGGCGGGGGGAGCAAATGCGCGCTGCCCCGCTACTCACGCCGCTCCGCTGGTGGCGAGTCCGCAGCCTCACGGGAGAGGGGCAAAAGGGGTGACGTCAAAAGGTAGCGGACGGGCAGGGATCGTTACCGATATCCTTACTACCAGTTTTAAATAAGGTATAACCGGTTATAATTGCTTTTCGCTATTTATATCGCTAAAGCTCTGATTAGCGGTATAATCAAAACCGGTATTCAAATATATTAGCGGTTTCGCCGGTTTACCCATAAAAATAGCTGTCAGAGTCAATATACTTGATTATTTGTTTCTGCAAACTGGTGTATTGAAAAAAGTAGGTATTTACACCTATTTGTTGCGTTTTAGTAGTAATGTTTAATTGACATCTTACCTTTCAATTGCAATGAATAGCGAGCGGTACTGAATACAGGTATTTAATTAATATCGTAAATAGTCTATACATAGAGGTATAGATAAAAGCGGAATGACAACAATACCTCTAATTAGAATACAGGTATTGGTATATTAGCGGTAACAGTTTGTCAATTTCTATACAGGTATTAAATAAAACCGATTTTACAATCCCTGCGGACGCGTAGCGAGTAGTGGGGCTCTGCCTCCCGATTCCGCGCGGTAGACATGGGCGAAATGTGTCACGTTAAAGAAAAGAGTGAAACATATCTTTCGGTACCCGGGATATATATCACTCTTCTATATCTTTATATCCGTACTAGGCATCTGCTCTCTCTCAACAGAGCGTCACTACGTATAATCGTAGGCATTATCACTGGACATTACCCACTCAACAAACATTTATATGTTCTAGGTACGACCGACAGCCCCCTATGCAGGGGATGCCTGTCGGCCGATGAAACAGCCCCCCACGTCATCCTGGAATGCGAAGGTGTAGCTGCACAACGGACTCAAATCCTTAACGCACCGAGGTCATTCCGCGAAGCCTGTGGTGACACCAGGAAGATCCTGCGCTTCTGGTCGGAGTTAGGCTGGCTAGTTCCCTAGCTGGTATTCACCCACGCACAATGGTCCGACCTACACGGACTAAGTGCGGAAAAAAGGAGTCCACAACCATAACCATAACCATATATCTTTATATCCGTATGCATCCGTGACATCAGTCGATCAGTAGCTCTCGCCAGGAGCGACGCGAGCAACGCGTCGCGCTCTTTTGCGTCGCGAATTACGGATCGTCGATCAAGTAGCTCTCGCCAGGAGCGACGCGAGCAACGCGAGCTGCGATTGGCATTAGCGGGACCGTACAAACTATGCCGGGAGTGAGTGAGTTATACGGATATACTGATATACTCGGATTTGGAAGGATATGAAGAGTGATTCGTGCGCGTGGAGGGATATCCAATAGTATTATCAATTTCCAATAGTATTATTATTGGACATTGATGTTATTATGTAAATTTGTATAAATTTAGTTTTACACTGATAGATATAAGTGTACCTATTATTATTATTTATGATTCACCGACGACATTTATGATTCACCTAATTTAAATGGATTATGTTGTGATATTGAAATTAGAATGTGACTAATTAATCAATTAATTTATCTAAATTGTTTGACATTACTTTCTTTTTTATTATAGTATTATTATTGGACATTGATGTTATTATGTAAATTTGTATTAATTTAGTTGTGTTTGTTACACTGATAGACATAAGTGTACCTATTATTATTATTATTTGGTGTTAATTATTTTATCTTAAATTATGTAAATTCGCATACAATGTATATTGTTTCTTGAATAAATAACTGAACTGAACTGAACTATATATCTTTTTTATCTATCACTCCGGAGTTACCCATATCTACCGCGCGGTCTAAGTTAAGCGGTCGACCTATAGTTTAATACAGAGTAATTCATACTGACCTCTTTGGAGAGCCACGGGTTCTTGCCGAGCTCGTCCTCCCAGACGGTCCCCTGCTCGAAGGTCGCAAACCGGCATGGCACCAACGCTGTCCCTGGCGCTATGTGCCTGGAACACAAAGTAATGAATGTACATTCATTACCTGGGGCGGTAAAACAGAGAATGTGACGATAAATATGCGATATGAGGCTTTCTTTATTACCACCCGTGAATTTTATAGGAGAACTGTACGCTTAGAACTAACATATCCAGGCACGTATCCAGACTTTTGGTTGGGGGGGGGGGGGGGGGGCAAACATTGAAACAACCATATGAACTGTGTAAAAATCGCTGTAATCACTGTACTATCATTTTTAATAACTTAAAGAAATACCGTCCGTAGTTTAGTTATACACTTATAAGTCTTTTATATTAAGTATTTTAGTATTTTCGGGGGGGGGGATAAATCCCAACCATCCCCCCCTCTGGATACGTGCCTGCATATATCGTACCATGTTAAAGACTAGCAAGCCTTGCTCCCCACTTCATTACTAATGTGAAAAATATTCAATTCAAAGAGTTTGAGTATAGTACCAAATAGCCCCTTGGGTCTCAAATGCACACACCAATAAGTGAATAATGGGCCCCACCTTACGATTATTTCATTTATTTATTTATTTAAAAAACAATGATAACATGACATTGCAGTAAAAAACAAACCAATGCGTCTTGAACGAAAACAGAATACTACAAACTAGATACATATAAGCTACATTGGCACAGTAGATTGCCGAGTATCCATCTCCTCACAGAATCTCAGGCATCCATAGCACACATCTAGCCACGCAAAAGCGCATTGGTTGTGAGAGAACGCCAAGCAGTGGCGAATTCCTTCGTGACAGCGCCAACAAATCGCATCGCTGTGCCCTGAGCGTTATCCTGGGGATGTCTGTAGTATACATACAGTCGTACGTTTTTTTTTTGAACCTGACTGTGGCTTTATAGGCCGGGCCCAATAAACATTAAGAAAAGAAACATGCACCTTAAGGACTAACATGATTATTAATCACAGAAAAAAATAGAAAACAAATAAACTAAAAGTGATACAATATGAGTTATGTGTTGTGGCAGAAAATGGGCGCTGGCTCAGCATAATGATGAGGCAGGTAGCCACATCGCCGATATTATTTTTTTTTGAACTTGACTGTGGCTTTATAGGCCGGGCCCAAAGCGATAGGAGTGCGCGGTTGGAGAGTAGCCTGGGGAAAAGCCAGGGGAAAACCTCCGGCACGACCACGCGTGTGGTTTGGAACACTGGAATACTCTAAGAGTTTGCTCTCCAGTGAGATTGGTTGAGCGGTTTCAACCGAATCTGAGGTGTGAGTGGAATCGAGCTACTGGGAGTTTTGTCGCTGGTTCACTAAACCTAGCCTAGCTGAGAAGAGTCCAGCAAGAAACTCAGCTAGGCCCGACCTGGGTCGGACTGGCTCTACTTGGTATGCGGCGTTACCGGGACGAATAGGGACTATACGTAATGTATCTGTATTGTCGCGGTGGACGTCCCCGCCGGCGGGACTGCTTAAGTGTATGCGTCGTGTTTGAGTTGGACGCCGTAAGCGCAGCGTTCCATCTTTCGATGGACGCTGTGATTACGTCGTCCGGGTCCGTAAGTGTGTGCCTAGGACACCGGACCATGCAGACCCTAATCAGTGATCGCCGAGTAACGACAGAGGGGACAGTCGTACGATGTCCCTCACCAGCTCCGGACAGTCTGATTCTCCACGTATGATCCGGCACGCATTAACCAACAAGGTTGGTCAAAGTAAAACAACTCTGTACGATCACGCGGTGTAGCACATATAAATACTCGTAGCACTTCGTAGCAGTTGGCGTAGCCGATGCTTTGGTCGCGGTGACGTCAGCGCGGTAGCCGCTAGCGTAAAACAATGTTTGGCTCAGCGGTAGTGACGGCGGCCTCGCTACTCGACGGCACCGGTTCGATCCCGAGAAACTTACAAAAAGTTGTTGTCTCTTTCTAGGACCGCCTACCTAGGCAGAGCCCATCCGTATCAGACTCGCAAAGGAATTCAAACCAATCCATTTAGCAATCACAATTTAAATAAAGGAATAAATGTGCGCAGAATGTACTGCAAGACAAACACGTCCGCACCATGAGAGGAAAATAGAAAAGTTTAGTACACTGTGTAAGTTTGTCTATCTCATTCTCCCACTCCACACTCAATCCCTCAAAGGTTAGCTGGAAGAGATCCCTCATAGGGATAAGTTCGCCTTTGTACTCTAATCTTATGTGACATGTATATTGTTTTTACCTGTTATTGTGTACAATAAAGTGCTTACATACATACATACATACATACATAGAATAGAGAAAAATATGGAAGTTTACGGAAGGAATTTTTATGGAATTGTGGCGACAACCTTTTTTGTAAATATGTTAATACTTTATGATGTTATGGTATCGCGCATGCGTACTGTTGCTGTGCTTCTTCTGGTGTGATGCCAAGCAACGTACGTGGCTCCTCTTGTGATTTGTGTATTGTAAATAATAACATGTCCAAAGTGTAAATATAATGTAAATACTAACATCCGTCTCTCATTCTCGTTATAGTGGACATTTCCCACAGAATGGTTATGGAAGGGCGAAGGGAAGACGAGCTAACAAAGGATTGTGAAATTGCTCTCGCTCCGCTAGTGGTTCAAAAGTACAAACCCGAGCGTTCCTGGGGGTGAGCAAGGGTGAGGTGATATCGAGAATGCACTGTGTTGAGAGCGAGGGACCTAAATCTGTCCCTTCTACCGTCAACATAGTGAATCCTCAAATTTTATAAAGGATCTGCAACGCGCACTTGTGGTCCGGTGTGGACCGTAAGCTTCTTTACCACGGTCGTTATATAAAGAAATAAAAAGCCAGGCTTTCAAGGCATGTGATGTAAAAGAACTTTTCACACCCGCTCTTCAGCGAGCCTCATAGGCGGTAGGAAAAGCAGTATGTGTCACACGGTACCAAAATTATTTCTGTCTTAGGCGTAAACACTTGACTCACTCGCTACTATTCTATTCTATTGTAGCATCTTTCGCTTCACTCAGCATTCAATATACCGCCCTCGACGTAAATACATTTTTGCTCCCTTGAGACACAATCTACTATTCATACCCTCAAAGAATCTTTCGTCCCTAAGTAATTACCCTCAGGTTCGAAAGCGATACGTTAGCGGATAAAATAGGATAGGATTAGGTGTTATCCACTGTCCAGATCTGCTAAAATTAGTTACCTGCAGTTGTCCGCATCACCCCTTACGTCCTAGATCTCTCTTTCACATTAGTTTTTCTCGCAAGAACTATTCTAGGCATAGCTTTTTCAGACGAGTGTCCGTTATTATAATAAGCATCTATATGATATTAACTTAAATTATTCCAGTGGTCCAAACCACACGCGTGGTCGTGCCGGAGGTTTTCCCCTGGCTACTCTCCAACCGCGCACTCCTATCGCTTTATTGGGCCCGGCCTATAAAGCCACAGTCAGCTTCAAAACAAAAAAAAATATATTATTATAATTCTATATCTAGTCTAAAATTACTAGTTAAACGTAATTTGTTTTAGTTCAGCATTTAAATTTGAAGTACGATATAAAAATTGTCTACTGAGATTAGTTTGTTCCTACTTACAGTTTTTACTTTGTTTTAGTTAACATTAACATAATTGTAGTTAACACTATGTAAAATAATGAACCTCCAGCGGGGTAATCACGTAACCTATTTACTACCGTTAGGTAGATTTTAATGTCAAATTTTAATTGTCACCTCATACATTTATACTTCAAAATTGACATTAAAATCTATCTAATGGTAGTACATAAAGTTAAGTGATTCGCCTGCGGGTCTATTGTTTATTCTTGTGTAGGTACCTTCCACATACTGACAATTTGGATATTTTTATGTGACTGTGTGTTTGTGTTCTAAATAAATTTAAAAAAAAAAGGATTTTGAGCGCAGATTTTGAACGATAAAGTAAGACTTTACGAGTTGATGAGGTAAAGTACGTAAACGTATTTTTCGTGCGCAACTTACGTAACATACGTTTTCATACGTAACATACTTACTTTCGTCATTACATCAAAACAATGACTCGTCATTTGAATACAACGCGGAAGAGCGCCACACTTTCCATATACATACATAGTATAGTAGTTGACAACAATAAAAATAAATTATTTTTCACCTCACTAGCTCGGAAAGCCCTTTTTTATTCTTTAAAAACAGATAGCAAAACTGCGTTTTATCCACAAGAGTGCAAAGAATATTTGAAATCCAAACGTGCTATTTGTAACTTTTTTAAACATAATAACATGTAAAAGCCAGTACAGACAGTCCAGCAACAATAATTATATTGTGCTGTTGTGTTAAAAAAAACTAGTACCTACGCCAAATCTCGGCATTTATCTACATTTAGGATGCAACTGTACCGAAAAAAAATCCTCGCTCTAGTGAGGGGAAAAGATTTGTGTTATACACGGCTGCAAAGTTATTTTACGTCTCGTGTGTTACAACACTCGCTACGCTCAGGATTCTATTTTTGAACCACTCGCTTCGCTCACGATTCTATTTTCGAACCACTCGCTTCGCTCGCGGTTCAACCATAGAGTCCATTCGCTGGCTTGTGGTTCAAACCTAGAATCCATTCGCTAGTTCGTGTTTCAATTCCACACTCGCGGTTAAAATACAACTTTCCACCCTTGTATAACAAATAACTATTTTTTACGGTTCCCTAACTCAAAAGGAATTATAAAAAAATAACTAAACCCTTATAGGATCACTTTGTTGTCAGTCTGTCAGGACCTTTTATCTAGGGAACCAATGGAGGTATCGAGTTGAAATTAAAACCATATACTCAGGTCTAAGTCCCTTGAAGCTCGGAAAAAATCAAACTCGATTTTATATTCAAATAATGTCTTCTTTCAGTAAAATGTTCCATCTACAATATTCAAGGTACTTTCCCTCCATGTGGCATAGCCGTGGGACACCCTGTATATTTATAATATGTATTTATTATATGTTTAGTTTTTTATATTTATTTAGTTTTGGTTTTAGCTATGAGTTTCCTTATTGAAAAGTTTTAGTACACTGTGCAAGTTTGTCTATCTCATTCTCCCACTCTCCACTCGATCCCTCAAAGGTTAGCTGGAAGAGATCCCTCATAGGGATAAGTTCGCCTTTGTGCTCTTATCTTATGTGACATGTATATTGTTTTAACCTGTTATTGCGTACAATAAAGTGCTTACATACATACATAGACAACAAAATCACGACACGCGTGTGGTTTGGAACACTGGAATACTCTAAGAGTTTGCGCTCCAGTGAGATTGGTTGAGCGGTTTCAACCGAATCTGAGGTGCTTCATAAGAACATATAACAAGCACTCACCTGGTGATGAGATCTTTGCCGGTCGCCTCATATATGGCCTTCGACGACATGTTTGTCTGTTCGGGTGTACGTGTGTTTCACTGCGCGCTCAACGCCGTCATATGGCCGATAGGCTCAACTGTGAACAAAGTTACTCATTAATTATATATTTGGGAACAATTTTACACAAATCGACCCAGTCCCAAACTAAGCAAAGCTTGTATAGTATAAAACAAAGTCGCTTTCTCTGTCCCTAATCCCTATATCCCTATGTATGCTCAAATATTTAAAACTACGCAACGGATTTTGATGCGGTTTTTTTTAATAGATACGAGTGATTGAAGACGAAGGTTTATATGTATAATAACATCCATTAAATAGTGCACCCATGCGAAGCCGGGGCGGGTCGCTAGTACATACTAATATAGATAAATAGATACTTAAATACATAGAAAACATCCAAGACTCAGGAACAAATATTTGTGCTCATCCCACAAATAAATGAACCCCAGACCGGGATTCGAACCCGGGACCTCCAGCTTCGTAGGCAGGGTCACTACCAAATAGGCTAAAGGGGTCGTCTAAAAAAAAATATCCCCTTAAGATTAATTAGACGTCGTCTACCAGGCCCTGGTTAACGCCAGATTATCCGTCAGTTAAAATTATCGCTGTCACTTTCTAATGTCATATGAAAGAAATGGAAAAGCGCTAACATTTATCTGACAAATACTTTTATCTGGGGATTCAAAAATCGGCTCTTAATGAGTCCCAGAGAAGTTCCTGTATTTTTATTCCTAGACAAAAAAATATTTTACATTCCCGGTGCACTTTTCTTAAGTACGTATATGTTATAAGTACTTATATGTAAGTATAATTTATAGCTTTTTGCTTTGCTGTTGTACGTTCTAAGATAATAAAGTAAGCTATGATTACCTATAATTATGGATAATAGAATGGATTTGCTGTGGATACTTATTGAAATGAAATGAAATCATTTATTCTTCAATTTAGGCATATTACATGCATTTATGAAAGTCAAAAAACTACCACAGGTTCATAAAATAAACCTCTGCCTCGAGAAGAACCGGCGTAAGAAACTCGGCGAGGTGTCATTTTTTCAAAACAATATACAATGTAAGTATATAAAATAACAGTATCATAATACTACAGAATTCAAATGCTACAATATAAACATACATATATATATTTTAATATTAAGGACAAAATTTATTGTCTGTTGGTGATCCTAAAACTATGTGAAAGTTTAGATGTTTGGATGTTTGTTACTCAATCACGCACAAACAGCTAAACCGATTATGATGTAACTTGGTATAGACCAAGTTTATAGCGTGGGTTAACATATAGATTACCTTCATTATTAATTTCTTAGTCGATTGTTATTAGTTTCTTAGTCTTATTTTTGACATGTAACACTACTTACATTTAATTAATGATACTTTGATTATTGTATTATTTTTATTTGATGTACCTAGATAGATTTTGACTTGTAAAAGTACCCTTGAAGCCTATTTGCAGAATAAATGTTTTGATTTTGATTTCATCCCGAAACTCAACCCCCGAAGGGGTGAAATAGCGAGTGAAAGTTTACGCAGAAGTCGCTAGCAAAAGCTAGCAACTATAATATACTAATACCGCTAAACAATCTAAAATCTACAACTGTCATGTCCCGACTGGCAAAAAACCAATCTAATTTTGACCCACATCAGTTTCGACGTCTACTGTAAATAATTTCACTATCTCCGTCTTTATCATTAGATTTATAAAAGAGCTAGAGAGCCATAATTGTCCGTCGCGCGCGGCGATTGGTCGAAAAGGATGGTGTGGCATCGCCTGATCCGCGTTGGCCATTCACGATACATAGCTCCAACGTAAATACGGTCGACCATTGTAAGACTGAACTCCGATTAAGCGTGGTTATTACGATTGGAGGTCAGGTTATACTAATTGCGCGAGGTGAGTAGAAATGGATTGTGAATTGTAGCTGTTCTCGCGAAGTTCTGGGTTTGCATAAAGGTGCTTTTACATCGGCTTAAGTGCTGGTTTACTGAATTTGGTGTCTAAATTGGCATAGTAGATAAATAAATAGGGTATTTTAACCTACAATTAAAAACCGGCAAGTGCGAGTCGGACTCGGGCACGAGGGGTTTCGTACCATTATCTATAAAAACGGCAAAAAAACGCGTTTGTTGTATTGGATCCCCCTTAAATATATATTTTATTCTGTTTTTTAGTATTTGTTGTTATAGCGACAACAGAAACACATGATCTGTGAAAATTTCAACCGTCTAACTATCACGCACGAAAATATACACTACTTACTCAAGTGCAATAAAAACGGGTCACTTTATACGGGAATTTTGTACAATTTGTACCCATTTATTATGCAATTGACTATAGCATGCTGGCGCGCCAGCACCTGACAGATATAAAGGCTTCAAATTTAGAATAAAGGAAAAATTGAAAAATTTAGGCACCGAGCAGGATTCGAACCTGCGACCTCCCGGCACTCGCGGCCAGTCGCTCTAGCCAACTGAGCTATAGGTGCAATTCAACGATTCATTTAACGGTTCATTTGCAACGATTCTCAATATGATTTGAGACGTTAGTGCCGTTAATGAAGCATGAGTCTTCTGGTAGATGTCGCTGTACGCCTCCCTTAAGGCGTTTGTATAAAAAGTATAAAGGCTTCTTATGCAACACTTAAACAATATATTTGATTTACAAATAAATAAACGATTATGAGTGTTATATGATATTTATATTTCCGTTCCAGACCTGAAAATATTCGAGGATAAATTACGTATATTAAGTATAAAATTTAAACTAAATGTACTTTATAGGGGGGTCTAAAGTGCGTTTAGCCGTCCTGCGCGGCGATTGGCCCGATCCGGTGGTGTGTCGTCGCCTGACCCACACCACGCTAGGCTGCGCAAGCGCACGGGAAAACAGCAAATTGACAGCTGATCACGCAATATATGATGCCGGATCCACAGGCTTATACGGTGGGAAGAGAAAATATGTATCTCCATTTATTCGCAATTTATTACTTCGCAAACTACTCTCATATTTTTTAACTATATATTTAAAAAGTGGCTTATCGAGCAGGCGTGGTACAAAGTTACAACATTAAAGAATTTATGAATAATGTTTATCAAGTAAATTAATAAGTTAGAAATATAATGTCTTAATTGCATATTTTAATTTGAATTTGTTATTTACACAGATTCACTTATAATTTAATTTACTTATTTATTAATCATGTAGGTATTTAATTTAATTTCTTTCATGTATTTTAATCAACTCTTAATTTCTTTAGTAATGCTAATAATATGCAATTCAAGTGTAAACGATGTTAATTCTATTTCATATTAATTAATTGCCGACAGATAATTATTACTTTTCGACTTGTAATGTGTTATTACCAATAAATAATGGCTATGTCTATGTCTAAGTGTTAAACATAAAATGGTACTTTTCGCTGACGATAGTACTATATTAATGAAGGGGAAAAACAAAGAAACCCTCAATGAGAATATAATTAGTAGTTCAGAGAGTGTTAAAATTTGGAAGGATTATAATAAGTTAGTTGTTAATTTCGGAAAAACAAAGCTGATGCAGTTTTTCTTCCCACAAAGTAAACCTAATAAGTAATAAATTACAAATTAAATTTGACGGGCATACAATTGAAGAGGTAAACGAATATAAATTTCTTGGTGTAACTATAGATAGTAACTGCAATTGTAAGCCCATATCCTCAGCCTTAACAATAAAATAAATAAATTTATATATGCACTGAGACGACTTAAGAAAGTTTCATCAATTGCCACAGCAGTAACAGCTTTCATGCATATGTGCAATCAAATATGCGGTATGGCATAATGTTTTGGGGAAACTCAACTGATAAGGAGTTGTGTTTTAGGGCGCAAAAGAAGTGCATAAGAGCAATTTTCGGACTACGACAAACTGATACATGTAAACCATATTTCATGAAGCATAGAATACTTCCTCTGCCATCATTGTACATTCTTGAATCATGTAATTTCATAAAAAGTAATATGCATTATTATAAAACTAAAGACGAAGCGAATGAACGATCACGCTATAAATACAATGTATGTTATACAGGTCCAAAAACAAGTGCATATAGAAAAAGCGCATTTCACACACCTTTAGTCATATATAACCATCTGCCAAATATGTTTAAACAGTTGCCTCAAAATGCATTCAAATGTCGGGTATTTCAAATGTTATCTGAGCAATGTTTCTATTCAGTTGAGGAATATTTGAAACATAATTTTGATTAATTATCCAATCATAACAAAGGTTTTGGTGTAATTTACGTAACAGGTTCACGTAAATTACAAATATTTATAAGTATTTTTGCATGCCTAATTGGTAAGTTACACAGCGACTATGTACCTATAATTTAATAACATCTTGTTTACTTGTAACTGCAAATAAATTATTTGACTACTGACTAATGTACTTATAGCACAAATACTGTCATAAGTAAATAGTGTGTATTTATACTAATATTACTGTAATGCTATTATTACCAATAAACAATAAACAAGTTTGAGTGACATAAACGTATAGAATGACACAGAATTTATAAGTGTTTTTAAAAACATATGCGGAAATGGTTGGAAAAGTGCGCAAAGAGCGGAGGCCGATCTTTAGAAAATGGAATTTAAAAAAAACCGATGTCATCTTCTTCTCGAAGAAACAAATAGCTATGTTTTGAATATGGTATATGGTTTTATTTTACTAAAATGTTGAAAGTGGTAATCTGCATTGGGACACCTTGTACTGTCGACGCCAAATATATGTATTAGTACAATTATCGCCTTATTACCATGGTATAAGATGCTAAAATGTAAATATATCATTGACGTTGACGAGTTCATTAATATGTATGACTTATTTATGACACAATTTATACTGAGACAGGAAGGGCACAGCAAAATGTCATCTTGCTCGAATTTGGAGCAACCCAACTGGGGAAGTACCTCCGCCTTGCAGAAGACCACAGCCATAATAACATTATCTCCTATACAAATATGTAGTGTTGTGTTCCTGGAGGTAAGCAAAGTTGCCAGAGCTCCCGAGGATGCACTGTGTTGAGAGCGAGGGACCTAAATTTGTCCCTTCTGTTGTCAACACAGTGCATCCTCAAATCTTATAAAGGGTCGGCAATGCGTACGTGACTCCTTTGGAGTTGCGGGCGTCTATAGGCTGCGGTGGCCGCTTACCATCAGGTGGAACGTAAGCTTGTTTGCCATCGGCGTTGTAAAAAATATATATATATATATGTATACACTTTTGCTTCCTATTCCTTTATGATAAGGTCCAAAAATGCATATATATATTAACGGGACTAAGTATATAATCATAGCACGTTGTGGTCAAACACAGTTGACACCAAAAAGTCCCTCCTGAGCGTAATACTTAATGGTTTATTATCATGTAAAGTATGATTTTATTGGGTCGATCGTGATCATGCAGTATATTAACTGCGCCAGGTGTGGCAATCCGGTACATCGGTTAGTAGTGTGGGTGACACGACCTGCGTCACCAGCCAGCGCCAGCCTATCGATCGTATGCGAACGTAAGTGTGAGTTTGTCGTCGACAGTGACGTACGTGGTGTCACGATTCGGATTGTCAGACCTTTTTTTCTCAAGACCTTCTACAAATTGTACTTCAGAGTGTGCTCAGGAGCTCCATGAGCTCATACCGCTTTCCCCCTTCTTCCATCGGAGATCCAGACGTACGGCTGGATACCATCCTTACTTGGTCGAAATTCCTCTTATTCGAACCAAGCGCTTTGCATCATCTTTTATAATGCGCACTTCTAAGGTTTGGAATTCTCTGCCGGCGTTTGTGTTTCCGAGCTCATATAACCTAGACCTTTTTAAGGCACGAGTGAATAGGCACCTTCTGGGTGAGCTCGCTTCATCGTCGGCCTCGTCTTTGCCCCCTGGCTAGATGCTGGCCAAGAGCGATCCCATTTTTAATAAAAAAAAAGACCATAGGGTCGATCAACTATTATTTGTTGCTCATTAAGTCACTTTTTAAAACTATGGTTTTAAAAAGTTGAAGAATATTTGTGTTGTATTGTAATGTCCACAGGAAACAAGCACACCTAAATCTCTGTATGACCTGGGCGATGATGTTTAGCCAACACTCACGGCCACGTCGCTCGGATGAACGACCTGCGCTCGCGCCGACCGTGATCTTGCCACGAAACTGGGTCACGCGACTAGTTTCCACACGCGAGGGATTGCAGTCATCAAAATCTCTGCTCTACATGGTGCAAAAACATCTGAATGTTCAGATGCATGCATGTCAGCTGGGAGGGATCCCTCATAGGGATAAGTTCGCCTTTATACTGTGTTTTGTGTGACATGTATATTATTTTATTTTATCCCTTTTTTGAACCTGACTGTGGCTTTATAGGCCGGGCCCAATAAAACGATAGGAGTGCGCGGTTGGAGAGTAGCCTGGGGAAAATCCAGGGGAAAACCTCCGGCACGACCACGCGTGTGGTTTGGAACACTGGAATACTCTAAGATTTATTTTATCCCATTGTTATTGTACAGTGAAGTGCTTACCTACACGCCTTGACAATAATTAGGGTTGAGATATTTATGGACATCTTTGTCGCTCCGGTTATTGAAGACCTTTAACTTATTTTCATACTTATTCTCTTAAACTCAGATTGATTTTTCAGATTTTGTATTTACAATCTTCGTTAATTTTGTTACGAGTTCGAAACTGGATTTGAATTCATTTGTACTTGTATAGGCACAACTACTCATGTTGAGTAGCTGTGTTAAGTGTTAATTTTATACGGCCTTCTGTGGCAGCAAACATCCCGAAGAGACAAGTAATCGGTCCAAAGAGCACTGCTCGGAAAACATTTCAATATTTACACAGCAGTAACGTAGGTACTTGTTATTCCGTCCCGTCAGCAAGGAGAAATGAGGACTGAACTTCTTAGAATAATGTTCCTAGTCCTATATTGGATAGGTTTTGTTGTCATGTTTAACCACTTTTTATGGACTATCTTCAAAGCATTCAAAAACTACATAGGATTTTTTTTCCAACAAATTCGGTAAGATTTAGACTCACAATACAGTTTTAAAAAGTGACCCAGGAGACGTAAACATGGCCTAGAGAGAAAAGTTGATTGATTCAAGCTCTTTATACAATAAATTGGCATTAACGGATAATACTCGTAAAGATTTAGATTTAGATTAGATAATTTATTTCATGATAAGACAAAACAAAACTGATTTAGTAGTAGTTTCGTGGAGCTAAAACATAAAACCTCAACCTATTATGAACACTGTCGATTCGATTACATATAGTTAGTATCATAGAAAATCGGCTGTTTGTGGAGTCCGGTCTATTCATGCTTGCTAGTACATAGTGACTACGTTAATACTAGTGTCTTTTTATAGGGGATTGACGAGAGACATCATCCTGTTGTGGATTTGTCTTTATTATCAGTGACTTAGACTAGAGACAATATTAATCTTAATTTTGACGCTCAGAGACCATGTACATCTCTGGGATATTATATTAATTTCATTATACACCTTGTTTAATGTTGAGACCTTATACATCTCTATACTGATACTATATCTCTATACTTTACTGATGTTGTAATATTTGTAATAGATAACTTTGCAAGTTTATCTTCACTGTATGACATTAATTTTGTTATAATTGTAAACTCGAAATTATTATTCTTTCTTGAACTGTAAATTAATATTATCTCATGAAAAATGTATTGTTAATTTTATTATAGTCACTTTCTTAAATTGTAAATTAGTATTTTGACATGTAAAAGTGCCCTTGTGGCCTATTTGCAGAATAAATAAAAACAAAAAAAAATAAAACGACTTGCAAACACTATAAATCGCTACTCTTACACACAACTTGGCTCTTGGAGATGACGTAAAATGTAGTTTTTCTGCCATAGCTTTATGTAAACATTACATAATGGCAAATTAAACATGGATAATCAATCACACATTTTATACGTGATTTTTCTGCACCTTGCGCGATTCGTTAATTCATACAGCCGTGACGTCAAGCGGGGTCATAGGCGGCTTGTAGAAGTGCTTACGCTCTGTCAAATTTGAGTGGATTACCGTACAGATTGATCGCGAGGAAAAATCTGCGTCAGAAGCAATTACAAATTAAAAAGTGATATGTATTGATTGTTTTAATAATCCGATAATAGGATAAGATGCTAAGTTTTAGATATTAACGGAAAAAACGAAACGGACATAATGGATTTGAAATTGTAACGATATTCCTTTGTTCTTAATGAAAGTCCAGAATATTAATGTAAAATCTAAGACATGATTAGGCACAATCGTCCTCCGCAATATGTACTGACCTATTGAGGCAGTTACATTTTGTACGGTAACGAAAAAGCAGAAAAAAATTACAAGTTGCGTGTCAGTTCATACAGAAAATAGGCAAAATGGATGAGCGTTTGACTGGTAAGGCCGTGTCCTATGTGGGCGAAATCCTCGCGAACGCGAAGCGAAGCATCGCCGCGGTGCGACGCGGCGGCTTTTACTTTTACCATGAGTTTGCATGACCGTACTCGCTAGCGACTGCGTAAACGAATTAGTATGCCGATTCTTAGTTCTATTCCGTAACAGCCAGAGGCGCTGTACTTTTGCCCATATAAATTTTTACGCAGTCGCTAGCGAGTACGGTCATGTAAAGTCATGGCACTTGTCCTACGTGCGCGCGAATCGCCCAACAAACAACTCGGACGGCCGCGCCGCCGTGTCTCATTCGCGAAAATATCAAACGAACTGATCATGTTCAATTCGCACACCCTTGAAAGTCTTCGAGTCTGTAATTCTCTTGGTTTTTCGACTGTGCGATGACGTTCATATTTTTAATCGGAAACCACTTTTAAAGGGGATTCCTCGATTTTTTAGCCACGACAAGCAGAGAAACAATCATATAGTCAAGAATTATATATCGGTGCTTACTGTTTTATAATCTGGTCAGAACGGAGGTTTAAGGAACGCGATATCTTGATTACACGGTCTTATATCATTCTTCGGGTATACGCTTTGCTTTTTGGTTTATCGACTATAGTCGCACGAGACGTAAAAAAAAAGTATTTATTAAAAAACAGTATTTATTTATTATCTCCACCACAAAGTATACAGTTTATACAGTGACTATAATAAATGATTTTATTAGTAGGCACAAAATTTGTGCGGTGGAGAAATCAAAACATTTGAATAAAAAGAAGTCTCAACTCCATTGAATAATAACATTTACATAACAATAAGATTTGACTAAGCATTTGAATACCGAATCACGTAACTACTTATTACGTTACTACATAATTATCAGTTTATGCCGTGTGAATGTACAGTCAACCAATTTGATTTCGTAAGGTACGAAGTGGTCCAGAAATCAAATTGGTTTACCTTACAGTCCAGGATATCGAAACACGTACCTTTTTCGCTCTTGTCATTATAACAATAAGGATTAAAAAGATAGGTGTTTACGTTTGCTCTACTGTACAGGAAAGCACTTTCAAGTCTGTCTAATGAAAATTGTGACTGAGATTTATTTAAAAAATGCCGGACAAGTGCGAGTCGGATTCGCCCACCAACGCTTCCGTACAAATTTGTATGTATTGATTACGTACTTTAAGACTATCCCCCTCATTTATAAAACTTAAAAAACCTCTGAACTAAAATGTCTTTTGTCACTGTCTCACAAGCACTGTGTCAAAGTGACGGATAAGGACAAACGAACTTTAGCGCCTAGTGAACCGTATAGGGTTTATGAAATTATGAATAAGGGGGTATATTTTTATGATTTAATTACAAATGTATAGTTTTCAGATGTTCCCCTGTACTTGTAATATAAGACGATATTACTTGCCAAATCTCAGTTTTAGGACATCGAAAAGTATCCTATAAATTTTGATTCGGTTGAATGTCGAAATATATGTTTTTTGCGGCATACGGCCGTATCTTTTATATGTTCCTTAATGAGTTTATATTTTCTGCTCAAGCTCAAGGGACTGAACGAGTAGACTTGAGTATATATATGGTATTAATTTCAACTCAAATATATCAATCCTCATATAGCTCTAATTCTTTTGCAGAAGTGCTTTGCGGTTCCTAAAGTAATTTACCTGCTTCGCACGGCCCCGGCGTGGCTCTTCCCAAACGATGTCGATTCCTTTGACGAAACCATTAAATCTACGGTCGAGTCCATCGTAAATATCTCCCTGAGCGACGACCAATGGACTCAAGCAGCTCTACCAATTCGACATGGAGGTATTGGGATACGGCGGATCAAGGATGTGAGTTTGCCGGCTTTTCTGACGTCAGCACACGGGGTAGCGGATCTTGTCACTAATATTTTATTGGTAAATGGTGATAGTACAAGCATTCCGTATGTTGCTGACGCCTTGATGGCATGGTTGGCTCTCAATCCAGGGTCTACTGTACCCGATAACCCCAAAGTCCAGCGTGCGTGGGATGACGTAGGTTGCAAAGCCACAATCACTAGGCTTATCGAAGGCGCCACTGGTGTAAACCTCGCAAGGCTCCTGGCGGTATCTCGGCCTGAATCAGGGGCGTGGTTGCACGCGCTTCCATCGCCTCAATTGGGAACTTCACTAGACGGTAACTCGTTGCGTGTGGCCGTTGCCCTCCGCCTGGGCTGCTTTGTATGTCAACCACATACATGCATTTGTGGTACCATGGTGGGTGCTGACGGCCATCACGCACTGAGTTGCCGCCGGTGCTCCGGCAGGCATCCGCGTCACCATGCCCTCAATGATATTATACAAAGGGCTCTGAGGTCGGCCGGCGTGCCATCATTACTGGAACCGCCGGGCCTTAGCCGCACCGATGGCAAAAGACCCGATGGCCTCACGTTGGTACCGTGGGAAAGGGGGCGTTGCCTGGTGTGGGACGCCACGTGCGTCAGCACCTTCGCGGCCTGCCACATCAGCCGCACTACTGGCGCCGCCGGTGCGGCAGCTGAATTTCAGGCCTCAATGAAGCGGCAAAAATACTCTTCGTTGGAGTCTGCCTACATTTTTGTCCCATTGGCTTTCGAGACTGCGGGGTGCTGGGGGGCCGACGCTAAGAAATTTATACATAATATAGGCCGTCGACTTCGGCAAAAGGGTGAGGACCCCCGCGCTGAGTCGTTTTTGGTGCAAAGGCTGTCCATGGCTATTCAGCGAGGAAACGTCGCCAGTGTTATGGGCACCTTTGCACCGGAAACGGCGAGGGGCGGTCTATTTGATTAGTTTTCTTTGGTTTATTTTTTTTAAATTATTATTATATTGTATAATAAAAATTAGAATATAATATTACCCTAAAAATGACAAATGTGATATATATATAGGCATGTCAATCGGGATGTCGACTAAAAATTTTACTACTCCAAAAGAAACTAGGTAAAAAAATATATGCCAAATGATGAAAATCCTGTTCAACGAAGCTACAATCTTTTTAATGTCGCTGGTTAGAGAGAAAGCGCGACAGATCAGTGACGTCATTGACCACGAGCACCAAAGTAAATTACGATCGTTCCAATACAAAGGTGCGTTTTGCGGAAAAGGGACAGAATATGCCCCCTCTTTAAACATTGAAGACTTATAATTACGTATTATCTTTACTTTTTTCGCTATTTGATTAAAGGTTTGATCCCTTTTTGATAAAATTCGAACTTATTGATATTCTTACGCTCGTTTTTATAAAGATCCGTTAGACCTTATGTCGGTTTGTTATGTCAAAAAATGTATTGAGTTACTGAAATTTGATCTGACATTTGGTCTAACGGATCTTTATAAAACCCGGCCTTATTTCGTGTCAACATCGCTATCCTGTCAAACGTCAGTTGTAATGGAGACAAACATTGTTGATACTTTATGGGTCAAAAAGAGGGTATACAACTATACAACCGTTTTAGCCTAGTGGGTAGTGCACCTGCCTGTGAAGCTGACGGTCCTGGGTTCGAATCCCGGTCAGGGCAAATATTTGTGTGATGAGCATGAATATTTGTATCTGAGTCTTGGATGTTTTCTATGTATTTAAGTATTTATATCCATTAAATATATCGTCGTCTAGTACCCATAACACAAGCCTTCTTGAGCTTACTGTGGGACTAGTTCGATTTGTGTAAGATTGTCCTCTAATATTTACTATTTTATTATTATTTACTATACAAGTCGCATCAGGCCGCATACATTATTCTGCTAATGCTACTTCCACATCAGACTCAGAATATTTAAATATTATTTTGGTATATAAATAAAAAATGAGAATACATTTTTTTGCAGTATCCTTTGAAATAATGAGCATTATTTCTAATGAAATTGTCAGTGTAATGTTGTTACACTGACAATTTCATTGTGTATAACATAACAAAGGCCATAGTTTAATTGCCTAAGACTAGTGTCTTTCTTAGTTTCAAAACAGATGTAAAGTTATATTAAAACTTAAAACAATACGAGAAATAAGAGTGATGACCTGGTGAAGGTCGCGGGAATCCGGTGAAAACGAACGGCACAGGACCGGTCTAAATGGCGAGCCTTGGGGGAGGCCTATGTTCAGCAGTGGACGTCTTTCGGCTGAAATGATGATGATGATGATAACTAGAAATAATGCTTATTATTTCAAAGGATACTAAAAAAAATGTATTCTCATGTTTTATTCAGCCTATAATTATATATTTTTTATACTACGTCGGTGGCAAATAAACGTACCGCGCGATAATAAGCGGTCACTGCAGTATGTGGACGCCTGCAACTGCAGGGGTGTCACACGCGCATTGCTGACCCTTTCAAAATTTATACACTTCTTACTTGAAAAACCCTAACGAATAATAATAAAATTATACAAGTAATAAAGAAATTTGTGTTATTCATTTTTTTTCTGTTTATCCGTGCCGTTATTCAGTAGACGACCATTACGGAGTTTGTTAGTGGTTGCAGCATGAGTTTCTAATATGCTTAGAAGTTGACCCATAGCTGTGTGGGTAATAATGTCAACAAAATTCATATAAAGCCCATTAAATTTAAAAAGTGACTCAGGAGACCCACACATATAGATACAAACGTTGTTTGGGCCAATAGATGGGCATTAAGGCAATTTTACACAGGGTCAGTAACTGACGTCAGTCGACTGCCGAGTCAGTGCTGACCTGGCACTGCCATCGTATAAATTGACTCCTCGACTACTGACGAAATACTGACTGCGTCTAAATAGCACGAGTCAGTTTTCGGCGCCAGCACTGACGTCAGTTACTGACTCAATGTAAAATAGCCTTTACACGTTATTACACGTATACTTATTCCCAAGAGATATATGTAGGCGGGTTGAGCACTTGAAATTTTGTTTTAAGCGCTACTTTTAGCATTAGACGGAGCAAATGTGATATTGCAGTGATAGACGTGATAGTTTGCTAGCCCATAGCTCATAACACACTGAAATTGGATTTTTTTCTTAACGATCTTAATATCAACGTTAACGAGTCTCGTAATTTAATGTAAATCGGTTTTGTAGAATCCAATTAACAATTGCAATGATCTACTTATAAATTATACCAGGATTTCTCCATTTATTTTTGAAGGGATATTTCTCTTACAATATTCGTTCAAGATAAATTCGCATTATCTTGACAGTACCTAAGGCATTAAATTATTATCCATACTAATATTATAAATGCGAAAGTGTCGAACACTAGTGTCCGACCGAAGTTTCGGTTTCGGCTTCGGCCTAAAAGCCGTGCTTCGGCCGAAGGTTCGGTTTCGGCCAAAAAACTGCCGAACCTTTCGGCCGTGCAGAAACTTTCAACATTGCACTTCTGGATCGCGTTCGGCTAACATCGGCACAGCCCGCAATGGCGTAGCTCGCTCGACTCCGCCAACAGTACATCTTATTTTAGCAAAGTATTTTATATTTTTATATCTCACAAAAACATAACCACTTATTTTGCTTTCCGAACTTGGTTGACACGATTTTAATGAATCTACAAAAGTTTCGGTTTCGGCCGAAACTAGAGCCAACGCCGAACCTTCGGTTTCGGTTTTGGTTTCGGCAAAAAAACATGTTTCGGTCGGACACTAGTTTTTTATTAAAAATGGGACTGCTCTTGGCCAGCAACCAGTATCTAGCCAGGGGGCAAAGATGAGGCCGACGGTGAAGCGAGCTCACCCAGAAGATGCCTATTCACTCGTGCCTTACAAAGGTCTAGGTTATATGAATTTGGAAATACAGACGCCGGCAGGGAATTGCAAACCTTAGCAGTGACTCAGTGAGCATTATAAAAGCGCTTGGTTCGAATAAGAGGAATATCGAGTAGATGTCCTTAGAAATAAGCTGACACTCTACAAAACCCGTGGTCGTCCAACCATGTCCTATGCAAGTGTAGCTTTTGCTCACGTGCCTATGACATCGCTCAAGCCACTTCAGGTCATTCAGAATCGTTTTCTCCGTAGGGCGACTGGTGCCCCGTGGTACCAGTCGAACCTCAGTCTGCACCACGATATGGGGATTAGCACCATTTATTGTTTACTAAGCAGACTGCCAGACGTTATTTTGACAACGCTCCCCATCATAGGAATCCGTTAGTTAGGAAGGCTGTCGACTACGTTCCCATCCCTCCCCCCTCTGTCGTAACTCGGCGATCACTGATTAGGGGCCGCACGGTCCGGCGTCCTAAGCACACACTCAAGGACCCGGACGACATAATCACAGCCTCCATCGAAAGATGGAACGCTGCGCTTACGGCGACCAACTCAGACACGATCCAGGTCGGACCTAATAGCCGAGTTTCTTGTTGGACTCTTCTCAGCTAGGCTAGGTTTAGTGAAACGGCGATAAAACTCCCAGTAGCTCGATTCCACTCACACCTCAGATTCGGTTGACACCGCTCAACTAACCTGACTGGAGCGCAAACCCATAGAGTATTCCAGAGTTCAAAACCACCCTCGTGGCGGAGGTTTTCCCCTGGATTATCCCCAGGCTACTCTCCAACCGCGCACTCCTATCGCTTTATTGGGCCCGGCCTATAAAGCCACAGTCAGGTACAAAAAAAAAGTAGGTATCCGTCTGGATGTCCGATGGAAGAAGGCCGTTCAAGCTTAAACCACTAAACCGAATTAGAAGTTTCTGATTCTGATGCAATTTCTTTGCTGAATGGATTTTGAGAGAGCGAAAGAGATATGTGAGTTTCACACGGACAAAGTCACGGGCGACAGGTACTATTGATATTTATTAGTAAGCAAGGACTTATTGATTTATTTTACAACCGACTATAGATCACAGCGGTCATAGGCCACAGAAAACGCGTATTTTTATATGACAGGTTTATATCTCCATTTCACAAGGTCATTTTTAATAGTTCGTATTCTCATTTTGGTTTCAGCCAGTGTTTCAAAGTAGATTACGGGAACCCCAGGGTTTCGCCAATGATCGTGAGGGTTCGCAAAAAGATTTAGTGACAACAAAAGCCCAAGCATTAATAAGAGACTTTTTCTGAGAATCAGAGGTTTGCGGACGTCTGGGGATTTTAATATTGGTTATTGCTATTGGGTTTCGATAAACCTAATATTAGTCTAATACTAATCAGGTGAGATTGGTACGAGGCTATGTCATATGTGTACGTATAGTAAATGAGTTTCGCTCAAAAATCTTTTTTAAAGTGCATAAGTTTAAAATTAAAAAAATAAAAGACATTGCAGGCCGCGTGGAATTCGAATTTCGTCTATTTGCCCTATTTTTGAAAAAATACTATATTAGCCTCGGCCGAATGGCAATCGCAGGCTTCGTATTATAATTGAACAGACTCGGAAGCTCGTTCGTTTAAACAAATGCTCAGCCTGCAATTGCCTCCTTCCCGGCCACGGCAATAATGTATACTATAAGTTACCTCAGGCAGAAAACAGTCAAAGCCAACAAAAGTGTAAAAATGTTTCTGCAAACAATACTTCATTGTTGCATGATCAGCGATTCTGCATATGATTAACATAACCCTGAAAGAAGGCGCGAATCGACTTGCAAGATTTTGTATTATTGTTATATTAAGTTTATAAGAAAAAATAAAGAGGATATGAGCGTAAAAAGAGAAGTTGAAATACAAATCAGTTACTATGTGGCTACGGAAAGGAATATAGTCGACCATACTTGACTATACATATTTGACATGCTATTCATAACCTTTCTTCATTCACCTGATCATTCAACCCTATTATATCTAGACCCCCCAGATTCCTTACAAGTATACGTAATCAGAGACCAGATACTGGTTCGCCATAAGACGGTAAGCGTTGTGAACATTCCTGAGATGTATAGATATATACGGCCACGAAACAACGTGCTGTTTGGTTAATAACCGGTTGTTGTACGTCAAACGGTTTATATTTGAATACCTAATGTAGGAGCGTCAAACGAACTCTCCAAATCAATACGTTATCATTTTATACCTAAAGAGTAATTTTTTGTCGTTGCGTACTGCCAGAATTATATGGTAAATAATTACTACTTAAAGCCTATTTGATTAGAACGGTGCCATCGCCGTCATATAGGTAGTTAATCTTACACCAGATAACTCACAGAGAGTGTAACTTAAAAGAGGGGGCACGACGCAAAATTGCAGTTCGCAGATTGTATATTTACCAATCACAATCACGTGCAAATGCCAGGAAAAAAAAAATTCGTAAACTAGATCATATTTGCTATTTTTGCTGAACAAAACCATACTACATTAAAATTGGCTCGATAGAAAAAAATCGACAAAACACGTCCTATTTTTATCTAATAATCTTGCATACAAACCAAAAAGAACGAAACGACTTTCAGCGTAGAGTGAGTATAGATATTTTCGATATGTGTAGTTAACATTGAAAATATGTATACTCACTTAGTGACTAAATAAGCGAACTATGACTTTCATAACAAGGACGTAAGAGCTGTCAGGTATTTTTCTCACTTTGGGGGCGTACATATTATTATATTTATAACCTTGACAGTATATTATAATAATGTATTTAACAAATAGGTATTTAAAGTCCTTTACAAGTCAAAAATATGGTTTAATATTGTTTTAAAACAATTTATGAGAAAAATTGACGATTTTTTTGTTGATTTGCATATCTGTCTCCTCGGTCACTTTATAAAAATATATTTTGTAGGGTACTTAACTACTCAATCAACCAGTCGTAACTTTTGGTGACAATTATCATTCGTTTTTAATTTATGCGTATCTCTCAAATCAGCATATTACAATATATTTTCTTTGAGATTTTTTTATCGCTATTGTCTCCTGGCGGAGTTTTTTTTGAGCCGCATAAGAAATATTATTGGGCGGTTTCCATTTCGTCCATAAAGTTTTCAGTAATTAACAAATATTTTTATAAATAAATTTAAGAGAAATTTCAGAAAATGTGTTATGGACATGTGTTTGACTTTGTGTTTATAATATCACAAACACTCAACTAAATAGGTAATCATGTGTATTATGTTATCAATAAGGTTAACGTTTTCGTTGTCTGGAAAAACGGGACTTAACCCAAAGAGATAAGGTCCATCTTTAAAGGACTCTACTACTCATATGATTCTATTTCATGGGGAAATTGTGATTCTTATCGACTTCCTCGTTCATTTGACTGGATATTACAATATGAATGGAACGTTTTAAATATAGATTTTAAATGAATGTAATTCACGTATTACCATTCATTCAAGTTCTTCATAAATAACTTGTTAAATCGCTGTATGTGCGCTCCATACAATTAATTCATATAAAAAATATTTTATTTTCGTTCCTTTTGAACCACTGCCATTCGTTGTATAGAAATTTTACATTGATATATCTAAGGAGATGGTAAAATACTTAAGTTTCATTGAGGCTTTCCACCGGCAAGGTAGAGCGGGAAAATTCATACCATCAGTGATAAAATAGTATTAATTTATTTTCTTATAGTCATTTGTGTGACACTTCAATTTAATGCTCGGACGGTCAGTGAAAAAGCAGTTCGAGTCGTATAATTTCGTATCCTCAAAAATCGAACCCAGCCAACGGCGTTCTAAATTTCCCAACTGCATTATACCGTGTCCCGTATTATAAACTAACACAGGTTGACTTTCGCTGTGCATCACTTACATAAATTACCATACAAATAAAAAAATAAACTAAACAGCACTCACTTCCTAGCGTCGTGGCACGACAATTTAAGTTAATTCACTCGCGGACGGCGCGTGCTAACACTACGAGCTAAGAGCGGCGACTGACACTTGTAACATTGACGTGCGCTTGCGTTGCCGACGCGTACACTTCCCCAACTTAAAACAGTTATATCTCACGCAAAAACCAACCTTATTCTAAAAGCGTTACGGATTCTCAAACAGCTTTATACGCTCCAGCTGTACCGTTATCAAACTTTCGGCTATTCGTTTATAGAGTGAGAATCATGCCTTTGATAAGCTGATAATTTAATGAAAATTGCACTGAGTGAATCGACGAGAACCTTTGTTATAGGTTGTAGTTGAACTTTGGAACGCGCCTAGTCGATACGGCATACTAAGTGGTCGTGAATGAGACAGGTTATACGCACAATACAACCGTTTGTACCAATAAGCTAGCAACCACTGTCGCCAAAACGATTTTAACAATCACTAAAAAGTGGTACAGAACTAATCAGAGACTATTTGCTGGTTTCTTATAGAATGCATATTAAATAGACACCTAACTTCCGTTTTCTTCAACATTTATAGTTCCCTTTCGCACTCCACTATTCTTAAAGAAAGTTTATAAAACTAAATTACGAATCTCATTATGAAAAACAGGGGTAACGGTCGAACATTTTTTTGTCGTTATTCTAGCGTAAGCGAGGAGACATTCCTGATCGTTTCTTTAAAAAATACGTGTTTATAAATGGACTCCTAACATGCTTAGGAGATAGATACTCCACCATAATATGGGTTTACGATTATCACATTAAACACGAGTTATCTCTATGCTATTTTTTTTAAGTCTTCGAGGAGACATCTTATAAAAAAAAAACTCGTCCCGATTTTTGAGAAAGTTAACAGTTAACTTGTAACATGGTAAGACGTAGAATATTATTACGACACATTTGTAGATACACAGGTGCGTAATTTCTTGTGCTAATAATGTAATTATTTACGGAGAAAAGGCGTAATTAGCAGAAATACACTAGTTACGAAATATTGATACTTTATACAGATATCACCGCTCTTAAGTAGATTATAATTTAATAACCGTAGGTACTTGAAACAGCCCAATTACGGAAGTACAGTCACACTGACTCAGACGAAAATTAACTGTACTTTATAATTACCCATATTTGACGACCGGCTTAACCTAGTGGGTAGTGCACCTGCCTGTGAAGCTGACGGTCCTGGGTTCGAATCCCGGTCAGGGCAAATATTTGTGTGATGAGCATGAATATTTGTTTCTGAGTCTTGGATGTTTTCTATGTTCTATTTAAGTATTTATATCTATTAAATATATCGTCGTCTAGTACCCATAACACAAGCCTTCTTGAGCTTACTGTGGACCTAGTTCGATTTGTGTAAGATTGTCCTCTAATATTTATTTATTTATTTTATTTATTTATATTATCGGGTAGTCAGTTCGAACCCGGGCAGGCTTCGGGCCTAGCTGAGTTTCTTGCTGCACTCTTCTCAGCTAGACTAGGTTTAATGAACCAGCGACAAAACTCCCAGTAGCTCGATTCCTCACGTCTCAGGTTTGGTTGAAGCCGCTCAACCAATCTCACTGGAGCGCAAACTCTTATAGTATTCCAGTGTTTAAACCGCCCGCGTGGTCGTGTCGGAGGTTTCCCCTGGATTTCCCCAGGCCATTCTCCAACCACGCACTCCTATCACTTTATTGGGCCCGGCCTATAAAGCCACAGTCAGGTTAAAAAAACATGTCTATAGTCTAAACTTACAGAGACATTAAATACAGCGTGGAACTGCAGTTGTAATTTTGGTGATTTTCTATAATATGGTAAGGACAATATATAACATTATGCAGAGCAAATTTTCCTTTCCTCAGTTTACAAGGACAAGCTCACAATGTCAAGCAAGGTTAAGTTCAAGTTGACAAAATAAGTTATGTAATTCACTGACATCTCATCTCATTTGCGTGGATTTTAGTTCACGTCTATATCTCGTTTTATGGGTTCCGTAAAAAACGGAAAAAAACGGAGCCCTGATAGGACAACTAACTTGGAGCTAAGATCACTTTAGGCTGGTGCATCTGTTCAGGGCCCAATACAAGATCCTCCTTCACCGTGTGGTCTATGTACAAGCCAGTCACAAACGTCTCGCTCAGGACACTCTCCCTCGCTCTCCGACTTCGACTCTTCTCTCATCTCGTGGTTTAAGCGGCCAACCCGGTCGCAACTTTATTGTCCGTCTTTCTGATCATCTCGGGGTTAGCGTGAAGGTATCGTGTTTAAATTCAAACCATATACCCAGGTCTAGCGTCCCTTGAAGCTGTGAAAAAACCAAACTTCGAATATGACGTAAAAAAAGATACGGCCGTTTATGCCACAAAAACGTATATATTTCGACACTGTCAAGGGAATGAAAATAAAAGATTATATACCTACTTTCGGATGACTTGGAACTATGACATTTGGCAAGTAATATCTTCTAATGCTACAAGTACAGGGAAAAATCTGCAAGCTATACATTTGTAATTAAATCATACAAAATATGGTTTTTATTTAAAGTACATAATTAATACCTACAAATTTGTAAGGAACCCTCGGTGGGCGAGTCCGACTCGCATTTGTCCGGTTTTTGTTATTTAAGAGTTGATTACTCTTGTCTGTGGAGCAATCGCCAGTCGTTTCTGTCCTCTGCTATCTTCTTCACTCTCTGATAAGACATGACCTTAATCTTCCAAACATGACACCAAATCGACAAGTTGCAAGATAAAACTTTTTTTTACAAGACTTTTAAAAAGATTATATTCGTCAAATCTCTGAATGGGTCTTGCCGTAAAGTGCATTGTTGCAATAGCGCATGCAATAAAATCGCATGTTCAATTATAATTAATGTCGGTTAGCAAACATCCTTTACTGTAATCATGGCAGTATTTATTGCGTTAGGGTCAGTTGCACCAACATACGATCACAGGCCGGTCATCGTCAAATCAAATATGACGCCGGCAGCTGTCATCCCATAGAAACTTGTTAAACTTCCCATACAATCAGATTTTAACGAACACCGCTTACGATCAGGGATGTAACAGCGCTCCGGTTCCGGTTCCGTTAAGTCGGAACTTCCTTCCTGTTGAACTTCGGTTCCTGTTCTGTTATACTAAAACGGATGTTATATCGGATGTCAAAGCAGCGCAGCGGGGGGAAATGAGCGGCGTACATTAAAAACAAACAGGTCTATACCTAGCTGTTGTCATTTTGAGCTCTGACCGTGTACTTCGGTAATTCAATAATGAATATCATTATAATTGCGTTATTTTTAATTTAACATCTAGAAGTTCTAGGTGATGCTAATTATAACTATAGTAAATGATTGTAAAATATCTACTAATTAGGTAACATTTTTTTTGTTGAACACCTAGAAGGTCTGAGTTTTTTTAAAGTAGGTACTGCAATAATAAAGGCTGACTGATATTTGGAATTATTATTTAGAATAGACTTAGCTTAGACCTGCCCTGCCCTTAACATCTTATCCATCTATCACTCGGAATCCGCATCCGGTTCCGTATCCGTTTTCAGTTCTGGTTCCGATATACCGAATTTAAAACATCTGGTTCCGCTTCCGGTTCCGATAAAACCACATCTGTTACATCCCTGCTTACGATTACAGACGTTTTGGTGCAACCCACCCTTAATGTAGTTTGCGTTAAATTACTTCTAATCAAGTATATAGTTTTTTCGTGAAGTAGTGTAGAACCCGATCGCGGAAAGTCTACCCGCCGTCAACCAGCGCAATTAAGGACTCGAAAACCGGCCAAGTGCGAGTCGGAATCGCGCACGAAAGGTTCCATACCATGATCTATAAATAGGCAAAAAACTCACGTTTGTTGTATGGCAGCTCCCTTACATATTTATTTTTTAGTACCTATTTGTTTGCCACCGACGTGGTATAAAAGAAAAAATGTTGTTATTGCGGCAACAGAAGTACATACCTACATAATCTGTGAAAATTTCAACTGTCTAACAATCACGGTTCATGAAATACAGCCTGGTGACAGACGGACGGACGGACAGCGAAGTCTTAGTAATAGGGTCCCGTTTTACACTTTGGGTACGGAACCCCAAAAAGTCGGTATATATATTTATTACGTAATATACGTGATTGTATCCGTTTTAAATATTTATTTATGTATATTAATTTAAAAACGTATATATTTATAATATGTATTTATTATATGTTTAATTGTTACATATTTATTTAGTTTTGGTTTTAGCTATAAGCTTCCTTACTGAAAAGTATTAGTACACTGTGTAAGTTTGTCGATCTTATTCTCCCACTTTCTACTCAATCCCTCAAAAGTTAGCTGGAAGAGATCCCTCATAGGGATAAGTTCGGCTTTGTACTCTAATCTTATGTGACATGTATATTGTTTTAACCTGTTATCGTGTACAATAGTGCTTACATACATACATACATACATAAATATAGTACAGTAATTATCATGGTAACCGCAGACCATAATACATATATAAATAATATCACTAATTTAATACCTATATTCGTAAATACATTGTTAACACTAATAAATCATTACAAATTAAACCGAATTCCATTCCAAGAACTGCTGTTCTTGATTAACAAAACAATTGAATTTACAATATCTCATTGTCTTTCACGGATTTCGGTGAAGTTCCGTATGAGTTCCTATAGTATTAACACACATTACACACACACCCATATAAAATCACGCACAGGGCCGTCTTTAACCAATTTGAGGCCCTGGGCACATTAGGGTAAAGGGGCCCCTATGCCTTTGACAGATCACTATTTTGTTAGAATAGACAAAGAAAGTAGCTAAACAAGATTCTAACATTTATTTTTATTGACCGAGAGACGAAGGTCTCTGCTTCAGCTTCGACAAAAACGCTTTCTATGTCCCATTTTCCGGATTTCCGATTGTTCTCCTGTACGTGTCGTATGATATTATCCACAAAAGTAATACTTTTAGTATTCACGGGATAATTTTATGATTCTGTCAAAAATTTCATTTTTGTAGGTCATTATCGTTTGATTTTTTGAACTAAATATTTTTTCGATAATAAATATTGGTTATCGTTTGGTGATCTGGCAGGAACTAGGGGGCCCTATCGATCGCGGGGCCCTGGGCACTTGCCCAGAGAGCCCAATGGGAAAGATGGCCCTGATCACGCATGTACTCCCAAAAGGTGTAGGCAGCGCACATGAAATTCAATTTCTGTGCCACATTCAGCAATTCCAGGTGTTACCGACACGGGCGACCGCGGGGGTGCGACGCGCGCGGGGCGCGGGCAGTGGAGGGCTACCGCGAACCGAAAACGAACGAAGTTCGAATATCTCCCTCTCTGTCGCACTTGCTCATTCGTGTGATAGGGAGGGATAGATTCGAACTTCGTTCGTTTTCGGTTCACGGTAGCTCCTCAGTAACTTGACCATGAGTACATGACCGTACTCGCCAGCGACTGCGTAAAAATTTGTATGGGCAAAAGTACAGCGCCTCTGGCGGTTACGCAATAGAACTAAGAATCGGCATACTAAATCGTTTACGCAGTCGCTAGCGAGTACGGTCATGCAAACTCATGGTAAAGGCACAGATCTCGCTTCAACTCGTACCGTACGCACGCAGCCATTATAGCCTTCCGCTCTCATTTAAATATTTTATTTTTCATTTTAATTTCTTTATGTAACTGTATTGTGTTCTATTACTGTTAATTAAACGTGCTAAAGTGAACTACGAACTTTATTTTGGGCTAAACCTCATACAACTTACAGTAGGTTTGAAGATGGATAATGTGATATTGCAGTGATAGATTGCTACCCCATCGCCCACAACACACTAGTATTCTTTTTTTTTTTTTTTTTGAACCTGACTGTGGCTTTATAGGCCGGGCCCAATAAAGCGATAGGAGTGCGCGGTTGGAGAGTAGCCTGGGGAAAATCCAGGGGAAAACCTCCGGCACGACCACGCGTGTGGTTTGGAACACTGGAATACTCTAAGAGTTTGCGCTCCAGTGAGATTGGTTGAGCGGTTTCAACCGAATCTGAGGTGTGAGTGGAATCGAGCTACTGGGAGTTTTGTCGCTGGTTCACTAAACCTAGCCTAGCTGAGAAGAGTCCAGCAAGAAACTCAGCTAGGCCCGACCTGGGTCGGACTGACTCTACCCGGTGTGCGGCGGTACCGGGACGAATAGGGACTATATGTGTCACTGTTGTCGCGATCGCGCGGTGGACGTCCCCGCCGGCGGGAATGCCTAGGTGTACGCGTCGTGTCAGAGTTGGACGCCGCAAGCGCAGACTAGTATTCATAAATCCCATAATAAGCGGTAGGAGTTCGTGACCCATTGGCGCCCGCGCACTGCGTGCGGTATACGAGGAGCAACGTCAGCATGATCAACTCTTGGATGGGTGGCTTGGAGTGGTTACTAAGGGCTCCGTGCTTTGAAAGCCACGCTAAGCCGTTGATCCTGGCTGATGTCTTTTAAGACAAGTTAGTGGTCTACGGGCGGGTTGAGAACTTCTAACAGTCAAGTTGCCCACTCACTTGACAAGCATAATTCCAATAAGGTCTGGTTACCCCTCGGGTTGGAAGGTCAGATGGCAGTCGTTTCCGTAAAAACTAGTGTCTATATTTGAAACTGAAATGGTATTGTATGCAAACGCTCCCAATTTTCAAAAAACGTAAATAGACTCGCTGTTTTTCAAGTGCGAAATGGTCAACGTTGTACTGCCCCTCCCCCAACATTTTTTTTTATACAACGCCGGTGGCAGACAAGCGTACGGTCCTGATGGTAAGCGGCCACCGCGGGAAACCCTTACTTGCCAGAATTTCAGTTGCCCGAATTTTGACTGCCATACTATTCAACTGCCATTATATTGTTTCTTATAATTTCGTATGCCATACTCATTATTTACCATATTAATCAAATGCCAGAATCTTTATTTCCCATAATATCAATTTCAATAATGTCTTTTTCCATAATCATTGTAATCCATAATTATCACATGCTATACTTTTATTTGCCATCCATCTCTACTGTTCGAATCGAATAGCTGAGAATGAAAATCCATAATTTTAATGAAATTTAAAAGAGCAGAATAACTTTCTTTGAAAAGCTACTTTACTACTTAATCCGACTCGGATCACGGATAGGTTAGAAGAGGATAGCGGGAGCTTCGCTCCCGCTATCCTCTTCGAGGTTATTTTTTTTATAAAAGACCAGAAAAACTTGTTTTAAAAGCTACTTTACTACCTAATCCAACTCGGATCACGGATAGGTTAGAAGAGGATAGCGGGAGCTTTGCTCCCGCTATCCTCTTCGAGGTTATTTTTTTATAAAAGAGCAGAAAAACTTGTCTTAAAAGCTACTTTACTACCTAATCCGACTCGGATCACGGATAGGTTAGAAGAGGATAGCGGGAGCAAAGCTCCCGCTATCCTCTTCGAGGTTATTTTTTTTATAAAAGACCAGAAAAACTTGTTTTAAAAGCTACTTTACTACCTAATCCAACTCGGATCACGGATAGGTTAGAAGAGGATAGCGGGAGCTTTGCTCCCGCTATCCTCTTCGAGGTTATTTTTTTATAAAAGAGCAGAAAAACTTGTCTTAAAAGCTACTTTACTACCTAATCCGACTCGGATCACGGATAGGTCAGAAGAGGATAGCGGGAGCTTTGCTCCCGCTATCCTCTTCGAGGTTATTTTTTTATAAAAGAGCAGAAAAACTTGTTTTAAAAGCTACTTTACTACCTAATCCGACTCGGATCACGGATAGGTTAGAAGAGGATAGCGGGAGTGGGACTCGGATAGGATTATACTGACATGTAGGTATTAGAAAAACAAAACCATTTTAATCAACAATCATATATTTATTAGTTTTATTACACACAACAAGTTTACACAATTTTATAAGCAAATTCATAATTAGGACTGTTTCGGATAAACTATATATGGCGTATAAATATTCTATCAAATAATATTATTGCACTTAATAATATGGATAACAATACGTATGGCATTCGTATCATTCTGTCATGTAATATTCGGGAATACAAGAGTATGTCAAACGATTTTTCTAGTAAATAAACCATTCGGGCAAATGAAAATCGGGCTAATGTTTATCGAGCAATTGAAATTATTCCATATGAATTTCGGGCAAACGATAGACATCCGGCCACCGCAGCCTATAGATGCCCGCAACTCCAAAGGAGTCACGTGCCCGTTGCCGACCCTGATCCGTCAACACCCCCTGAACATGATCAGTCGTGAGCTTTTCATGACCCGCCTGGAGCCTCGCGTGATTTCTAGATAAACCAATAGACCGTTAATTCATCTTTCTATCACGACCTCAACCGCTACCAATGTCACAACATTATCCACTATATGACCTGACAATGTCAAGCCTAAAGGTCATTTGCTTTAAGAGGATGCTTCAATTCGGTCACCCACGCCCCTCGTGACAGAGACAGGCTTATATCTTTCGCGCACGACAAAACGGGATACAACACTCTTCGGGAATGGCTTTTTTAGACAAATCTGGATAAATATCTGACTGTGTGTAGTTTTATTAATTTTCCTCTTGACAGAGTTTAGATTAGGTAAAATAGCATCATTTTAACTTAATTGTGTCGTTTAATAATGCGTTATTTTAGGAGGCTCAGTAAAAAAGTGAAAATAAAGACTAAACTTAGGATTTTTTCCATCGAGAAAATTTTAAGTAATCATATTTCGGCTATTGCCAGAAACACAGCCATACAGTCAAGAATCATACATCCGAAATGCATGGCAGAACAGCGTTTCAAGGAAAGCGATATTTCTCGTTGCACAGCCTTAAGAAGCATTATAGCGGACACAAGAGCCACTCATCACTCATAGTTACGTTTGACGTAACTACTATCTACGCGATTATTAAAGAGATACTAGAGGTCACCACGCATATTTATGTCACGGAATTCTCGCAAAAAATCTTATCATCTCGCCTTGCACGCCCCGTTATCGGCTACAATTAATTGTCCACAATTTGTCTCACCACACCTCACCCAGTACATCTTGACACCGGTCAAGTGCAAGTCTGACTAGAGCCAAGGGTTCCTTACAAATTTACCCCCTTATTCATAAACGTTCATGAAATCTCTTTCAAATGGCCTCTAATTCCTCTAAAGTTAGCAGAGTTTTATGAAGGGTAACCCCCTTATTCATAAAACTTAACAAACCTCTGCTAACTAAAATGTCTGTTGTCACTGTGTCAAAGTGACAGATAAGGACAAACGAACTTTAGCGGTATTTAGAAAATATGAATTATTATTCGGACCAATTCGTAATTCAGAGCACCTAGGAGAGCTGTGACAGGCTGTCACAATTCTCCTATTTGCCTTCAGTTTTTTGCTGGGTTATTTCTACACATTTTAAAATTAACCAACTAACTTTAGCGGTTAGTTAACTAATATAGGTTTGATAGACGTTTATGAATAAGGGTATTAGAGTCTGGCTAATGAAGCTGAGACTAGACAAGAGTGGCAAATTTATTAAATTCACGAGGTGCACCACTGTGTATAATGTGACAAAACAATAATAATACTGGGGCAAGAAAATAAAATGTTCGCAGTACATACCTATGCAATAACATTACCAAAAAGAAGATTTATAATATTTAAATATTCTGACTCTATTACGTAATTAGCAATTCAAACGGAATAATGTACTACGATGCGATTTGCTGTATCATGTTTCTGACCAGTAAAGGATCAAGCAATGTTTGTCTCCATTGCCTTAGCAATTAAGTGACGTTTGACACATTTGACGTAGATATTATAGTTGCCATTTAAAAAGTTTTAAATAAATCTCAGTCTCAGTTTTCATTAGCCAGACTAATTTATAAAAGCGTTTTAATGATGAAATAACCCCGATAGAGATACGGTTGCATTTTTCTGTAATATTTATCAATGTCATATGTAAGCATTATACAATTTTCGCTTAATAGACCTCGGAAAAGGGGGGTTGGGTCGCTTATTGCCGTTTTATAGTAATACGAACTATGGCGTACATTGGTTAGTGAACCAAATGAATTGCTGTGAAGTGTTATTAAGCGCTTGGGAGCGCGTGAGAGCTCGCCTGGAGGTCACCTACAACACCCCATTCAAAAATTCCTATCTTAAGCAACACATTACGACCACTTAGGACATTATGCGGAAAATGTCCTTTAAGTAGGTCACAAAGACAATCGTATTTATCTACAATCTAGATCATATTAGAACGTAGCGAGATATTGGCAATGGATTTGTAATGAGTCACGAGACGTTAGGCGTGGTCTGAGGCCCTACAGCATGCATTTTAACGGTTTTTGAGGTGTGCAATAAAGAGTATTTGTATTGTAATTCGAACGACAGAAAAGGAGATACTGCATTTTCTGTTAGCGGTAGACCCTCTGGACGATACATTTGATAAAGTTAGAAATGAAATGAAATCATTTATTCTTCGATTTAGGCATATTAGTTAATTAATTACTATTATTATTAATTTAGAGTTTCGTTAGTTGTTAGTTGCACCGCCAACAAATCTTTCTGCTTCGCCTTAAGGTTGACTGGTAGAGAATTCCATACGGCATTAAGTCCGCCTTTTGTACGATAAGGTTTCTTTTGTGCAATAAAGATTAAATAAATAAATAAATATTACATGCACTTATGAATGTCAAAAAACTACCACCGGTTCACAAAATAAACCTCTGTCTCGAGAAGAACCGGCGCAAGAAAGTGGGCGAGGTGTCATTTTTTCAAAACAATATACAAAGCTTATAAAATAACAGTATCATAATACTACAGAATTAAAATGCTACAATATAAAACACACATTTCTCTTTTTTAATATTTAGGACAAAATATGTATGTGTTAGATTACTTGTGCGGGACGCTATCACTGCCAAACATCAAACATCCCTATCCATGACGTAATCGTTTATCTCATAATTTATCTTTAATCTATGAAAGCCCGCTCAATTTAGAATATATTCACCATATGCAAAGTTGCTTTGTGAACAGGCACATGCCAAAACTTTTAGGGGCGGTGGTAGGGTCCTTTGCTACCTTTCCACCCTTGGAATCTGGTTCCTAAGAGTAACGGCCATGAAGGTATGATGATAGAAGTTTGAGACAGGGACCGATACCGGTATTTTTAAAAAACCCGGAATTAGCCCAATATTATGGATTATTTTTTGTTCTTTACGTAGGGCTGAATCATGTATTTAGGTAACAACGTCGTATTATTAGATTGTCCCATTAAAAACGAAATAATGAACCGGTGACCGTAATAATACCGGTATTTTTCTATGGAGAAAATACCGGTATCCGATCCCTGGTTTGAGAGCACCGCAACAATTCCTTTGTTAGATAAGTGCCACTTTCTGAGGATAAACTTATTTGGAGTGTGGTTTTTTTTCCTTGAAGTGTGTAGTTTTTAAAATAAGATGAAGCTCGTAATAGCTGTTACTAAAAAACGAATTTAGAAGTGGAGATGTTTTCATATATTCATTTAGTTTGTTAATAAAAAGGCCCATATGTTCATTTTGTAGTCTTACTAGCGACCCGCCCCGGCTTCGCACGGGTGCACTATTTAATGGATGTTATTATACATATAAACCTTCCTCTTCAATCACTCTATCTATTAAAGAAAACCGTATCAAAATCCGTTGCGTAATTTTAAAGATTTAAGCATACATAGGGACATAGGGATATAAGGACAGAGAAAGCGACTTTGTTTTATACTATGTAGTGATTTGTGTCAATTAATACCTACACGAAAAACAATTAAATAAATTATGCATTTAAACGCGAACACAAAAAAGTTATGAGGCAAATGTCAGATTTTGGGTAATTTAGGAAAAAACAATAAAATCGTACCTCCATGACCTTGACTCTTAGGACCCAGGGTCCAAGGTAGCAAGTAGCCCTGTTAGCATCCTGAAAAATTTTGAAGGTCCATGTGCCGAACACACATATCTCGTATGCTTGACAGCTAGCTAGGGTAGTGGTTTTAAATATGGACTACTCTATGTGGTAGTCTGTACGGAATCCTTCACTGTGCTTGGCCCGACACGCACGTGGCCGGTTTTTTTCAATATAATGTGAACTCAATCGAGTATACTATTCTAGATATTGCTCTAGCTAGACTCGCGATGGTATGGAACGTTTACCACTATGACCTAAATAACATATGATAGATGCATTGACAGACTACGTGCTACGTCTATTATGCAAATACGTTGAACATAATAAAATCCAGACATGAGATGAATAATAACGGGTTTTATAAATTGACGGACACTTTAGCCAAGTCGGTAGTGACCCTGCCTACGAAGCAGGATTCTTTCCAATATTTTTAAACAAATAATACGATATCTACTCAATTAGCTCTAAACAACGATACCTGGGCCAAATCGATGCGTCTCACTTGATGAGGTAGCAGTGGCGAAGCGTCCATATAACTCGATTCCCACCGGCTTGCCTGATTTTCAGTCAGTCCAGTCCTTTTACTTCTTCTCATGGAGAATAAGAAAGGCAAATTATTTCCGGCTTCCTTAAGAATATTTTTGACGCGCCGCTACTGTGAGGTAGCTCAATTTTTTTTTCGCCCCCCGACTAACTGTATGGGGGCCCCCCTTAAAAACATTTAAAAATATTTTTTGTATATTTACATTGCTTTGGGTCACCAAACCGCTTATACTGTTAAAAGGGGGAGCCCATGCCCCTAAAGGGGAGGATAAAAAATATTTTCGACCTATCCCACCGAGTGGGATATCGTTGTTTTAAGCTCGCTGAGGACTTAAATATTGAAAAACAAAGGAATAGGAAGCTACTTATAATTAACTTGTAACCTAGATATAAGACTATTGCCCTTATGAACTTTGCTTTAATATGTCATTAAATATTCATCCCAGCGAAAATGTGTATAGAACCTTTTTTGTAGAGAATTTTATGTAAATTACACATGTCTAAGAACATGTTTTGCTACGGGCTACTGTTCACGAGCTTTTTACAAAAAACGAATAAAGGGATCTTTATACTTCCTTCGGACCGGGGACCTCTAGCTTCGTATGCAGGGTCACCAACTAGGCTATGGTGGTCTTCAATAAAAATGTTAATTGAACAGTAATAAAGGACTTTATTTAGAGCTGGGAGATAAGGTCGAAAACTGAAAACATTTTTATGATGTTAACCGAGTCGCACGATGTCTCTTATCAATCAGCTGCCGACAAATCGACTTCCACGCTGCCCAGAGTGCCCAGCGACTTCATACTTGTTAACTACACGGGGTCACCAATTTAGGCTTATCTGTAAGTCAGCGAATATGTTACATAATTTTACTTACACTTACAGGAACTCTATTGCTGTCACTCATGCGTCCGTCCGTCCGTCGTCTGTCACAATTTTTTTTTCCGTGTAATTTTTCAACTTCCAATTGACCTATGAACTTGAAATTTGGTGATAATGTTTATTAAGTATTAGGCATATTTTACAAATAAATACAAATATATAATTGATAAATAACTTTCTTTATTTGAAAATTCCTTATTTTTCCTACTAAAACCAATTTAATATTGCGGCTGGTTCGGAATCCTAAGTGTGCGAAGTCCGACACGCACTTGGCCGGTTTCTCTTTACTGTACTCTTTTTGGTGATCATCACTACATAGTATAAAACAATGTCGCTTTCTCTGTCCCTATATCCCTAGATCGCTATGTCCCTATGTATGCTTAAATCTTTAAAACTACGCAACGGATTTTGCTGCAGTTAGAGTGATTGAAGAGGAAGGTTTATATGTATCATAACATCCATTAAATAGTGCACCCGTGCGAAGCCGGGGCGGGTCACTAATAAAAAAATATTTGTATTGTATTGTAGCCTCACTTTCAGAAATCGCCAAAGTGCCATACTATCTATTGGGCATGAGGTTACCAAGCGACCCGCTTCCAGACGCGACCCCGGGGGTCGCGCGATACCGCAATGTCGGCCCAATGTCGCGGCGTCCTCTCGCAGCGGTCACGGGGGCGAACGAGGAAACGTACCTTACAACTTGCTCTGTAAATGAGATATGCCCAGCTGTATCATCAGTCCGACCCAGGTCGGGCCTAGCTGAGTTTCTTGCTGGCCCCTTCTCATCTAAGCTAGGTTCAGTGGAACACTGACAAATCTCCCAGTAGTACTGTATAGCGTTCCGTGAGTCACCGATGGTACTGGCTGAAAACACTCAAAGAGATGTTGCCTCATTGTCGCACTGTAAGTCCGACTGTTTAGTGGGGCCCACTCAGCGAGCAGGCAAGTCACCGCCTGCCTTTATACAATTCCGAGACTAATTGTCACGGCAGGTGTCCGCTAATCTCCTCCCATAACCCACTATCCAATCCATCCAACATTCAACTCAATAGCCCAATGCCTTAGTTCCCATCGCAGCCAAAGAGCTGCACTCCAATAGTCTTTGCACCTGGCGGGGACCATCTCCGGATGTAATATGATGTTGTGCGTTCGGAGATGGTATCCACCATGTGTATCCCTTGCTTTTAGATTATTTTTGTCTTAAAGGGGCCTCTGCGCTGTTGGCTTCGGCCCCACGCATGCCTTCCAAAGGTCCGGGACCGCATGGTCCCGAGATATGGAAAAGACATACAATAATAATAATAACGTGTACACATCCCAATACATTATCGTATCTCAAAGGGCCCTCTTCGTGTTGGATCTGCATCCCCATGAACGCCGTCCAATAGGCCCGGACATTGTGTCGTGATAACAAATGTGACCAACTGTGACAAGGGCTGGGTAGTGGTCAAAAAATCACGAAATTGGTGTGACGTACTTTATGGATGACTCCAAAAGCTACTGTTAATATCGAATCATATTTAGTACATCTTTTTTTAAAAACCGGCCAAGTGCGTGTCGGAACAATGAAGGGTTCCGTACCGACACCCACTAGTCCGCATTTAAAATCACTATCCAATACATTGAATCTAAAAAAGTCATATCTTCATAGGGAACTCACGGCACTTACGACCTTTTGTTTGGGCAAGACAGTTTTTAAGCGTAAATTCAAAAACCATAAAACCTATTTTGCTCAAACCAAAAATCGTTGAAAGTACTTACTAATGCACACCACCTCAATTTTTTACAGAATTTTAAACTTTATAGTTTGGAAATTAGAGAGGGGGGGACACTTTCTATGACTTTGACAGCTCATATTTCACCAACGGTTGACTTAAATGGACAAGTTTCTTAGAAACCTCCATATCATTTTTAAAGGCCTATCCATCGATACCCCACACGACTACATGCGTTGAAATTTTTTTTTTCATCCACCGGTTACATGTATGCAGTGCCCCCCGTAATTTAATTTTTTTTTTGTAATTTCACATCGCTTTTATGTAGCGGTTCATAGAATAGGTACACCTTCCTACCAAATTTCATAATTGTAGTGCTTATAGTCTCCCGAGTCAATCGGCTGTGACATACGGACGGACAGACATGACGAATCTATAAGGGTTCCGTTTTTGCCATTTTGGCTACGGAACCCTAAAAATCGGGTACGAGCTCCAGATTGAAAGTGACGTGCCGCCACGCGCTGTAGGCGGCAATCGGCATATTGGATATATTTTCATCAGTTCTTATCTAAATTGACATTTCACAACAACAAATTGACCATGATTAAAAACAAATACCACAATGTCAAGTGTAAATTATCGATACAGCATTTTACTGATAGTCAAATGAAACTTTTTCTGAAACGTCAACAGCGCATGGATAGTAGGTATGAACTTGTAGGGAAATATGACTAGTTAATAATAATAATGTCAATATTTTGAAATGAAATGAAATCATTTATTCTTCAATTTAGGCATATTACATGCACTTATGAATGTCAAAAAATTACCACTGGTTCATAAAATAAACCTCTGTCTCGAGAAGAACCGGCGTGAAAAACTCGGTGAGGTGTAATTTTTTCAAAACAATATACAATGTATATAAAATAACAGTATCATAATACTACAAAATTAAATATAAAACATGCATATATTTAATATTTAGGACAAAATATTCCTTTGTTAGATTACTTGTGCGAGACTCTATCACTGCCAAACATCCCTATCCATGATGTAATATCGTTTAAAAAGCGTTTGTTTAACAACAGACTATTTAAATTTAGAATCCATAAGTTCAGTAATGTGTCTTGGAATTTTATTGTATTTTTTTTGGTCAAGCTGTGTACTCTTTTCCATCTTTATGTATTTACAATTTTAAACGCACTGCGGCTCTCCACTGCATTTCCGTTCACATGGCGTAAGCACAAACTGCTCAATAAACATTTAAATTATAATTTACTCAAGGTCAAAAATTTCGGGTCACCCCAATTTCAAGACATTAATAAAATTAAGCCAGTTTTGATGATGGCATCATGTAAGCTGTGTTGACAAAAAATACTTACTTGGTGATGTAGAACAAGTTTTACTAAAGTTCGAGAGAAAATTTGCTCATACTGTAACCAAAACTACAACCCAACACTGTAGTCTTTCCCTCTTAATATATTTGATTACCACAATTACTTTATACATTAGCAACTATGTATCCATGAATCGTTACTAAAGCAAGCAATATATGTATCAAAATATTACAATAATTCTAAATAAAAAAAAAATAAAAAACATAGTTACTATGAAATCATAATTAAAACTCCACCAGAAAACACACCAACTGCTGATGTTTACAACACTATCATGACAAATGTCACTGATACAGAATTAAATCAAAAATCCTTGTGTTTCCATCATTCTAAATCATTTTTACCAACAAAATCAACAACATTTTTTCCATTAATGGTACCATACACGTCGTCTACCGGTCCCTGGGATCCCCGGACTCATTACAAAAGAATGATATTTTTTATTTTTTTCGCCGGGGGACCACGGCTTCACGAAAAAAAATACTTTTACATGGAATTGCCCTAATAGTAAGAGCTCACAGATTTTGAATGATGTAAATATGTGTGTCCATGAAATCACAAACTTGCAATCTTATAATATTGCATTCCCGATCAAAATCTACAAAAACATTTCTCAATGATTACATGATGAGCGCAGTACTTACATCACTGAAAAATTTATATTATTCCTTTGTGCAGAGTGCCAATACAATGTAATGTGCAAATTTAACAGCATTATAAGCATTTTGTACATGTTTTAATAAAGATAGCAAAATAAGGGCCTATGTCGCGGAAACAAATTCAAAGCCTACTTACTATGCATAACATTACTATTCGCATATAATCTATATATATCAAGAAATCAATTACCATAAAGATTTAAATTTTTCAGTAATCCGATAACGCGCAAATCAGGACTAAAATATTGACGTATTAACAGATTATGTGGAGTCGTAAACAAAATTGTCGCTGCGTCGACTTAACCTAAAATTAAACGGTAAAAATAAAAACTTACTGGAACACGCCGGGTTGCAGCCAAAACACAAATTAAGATGACAATATAATGCAACTGAATATTACAGTTTGAATAATGGTAAAATTCACTTTTGCAGATAATTTTTACTTTCACTTTCACACCTTATGACACTAGGAGAGAACTGCCACAGATTAGAAATAAACTATGGATTGGATAGTGATGACGTTTGGCATACCATAGACTACGAATAAACTGGCCCATACACGATCAAACATGGCTACAAAATTTTCAAACTTGGCTGCTGGAAACCCATCGGGCATGCACCTTTACTCTTTAATCCAAGTTTTTCTGCTAAATGAAAATGAAGGGATTATTCACTGTACCGGTTTTAGTAGCCAAGCTTGGCAATTGTTAAAACACTGAGTTTATTCTGGAAACTTGGAGTGACTTCTTTTGCAAAACACCCGACATTAAAAAGAAACTTATATTCTATTCCAGTATATAATAATTTCCTCTATGATTCTGAAATTTCCCTCTCTGTCGCACTTGCACGTTCGGACTAAAGTACGACAGAGAGGGAAAACTTCGTTTACTGTCGCGGTAGCGTCCCAGAGGGGCTACTGCGGACCGAAAACGAACTAAGTTCGAATATCTCCCTCTCTGCCGCACGAATTAGCAAGTGCGACAAAGAGGGAGATATTCGAACTTCGTTCGTTTTCGCTACCGCGAACAGCAAATGAAGTTTTCCCTCTCTGTCGCACTTGTAAGTTTGCATATAAGTAAGACAGAGAAGGAAAACTTCGTTAGTGGTTCGCGGTAGCCCCTCAGAACAGTCGGAGAACGAGAAAGAAAGATAGTGAATTGTTTAACGTGTATTTTTTACGAATAAAATAAATTATAGATACACTTCGGTTTTTAAAGCAATTTGGCGTAAATAACTTACTACAGTTGCCGGCAAACGACTTGAACCTGCGCAGTAGCCGATTTTCGTAGAAATCAAGCTACTGCGCACTGAAGGTTAAGCTCAAGATGTTTGCCGGCAACTGTACCAACTATTTAAATTTATTATTGTTATATATACTCAGTTACGCTCCACGAATTAATCGTGAATGTCATGTTCGTTTCGTATCAATACATAACATTACTCACAATCAATTTGTCAATAATTTAAAAAGTAAGACAATTTAACAAATAATTAAAGACTAGAGTCTGGCTAATGAAAGTTGAGACTGATATTTATTTTAAACTTTTTAAATGGCAACTATAATATCTACGTCAAATGTGTCAAATGTCGCTTAATTGCAGTGTCAATGTAGACAAACATTACTTGATTCTTTACGGATCAGAAACAGGGGCGCTACCGCGACAGCAAACGAAGTTTTCGCTCTCTGTCGCACTTGGACGTTCGGAAGTAAGTGTGACAGAGAGGGAAAACTTCGTTTGCTGTCGCGGTAGCGCCCCAGGATACAGCAAATCGGATTTATTTATTTATTTAATCTTTATTGCACAAAAGAAACCTTATCGTACAAAAGGCGGACTTAATGCCGTATGGCATTCTCTACCAGTCAACCTTAAGGCGAAGCAGAAAGATTTGTTGGCGGTGCAACTAACAACTAACGAAACTCAAAATTAATATTATATATAATTATTTTATATATAATTATTTGTGTAATATAACAAAACGAGTAAATGTATCGTTTATTACATTACACAGACAATCATATAAAGTCCTACCCATAATACATATACAATACATAAATATATAGATATATATATATATATATAGACGAAATTTACAAAACCGATACTACTACTCCACGACTCTGCCAGCATAGAAATCACGTACCGACTTTTTAAAAGATAACTTGTTAGGGGATTTCCGGATCGTAGGAGGTAGGCGGTTCCAGAGGCGAGCCACCTGAACGGTGAACGAATACGACATAAAGCCTGTGCGGTGAAGGGGGATAGACAAAGAGAGATTGCCCGAAGAGCGAAATTGACGGGCACGAGAAGTACCATGAAAATTAAAAAGGGACTTGAGATATTCGGGAGATTGTGGATCATTAAGAATAGAAAATAGAGTGGAAAGCATGCGAGCATCACGTCGCTGACGGATAGGAAGCCAGCCAAGCTGAGACCGAAAGGAAGAGACGTGGTCGTATTTTCGGAGACAGAAAATGAAACGGATACAATTATTAAGAAGTCGATCCAACTTATTTAGAAGTTCTTCATTTAAATCCGGATAACACACATCACATAGTACATTATTCCTCATGAATTGCTACTTCCATTACAAACTCAGAATATTTATATATTAGAATACGTTTTAGTAATGTTATCGCATAGTATGTAGGTAATGAACTATTTAGGCGCGTATACCCGCGAACGACCTTGCGCGTTGGGGCGTGGCGTAGCCTTTCCCGCCGCACTACCCGCGCTCCCCCGCTGTAACAGGTTTTTTGTATGTGTGTATGTATTTTTTATATTATTATTTTCTAAATACGTAGGAATGTTTGAAGTAATTAAATATATAAAATAGTTAAGTAGGTACATTGTCTCAGAATCGAACTCTTATATTTTAGCTTCGCGCGCAAAGCGACACAGCCTTCCCGTCCGAGAGCCGGTGACAGACTGCCGCCCGTCGCCCGCGCACGTATCCGCCCCAATTTTTATGACGGTGTGGTAGTTATTCCAGGTTTTTGACAAAAGTAATGATTATTTTACAATATCCGTTGCTCAGATTATGAAAAACTGAGTTAAGTTTTATTTTTTGAATATCCCGTGCAAAAAACATGTCTAGATAGTGAGCAGTAGCGATTTAAAAGGTTGAAAAATGCCTTATTTGATTTTTTTTTGTTAGGACAATCTAGGCGTGTTGCAATTTCCGTTGCTCAGATTGAAGAGGACATATCAATTCTTCAAGTATATTTTTTCGAGACCTATATTTCGGGCCAGTTTTGAGTTTTAGTCCAGACTGTGTGTAGACCAAAATGTGGTATTTCACTCTATTAGGCGCCTTTAGTGCCAACGTTTTATTTTGTTGCCCAAGTATCATTATTGTTTTGTCACATTATACAAAGTGTTGCATCACGTAGATTTTTTAAAATTGCCGGTCTTTTCCAGTCTCATCTTTCATTAGCCAGACTCTAAAGTAGGTTAGGTAGGTAAGTACAAAAGCAATATCTATCTCTCTCGCGTTTACTGTTTTATAATTTCATGTTGTTTCCTGGTTGCCCTGAAAATCAGCGTCATGATTTTCATGACAGTATGCTGAGCGGCACCCATTTTGGTACTAAATAGGTACCTATTTATAATTTCCTAGAATGTGTAAATAATTTGTACCTAACAAAATAAATATTTCTTTCTTTCTTTCAATATTCTTTGTGCCGGTCCGCCCGGGCCGGCCGGCTCGGCGCTGCGACATAATACATGAGCAGCGCATAGCATAGATTTCTCTATGTAGTTGATTTGAAGTTGAACATCTTTCTTTCATTGATTTTGTATGAACTATTTCGAATTAACGATTTGACATTTTAAAACATTTTTACTCGATCAATAGGTATCTGACTTGATATAAAAAGCTCTACGCGTGTTTGTTAGACACAAACTTACCTATTCTCAATTATTTAACAATTGTTAATAGTTTTCACTATGGAGACGAGGGGATAAAGCTAGTAGGGTAGATAGGTCGGTTAACGACCAGCTAATTTGGTGTGAAGTAGAACACACCTTCCTGCTAAATGTCTTTCCTTATCAATCTTCTGATACATCTCTTTACTCTGCCAATCATAAGTCCCTTGGTGATTCACTAATCCGCCTTCCATCTAATCCTCTTTCTACGATCATGATACAATAATATACTGCGCCAGTTATGGCAATCCTGTACATCTATGGTCTAAGAAAACAAGGTCTGACAATCCGAGGGGCTACCGCGAACCGAAAACGAACGAAGTTCGAATATTTCTCTCTCTGTCGCACGAATCAGCGAGTGCGACAGAGAAGGAGATATTCGAACAGTTCATCCATATTTATTTCTCTTACAACACTGATATTCAATGGTTGGCTTTCTAGCACTCTGTAACCTGGGGTCGGTGCTGTAACTAACCGCTCTAGTTGTGCCTGTTGTGGATTAATAGGTGTTTCTTCAATTCGTTTTTCACTGCGAAAGCCTTGCCGCACATGTGGCAAGAAAAAGGCTTTTCTCCAGTATGACTCAATATATGTCTCCGCAATGTAGATTGTAGTGCAAACGCCCTCTTACACATGCCACATGTATGCGGTTTCTCTCTCAGATGAATTACTTTGACGTGGACATTCAAAGCGCATTTATATGAAAATTGTTTGTGACATATTTCGCACTCATGAGGTTTTTGCCCAGTGTGTACGATCATGTGATTCTTTAACGTCGCCTTTGTCCCGAATCGTTTACGACATATTTCGCAACAATAGGACTTCTCTCCTGTGTGTATAATCATATGAGCTTTGATGGCACCCTTTTAGGTAAATCGTTTGTTACATATGTCACAATAATATGGTTTTACCCCTTTATGACCATTTATGTGTATAGTCAAATAGCTTTTATGACGGAATCGCTTACCACATATCTCGCAACAGAAACATTCGTCTCCAGTGCCTCCGTCTAAAGTGTCTGCATGAGTGAGTAAGTGCCTCTTTAAAGTGCTTTTCAACATAAATTTATTTTGACAGACTTCACAAGAATGTGGTTTTTCACCAGTGTGAAAGCGTTGGTGGACGTTTAGAGTGGACTTGAGTGCGAACTTTTTATTGCAAATTTCGCAGCTATAAGGTTTTTCACCTGTGTGTAACCTCATATGATAAGTCAAGGAAGACTTCTGGGCATATTGCTTTTTGCACAGCGTACAAGAGAATTGAAATTGCCTGTTTTCACTGTGAGTTTGCAGATGAGTATATAAGTGACTTTTACGTTTAAATCTCTTTGAACACACGCGGCATACGTGTGGTTTCTCACCCGTGTGAAAGCGGATGTGATTATTCACGTGCCAATTAGTTAAGAACCTTTTACTGCACACTTCACAATGATAGTTTTTCTTCGCATCATGCGCCGCCTCATATCTTTTCAAGTGAGATTTCTCTGTAAATTCTTTATCACATGTTTTGCAAGGGAGTATCTCATCGTCTTCCTCGTGTGGTAATGGGTTATGTAACTCCATATGCTTAGCTAAATCACTTTTAACTACAAACCATTGGCAACAGAATTCGCACGTATGAATTTTCTTCTCGGTGAGTGATTCCGGGTTATCCTGTACTTCCTTGGACAGTACATGTTTAGCGTGAATGGCAAAATTATGCCTCGTGAGGCTCTCCTTTTGATTGAATTTTTTATGACATGTCAGGCACTCGTGCGATGCCTTAGTACGTTCGGGGCCTGAAAAAAAGTTATAGTGCACTTATTATTTGCATCGCCACGGGCGATCATGACAGGCCGCCGCGGAACTCCGGCCCGTCTCGTCTGGACACAGACTGCATCACAATATCGATCCGGTTGAACTTCCTGGGCAGGCCACCATGTTCGCCCGTGGGGATGCCAGGCAAAACTAAGGACCCTACGCACTAGGCGTCTGGCAAGCTTTCGACGACTCGAAGATCAAGTTGCTTGATCAGGGATAAATGGTATGTAGGTTAGCCTAACCCGATGCATTTACTATGTAGGCAAATGCATCGGACTAGGTTAACCTACATAAGATCATTTATCTGGGCTAGGAGCCCATGAGGATTTGGCTAGGCTAGGAGCTAGGAGGTGACGTAGCCAGGTAGCAGCGACTTGGAACTATAAAATGTTGACTGCCTTACTTATCAGGTTTTGTTTTTATGACATAAACATCTTTATACCTGTTTGTTATGATTTTACCCGTTGACTTCATAGTACATTTAGGTCTACATGTTCATGTATCTCAGCGGTCGGCAACAGGCGACCCACGAGCATCCTTATTAACACGTGCGCCCCGCGACAATTTTGCTAGCTACTATGTGGCCATTGGCTGATAAAAGGTAGCCGGCCGACCTCTGATGTATCTGAAGTGAACTAAGATGATTAGCAAACCTCGTAACGGATGTAGCAAAACCGTAGCATTTGACAGTTTGATGTTAGGGTTGGCGATAACGATGAATAATTTACTTACTTTATTGCACGTATGATTAATAAGTACAATTTAATGATAACCTTACTGACCCTCTTTAGATATAACCTTGTTTAATTTTCTATCAAAGAAAATGGATAGTAATATTCAGATGGATCACAGCTTGTATATAACTCACGATGGTGCCTTTCACTTATCACATTTATGGATAAGGACGTAATTATTCCTAGTATATAGTGACAACCCTGACGTACATTTGCTACAGATTTGCGGGTTCAATTACGAGGTTTGATGATTAGATTTACATTTACTTAGCGACCCGCCCCGGCTTCGCACGGGTGCACTATTTAATGGATGTTATTATACATATAAACCTTCCTCTTCAATCACTCTATCTATTAAAAAAAACCGCATCAAAATCCGTTGCGTAGTTTTAAAGATTTAAGCATACATAGGGATTTAGGGATATAGGGACAGAGAAAGCTACTTTGTTTTATACTATGTAGTGATGATGCATCGTGGTCATCTATTAGGTGCTTTTTGTTGTGTTTATAAATTGCGCTATTTTATCCAGTGGTCAATTTATCACAATAGAACGGTACAGACAGGGATCTCCATAAATCAGTTATATGCCCACTATCACGTTAGTCGACGCAGTATCAAATGACCGTGTTACTATCTCATTCTAAATATCACCCGTATTAACAATTTTTAACGCAATGAAAGATTGTTCTTTGGTATGTGTATTTATATTGAATAGTTGTTTTGGAATCTTTTTTTTTTCTCATTGTAATAGTTTATGCACCACCTACTTTTCAGCTTTAAATTTCACTTCTCCACTACCCAAAGGTTGTCTGGAAGAGATCGCTCTTTAGCGATAAGGCCGCCTGTTGTTCTGCCTCTCTCTCCCTGTATCTTTGTTTTTTTATGTGCTATTTTATTATGTGAGGTGTGCAATAAAGAGTATTTGTATTGTATTGTTCTTTTGAATAACGACCGTTCTTAATTATTAACAACACAGAGTTGGTACAGCATTTACTATTCTGAGATTGCATATTTACTTACTTTAAAACTGTGTTCCAGTGGTCTTCCATGTAATAAAAAAGTCTGAGCTGCGGAAAATATATGAAAGGTTGTTGAAAAAAAATTTACTCTTCTCTTGAGTTCAATGCGGTCTTTAGAAATGTATTTTCAGTGAAGCTTAAATTGAACATGCCGGGGTATTTATAGACCATTAAAAATTATGACTATAAAAATATTTAGGTATCTCTTTAATTAAAATCGACCAATTTGTCACTAACAATATAGAGATGCAGCTATAAGATGAAAAGAGACAGCATTCATTAATTTACATGCAAGGCCGGTATTACGACAAATTGGTAGGTTTGTAGTACACTTGCTTGCTAAGCTAAAGACCTTGTATAAATTAAATACAGGGTTTTTAGCTTAGCAGGCTGATACTAAAGTCTACTACAGACCTACCAATTTGTTGTAATAGAGGCCTTGAAAGTAAATGAATGATTGCTCTCTTTCCATCTTATTTCTGAGTCTCTATGTTGTTAGTGCAGGGACCGAAACCGGTATTTTTAAAAAAAACCTGAATTAACCCAATATTTTGGATTATTTTTTGCTCTTTACGTAGGGCTGAATCATGTATTTAGGTAACAACGTCGTATTATTAGATTGTCCCGTTAAAAAGGAAATAATGAACCGGTGACCGTAATAATACCGGTATTTTTCTATGGAGCAAATACCGGTATCCGATCCCTGTGTTAGTGACAACGTCGGCAAGTTTTGCCGACGTTTTAGACTAAGCAATAATATATTAAGTAATTAATAATACCTATATATTATAATTGCTGCTATTTCCAATGATGTCCGGGTTATTTGGCATTTACATTTCATTGAGACAGGAAAGGTTAGATCAGAATACAAACAATAATATGAAAATAACTATTTTATTTACAAAAAATACATTTAAATGTGTTAAACTGATATTTGCAAATGCCGACTATGCTTCTGATACAAACAAGCAACATTAAATACAATTAATTTCATATAACTTGCACATTTGTCATTCAAGAAAAACCCCGTCGTCGTTCGACGATTTCTGTACCTCTAGTATATGTTTTTTCGAAACAAAACAAACTAACGCGTTTGCGATTAGTCTCAATTCGTATGGGAAAAATTAGTTACCATCTAAGACCACCAGAGGCGCTGTTCGCGTTGCCATATAAATTCAGACTAATCTCTGTTTTATTTTGAAAAAAATTGTACTAGAATTACAGGGCTGCTACTGCAAACGGCATTCGAAAAATTCCCTCTCTGTCGCACTTATGTGCAAACTTGCAAGTGCGATAGAGAGGGAAAACTTCGTTTGTGGTTCGCGGTAGCACTCCTGGTAGCGTCAGTAAAGCCTCGGTCTCTTGATCGCCACGCACACCGCTGTGTAGTAACAGATTTATAACTTTAGATATTATTCACAAGCGACTAAGGCGGGTTGCACCAACATACGATCACAGGCCGGTCATCGTCAAATATGGCGCCGGCAGCTGTCATCCTATAGAAACTTGTCAAACTTTCCATACAATCAGATTTTAACGAACACCGCTTACGATTACAGACGGTTCAGTGCAACCCACCCTAAGGCGGGTAGCAATAACATAAGATTACAGGCCGATCAACTTTAAATATGGCGCCGGCACCTTTCATCTCATATAAACTTGTCAAATCAGATTTAAAGAGGCCACGAACAATTACGAACGAGTCCACTAGCGCCACTCGTGAATAATTGTGTTTAATATTCACGAGTGGCGCTAGTGGACTCGTACGTAATTGTTCGTACCCTCTTAACGACGGTTTGGTGCAACCCCGGTGGGCAATCTAATCTGTGTATGACTCACAACCCAACATAAATTACTGTGCAAGTTATATAAAAATTGCCTACTTCTAAAGGCGTAATATTCTATCATCCTCTTAGCGTTATCCCAGTACAGTTGCATCCTAAAGGATGCCCGGGGTTCGCTACCTAATCCCAAGATTTGGCGTAGGCACTAGTTTTTACGGAACTGCCATCTAACCTTCCAATCCAAGAGGGAAACTAGACCTTATTGGGATTAAACTAAGGGAAAGGAGTAATATTCTATATCTGGTTTTAATATATCTATTTCAAAAATGATAGCTCCTACTTTCTATAGTGTACTTATATTAGTAACAGACCATAAGCTCCTTAGACTAAATGTATGTGAAAATTTAAGAAACATGAAGTGGTTGTGTAGAAGTATGTTAACCGATATCTCGCGGTGCCAGATCTCTGGGCACAGAACAAAAGAATGCTATTATTTGTTTTTTCACCGGGAGAGGACGGGTCGATGTGATGATGTCACTTAATTGAAAACCATTTTACAATCATCTATGTTGATCAATTTAATTAAACTTATATATACAGGTGTACGGACTAAACACATATTTTCGTATATATGTAATGTATAGATATGATAGTCGATATATATATACGAAAATGTCGCAAGGTATTTAAAGAATGCTCTTCGGTAGAATATAATCAACTGTTTCCGCTCACATCTGAAGTAAGCATATATGAGTAGCTACTTTTTACGTAATATGAAATTGAGTGACCTATAAATATACGTCTTTTAAAGACATATATCTATTTTTACTTAGAGTATTTAAGACAGGAGATGCCTTCAGCGCATCTTTCCGAACAAAATATTTCGCCAAATTTGTGGGAGGGGGACGAGGTAACGCACATATAAAGAAACTACGCACACTTGCAAAAAAATCTCCCATTACTACGCACCAACACTAAAACAATCACGCACGCACACTCAAAACACTAATTTTAAGCAGTATAATTCAACCTTACTGGCGTTTACACTAGGTCAATTATCGCATGACTAAATTTCACTAAGGATCACATTCATAGAAATTTTCATAGAAACAGAATCGACTTTGTAACCGAACTTTAATTGTGCAGAAAGTGAAAACGTACAAGAAGTGAATTGATAATTGGGTCAATCAACTTTTTCCTGTTGTCATTATGTCCCGTCAGCGAGGAAACAACAGTAACCGAGTTTCTTAGAAAAATGTTTATAATATGGACTCCAATCACGCTCTGGAGATGACCCATGTTCCAATGGATTTATTCTCATCACTAAAACTCATGTTTGTTAGACCTAAACCCTAATAAATCACAGTTTTAATGAGTGACTCAGGAGACGTAACCATGGTAACGAGTAACAAAGAATAGTTGATCCACCCAATTCATCTTTTCGTAAACTTGATAAATTAAAATGTTCTTTGCACCCAAAAACAGCACATAAAGGCATTTTGACGGAACTCTTCACACGCCGGGCACGATTTCAAGTTTTGACGATTAATAAATAAACGATTAATGAAGTAGTTTTTAATAAAATGTCAGATTTTTCTCGTATACCTTTGGCAGAGGGGTATGTATTTCAATAGCGTCTCCAGTCTTAAATGCTCTAAGTATTTTAAGGATGAACCTATCTGTACTAACACTGAAAAACCAAATTGCGATCCTACTGTCTTTACAAGTCTTTGAAAATTTTAAGATTACAGTGTGCAATAAATGTTAACCCTCTTATTCATAAAACTTAAGAAACCTCTTTTAACTAAAATGTGTTTTGTCTCACCTTACAAACACAAAAGTCAAAGTGACAGATAAGGATAAACGGATTTTAGCGGTAGTTTAATTAAATTAGGTTTGATGAACGAATGAATAATGGGGTAAACGAGTAACTTATCAATAGTATTTACTTTATATTTAATAAAATGATGTCCTTAATGCCTAAAAGCGAGACATTATAGTTAATGAAACAAAACAAAGTTACTGTATGAATATTACAAATCTAACATGATGAAGTATTAAACTAGATTAAACTTTGTAGGCGTAAAAGCCAACCAAGAAGTCAATTCGGTCTGTCACTTCGCGTTGCAACGTGATTTCAATATGTTCGGTAGTTTCCACCAAATAAGAGGGCCTACAGCGAACTAACACATAGTATATTCTTCGTCGCTCGAAGTAAGTGCGACAGAGAGATCTTCGTTGTGTTTTTAGACCCTGAGAACGAAGAGAATAGCAACATATTCAAATCAAATTGCGATGAATGACGCAATTGTGGGAATCCATCAGGGATGTTGCAGATATTCACATCCACATCCGCAATCGCGGAACTTCCGCTTCAACATTAACATCCCACGTGGAGCTTTTGCGGATGCAGATATACAGCCAAAGTCATAAATCAATGGACACTGGAATTTTGTCGCTTCACCCATTGCTATACCTTGTTTTTTTTTAAAGACTAGAAATTAACTAAACAAAGAAGCAGTAACAGTTAGGACTATGATAAATTACTTTTTTAAAACCAGAACCAACTTCTTACAATCTCTACCTCTTTGGGTATTTTATTGTACAGCTTTTAGATGAATGAAACGAAACGTATGTTAAAAAATAATTGATGCCCTATCACTTTAAAATATATATAAGTAAATATAAATTAAGACATATTTTCTTATTTCTTCAATGACACTATACAACAATGTAAACATGAAATAACTGTTTTCATATTCATTGAGATTAGGTATGCGTCTAATATTCGGTTATTATTCGGTATTCGGCATATTCGGCATCTTTTTGAATGTTCGGTATTCGGCCGAATTATTGGGTTCAGCTACCGAATATTTACCGAACAATTTTGAGAGGTTTTTTTCACAAGTTATAAAAGTGTATTATAGTTACTGCTTCGTGAAATTACTACTTGACCCATTATTAAAAGTGGTTTAACTTATTTTTTTACGTATATTTCGCTTCGATAATGAACAAAATTTTTACCATTCAATTAATCTGTTTTACAACATTAGATGAAGGAATTACGTTGAACCGAATAAGGCAACAGGTGGATCTAATATTCGGCCGATTGTTCGTATTCGGTCAAACCCATATTCGGCGCATCTCTAATTGAGATTATTGGACACTTTTATCACAGAAAGTGCATGATAACAATCCTCGTAAGTTTTCTCAGTCATTTATGTTCAATGTTAAAAAAAACAAGGTATAATTCAGTATGACAGTTTGAACATGACATTGATTAAAGCGACAATGTACAGGTATTCGCAGCATCCCTAATCTCCGTTACGGTTCGTTTGTTAAAATCTACCAGCGCCAGATAAATGACGGCGCTATATATTACATATGTCAACTCTGCCGTGTCACACGCAACTCTGTTATGGATAGTCGAGAATACGCCCCACTCCTCATCACGTACAGTCAATTGTTTCTGAGGGCCTACTCTAACTTCGTATCGTGCCGTCCCTTTCACTCTCGTGTTATACACTATATGAGTGAAAGAGACGGCACGATACGAAGTTCGGAGTAGGTCCTCTGGGCCACTTCGTACCTTGTCACAGTAAAAATCAATATGAAAGCCGCTAGAGATCTCATATTACCGTCACTGTGCCAAGGTACTAAGTGGCACAGAAATCAAATTCATTGACCGTACAGAAATGATAACTGCTCCCCCCGTTTCGCTTGCATATTCAAGCTACATAGCCTGTACTCCGAACATCGTATCGTGCCGTCCGTTTCACCCTCGTGTTATTCACTATATGACTGAACGGGACGGCACGATACGAAGTTCGGAGTGGACCCTCAGACAGAGAGAACTTCGTTTTTAGTTAGCGTGGGGTTTATGTCGTTTATGGTAAATATTTCTCCGTGTCGTATTCATAGATTGACACATTGTACGACATATCGCCCCGTGTAGCCAGCGAAGGTGAAGGTTATATACCGTAAACCGGGGGTACTTTCATATTGAGGGGCGACTTTAAAAATTCAGTATTTATGCAGGGCTATACTTTTTTATTTAGTTAACCTTGAGTCAAGTATACCTTCGTTATTTCCTAACTATTTACTGAACTGAATCAAACTATCAATACGTCGTGATGAATATATAAGTGTTTTATATGTATCAAAGTGCCGCGCCCGTGGTAGATCTCCGACGCGATGGACCGACCAAATCAAGATAAGCCCAGCAAGTTCTACGATGTGGTGCAGATGGCCACCAACAGAAGCCGTTGGAAGCAAGTCGTGAAGATATGTATCAAACTGACTACAAAGAAGATATGTATCAAAGTAAGACTTTTCTTAAAGTCACCCCAGTTTACGGCACAAGGCGTAATAATATTGACCATTTAAATTTTCACAGTAGATTCCTTGGCGATAAATAAAAATACGTGTTTTTTTCTTTCCGTATCATTCAGTACTAAAACATTGAGACACAGTAGCTGAAAGATATCCTAATAAACTATGCATTCGTGGATACCGCGGTAGCGCGCTGTGTGGGAGGCGGCAATAACGCTCGCCCCGTCCCCATGTTCTCGTATAGTCGCTGAGACAAACTTACGCGTCGTACACAAGTTGCAATTTTTCCTTCATACTTTCTCTGACCAATACCCGCACCGACATAATACTCCCGGTTCGTAAACATTGTTGTGTCACGTTCGCTATCGCGCGACTATTCGAGAGATGGAACACGGAAGTGCACGACAGGTCATGCCGAGGTGCGCGTGCGACTAATTGCAATTTGTATTGGTCAAAATAAGATAGGTGAGCTCGCCCCTCCCCCCGCACCGCTAACCATTATCCACACGTTACTAATTATTTATTCGGACAGCATATTTAATTGTGAAAATTTTACCTGTTTTTTTTTTCTGAAATGGCATCTTTTTGATACCTTATGCCTGGGAAAAAATTTAAACGGTCAATAATTGTTCACCCTGTGTTTTACTAGACAACAGCTGAATGAAAAATGTCACCATAGCAAACTATGAAAGGGCTGTAGGAGTGAGACGCGTATTCCTAGTAAAACGATCTACATCTTAGTTTCCGGGCGGATAATAAGATAACAGAGTTGGGCGTGACACGGCTGTATCCTAATGGTGCCTGTTGTGGATTAATAGATGCTTCTTCAATCCATATTTCACTGTGAACGCCTTGCCACATACATGGCACGAAAAAGGTCGCTCACCAGTATGACTCAATATATGCTTCTTCAGTGTAGACAACAACGCAAATGACCTTTTGCATATATGGCATATATGTGGTTTCTCTCTGAAGTGAATCACTTTAATATGCACGTTCAAAGCGCATTTGTATGAAAATTGCTTGTTACATATTTTGCACGAGTGAGGTTTCTGCCCAGTGTGTATGATCATGTGGTTCTTGCAATTGGCCTTCGTGCCAAATCGCTTGCGACATATTTCGCAAGCGAAGGATTTCTCTCCAGTGTGGATCTTTTTATGAGCTCTCAAGTTGCCTTTTTGGCCAAACCGCTTGTTGCATATTTCACAAAAATACGGCTTGATACCCATATGAGCTTTTAGATGCCTGGCTAGGTAGCTTTTTTGTCTGAATCGCTTTCCACATACTTCGCAACAGTATGATTCATCGCTGGCAGACGCTGGTAAATCAAGAACATCTGCGTGAGAGAGTAAATGCTTGTTCAATGAGCTCTTTAGCGTGAATTGCTTTCGGCAAACTTCACATGTGTATGGTTTTTCTCCGGTGTGGAATCGCCTGTGGGAATTTAAAGTTGATCTAAAAGCGAATGGTTTGTTACAGATTTCACAGGTGTAAGGTTTCTCTCCTGTGTGTAATCTCATATGGAGCTTTAAAGAGGATTTTTGGGCGAATTTCTTCTTGCATACCGAACAGAAGAACTTATACTGCCTGTTCTCCATATGAATCTCTTGATGTGCAGTCAAATGACTCTTATGCCTAAACTGCTTCTGGCACACTGTACATTGATAAGGCTTCTCGCCTGTGTGAACCATCTTATGCATTTTCAATCCGTTGTAACTTTTAAATTGTTTTTCGCACAAATCGCAATTGTAGTTGTCTCTTGAACCGTGCGATTGCTGATGTCTGTTCAGGTGAGATCTGTCTGAGAATTGTCTCTGGCACGTCTCGCAGGTTAGATCGTCGTTTTCGTTGGGGATCACCTTGTGGACCTCCATATGCTTTTCTAGATCTGCTTTTAATGTGAACCATTGACAACAAACTTCGCATGGATGTATTTTTTTCTTGGTGGGTGCTTCAATGGGGTCTTCGTTTACTTCGACCTTGGACTGGAGTTCATGTTTGGCGTGAATGGCGAACATGTGTCTTGTGAGGCTCTCCTCTTGGTCGAATTCTTTGTGGCACTTGCGGCAGTTGTACGGCGGCATACCGTCAGTCTCGATCGGTTTCAACGCAGAGACATCTGTCGCGCTGAACAATAACTCTGAAAACAAAGTAATCATCAGCCTAAGGTAGATGGGATTAGAGATCAAAAATGTAAACAAAAACAGTCAATGTCGAAATGTCTTATTTACCAGCATAAATCACATCTCCACAGACTTTATTTAAACAACAACAATGCGTAATTATAAATAAATACGCGTCTGTGTGCTATTTAATAAGAAATTATTAATTCATACTTAATTATTTCATCTAAATTCTAAGGTGTGCAGTAAAGAGTATTTGTATTGATTGTAATTTTCTTAAAGCATTTCAATCATTTTCATTTACCCACCGCCACGTTTTTTTTTTTGGTGGTAATCTACGTATTTACATTTTTGATCTCTAAATCTGTCACCCTCTTTTAATACTTAAATTGTTGGTGATCTTTATTTATTTCAAATCTTTATTGCACAAAAGAAAACCTTATAGTACAAGGCGAGGTTAATGTCAAAAGCATTTTCCACCAGTCAACTTTAAGGCAAAGCCGAAAAGTTGTGGGTGGTGCTACTTAAAGGAAAAAAAACTAGGTAGAATGATAGGGGGGAGGATACAATACAATATAATATTATTAAAAAATTAATACTTTTTAGTGCTGGTCACAACCCTACTGCGACGAATGGGACCTGCGGTCCCCATGCTTACCCGTTCTATTGATATTAGTTTAGGTACGGTAGTAACAGCTGCCTATCCAGTACAAATTATGCCATATTTAACGTTTTAGGTTTGTACTGCATGACAGCTAAATGACAGTGTCACTGCACCCAAGCTACAATTTCATTCAAGCTAGGTTTCCTCCGGATGTTTCCCTTAACCAAAGCTAATAAAAAAACTAGATTTTATGACATTCTTTCCATTACATTTCGTGCATAAGTTCCGAGAAACGTATAGTACGAGCCAGGATCCGTAACTGCGAAACCCGTTAAATGTATCATGCGCGAACCACTAGGCTACCGTATACTTTAATCCTTATTTCGTTAAAGGTATATAACAGCACAATTTAATTATATTTTATCTTTCCGAGTTGGCAACGCAATTGTTACACTGAGATGGCATATATAGTAAACAAAAGGGATTAATCGTGTCTATACAAAAGAATATAAAAGAATATGCAATTCAAGTGTAAACGATGTTAATTCTATTTCATATTAACGAATTGCCGACAGATTATTATTACTTTTCGACTTGTAATGTGTTATTACCAATAAATAATGTCTATGAATATTTGACCACATTTTATATGAAATCATGATGTATGGCCTGCACCTTTTCCGGTATATCGTACTTCCGGTTCATATTTCGCAATGGCGACATCCGTAATCAAGAGGTTCAAAGCACCCTAAAAACGTCATCCCAGCTGTTATATGATTTGCTTCTTTGCATTCTACTTTTTCAAAAATGGTCCTAGTCTATGAGGCTTGTGTCCTGTGTGAAGCCGCATATGACTAATCAAGGGAGATTTCTCGCAAATTCCTATCGGCATAATGAAACTGTATTTTATTATGCCGATATTATCGTTACAAGGAAACTGATATTGCCTGTTTTCCATGTGAGTATTTAGATGAGTATTAAAGTGACTCTTCTGTCTACATTTCTTGTGGTATGTTTCACACATGTGTCATTTCTAATTAGCGTATACTAGCATATGCATTGATAAGTTACTTCTGTTTATAAACCGTTTTTTGCAAATTTCGCATGTAAAATTTCTATCTCATGCTTTTTGAAATAAGATTGCTCTGTGAATTTCTTAGCGCATTTTTGACTCGAGAGATACTGTTCCTTGAAATATTTCATATACGCCTTCATATTATGTTGAAGCACGAACTTTTTGTTGCATTCGTCAAAGGAATAAGGGTTGTCATTGTGGAGAATTGTAATATAATCAATATTTGTTGACATCTTACACCAATCGATCTAGTCCCAAGCTAAGCAAAGCTTGTAATATGGGTATTGTGCCATGGGTTTTTTTTTTATTTACATTAAAAAGAAAAATCTTATTGTGTCTATATTGACAGATAAGTGTCGTTAAACCCTATCGGGTTTGTATCGACACAACATTCGCCGACAATAAGGTAGTGAGTTTATATGAAAATGAGCTAAAAGCTATGTATGACACATTGAACAAAGACACCAACATGGTAATTACACACACATGGTCATTACATGGTATTATTTTACTTGCAGCTTGTATTTATCATAATATTATGTGATTTTAAGTTGGATTTACTTGACAATATTTGTTCACACCGCACGAAAGATCCTTGGTATCGTTGTTTTTGTGATGTGCCATATGTTTGGTTAGAACAGTTTTTAATGTAAAACACTGACAGCAAAACTTGCACATATGATTTTTCCTTGTGGCTTCTCATTTAGCATGCACAGCAAAAGTTTTCTGGCATTCCTTAAATGTAATAAATAATGTAATGTTTGTTTATTTGTTATGTTTGTATATAATGTAATGTAATGTTTAGTTGTTATATATTTATTTAGTTTTGGTTTTAGCTATAAGTTTCCTTATTGAAACGTTTTAGTACACTGTGTAAGTTTGTCTATCTCATTCTCCCGCCCGCTGTTAGCTGGAAGAGATCCCTCATAGGGATAAGTTTACCTTTGTACTCTAATCTTATGTGACATGTATATTGTTTTAACCTGTTATTGTGTACAATAAAGTGCTTACATACATACATACATACATAAATGAGACAATATTACGTGCAGATTCCGAACCTACCTCCTGATATCTTGCACTGTAAACGTAAAAACATGTAGAATCTTGAAATTACATGTCTAGTACGTTTAGTTTGCACAATTTGACAGAGAAAATTTATAATTTTTGACAGAGAGTGCTATAAATGACTCGAGACGTAACTTGAACCCTTTTAAATAGTTTTATTTAAGGAATACAAACGTAGAAACGGAAGACAATAATGTTACACGTCTTCACTTACCAAATAACATGCTTTTTCTCCAAGTTACAAAAAAGTATTTAGTTTAAGAAAATGTGTTGTGCATTTGATGTAAGTAGTCTGAGAATGTGAAGCGACTTTGTCGGTAGGATATAAACTTATCAATTGATGTCTAAAATATTGATAAATTCCTCAAGTATCGTAAAGGAGGCTTTTCGTTCAACGCACCAACACCGCGATTCAGTAGGAATATTCAGCTAGCATACTAATAAAATGAATTATATATTTTTTTAAAACAAAGAAAAATAATTATATAAAGTTTTCTTTCTGCGGTTACAATTACTATTTTTTTACTTACAACAAGCTATTATAAAGATTCAAAGTCTACAAAGCGCCGCAATGCAATTGGCCAAAGTTTTTTTTACATATATTTCACAAATCAGTCATTTATTAGCTATAATATAACATAACTAACTAAACACTCATGTATGTCACAATGTAATCGGATCATTGTATACCTAGGCCTATAATTTAATTCAAGGCCACACTGTTCCGCTTTCAAGTTATATAGTACCGATTCCATACGGCCTCTTCCCAAGCAATATTTATATTTTTTTGAAGTATATTTTATTTTGTAGGTGTTTATTTATTTATTTACTTTCATACACACAACATTCCCTCCTTACAGGCTAAAACCCTAATCCGAAAGTGTGGATGTATCAAACATATTGACTTGATAATAAATACAATTATACATAGCAGCAACAATAGGTATAGGTACATATGCATATCACTGCTCAACATTACTATAACATAAAAGGCCTAGTGTAACCTTTATGAATTCATTCAACGAGCAAGAGAGAAGATCCAATTCGACCGCTACTCGATTAAGGGGATGCCTCGATTCGGTCAGCAACGAAAGACACGCTCTTCGGGAATGATTTTTTTAGATAAAATCTCGATAAATATCTGACTGCGCAGTTTTATTAAATTTCCTCTTGACAGAGTTTAGATGAGGTAAAACACCATCATTTTAACTTAATTGTGTCGTTTAATAATGCGTTGTTTTAGTAGGCTGAGTAAAAAAAGGCAAATAAAGACTCAACTTTGGGTTTTTTTTTTCTATCGAGAAAATTTTAAGCAATCATATTTCGGCTGTTGTCAGAAACACAGTCATATAGTCAAGGATCATATGACTGAAAACTCAATCATTATTGTTTCCTCGTCTGAGCAGAGCAGCATTTCAAAGAACAGGATATTTCTCGTTGTACGGCCTTAAGTGTTCGCAGCGCCCCGGCACCCAACTCGCCGATACTTTCTTCATGCCCAATTTTTCTTCTAATATGTATTGTACTCGCTCGATTGAAACGTTTACAGCATCAACGATTTCTCGAAGTTTAATTCGGCGGTCGACTAAAATAATATTTTCATTTTTTTTAACCATATCGTCTGTAGTCACCTCAATTGGACGGCTTGGGCGATCCTCGTCAAAGACGGTTGTTCTCCCCCGCTTAAACTCATTGTAAATATCTCACGTCAATATCTAACGGTTGTCATAGAAGGAGCACATTCATGGTAAACCGCCTGCATTCTTACTTTTATCTCATCACAGGTTTTTCCTTCCAAAAACAAAAATATAATTACAGACCGATACTGTTCTTTCTCCATTTTAACAATTTCACGTTCACGCTTCCACTGAATCTCTGCCAAATGAGGAAAAAAAACAAAAGAATGCAGTTTTTTTTTATTTTCCCGCCTCTGAAGAATTGGCTTAAAACGGTGGTATACATATTTTAGGCCAGTGATATTAGTACATTTAGAAAACGGCTACTTATCAAACAGCCCTCGTACATTATTTCCTTATAGCGAAGGCGAAACGACAAACGAAACGCTCAGGGCGCTATGTTTTTTTATAGCATATGCACGGGTCACTACCACTGTCCTGAGCTATTGGAATGTATAACCTTCCGGGCCTCTTCCTATAGAACCCGGACTTTATACCTGTTCCCGGCGGCCTCAAAAACGCAGGGGTACGAGCACCCCTGCGCAGGAACTATAACAAACGGCTAGTCTCGGTTGACATATTTAGTAATACTCGAACAAATTTCAAGCGGAATGTGCATCAATTGTTATAAATTCCGAAATAAAAAGCTATCTTTGCCTTTTTATTTTGTATTTTGCACTGAAACTGACCGTAACTCCATTTGGTGATCTCTGTTTTGTATCTTTGCTTGAAATCTCTCTTTACTATTACTTTCAATTTCCTAAAATAATATTTTTAGGAATGGCTTATCCATTTAGTGATCTCTGTTTTGTATCCTTACTTGGAATCTCTCTTTACTATTAGTTTCAATTTCCCAAAAATAACATTTTTAGGAATGGCTTATCCGTTTTTTTATACAGGCGGACAATGTTAATTAAAAAAGGGAACGTAAGAAATATGTACACCCTAAACTTAAGACATTTAAAAAAAAATGACAACAGGTTCACAGTTAGATTAGACCCCATTCTGCTCGACTAATTATTAATATTGTGGATTAACTTAATATGTTGCTTTAACTTATATTTAATTCCAAACGACTTGCCACAAACGTGGCACGAAAAGGGCTTTTCGCCAGGACTCAACATATGGATTCTAAGTACTGATTGCATCTTGAATGCCTTTTGACATATGTTGCAATCATATGGTCTTTCTCCCAAGCGGATTATTTTTATGTGAGTTCTCAAAACTCATTTGAATGAGAATTGTTTATTACACATTTCGCACGAGTAAGGCTTTTGTCCAGTGTGTTATCATGTGAACTTTTAAATAACCTTTTGAACTGAATCGCTCACTACATATATCGCAAGCGTAAGGCTTCTTGCCGGTGTGTACTCGCATATGATATGACTTTCTAGTCGGAATTTATCGACATGCCCTTTATTGCATAAGTCAAAATAATAAAGTGATTTCACGCCCAAGCGTCCATTTATTCGTGAATTAAAAGTCGTTTTATTTGATTAGCACTTCCCACATATCTCGCAAGAGTAGTTACTTCCAGTGTGAACCTGCATATGTAAATAAATGCGTCATTTGTTCTTAAATTGTTTTTTACAAATATCACACGCGTAATCTTCATTATGAACGTATTTATGGGAATCTAACAGACACCTCAACTTAAATTGTTTATTACAGACATCGCAGGCAAAAAGTGTGACGTAATGTATGACTAACCTGAGCCCGGTTGCATATTTCACAGGTGTATGATTTTTGTTTGATGTGTATCAGCGTATGTATTTGTAAGTGCATGTTACTGTCAAAGATTTTTAAACACGTTTGACATGTATATGTTCTTTTTCTCCATATACTAGCTCATGCCTCCAGAATTCCTCAGCGTATCTTTGCCGGAGAATTTCCCCTCGGTCTCCTGTGAATCTCCATATGATCGATTAAATCAGTTTTTAGTTTAAAACTTTCACCACAAAAATTGCATGCATATTCACAATTCACATATATAAGTATTTTTTCTTTATATTCTAGTTCATGCTTTTTCAAGTCATTCGGCATAGATACTTTCTCTCGTGACACATAATATGATATTTCAAAGCATGTCTTTGTTTAAATTCTTGGTTGCATATTTCACAAGAATGTGTTTTTTCTGCAACGTGAGTTTTCTACTTTCATGTAAAATTGCAAAATATGTTCTAGTTTAAATTTTAGGTTGCATATTTCACAAGAATGGAGTTTTTCTGCAAAGTGAACTATCATGTGTACCAAGTATTTTTCTAGTGTAAATGATCGGTAGCATATTTCACAAGAATGTTTTTCTGCAAATGTGCACCTTCCTGTCGGATCGATCTGTGAATTTCAATAGGGATATTTGGCAGGAGAACAAAGGATGACGATATCCCTTGGGACTTTTCATGAGTTTTTCTCCTAAATGTTTTGTCGCATATTTCACACGAGAAACGTCTGTCCTTCATGAGACTTGTAAGCTATTTTCTTTTGACAATATTTTATTTGTAGGTAGTTCGTGTTTGGAGTGCACCGCGAATGTCTATGAAGGCTCACTTCGTGAACAACGTTTACTGACACGCTTGGCATTCGTACGGTTGGCTAATGACAACTTGTAAATTGTTCTTTTGACAACAATTTTTGACTTAGACCATCTTTGTGTTCCTCGTGAATATATTTGGCTAAATTAGTTTTTGTTTAATACTTTGACCGCAAAAGTTGCATTTGCTACAACGTTTCCTATGTGTTTTCATGCAATCGGTTCCATCTGCTGTGTGCTCGTCCAATTGAGATTGATCTGTAAATATCTTAAGACATATTAGGCAGAATATATACTCACCCTTGTGACATTTCATATGACGTTTCACGTGATGTTTATGTCCAAACTTTTTGTTGCATATTTCACAAGAATAAGGTTTGTCCTTAGTATGAATTTTCATGTGGGTTTTTAAGCTATATTGATTTGCTAATACTTTTTTGCATAGACCACATCGAAGACCCTTAGTATTAGAACATTCCTCTAAATGTTCGATTAAATCAGTTTTCAGTCCGAAACTATCATGGCAGTAATCGCATGTATATTTCTTCTCAGTGGGAATGCCGCCTTCAGCATGCTGAGCCGAAATATGTTCCCTTAGACTGTATTCATGTTCGAACGTTATCTGACATTCCTGACATTTAAATGGCGGGTCGTCTTCAGATTCCGACGCATCTGACACCGCTTCGACAGGATCTTCGTCAAACAAATCGGCTGAAAAAAAGTGGTTTACTTAGGTACTTTGCTATCTCGTTGCATTTGAAAGACAGCAATGCATTTGGAATCTTGAGAACAACATATAACACCGTCTAACTAGGAATCCCGTTCGCCAAATCAAATAAAGGATTGATTTTTATAATACATAAAGTGTTCTATTATTTTCGAGAAGTCGTAACACGTTACAAAATATGGCGCAAATTTATGGGCATGTAACCTATTGATTGATCTCATATAATATAACTAGATATTAGTTAAAGGTGACCGTATTTAAAATATATATATATACTCTTGATTATATATTTTTTCCGGAAATGAACACACCGTTGTATTTGAGCTGTTCCATTTATTACAACAATCACAATGTAACGTGTACACATTTAATAAATAAAAAGATATATTACACTAGCTGGACGCCTTAACCCTTCGTATACAGAGATCACACTGACAACGCTAAAGGTATTTGAATTTTTCTTTTCTGTCATAGTTCATTCGATGGCACTGATCAGTGCTTACTGGTTAAAGCATATTAAAATGTTTTTCTTTGAGATTAATCCTTATAAATTTAACATCTGACCAAGTCCTCGTTCCAGTTTAAAAATATTAAGTCATCAGTTCATCACACAAATGTAAGGTAAACGTCCCAACCAATGCCACCTTACGGCGCAAGCACTGAGCGTGTAGCTTCTCGTAACACACTACCTGGTGGGCTAGCACAACTTGCTGCCAAGTCGTATCTCGCGCGACTCAGCGATTCCTGTCTCACTCGAACTGTGCGAATTAGAAAGAGGAGGGTTGATTTTTCTCTACTCGCGTCACGTCGCCGCGGCAGTTGTGCTAGCTTCGCTGTAACGAGAAGGAAGTCGAGAGAAGCGTCGCAACGTTGCCGCTTCGCTACTGTACTGTACTATCGCTAGTATCGCTACTGGACTCGTGTAACTGGGAACTCTCACTGTTCGCCTTACTTCCACGTAGTCATCTTAAACATTACATTCATTGTGTACGCCGACCGAGGGAGCGCTGGCTCCGGGTCTGAACCTGCCTACGAGGTCGATGTGGTCTATCCTCCATATGTACCTGCATATGCATTTCCAAATGATTTTTACTTTTAAACCGTCTATTGCAAGGCTCGCAGGAGTAAATCGTTTTCTGTTTATGTACTAACTCGTGTTTCTTCAAATCAGTTTTTTCTGTAAATTCCTTTGCGCATATCCCGCACGGGAACCGTTCATACTGGTCCGTATGATATTTCAAATGTGCTCTTGCATTATGTTTGTACTTGAATTTCTTGTAACATATTTCGCATGCGTAAGGTTTGTCACCCGAGTGGGCCACCATATGAGCCTTCAGGACATATTTGTTTAAAAATATCTTTTCGCATAAACCGCACCAGAGATCGTTTATTTCGTCGACTTCCTTGTGAATCTTCATGTGTTTAGTTAAATTGCTTTTAAAAGGAAACGATTCACAGCAGAAACGGCATGTGTGTGTTTTTCTATTGTTAGGTAGTTCGTGTTTGGAATGCACTGCGAATATATGTCTATTCAGGCTTTCTTCGTGCTCAAATGTTTTCTGACAAGCTTGGCATTCGTACGGGGGGTTGTTGGTTTCATCCGACCAGACCGTCTCAGCATATGTTGCTTCTACGCCGAAAAAAACGCCTGCAAAAGTACTTACTTATGATATCTTTCCGTTATTTTTAGGTCAGCAACGCATTTGTAATCTTGAGATTACTTATGGTCAAGTAAAGTAATGGGCTTTTTTTAAACTGACTGTGGCTTTATAGGCCGGGTCCCAATAAAGCGATAGAAGTGCGCGGTTGGAGAAACCTCCGACATGACCACGACGAGGGTGGTTTTGAACACTGGATTACTCTAAAAGTTTGCCCTCCAGTGAAATTGGTTGAGAGGTTTCAACCGAATCTGAGGTACGTGTGAGTGGAATCGAGCTACTGTGGTAGTTTTGTCGCTGGTTCACTAAACCTAACCTAGCTGAGCATGAAACTCAGCTAGGCCCGACCTGGGTCGGACTGACTCTACCCTCTATACGGTGGTACCGGGACGAATAGGGACTACTGTCTGCGTTGTCGCGATTGAGCGGTGGATGTCCCCGCCGCCGAAAATGCCTAAGTGTATACGTCGTCTCTGAGTTGGACGCCGTAAGCGCAGCGTTCCATCTTTCCTTCTGACTCATTGATTGATCTCATATAATATAAACCGGCTCGCACTCCGCAGCAAAACACGAAACGTCCTATTTTTAATGACATAATGACAGTTAATTCAACTGTGTAATTTGGATGATCAAATAATCACTACCTTGAGAAAATACGAGTAGATATGTTAACACACACTAGTATTTTCCTGCCTTTACGAAACTGACGAGTCTTAGTTCGAATTCCGTTCAGGGTAAATGTTTGTCTGATGAGCAGATTTTGTTTGAGTCTTCAATGTTTATAATGCGTTTAAGTATGATTGTATTTAAGTATCTATATATCCTCTACTAGTCGACATACCAGAAGCCTTATTAAGTTTACTATGGAGCTAGTTTGATTTCTGTAAGATTGTCCCCCTTATTTTTATAAAAAAGTAGTACCGCGAAACTAAAGTACTGATAGGCTACAGTCGAGAGAACACGACTTTATGGTTAAGGGCATAAGGTTGCGAAGATATGTTTGAACCGTTGGAAACGTACATATATTTATGAACCCAACTGTATATATGTGAAAATAACAGTACACAAAATTAGAGTTTTTATTGTTATATTCTTATACGTAGGGCGAATGAGACAAGGAAAATGTTGAATACTATCGATTGAATAATAGATGGGGAAAAACGATAGTCCATTTCATACGGCACGATAACTTCTTTAAAGCCACTATGAAAAAAACGGAAAAATAGGCAGAGGAAGGCCAAGACGAAGTTATAGAGAGCAAAAAGCTTGTGTCGTTATGTTTTAAGAACTCAAAAGAGGCGTACGAAAGAGACAAATACTCCGCCAACAAGAGGATAAGACTTAAATTTATGAAGAAGAGAGAAGCAGTATACTACGGAACATCTACCATATTTCTAAAAATAATTAAAGACTGATGTTTTTAAACTACCTAGAGAACGCAAGCTTAGTTGAACCAAGGCGAAAAAACAGGATATAACCCGATTATTCCATAAACAGGCCTTAGAAATTTTTATAACCGGTTTCGATTACGCTTTTTGTTAGTTAAAATGTATAAATGAATTAAATTTCTTATAATAATTATGTAATTCTGAAGCAAATGGGTATCAAATCCAGTTAAAATGATGATGGGATCATCTTAGCTCGAGAAATCGAGGGAAGTTCTTTTTATATATTTGTTTATATCACTGAAATCACCAATTTTGTTGTTTTAGCTTTTATTAATTTATAATTATACTTGAAATACAGCTAACGCATTAGCGCCCAAAATCCTACCAAAAATGGTCGTTTTTTCCGGCTATGCTTTTGACATCTGGCATCTGGCTGACACTGTTTCAGCCAAATGAATACACGTCAGTTCTCAAATACATTAAGCAGTAACCCATGTAGGTATTACTCGCTAAAATCTAAGACCACAAAACTAGTGAAGCGAAATTTACAATGAAGACCACAGATGGAACTCGCCAATGATCTATATGACATATCGTTGATTCTAATACATTACACATTCACAGAGTCAGATGCGATTTTGTTGACTTCGCTAGCAGGGAATGAACTAAAGGTAATTCTGGAAACCTTTTTACACGTATAGCGATTTGGCTATTTTCTGTAACAAACGCATTTGGGTCATACTTAGTTGAAAAAACAAAAGTCGTCCCTCCTGTGGTCAATAGTTAACGGCTTATGTGCATGTTAGCTATGCTTTTATTACAGTGATATATAGAAACGGAGACACTGTTTATGCGGGTTACTGGTCCAATCCAAAATTAAGCCTTGTAAGCCCTTAGCTTTTGGAATGTACACAGAAAAGACGCGAACCTAAATCCGCGTATTCATGGAAAACAGTTCATACGGTAAAGTGAAAATATTTATGAATTTGGCTTGGTGAAGTACCAAATTAAAGTCGGTTTCTTAGTAGGTAAACGTGATCATATCTTAAAATGTCTAATTCTTAGTATTAAGAATATTGTTGATCCTTACAATAAAATTGTGTCGAACATATTCCCATCCATTCTGATGCTTGCCATACGCCAGTGTAAATAATAATATACATTCGTGGTAGTCTAGTGAAACAAAAATCAGAAAAGTTCCATTTTAGTTTTTTTGAATACTTAATTCAGATAAAATCATTCTATGTACAATTTATATACTCACCTTTTACGTGAACTATCGTAGTAATATCTCACAATGGTTTTACAAAAGCTTTGTGAAAGAAAACTTTAGGTTCCAACCGACTGGTATAATTTTGTTACCCTTCGGCCGTCTACGAAACCGGAGTTTCGAAACTGGCTTCGATCGAGGCTTTTGTAGTACTTGTACGTAACTGGCTTCGATCAAGTATTTTTTTTTAACACGATACCCGAACATTACAGCAAACAGTGCAGCGAGCACACTTCAGCCTCGCACACAAATGATTCCCTACTATGGTACGCATAGCTCGAACTTCCTTAATAATTATATTGCTTTATAAATTTAAGGCTTTATTTATAATACGCTAATCAAACCTATTTTAGCTAAAATCCCATTATCTGTCACTTTGACAGCTTTGCGTTTGTCTTTATCTGTCACTTTGACATTTGTTTGTGTGAATGGGACAAAACACATTTTAGCTAGCAGAGGTTTATTATTTTGCATGAATAAGGGCGTTAGTACCGTGACACCTGTTATTTAGTTGCCATCAAAGTACAGTACCTACAATAACGTTGAAACGTCAAACATGACGTCATTTGTACTAGGATGGCAGCTGTCACTTTATCTAGGCTATATTAAAAAGCACTATGCACTACTCTCCCCTTCCCCGATAATTCTACGACGGTGTCTCCCATCTTATGCCTCGCGGTTTTTTTTTTTTTATTTATTCAGAAAAAAATACAAAACATATTTAGTAGTCGCGCACAGAAACCTGTTTAAGGTTTATGCGTGACGCGAATGTCTCGCACCGCTCACAACAATAACATTAATAATTCACAACAATAACATTAATTAACATTAGGAATTCAGGTACCGTCCGAGTTAGGCCATGTTCAGTGCGGCACGGACGTCCGTCACGGACGGTGATGGTACTCGTACATTTCTTATTATTTCTTTAACAAAAAGTACATAACAGTTCCAACAATTTAATTCTAACCAAACTGCGATAACAGTTTGTTGGCGAGAACGCGCTCATTTAACTAATGTTAGCAACGTACTATGCTATTATGAACTAAACTTAAACCTAACATTTAAGTGCAATATTTTTTTAAGTTTTTATAACAAAAAACATTATAAGTAACTACGGGAGTCCAACGCAGATCGCAGGGCTGGCTCATTCCTCTGCCAAAGGATAGGCATTGCGATCCAGCGGAAAAATGTAGCCAGCCTTGTGGGCAGCCTGCCACAGGGGATCGATTTGGGGGATCTTTATTAGGTTTATATTTAGTAATAGGTTAGTTATAATGTTACCTAGGGCGGTAATTTATTTGTCAGATAGCAAGTACGAGCCCCAATGCAAATGAGTACGTCTGGTAGGAAAAAAATGTACTAAACTAACGTTAACCTAAAAATTCTGGGGGACGAAGGTGTTTGGAAGAATTAGCAATATAAAAACAGTATAAGTTATAAATCGTATTTTATTTATTCAATGAAAAAAAAAACGAACTTTCCTTGGTAATAAAAAAAACATTGTTTCACCAATTGTACTAAAATGCAAAAAAGTTCGTCTTTAGTGTTACCGACGCAGATTAGAACGTCTACCACTTGGTGGCGTCTCCTTTTGCATCTAAAACGGCTTTAATTCTGAGCGGCATTGTATCTACCAGCTGTCGACACTCTTCCGGGGTTGTTTCATTCCAAACACAGGTAAGTTTCTCTTTAAGATCAGCTTTTGATCTGGACGGGTCCTTTCGCAACTTCTTCTTCATTTTCCACCACAACGTTTCTATGGGAGACAAGTCCGGGCTGCTGGATGGCCACGACATGGTAGGTATTTTTTTCTTTTTCAGCCACGCCATCGTTGCTTTAGCGGTATGGCATGAGGCACCATCTTGTTGAAAAGTATACGCATTTTTATACTTTAACTTACGTATAGACGGCAGCAAACTCTCTTGTAAGATGCTTTTGTATTTTTCGGCATTGACGGTTCCATCTATAAATTGCAGACAGCCGACACCCTGTGCCGACATGCAGCCCCAAATCATTAAGGAAGCTGGAAACTTTACCTTACGCTTAAGACAATCTTTTTGAAATGCCTCTCCTTTTTCGCGAATGACTTTACTTCGTTCATCGCCTACTGTGACTTCAAATTTAGATTCGTCACTCCATATAATTTTACGCCACTGATCGACGGTCCAATTTCTGTACTTTTTGGCGAATTTCAACCTGTTAGTTTTCTGCCGTTGTGTAAGTAACGGTTTCTCTTTAGCAGTGTAAAAACCGTAGCCCATCCTCTTCATCACTCTCTTGCAAGTATCCACTGAAATGTTTTTTTAATTGCGTCACGCCATAGTACCGTAAGTTCTCCAGCTCTTGCACGACGATTTTTCTTGATGATCTTCCTCAGAATCCTGTTTTCTGCTTTAGTAGTAATTCGTGGGCGGCCGGATTTCTTTAAACAAGAAATTTTGTCGTGTTTTCGATGATGCTCGATGATAGTTTGGATTGTAGACCTTGGCATAGAAAGGTCCTTGGCAATTTGGTACGTAGATTTGCCTTTATTGTTACTGGAGATTATAATTTTCCGCACTTCTTCAGTCACTGGCTTACCTCGTGCCATCTCGATAGAAAAACGATTTGGAGTAATAAAAAATTAGGCTGAATTTGCCCTTTTATATAGTGGTTTGTCATTTTACATGACAGAGAATATTCCGTATTCAATTTGAAAATAATATTTTATATTACGAACCCTGGTAAACAGGTTTTATTTTAAATAGACGACCTATTTTGCCTTAAATATGAAGCAGACGTAATTATTTGCGTGTGAGATGTAATATTTATAATTAAATTATTTTAAAATAAATAACGAGATGTACACTTTGTACAACTCAAAACTAAGCTAGCTTTAGTGACATTGCGTCTAGTGTATTCCATTAATCATCAAAGTCGATTCGGGTAGAAATACTAGTTTTTGAAAAAAAATACGCATGCAGAATTGCGACTAGACGAGCTATTTTGCATTGGGGCTCGTATTTGACGACAAATATGCATTTTGAGGCTTCCATCCGTGGTGAGCACAAAATTTTATATCTCCCCCTGACCAGAAAGTGCGAAGTTCCGCACGCGTAGCTTACGGCAACTTCTATTTATGGCCCGGTGTGGCACAAAATATGATACGGCATTGCTCTGAGTTCAGACAATTCACGAAAATGCGTCCAACCTCCCTTTACCAACTAAGCTATGGACTTCTTTGACCCATTAAGGGTCACTATTGGACGTTGCGTTGACGGGGTGCATTTTACATTTCCCTAACCCATCCTCCTTAAAGCGCGTATTACCGCGAACGACCTTGCGCGTTGGGGCGTGACGTAGCCTTTCCCGCCGCATTATCCGCAGCTCAGATTATGAAAAACTGAATTAAGTTTTATTTTCTGAATATCCCATGTAAAAAACATGTCTAGATAGTGAGCAGTAGCGATTTAAAAGGTTGAAAAATGCCTTATTAGATATTTTTTTTTTGTTAGGACAATCTAGGCGTGTTACAATTTACGCAGCTCAGATTGAAGAGGACATATCAATTCTTCAAGTATATTTTTTCGAGACCTATATTTCGGGCCAGTTTTGAGTTTTAGGCCTTTGAACGCGATCAAAATGTGGTATTTCACTCCATTACGCGCCTTAAACCGTCGTCTCCCGGCGAAAATAATAAATAATAGCATTTTTTTGTTATGATCCCAGGGACCGTATTAATATAGGGTATTAATGTAGGGTTGTTTTATCTCACGAAAGCGGGTAAGCCATGGTTGTGTTGAGCTATGCACGAACATTATCTATGTGTGCGTCGGCGTAAGATCTATTAGTTCATTATCTATATGTTCGTACATGTCACAACTAATGGCTAACCCGCGCTTGTGAGATAAAAGTACTGTAGCAGTAAATGCAAGTAGAGTTAGAAACTAGGCCCATGACACAAGACCCATGATGGCCTGATGAGCACCCAGCACCATATTTACACGACGACGCGGAGCTAATTGCATCAGAAATCCGTGTCCCATTGAACATGGCATTACCGGTCCCTATAGCATGTCTAAACAACCTATACAAGACGATGACATGGGACCTTCAAAAGCCATTACCTTTCCTTATTGCCATAACAAATACAGCAAAAACAACCCACCTAAGGCTGTGACAAGTCACGAATATAACATGGGAGAAAACAGCGTCGTAACCGATTCAGCCGCTATAAAAATTTAGTAGTTATCGTTGCCAATTATATCATATGAGTTCAATGCAGCCATTATTAGTTGATCTAAACTAAATAAACAGTAGAATAATGCAATCTCAAGATTTCACATGCATTGCCAACTCCGCGTAGGTACTAATACGGTATGCTGAACAGACAAATTTTACAGAGCGTCATAGTAATAAAACACAAGTCATACTCTGTTTGGTGGATATATGTGTGTGTTTGTGTGTGTGAGAGAGAGAGAGAGAGAGACTCGCCGGAAAGAGAAAAAACATGTAAAATGGGTTGCACCGCAACAAAAAAAACCAAGCGATGGTTAGCAGAAAATCATTTACATAATTGTCGAAAATGACTGCGTTTATAATTCAAGCGAAATAAAATAAAATAGTACGAATAAGTACAAAACGAACATTTTTACTTAATTAAAAAGCAAATAACGAACAAGTACTTGAATATTCTGGATTTCATAGCAAACGAGAAGAGGGGTTTTATTTACTGATTGGTTTTGTTTAAAAATGTTTGAAAATATTGAAATACAATGAACGGGTCGGGTCACTCACGTCTTTAAGGTCAACAGACGAGAGGTTTATATTTAAAAGTGATTTATGCTACTGACAATGCAAACGGTTTTCAAAAGGAAATAAATTTCGACATTGACAGTTTGTTAACATTTTTGATCTCTTTCTTTTTGAACCTGACTGTGGCTTTATAGGCCGGGCCCAATAAAGCGATAGGAGTGCGTGGTTGGAGAGTGAAATCCAGGAGGAACCTCCGACACGACCACGCGAGCGGTTTAAACACTGGAATACTCTAAGAGTGCGCTCCAGTGAGATTGGTTGAGCGGCTTCAACAAAATCTGAGGTGTGAGTGGAATCGAGCTACTGGGAGTTTCCCCGCTGGTTCGCTGAGAAGAGACCAGCAAGATACTCAGCTAGGCTCGACCTGGGTCGGACTGACTCTACTCGATATGCGGCGGTACTTATGTAGGTGTACTGTAAATAGGGACTTTGTGTCTGTGGTGTCGAGATAAGGCGGTAGACTTCCCTGCCGGCGGGAGGAAACGGAGTTACGCACGTCTTTAAGGTCGAATATCGCTCGGCATGTTTCAATCTTAGATGCGATTCTTAATCAGTTTGGTTTGAAATATATCGAGCGATATTCGACTGTTAATACGTAATTGACCTGTTTTAATGTGTGTACCAGGAATTTTCTATATAAAATAACTATAATACTACTGTACTGTGTGGTTTAAATGAGGTGTTCAATAAAGAGTATTTGTTTGTATTGTATTGTATAATATAATACTTAAATGCGAATTTAATATCAGTTACATCTTCAACGTTGAACTACTGAACCAAATGAAATTATGCCCCGATGGGATTAATTTATTTAAAGTAATTTAAACCATTTTCAATTGGGATAAAGTTGCATTTGTTTTATTCCGTTCATTTATGAAACAACGATTTCAATTGCTAGATTCGAATATAACTACCATGGTTTATTGTATGATGGGCCTTAGGATGGGATGGACATATAATAGGCTACTTTTTTTTAATCCACCCCCAGGGGAGAGGAATGGGATTGATTGGGGCGCGGACTCAGCTAGTCATTCATAAGTGTACAGTCGCCAGCATACATACCGAAAGGAATAAGGTGGTCACAAATATCTGAACTCGAAAGTTTATAGTAAAGTCCATCATTATTCGTTCTGCATTGCATAATGATGATTGATAAGGCCTGTACCTATTCCGTCGAATACCTAACCTCAGCTTGTAACAATATACATATATATAGGCATAGTTGTAACGAGAGCGTGTCTTCGCCAACAAACTGTTATACAGTTTGGCGGGTTCTAGGATAAGCTGCCATGTAACTTTCTTTGGAAATAAACGATTTATTTATTTATTTTTATTAGGCGAAGTTGTTTGACAATTCAAAATAACAAAATGTTGCCACAGTGTGGCCAGCGCTGTTCGTATCGATATTATTTAAGGCCTTATCGTTCGGTGCAATCTATCGGGTACTCCTAGGTGCTTGCCGAGAACATCGAAATACAAATTTGTAGTGTTTCTCTCAACTTAATATGCCCTGAATTTGTCAAATTAAAATGATTTTAAATCTAATGTTTTATTCCTATTTTCAATAGGAATAGGACTAAACTACATATTTAAATACCACTTTTGTCCCGCTTAACGAGCCTTTATACATATTTTTATGCATATCTTCATTGGAATAAGTTTGGTATTACAACGTTATGCTTATAGATATGTTTTTATCGATATATACCGTCACTATTTTTTTCCCACTCCTGGCAACATTGTTTTTATCGATATATACTGTCACTATTTTTTTTCCACTCCTGGCAACATTTTATCTCTCAGTTTACTTCGTCTAATTGTGTATTTTAGCTCAGAGTGGATTTTCAGATATTTTTAGCACCCAGAAGAAAGGGAAACCATACTAAGGGACAGAGTACTCCTTAGTATAGTTGATGGCGACTTACATTTTCGCTGGTAGGAACTCACTCAAAACATAATAGCATCGACATTTAGTGTAACGTTCATTTCGGAAGATCACAACTTATACTTTGATCAATTTATAATGGGTGAATAGAGAAAATACCTTAAGTTTCAATAATGATAGTGGTTAAAGAGGTGAGACAAGAATATCCTTTTCACACCTGCTATTCAGAAAAGAGTTATTGTTGCCTTCGAACGAGGGATCAAAGATGTACTTTTCTTCCCTCATTTGAGGGCAACAATGTCTCTTTTCCTCATAGAAGGTGTGAAAAGCAGTATGTGACACTCGGTAGTAAAATCATTTGTAAGATATCTCATGTTTTTAGCAGTGGGCCTCATAGACGGTGTGAAAAGCAGTATGTGTCCCACGGTAGCAAAATTATTTCCGTCTTGGGCGTAAACACTTGAATCTTTCGCTTCACTCAGAATTCAATATAACGCCCTCGCCGTAAATATATCATTTTGCTCCCTTGAGACACAATCTACTATTCACCCATATTTGGAGCAGCTAAACCTTCGCCTTACGAAAGACCGCAGCTATAATAACACCACTACTTGTTCTCTAGGTATCTTAAGAGCATTTCAGACTGGAGACGAGATTGATATACTTATCCCCTCTGCCAAAGGTATAGAAGAAAAATCTGACACTTTATTAAAAACTACTTCATTCATCGATTATACGTCGGTTCCGAAATCGTTCCCGGCGCGTGAATAGCTCCGTCAAAATGCTTTTATGTGCCGTTTTCGGGTGCAAAAAACGTTAAAATTTATCAAATTTACGAAAAGATGAATTATCATTTCACTTGCACGTATGTTTTCGCTTTTCTGCACAATTAAAGTTTTTGTTAAAATCGTAAACCGAGCATCGATTACAAAGTCGATTTAAAAACATACGTACTTGACAATCACGCTTTGCCTCTATTTTGACATGAAACTTCACCGTATTTCGATCTACAAGGACTACTTTCTATAAAAATTTCTATGAAATGTGGTCAATTTGTCATTTTATATTGGTATATTTTACATTGGTCAATTTATTCATGTGATTATTGACTTAGTGTAAACGTATTTTATTGCTCAAATTTAGCGTTTTGAGTGTGTGTGTGTGATTGTTTTAGTGCGGGTGCGTAGTAATGGGAGAATATTTTGCAAGTGTAGTTTCTTTACATGTGTGTTATCGTCCCCCCCCAAAATTTGGCGAAATATTTTGTTCGGAAAGATGCGCTGAAGGAGTCTCCTGTCTTAAATGCTCTAAGATGGTTGTGTTGTTGAGCATGCGCTGTGATGAGTGAGGCAGTGTCGAGGGACTTGCATTTTTTTCAAACTGTCGACACAATGTATCCGCAATTTAATAAAGGGCCAGTGTGGGCCCCTTTTAAACGCTACAGTTATAGGTAGTTCCACGAGAGTTGAGGTGGATGATTACACCAGGGATCGGATACCGGTATTTTCTCCATAGAATAATACCGGTATTATTACGGTCACCGGTTCATTATTTCGTTTTTAATGGGACAATCTAATAATACGACGTTGTTACCTAAATACATGATTCAGCCCTACGTAAAGAGCAAAAAATAATCCAAAATATTGGGCTAATTCAGGGTTTTTTAAAAATACCGGTATCGGTCCCTGGATTACACTCAAAGCTACGTGAAGTACTGATTGCAAAACAAGTGAATGAATGAAATGAATCAGTGAATTTTTAATAAAAAAATTTAAATGTATATTTCTAATAAGTATAAAAACAGTAAAAATAAACAAATTTCACCTTTATTTATTCATATAGCCTGTTTTTTAAATAAAACTATATGAATCCGTATCTATAAGTATTTGAATAAAGTAGATCAAAATATTTTATTTTCTGTTTTGTTCGAATTCGATGTGCTTATGTAAACAATACTTAACAAAATAGTTTAACGTAAGAAAAAATAATAGTAATTTCAAAATCTCGCTGTCGTTACATGACATGTTGTAACCTCTACGTGTGTGCGTGACCTCTACTCTGGTGTGTCTATACAATGAGGCAGGCCACATGCATATTTACGGTATTCTAAAAACCTCAAGATTATATCACTATTGAACCTCTGTTTCCCGACCGACACCAAATCGAGGGGTGAGTGGTCAAACCCGATAAATCGAGATAATTGTTTTTTGAAATAAGAACTCAACATCCATTACGCAGAGTTCTATTTTCAATAAACCTTTTAGACGACTTATCGGGTTTGACCACTCACCCCTCGAAATACACATGACGGCCCGGCCACGATTTCTAGCGACAGAAGTTTTCCAAATACATCGCGTGTGATCCCAACTAACCGCATTGCGTTGCGCGTGTCGACCGCGCAATGAACAGATAAAACGCTTGCCGCTCCGCAAGCCGCGCAAAGTCGTGGCCGGGGTAAAGTAGGGTGTCCCTTATTACGCAATTTTTTAAATTAATAACGCATTTCCCCTAATTATAATAATACTACCCCAAAATACCCAGTTTTTTTTAGGTCATTCCTGTAACAGGAACCAGTGCCGACTCGCAACCATGGACCGACACCGGTATTTTTAAAAAACCCTGAATTAGCCCAATATTTTGGATTATTTTTTGCTTTTTACGTAGGGCTGAATCATGTATTTAGGTAACAACGTCGTATTATTAGATTGTCCCATTAAAAACGAAATAATGAACCGGTGACCGTAATAATACCGGTATTTTTCTATGGAAAAAATACCGGTATCCGATCCCTGCTCGCAACTGATATTACCATATTAATTACTATGGAGAAATTTGGTGACAGTAACTGACTTGATAATTCCTCAATGGTATTGTGTTCGTATCGAGATTTTTTTAAATAATGTTGTTAAGGCAGTATTATATTATACAAGGTTGATATGAAAAAAAGAAAACAAAAATGGTTATTTTCATACATTGTATGGGAGAATCGCATGAAAATCGGCACGGGTTACAGTTACAGGAAACACCTGAAATTTATTTTCAGAGGGTTTTGGCATAAAATAAACCGATTAATTTCTGAAAATCGTAAAATAAGGGACATCCTACAGTGTAGATGTTGTCCCTCTCGCACTCTCGCACTATAGGTGGTTATGGCGTACGTTGTGAAAGTCACCTTCGCGCTTTACACTAAAGTTCATATTTAATTTAAAAATCTTATGGAATTTGAGTAGGCTTGTACGTGTCACTGCCGTACATGTACAGCGCCCAAAGAGTTGATTAAACAAAATATTGTATGGAAATTGACAGCTTTTATTGTTTATTCATTTCTACCTACATTAACCTTTTCAGCGCTCAGTCAAACAAACGCTGTCACACACACCATGACATGGGAATGTGAAACGCGAAGTTAAACCCTATATGTAGATAATGTAGGTTGATATCGCATTGGACGCCTAGATGGATATATGAGTTGGCGTCGAATCGATGGTGCGCATATATAGGTACGTGGTTGGCGTCGAATGAAAAGGCTAATACCCTGGATGAGAAACTACCTAAGTATTAATACTATAGTTTATGAAGTACTTATACTTACTGGACACTATGTCTCCATCACCCAACTCCGACTTGACAGGTCCATCATCCTCTGAAAAAAAAAAGTTATTTTTACATTTTTTTTATACCACGTCGGTGGCAAACAAGCGTGCGGCCCACCTGATGGTAAGCGGTCACCGCAGCCTATGGACGCCTGCAACACCAGGGTGTGAGATGCGCGTTGCCGATCCTTTAAACATTTTAACACTCCTTTCTTGAAGAACCCCATACTGTAGTCCCTCAGAAAACCTCGATAGGGAGCTCATTCCACAACCGGAGTGTCCGAGGGAGGAAATTCCTCTGAAACCGTACCGTAAGCGACCATTTCGGATGAATGCCCTGCCGACGGCGAGCGGTGGTACATTATACATATAGACAAACTTTATTTTATTTTTCAACAGTGTCACAATGTACTGATGACCTGGTAAAGGTCGCAGGAGTCCGCTGGACGCGGGTAGCGCAGAACCGGTAATTGTGGCAGTTTGGGGGAGGCCTGTCACCAGCAGTGGAAGTCTTTCGGCTGATGATGTCAATTATGTCACAGTTTACATGACACAGGCGCTATTGCTTCCCTCGAAGCATGCTTTTTTTACGTAGTGTTTGAAATAAAAGCGAATAAAGATGTTGACACCAAAAATCAAAAAGTTCGAATTTTCTATCAAATTCTTAATCAAATAGAGAAAAAAGTAACTCAAAAGAATATATAAGTACATAATTATTAAGTCTTAAGAGGGGGCATATACTCTGTCCCTTTTCCGCAAAACGCATCTTTGTATTGGAACGATCGTCATTTACTATGGCGCTCGTGGTTAATGACGTCACTGATCTGTCGCACTTTTTCTCTCTAACCAGCAACATTAAAACAGTTGTAGTTTTTAAAGAGTAACTCAGGAGACGTAACCATGGTAATGAGTAGCAAAGCGCCAGCACCCGCTAGGCGGGCTGTCCCTATAGGAAGGTTGGTATATTGGTTTCTAAGGTATATTAAATATTTAAGTCTGGCAGTGAAAGAATTAAAGTTATTACACTGAGTTGGACCATTTCATGGCTAATGCTGTTATGTGGTGTCTTTGTCATGAAGCGAAATGTATCTTTCTTTCTTTCTAAAAAACAAAAAGTTACTTACGTATCATAACCTCCTCAACATTGGGATCTTCTTCAACAAGCTCCACCTTTATTAAGTTAGGTTTTTTATCTGAAACAATATGATACAAATACAATATATGGTGATAGATAGTTGTTCTAGGCAAGGGCTTCACAAAAAGGGCTGTACGAAATCTATAAAAAATTGTTGTCACCCCAATTGTTGACTTGCATTGACATTAGTCATGTTTAAAAATTTCACAGCTGACCTGTAAAAAATGCTTATTTTTTACCATATTCTGTATTCTGTATTTCAACACTACATATTATTCATTCATATTCATAGGTCATTAGTATCTGAGCATAGAGGTAATAAATCAGTTTTAACATACTCCTCGTTTAAACTATATAGGTATACAACATACTTTTAATGCCAAATGTCATCCTTTTAAAATATTTATATTAATGACTGAACAGCGATTGGCCTTAGTCTTGCCTGATGGCCAGCAATGACAAGGCCAAAGATGTAGCTAGCTGGTTCAGTAATATCTCATTCACTCTTGCCTTAAGAAGCTTGGATTATAATTAACCAGAAATACAGGAGACGGGAGCAAGTTCCATTCCTTTGCTTACCTTTTTCTTGTAGAGCTTTCTCCAGCAATGCTTTAAGCTCCACCTGGCTTTGCTGCACTTGCATTTTGAACTCAGTTGCATCTCGGAGGCGGGCCACACACACCTCGCAGATCCCACACTCATCATTCCCAACATTCAACTGAAATGCCAGAATTAATTTATTACATAGCATATTTTTCACTACTGTAACTATTTATCAACTATTTTTTGTTGGTTTTCTTAGCCAAAAAAAAACTATTAAAAAAAATATTGATACAACAAATTCATCATTATAATATAACATCAACCAAGAAGCCCCATTTACACTGTGCAAGAAATTGCATGCTAAATTTTCATTATTTTTATTTGATCCTGAGTCTTGGATGTTTTCTATGTATTTAAGTATCTATTTATCTATATAAGTATGTATATTGTCACTTGGTACCCACAGTACAAGCTTTGCTTAGTTTGGGACTAGGTTGATTTGTGTAAGATTGTCTAAAAAATATTTATTATTTATTTTATTACATAGCAGCGTTTGATCATTCCCGTCCTACCTCAGTAGCTCGCAACCCCGCAATCTAATGAAAATTGCAGGCAAGTTCTTGCACATGTAAATGGGGATTAAGACCCATATAAAATGGGCTTGAAAATGTGAACAAAGCCATACATTTGGTGGATCAAAATCTAGCCATCATATTTTCTTAAATTCAGTGCTTACATTGTTTCGTTTAAAACAATTTTCGTTGAAAGCAATTAATTATCCGTTGTCAACCGGTCCTTGGGATCCCGGGCTCATTACAAAGAATGCTATATTTTTTTCCAGAATATGATGGCTTAACCACCATGTTCATGATCTTTTTATTGATTCCACAGTTTAAAAGGAAGAGTACACAATTATTGTGACTTTTAGAGTAATTATCTCCAAATATGACTTAATCAAATTTGGTTTTAAGAAACCTAACATTAAATTCTAGACACATGTTGACATACATAAAAAAGAATTACTTGCGTTGACATTCGTCTCAACCTATAGTACTATGACCCGTTTTAAATTTTAATCCAACACAACCAAGTTATAAGTAAATATATATAGAAATATGAACAAACAAAGCTATGTGTAGTGACGGAGCAATAATACTCACATGGACAAAAACTACTACCCTTATCAACACATTTCATATTACATGTAGTTTTTTAAATTTTAAAATGACCTCTAATTAATAAACTGCTCAAAGAAAAACACTTTTTTCTATAATGAGCAAATTTTCGTTTTTATTGTGCCTATTAATATTGGAACTCGAAGTTTTCTGCTCAAAATTTTAGACAATGTTTTAATGATAATCCTGCACTTTAAAATACTCCTTAGTCGAGTTTTTATTGCGTTATTTTACGACTTGTATTGGCCTAGAAGGCCCGTCTATACTATAATTGTTATGGGCGTATATGTCGTCTACGGAGTCTATGCTAGCCGACCCCTGACCTTCCAACACACGAGAAAAAACTAGACACAATAAGGGCTGAGTTTAATTACGTCAACACGTAACTTTACTTAAAAATTACTTACAACCTTTGAGAGTTCTTTAATATATGGCAATTTATGTCCGTATGTAATAAATAACATAATGAAAGAATTAGGTCAATACTAGAGCAATTTGTTTCGTTTTACATTGGTTTTGAAGAAATATGAGGTGAAATAAAATATTTACATGAATATTGAAGCACTCTTTGAGCATGTCCCAGTAATTCTCCGTTTTGCCGACATTTTCGTATAGCGTCTTGAGACCCTTGTCTGGAGGGCGCCTCAGGCAACAGCGACACGAATGCAGCGCCTGCATGGCTTGAACTGCCGCAGCATCACCCATAATGCCTATTACTTCACATCAATAACACTAAAAATTGCATCTAATTACTTAAAATCTTGATAATTGGACTTTCCAAGCAGCCGAATACCTAATTTTCTCGAGATTTTCTGCTTTTGTGAATGACAGCATGTAATGGCGTCGGTCGGACGCGTATAGAAGCGTTCCAATTTCAAGAAATGTTAACCATTAAACCGGTTAGGTCACAAACCGGTTTTGTAGAACTCTCCGAGTACTGGTGCTGGATAGTGAATGGCTCACTTGGCAATACTTGGCTATTTTTTTTCCCTAAAACCGATGTTTCGTTTTCAAATGACTTCATTAACACTTCATTAGCCAATTAAAAAAAAATAAACGTCAAATCAAGATTTGAACGCGTTCGCTTGCTGCCCTAGAACGTAGTGGTTATATTCTCTTTGTGCTGCCCTAGAAATCCTAGAATTGCATAGGAAACATCCTCAGGGGCTACTCCGAACTTCGTATCGTACCGTCCCCCTCACTCATATAGTGAATAACACGAGAGTGGAAGGGGCGGCACGATACGAAGTTGGGAGTAGGCTCTGACTAGTATAATGTTCTAGGTGATAATATATACATTTCAGTAGGCATGTTAATAATGTTAATTTCTGATATATATTGTAAATACTCATGAAATTGTTCTACTCTATTGTTGAAACAATGGATGTGATGCATTCGTGTCGCTGCTGCCTGCGGCGCCCTCCGGATAGGGGCCTTACGACTCTGTATACACATCTTGACAAAACAGAGATATATTTGGACATGCTCAAAGAGTGCTTCGATATACATGTAAATATCATCACTATTTTACTTGTATTTGCTAACTGGATACTTTGACATAATAGTCAGCAATTTTCACTTTCAGCTAATTAAAAGTAATGATGAGTGTGGCATCTGCGAGGTGTGCGTGGACCGGCTGCGGGACGCGAGCGACTTCAAGCTGCAGGTGCAGCGCAGCCAGATGGAGCTGCAGGCACAGTTGCAGGGAGCTCTGCCTGTTAAAGGTTAGCTATTTGTTATTATTGATTAGATACTGGATATATTTAAATTTTCTAGATGTTTCTACCACCCGAAAGTTGTCTGAAAAAGCTTATAAGCTATAAGACCACCTTTGGGTAGTAGAAACAGCTAGAAAATTTCAATATATTCACATGTCTACTACTATTATACCTAATTTAATTTGTTTTTCTTTTAATGTATGAGGTTTGGTCTAAAAGTTTCTGGCCTGACAAAGAAAAAAGTAGATATATTTACAAAACTATTTTTAGTTTTCAAATCTGGAAATTATCTCTATCCCTTTAAAAATAGATATAAGTACAATAATGTTACTAACCATATATGGATTTTATCTGAAATAAAATTATTTGAATTTGAATTTGAATAAAAATACTTAGAAGTTTTGTCTTCAAAATGCGCATAAAATGCATGGGTCACTTCATCATCCAAAGAAAGTCTACTTTTGTTTTCTGTCTTAAGTCATTGTTTCTAACTTTGTCTAGTTTCTGTGTTCCCGTCATACTGCGTTCCATGGATCTTTGGCAGTACTGGAGTTTGTTTCTGTGTGTGTGTTTTTTTTTGTTACATCATCTTCTATCTATCGGCATCTAATCTTTCTTTAATATTGGTCGGGCTGACACCTTCTTTTGTAAGGAACTTCATCACAGAACGATATTCCAACTTAAACATTCCGAATTTTATAGATTTACTGTTGTTTGAATTGCCGTGAATCAAAACCAATAAGCATTAGCATTAGAAATCTAAAACCTATATGTGAAACAGCAAAACAAATAACAATCACAATGATATATATTAATATATTTTTTACACCACCAATTCTTTCCAGCCAGAAACTTTTGGACCACACCTCCTACTCTGTTTGGTGAGCGATAGAAAATATTAGTATTGTTTGTTAAGCTGACCATTTCCATGAAAATATATTGAAGATTTTATTTTATATTTACTTTTATTTCTATTTTGTCAAACCTTGTATTAATGGAAGAGTGGAGTGTCCTGACACAAGCAAACATTATGCATAAAAGGAGATTCCAACCTTTTATGTATTTAAACCTTTAAAAGACAGAAAATAAATATTTCACATAAAAATAAAACTTGAAGTTGAAGAGTGTAGCCCTTTTATTTTTCAGGGGATGTTGTTAATCAATCCGACGACTTTATTTAACTTAATTCTTATTGTTTCAGATGAAGAATCTGCCATCAAGTTGGAAAATTCCGGTGAAGCTGTCAGAGAAGATGAAACTATGCTGCGTAAGTCATCCCCCTAACTCCTTCCTGTTTATATGTTGATTACGAAAGTATTTGCATGGACAAACTTAGCGACAAATGTCTTTTTTTGCTTTTTATTATCTGCAATCAGTCACAGGACTTTAAGCCGTCTCTCCCAGCGAAAAAAATAAACAATAGCATTCTTTTGTTATGATCCCTGTGATCCCAGGGACCTGTAGACGGCGGGCAGATGCGTGGAGTTTATGATAAATCGGGTGCCATCAAAAAGGATCAAGCATGATGCTACTGCCTGATGGTGGCTGCAGCGCGGATTTTCAGCCTAATCTCAAACTAAACTAAACTCAAACAGAAATAATCCTATACAAAAAAATAATACACATGTCCTGTAGAAAATACAGTGACATTGCAAGAATTAAAACACGAATAAACAATAGAAAAAATAAAATTGGGTACTTAAAAACACCCTAATATTACAGCTACCTACTAAATAACAAAGAAACAGTGCAGCTTTATTGCATATATAACAGAGCAGAATAAAGCGACATAGCAATACGAAAGTTCAATATTTATAAAGAGATATTGTGCCGAAGGAACCAAGCAATGAAAAAGGAATCAGATGGAAGTGACATACCTACAAAAAAATCGTGGGCATAAAACAAAAGAAAAGTAACTTCTTATCACATAGTACTAATCGTACACGTTGTTTAAGCGAGTGTCGCGGTCGTCTCCCAGCGAAAATAAATAACAACATTCTTTTGTAATGAGCCCTGGGATCCAGGGACTGGTAGACGACGGGAGCATACATATTGTCGTCGTAAAGATATCGATAGCTTGAGAGGGATTGATTGACGTCTGGAGAAATAACACTGACTCTAATTTTACAGTGATTTTAATATTAACGACACTGATTAAACTGTACAAATCGACTTTACACTAATTAATTAAAATAATATAAATACAAACGAAAATAACTTCTTGAAACTACTGTAGCGTGTAGGCCGCCACGACCTCTTGAAGCAGAAATCGATGATTGATTTGGCGATGTATGGAGCGCTTATTTTATTCGCAATGTTGCCAGATGGTTACATTTCTTACATTTTTCGTAACTTTTAACCGGCCCGCGTAACATGTAAGTAACTTCTGTTCTAAAGGATTTTTTTGTAACTTATGGGAACAATGAAACTCTATTTAAAAAGAATCTTTTGAGAAGTTCAATTGTAACTAACTGGGACCAAGCGAGACAATTTATTGGCTTCCATACAGAAAAATGACAAAAGAACCTACATGGTACGACTCGTCTGTCTGTCTGTTGCAACATTGACATTTGAGATACCGCCCATCAGCCTGGCGTAATTCTGTCTCCTAACTCGCCGAATTATAACTGTATGTTATTTCTATGGCTATTCATTTCTTTAAATCGATTGTTTTCATAAGTAATTATGAAAAATATAAAAAATGTATCTTTTGGATCAAAAATGTAACTTTTCGAGAAAAGAAACGTAATTTTCGTCCCAAAGGCCCTGGCAACACTGTTTATTCGCGTGTGAATGGCGCTATGCCGAGTAAATGTGGCTAAGGTGTGCGGGCGGTGTGTCGGCCAATCAGAGCGCGGGACGAGCACGTGCTGTACAATTTTGAGTTCTAATTATTTGATAGAAATCTAATTTCTAGATAGTCAATCATATTGAGTTAGATAATTTTCATTTATCATAGTTACATTAGCCTCGTTTGGACTTGTAGTAAACCTATGGTTCCAAGTTTTTGTGCCTGATGGGCTTATTGTTATGTGTTATGCCAGTAGGGCTATTGTTTGCCTTAAGGGCTTTCTATAACTAAAATGCCTGAAGGGCGTTGTTATTATACACCTGAGTGGAGTATATGGGTTCGTAAGCCCATAGTGCCCGAAGGGAGTTTTCTACCTACCTTATGCTTTAAGGGCTTGAGCTAGGGGATAATGAAGGTACACCAGGGATATTGTTTATTTCCTATCCTACCGACTAACTAGTATGTTTTGTTATTATTCTATATGTACATGAATATATTATACAGACACGTCCGGCGCATATTGTAAGGACCGAGCGCACCGATCGTTCCGTACATATCGTGTACGGAATCCTCGGTGCGCGAGTCGGACCCGCACTTGACCGTTTCTTTCTTTTAAGTTCACTTTTTGGTAACCTGAAAAAAAAATCGTATAATTTCACTCACTACAATGTCATTCATGATACAGATGATAGTTATATAAGCGAAGTTTGTCTATACTATCAAGGAGTGGTCCATATTATCGCATATCGCATAAGACCAAGGCACAATCCTATTAATGCCTCCAAACGTGTGGTATCTTAAAAACGATAGGTACTTAATAAAAAAAAAACCGTCAACAGTTTTGAACTCTATTAAGTCTACTATCAATAAAAATAATAATATGGATCACTCCAAAAAACTTAAGGTTCCCAATATTAGAATCAGAATCAGAATCATCTATTGTCACACTCACACATTTAACATTTTGTATAGTACACGATGCTAAATAAGATAGAGCATGCCTCGTCAATCAAGATCTAATACATAATGTCGTTTTTCTTTAAAACATATTCATTTCTTACTATTACAATTATAATTAAAAGCATATGCTAACGTCGGTTAAATGTTTATGATTGTGCTCAGTAATATTCGGATCGTCCTAAGTAATATATCAAAAACATAGTTATTTACAATATTATAATTTACTAGATTCGTCTATATCAAAATTTGCATAATCATTAGTGAGATATTCTTTAATGCTGTACAGTGTGCGATCTAGCAAGATTTCTTGTGGTGGTGTTTTGGAAACAGCCTTATTGATAAAAAATACCATTTTATAGATAATTATACGTTTTTATTTTAGTGTCAGTGACTTAGTCGAGCGGTAAAGCGTCGTGGCTATCAAACTGGCGGTCGCGGGTTCGATACCCGGCCCGTACCACTAAGTTCTTATTAATTTATTTTTTATTGCACAAAAAATATCTTACAGCGCAAAAGGCGAACTTAATGCCAAAAGCATGCAATGTTTTTCAATGATAATGATTGAACTATTTGACTAAGTTTATTGTTATTTATAGTATAGTAAACTAAACATTGTTGTTCCAGTGTCAAATCACAACGCGGGGTGTCGGATACAAACAGGGCTGTTTGCGTCTGATATGACGCACGCGTGTCCGACGTGTCAGAAAACTTTCCAACACGTGGAGAATCTTACAAGACACATGCGTCAGACTGGACACCCTGAGAAGAGAAATGATCATAATCTACTCTACAAACATATTTGTGATACATGCCAGAAATGTTTTACGTTAAAGAATAGTCTCATAAAACATATACAAAGACACGCTAAGAAGAAAACGTTCTCGTGCGACGTATGCAAAAAACAATTCAGCCAAAAATCCTACCTCATCAGACATAACTTAGTACATACAGGAGAAAAGCGGCATTCCTGTAAAGTTTGTAAAAAACAATTTACACATAAATTTCACTTAAACGCTCATTCAAAATATCATCAAAACAAGAGGTTTTCTTGCGAAATATGCGATAAAACATTTACTAAAAAATATAATCTGAATATTCACAAGCGTGTACACAGTAAAGTCAAACCATACACCTGTGAAGTATGCAAAAAGGGATTCAAATATGAATGCTCACTGAAAGCCCATTTCAACTGTCATACGGGAGGATATCGATTCTCTTGTGATATATGCCATAGACAGTTTTCTCAACAATCTAACCTGAATAAACATAAACTAACACACTCAGGTGTAAAATCCTACTCTTGCGAAATATGCAAAAAACAGTTCGCATTAAAGGGTACGTTGAATAAACATATGATAACACATACGGGGAACTATAGATTCTCCTGTGAATTATGTAGAAAGCAATTTTCCGAAGAATTTACTTTAAATATACATAAGCGTGTTCACACAGGAGAAAAACCTTATTCGTGTGAAGTATGCAAGAAACAATTTAGATTAAAAGGTACTTTAAAAAAACATATACTTACACACACGGACAATAAACTTTTTTGTTGTGATATATGTGGAAAGCAATTTATACGCGAAACTCAGTTATCCGTACATATTAATGGTCACAAGGGAGTAAAACCGTTTTTCTGCGAAATATGTAATAAGCGCTTTACACAGAAAAGCAGCTTAAAGGCACATAATTTAATACACACTGGTCAAAAATCCTACACCTGCGAAACATGTAATAAACCATTCCGAACGAAAACCAACCTAAAAGGCCATATGCTGACACACGACTCGCTTAAAAAACACGCCTGTGAAGTGTGTTATAAGGAATTTACACACAAGTCAGCTTTAACAGTACATAGTCGAATTCACACAGAGGACAAACCACACTCATGCAATATATGCAAAAAGGAATTTACAGTACTCTCAACATTAAAATTTCATTATCGTACTCACACTGGAGAAAAGCCTTATAATTGTGAAATATGCCAAAAGAAATTCGCACACCCGTCGAGTTACAGGAAACATAAACGAGTACATAAAGAGAAATGCTTTACATGGTGAAGTCTTTTTTCTGGCTGTCGACACCACGAATCCTCAAATCAATAAAGATCGGCAACGCGCTTGTGACGCCTTAGGAGCCAACCTACAACTTGTGCCACCTTACGATCTAACAGGCCGCATGGTTCTTTGCGACCGTTGTGGTGCACATGAAAACCTGAGTGGTAAAAAAACCGTTGTCATAAAATGAGCTAATCAACTGGTATTTTTTACGCAATCATGAGAAAAAAGCGTCCTACATAGTCCGCACAACATTGTTATTTTCTTGTAACACGTTAAAGATTAGAATTTTTTTCTTTCGAGGAAAAATGTTAAGTGTTATTCAGCTCAGTAAAATGGTTCTAAGCCGGGGATGGTATTCAGTACAATTTTTCAATTCTGTATTTGTCGTCGGCGTCCCGAGGCATAAATTGATGTACCTATGTAACACTTTTTATGGAGCATGATGCGAATTCGCCTTTTGATTGTTTCGGTCTAAAACCCTCTGGACGCATTGAAATATAATAAGTATAGAAAGGTAACTTCATACAAAACTGCCGTAAAAATATGACCCGTTTTACACTAAAACTAAAATGGCTTATGTTTTATTGACCAATCAAATATACAGATCAGTTTAAACAGACCTCATTTTCACAAAGGTTTTATGCCATTTCACGAATAAGAAAAGTTTCACTTGCTGTGACTGGTTAGAATACATTTGACACATGATTTTTATTTGTCAGTAATTTGTCGAATTCAGTCTACTAAATCATGACTTAAAAACGCCTACTTTTATTAACGTGCTCTAAAATTTGATGTTAAGTTGATATTAATAGTTAAATAATAACAAAGAAATCAGTAGATCCACTGCTGAACACGCTTCTAAAACTACATCATAAAGATGGAACCTCTATTGCTCCGAATACAGAGGAACACGACCAGTTATGATCGTGTTCATGTCGAACGTGAAGCTTTGTTCCTTACTACCGAGTAGATGACGAATCATTCCAGTCTGAGCCTTTCTAGTTAGGTACATCAAGTCTCGTGGTATAGCCCCCTGACGACTAGGTATCAAAACTTGGCAGAATAAATGTTACTCTGTCAAATTGACATAGAGTCAAAACTTAATTGGGGCCTATGTACTATGTATAGGATGCCGGTCGTCAGGAGGATAGGTACAATCACTTTAGGTTTACCAGTTCTTAAAATAATTGGCTTCTCATACTATCACTAAAGATAAGACTAGTCTCTGCTGTTTTGATTTTAACCTCAATAAAAAAAACGAGTATTGTAATATGCAAATGGGCCATTCTACTTTTTCGTGTACATAATTTTCAGACACTTTTTTTTAATGCCGATTTTGGAATACTTGGGCCTCACTTCATATTTTTGTATTGTTATTTAAAAAGAGGTTTAATTGAAGTATCACTTCCGATGTTTTTTGGTAATTAACGAATAACAGCTAATATCAATAAATCGAGTAACTCAGTGGTCCTTAGATGTCTCACCGTTTGTATGAAAAAATGGCTTTTTCCAATGTGTTACCCACCTTTTACAGCAATATGTTAATGTTTAAGTATTTTTACCAATACTTCCATTTTATTAGGTTCAGGTACTATTTCGAAATCCTATTTATACACTAATTTGATACATATCATAGATTTTTTTGTAATAAAAAACTGATCACGAAAAAGTAGAATGACCCAAATGAAACATTAAACTCGATTTAGGCCCGAAGTCATGGTTGACCAAAATTGAATCATAACACTTATTACCAGAACAAATGTGAAATTATTTTAATTCTTGTTCTTTACCCATCACCGAACGTATAATATATAAAATATTTTTTATTTATTTATTAAGCCTTTTATTCCTTAAATATATAATACTACTTTTTTTTTTCCTCTATTTTAAAGACCCTTTTTGGGTATAGAACTCCTCCAATCCTTTCCAGTATATCCTATTTTTTGCATCTTGGGTCCAATTTGGCCCAGATATTGAGACAATATCGTCTATCCACCTCGTCTGTGGTCTCCCACGGTGTCTGGTACCTTGAGGTCCTTGCCATTCTGTGACCGCCTTTGTCCATCTTTGGTCTTCCAATCTGGCTACGTGACCTTGCACGTTAATTCGTTACGCAATACGCTTCGTTAATTAACGAAGTTAACCATCCGTGTATGGGATTAACTTTTAAATTATTTTGCAAAATTGTTAACGGACTCACTAACTGTCCAAAGTTCCGTTAACTAAGTACCTATTTTATCAACGGAATGTCAGGATTAACGTTATCTTCCGTTAAATGGCCTCAAATGTACCGTTTAACAAAGTAAACTTTTTTTAACGGATTAACGAAGTTAACTATTTGGTTAACCGTGCCCAGCTATGAATATAGCTACCAAGTGGATGCCACAAGAGCGACGCAGAGGCCGGCCTAAACGGAGATGACAGAGAGCGAAAACTTCTTTTGCCGTCGCGGTAGCGCCCCTGAGGGGCTACCGCGACCACAAACGAAGTTTTCCCTCTCTGTCTCACTTATATGCAAACTTGCAAGTGCGACAGAGAGAGAAAACTTCGTTTGTTGTCGCGGTAGCGCCCCTGAGGGGCTACCATGAACCGAAAACGAACGAAATTCGAATATCTCCCTCTCCGTTGCACGAACTTGCAAGTGCGACAGAGAGAGAGATCTTCGAACAGAGAGGGAAAATTTCGAATGCCGTCGCGGTAGCACCCCAGTTCGAGGGCAACAATGATATTCAGATGGCCTACCCCGCAACACAAACGAAGTTTTCTGTCTCTGTCGCAATTAAGTACGAATGTGCAAGTGTGACAGAGAGAGAAAACTTCGTATGCAGTCGCGGTAGGCTCTCAGAATAGCTGGTGTGAAAAGGATGTTTCTGAACGCATTCGTATTTGATTCGTATCTCGTATACGTGATACGTACCTGTCAGAATAAAACAGGAATGTTGAGGTTATCTATTTGTTACTTTCATAGGCTGTTTATTGTTCTGAAATCGGTATGAATGCCGTATTTTAATTTAGTCAAACGTAGTGATTATATTCTCTTTGCTGATTATCCTGAATGCGTTGTTACATTAGACACGCAAGTCGCTATATGTCAAAATTGATCCACAGGCCGCATGTATAAAATAATATGCTGTAATTAAATAATTCACCTTAACTGGATGCGAACCACTTACCAATTTATTTTTTCTTGTGCATATGTAATTTCTATTTATGTTTTAGTCGTTTCATATAAGATTAATTAATTTAGTCTTTATATCATATATCATTACCTACATGTATATTAAGTATTATGTAATGTGGGATTTTAATAATAAAAAATTTATATTTTCAATAAACTGGTTTTATTTCTACTTTAAACACCTTAGTTTATTGTACACTTTACATGCCACAATTTGGGGAGGCCTATGTCCAGCAATGCACGTCTTTCGCTATTAGGCACGTGTACATTACAGTGCAATTACAATTTAAGGGGCTCCCCTATCTGAATGACCTTGCTCGTTCCGACTCCCTCGACCCCCTCACCTCGTTCTTCACCTTACAACTTTTACGTCTTTGCGCGCGAGCACTCCCAAGCAGCCATCTAGTAAATAACAGGTAAACTACAACGTACGTTTGAAACTACTACCGACATCTAACGGACTTGTTACGTAACGCGAAACCATTACTACGATTTTATAGGCCAAGAGCTGACAACACAATAGAGCTAAAAATAAATACTTATATTTTATTTATGATTAACTTTAATATTACATTTGAACACAGATTTTACTGCCTAAACCAGTAGGTTTAAATAGTAATATCGGTTCACTGAATTAGCCACCTCCCACTGTACGTGTTAACAAAATGTAAGGTAAGGACAGATAAATCACCAAAGGAACTTGTATTTTTACCATTGGTAAGGTCGGCATAGAAAAAAGCTTTACATTTAAGGCCGTTATCGCTGTCATTAATGTGCCTAATGTGTCCGTCCGTCTATCACCAGGCTGCATCTCACGAACCGTGATAGTTATGACAGTTGACATTTTCACAGAAGATGTAATTTTGTTGCCGCTATAACAACAAATACTAAAAAACCTGCCAAGTGTGAGTCGGATTCGCGCACGATCTGTTTATTTAACCCTTCGTGCGCGAGTCCGACTAGCACTTCGCAGGTTTTTTTTATCTTTTTCAGTTTCATTCTCTATAATAAATATATGCAATAAATAATATATGATTTTTTTTAAAAAAAACAAGGTTTTGGAAAAGCGAACTAACAAGAAATACAGAATTAGAAACGAACTCAAAAAAACTGTAAATAAAATATTTGGCGCAAAATATTTTATTTACAGTTTTTGAGTTCGTTTTTGGTTACAGATTTTATTTAATAATACTTAGTAACTTCCAATTTTATTACACTTATTGTTGTTCCTTCAGAAATACATTAATTTATAGTCTTTTCGTGTTCTATCAGTGTTTTGCTTGCCACACCGAGGGATATGAGGTAGAAATGGTTATATGGATACGCCACTAACCCTGCGATAGCGATATTATATAGGTACACTTGAAATGAATAGGTGCCATTAGTATTCATTTAATATTTATTATATATTTGCAGCGAAACATGAAGATTGATATTAGGCCGTTTTGTTTTTCATTAATCAATTCAATGTCTTTTGAACTGCAGCCAAGTGGAAAGTGGCTGGCAATTTCCAAAATCTGCTTCACAAAAAAGTTAATGTCCACTATGCGTCTTCCAAGAATTTTCTTCTTTGGAATGGACGTGGTTTCCGCTGATATCTCCAACTGTAACAATATATTCACTTTCTTATTAAGAGTATTCGATCTGTAACTCTCCCTTTCTCGTGTTTTTATGGCTTATTGTATTATTTCCTCGCAACTGACGTGAAAAGAAGAGTGTATAACTCGTCCATAAAACCCATTTTACACTCGATTTTATATCATGTATGCACTGTAGTACATAATTAAGCATTAAAACACTCGTGTGAACTTATTATAAAACTCTCCTTCGGCTCATTTCGTAAATCACACTCGTGTTTTAATACCCCTCATTATGTACCAATTGCATAAACTACTATTAATTAGGTTATGTTATACAAAATTAGGAACGTTTAAAATTGTATGTAAGTAAAACAACTTTCTCCTTTGAGGACAAAGTTGCTTTTTTATTGCAATTTGTTTGAAACTATATTCTCTTACAACGTTGCATGAAGATATAAAAACTAAATAGTAAGTTAGGCAAAAAGTAACTAATATAAAAAAACAGACAGAAACTTACCACCTGCTGGCCGTAACTTCATTCTGCGAAATCGGTACGGGTGTAAGAGTTGGACTTGGAATAAGATATGCAGCAACTAGACGCTTCATTAGCCTCCTAAAATAATAAATTGTAGGTATAATGTCACATTGGAAACAATTGATACGACATGTAAACATTCACACAATAGGTACGCAGCCCTTAGACACTATGTAATGGTTATTATACAGAGTACCTAGTACCTATTATTTGTAAAAAATAAACCTTAGGTAAATATATACTTTACCTAAAGTTTACTAAATTAGGTAAATATATATTTCTAACTTTTGGACCCTCATACCGACCGCACTGCCCAGTCAGGATGTGGCTAAAAACGCAGTTTGGCTCTTGGTCTATTTTACTTACTGAGTGACATCGCAAGTTCGAGGCTGACGATTTTCTGAGTCTGCACCTTGATTTTCTATGTTCCCATCGAGTTGTTGTAGTGCATGTCTTTCTCTTTGAGCTCTATATTAAAAAAAAATGATTTATAAATTTGTAAACTACGGGCATAAACGTAAATAAACTAAGCGTTTGACGACTGCTTTAGCTAAGTTGGTATTGACCCTGCCTGCGAAGCTGGAGGTCCCGTGTTCAAATCATGGCCGTATTTTGCCATATTTGTTCTGAGGTCTTGGATGTTTTCTATGTATTTAAGTATCAATTTTTATATATATATACATTCATATATATATATATATATAAGTATGTGTATCGTCGCTTATAAGTATGTATATTGTCCACAAATATTTAATAATTATTATAAATAACTTTGGTTTTTCATAACAATACTAGTTTTCAGAAATTGCCAGGTCCGGGAATTATTTGAAATACCTATTATCAGAGACAGTTACATGTCATCTGTTCGATTTAATTCAGTAAAACACACACAGCTGCCTTCAAAATGTTTTAATTTACCTACTTTCATAATTACGCAGGTAGAAAATACGTCGCGGCAAAAAACCGTGCACTATAGGTAATAAGGTTGATTTTCTTTCTACATGTTAGCGTAATCGATATTATATTATTTCACTATTACGTTCTTTTGTAGTGTAATAACAAATGTACATTAAATATAAAATTACGATAACAAAAATGTGAAAGTAAGTACTTACACTGCGATTTTTATTTCATTGAGCCCTTGTTGTTGGTAACGTTTCACTTTTGATACTTTCGGCATCCAGAATTTGCACCAGCAAAACAACTTACAAAACTAAAATCACTCAAAAGTCAAAATCATAGGGTCGATTAGTATCTTAAATTATTGCGTCCTTTCACTCACCTATAAAACTAAAATAAACAGTGTCCTATCACTCAAAATCACAAAAGGAATTCTAAAAGAAAATAATTGCGCGCGCGTCGCATCGAGTGGCACAGGTTCCCCGTCCAACGGCCAAGAGGCGACTGCCCCGCGTCGCCCGCGCAGACACCCGTGAGCCGTGGTTATCCACGAATTTGAATAGTATCGATTTCTCAAAAACCATTGAGAAATTTGAAAAACTGGCAGACGTATTTGAAATATACATCATTATTCACCATTGGTTGAAGTTTCATGTCTAAGTGCTACGAAATAAGGGAGTTTATAGAGATTTTAACTCGAGAAAAGGGTTCACGGAAACTCCATTTTCTTGAGATACGGTATCTTTTATGAAATATCGGTAGACCATATTAAAGATCAATAACCAAGGTAAAATATTGTCTAAGAAACCTTATTGTTTATGTAACGTTCAAGCATTTTATAAGCGTCGTAAACACAGCAAATTCGTTATGGAGCCCCTTAATGCATACCACTTTAAAATAACATACATTACAGGCGGTCTTATTATTTATTTATTTAATAGGCACGCAAAACAGATGACATTTATTACAAGTGAAAAAGAAGATAATTTGAAGGTTCTAGTTGGGAATGCCACCCAAAACATGCATGCACAGCTTGATTACAAAAATGAGCGAAACCTATCCTAAAGTAAATAACACATAATATACTGAGCATGTACAATAGCTTTTATTTTACAAACAACTGGTATGACAAAATACAACTTATTACTATTATATTTTACTTAATAGGATAAAAAAGAATGTAAAATTTCACATTTCTTAGATTTTTTCTTTGTTTACACAAAATTACCTCGTTGGATACCAAATTTCAACATTCTAGGTCACTTGAAAGTAGCCAAACATTTTGATGGGTAAGTCTGTCAGTCAGTAAAAAAATAGTGCTTTTAAGAAGTTAGTAGGTAAGAGGTATTTTACAAATTTCAAATAAGACTAAAACAGGGTGGCCACTTTCTGGAAAACCGGGAAAAGTCAGGGAATTTCGCTAGTCATGGAAAAGTCAGGGAATTGTCAGGGAAATTTTTTGGAGGTCAGGGAATAAAAATGTCTCTTTATGTAAATGAAATAAATGAATCAATGACTGATGATGATGATGATGTTCTGCACTTTTGCAAGTCAAACTCTAGTCAGTAATTTTCTCCAAAAATATGATTATTGAGTGAACCCACGACTTCCGTCTAAAAATGCTTTCGCTCTTACCAACTGAGCTATTCAGATACTACCTCTTATTATTTCCGTTTTTGTATTATTTCATTGTATTTATAAATTGTAATTTACTAGCAGATAATTCTGAAACGTATTCAAATTATATATTTTATATTTATTACATTTAAGATTATGGTCAGGGAAAAACTTGAAAAAACGCCTGGAAAACCGGGAAAAGTCAGGGAATTTTGGTTGTAGTAAATAGTGGTCACCCTGTAAAATTGTGTTACTGGCAATTTCTCAATGTAATATGAGACGTTGGTGCCTTTAAGGAGGTCAGTCTTCTAGGTGTTCTCCTACTCTCTCTAAGGCGTTGTAAGAGGAAACTGGAATTTGGGGGCCGAGCATGGTTGCTCCGGTAGCTCAGTGGCTAGAGCGTTGGGCCAGGTGAATGCCAGAAGGTTGCAGGTTCGAATCCTGCTTGGACCCATTTTTTATAATTGGCGTTAGCAGCGTTACTACTTAATACAAAATTAATTTAAGAAGTTAATTACTGAAATTTAGGATTCGGGTACTACGAGTATGAATTGTGATTGTATAATGGATTGTGTAAAGTCAAAACGATTTTAATTATTGGAGGGCAAAGTGGCCCGAAATGCTTCTTGTAATATAATCCACGGCCGGTGTATCGCCATTTTTGCTTTTCGAACTTGGCTGACACGATTTTAATACATATATAAGATTTCAAGCTTACTTGGTCATTTACATTAGAATTACGATTTGAAACGGGATTGAAATTCAAAGGCATAAGAATTTCAACCGGGAAGATGGGTTTCAACTGTCAAGTGTTTGGCGTCCAGTGATCCGAAAGTTCTCAAATCGAAAAGAGACTGTTTCCGGAAAGAACTCGCGTATTGATACTGTGAGTGTGGTGTGTCGTGACCGTAATCGAGTTTCAAGTGACAAGGCGGACAGTGGTAGTGACGGTGATACTGTGCGAAAAAAGCGAACCAGGAAGAGGGTAGATCGCTATGGTGTGTGGGTAGACCACAACTAAAACTCGCAGCACGTCACGTCAGTTAATCCTTGATAATGGCGCTTGCAACAGTGCCGAAATATCGGGAACTCAAAAATACAAATATACATAGTAAATATCCCGTTTCAAATCGTAATTTTAATACATCTATAAAAGTTTCGGTTTCGGCCGAAACTAGAGCCAACGCCGATCCTTTGGGTTCGGCAAAAAAACATGTTTCGGTCAGACACTAATTTACGCATCCCCCGGGCCTGGGGAAAGTCCATGGCGGGGGGTATGTGGAACTGGCATAACCTACCTACCTATTGACTGCGTCCCACGTGTCATTTTGCGTGACTGTCATTCTGCGTATGTGTCATTTTGCGAATTCAGAATGTGTCATTATTATGCGTGTCCCGATGCACGATCCTGCGAATATACGATAAACACAGTATTTACATAAAATAACTATTAGCAAATTTAGTAATCTTTTAATACTTTTAACATTTCTTTCGAACCTTTGCAATATTGATGGCTACAAATACAAAATTATTCGAGCTGATGAACAAGTTGACAAAATATGCTGCACGGAACTTGGTGGAAAAGATAAGATACTTAAAGATTTTCGTAAGTTACGCATTTCCTAAATTACATCAGAGTTGCTATTTGTTGCCGCAGCTGCACGTTTTCTGTTTCTAGCGTGAATTCTTTTATGCAAATTCAGCGTATTTTTTTGCCTAAATTGACTGTCACATTCGTCACAGTTATATGGCTTTTCGCCAGTGTGAATTCTTCTATGCATATCCAATGTAGCTTTTTGTGCAAATTGTCTGTTACATATTTCGCAACCATACGGTTTCTCTCCTGTGTGAATTCTTTTATGAGCATCTAAATGATCTTTTCGTGAAAATTGTCTGTTACAAAATTCACACGCATATGGTTTTTCTCCGGTATGTGTTCTTTTATGTTTAATTAGATCATAATTTTCTTTAAACTGCTTGTTACATTCTTCGCAGGCGTATGGCTTCTCACCTGTGTGAATCCTTTTATGTTTATCTAAACTGCCCTTTTGTGTAAATTGTTTGTGACATTCTTCGCAGGTATATGGTTTAGTCCTAGTGTGAACACATTTATGTAAGTCCAAAGCGCCTTTTGCCGAAAAGTTCTTTTTACATTCTTCGCAGCTGAATGGTTTGAGTCCCGTGTGTGTTTTTTTATGTGCGTATAAGCCACTTTTTTCTCTAAATTTCTTGCCACATTCGTCACAACTGTGCGGTTTTTCCTCCGTATGGGTTCTTTTATGTTTATCCAAGTTGTTTTTCTGTTTGAACTGCTTGTCACATTCATCGCAGGCGAAAGGTCTCTCTCCTGTGTGTACTCTTCTGTGTATGTCTAACTGCGTTTTCCTGAAACATTTTTTGTTGCATACATCACAAATGTACGTTTTGATGCGTTTACGTTGCTTCACAACCGAGTTATCCACTGCATGTGTCTTGATATGTTCGTCTAAAATACATTTTTCAGCGAATCTCATGCAACACATTTCGCAGGAGTATGTGTTTGAATGACTATGTATATGTTCAACAAAGATTTCTTTACAAGCGAACTGTTCAGAACAAATTTGGCAAGAATATGTTATAGATTGGTCTGCCTGTGTGTTGTGCGTCTGTATGTGGTTGATTAAGTTGGGCTTGTTTGTGAACTGGTCCCGGCATGTATCGCACGTGTACGCTTCTTCCCTGACGCGGATTCGGTGGGTGTCGGGTGTTGCTGACCGAACTGTAACAAACAATACATTATTATTATTGGGAACCTGTTGTGTCCCGGTGCTGGGCAAATGCCTTCCGCTTCTGTTTCCAGCCCTCTCTATCCTGAGCAGCCTTCAACAATAAATAAATGTTTAAATAAATATATTTAGTCAATAAATAGATTCGATCGTTCGCGCGCACTTATATACGAGAAATCTACCGTGGACGTCAGCGTCGCTGTGCGGTGTCCCACATAATATTGTTTAAATTCGTGTGCGTATAAAGCCTAACGACATGTTCCTCACCCGGCAAAACTTCATCTCTCATGACGTCATATTCCTCTGACTTCTCCATCTTCACCAGAACATCTCCATCTGAAGCAAAAATAATGATGAAATTAGTAATTCAAAATTATCTAGACACGCGGCGGCGTGTCAAACCCAAGTTCAAAAGAGAACTGGCCGTGTGTCACATTACACGAACCATTTGGAGCCACTTTTGACCATATGAAATTTGGTTCATTTATTAAGATCCTTAAGGCTAACTAGAACCCCAAGTGATTAAGATACAAACATCTAAAAATCGGGATTTTTCTCAGGGGCTGACTGACTAACCTAACATCAAAAACCTAACCTACTTCCTGATGACCTCTTACCTCTTAGCAAGTTGAAATTTGGCATCCAACTGGGTAATTGTGTGGTTAAGAACCTAAGATAAAGAAAAAGTGTGTTTTTTTTTTACAATTTGTAACATTTTCCAAAAAACAGTTTTTACCTATATTCATATTCATATTCATTTATTCATAATGTCAAAATTACATGTCAGATATATCCATAAAAGAAGAAGTCCTGACTGACGTCATCAACGCACAGCCGAAAATGCTAACGCTAGAGAGTTGATTTTTGCGCAGTCGATTAAATTTGTAACGTAGGCTAAGGACAAGAAAGGATTTTTCTAAATTCATCCCCTAAGGGGTTAAAACAAGGGATGAAAGTTTGTATGCAAACACGTATTTATTGAAGTGAGAGATTATAAACTTTGTATGGGAGTCTATCCTGTTTAAATATATTAATGGCGTACTTTAGCGTTTTTCTAAATTTCTCCCCTAAAGGAGTGAAAGGGGGGTTCAAAGTTTATATGAGGAGCAAATCTTTTTCGAAGTGAGAGTTTTGAAAATTCGTAAATAGACTCTGTTTAAATGCAACAAAACATATTTCCGCGTTTTTCGATTTTGCTCCTCTAAAGGGGTAAAAAGGGGGGGTTCCAAGTCTGTGTGTGAAGCAAATTTTTACTTTTCTTGAAAATCGATATGGGTGTCATCGTCGAGGTTCGTCGGGATGACGATTACGAAAATAACATCCATTTTGAAATCCAAGATGACGGACATTTTTTTTTCTTAATAATCGATATGGGTTTCATCATCGAGGTTCGTCGGGGTGACGATTACGAAAATAACATCCATTTTGAAATCAAAGATGACGAACATTTTTTTTTCTTAAAAATCGATATGGGTTTCATCATCGAGGTTCCACGGGGAAACGATTACGAAAATGATATCTATCCGTAAATACCTACATACGTAGATACATACACACATACGGGTCAAACTGAGAACCTCCTTTTTTTGCAGACGGTTAAAAATTACGCTTAGTACGCGGGCGAAGAAGCGGGAAAATGCTAGTCTAGAGTCTGGCTAATGAAAGATGAGACTGAGATTTATTTCAAACTTTTTAAATGGCAACTATATCTACGTCAAATGTGTCAAACGTCGCTTAATTGCCTTGTCAATGGAGACAAAAATTACTTGATTCTTTACGGATCAGAAACAGGATACAGCAAATCGGATCATAGTACATTATTCCTCATGAATTGCTACTTCCATTACAGACTCAGAATATTTAAATATTAGAATACTTTTTGGTAATGTTATCGCATAGTATGTAGGTAATGAACTATTTAGTGCAAACGTTTTATTTTGTTGCCCAAGTATCATTATTGTTTTGTCACATGCCGCTCTTTTCCAGTCATCTTTCGTTAGCCAGACTATATACTAAGCGCCTATGGAACTTGTAATAGCAAAAATGAATTTTAGCTTCGAAATTGATTACTTACAATAAAAATGATGAACATTATCTATAATTTACTTACAGAAAGTGATTTAGTTACAAAATGATATCCAAACAAAAATATAAATGGGAAAATGGGAGCCAAGTTCAACATTAACAATATCGTGGCTGTCAATTTCGTCAACAAAAGATTTGAGATCTAAATGAATGCCAATTTCTGTACCTATGATAATTTCGAACACAAATTGAAGTTAAATATTTGACTTGGCTAGTTGGTTAGTTTAAGGCTCGGTTTTATAAAGATTCGTTAGACCTTATGTCAGATAAGATAAGATAAGAAATCATTTATTCAAGTAGGATTCATTGAACCGCTTTTGCATCGTCATCCGCTACAACAATCTTGAAAAGGTACATTTAGGTCTGCAAATATATTCAACTACTGTCGGTTTGTTATGTCAAAAAATGTACAGAATTACCGAAATTTGATCTGACATTTGGTCTAACGGAGTTTTATAAAACCCACCTTTAGTAGCTCTATAGTACTTACGTGACGCTGGTTGGCCTGTCTCATCTTCTCTGACCAACTCCACCTTCTCTATGGTTATTTCATCTGCAAACGAGCATTATGCATAATAAATTATTGGAATAGTAAAGTCACATCCTCGTACTTGGAAAAAAACCCACGCGTTATAGGACCAACGTATTACGAACATCTACCCACCAAATTAAAAAATGAAACATCTGACGAAGCATTTAAACGCCAACTTAGAATCTTTTTATTGGAAAATTCTGTTTATTCTGTAAATGACTTCATGGAAATGAAATTTGTTTGACATTGAATTTTTAAATTATAGTTTTGTTTGATTTTAATTTTAATGTATTGTGACTGATGATTATTTAAGTTTTCGACATTATATTATTGACGCGGATTTTTATGGTTATAAATGATGTATTTTAGTAGTATGATCATTATTTAAATAATTTTGATAATTGTTTTATAATTTAATGTTATTATTATTATTATCATTTTTGACATTTCATAATTTTTTTGACGATCATAATATAAAGTCGTATAAATTGACTTAGGATAATTTATATTGTATTGTTATATTATGAAATAAATAAATCTAAAATCTAATCTAAATCTAATCTTGTCATCTCACTGACCCAATACATGGCACTTTGAATCTTGTATCAATCATGACAAAGGTGATGGGTCTAATCTATTTGGCACTATTTCAGGTGTCGAGCACTAGGACGTTTACCCAATTTAGTAGCTATGTTGTAGAAGTCAATATAGCTTTGAAAACAAATTCTTAATAAAACAGCAGCCAACTAGTACAATTTCGTGAAATCAAAAAGAAATCACAATAAATAAATATTAGAGGACAATCTTACACAAATCGAACTAGCCCCACAGTAAGCTCAAGAAGGCTTGTGTTATGGGTACTAGACGACGATATATTTAATAGATATAAATACTTAAATACATAGAAAACATCCAAGACTCAGAAACAAATATTCATTCTCATCACACAAATATTTGCCCTGACCGGGATTCGAACCCAGGACCGTTAGCTTCACAGGCAGGTGCACTACCCACTAGGCTAAACCGGTCGTCAAAAAAGTCGCACACAACACAATTTCATGTGCTCTCCCTACCCCTTTTGGGAATATAGGCGTGATTTATGTATGTGTGTTTATGTACAAAATACGTATCTGCTTCAGCAAGGTATCTGTTGAGAAACTTACGGTACATATCAATCCCGGCCTCCTCAGACGAGCCTTCATCTTCAACTATCTCTGACTTGATTGTTGGTTCCTCTAGAATGTAAACACGTGTATTAGAATTTAAACTTTCGTAAGTCGTGTTTAGACTGTATTTTGCCAAACGGTTAAAACTAACGTGGGAGTAGAGTAGATTGACATAGTACGTTGCAAGCTCGTCGCGAATGCACTCATCCTGAAGAAGACCTCCCGAAGAGTTCGAAACATGTCGCCGGGAGTGACAGTTAATACGTTAGATTTAACCGTTTAGGAAAATATAGTTATAAACATGTTTATTCTCGTGTAAACTGTTGGATTTGATGTCATCATGCGGAAGAGAGCCGCCTCACTGGTCCGTAGGATGCAGAGGAGCTACTCCGAACTCCGTATCGTGCCGTCCCTTTCACTCATATAGTGTATAATACGAGAGTGAAAGGGACGGCACGATACGGAGTTCGGAGTACAGACTCAGAACAGCTCCAATATTTTTTTTTAAATGTTTGCCAGCAAACCTGATGCCCCCATATAAATTCATATCAACAATAATTTGATTATTAGCAATCGAAACTGAATGCTGGTCATTAAATTATTGACAAGAGGTATTTTAAAGTACTTTTAAGTTAATGTAATCACTAACTAATCTTATTCACATGTTATTCAATTCAATGTTGTTCTTATTCAATTTAAAATGGTTGACATGTAAAATTTTATATTTTATCAATAAAATGACTATGAGTATGAGTATTACTAGCCAATGGATCTGAGTTATCGGAATAAAGAATATTATTATTATTATTCTAAACTTCCTTCTAATTACCAAAAGGTTTACTTTTGTAAATGTACTTTATTATTGAAAATGTCATTGGACAACAAATTCGTAGGAATTTCAAGTCAATCCAACCCGTTCAAAATATTATAATAGATGAAATGAAAGAGTGTGTGAAAGGAGTGTACTTTGATCTGTGTGTATGGTAAAAATAATTATTTACCATACACACAGATCAAAGTACACTCCATACATAAATTATGTGAATACATTTTATTTTATGGTGTTATTTTATGCAAAGGAAAGAACAGCACTGACGTTGTCCGTTGGTCCCTAACTAGGCAGAGCCTGTATCTTGGGCACCGGGTGCACCATTTAGGGTGGGTTGCACCAAACCGTCTGTAATCGTAAGCGGTGTTCGTTAAAATCTGATTGTAAGTATAGAAAGTTTGACAAGTTTCTATGGGGTGACAGCTGCCGGCGCCATATTTGACGTTGACCGGCCTGTGATCGTACGTTGGTGCAACCCAGTCTTAACGATAGATAATATGCATGCGGAATGAATAATAATAAGATATGACACTTGAAAGTATCAAAAAAAATCTATTTTTTTACTGACTAAATGAAAACCACCATCAGAACTCTTATGTTTTAATAAACAAAAAATTGTATGACAACAATGTACCTAAACGCAATATTTCACGACCAAAACAGCAAATTACTCGTTTTTCATTACATGTATACACACACGTCACATACTATGCTCAATCAGTATGGGACGTTTTGAATGATTTTATGCTGTACTTTGAAATCCATTTTTGTCTTTTCTGTTGTAACCAGTGCAATTGCAATTCTCCCGACTGAAAAGGAATAGGGTAGTGGACCTGGCGACGAGATTCGCACACAAGGAACGAGAAAAGCATCATTGGATGCTTCTTTAACATTAAAAATGTATCCGATGAGTGATATCTGACAGCAAATGGGATTATTGTTTAATATAAAAACAGGTTGCCCAGCTCTGCAGAATAGAATAAAAACATTAGGGGGGGCACTCCATACATGTAACAGGTGGATAAAAAAAAATTCAACGCATGTAGTCGTGTGGGATATCCATGCATGCATGTGCCTTTAAAAATGATATGGTGGTTTCTAAAAAACTTTTCCATTTAAGTCAACCGTTGGTGAGATATTAGCTGTCAAAGTCATAAGAAGTGTCCCCCTCTAATTTCCAAACTATGAAGTTTAAAATTCGGAAAAAAATTGAGGTGGTGTGCATTAATAAATACTTCCAACGATTTTTGGTTTGAACAAGATAAAGCTTACGGTTTTTGAGTTTTCGCTGAAAAATTGTCTTGCCCAAACGAAAGGTCGTAAGTGCCGTGAGTTCCCTATGAAGATACGACCTTTTTAGATGAAATGTATTGGATAGTCGTTTTCAATGTGGCCTAGTAGGTGTTGGCACGGAACCCTTCATTGTGCGTGATCCGACAAGCACTTAAATTTTGCTTTTTAGAATCGAGCAAGAGGTAGCGTAAATAGAGCACTGTTAAGCAACCCTAACTGTACCTATAGGATGCACAAAATAAGGCAGAATGCGGTTTAACTCTTAGCAAACACTAATTGGGGGAGCAAATTTTTTTTTTTAGATAGAAATCGTTTATTCATGTAAAAACAATTACATAATACAGTTCACAAAATGCGCCAAACTGTAGCGAACAGTTTGTTGGCGCGTCGCGCTCAGTTTACTTTTTAACATAATGTAATTGTTGTTTACAAATATGAGTTATCTTATTCTATTTTATTAGATACTAATGAATTTATTAAATGGTCAGGTAGTTAAGACGTTTTGACGGCGCCTGACATGGTCGGTAGGAAGTAGAAGTGACTGCGATTTTGTGAGCTTTAGCCACCGCTTTTACTATGAAATGTGCAAGATCATATGATTATTTTTTATGGGTTAGCAAATCTTATTACCGATACAATTTAAAAGTACACGTTGTATGTGTATATCTGTGTATGTTATGTTATATTAAGGATTGGTTGCACCAAACCGTTTGTAATCGTAAGCGGTGTTCGTTAACATGATCCTAAGGGTCGGTTGCACCAACATACGATCACAGGCCGGTCATCGTCAAATATGGCGCCGGCAACTGTCATCCCAAAGAAACTTGTCAAACTTTCCATACAATCAGATTTTAACGAACACCGCTTACGATTACAAACGGTTTGGTGCAACCCACCCTAAATCACAATAATATAAAATGATCATACAAAAGGCAAACTTAATATTTCTTTTTTTATACCACGTTGGTGGCAAACAAGCTGACAGCCCACCTGATGGTAAGTGGTTACCGTCGCCTATAGACCAGGGATCGGATACCGGTATTTTCTCCATACAAAAATACCGGTATTATTACGGTCACCGGTTCATTGTTTCGTTTTTAATGGGACAATCTAATAATACGACGTTGTTACTTAAATATATGATTCAGCCCTACGTAAAGAGCAAAAAATAATCCAAAATATTGGGCTAATTCAGGGTTATTTAAAAATACCGGTATCAGTCCCTGCTATAGACGCACTATTGGCCTATTGGCACTTATATCATTCATATGGACCCTTTGCCAATCAAAGCAGAAAAATTGTACAACATACAATGTTTTTATTGTTCCATAGTTTTAAGTACATATTAATACATAAGGTTATAGACCGACCATCTTAATGAGTCCTCGCCTGTGACGGACAGGGACGCGGACTCCGTTAAGCGGTCGACCCATAGCTAAAAAATATACCTTTGTAGCAAAATGAAATATGTGCAGTACAAATAACGTCAACCTCAGTCTTTCTTTTTTCCTCTTGGAAGCTTTCCGTCAGCTCTAGTTTTAGGTATGTGCTCAATGCTGCAAAATTGAATATACTTACACTGAACTGAATCATTAGGTTTTGGTATAGAATACATTTTAAAATGGTGGCAAAAAAAAAAAATGAAAACATTTATTCTGCAAATAGGCCTCAAGGGCACTTTTACAAGTCAAAATCTATCTAAGTACATCAAATAAAAATAATACAATAATCAAAGTATCATTAATTAAATGTAGTGTTACATGTCAAAAATAAGACTAAGAAACTAATAACAATCGAGATTTGTTAGAGATGTATATGTATAAGGTCTCTAAGCGTCAAGATAAAAGGTAATAAAGTAGGTACACTAATCATAATAAAATATTTTGAGCTACATCTATAACCAGAGCTCGGAATAGGTAGTGCCTATTTACCTAAACTTCGCGGGAGGACGTAACTAAGAGTGGTTACAAGCACCAAAAATAATTACTTCTTTATATTGAATGTGGGGTTTCCCGGGATTTACTGTATTATTCTAAAGGCTTAATACATTTCTCTTTACTTATAAATCTTGTTATATTGCATATTATTTGTTTAATTACCTTGAAATAACAATCAGTCATTAAAAATATAATATGGATCAAATTGAATCAAAAGGATTCCGAAATTTGATACTTTTTAGTTGACTTAGACAGAATTATACTCCTTTTTTCCACGAGAGGGGACCTGTGTCCAGTATTAGGGCGTATATAGATTGGTGATGAGACAGAACTATGACATTGTATAGAAAATTCTGACATTCATTCCGACGTTTCGAGTCTTTTACAGCACTCGTGGTCACGGAATGTATTTTAAATTCATTATACGCGATATAATCGGTTGAAAAATAGTTTTATTTAATATATAAGTACATGTATACCATCATATTAGAAATAAATTAGAATACATCTGTACGATATCTTCTATGCCATATCATAGTTCTGTCTCATCACCAATCTATATACGCCCTAATGCTGGACACAGGTCCCCTCTCATGGAAGAAATGAGCATAATTCTGTCTAAGCCAACTAAAAAGTATCAAATTTCGGAATCCTTGATATTATTTCAAGGTAATTAAACAAATAATATGCAATACAACAAGATTTATAAGTAACGCGAAATGTATTAAGCCTCTAGAATAATACAGTAAATCCCGGGAAATCCCACATTCATTAAAAAGAAATATTTATTTTTGGTGCTTGTAACCACTCTTAGTTACGTCCTCCCGCGAAGTTTAGGTAAATAGGCACTACCTATTCCGAGCTCTGTCTATAACACGTCAACATGAAAATAATAAAATCTAATAAACAAATATCCTCAGTTTGTAATATTTTGGCTTTTAGTATGATTACTAAGAATGACATTCAAGAATGAATTCTAAAAAAAATATGCAGTATATATAGTTCAAGCCTTGGCGGTGCTAAATAGTCCAAGAAACTGATCCAGAAGAAGAGAAAAGCAAAAAGGTGGTTGATACTGTTCAGCTGGCTGGATATTGTAGAATTAAGGGACATAGTAGCTAATTATAGGGTGTGAGGAATGGTGCCAGAGAGGCCATCATTACCATCAACCTTGATAATAGACTCCAAAATCGAAATCATAAATAAATTAAGAATTTTACTGCTAAATCTAAAAGAAAATTTCTTCATAACTTACTATTCATCTAAATATTAACAATTGTTTTAGTTTTATGGGTGGATCAACTATTCTTTGTTGCTTGTTACCATGGTTACGTCTCCTGAGTCACTCTTTAAAACTGTAATTTTATAGGGTCTCAATTTATCAAACATGAGTTTTTGAGATGGGCATAAATCCATTTGGACATGGGTCATCCCTTGAGCATGTTTGAAGTAAATATTATAAACATTTTTCTAAGAAACTCGGTTGCTGTTGTCTCCTCGCTGACAGGACAGAATAACAACAAGAAAAAGTTGATTGATCCTTATATCTGGATGAAACAAATATGAAAAGTATAGTCTTCCATATGTACAAGGCAACATAACAAACCTTTAACAAGCAACACTCCCTGCAACTGCGCCTGCAGCACCTCCTGGCTGTGCCGCACTTGTAACTTGAAGTCACTTGCATCTCGCAGCCGATCCACGCACACCTCGCAGATCCCACTTTCACCATCGCCTCCAAGTACCATCTGCAAGTCACAGATGTACAATTTTAATTCTATCAATGTACTTGAAAGGTCAGAGGGCCTACCAGATATTGGTGTTTTGTGGTTTGATTTTTATAATAATAATACTTTATTTCCGGCTTAGTGCATATCACATCACACGAAATAAGTGCCAGTTACATCAACGATAAATAAATTAAAAACATAGATTTACATAATTACAAATATAATTTAATTTATAAAAAAATACAAATATAATTTAATTTAATATTAATTCATTTGATGGCAAAAATGTTGCCCGGATTCTATATGAATGGAGGTCCAGTGCCTGCATAGTGGGTAGTGAACATTTTCCGTAATGGCTTTAAAGAGGAGGATATCTGCGCCATATTGTAAAAGGCAATAAATTCTTTCTTATTCTTACCACAAACTGAAATATCTACTTCTGTGTTGTACCTGCATACTTCAAGCAACAGAGGCAGATACTTTGTTTTCACAATAGGTCTCCAGATTAAGTATATAATATTATGATGGCTGCAAAAAAGAATATATAGGTGGGCCGTACGCTTGTTTGCCACCGACATGGTGTAAAAAAACCAAATCTATGGATGTGTGAGAGAGTAAAAGAAGAACAAAAACGGTATGCATGCGTGATAACATAACATCATAGAGTATTAACATATTTACAAAAAAGGTTGTCGCCACAGATGCTTGCGACACTACAGAGCAAGTAGTGGAGAGGAGTATTGGATGTGTACTTGGAACTGTTAGAATAAAGAGTAAATTTATTCATTCTAACACAAATGATACAACTGGTTACACGGGATTACAGGAGGTTAAACATTACGTAGGTGCCTATTATGACAGGTTGGAAAGGTTTTGTATTATTCTTTGTAATCTCATACTTAATAACTTTCCGTGTTGGCTCCGTGTCACTATTGTTATGGTGTCATGTCATGACAATGTGTTTTCTTATGTCGAATAAAGATGAATTACAACTAATTAATCATATCATATCAATATTCTTCATACTTCCAATGTGCAACTATGTGTAATTAGTGTCAGAGTGATAAACACTAATAGGAAGCAACTAGTTTACTACGGCAATGGGAAGAGCTTTTAAAATACCAAACCTCAAATTTGCTGACGATTATTACGATACGCTGTGATAAACCAATAAAGTTGTCATATTTACATTTATATTGAAGCAGTCTTTGAGCATGTCCGAGTATATTTCTGTGTTGCCGAGATACGTGTACGGCGTTTTCAGGTCCTTGTCCGGAGCGCGTCGCAGGCAGCAGCGGCACGAGTGCGCCATGTCCATTACGGCAATAATACAAGCCAGCAAGTAGTCTCTTACAATCTATTACGTGTATTGATTTTTCTCAAGTTTTTATGTGTTTTTATGGCTCGTAAATGAATACGACAAACTATGGCTTCCAATTCGGGAGCGTTCGGATTCTACTAGATAGTAACAAATGGCAATAACATAAAAACACATAATAGTGACGTGAATTAGAAACCGATAAATACAGTAAACTTCTTCGTAATTTTGTGATATAGTCAGTGATTATGATTGTTTATAATTGAATTCTTTTGGTAAAGACTATATTCAATAGATGTGTGTGATATTCAAAAAATAAAGCTTTTTTGCCTTTGACATTTACCACAGATGAATTACTTCAAGTAAGTGGGTAGTGAAGCATCCACGAAGCATCCTTTTACCGGTTTTGCCAGTGATTCTTTTGCCAAGTGCCAAGTTTTTTTCGTGTGAAACATGGCTTATAAAGGTGCGTCATACGCTCCAGCATAGGTGAAGTTTCAATTCTGAACGTATAGTCTAGTTTATAAAAAAAAAGAATTGTCAAATGAAGCTTCGGTGCGTGACTGTTTTGTTGAATTACTTATTATTTCACATTTTTGTGGTTAGAATACTATTAAAATAATATACTGTATTGTTGTTGAAATCGCCTGAACGCATTTGCAAAAACGAATTTGATTCTGCACTGTTATTCACAAGGTAAATTTATATTGGTTTTATACGACACGTACTAGTCATCAAATCGAGCACTATTGTGCGATTCGTAACATATAATATAAAACTACATGTTTCATTACTAAGAAAGTTATTTATCGATAGCGACTCTAAGATTCATTGAAAGCAACTCGATTTGTTTTAGTGATTTGTGAAGGTTATGTTCAGTACAGACTATTTGACTATATTCTAAGATTAGACTGCTTGTCCTGCACAAATCCTGCATCCTTTTAAAAGAGTTGAATCATTCATACGAATAGCATCGTGTTCATTAGACCTTATTGAATAGGATTTTACAACTATTTGCTATTAAGAATTTACAAAAATATGCATTGGATTGCAATCCATGAGTAGGTCATATCATACACCATAATGTACAACTGTAAATACTGTATCAATGAACTAAAAAAGTATATTTTCATTTAGTATGTTTAATTGCTTAAACATTTCTGCAAACCTAATCTAAAGCTAGTTTTTATTATTACAGTTCAAAGAAGTGTGATTATTGCTGTTACATCACATCCGTCCGTCCGTTGTCTGTCACACAGGTTTAACATTTAATAGTCAAACGGTTGGACCTACAATATTCAAATTTTCACAATATAAGCATCTGTTGACCCAAAGCCATACAAATTCTCAAAATTTGTTTTATAATGTTTTTAAGGGGGGCACAAAATTTTTTTTTGACCTACACCATGAAGTCGAGTATCATTTTTTAGAGCTTACTAAGTAGATAAATACTGTATTTATTGTTTTAAAAAATATTGGAAAACAATGGAATGAGGAGCCACTAAAGTAATTTTTTTTTTAATTTTTTTAAGACAATTTTTTTCCTTCTCATTTACCTATAAACTTGAAATTTGAGGATAACGTTTATTATTACGTATATTTTACCCAAAAATACTAATATATTTATAAGTCAGATAGTTTCCTTGAAATTTCCTTATTTTTTCAATTAAAACCAACTTAATTTTGCAGTTGGTTTGGAACCCTAAATGTACAGAGTCCGAAACGCATTCGCTTGTTTCTTTTATTATTTATTTAAATTTTCTTGCACAAAACAAATTAGTGCCAATGGCGGACTTAATGCCAAAGCCTGCCTGTTCTTTTGTAAGTCTTGAATTTTTCTGTAAGAGAATCTGCATTTTCTGTAAGGCAGAGGTACTTCTCCAGTTGGGCATGTCCAAATATGACCAAGATTACTTGTGCCCTAATTATCTCTCTATGTATCCATTCCGTAATTGCATACATCTGCTTTCAATATCCATTAGAAGATCAAACCCATTTTAGCCTAACTGTACTCGGCAATATATGACAGTTCTTGATAAACTATGGTGTCCACTTACTTTGTAGACATTGTTACCATTATTATGATATTAAAAACCTTTTCACACGACCATTGAGCTTGACATTTAGGTGATTTCTAAAAAAGTTATAAAGGCTAGTTGCACTGACTGTTGATTACAAGGCAGGCAAAGTTACACACAGCACCAACGGCTGTCACTCCATAAAAACTTGACAAACTTGCCATACTGTCAATCATATTTTAACGAACACAGCTTATGACTACAGACTAGAGATGGTTTGATGCAACCCGACATTGCATTATTATCTTATTTCTACAATGGTAATGGTTCAATCTCTTACCCCAATAAAGTTTGTATATATAAATTTTCACTATCACTTCATTTTAAGTTTAAAGATAGTCAAAATATATTGCAGTGACAGGTTGGACCATGCCCACAACATACGTCAACTCTAGACAACCCACAAAACACAAACATTATTCATCAGTTGAATGTTTCATGAAGAAAATAATGACATGACTATGTTAATTTTCTTTCCTTGTTTGTCTAAATAACAGTTTCACTAGATTGAATGTGTTTCAGATTGAAAGTACAATAGACAAATTTCTTTTCTTATTCTCTGACTTTCATTTTTTCAACTTGTGACCTCAATTATAAAATCATTAACAAAGTGTTTATGTTTATAACTTATGACTGAGATTCACTGATGTACAAATGTCCTGAGACGCGTGCCCAGCGCCAGCTCAAGCCCCTGGTCGTAAAGCGATTTTTTCTGCGCTGCTAAAAATACTCCTGTAAAATGTTATAATTCGCTTGATTTAGTCGCCTTTAGACACCGGCGTCTGCGGCGGCCGTTCCATTCGTACCCTAGGGCCAGCCTCGCACGTGTCGCCAGCAACATCAAGCTAGCGGCGTAACGCATACAGTCACATGTCGAAAGTGTTATCCCAACCTGTTACCACTAATGACAGCAAGTATGGTTTTCTCCTCGGGGAATCGAAACCGAAGTATATCCCTCTGTCTCGAATTTACAAGTGTGACAAAGTGGAAAATTGTTAGTTTTCAATCCGCGGTATGCCCTCTGTTCCCAGTGGTAACTACTGGGGATAAAATCCAGTGGTTACCACTGTGGGTAATGTTAGTATACTAGTTACGACCAATTCATTTCAGTTTATGTGTATGTGGCTTCGGTAACAAGTGGAGATAACGCTGTCATGCTGTGTCCACGCTGGCGACACGTGTCGCGTAATTTTGACTTTACTACCCGAAATATAACTGTGTTTGTGAGGTCTAGTGAAACTATTGTTTTCATAGTACGAATTTAAATGACTTTTTCATATCTACTACTTGGATACTGACTGTGTACGTCCTCTGACTTGACGACTCATAGACACGTTCATTTCAGTGTAACGACGCTTGACTGACCTCAGTTTGACGACTGACCCGACATGGGCTCCCGAGACGACCGCAAGGACGAGATCCCTCCTTACTCCAGGATCTTCGTGGTCTGCGGCAAACATTTCAAGGAGGAAGAGCTCAGACCTCACTTCGAAGCGTGCGGGGAAATCGAGGACCTTTACATACCAAGAGACCGGAATTCTGGAGTCTCCAAAGGCGTGGCTTACATAAAATATGCTAAAACATCAAGCGCCGCTTCCGCCATTGAGGAACTTCATCTTAAAACGATTGATGGACACTCCAAACCTCTCAAAGTCATGGTAGCGAACAATAAGCATGACTCAAACGTTACCAACGAGGATAGATACAAGCGTTTGTTCATAAAAGTGCCAAAGCAAACGACAGAGAACGATATAAGAAAGCATTTCTCTGAATTTGGTCGTGTGGAATCTGTAAGGTTACACAGGGATAAAGAAACGAACGAGAACAAGGGTTTTGCTTACGTTCAGTACAAGTCGTTCCTTGACGCCGCTAAGGGGTTTGAAGAATGCGACCGCCATTATAGACCGATGTTCGCGACGCCTAAAGATGAATTAAAACGGAGCAGAAGCAGTTTAGATACGGTTTGGATGGACGCTCCACCCGACAACTGTAACTTCCCAAACATGAACACACAGTATAGTCCGAATTCTATCAATCCCCTGATCAAGACACAGCCTGACGGGTACACCACAGTGAACGTAACCTGCAGCCCTCAAGTTCCTCAGCGCCATATCGAGAGGCTCTTCAACATTGTACCAGGAATGCAGCAGTTCCAATACTCAGTCGACACTTACAACGGCTTGTCCAAAGCCTTAGTTACATTCGCCGAGCCGTCAGCAGCGGCGTATGCCGTTGAGAGAATAAACAACTACGAGTTTCCTTCAGGCGAAATTATTTCAGTGAAACCCGAGAGGAACCAACTCAAGAAAGCAGCGAATGATTTAACGAACATGGTAAACGATTTTAAGAAGAGCCTGGACGGCGGCGCGCCGGATCTCATGCAGTTGGCTGAGGCTATAGCTCAAGCGTCTACGTTGATAAAACACGCCACGACAGCCAAAACTGAGAGTAACGATTACCATGACAGCCACGTGTCTGATGATTTTTGGGGCTCGCTGCCGCCTGCGCAACAAATGCTCGATTTCAACGCCAGAGTCGCTAAACGCTGCTTCATAGTGTGTAAACCCCACCCGCCTCCCCCTTCCACCTTAAGAGACATCTTCTGCCGCTTCGGAGATCTTATAGACGTGTCGACTTTTCCTAATAAAACCTTCGGCTTTGCTAAATTCGGGTCTGTGAGGTCTGCTGATGAGGCGATAAGGACCCTCAATGAGATGATTGTGTGCGGTGTGCGGCTGAAGGTTATGGAGGCAGATGAGAAACCAGCGAAAGACGATGACGAAGTGGGACGCAAGAGAATTAGGATGGAATCCGACTAACACTTCTTATGTTTGATTGAAGTCACTTAGTGGTGAAAAAGGAAATAAAGTTGCTATTATACTACTATGTTATAACTTGCAGATCGTGATTGGGCGTATAGGCTCATGTCTAGGGTCCGACCACGCTAACTCTGCATTGAAATAATTTGGCAACACTACCTCAAACGTCACATTTTCATACAAATATAACGTATAACGCACAGTGTTGCCAAATTATTCCTTGCAGAGTTAGCGTGGTCGGACTCCAGCAGCTGTTATATCTACTGGACGCATTAAGGCCCGGTTTTATAAAGATCCGTTAGTTAAAATGTCAGATTAAATTTTGGTTAAGGTGCAGTGGGGCAATCTGGACTACGGGAAATTAAAACTAATCGAAATATTTTCCATGTTTTACATCATTTACTAGTGCCATCTTGGTGAAATTGTGAAAGCACTTTTCCCCTGTACGGGCACAGACAGCACTCTAGTAAATGATGACAGTTAACTAAGGGAACATACCCACACTACGTGACCCATGTTTTACCCCTAATGTGACATAAGTTTTGAAATGTCAAGTACTAGGACATTTTACTTTACAATATTATTCTATTTGCCATTAAATAACTTAGAATTACGTACTCATTGAAATTTTCTAGCTCGACCAATTTTCCTATTGCATGGTAGAAGTTAAACAATGTCTGTTATAAAATGAAAAGTACATTCGTTCTAATGAATTATTTTAAGTTTTTTTTGTATTTCTGGCATGTTCCTTCTAGCTGTAAATTATTGAATATAGATATCTTTTAAACAGTTTTTTTAATTATGAGCTGTTTAGCTATTTGAGTAATAACGCGCCGGCCTCGACTTCGAGAGGCGGCGGCAGCGTTTTACCTAATACATTGCGTGTGATCCCAACTAACCGCAGTGCGTTGCCCGTCTCGACCGCGTAGTGAACAGAAAGAACGCTTGCTGCGCCGCAATTCGCTCAAAGTAGTGGCCGGGCTGTAAGAATATCGAAGGCTGCGTTAATGGACTGGCGTTGCGGGCCCTTCGATGGCAATCGTCCAAGCATGTTGCCACAAATGAAATAAGTCAGTAACAGATGCGGCACGGCCCTAAGGACGGGGCGAGTCAGTGGCGTGACGTCATTCGACACTGCCTAGCGCACTGATGCGCACGTGGAATTTATTTAGGATGCACATCAAACGGCTGGAGTCGGCGCGCGTCTTACTACGGTCAAAGTAAATTGAAAGTTGTACAAAGTAGTTATATTCCATATTTAAATGACAGCACCGCGCTTAAATATGAAATCTAAGACTGGCCGTTTTATATTACGCACTGAGATGCGCCCGTGGGGCTTACTTGCGCGAATAATTCGTGCAGGTAGCCTGGTGGCATAATCGTTTCTGTAGTCTTCTAACAGCACGCATACGCCTGTCTAAAAACAAGGTCTAAAGGTGTCCTGTGAGCTCTCGGCACAAAGAACCACAATAGAGTCAATAGGTGGTACCTATTAGGGGCCGTCCATATATTACGTTGCAAAATTTCGACGCTTTTTTTGGCCCTATTGTGGTTTTCCGGCGTCGTTAGTATCCAGAAGGTTAAATAATGTTCTAAAATTACATTAATTTATTTCCAGGTACAAAATATGATATCAATGCACATATTGTCAAGGCTATGTCGAAGGCACTTTCTACTGCGAAGATTCAACCACGCAAATACCTCAACAGGGGACCATAGACAAGAGAAAGACTTCAAGGCTCTTTTAGAAAAATATAAGGACAAAATAACATTTAATTCTTACTTAGAGCAAGAAAAATTAGAATTAGGACACTTTAGGTATTACGTAAGAAATATTAAGAAGGCGAAAGAAAAAGAACAGAACGAATATAAGCTGAAGAGTTTGTCGCCTTTACCAGTGTCCTTGAAGTATTTCGTCAAAGAGGAGCAGTTGTTGGAAGAAGCTAAAAATATGTCAACAGATGAGCCTGAGAAAGTATTCCAATTACCGTTCTCTAATACAGCAACGATTGAAGATTCTCCTAAAACTCCATACAAGACAGATGCTTGCGATGCAGAAACCAAAACAGATTTAGATAAATGGATGACAAATTACGAATACTTCGATGATAGCCAGTTAGATGAAGATAGTGTAAAACAGTGGAGTCACAACTACGGAACTCCGGATCCCGCCGCAAGAGTAAGCATGACTCAGTGTGGTGGCTGCGGAGCGCTGTTACACTGCAATGATCCTGCTATACCAGGTTATCTACCTAGTGAAATCTTCAAAAATAGAAACGACACGGAATTGAAGACTTTAGAATGCCAACGTTGCCATTTCCTTAAAGAATACAATATCGCTTTAGACGTGACCGTTCAGCCGGAGGAGTATGAGCGGCTACTTGAATCCATCAGACACGTCAAGTCTTTAGTAGTCCTCATGGTGGATCTCCTTGATTTCCCATGCTCCATATGGCCAGGCATCGTTGACATTATAGGCACAGATCGCCCGATTATAATAGTGGGGAACAAAGTTGATTTATTACCGGCAGACAGTGTCGGCTACTTGCAAAGAATCAAAGATTCCTTAATTCAAGAAATAGGAAAGACTAAACTTGGTGACGCGAATATCAAATACGTGTCTCTGATATCAGCTAAAACGGGGTATGGCGTTGAAAATTTAATATCAGCCATGTTTAAGATTTGGTTGTATAAAGGAGACGTCTTTTTAGTCGGATGCACTAACGTTGGGAAGAGCTCGCTCTTCAATGCGCTACTTCAATCGGACTACTGCAAAGTCCATGCAGTAGATATAATCAAAAGAGCTACTGTCAGCAGATGGCCGGGAACTACGTTAAATCTCCTGAAATTCCCTATCAACAGACCTTCGGGATGGAAGATGTATGAGCGAGCTAATCGATTGAAATCACATTCTCAACTGATGAAAATAGAAAAGGAAATCAGACAAGCTCAACTAGAAGGGAAGGTATCACGTGAAATACCGTCTTTAATTGGTCATATTGGGAGAACGTTTTCAGATCCAAGGGATTATGAAGACGTCATAGATGACAATATAGCAGATAGGAAGCGGAGGATGATGGTTCTGGACGAGAAGAATAAATTGTTCGCTAACAGCAGGTGGTTATATGACACACCAGGTGTAGTGCATCCAGAACAAGCATTATCTCTCCTAACTACAGAAGAATTATTAGCTACGATACCCAAACGGTTGATACGCCCGCAGACTTACTACTTGCACAAGGGTTCAACTCTGTTCATCGCGGGACTGGCGAGATTGGACCTTACAGATTGCGAGAACCCTTGTCGTTTCACGATCTTCTGCTCCGATCATTTACCAATTACTGTCACGAAAACAGAGGACGCTGATGAAGTGTATAATAATTTTTTGGGTACGGAATTGTTTGCTGTACCGTCAGGAGATGTAGAAAGATTAAAAAATTGGCCTAATCTCGAGAAAAAGGTGGTTGAGTTTACAGGAGAAGGGCCTAAGAACTGCTGTGGTGATATAGTATTATCGTCTATCGCGTGGGTGTCCGTAACTGCCAAGAAGGGCGACATTTGCGTGGCAACGGCGTGGACGCCGGAAGGCAAAGGGATATATAGGCGATATCCTTCTTTACTGCCATATTCGGTGAACCTAAAGGGTAAAAGATTGAGAGATACGCCGGCGTATATGGCAGGGAAGATATTTTCAGATAAAGATTTTAATATAAAGTCTAACTCGAAGCCAAGAAGTTCGTAACGTAACCGAAGCAAAAACCTAAATAATAATAGTTGCTATAGAACTTTGCAATCTGTCCAATCCGTTTTGTCTATTGTATTAAAAGCTTTTATTGCTGACACTTGTTTTTCCAGTCATCAACCACATATTAAGAGTTCTAGTGAGCCCAAACACGACAAGTGTACGAGTTGCTATGTCTACCTTCTGTCTCCAGCATCAGATCAGCTTGGTGGTACCATGATATTGTATTGTCACCAAGCTTACATAAATATGTAAATTTCAATCGGATGCTAAAAAATGGGTGTAAAACAAAAAGCAAATTTTGAAGAACTGTAAAAATAGTTGTTCTTAGAATGTACCATGAAATCATGAATGTCATTTTGTTAAATGTAAAATAAAATGCATCAAATTGTAGTAAATGTTTTATTTATTATACAATACCTTTAGGAAAAATTTGAATACTTCTCATAAAGTACTATTTGGAAATGATACTTATACATATATTATGACAAATATCACAATATAATAAATATTGATGATGACATGGTTAATTCCCAATAAGTGTGAGGTCTTAAACCTAAAATAACTAGTCGCCCTGAAAATGTGCCTCTGCTCTCCTTTGATAATACAGGTGTGAGTTAAACACGTTCACAGTCCGTGACCCTGATAAGGGTCACTGAAAGCCTCTACTACAAAGCCGTAAGGTTAGCAATTCGGATTCGGACAGTGAATGTGTTAACCCTAGTGTTTATATACATTTAACCTTTATTTTGCCTTAAGTATGTGACATCATTGATGCCAGCGAGCAGCTTATTGACTATCTCCTCATATTGTCTTGTAGGATTCTGCATATCTTGTAAGTTTTCGCTGGTATCTGTGCTGCATTTGCTTAGCAGAGCATTTCCTTCAGTCATCTGAAACATTAAATTTATAGATATGGTTTTTTAAGACCTGTCTTTATCAGTCTGTTTAGGTTGGTAATTGTTAGTCTTTAAGGACAAATTCTTGACTGAAAAGCATGTGTTTGTTTCCGAGTCTTGCTTTTCCTAATCTAATAAACATATCATCGCCTGGTGCCCATAATACAAACTTTATTACTTTTTTTGGGGCTAGTTAGATTTGTACAAGGTTGTCTGCTAATATTTATGATATTCAAAGGCCAATCCACTATTGTGGAAACAGGAAATATCCTGTAGCATGTTGCCATGAGAATATCACTTTTATAACAGATATAAAATTTGCCTTTCGTTTCAAAAGGTATTCAGGGTGCCGCATATTAAACAACTACCTATAGTAGTTGCAAATAACAAGATATCCTTAAAGCCCCATTTACACTGTGCAAGAAATTGCATGCGACTTTCATTACATTGCAGCGATTGATCGCTCTCATCCTATCTCAGTAGCCAGCAACCCCGCAATGTAATTAAAATTGCAGACAAGTTCTTGCACTGTGTAAAAGGGGCTTTAAAAGTGATAAATTTAAATATAATCACCTCTTTAAACAGCTTAACATTCTGATTAAGTATTTCTAGTTTATGCTCCAAATTCATATCCTTTTTATTTTCTTCCTGCTGCAAATTCTGTCTTATATGTGCCAGACGCTTATTCAGTTGGTCTAGACTTGCGGTGTACTGGCCGATATCTATAGGTTCAGAATTAAATGTAGTTTCTTTTAAACTTGTTTGCTGTTCAATGGAAGGTAGATTCTTTTTCAGATTTTCAGCATATTTCTTCATGGTGGCAAGGATTTCATCGACTTCACCCTCAAATTTAACACCGCCGAAGTCTGGAGTAACGAGTTTTAAAGGTTCCGCGTCTAGAAACTTGGAAACGGCGTCTCTGTCTAAATTATGAGCTGTAGTGGTATTTTTGATATCGTTTATGGACGAGAATATATTTGCGATCTCGTTCAGAGTGTTTTGCGAGTCTAGCAGTTCTTGATCTAGGATTCTAGTCATATTTGCTATATCATCAGCGTTAATAGCTGAGCGAAGATGTGCTCTAAACTTGTTAGCACCAGAACTATCCATTGTGAGAGCTTGGTGAAGGCTTTATCGTTTATACAAGTTGTACAGGTTAAGTACTACAAAGCAGTCGACTTATTAAAATCTCTCATTTACGTTTCCAAAAATATGTAAAGAATTGTTATTCTGGGTTAAAACCTTAAATTCTTATTTATGCCCATCTGCAAGTCCAAGAGTTCCAAGCACTGACACAAAATTCATAATCATAACAAAAAAAACAGGAGACAACCCAAAAATGTATCTGTCTACAAACGTGGTCCAAAATGTCCAAATTGTAACAAAACAGTAAAATCTCATTTAATTCTTTTTTCTTAAAGCTTTATGAGATAAATAGCTTGTTTTTAGATATTTACGATTTAAAGAAATTATTTTTATTAAACTGATTTGGATTAAACTTACTAAAATATGTAGAAAAGGGGCTACAATAAATTTAATGCATAATTTGGACCCAAACTTCAGTCCATAGATTATGCGAAAATACAGTGTTTACATTAGCAAAAAATTATGCTTCAGCTTGAGTTTGCTTTTACTTTTTTGGTTCTCTCTTTTCTCATCTTTGGGAAATTATTTTAATATTTACCTATATGCGTATTTACCCTATGATTTTTACTATTGTACTTTAATATAATACACATATGAAGAAATTATTATATAGCTTGTAGCAGCATCATACATTTTTGCTTAGGGCAACAAATTCTAACAATTTTTCTTTCATTTCTCCGACGGTCGACGAGGCGTTCGTTCGATCGTTTGGTCACGTCATCTTTTTTATCTTGTAATGACTGATTTTTGCGTCCCACATGCTTAGGGGTAATCGAATTAAGAAGAAATCCAAGAATCCCCGCACCAGAAGAAAAGTTCGAGTGACCGCGGACGTAAATGTGAACTAGAAAGTGTGTGAACGGAGTCGTGAGGTGTCTCGTCCGTCCGGTTCGATCTGGATTATAGCAGTTTGAACCGCGAGTCGGGCTCCCTTTCCCCCGCTAATCATTAATTTTAAAGTTTGGTGGTGTATTTAAAGACTTATTTATTTATTATTGTCCGTTATTCGGATTGTTTTAGTGGTTTAATCTTTTTATAAGTCGCGTTTCAAAATGTCTGAAGAGTCGTCAGCCGATCGCAATGTCGAAATATGGAAGATCAAGAAGCTTATAAAGAGCTTGGAGATGGCCAGGGGGTGAGTTGAAGAATTTGTTAGGTATATTATATATTTTTAACGTATTTTACACGTGGTGTTAGTTTTTTTTGGCTGCATGGTGATGTGATGTGCCAACGAGTCTGCGTCACTGACGAGTTGACGACGCATGCGCGCAGCGCTTTACATGCGCGAAAGTAACCTCTACGGCACGCGAGCGTCGTAAATAATACCAGTAGTAATGCGCATTTTGCGTATACACTATGTCGATGCTACACTCGCAGATCGATTTTCGTCACCCGAGTGACGAGTCAAACAAACATCGAGTTGCTAATAGGGGGAATTTACTACAACAATTCTTGAGACTGCATTGTCTCGACTACACTTCATACTAGTGTTAATATTGTTGAGTCATGATTGGTATTCCATTGTTTGTATATATATATATATATATATATATATATACTAGCGGCCCGCCCCGGCTTCGCACGGGTGCAATGCTGATGCATGTATTATATATATAAACCTTCCCCTTGAGTCACTCTATCTATTAAAAAAACCGCATCAAAATCCGTTGCGTAGTTTTAAAGATTTAAGCATACATGGGGATATAGGGACAGAGAAAGCGACTTTCTTTTATACTATGTAGTGATATAATACATTTCTTATTAGGAAGTGTATATGCTTAAATCTAGTTAGGTCATTCAAACAATATATATATCTGTAATCAACTCATTGCACAATAGACAGTATTTCCATATAAACTCAAACATGTACACAGAGCATATGAAAATAGTTTTCATTTCTACTTCCAGCAAGATGGCAAAACATGATATTTCTGTGATAAGTTGCTAACCCTGCTGTGGTTGGTTGTGGGTGATACAACACAATTCAACAATAGAAAGAAACATTGAAAAGCAGTCACTCCTTGATATTATATGATTTGTAAAAATAGATACCTACAAATGTATGGCACTGTTAACTAGGCTCACACTACTGACAGTATACTGCCTGTTCCACCTACTTCTAAAGCCCGTCACAAGTGAGAATATATATTTATATCTTACAATATATTTTTATTTAGGGTTCACACACACAGCTATAAGATATGTTTTGGTATATTAATACATCTTATAGCAAGGCATCTTAAGGTATAACTCAGTATATTACAATATCTTTAGGTATTTGGTAAAACCTTGGGATGCCAACGATGGATATATCCATCACTGTAGTGTAATATGATATAAATTTCTGTAAGGTTCAACAAACAAGCGGTCTTATGGCTAAAGAGTGATTTCTTCCAGACAACCTTAATGTAGCTGAAATGAAATCTAAACATAATGATCCAAGTAGGTGGTGCAAAGTTTATACGTATGAAACCTGCAAATAATTATAGCTACTATATGTAATGTACAATAATACTTAATGAAGAATAATATACATACATAAATATATACATCAACATATACACATATATAGTCATAGTGTATATGAGTTTCCTTTGTTCTGCACTGGACAAGGAAACAAATATTCAAATGTAGCAGTCACCTATCAAAATTAGTAAGAAACTTGCATGTAATGCAAATGGTTAGTCTACCCTCATTAATATCTCTTGTTTTTAAATTTGTAAATTGTGTGATGACAAACACATTTTAGATGCTATGCAGAGCAGTTACTACAATACATCAATTTTGTTAGTTCATTTGTATTTCTATCTCTAATTATAAATAAATATTTTTTTTTGACAATCTTACACAAATCAACCTAGTCCCAAACTAAGCAAAGCTTGTACTATGGGTACCAAGTGACGATATACTTACTTATTTAGATAAAGAGATACTTAAATACATAGAAAACATCCAAGACTCAGGAACAAATATTCATGTTCATCACACAAATACATGCCCTGACCGGGATTCGAACCCGGGACCTCCAGCTTCGAAAGCAGGGTCACTACCAACTAGGCTAAAGCGATCGTTGACACAGATAGAGAGAAATACATGTACATGAATGAAATTGGTGATTTGCAGTGTTCACTCAAGATTTTTATACGTATCAGGTTTTGTCACTTGTCATGTGATGAAGCTTTTTTAATCATAAACAAAGAATAATGCATTGTACATCTGATTAGCCATTATTAAGTGGTTATTCTGAGCAACTGGCATTTCTAACATAATCTATGCTGGCTTCGTGTGACTCAATCTATGTATTCATTTGATGTATCAACATTATCATCTGATTTACCTCATAGATTTCATAACATAGGAGATAATAATTAATTACTTGTTTATGGGTGAATATAAGTGTTTCACAACACCTCCTTTAGCATAATTTATTATTATCTCTTTATTTATTTAAGGACTTAGGTTAGATTTTATAATAATTATATTTATAAAACATAAAATCATTATAAAAATCTAACCTAGTGTGCCGCCGGTAGAGAGGCGGAGCCTAAGCTACCGGTGGTTAGGGCGACAGAGACAGGAACCTCCTGGCTATCCACGCCGTGTCCAGGAGTACCGCCTTCTGTATCTGACCCTTGACCCAGCCATTTAGCGAGAGTTTCTTGAGGTGTTGGTTGAGACTCTTCTCTATAAGACCATTCGCAGAAACTTTTAAATGTTTATCAAGTCTATGTTTGGGTAAGGTTTTATGGTATTTCCCGGTTATTTGGTAAAAGGCCAGGCTTTTTCAAATAGCGGGAGATCAAGATGTACTGAAATTTCACCACAAATGATACCAAACAAATTATACTGAAGTGCACCATTAGGCGAACTTGTTTGACGAGTTGCTGTTCATATCTATATTATTTAAGGTCTTACTAGACTTACCAATCTGTCGGCCCAATTTATTGTGTACCTCTAAGTGCTTGCCAACATCATCAAAAATCGAAATTAGTCTTGTTACTCTCAATCTAAGATGCTCCGAATTTGTAAAATTAAGCGTCGTCTCGTCTCCCGGCGAAAAAAATTAACAATAGCATTCTTTTGTAATACGCGGGTTAATCTGTCACTTTACTTACTTCGCCTAATTGTGGACTGACTTTAGGTGTTCGTAACACCACTATAAATTCCAATAACGTAAGAAAGAGTAATACAGATTGACCACCACTGGCAATAATACACTCACGAGCAAAAATAACGGGTGCACTTTTTATGGAAATTCAATACAAAGTGTACCCGTTATTTTTTCTTGTGAGTGTATTATTGCCAGTGGTGGTCAATCTGATTAACCGACTATGGTCAGTGTGATTATAGTCTCCAAAGGTGATCAGCATCTATGTAATCTATTTATGTCTTATTAAAAAAAAACCTAACAACCTAAAACTGCTGATTTGCACAGCTAAAATACCAATTGCACATCAAAACAGATTTTTATTTATTTATTCAGAACACATACAGTCACATAGATAATTTATATATGTAGTATGTAGTACTAAAAAAAACAAACAGTCAAATTGAACCTCCTTTTTAAGTAAAAAAAACATAAGTCCAGGTCTAATTGGTTAATTTTTTTTAATACAAGTTGTTAACTAAATAAGGTTTTGTGCAATTAGTATTACAGCCGTGCAAATCAGCAGTTTTTTTGATGCACAGTCAGTATTTTTATTAAGCTTTTAAATATTTACTTTTATTCCAGCAATGGCACATCTATGATCTCCCTCATCATCCCGCCCAAGGATCAGATCTCGCGCGTGTCCAAGATGTTGGCCGACGAGTTTGGCACCGCGTCGAACATCAAGTCTCGTGTCAATCGTCTGTCTGTGCTCGGCGCTATCACCTCGGTACAGCACAGGCTCAAGCTCTACACTAAAGGTACGTTTACATTATTGTCATTACTTCGACACAATAGTGACCACGGAACTTGGAACAATGAGTGACATGACATAACGCTCGTGAAGGTCGTGGCGTAGCTGCCGTCCATTTTCACTGCTTCAAAGTTGGCACAATGCTTAACCTTACATATATATTTTTTCCTGGATCCGCGTTCTAACATAGAAGGGTACACGTTATGTATGAATTTTTGTGAATGACGTTGTTAATTCAATGAAATTTTGATGTATTTGTCATCGTATCTTTTAATATTTGGTAACGTATAATGGTTAAAACGCTCCTTGGCCTTACCCAGGAAAGGATATAGGTGTCCCACTTGCTTGGTAGACATGCCTGTCATGTATCTGTCTACTCATCTCAATCTTGACTTTTTGTTCTAGTGTTAAGAGGCCTTATAAGTTTTAAAATGTTTTGATTTCAAATTATGACAAAAATGTTGATGATACCAATAAGGTCATTAAAGGTTACGATAATTTTATTAAAGTTTTAGATAGTCACATAGCAATTTCTTGATATTATTGTGTGTAGTAGAATTTAAGCAGAAAAAACAATTTTTTAATTGAAAATGGTCGATTTGGAGTGATGTTTGAAACGAAATTTCTTAATGAAAAATCCAAGAGATACATTTAAAGTTTATGACTTGAGGTCGCAATAGTCCTGTTCTAGATACAGGGGGGGGGGGCAACAGGGGCAATTGCCCCCCCTGAAGCCTGTGTCAGGGGAGGGCAATTGCCTATGTCCTGACATAGGAAATATGTTCTGACAATAAAAACAGTTATCAAAAGTCAGTTTTATTTTCGGGAAGTTCGAAAGTGCCCCCCCCTGAACAAAATCCTGGATCCGCGCCTGGTCAATTCAACAGAAAATGGCCTAAATAGGTGAGCGTTTTTTTACCGAATAGGACTCTTAATCAATTTTATTATCCAACAGTGCCTCCAAACGGCTTAGTGATCTACTGCGGCACCATCGTAACCGAGGAGGGCAAGGAGAAGAAAGTGAACATCGACTTCGAGCCGTTCAAGCCGATCAACACGTCGCTGTACTTGTGCGACAACAAGTTCCACACGGAGGCCCTGACCGCGCTGCTCGCGGACGACAACAAGTTCGGGTTCATCGTCATGGACGGGAACGGGGCGCTATTCGGTACGCTGCAGGGGAACACCAGGGAGGTGAGTGCTATGCAGTGGCGGCACGTTAAAAATATTCTTAGGGAAGCCGGAAATAATTTGCGTTTCCCATTCTTCCTGAGCCACAGTAATAGAACTGGACTGGCTGAAAATTAGGCAAGCCGGTGGGAATCGAATTGTATGGACGCTCCGCCACTGGTGCTAGGTTAGGTAACAATAGAGAAGTCGTGTTCGATGTGATGAGATCGAACGCGGAAGTCTAGGACAGGTTGCCAGGTTTTAAAATAACCAGCCCAGGGATCGGATATCGGTATTTTCTTCATAGAAAAATACCGGTATTATTACGGTCACCGGTTCATTATTTAGTTTTTAATGGGACAATCTAATAATACGACGTTGTTACCTAAATACATGATTCAGCCCCCTACGTAAAGAGCAAAAAATAATTCAAAATATTGGGCTAATTCTGGGTTTTTTAAAAATACCGGTATCGGTCCCTGAACCAGCCAGACATGACGTTAAAAAAAGCCGGATATTTAGACCAAACAGCGGGACCATACCATTATTACCACATATGTTTATGCAACGCTCTTACTCTGCGCAGTCTGAATGTTTACAATTTTTAGATAAATGGCTAATTTGCAAAACCTAGACAGGCCGGACACTTAAAAATATGGCCAGACAGGATCGTAAAACACCCCTGGCAACCCTAGGACGAACCGAGCAGTTTGCGTGTGGACCCCTCTTGAAACTGAATGCACGAAACATTCTAAGCTATACCCTCAATCTTGACCGGGTAAACAGCCTGTACCATATTCTAAGTATTCTGGAAAGACAATTGAATTCTATACTAACATATATTGTATTATTGGAGCGCTCGTGGCCCAGCGGCACCCGCGTACCAAGTGCGGTATGCGAGGTTAAGCAACGTCGGCCCAGGTCAGTTATTGGATGGGTGACCGCTTTGAGTGGTTATTAACTGAGCGTTCCCGTGCTTTGGAAGGCACGTTAAGCCGTTGATCCCGGCTGCTGTCTATGATAGCAGTCGTTAAGCCAAGTTAGAGGCCTTCGGGCGGCTTGAGAACTTCTAACAGTTAAGTTGCCCACTCACTTGACAAGCCTAATTCCTATAAGGTCTGGTTTCCCCTCGGGTTGAAGGTCAGATGGCAGTCGCTTCCGCAAAAAACTAGTGCCTACGCCAAGTCTTGGGATTAGGTAGCGGACCCCGGGCATCCTTCAGGATGCAACTGTACCGGGATAACGCTAGGAGGATGATGACTAACATATATTGTGACGACCGGTTTAGCCTAGTGGGTAGTGCCACCTGCCTGTGAAGCTGACGGTCCTGGATTCGAATCCCGGTCAGGGCAAATATTTGTGTGATGAGCATGAATATTTGTTCCTGAGTCTTGGATGTTTTCTATGTATTTAAGTATTTATATCTATTAAATATATCGTCGTCTAGTACCCATAACACAAGCCTTCTTGAGCTTACTCTGGGGCTAGTTCGATTTGTGTAAGATTGTCCTCTAATATCTATTATTATTATTTATTATTATTATTGTATTGCTTCTCAGGTCCTTCACAAATTCACCGTGGACTTGCCGAAGAAGCACGGTCGCGGCGGTCAGTCCGCGCTGCGTTTCGCGCGCCTCCGCATGGAGAAGCGGCACAACTACGTGCGCAAGGTCGCCGAGGTGGCCACGCAGCTGTTCATCAGCGCCGACAGGCCGAACGTGGCCGGGCTCATCCTGGCCGGCTCCGCCGACTTCAAGACCGAGCTGAGCCAGTCGGACATGTTTGATCCTGTGAGTCTTATTTAAACCAGGGATCGGATACCGGCATTTTCTCCATAGAGAAATACCGGTATTATAATTCATAATTCATAATTTTATTGCGTTATTAATCATGTGTTACATAAGGTCTTACAAAGAGCATTTTACAGCTAGTGTTCACATGAACCCAGTTAGGGTATATAGCAATGTACTTAACTAAAAACTAAATGCTAAAGCAATTACGTATACTATTTTTACATTTGAATTTAAACTAATTATTATATAGCATGCAACATGACACGTCTTAGTAGTAAAAGAATATTAAGATATTTAACAATTATTAATAACATTTCTCATTATAACTTGGTTACAAAGTAATTGGAATAATTTAACTTATATAATAATAATTAATAATTTCATTAATATGTTAAAATTAAAAATTAAAATATGATAAGGTTGTATCGTTTAAAAATTCATCAATAGAGTAATAGCACTTTTTAATTAACAGATCTTTAAGTTTTCTTATTACATTCACCTTATTAAGTTTTATTATTACAGTCACCGGTTCATTATTTCGTTTTTAATGGAACAATTTAATAATACGACGTTGTTACCCAAATACATGATTCGGCTCTACGTAAAGAGCAAAAAATAATCCAAAATATTGGGCTAATTCAGGGTTTTTTTAAAATACCGGTATCGGTCCCTGATTTAAACTCTGTAACTACGCATGGAGTTGGCAATTATTACGTTCCTTATTGAAATAACAGCCCCTCGCGCTCGGGGATGCTCGCGACCTTTGCTGCTGATATTAAATATCCAATCTAATTTTTCACTAATCTAACACAAGTCAGATTGAAAGAAAGAAAGAAAGAAAAAACGTTTTTTTGGTGTACATACAGATAAAAAGAAGAATACAAATTAGAAGTGGGTATACACCAAAAAGGTTGTCGCTCAGCATGTGCCACGACTGATGTGTCGTGACGCTGCTTTTCAGGACAACCAAAAAATATATATACTAGTCTTAACCTAATTAATATATAATGGGTGACGACACGACCGCTCTTAATAACACAGCTCAAATAACGTTTATATTGTATGGCAACACTAAAACAAACAAGTTCCATTTGAGTTGTTGTAACAGCCAAATCCTAATGAAAAGAAAAAAAATGTGAGACTTGTCATTGAAAAAAGATGTGAGATTGCATATTCAAATGTCAGCGGCAGAAGGTTCAAATTCCCTTAACTCTAGTAAGACGCGCGCCGACTACGGCCGTTTACTTACGTTAGGGAAAATGCGGTGTTTACTGACAATAGGCTAGATGAAAAGAAATGTTTTCATGCCATTTGAACCAGGTTTTATAGACGATTAAAAGTTTGTGTGGGACCAACTACAATTAGAACAACATAAAAGACGGAAATGAGAGGCAAAGTACAGTAGTAACTAACCAGCACTGAAAACGCTCCATACTGTTTGACACGCAGGCGTGATGTTACGCCTGCGTGGCGTCGTATTACCGTTTAATGGAAAAAAGGGAAATTTGCCGTTTTTGTCGTGAAACATTGCGTTTATGTACATAGTTGGCATATAAATAACTTCTTTTTTATTGAAACACTAGCGACCCGCCCCGACTTCGCACGGGTGCACTATTTTATAGATGTTATTATACATATAAACCTTCCTCTTCAATCACTCTATCTATTAAAAAAAAACCGCATCAAAATCCGTTGCTTAGTTTTAAAGATTTAAGCATACATAGGGATATAGGGACAGAGAAAGCGACTTTGTTTTATACTATGTAGTGATGTAGTGATGAGAATTCTCTTGTTAACTTTCAATTTACAATACAATACAAATACTCTTTATTGCACACCTCAATCACCTTTGATTCACCTTTCATTGTGTTTTTGTACTGTACTGTATCCTTATACAGTACAGTACAAAAACACAATGAGTAGAGGCAAACAACAGGCGGTCTTATCGCTAAAGAGCGATAAGCTCGTTTACATTTGGCCAATAAACAAAAAAACAACGTTTTTGCAAATCTTTATAGTTTCATATCCATACATTTTTATGATTTTAATTAATTTGTCTAATTTACTATTCATTATGATAATTTGATGGTTGTTCTATCCATTTATTTATTTATTTGGAGAGACAAACAGAGATAGATGTACAAATTGAAGTAACTTATTTTAGGTTAATGTTATACATGCATCCAGCTCCTCAACAGCTCTCACCAAGACATAAAATTTATATTATTTATGCACTACCCTATAGAAGATATTACATCCGAAAAAGTTGCAGAGAAATGTTACAAAACTATTTAGCCACACTATGTTATAAATTGTAACACGAGTCATCATCGCTATTGTATTTTCCACAGCGGCTTCAAGCCAAGATCATCAAGCTCGTGGACGTGTCGTACGGCGGCGAGAACGGGTTCAACCAGGCGATCGAGCTCGCGGCGGAGTCGCTGCAGAACGTCAAGTTCATACAGGAGAAGAAGCTCATCGGGCGCTACTTTGACGAGATCTCGCAGGTCGGTCGCTACTCACTCTTACCACGCCTGTTCCGCTTGCCGCTTCCGCTAGACTCGGCTCTGGCACCTCCGTGGTATACAAATACAAATACAAACATTTATTCTGCAAATAGGCCACAAGGGCACTTTTACATGTCAAAATATTAATTTACAATTTAAGAAAGCCTGACTATAATAAGTAATACATTTTTCATGTCAAAATATTAATTTACAGTTCAAGAAAGAATAATAATTTCGGAGTTTAGAATTATAACAAAATTAAAGTCATACAGTGAAGATAAACTTGCAAAGTTATCTATTACAAATAATACAACATCAGTAAAGTTAGAGATGTATAAGGTCTCAAGATTAAACAAGGAGTATAATGAAATTAATATAATAACCCAGAGATGTACATGGTCTCTGAGCGTCAAAATTAAAATTAATTTAATATTGTTAGAGATGTATATGGTCTCTAAGTCACTGATAATAAAAACGAATCCACAACAGGATGATGTCTCTCATCAATCCCCTATAAAGAGACACTAGTATTAACGTAGTCACTATGTCCTAGCAAGCATGAACAGACCGGACTCCACAAACAGCACCCGATCACGAGTATGACGCGTATCTCAGCCATCGCCTCCCTCGACCATCTGTTAGGGAAGGTGGCCACCCGATCAACGACGCCACCGTAGGCAATACTATCGCGCTATCCGGATACTATCGGGCTAGGAACGAAATAGCATGTGCTTAGCGGGGCAGTGCCTGCGAGCGGGGATGCCATGATTAACTGTCAAACATAAACCGTCGTAACCCGGCGAAAAAAATAAACAATAGCATTCTTTTGTAATCTGCCCTGGGATCCCAGGTACCGGTAGACGACGGGTTTAGAAAACCTATACGTAAGTATTTTTTCACTTCTCATGCTCGAAAAGTGTGTCATATTAAGCTTATCAAGCGGGGCTAAAGTAGTACATTTAGTCCCTAGGCAAATTATGAATACATATTTATGATCTACAAAACATTCTAATTTGACCATTTATTATTTATTTATTTGCATCAGGCAACAAGGGACCATATTTACATGTACCATATTTGTATACCTAGTTTAATACATTGACACGTCGTGTCTAATCGTATTCCGAGTTTGCCCGATGTAACTAAAATTTTGAATGCCCCCTACATTTCATAATCGTTTATTGAACCTATTTTAGTTAAATTGCTAAAATTCGTTTGTTCGTTCTGTCACTTTGACATTTATGTTTGTGAGAAAGGGACAAAACACATTGAAGTTAGCAGAGCTTTGTTAAGTTTTATGAATAAGGGGGTTAATCTGTATGTTTGCAGGACACCGGCAAGTACTGTTTCGGCGTGGACGACACGCTGCGCGCGCTCGAGCTCGGCGCCGTCGAGACGCTCATTTGTTGGGAGAACCTCGACATTCAGAGGTGAGCAACTTGCCGGCTCTCAAACTATTGGCTAAAGCCTCAATTTGTTTAAATATAATATAAAAATAAATATTAGAGGACAATCTTACACAAATCGAACTAGCCCCACAGTAAGCTCAAGAAGGCTTGTGTTATGGGTACTAGACGACGATATATTTAATAGATATAAATACTTAAATACATAGAAAACATCCAAGACTCAGAAACAAATATTCATGCTCATCATACAAATATTTGCCCTGACCGGGATTCGAATCCAGGACCGTCAGCTTCACAGGCAGGTGCACTACCCACTCAGCTAAACCGGTCGTCGGTCGGTCCGGTTTATCTTAAATAATTACTCAAGGCGTACCTAATTTTGCTCTTGTAATATACATTTTATTTTATTCCATTCTTAATTTTTAACCCCAATCTCGTAACGAAAGAGAGAGGTGTTATAAGTTGTGTCTTGTCTGTGGCGTCGTAGCTCCCTAAAGGATGAACCGATTTGAGTGCGGTTTTTTAATAGAAAGTCTTGATGGCTGAGATGGTTCTTGCTATGTTTTGTGTCAGAGTTTTTTTTAATTTTATTTGTATTGTTTATTTATTGTTAACAATTATCTGCACTAACAGCTAGACCTTACATGCTAATTGGTGTTCTATTTTAATAACATGCGTTGTATATAATTATTAATACATAGATCTGATAGAAATTAAATATTATTAGTCAAGGCCGTACAAGTATTGGACAAAAGATTACATAAAACTTAAAGCATAGCAATAATTTATTTACGTAATATGGTATCACGCTTTCGACTAGTCTGTAAGTGACACGTCTATTTTGTTAATAAATAGAGCTGTTATCGGAGATCTTTTAGGTCACGGTAAATATGAGACGGATCGTACGACCCCGTGGAATAACATGACGTCATAGATATGTATTCCATATTAAATTCTGAGTGCACTTGACATGTATATAACATGTCAAGTGCACTTAAAAAAATATCTTATGGACTAATTAGGCCATATCATTTATTTGCATTGATCATACATCGTCGAACATAATATACATGTCAAAAATAATAACCATGAGCTATATAAATGAACATTGAAATTAATAAAGTTTAAATATAATAACCATGAGCTATATAAATGAACATTGAAATTAATGAAGTTTAAATATAATAACCATGAGCTATATAAATGAACATTGAAATTAATGAAGTTTAAATATAATAACCATGAGCTATATAAATGAACATTGAAATTAATAAAGTTTAAATATAATAACCATGAGCTATATAAATGAATATTGAAATTAATAAAGTTTAAATTTTAACACATTGTTAATTAAGGTGTAGTAAAATGTTCCAATACGGTGAGGCAGTGAAAGGTGTATGTCTATCCCTGTAAAAATTCCGTAACCGAGTAAAATGCCTTTTGGACCAAGAAACACTTGAGCTTATATGCGAAACCAAGATCTGAGGTAGCATCTTTTATTTCCGTTCCATTCCGTTCCATAGGACGTTCCACACCGTCACCTACTCAACTAAATCTCGCCGGAACATCAGCGCGGGTTCTCTGAGTCGGCATCATGCTGAGGCGAAACCTTTTCATGATATATGGGTCATTCTACTCTTTCGTGACCAGTTTTCTATTACAAAAAAAATCTGTGATATGTATTGAATTAGTGTACAAAAATAGGAATTCGAAATAGTACCTGAATCTAATAAAAGGAATTTATAGGTAAAAATACTTAAATTTTAACATATTGCTGTGAAAGGTGGGTAACACCGTGGTAAAAACCATTTTTTCATACAAATGGTGAGACATCCAAGGAGTCATCTCAGTGGGAGTTACTCGATTTATAGATATTAGCTGTGGTTCGGTAATTACCAAAACTATCGGAAGTGATACTGCAATTAAACCTCTTCCTAAATAATAATTCAAAAATATGTAGTGAGGGCCAAGTATTCCAAAATCTGTATTAAAAACATGAAAAAGTAGAATGTTGTTTTTTTTTTTTGACGTATACCTTATTGTTTTTTTCTTGTCGCGAATAAATACTCTCTTTAATTTTTTCAACAAATAAATCCGCGTTGTATATTAATAGCTGCATGTCCGCGTTTCCAGATACGTCCTCAAATCGCACGCGACCAACCAGGAGACCATTCTGCACCTGACGCCCGAACAGGAGAAGGACAAGTCACACTTCACCGACAAAGAGGTGAGCATTCCGACTGTCAACACTACAGAGATCCATATGATGGCAATGGGGGCTATCGCGTATGAATTAGCCGCTAGAGGCGCTAGTGTAGCGTGGGGTCCCCGAAATGTCAAATGTCACTCTTTATGGTTGCGGTACGTGGATTAATATCTAATTGGAAAAATATGGTGCCTGTTTTTCAATACCTGAGCTTCATTATGGCAAATATGAGTTACGGGTCAGTGACTGTCAGTACTTTAAGACAGTTTTGTCTTTCGGAAACTTATTTCCTCCTTTATTTCCTAACAAAACAGGACTGCGCTACAATGCGGGATGTTGGATATTTTTACAGCACGGTTTTAAGATATTAAATATGATTTAAACGTAAACTTCGTTCTCATGCCCATAATAACCAATAAAAAAAATTGACAGCTGGACCTTACTCGACAGTGGCGCCAACTGGTGAGCACAAAAACGATAGCCCTCATTACCAACTGGTGTGGCAAACGTTTATTTGACTTTCAGTCATCTTTATTATTATTGTTAGTAAACGAGACTTAGTCCGTATTCATAATCGTTCATAAAACCTATGTTAGGTAAATTGCCGCTAGGCTTTAGTTAGGACAAAACACATTTTAGTTAGCAGAGGTTTGACAAGTTTTATGAATACGTGGGTAAGACAGTACGGTTGCCAGTTATTGTTGCACTTTTAGCGCCACCCAGGGGTCACGTGTAGGGTAGCGGTGGGTCACCGGTGGGTACTCCCTATGGACGTGGTGCAACTTCGACCCCACTTGTCAAGTGAGTGGGCAACTTGATTGTGAGAAGTTCTCAAGCCGCCCGGAGGCCTCTAACTCGGCTTAACGATGGCTATCATAGACAGCAGCCGGGATCAACGGCTTAACCTACCTTCCGAAGCACGGGAGCGGTCAGATGACCACTCAAAGTGGTAACCCATCCAAGAAGTTACCTGGCTCGACGTTGCTTAATTAACCTCGCAACCTCGCATACCGCACGCGATACGCGGGCGCCGCTGGGCCATGAGCGCTCCGAATTACATGGTCAATTACTTTTCCTTGTTGTTTTTCTGTTTCGTCAGCGAGGAGACAACAATAACCGACTTTCTTAGAAAAATGTTTATAATATGGAGTTATGGACTTCAAGCATACCCAAGAGGTGACCCAGGTCCAAATGGAGTAATGCTCACTCAAACTCATGTTTGGTAGATTTAAACCTTATATAATCACAGTTTTAAAGAATTACTCGGGAGACGTAACCATGGTAATGAGCAACAAAGAATAGTTGATCCACCCTGTATGTATGTGTACGCGATTAAGTCCCGTTTGCCAATAATAATGTGTGAAATCGTGTAAGTTCAAATCAATACGACTTTCCTATTGTCCAAATTTGATTAAAGCTAGCAGACAGGGTAAACAACTACAAAATAAGAAAAACAACGAAGGTTGTAGATGTTAAAACCAAAATGAGAACACTAAAATGGCAATGGGCAGGCCACATATGCCGCATGGAGAACAGGTGGACGAAGCGTTTGGTGGAATGGTACCCGTACGAAGGGAACAGAGGTAGAGGACACCCGAGGAAGAGATGGAGGGATGTCTTCACTGAAATAACGGGTGTCGATTGGATGCGTAAGGATCGTGACAGAGCACTGTGGAAGAGCTTGGGGGAGGACTACTATTACCTGATTAAAGTGAAAAACTGATTAAGTATAATATTAGGTAACTTAACTGAATCATTCATCATTCATTCATCGGCCTATGCATCTTGACAGATGATTTAAACAGCGTCTGTGTGTGAGAAACAACGCTTCTCGTGACTGTATAGTCCAATCCGGGATCGACATTTACGTCCACATTAATGACAAGTGTACTGAGGATCCGTATCCTCTTGGCGGTTACGCCTTTTAGCGCCTTTTAACTTAACTGAATGTAATGGTAGAAATAAAGGCTATTTTTATTTATTTATTGTCCAAATTTGATGAGTGCCGTGTAATTCCAGAGCGGAGTGGAGCTGGAGCTGGTGGAGTGCCAGCCGCTGCTGGAGTGGCTCGCCAACAACTACAAGTCGTTCGGCGCCACGCTCGAGATCATCACCGACAAGAGCCAGGAGGGCAGCCAGTTCGTGCGCGGCTTCGGAGGGATCGGCGGTCAGTATATTCATATATTACTAATAGTAGTAAATGGGATTATAGTATGGGGTTCTTTAAAAAAGGAATGTCATAAATTTTTAAACGGCAGCGCGCGTGTCACGCCCCAGGAGTTGCACGCTTCCATAGGCTACGGTGACTGCTTACCATCATAAGCCCGTAAGCTTGTTTATCACTACCGTAGTATGCAAATAAAGAAATCGCACTTGGTTGACATAGCTGCCTTGGACTGCTTGTTCATGTTGGAATTCACCGAATCGCCCGCTCTATGGTGGCAGTATGGCAACACTAGTTACGCGGTGAGAACACGCCGCGACGCCGAAGCTAAGGCTAACTCCCTTAGTAAACTAATAAAATTGTGCAAGTTTATCACAAGACTGCTAATGGTTATAAAATATGTCTAGCTGTCCATAATGACCAGAGATCGGACAAATTTACGTCATTGCTCGCAATAATGTGGACATGACTCGAAAATTAATCAAAATTTGGAAAAATTCTGATTATTTTCTTTAATAAATATATACTTTAACAAACTTTTGTATTTATTGACTAGGAATCAAATTATGTGTCAAGTAAGAAATTAATTAATTAATTAACATTTTGATTAATTTTGGAGCCATGTCCACATTATTGCGAGCAATGACGCAAATTTGTCCGATCTCTGATAATGACCGATGTTCCACTCTAAGGCATCTTCTATTTACACGCTTGGCGTTACGCGATACGCACTCATATCAAATATACTTTGTGTAATTATAAGAGCATTCCTATACCGAAGAGTTACAAAAATATGTACATACAAAGTAATAAGTGAACACGACTTTATTGTCATGGCGTAAGAGAGATATTTTTGAATGGTTACTTATATACATATTTATGAATTCGACTTTACAATTGAGCGCGTTTGTATGAAGCCAACCGTACCGCGTTCGCTACGCGTGTTCATTGAAGTCCTGTGTATTGTGCTGCTTTAAATACCTATGCTTACATGTCTAACCCAATGCTGATATTAATGTATGTGTTTTTCTCTCTTTTCCTGCTGCTTGGATAACATCGATGGATTTCTAAATACTCTTCAATAATAAAAATAAACTTATAATATTTACCGACAAAACTATGACAAAATATGTGCCCAAAATTAATTTAAAAAATTTCTAAAATAACCAAACGATATATATAAAATCGTTTAATATAAAATCCTCATATTACCAAACAATAAAATGTCGATGAATTAATCTAAAAATTACAAAAAAAACTTCCTTTAACAAAAAATCACTTACAAAAGCACTTCATTTTTCACAAAAAATTTTTTTCGTTTTGGTAACAACAGGCATACTCCGATACAAAGTTGATTTTCAATCTCTTCAGTTGGACGAGCCTCTTGACGACGTGGACCTCGACGACTATTAGACAGCCCACGCTAACCTTGAGCACGCGTAGCTTGTCGTTTAAAAGAACACTTACCCTTCAAACATTCGCTGGCCGCTATCCTGCTACGCCCCCTTTTTTAATATCTTTGTGTCCATAATATGGATCAAAATCCGATCTGAAATGTGTTTTTATTTTTTAAGCTCTATCATTCTACCAGTGCTGGTTTTCTCTGATCAAAGTAACTCATGCTTTCAAGTAATTCCAAACTGTCTTACAGCAAAATAATAGGCAAGTGACTTGAGCCTTACACACGGTACCATCGCCAACATAGTTAACTGACCATTTGTGCACTTTATGCACGTTGTAATAAAGGTCATGAATGATCAGTTAACTGTGTTGACGTTTTTATGTATGTGATGTGTCAAAACAGCATACTACGTTTAAGAAAGTGTTTTAAACATGAAGTAACAATAAAGGCTGGAGCCGGCAATACATACATACAAAGATGTGTGAAAGAGATGTAAGTTATTGGCTATATAACATACGTGGGAACGAGATACATTGTGTCATCTCCTGTCTCTCATCACGTATAAGGCTTCTATTATTTGTCACCGAAACGTCATCGATGGAATAGGCATAATTTAAATTTGGCGTCAATGTACATATACAGCACGATTATGAGATGTCAGAGTCGTGTTTATGTATGTAGTAGTCTTACGATACATCTCAATTTAGTCAGCTTATCATAACTCCGTGCCTTTTGGGCATTCGCTAATCCTCCTGTAGGATCCGCTCTACGGTTTTAAACGAGAACTAACGTGCTCAACGTGTTCGTAGGCTGAACGGTTTTGTTTTGGCGTTATTTACACTGACTTTATACAAAACTAACTGAAAATGGATCGTATCATCTAGACGCACTGGCAGGTATCGAAAGCGGGCTAATTTTATAAGTAATATTAATAATGAGACATTTGTTCAACAATAACACACACACAATTTTACAAGTTTATATTGGCAATAAATAATCAAAGGTGCATGCCAAGTCACCAACTCGCACTGGGTCAGCGTGGGGCCTGCCAGTTCCCTCTCGTTTTCTAATATATCGTCAGTGTAGATCGCGCGGCGTGTGGGATACGAAATATCGCCTTTATAGAAACACTAACGAAATATGCTTGCAATAATTGAACTTTTGTTATGTTATGACCCCTACACAGATGCACTGTTCTGTTGTGAAATAAACCTTATTGGTAAATGAACAGCACTTGATATGTTGTTTTGTTTTAGAGACTAAAGAGTTTCACTGATTAATCATTTATAAAATTAATTAATTAAATAAAAAATTGTGGACAATCTTACACAAATCGACGTAGTCCCAAACTAAGCAAAGCTTGTACTATGGGTACTAGGTGACGATAAAAATACTTATTTAGATAAATATATACTTAAATACACAGAAAACATCCAAGATTCACGAACATAATATTCGAGCTCATCACACAAATAAATACCCTAAACGGGATTTGAACCCGGGACCTCCAGCTTAGTAGGCAGGGTCACTACCAGCTAGGCTAAAGTGGTCGTCAATTTAACCTTTTCTTAGAAGATACTCTGGAACATTGCATTTGCTGTTGTGGTCACTCCCGATTTTAACTTACCTACATATTTAAAAAAGATAATCAGAAAGGGAAATTAAGCGTAGTACCGATCATCGAAACTGAAGTTTGGGAGTCGATTTACCATACTCCGTAGTTGCCGTATCTTTGTATGTTGCAATAATTCGGCGTAGCGATTTGACGTGTGCAATATCGTATAAAATCTAGTCAAGACACACTCTCTGACAAGGTTATATCACAGTTGATCGCGTCCAAATGATTCCAAACCCGCGGCCCATATACGTACAGTAAATGAAACGAAAACACGTACCTTTAGCTCTTATTGACATTAGAACAAAAGCGAAGAAGGTATGTGTTACGATTTCCTTGACTAAACTCGCCCCTGTTTCATACTGTCTCGTTATTATACATTATTTCCCCGTCCCGTCTTGCCTGCACTTTAGATGTCATAGCCAACGGGAGGGTAACTGAAAGCAGTAGATAAGACCCATAATATGTTGGATCATGTTAGAACAACGCCTAGTCTGTCCCGCCCTCAGCGAAGACAAAATACTACTACACTACACATGTACCAAAGTTTCACGTAGTAAAGCCAGCGTGTGACACCTAAAACTCGACTCGTGTCTTCTCTTTGTTTCGTAACGTGCCCTTTCTTATACTCATTGGATGAACTAACAGTTTGACAGCCAGAAAACGTTCAATCGTATATAACTTGCTCTATCGTAAAACAATGCCGACAGAGATTAGTATCCTCTAGCCGGCGAAACAGTCCAAAAAGCTAGGTGTGCTCAATAGTTCGAAGCGGTACTTCATCCCTGGAACAGAGACTTCTATTATATAAGTCAGAAGTCCGACCCACATAGAGTATTGCTATCACCTCTGGGCGGGAGCACCTGGACTCCAGCTTGGGCCTTTTGGCTCGATTCAGAGACGTGCTGTGCGGATTGCACACGATCAAACTCACAAGCGATATTGAACCGTTAAGTTTAAGCAGAAACTTTGCCTCCTTGTGCGTGTTCTATCGCTTGTATAATGGGTTGTGCTCCGAAGAACTGTTCGATATTGATGTCCTCGGCCGCGTTCTACCATCGCAGGCATCGCACCGCTCGCCGTCGGCAGGCCATTCATCCTCACACCTTAGAACCGAAATGGAATGGAAAATTCCGACCCAGGTCGGGCCTAGCTGAGTTTCTTGCTGGACTCTTCTCAGCTAGGCTAGGTTTAGTGAACTAGCGACAAAATTCCCAGTAGCTCGATTCCACTCACACCTCAGATTCGGTTGAAACCGCTCAACCAATCTCACTGGAGCGCGTGGTCGTGCCGGAGTTTTTCCCCTGGATTTTCCCCAGGCTACTCCAACCGCACACTCCTATCGCTTTATTGGGCCCGGACTATAAAGCCACAGTCAGGCTCAAAAAAAATGGTCGCGTACGGTACGGTTTCAGAGGAATTTCCTCCCTCGCATGCAGCAGGGAGCTAGCTGCTGAGGTTTTCCAGAAGAACTACAATATGGGGTTCTTCAAGAAAGGAGTATTAAAATTTTTAAAGGGTCGGCAATGCCCATGTGACACCCCTGGAGTTGCAAGCGTCCAAGGCCCACAACCCAAACAACTCACCAACCAGGGTTTATGTCATGTTTCATTAGATTTTATAACAAAACGACCTACTCTATTTCCTACTGCAGTAAATTAAAAGTTCATTGCCATTATTTCTTGTAACATACATGGGCGACTAGAGGTTTGACGTCGAGTTTGGTTAGTCCGAGATGGATATAGAGTAGTTGGAAACCCTTCCCGCTGGCTTGACACATATATGACCTTTATTTGAAACCATGCATGCCTTCAGCATTATATAGCAATAGCCCCATACCATGATATAATAATATACTGCGCCTGGTATGGCAATCCGGTAAATAGCTTAGTAGTGTGGGTGACACGACCTACGGCATCAGCCTATGGATGGTATGCGGACGTAAGTGTGAGTGTGTCAATATAAGATTTCAAGCTTACATGGTCATTTACATTAGAATTACGATTTGAAACGGGATATTTACCATGTATATTTGTATATTTGAGTTCCCGATATTTCGGCACTGTTGCAAGCGCCATTATCAAGGATTAACTGACGTGCTACGAGTTTTAGTTGTGGTCTACCCACACACCATAGCGATCTACCCTCTTCCTGGTTCGCTTTTTTCGCACAGTGTCACCGTCACTACCACCGTCCGCCTTGTCACTTGAAACTCGATTACGGTCACGACACACCACACTCACAGTATCAATACGCGAGTTCTTTCCGGAAACAGTCTCTTTTTGGTTTGAGAACTTCCGGACCACTGGACGCCAGACACTTGACAGTTGAAACCCATCTTCCCGGTTGAAATTCTTACGCCTTTGGATTTCAATGGCTTGCTTAACCAACCTAGGTATGTAATGGCGTTCTGTCGAGAGGATCGGCTTGCAACAGTGCCGAAATATCGGGAACTCAAATATACAAATATACTTGGTAAATATCCCGTTTCAAATCGTAATTCTAATGTGAGTGTGTCGTGGACAGTGACGTATGTGGTGTCACGACCCGGATTGTCAGACCTTGTTCTCTTAGACCACGCCTCATAATAAGTAACGAAACACCAAATGCCTGCCCAATCTTTACTCTTGTTTATTATTTTGTGAATTTTTTGGTTTGTGAAGTAAACCAGTGGGACCATTCGGAGTAAAACTCGGACCTTAGGAGTTCCATTTTTGGATATGTAGCTTCTAACCGCCGTGACAAGACATTGTAGCCGAGCGGCAAAAGACACCCGACAGTAAATCTGCGAATTTACGAAATATAATTTGATATTTAACTGTGTAGCTTTTCGGAGAAGGAAGATATCGTGAGGGAGCCTGTCTAATCCCAATAAGGTCTAGTTTTTCCTCTGGGTTGGAAGGTCCGTTGGTAGTAATTTTCGTAAAACTAGTGCATACGCCATAACTTGGGATTATATATCAAGACGCTTTTTGGAGAACTCCCTTTAATTACTGAATATAAAGTGCCTAAATATTGATCGTTGGGGTCCTCTTTGCCCATCATGTTTGTATCTATATTCATTTCACAACATGTTTTTCAAATACAGTCCCAAGACGTCTAATTTGTAGGTTTGATGTTACATACATATGGGCAGGCACATTATTGATTGATCTATATATTATTGATTTATAGCCTGAAAGGCATACACAGCACGACCAGTTGAGAAGGCAAGATGGCTTATATATATTTTATTAGGGTAAAACACCCATTCATCGACACCGAACCAGTCATTTTAAGAAAATGACACTATGAACTATGAAATAACATATGGTGCCAATGATTGGGGCGCCGACTAAATGTAGATTTTCCAGTTTATCCAGAGTTAACCCCGTGATAATTAACTGTAACAATAATTTTAACCCAAAAATGTATGATATGTTCTAGTCATAGATGTAGGATTATTTTAAATGGTTTTAATTTTAGTGTTAAATTATATTTTTAGGATGTACTCGTGAGGTCTAAAAAGATAATGTAAATGGTTTGACAACATGTATGCTTTTCTGGTATTAAAAACGTTTGCAACAGCTATCAACTATTCTTGTACACTTCACTAAACACTTTTTTAAATTACTTTATTTTTGTGACAAAATAGTTTTTTTTCCAATAAGGGATAAAAGGGGATAGAATGTAACCATTTTTTCCCCTCCCTGATCCTGATCCCGCTCGGTGCCTAAATTTTTCATTTTTCCTTCATTCTAAGTTTAAGAATGTAACCAGTTCAAATTTAGAGCTCCAATTGGGGAAATACCTCCAACGCCATCCTCCCACATCCTCGCACACTGGACATATGTGTTGTGTTTACGACAACAACTCCTCATATAACTATAAAGGCTCGGTCACACCGTGTGCAACGCAAGCGGGACGCCGCGCAACGCCCGCTCTGCGCGCCGAAATGCATGAATGATAACGTCGCGCAGCCTGCGTGGCGTCGCTAACCTATTAGGCTGCAGATTCGATGCCACGAACAGCGCGGCGGCCGAGCTACGCGATCAAAATGGGTAGACTTTAATAACCCCGTTTTGGACCACAGCGGCGCGATTCCATTGTTCCGTAAGATATACTAATATAATATTAACTTTATACCGTACGTTCCGGTGCGCCGTGGTCGCGTACTCAACGCGTCACGCACACTGTGTGACCAAGTCTTAAAGGGTAGGCATAATGCGCGCAAGTTGTTCTTGGGGTTCAGATGCCCACAGCTATGAATCATATGTTAGTTGTTTAAAATTAATAAAACCATGTTTATAGACTAAAAAAAGAACACCCTAATTGAGAATCTCGTCCTTTTTTAAAAAAAATTAAAAACTAATTTTATAGCAACAAGTCTAAATATTAAAAAATGAAGTATAGCAAGTATAGCAATCGAAACTATTAAAATATAACCTATGCAATTGAGGAATGGACAACACAGTTCCTGATGTGGTTTTTCGTAAGTTGGGATATTGTGTGTAAAAATAAAAGCCAATATCACACGTCATGTATTTCATTGGGTTTAATTAATTCATCATCATCATCATTTCAGCCGAAAGACGTCCACTGCTGAACATAGGCCTCCCCCAATTTATTTTTCCCTTGGGGGGGATTTGCCATAGTCGCCACGCTTGGCAAGCGGGTTGGCGACCGCAGTTTGATGGTGGTAATGATCGAAGGATGCTGCTGCCCACCCTCCGATTTTCCCTTATTCGCCTCCTACGAAACCCACGGGAAGAGATGGGGTGGCGCAATTCTTACCCGGCAACCACACAGGCTAATAATTAATTAATTGTATACTTTCATTAATTGTATACTTTAATTACATGATTGATTAACATGAAAAATTAATTATATCAAAATTCGACAGTGTCAAATCATAAATTCCATGTGACTTAATTTTTTTCATGCTTACTAACATATGCCTTAATATGCGGTATAAAAAATATATACTCTCATCTGTAGGTCAGGTAAATCTTTAAAATTTTTAAGCCTAGCAACCTCGTAGTATTACTGGCAACCCATATTTTTCCTTTTTTTTCCGTTTAGTTCAGGTTTTTGCTAGGTAACCGCTGTCCTGTGAGATTTATTAATCTGTCTATAATGTCGTGTGTCAGTATCGAATAACAGATGAGGTTATTATATTGCTTATGCCGCATCTTTCTCTATTGGAGGAGAGCTGTAACTTTGAAGCATCATCATCTTAAAGGTAATGTAAACTAAAAAAGGGTGCTAAAGTTTGCCTATATTTTTTAACTCAATTTTCGTTGTGCTAAAAGAGAGATACCATTTGTCACAACGTCGGCGCAACGAATCCTCAAAGGAATAGATTTGCGCCTCAACCGCAAGCAGTTACCGTCATCAGACAGACTGCAAATGCTTTTTTGTGTTGTTTATGAGGTTGTCCTGATTCATGTGTGGTGTGGGCTTTCAATAATATTATTTTCGTACTCCAAACAATTATTATTTGCAGTTTTCCTAGTATTTTCACCTTGCTTACTAAGACAGAATGAGAAAAAAAAGTTTGAACAACTTTCACAATTTCCCATTACAAAATGATACAGTACTTTAGTAACTAACTATATGCTGTCCCGCAGGTCTCCTCCGCTACAAGGTGGATTTCCAGTCGATGCAGCTCGACGACGAGGAGATCGACAACATCTACGACATCGACGACTATTAGAAGGCCGAGCGTGGTACGAGGCCGGCAATACTTCTTCCGTCCACTTTATACATTGTTTAGAAGCGTGCCACGCCTACCTACGTTATGGATGACAAACAACCCAAAGGAGTGGGACGTTTCTGCATTGATTAAACGATCTGTTGGTACGCCATGTATTTAGCAAATATTAAAGGATGATGGACTTAGAAACAATTCTTAACTTGTACAAAATCTGTCGAATTATCAAATAAGCGAGTTACGGGTGGGACAATACTCTGAGATTAAAGGTCACAGTTGCTTATTGGAATAAATTCGATTGGTATTACAATTCGTGTACGGAAGAATTATTGTCCGGGCCGATTGCTTTGTTGATTGGTCTGTATTCTCATAGAAACCCTTTGCAGCATGGGTGACCTCTCTTGAAGCTGTACATATCTATTCCCATTTAAAACTTTTAATTTTACCCTCATGATTTTAGAACAATTCTGTTTAAAATGAATTTGGGATAGCCAATGTACAGCTTCATAAGATCAGTTAAAATATCAGGGATGGCGAATATTGGACATTGCAGTGCGCGCCTAATATATCTAGACGGTCGAAGAACTCAAAAAATATATACAAAACTCTAAAATCTTAACACCTTTTCGATTGTCTAGATATACGGCCTCTTTGTAGAAGGATCCAAGTGTTAGTAAGAACGATTTTGTCGTTATGTCATATATGTCATAGCTACATAATTGCGATTTAAGTCTTGTATAGTTCTTATAATAGGCCCCCGCCACTGACTACTGGGTCCTAGAGCACAAATCGGTATGGCACGTTATTATGTTTCCCAAGGCATATGTACACGGAGTAGCAATTAAAATCGGTCAGTTTGTAAGAGAGTTCTTTATAAAGTGTTCCCATTTTATTTGCTCCTGACTGTATCCGTTCAGGTTCACAACTTAACTAAAGTGTAATAATAATGATGTAGTGTAGGTAACTATGTACATTTAGCCAAGAAAGTGGTCTTACAATTATATTTTTATGTTACGGTTTTGTAAAGTAGACGACTTTCCTGATTGACTGTACATCTCAATGATATTAACAGTTAGCCTCCCATCATCTCACTCATCCATGAATAGATAATGGATCAGTGATGCCCATGGTATCAACAAAAAATGAGTAAAAGAAAAACTTTCAAAATTATACAAATACAAATAGTTTATTTCCCAAAAATATTTAAAAACAGTTACATTTTGTGCTGACCCCCACACTAGGCATAGCCTGTCCCGTGGGGAATACCGACTCCAGTAATTAAATATGATCTAAAGTGTCCTTAATTTTACAGTTTTCGCGTCTTACTATCAGCCATCTATGAAATCTCAAAAAAATTCGGGACATTTTGGCTCATTCTCAGAATTTATAATTATTGGTGATTCTGCATAGTAAATTGTCATTAGCTTTATTGCGCTTCGGCACACTCGCAAAGTAATGGTCGCTGAAAATACTCTTCGTCTAAATCGACCTTAAATACTGTCAGTAAAATTATCTGTACAAATGGGGAATATTCTTGAGCACGCCATAGTACATAGTACTCAAATTTGTATTGTAATTTTTATCTTGAAATAAATGAATCTGAATCTGAATGTGCATACATATAATGTTACTTGTTTGCTTTGGGAAACAGGCCGAGCACCGTCTGTAAGCATGTCGCATTCAAATGTAAAACATATCTAATAGGTAATAGGTAGTGAAATTACTTGAACTGATTTATCATATTACTGAACCAGCGAGCCACGTCTTATGCCTTGTCATAGCTTTCCATCAGGCGAGACTAAGGTGAAGAGCTACAAGGTTACACGGCTTATGTATAAATATTATTGTATTTAGTTAATCTGTGTTTTTAAATGTTTTTTTATTTGTTATGGTCAGTGCGCTTGTTTAAATAGTTGATGAAATTTGTTTTTGAAGGGCCTTCATTTTTACTACCAACATGTCGACCTAGAACATTAAGAATCAAAAATACACAATATGATGAGGTCGAAAGTCTTTATTACAAGGGAATAAGAGCTTTCAACCTCTTCATATGCATAGTTCATTTTGATGATTACTGTTCCAGTTCGGTATGGTACATACGTTTGTGAGGCTTAACCGAACTTGAAACTACTGTGGTTACCCTCTTTCCTCCCGTGGGTGTAGTAAGAGTCGATTATAGTAACCGGGTTGTAATGTGTTGTAGGCGATGGGCCAGGAACCTATCACTGCAATATTACATTTTCTCCTACGATTGCTAAATGTGGCACTGGAATTAAATTTCATGTGCTCTGCCTACCCCTTTTAGGAATACAGGCGTGAGTTTATGTATGTGTGCTTACACCTATAATTCTACTACAATGTGTGCAGGACATTTTTCTTCTTTATTACCTTCGGCTAAAGATGTTAATAGTCTTATCGTTTGCGATTCCAACTCTTGTTCATATATGTAGTAAAGGCGTACATATCATATACGTTTGTTTTGGCAACGGGTATGATTGCAAAATAATCTGGTGGTGGTCTTGCGTAAAGTAGGATGTCTACTTGGTCTGAATTGCCGTATTGAACACCCATGAAAGTTGAAAGGCTCACTGAATGTATTTCAAGAATATTATGAATAATCTGTTCGGGTTGCTAGTTGGAAAAAATTAAATTTTTAACAGTTAAAAGGTTACCTGTATGGTTTTAATAAATTTTAGAAATAATTATAGACTTAAATTGTTTCGGTAATGCAAAACTATGAACTAATTTGATTGTTAATTGCGCAAATCGGTTCTCTAGACACAGTTAAGCACTTGGTTTTCATATTCAATCGTTTAATTCATCTATTTTCTTTTTGTATTTCACTTTTCATTTTAGCGCTAAACAATAGGAAATATAAAATAAAATTTGCTATATATGTAATGCCCTTAAGAAGTTATTTATTAATATTATTACACTTCAAACTACTTAAGTAGCACATTATATTTACCTTACAGTATTTAGGTTTGCTGTGCGGGCAAGATATACGTGTTTTTAAACATTCCGTGTGTTCTGACATGTGTCTGTGGGTTATACACAAATATGAAATCAAGCCGTCGTCTCCCAGCGAAAAAAAACGATTAATAGCATCATGAGCCTGAGCCCTGGTATCCCCAGGAACGGCAGACGACGGGTATTACGGCTTCAATCAGGAAAATTGATGTTAGTTTTTTATTTTTCTCATCTTTATCGCACCTATATCTGAGTGACAGGAATAGATATATGTACTTTGATGATCATGCATTCGTAGCAGACCCTTGCCTTGCTATCTTGGCGAGAGTCACGTTTATTTCTTTAACTTAACCCTTTGAACGCCATTCTTTATGTACGGCTGTGACACCCACACGCCAACTTATTTCCCACAGGAGATGAATTGAAACTGTAAAGCACGAAGACGACTTTGACAATGTACGCCATAACACGTATAGTCGTTCCTGGTGCGGTATGCACAGCACCTGGCGTCCAAAGGGTTCATTCGTAATATTGTAGGTTATTTACCCCATCCCTGATTCTGGCTAAGACCCTCGATACTGTCACGATTCTCTTATATTAATATACATATCCAAGATAGATGTTTAATTAAATAAATATTAACACGTGTTTGCTGTCGAGATTCTGTATAAGACCTGAAAGGACGCTTAGTAAGCGTAACCTGTATTTGTTTAACCTTTTGGACGCCATTAACATCTGAAAAAGTTACAAAGACTTAACCCTTCGTATGTGTAGGCATGGATCTAATCTAAAGTAAGCATTCTGTAGTTTTTAGTGTGCTCAATAATATCAGAACATGCACTCGCCATGACAATAGAGATATATATGCAAAAACCTTAACCTATATATTTGATGGTCACTACAAGATGGCGTTGAAAAGGAACCTTTGTTTAACCATGGCGTTCATGAGGTTGATCGCCAGCTGTTTATGTAACCTTGCGCACTCGACGTCTCGTTTATGTATGTATTTAAATTACTGTATAATGTGCCTTATCGAAATAAAACGTGGAAAACTGAGTATAGTTTTATTTCTGTATAAACCACAGAACACTTCCTCCTGAGCCGCGTCGCGAACAAAGTGAGCAACATTAGACTTCTAGAGGGAGTGTTCTGTGGTATAAACTGACTACTAATAGAAATAGAAATAGAAAAACTTTATTGTTTAACCGTGTTACAGATATGGTGTAACAAGTGTTAGGTTTCAACGGCTACCCATTTCGGGTGTACAATATTTGCTTAAAACTAAGAAAAACAAATCTTATGCTATGTGTAACATTCTACGTCGACGACCGGTTTAGCCTAGTGGGTAGTGCACCTGCCTGTGAAGCTGACGGTCCTGGGTTCGAATCCCGGTCAGGGCAAATATTTGTGTGATGAGCATGAATATTTGTTTCTGAGTCTTGGGTGTTTTCTATGTATTTAAGTATTTATATCTATTAAATATATCGTCGTCTAGTACCCATAACACAAGCCTTCTTGAGCTTACTGTGGGGCTAGTTCGATTTGTGTAAGGTTGTCCTCTAATATTTATTTTTTTTTTTATTAAAATATACAAGTTTATTTATTTATTTATTTTTTTTCTCCTAAGGCGTAAATTCGAAAAATTCTTTTAGGGAATAGAAACCGTTCTTGATCAGCCATATTTTTAAGTGACGTTTAAATTTCATATCATCTAGCATTTTTAATTCATTGGGTAGCTGATTAAAACTACTACTACTGCTGCTTATCTTACTACTGCTTATCTTAGTGGTATCGGGTGCAGGTGAAGGAACCTGCTTCAGCTGACGCAATTACCTTTTACCTTCCAACCTCTCTGGATTATATACTCTCTAATAGTACATAAATGAACCTTTTTCAGTCAGAGGTGTTACATGAATTGAAATAATATAATCGTTTATTCATATCAAAGAACATGTTGACAATAATTACACACTGCCAAACCACAGTGCGGTTTGTTGGCAGACTAGGCTCCAATCAAAGACTACAATTATACAAACGCTCCTATTATGAAACTATTAAGTAGATATTAACATCTTTGTAATAAAGAATATTTGTTTTGTACTCTTAATCGCTAATGCGAAAATATGAGACAGGTTCTAAGTCTGTAGTAGCCCCTCTGGGTAGGCACACTAATAGCCAATGGACTAGGGACTTCGTTTACCAGAATTAATCTTAATTCTTCTTAAATAGCTACGTCGTGATACACTTGTTTTTTTTATATCTGAAGGTAGGTCGTTATTCATATAATAATGTCCCGTCGAATACGTTTATTCCCAGTAGTCCTGTGGCAGAAATTCCGCGGCGAAACTAGCGAGACTTTCCCAATGTTCGGTTCTGGTTTTTCGCCGGCCGCTGCGGCGGCACACTACCTTCGCTCGCCCGGCTAGCGCGCTGTAGAATCGCAATTCTACTAACACTCCTCGCTTCGCTCGTCCTAACTGCCCCTTCTACTGCTGACGGAACTAATGGGAGCAAAAGTTCCGACGAGGAACTTCTTCCACGGGAGTAATGGGAATGAACTGTCGAATAGGCTGCTTTAAGCCTGCGGGGGCGGCTAGTTGTCACTATGACAAGGCCGTGATTGTCATAGTGTACCCTGGTCCAACCAAGGTCCAACAGGCATGTGAAGTGTGTGGCACGCTTTAACTGCAAGGAAATAAAGTGCAGAGAGTCTACCGCGAACCGAAAACGAATGAAGTTCGAATATCTCCCTCTCTGTCGCACTTGCTAATTCGTGCGGCAGAGAGGGAGATATTCGAACTTCGTTCGTTTTCAGTTCGAGGTAGCCCCTCTGTGCAGGCTCCACGGAGCAATAGGCGATTCAGACGGTCCGTCTTGCAGTTGAGCGAGGAAGGGAGATAAAGGACCAAGTTTTTCTTTCTCTGTCTGATACTAAGTATTTTTATGCGAATTAGGGCATTGCGGAATGAAATCTCGCTCATACTTTGAGCAGCCGGGATGGGAAAATACCTCCACTCGAAAATGCAGTCATAATATAATACGCATACCAATAGTTTGTCTTTAGGTATGTGGTGTTGTGTTCTCGGTGGTGAGTATAAGGTCGCTGGGGCTCATGAGGATGCTATAGGACCAAGAGTGAGACTTAAATTTATCTCTTGCTGTCATCACACCGCATCCTCAAAACAAAAAGGAGTCGGCAACGAACCAAAGACTTCGAGTTCAATCAAGGCCCGATAGGTTACGTCGTACCTATTCACGCAGGCCAAACCTTTGCTCGTAAAGTTGTTTTTTAGGTAGAGAGAATCTGCATAAAATTGCTTTTTATGCCCTTGTGCATAAAGTGAAATCCGTCCCGGGCACCACTAGCCGAGCTCGATAACCACATAAGTGTATATGTTGACAACCTTAATTATAAATGTCTTGGTTTTTGTAAGGCAGTATCAAAATATGTAAATTAAATTGCTAAAATTTTTAAACAAAATTAAAATAATCTAATCAATCGTAAAACTTAAAATTAATAAAGAAGGCAACCACAGGCATCAGAGTAAGGCAACATACTCAAATAATACGATGTTCTTATAAAATGTGATTGATTTCGAACGGTGATACCTGCGCCATATTTACTACATGTTTACTACGCACTAGCTGTCAGTGTCAGTAATGAATGAGATGATGAGATTGAAATAGTGTCATGAAAAATCAATATTATTGTCAATTTGGTCCGAATATGAACAATTAGAAAGACATATCGTAACTAAATTTGTATTATACTTGCCAAAGCGCCGTGTGAATGTTGTGCCACAATTTCTGCAGTGATTGACGGCAAAATGGAGTCGCTGCTATCGTGTCACTGTTGCTTAGTTCGCCCTCCGGACAAGGGGCTTAGAACATTGTACAGCCATCTCGGCAAAACGGAGATATATGCAGACATGCTGCGGCAATGCTTCGGTATACGAGTAAGTATAATAATAATAATAATCGTTTATTTGTTCAACATAGGTAGGTTTATACAGGTCTTATAGTTTTCTTATTGTGTCACTATGCTGGGCCGTCAGGCATACAAATTTTACAGCAAATTAATAGAGTTCATGCATATTGTGCTCCATTAATTACAGTCTAACATAAATTCACTTATTGTATAGTAAGCTTTTTTAGCCAAAATATTGAATAATTCTCGTTTGAATTCGGCCATATTCTCTATATTTAATATATCTTCTGGAATCTTATTATAAATTAGGAATATAGAATTAGGAATGACGCTAGAAAAAGTTTTTTAGTTATGTCAAATCTTATCTAATTAGCGGCTGATGTACATTCACCAGCTGCTATCGATAATGAATATTATGGCATTCAACATTGAACAGTTAAAATTAATAACTAGATTCGGAATAATGCAGGGGGGGGTCATGCTTCTCTGCAGCTGACTACTTATATTCTTGCTTGATTAGCCCAAATTGAACAGAAAATTTTCAAGTCCTCAAAATAGGACTAAGTTAAGCCGTGGTCTCTCGGCGCAAGAAATCAACAATAGCCTTTTTTTTTAATGAGCCTGAGGATCCCCGGGACTGGTAGACGACTGGTTAATCAATCTGGAAAAATAGGACTATGCCCAATGTTTGTGTGGGCATATGTTTTAGGTTTGTCAATTAGTTGTAATCAACCCGCATAATTATATGAAGTGTACCCCCTTGGCTTTTTGAAGTAATAGTAGTACCCTTTTACCTATAGTATATTTCCCTTTAATTTTTAATGAATTTTTTTTGTGATAAAAGGATGCTGTCACTGCAAAACATTCCTGTCCATGTTGTAATCATTTATCTTATAACATGTAACCCAAGTTATAAATTACTCCATTAGCCTATTTTGCAATAATCAACAACAGCTTTGCCAAACTTGCCAAGTTATCATATACTAAATTTGGTGGCAAATGTGGACATTAGAAATTTAAAAAAGAAACTAAATTATGTGTAGTCTCCAAAATGTCAAACTGCCCAATTAATAAATAATCATACAATACAATACAAATATTCTTTATTGTTCACCAGAAAATACATTGAAAACCAGATTAAGAGTTAAATATATTGATGGTAGACAACAGGCGGTCTTATTGCTAAAAAGCAATCATAAATGTCCTTTATTGCACCAAAAATGAAGAAATATCTTACATGAACATGACATAGTTCATAATGGTAGCAACAGACAGTGTTATCAATGTAAAGCAATCTCTTCCAGACAATCTTAAGTTGTCTACCCATGTAGAGATCTCCGGGCACATAACAAATTAATGTTATTGTTTCTTTTTTCCTCCGAGCCATATTATGTGTAAACTCCAAAGTGTCACTGTCCAATTAATAATAAGTATCCTTTATTGCACCAAAAAGGAAATGTTAAACAAACATGGCATAGTTCATAATGTTGCTACAGGCAGTCTTATCGCTTTGACACAACCTTAATTTGTCACCTATTAAAAAAAAATTGTACTGTGCAGATGTCATTTTCTCAAGAACAGCCTGTGAAGTCTGCTTTGAGTCATATATATGAAACACAGGTAATTTAGCCAATTAATATGTATAATTACCTTATTTTATGCATCTATCTATACATTCTCAGGTTACATAAAGTTTGACGCTGACATTATGCTCTTATTCCATTGGATATTCTACTTTAACACTAATTTAATAGACTTTCTATTACATACACACTGTAAAAAAAATGTATGTTCGTAATATACAGGATGTCCCATGGCTATGCCACATGGAGGGAAAGTACCTTAAATGTTGTAGATGGAACATTTTACTGAAAGAAGACATTATTTGAATTTAAAAAATAATTTAAACTGAATTCACAGATATTTAAATAATTTTGTGGTTGAACCGGGAATCGAACCCTTTACACGTGATCAATTGATTAATTTTGTATTAAAAATGTTAAAATTCATGGTCTTCCTTTTATTTCTGATACTATGTTACTTAGCAAAAAATAATCCATATGATGAACCCTTTTTCGATTGGTATGATAAAGCTACAGGGTAATTATTTTTCTTGTGTAACGGGTTCGATTCCCGGTTCACGGTTTAATTATTATTTAAATATCTGTGAATGCAGTTTAAATTGTTTTTAAAATTAAAATAATGTCTTCTTTCAGTAAAATGTTCCATCTACAATATTCAAGGTACTTTCCGTCCATGTGGCATAGCCGTGGGACACCCTGTATACTCTATTACATTAGTATTAAAGTATGGAATAAATTCCATTCCAGGTGCTTAGGTCGACTTCTAAGGGGTCGCGATGTATTACTAAGAGAGAAGTGCATGAGATCACTATTTTCCGTATGGAGTATATGTCAAGAGTTAAACTCAAAGTAATTGTACTGTAATTATTGTGTAAATAGTACATTAAGAGTGCTTTACTAAAATGTAACAGGTCCACTAACGTCACTCTTAAATAATTTAACTATAGATGTCTAAAAAGGGTGGCACATAGCGACCCGCTATGTTTTTTTTAACCGGACTGTGGCTTTATAGGCCGGCCCAATAAAGCGATAGGAGTGCTTGGTTGGAGAGTGGCCTGGAGAGAATCTAAGGGAAACCTCCGACACCACCACACATGGTTTAAACTAGAATACTTTGGAAGTTTGCGCTCCAGTGAGATTAGTAGGCCGGCCGCTATGTGCTGTAGTTTGTATTTAAGTACTTTTAGAATACATCCAACTAGTTTTTACGTTGCTAGTTTACACGATATATGAGCTCAAAAATAAAACGGCCTTTTTAACTTTGAACGCATAGATTGACGAATCCAGCAACGTAATTACTAGTTTGATGTATTTCTAGGTACTTAAATACAAAATACGTACATAGCGGCCCCCTACTTTAATATCTTTCATTAAGTTTTATATAATCGCAATTATTCTAGTGGACCTGTTACATTTTAAGGTGTCTTCGGGTAATTCCGAAAATAACAGATTCCTGTGTAACTGAGTGATTTTATTGCATTACCAAACATCAACAAAAATATTTAACAATTCTTTTTGATAGTGATGACGATGAAATGTAATAAAATCGCTTAGATAGACTGGAATTTGCTATTTTCGGAATTAGCCGACATTCGAAGTTACCCGAAGACACCTTAGTAAAGCACTCTTCAATTTGTCTGTTAGTTGCTATACTCTCTATCTATAAATCCCACATGGTGGTGGGGTGAGCTTTCCGAAATAATCTTCGCCACTTCACTGTATCCTTCGGATGCCTGACACTCTATCATGTGTTTTAGCACTACATTTTTCCACCTAGTTTTTTGTACTAGTAGTTTTGGATCTATATTTTAATCATTACTATATACTTAGTATGATCAATCATTACTATATTTCTTACAAGGCAAAGTTGCAGATTTTCAAATTTACCCGTGATATCCTCGTTATCACATTTTGTACTGCAATGGAAGTTTTCATTCAATGTTCTTTATACAAAAAAAGTATACTTAATACATAGCAGATGTGTAAAAGTGCTATAACTTTTATGTTAACTCATTTTTAGAGTATCTAAAATTATTCATATGAGTAAGTCTTTGTTAAATTATGTTACTTTTTTAAAATACACATTTTCGTCGTCTATTAAATCATTTGGCATGCTATACTTGGAAAACTATACTAAATAAACTATAATAAATAATAATTACGCTTAAAATTAACATTTATGGCTATCATGACAAACTGTTAAAGGGTTTAACAAGTGTTTTTAATGGAATATACTTAATGGCATATAAAAAATATTAACTGCACACAGTGCGCACTTTGAACTGCGATTAGTATTTCAGCTTGCAAATAGGCAGTTTTTGGTTGTCAGTTTTTTTTGATTGATTGCCTTTAAATACTAGCTATTTTTAATTCCATTTTGCAGATTGGTTCAAGTAATGATGAGTGCGGGATCTGTGAGGTGTGCGTGGGCCGGCTGCGGGACGCGAGCGAATTCAAGCTGCAGGTGCAGCGCAGCCAGGCGGAGCTGCAGGCGCGGCTGGAGCGAGCTCTGCAGACCCGTAAGCTACGACAAAAATAAAAGACCGATGACGACCGGTTTAGCCTAGTGGGTAGTGCACCTGCCTGTGAAGCTGACGGTCCTGGGTTCGAATCCCGGTGCAGGGCAAATATTTGTGTGATGAGCATGAATATTTGTTTCTGAGTCTTGGATGTTTTCTATGTATTTAAGTATTTATATCTATTAAATATATCGTCGTCTAGTACCCATAACACAAGCCTTCTTGAGCTTACTGTGGGGCTAGTTCGATTTGTGTAATATTGTCCTCTAATATTGATTTATTTTATTTATTTATTTAAAAGTGCATACAACTTACTCAAAAATATGCCTCATGGGTCTTATGACGGCGAATTTAGGTTTCGGTATATATTTATGAGAGGTATATATTATGCACTTGACTGTACCAGGCATACAATAGGCATGATGAAAAAAAAATTTTTTCAAACCATTCGAACCAGTTTTTAGAGACGATCAAATGTTTGTATGGGACCAACTACCATTAGAACACAAAAGACGTAAATGGGAGGCAAAGTACAGCACAGCTAACGAGCACTGAAAACGCTCCATACTAATCCCACGCAGGCGTGACGTCACGTCGTACTACCGTTGTAAGCAAAAAGGGAAATTTGTCGTGAAATATTGCGTTTATGTACGTAGTTGCTATACAATTACTTTTTTATTGAAACATGAGAATTCTGTTGATAACTGTCAAATTATATTCGGCCAATAAAGAAAAAAAAACAACGTTTTTGCGAATCTTTATAGGTCCTATATCTTTTTATGATATTAATTAATTTGTCCAAGTTAGAATTTATTGTGATAATTTGATGGTTGTTCTATCCATATTGCCACACTATGTTATAAATTGTAACATGAGTCGTCATCCCTATTAGACAATATAAAATGAGTAAATGGGAAGTAACATGTTTTATGTTTTTCAGGTGCTCCTCCAAAGTTGAATATAAAGTTGGAGAAAGCTTGTGGAGCTGAGGCTGTTATTCGTAAGTGAATAGATTTTATCAATTCCACGAGAGTATACCTACGGCCTGCATGACGCCGACCGTACTTGAGAACGTAGGTTATTTTTAGCAAATGCAATTTCACCTATGATTTTATTCATTATATGTGCGTGGATCACGTACGGTGCTGTCTGAAAACCAGCGCTGCAGGAGTCTGACACCTCGGCACAATGCTGAGATAGCAACCGATTCACTGCCGCGAAGACACACTTTATAATAATATGTCAATGTACTGAGTCTATTCTGTTTGTAATGATGTGTCTTTTCGTGCAGTGAATAAATGCTTTCTTTCTTTTTTCTTTTTTTTTCTTAAATGCTGTAGAGCAGCGGCCGGCAACAGGCGGCCCGCGAGCTTCCTTATTGACCAACGACAATGTGGTACCTTTGATCTGATAGTCACAAATTAGTAACACGTGCGGCCCGCGACAATTTTGATAGCTACTATGTGGGCCTTGACAGCTAAAAGGTTGCCAACCCCTGCTGTAGAGGAACTAAAGTTCAATATTGTCTAATATGCCTTGCAAAGCATCTTTTCTACTGTATAAAAACATAAGTAGTTGTATTTTTAGTCAGGAATCTTTGGATAACATTAATTTGCTGAAGCTACAGAAACGTATTTTTGCTAGATGTTGATTTGATCTGTTGGTATGATTTGCTTATGTCATCGTACTCTAGTATTCTCTAATCTCTATGGCTAAAATGGGGCTTCTGGACCTTCAGATACTATTAAGTGTTAAATTCTGTGATTAAGGGCGGGTTGTATAAAGATCCGTTAGACCAAATTTCAGTAACTCGGTACATTTTTTGACGTAACAAACCGACATAAGGTCTAACGGATCTTTATAAAACCGGGCCTAACTCTTTAACCGCCGAACTTCAAAATGGTTAATCGCATCTTTCAACTCTGTCATAAATTAAGAAGGTGTCATTTGCATTCTTACTTTGTCTGATATGCGAGTCGATGACGGTTAAAGGGTTAAGTGTTAAATTAAATTCCATGTATAGCTACTCCTTTTTGGAATAATACAAGCACGAGTTTACGTAATTAAAACTAATAAATCAATCACTTTATTTTGCGCAGGTGAAATCAAGTTGGAGAAATCGGACGTTGACATGGGAGATGGGGAGGTTGTGTCGCGTGAGTATTTCATAACATATATTCACATCAAACGGCCGGAATCGGCGGGCGTCTCTTGTCTTACTAGAATTAGGGGAATTTGGTATGCCCAAGGACATTAAAACATGGAACACTTTATACTCGTACATTACAGTCCTTGTGACAAGATACATATAGGTTCTTGAATAAAGCATATCTTGCTTGTTTCACGGACTTTACTTGAAAACTTATCATTCCAGTGGCACTGTACGCCGCTCCGCCAACGCCCTCCCCGGCCCCCGCCCCGCCTTCGCCCGCTCCCGCGCCTCGCGGCACCGTCCACACCTGCGATATCTGCAAGAAATCATTCGACCACCGATCAGCGCTCAAGAACCACATGCGCATGCACACAGGAGAGAGACCCTACTCGTGCAATATATGCAACAAAAGATTCGCGCGCAGAGGCAACTTGAACGAGCATTTCAAATATCACATGGGAATTTTACGGTACTCCTGCGATGTGTGCAATAAGAAATTTATACAGAAATCTTACTTGAAAGTACATATGTTGACTCACACAGGTGAGAAACCCTATTCGTGTGAAATATGCTATAAAAAGTTTGCACAGAAGGGTAATTTAACCGTTCATTTTAAAACTCATGTAAAATCTGAAGGAGAAAAAGAATGCAAAGAGGAAGAAGATAATTCGAAAGATCAGGCACAGGCAGGAGAGAAACCGTACGAATGCAATGTTTGTAAAAAGCGGTTTGCACAGAGATGTAATTTAAACTTCCATATGAAGTATCATATAGGGGACGATCGGTTCGCTTGCGATATATGCGAAAGGAAATTCACAAAACAGATTCTCTTGGATAAACATATACTTCGTCACACGAAGGGACCGCCTTATAAATGTGATGAATGCGAAAGGCAGTATAAATCAAAAACAGCTCTATGTCTCCATTTGAAAATTCACGCAGGGGACTATAGATTTATCTGTGATGTATGCAGTAAAAGATTCATACAAAAAAGCGGACTGATAAAGCACATGAGAATACACACAGGAGAAAAGCCTTATTCCTGTGATATATGCCAAAAAGCGTTCACAGTAAAATCTAATTTAACGTACCATTTAAGAGTTAAACATGGACAAGGGGACCAGGGAGATCCAAACGCGGTCTTCCCTTGTGAAACGTGCAACAAGAAATTTAAAGCGAAGTCTTCTTTAGATAGACATGTCATGCAGAACCATACGGGAGACAGAATAAAATTTTGTTGCGAAATCTGTGGTAAACCGTTCACACAAAAGCATACGTTAAATAAACATATGGACGTACACAAAGGAATAAAGCCGTATATGTGTGAAATATGTAGTAAACGATTTAGATTAAAACCTACATTGAAAGCTCATAAACTAACACACTCCGATGAAAGACCATATTCTTGCGAAATATGCCAAAAGCGATTCAGACTGACAAAGTGTTTGCAAGAACACATGGTGGTACATGAAAAAATCAAACGTCACACCTGCGATGTATGTAGTAAGCAGTTTAGACACAAGTCCGCTTTAACAGTTCATATACGACGTCATACGGGGCAGAAACCGCACGCTTGCGATGTCTGTAAAAAGGAATTTATAGTGCTGGCTGAATTGAAAACGCATTATCGTATTCACACTGGGGAGCAGCCATTTATTTGTGATGTCTGTCATAAGAAGTTTTCGCGGCCGGATACTTTTAGGAGGCATCTTAGACGCGTTCACAACAAGAAACCTTCTAAAGGTGCTTTGTCACAGTATGGGCGGCCAGTTGATCCCATGAGTAACATTGGGGTTAGACAATACGAGCCAGTGGCGCCAGTCGCGCTGGCATACCAACACTGGCAGGACGGCTCTGCTTAGACGTTCGTGCCAGAAAGGAACGGCTACCGCTGCTCAACCCATCCACAGACCGCAGCTGACGTGCACGGTGCTTCGTGACTGACGGAATGTGTACGTGGACTATATGGGCCTTATTCATAAACGTTCATCTGTTTTAGCTAAAATGCCGTTAAAATTAGGTTGTCTTTATTTCATCATCATCATCATCATTTCAGCCGAAAGACGTCCACTGCTGAACATAGGCCTCCCCAAGGCTCGCCATTTAGACCGGTCCTGTGCCGTTCGTTTCCACCGGATTCCCGCGACCTTCACCAGGTCATCACTCCACCTTGTCGGAGGCCTACCGACAGCTCGTCTTCCGGTGCGTGGACGCCACTCAAGCAGTTTCTGGCCCCGTCGACCGTTAGTCCTGCGAGCAATGTGCCCTGCCCACTGCCACTTAAGTCTCACAATTTTGAAGGCTATGTCGGTGACCCCAGTTCTGCTACGGATAGCTTCATTCCTAATTCTATCACGCAGAGAAACCCCGAGTCTTTATTTATTTAAATTAAACTTCATTGAACAAAATACACAAATTGTGCAAATGGCAGGCTTATTGCGAAATGGCATTCTCTACCAGCCTGACGCAGTATATTATTGTATCAAGGGGTCTAAAGGCTCTTTTATGGTTGCTATTAGTATGTAATTTTAATATTGCAAAACAATGACTACAAGTACCGTAAGTTTTATTTGTTATTTAATTATTATTATAACAGTTTCTATTGAGTGTTTTATATTAAAATATTTACAAAATATACATTTTCATTACATATGTAAATAAAATTAATTCACTGATTATTTTTACTAAAATAACTAACTATTTATTACGGTTAGATGAATGAATAACTATATTTCAGATTGTTTAAATGTAACAATAATATATAGATTAATTGGCAGATTAACTTAAGCCTGTTATACTTTTGAAAAGAAAAATTTATTAATTTTCATCTACACCGTGTTAGAAAGAGTAAAGTTTTTACAATAAAATGTACATATTTCAGAGCAACTTATACTTAAGAAAAGTATAAAGGTGGGTTGCACCAAACCCTCTGTAACCGTCAGCGGTGTTCGTGAAAATCAGATAGTATGGAAAGTTTGACAAGTTTCTACGGGACGATAGCGGCCGCCGCCATATTTAACTTTGATCGGTCTGTAATAGTAGGTTGGTGCAACCGGCCCTAAGTCAGTATAGCGCTAGACGTATTTGAGTGCAATATTAAACTGAATTTCAATTAGGCGAAGTAAATTGACAGATAAGATGTCGCCAGGACTAGAAAAAAATATATAGTGACGGCAGTATATATTGATAAAAATATATCGATAAGAGAAACGTTCTACGTACTACCAAACTTATTCCAAAGTTGTAAATCTGAGATATGCATAAAAAATATCCTTACCACTAAAGGCTCATTAAGCAGTACCAGTATTTAAATATGAAGTTGAGTCCTTTAAATACGAATATATCATAAGATTTACAAATTATTTTAATTTGCCAAATTCAGAGCATATTACATTAAGAAAAATACTACTGATTTTGATTTTCGATGTTCTCGGAAAGCCCCTATGCATGTCCGATAAATTGGTCGGAAATATCGGTAAGTCTAGTAAGGCCTTAAATAATATCGATATTCTGAACAGCACTAGGCATACTGTGGCAACATTTTTGCATTTTGACTTGTCAAACAACTTCGCCTAATGGTGGACTTCACTGTACATTCAATTTGACACTGGAGTGCTACCGCGAACGGCATTCGCAATTTTCCCTCTCTGTCGCACTTGCAAGTTTGTACATAAGTGAGACAGAGAGGGAAAACTTCGTTTGTTGTTCGCGGTAGCCCCTCTGACATATGTTCTCATCCTTTGGAAATTCTACCTTAACACTAACGCAATAGTATCTGAGGGTCTACTCCGAACTTCGTCTCGTGCCATCCCTTTCACTTTCATGTTATACATTATATGAGTGAAAGGGACGGCACGATACGAAGTTCGGAGTAGGCCCTCAGTTATGCTACTATTGTCTGTAAACATACGATTCATCAACAGTGTGTATGTAATAGCAACTCTATTACATATACATAAGTGCTAAAGTAGAATATATAATTGAATAAGAGCATGTCATCATCCTCCTAGCGTTGTCCCGGTACAGTTGCACCCTGAAGGATGCCCGGGGTCCACTACTTAATTCTAAGATTTTGACGTAGGCACTAGTTTTTACGGAAGCGACTACCATCTGACCTTATTGAATTACTTATTAAGGGGAAACCAGACCTTATTGAATTAGGCTTCTCAAGTGAGTGGGCAACTTGACTATTAGAAGTTCTCAAGCCGCCTGGAGGCCTCTAACTTGGCTTAACGATGGCTATCATAGACAGCAGCCGGGATCAACGGCTAACGTGCCTTCCAAAGCACGGGAGCGTTCAATTAATAACCACTCAAAGCGGTCACCTATCCAAGAACTCACCTCGGTCCACGTTGCTTAACCTCGCATGCCGGACGTTGCACGCTGTATTTAATAGAAACTGTATTACATTAGTGCTAAAGTAGAATTTCCGATGGAATAAGAGCATGTGTCATAATTAAAGTAATCTATCTGTATATAGCTAGTCGTATGTCTTAAGGCGCGTTCAAACGTCAGAGTTTAACGGACGGTATGAGTAGTACGAAGCTATAAGATAGAACGAGATAGGGAATCGAATGACCTTGGTCATACATATCTCGTTTTATCTTATGGCATCATACCGCTCATGCCAATAAAATTGTTTAGTTGGCGCATAATATTAAATTATTCTGTATTTAATAAATTATTGAAATGAAAAAGTGTTTTATATCGTACCTGCGAGAACACGGGGCTGTATCAAACTATCGGGAATCAAGATCAACAGAAGCATAATAAAAAAAATATTTTGACCTCATATTTTTATTAGGTACAAATACATAAAAGATGCTTATAGAAACTGCACAACTTTCGTATTTGTTAAAATGAAATCTTAAAGTACACTGATAAAAGCCGAAGGCAGGAATTCGTAATATTCAAAAATATATTAGATGATTGCGATCATTACAAGAACAAAGTAATTTTAGATTCTAAAATTTTAAAGTATGTAATTTATACTTTAAAATTTTACATGGACAAGATTAATATGTATGCTATTTGTGATAATCCACATCGAAAGGGACCTTATGGCGGCAGGCGCTTACGTTACACCTATTCACTATTGTATTGGAACAGCGGCAATAAAGGCGTAAGTGCCGGCCGCCATAAGGTTCCTTTCAATATGGATTATCACATTTGTATGCTACAGAAAATATAATTTAAAGCCCGACCAGAAATATATGACCGTTGTCAAGAGGGCGCTTTATTCTCATTTGTATGGCAACAGATCAGTAATGTGAGTATAGTCGGAATAATGACATATTGAATTACCTGTCAGTTCCGATGTTCATTTTGAAATGTTTTGTAGCGTAGTTTCATTACCCGAGCGGTTTTTTCCAGAATTTTATTATATACATTATTAATAATTAATAATGTTCCGCCCTTGACTATAAATGGTTTGGGCATTTTTTGTCATTTATTATTTAACTAGCGACCCGCCCCGGGTTCGCACGGGTGCAATGCTGATGCATGTGTTATACATATAAACCTTCCCCTTGAGTCACTCTATCTATTAAAAAAAACCGCATCAAAATCCGTTGCGTAGTTTTAAAGATTTAAGCATACATAGGGATATAGGGAGATAGGGACAGAGAATGCGACTTTGTTTTATACTAGGTAGTGATACCCAACACTTTACTATTGTTCAAATAAAGCACCACAGTGACACTGACAACAGTGACAGCATATCATTAAAATTATTACCAGTGGCCCATGGTCATATATTTCTGGCCGGGCTTTAACGACATTCATGATTCAGAGATCGACAAAATAGATAAAAGAAATTATATTTGTAAACCTTAAACAAATCAAAATATTTCTATTAATACACAACAATATACCGTATTACATAATTTGCGTACACACACAGTAAGTACTTACAACTATATTTACATATTTTTGTCTTGTCTAACATATATTATAGCTGCCTCCTCAAATTCCAAAGAATGCGGGCAACAGAGTGCTGCAGTGAATGATATCGTCTAAGTAATAAATAATATTCAAACAGCCACATTAAAGTACAGTATACTTGGTAGGTTTTTCGTTGTGGACGCGTTTAACATGTCTCCTGAAATGATCAGGTCGTGCGAATTTTGTGTGACATATTTCACAGACATAAGGTTTTTCCCCGGTGTGACTACGATAATGAACTCTTAATTCAGCTAGCACTATAAATTCCCTTTTACAGATATTGCACGAATGTGGTCTTTGCCCTGTGTGTCGTCGCATATGGACCATTAGAGCGGATTTATGTCTAAATTGCTTACTGCATACATCGCAGGTATGTTGTTTGATTCCCTCGTGAATCATCATGTGTCCTTGTAATCCTTTGCTTTGCCGGAACCGCTTCTGACATATTGCACAGGAATAAGGTTTCTCGTCAGTGTGCGTCGATCTGTGAGCTTTTAACGTACTTTTATGTGTAAATGTTTTACTACATATTTCGCACATGAATGGCCTTTTCCCTGAATGAGTCTCCAAATGTTTAGATAAATAATTCTTTTGAGAAAATAGTTTTTTACAAATTTCACAGCTATAATGTTTTTCTCCCGTGTGTATTTGCATATGTCTGTTTAGGGCGGACCTTTGGCTGAATTGCTTGTTACACGTTTCGCATGTTAATGATGACGATACTTCAGCCTTCTCACCGTCTTGACCTTGGCCGTGTTTGTATTTTAAATGAGATTTCAACGTTCCTTTCAGTGGGAAAGTCTTATGGCAGATATCGCAGGCGTATGGCCGTTCTCCTGTATGTACAAGCATATGTCGTTTCAGGGTCTCTTTATGTACGAATTGTTTGTTACACTCACTGCACGTATATTTATAATCGCCCGTGTGAGTTTTTAAGTGAAGGTGTAAGGAATTTTTCGATTTATACTGTTTGTTGCATTCGCTACATGTATAAATCGGTTCTCCTTTGTGACGCAGTATATGAGCATTCAAGTGAGACTTAAATGTGAACTTCTTTTCGCACTGGTCGCAAGAGAACCGGGGCGTATGATACTTTAAATGAGCCTTCAAGTTGCATTTTTGCGCGAACCGTTTCTGACATACTTCACATTCGTAAAATGGTTCTTTAGACTTCTGTTTTGCTTCAGTTTGCTCTTTTGAATCAGTCTTCAAGGTAGATTTTTGTGCCTTCTTTTCGCTTGTAGACTTCTCTGTGTTTTCGTTATTATGTTCATATTTTAAATGAGTTTTTAAATGCACAGTCAGATTAGTTTTTAGTGTAAATCTTTTATCACATACTTCACAAGCATAAGGCCTTTCCCCAGTGTGCGTCATCATGTGTTTAACCATGATACACTTCTGTGTGAATCTCTTGTTGCATACTTCGCAGAAGTATCGATAATCGCCCATGTGATATTTGAAATGGGAGGTCAAATTACCCTTTTGTGAGAATCTCTTGTGGCAGACATTACAGGAAAATGGTTTTTCTCCCGTGTGAATGCGATGGTGGTTTTTGAGCGCTGAGTGATGGTCGAATGATTTTTGGCATATCTTGCAAGTGTGGACTATGCCCGTGCCGCGGGGCGGCGGCGGGGTGGGCTGAGCCGGCTCCGGTGCCGGAGTTGTGCTGTATGTTGCCACTGAAACAATAATTATTGTTCATGTCTGTCTTGGAAATCTGTCTTTAAATGGTGTTACACTGAAGATTCAGAAGTGCATGTTGGTCTAATTATTTTGAATGAAGAAAATATTGACTATGATTTTCGTAGATCATGCTGGTATTACTAACCACTTTGCCGATGGTTAATGGAAAGAAAGAAAGCATCTATTCGTGAAAAAATAAGAGGGAAAAAAGTACAAGGGATAAAAATAAAAATAACATAATAACATATAAGATTTCAAGCTAACATGGTCATTTACAATAGAATTACGATTTGAAACGGGATATTTACCATGTATATTTGTATTTTTGAGTTCCCGATATTTCGGCACTGTTGCAAGCGCCATTATCAAGGATTAACTGACGTGCTGCGAGTTTTAGTTGTGGTCTACCCACACACCATAGCGATCTACCCTCTTCCTGGTTCGCTTTCTTCGCACAGTGTCACCGTCACTACCATCGTAAGTGACAGGGCGTTACTTGAAATTCGATTACGGTCACGACACACCACACTCACAGTATCAATACGCGAGTTCTTTCCGGAAACAGTCTCTTTTCGATTTGAGAACTTTCGGATCACTGGACGCCAGACACTTGACAGTTGAAACCCATTTTCCCGGTTGAAATTCTTATGCCTTTGGATTTCAATGGCTTCCTTAACCAACCTAGGTATGTAATGGCGTTCTGTCGAGAGGAACTCAAAAAATACAAATATACATGGTAAATATCCCGTTTCAAATCGTAATTCTAATAATAACATATATCGTCACGCAAAGGTTTCGCCTCAGCATAGAGATAGAGAGCCCGCGGTCATCTTCCTTATTGTGCTCCTACTCCATCCTGCTCGGTTCCTCCAGCATAGAGCAAACGACACAAACTTTTGAACTACCTCTACCTATAACCGCTACAATACAAAATGTCCTTGAAATTTTATGTTGGAAACAATGCAATTATTTTTTTTAATCTTCTGTTATATTTAATTCTTCTTTCTTATAATCCTTCTAAAGTGTCTAAACATCTGTTAAGTTGAGTTATTTATAAGTAATGCAATTTTGAAAAGAATTTACTGTATTTATGATATTTGATTTTCTTCTACTCTTGCGTCTTTAGCCCTAATAAAACTTTGAAATCGTTAATATTTCTAAAACAATTGACCTTACTTTTTATTATAAACAGCACATAACATAATGAATAACCTAAGCTAAGAAAGAAATATACTAAAAATAAAATAATCTATTTTGCAATTAAAAAATTGTTCACTAATATGTATGCATTTTTGGACCTTATTACAATGGAATAGAATGCAAAAGTGTACATATATTAATGAACTCGACTGTACGCGCCCGCTTCTGGTCACTCGTGGCGTACACAAGACGCTTCGCCCCCACGGCCGGATTGACCTTAATAATTCTTCAATGTATGGGACCCATTGCGTGTAACTTCAAAGTAGACGTGTGTTTTTTTACGGTCACGAACTTTAAATAGTTTATTCAATACTTTGTATTTCAAACATGGCAACTAAAAAATTATATAATATTTTTTTATGTCACGCCTGGCCATAAAGTGGCAATTATCACACGCATCGCGCGCGGAATATCACACTTCCTGGCCAGGGTAAGACATAAAATGTTGTACTGACCGCGTGCGGTAATAAATCCTCAGATTACATATTTATAAGCTTTTCCTTCGGCTCGGGCGTCAAATACCTGTTATCTGGGACATTCTTTGTTTTAACGCCCTTGGTAAGTAATGTCCTATTATTGCACTACTAATATAGGAATATACATTATTAAGAAAATTAAAACATAAAAAGAATAATGGGTTTACCTAGACTCGTGAAGTGGGGGTGCAAAATGTAGACTGATTTTTTTAAATACAAAATGATCTAAATGTTATTAAGTTATTATACTAAAGAAAAGCATGCGTGGTTGCATGCTTTGCCGTCACCACAGTTAGGAACCTTTTTGGATAATGACACGCTGCGTGTGGCTGTAGCGCTGAGAATTGGCGGTAAGGTCTGTGAGCCTCACCGGTGTGGCTGTGGGATAATGGTCGAGGCGGATGGGCATCACGGTCTGAGTTGCGTGCGGTGTGCTGGCAGGATACCAAGGCATTGTGCTATTAACGAATTGATAAGGCGCGCTTTGGTGTCTGCCAGCGTACCGTGTGTCTTGGAACCCCAGGGTTTGAGTCGTACGGACGGTAAGAGGCCGGACGGTCTCACACTAGTGCCGTGGGCGAAAGGTCGTAGCTTGCTGTGGGATGCCACATGTGTCAGTTCTTTCGCACCCACGCATCTCGCTCACACTATTAACAAGGCAGGCGCAGCGGCTGAGAGTGCGGCCAGGGGCCTATACCACAAAACTTTACAAGCGTACAATTTGACAAAATTGTACATTTTTCCGTACAAAAAGTTGTCAAAAATGTCAAATTGTATGCTTGTAAAGTTTTGTGGTATAGGCCCCAGGTTTAAACACGGCAAATACGGGAACCTTGAGCCGTTGTATGACTTTGTCCCGGTTGCTGTGGAGACGGCTGGACCTTGGTGTGCCGAGGCTAAGAATTTTATTAGGGACATAGGGCGGCGCTTGAGGGATAGGGGCTGCGACCCTCGCTCTGGTTCTTACCTGGTCCAACAAATTTCGCTAGCCATTCAGCGGGGTAATGCCGCTAGTATCTTTGGCACGTTTGGTCCGGGTGAGTATCAGAGTGGGGTGTGATTTAATTAAATTTAATTTAGTATAAGGCTGACGAAACCTGTTGTGGATTTATAGTATGTGCATTGTTTGGCGAGGCCTGTTGCTGATGCCTGTTGTCCGTGAAATTGACGAAGCCTGCGTTGTGGATGAGGTTTGTACAACTTTATACCAATAAATTTCGAAGAAAAGTAGGAAATATCCTGTAATAATTAAGGTTGTGTACTTAAAACCAATGTATGAATTACTGCTAGTAGACATTGTTTCAATAAGTCATTAGTAACTTTTTTTTAGCATTAGATAGAATGTCAGAGAACGACTTATGAGGTTTCTTATTAGGCACGTTCTACTGTAAAAGCGTCAAACAATCTCAATGAATATTACAGGGTGGCCACTTTCTGGAAAACCGGGAAAACCGGGAAAAGTCAGGGAATTTCGCTAGTCATGGAAAAGTCAGGGAATTGTCAGGGAAATTTAATGGAGGTCAGGGAAAAAAATTGTCTCTCTATGTAAATGAAATATATGAACTTTATTCTGCAAGTAGGCCCCAATGGCACTTTTGCAAATCAAAAATTACTAGCGTTTCTCATGAGACCACTGCTGAGAAGAAATGCCGAAAAAAACTCGAGTCAGTCATTTTCTCCATAAATATGCTTAATTATAATGATACTACTTAACTTACTTAAGTAAATCCGAGTGGTAAACAACGAAAGAGAATTTTAAAAAATGAGGATTAAAGAACAATAGGTATTTACAATGCGTAGTTCCACAAGAAAACATGTCGAAACTGCATACGTATTACATGGTATTACCAAATACGAGATAAAGATAATAATTCTAAAAGTGCCCAACATTTATTTTGCAAATAGGTCTCAATATTTGCAAAATAAATGTTTTGATTTTGAATAATAATTGAAAATATTTCTCCTAGACATTAAATTAAATCGTTTGATATGCTTTCCTGCAATAACTGTGTCAACTAGATACAATGAAAATATTATACATGAGTATTTACGCTATTTAGGTATTTGGTTTGGGCCATGCATTTCTGTCTGTTAAACAGTCCTCAACCCTATAATAAGCCTTTGTTCACATCAATGTTGTTTTAAAGTAATTTTTAAGAGCTGGAAAGGGTAAATTCAAAATTGCATCTCGTAACTTATTATAAAACGGACACATTGACCTACTTGTATATTTTACGTACACGAAACTTTTAAGCGGCAATTTTATTTTTATTCCTGGTATTAAAATTATGGATATCAGAATTTTTACAGAATGCGTCTCGGTTCTTTATGACATAAACAATATTCTCATATATGTATTGGGACGCTACAGTTAAAATGTTAATTTCTTTAAAGAGTTCTCTCAGAGATTCTCAATTTCGTATGCTTTAACTAAGGGAATATCTTGTTTCGATCCCGCAATCACAGTCAATGCAGAATTCCGACGACGAGAGAGGCCCCGATAAATTGTTGGACATATTTGTCCAAAATAACCGGCTTTCAGGATATGACGCAGATAACGCCATAAGTGCCTTCAATGATATTTGTAAATCACCTGAAATTTAAAAATCTATGAAACAATTTTCCATAAGGATAGTCACCGACTGGGTGATCTTTGGCTCGGTTTGATATAAAAGGAAAATAAAGACTAATAAAAATGGTCATGGTGTTATTATCCCACGGAAACGCATATAGTGAGCGTGGCTTTTCCATCAATAAGGAGATATTAGTGGAAAATCTTTCGCAAGTCTAGAATTGCGCAAAGACGCGTTTATGACGCTATATCTTACCACGGCGGTTTAGACAACATAAATATTGAAAAAAAAAAAAAACCACGCGGTTAATGCTCACTCCTTGTACACGGAGGATCTACACAAAAAGAAGGAAAATTTGAGTTCAGAGGCAAAAATCAGAGCAGAAAAAAGAAAAACTGCGGAAATGGTTAAAGAACTAGAAGCAAAAAGACAAAATTTCTCGAAGGAGCTGCTAAAGAAGCTGCGTTATTGGAAAAACAGATTACCAAGTTGCAATATATTTTTAACCGACTTCAAAAAAAGGAGGAGGTTCTCAATTCGGTTGTATGTCCTTTTTTTTAACGTGTGTTACCTCAGATCTCCGTTGTTTATGAACCGATTTGGATTTTTTTCTTTGTTTGAAAGCATATGCTCCTGTTGTCCAGAATCTAGTTTTGATGATGAGATCCATGAGGAATTGAGAGAACCTCGGAAATGCATGCGAAGCATATAGCGATTTTAGTATTTTCGGTAATAAATCTAGCATTTGGATTCAGAAAGTAGCATTTGATATACGGGAACTGATGAAAAAGACCACGGATGGCCATCCAAAACACCTATTGTTTCATGGGTGGCATTAAGATATTTCGACCAAGATACTGAAGCGACTATGACGAAGTCAATTTAAATAGTCCTGATGTAATGTCACCATCAACCTGATCTGGTAATTGAAGCCGGAAGGTAGGCAACGGAACTCCGTAATAAAACAGTGTAGCTTAGCCGTGTTTGAGCTTATTGGAATCGTTATGAGATGCACTCTGGTAATGATTCACTAAAAACGTGAAATAATTAAAATTTTTAATAAAAAAATTAATCCGACACCAAAATTTAAAAAAATAATTGCCTTACTTCTAATACGAGACTTTACGCTTCTTATTGCATAATGTAGAAGTATCTACAAGTCGGTTTTTGTTATTATTATTTCAAATTATAATTAACATGATAACTGATGACTAGGTAGTTTGGTTTCAGTTAAACCCAAGATTTTTAACAGAATTCAAAAAATGAGGTTTCTCAATTCTTCACTTTTTTGTACCATAATACGCAAAATGTTAAAGTCATTAAGGCCCGTATAAAGTGTTCTCTTTAGTATTTCACGCTGGATTATATTATATGATACATTTATTTTAATATATCCAATAAATACAAGTGAAAAACTGTATTTAATTAATAATTCAATAATATAATATACTGACGTGTTAGTACTTAACCCTGACCTGTAACTTGGCGTTATTAATAAAGTATTTGTATTTGTATTTGTAAATTCAGCAGTCAGATGTATTGTTTCAATTGGTTTTTCCTGTACAGCTTTTAACAAAAATGGTCAAAAATGAAATGAATTATTGGGTAATGGAAATTGTAGAACTGTCTGATAGCAAATTAAAATATATAAATACAAGAAAACAGTACAAAAACGTCACCTGACGTAGGATGTGAACCCACGACTTCCGTCTAACAGTGCTTTCGCTCTTACCAACTGAGCTATTCAGATACTACTTCTTATTATTTCCGTTTATGTATTAATTTCATTGTATTTATAAATTGTAATTTGCTAGCAGATAATTCTGAAAAAACGTGTTCAAATTACATATTTTTTATTTATTACATTTAAGATTATGGTCAGGGAAAAACTTGAAAAAACGCCTGGAAAACCGGGAAAAGTCAGGGAATTTTGGTTGTAGTAAATAGTGGTCACCCTGATATTAAAACAGTTATTTCATGCTTATATTATATTACATTGTTATTCAAAATAAGAAAACATATCTTAATTATTATTAATTAGCTAGGTCGGCGGTTACGGGAGAGGGGCAACGATCCCCGCTGCGGGTCGTATCTGGTGCAACAGGTATCCATAGGGGTGCAGAGAGGAAATGCCGCGGGCATTATGGGTACCTTAGACTATGTACATTTATATCTTGTATTTCAATTTGTACTTTGACAAACTGTATTTAAGCATATAAATTTATACTTATATTTATTTTTATATGATAAGCCATCAATTATTGTTTAAATTACGTTCCGTTCCATTCATCTGAAAATTGTACAATAAAAAACCCAAAGTAGCAGAGATTGTACGAAGTCGATTCGGGTTTTAAAAAAGTAATTTGTCATAGTCACTAACTGTCACTTATTCTGATCTTTCGTGCGAATAATGTGAATTCAATGTGTGTGTGTGTTTACGACCACTGCTTTTTTATTTACCTAATTTGTTATCTTTAAAAAAACAAGGTATAGGTACTCTGTATTCCGCCTATGCTTCTGATGTGAGTTAACACTTTCAACATACTCAAATCTTGAATTGTACTCCAGTAACTGATGTAGCGCTGCCTATAGCGACAACCCGGGCGCTAGCGGACTGTCCGGCGTTGAGAAAAGTTCCTAGCAGTGAGAGTGTTAAATCATTATATTGCTTGCCCCATACAGTCCACTTCGGGTCGATACCTCTCTATCGCCCCTCATCTCCTTCCACAGTTTATAGCGTCTCTCACGCAATCAATCCACCTTATTTTTTTCGTTTTTAGTAATTGAATCTTATTTGCATTTATCGAACATACCAGCGAGATACTTACGTGGTTTGCTCTCCTCGTCACTCGAATCCAGTTGGCTTTCTGACTTCTCCATCTTGACTTCATCTGGGAACAAAATACGGTTATTTTTATAGCGTAGTCGCTACAAGTTTTCTAGTTTTGTCAAACGCCTCAGTCTTCTCAGTTCCGACTTGGACCCAGTTGCGGCTAATTTGTAAACGTGTGTAATTTTTCACCCCCAATGAAAAAGCAGGTTGTTTGACCCCCGGCAAGGGGGCTTGCAATGGGCGGCGCGCGAAGCTTTAGATACCTAACGCTCGCATGCCCCGGGGCCGCTCGTCAGTCGAGGCGAGCGAACACATGCACGTCTTCTCAAGTTCCGTCGCCGCCGTTTTCCGGTGATATATTTTTGGCGCGACGGCCCTAGCGCTACACGTGCCGCGTGTGAATGAATACAAGTTGTACGATAGACAGAGATGCACAGAGTAAGCACGTTGTGTATGCCTAAACATCGTTTTTGTTAGAAAGTGGAGCTTCTGTACTTGTACTATTCCTTATTCTGTGCCCCGGCCCAGACCGAGTGAATTGCGTTTGTCGTTCGGCAGCGTTATTTTACGAAGTAACTAAAGTTTTAATCTGTGGCCCTGAAGCATTTATGTAGACATTTTGTAGCTGAAATCATTCTGAAATAGTTGCGAAGTGGCTCCTTACGGGGAATCCATCATTTTACCGAAAATCGTTACATCGATTATCGTTTCCCATAACACTGTTCGCAGAATTTTATTATCACTTAGGAATCATTCATCGAACTTCGTTAGATCGCTCAAACATTTGATCGAATTACCTTTTACACAAGAATCAACTCATCGAATTTTAATTCAGTATTTTATTTGTTCATCGACGTAGTCGTTCATCGAATGGCCTTTAGTATAATTTTGGTTTAATGAAGGTTTCAGTTCCCAAAATTCTTATTACCTAGAACATCATTTCACCACTGTTTACTATTCTTGATATACGTCTAAAATTAAAATTTTCCCAGATTCTTGGTGTACTCTGTAAAAGTACTCAAAAACACAAATACCCAAAACCTAAAATGTACAAAAGACCTTTTAGGGCAAAACCGACTGTAATGCGGATAGGTTAGAAGATTAAGACGGGAGCTTTGCTCCCGTCTTAATCTTCGGGGTTATTTTTTTTATATAAGCCCAGAAAGATTATGCGCCTGGAAAAATCATGCTTGCTTGGTTGTTCGATGAAACATTGTTCTTGGAAAGAATACTATATGGTACGTACTATCTGTGAATCATGTTTCGTTAAATTAATACTATGAATAACGAATATTTCTATGAAAGGTAAATTCGATGTACCGTTACACTACGACTAGAGACGGATTCGAAACGATTAACGATGAAAAGTGGTTCGATTATATAAAATGCAATGAATTGATGATTATGTGATTAGAAAAAAAAACCTAATGAAATTCGTGGAACAGTTTTCGGTGAAATGAAAATCGATGTAAGATATTTCGATAAAATAATAGACACCCCTCCTTACGTTTCTTATAGTGTAGCGTGGTCTTACAAATTAGGCAGTACTACAATTTACCGGTTTTTGTAGCCACGTATCCGAGTACGCAATTTTCCACGGGCCCGCACTTAAGTAACTCGAGTAATTTCGCCAATATTTCGATTTGGTCCAGGCTGATTTTTGAATCTTGTGGTTATGATATTAAACTTGTTTAAAATAGTGGGAATGGTTTATATTTTCTGATTACCGGCCAGACGCAAACGAAGTATTATAATTTTAACTGTGTCTATCTGAGGCTTCGTATTTGCCAAGCGGATGAATCGATTCGAATGCGGGTTTTTTAATATGAATGCCTTATCTGTCAGGATGATTCTTCTTCAGCTGTTTCTTGTGACAAGGGTTTATCAAATATTAAATTGTGTTAGGGTAACTTAGTTACCATTCATAAGTACATAGAATAATTGAATCTATTAAGTTTTATTAAAATGCGGTGGCGCGCCGAACGGTTTTCGACGTTATAGGCGTGATTTCACTGAGTTTTTTTATATGAGCCACAGTGCCTAAAATAAATGAGTATTGTTTTTTTTTACTTCATTTGTGTTTATAATAGGAATTTCTGAGCGTTTTTGCTATTAATGCATATACTTACACGTCTCGTTTCCATACTTCGAGTCGTGTTTGGGAAATTTGTGGTTAACATCAACAGCAGGCTTGCGAGTATTATCATCTGCAACAAAGATTTAATAAGTTATGACCCCATCACACTAATTTTTAAATTCTCAAGAAGTAGAATGCAAGATGCAAATCATGTAACAGCTGGGGCGACAACATTTTTAGGGTGTTTTGACCCTCCCGATTACGGATCTGCCTGTCGCGATTGCGAAGTTTGATATGTTGTAAAGGGCAATATTAGTATGTATGTATGTATGTATGTATGTATGTATGTAAATACTTTATTGTACACAAGACAAGTCAAATAAATTATACAGAAAAAAAAAACAGATCAATCATGTACAAAGGCGAACTTATCCCTGTAAGGGATCTCTTCCAGTTAACCTTTGAGCAATTATCACGGTCACGGTAACTCAAAATTTTCGTGCCTCCAGCTCCTTATCTTTCTCCGACATCTCGAAAAACCATCACCCTTTTCAGTTTTTTTTGCCTGTACTGTCGTTAAAGTTCATTTTAGTGCTAAACATGGTTCTGCAACATTGTATTGTAGAATAAAAAATTTGCTAAAACTTTTTGGTACAAAGATTATTTCCACGATCCCTAGGGACGTAGATATGCCACGTCTATGGGAAGCTAGAATGAAAAATTCCTACTGTTGTCTAGTTTTCCTCCCATATTTACATATAAAGTGCATTTTACCACATTTAGTTACTCTACTTGCAATTAAAAATTAAGTTATTTGTGTATAAGTCCGGTACAGGCACTAGCTTACTTTTGCCACTCGCAGCACTCTGCATAAGTGACAACAGCTCTGCCTGGCTGCGCTGCACTTGCAGCTTGAAGTCAGTCGCGTCCCGCAGTCGGCTCACACACACCTCACAGATCCCACATTCACCATTTGCTGAATTTACCTGCAAGTTTCAATTAAAATTAATATAGAATTTCGCTTTCTGATGGAAGGTTAGAATGGCACCATAGACTTTCTTGTCATGGATGGTTATTGTGAGAATGCTATGAAACTAGGTTGAAGAGGTGGGTGATGAGCTAGCAACTAATCACTGTAGCAATATCACATTTTCTACATCTTTAAACCTACAGCATGATATTATAATAATAGAGCTTTTACTTTCCCTAGTTACAATAAAAATATTGATAATTAATTATTGTTCTGCTTTTCATTAGTGTCAGTCTGCCCCTTGGCAAAGGCCTATTCTAGAATTTTATCACTGGTTTCCTTTCCCCACATTGGTCCAGCCATTTCTCTAATTTCGTCTTCCCAACTTTTCTTCTGTCTTCTCCTTCTCCCTTTCCCGTCGCGCGGGTACAGTATGGTATTAAACAACAGTAAATAATATTTTTATGTTACCAATAAACAAACCTTATGAAAATACTTTTTTTTGTTCTTTAATTATTAAATTACGAAAATACTTGAATGGTCAAACTGTGTCCTTCTTTTGATGTTAAAAGGACATAGTTTGACCATAGAAAGACATCATTATATAGTCATGTTTCCCTATAAAATGTTTTTGATGGTACGTTAAATGTTGCTAATAAGTTGCTATCAGTACTATACCATATTGGTAAAAGTGGAACTGAATATTTTCACATGCCCTACCTACATAAATGAAAGTTGACATAGAAGCTGCAATTTTTGACTGTATGGGTATTTTGACATTTATTTTTATAATTATTACTTTTTGTGAATTCTATTATTATTATTATTTTTTAATTATTGTATTCTTTGCTAATTTATTATTGTTGAAATATTATATCATAACGTATGCAGCACTCGCAAATGTTTGCATGCCTGCGTGCAGGCTGAATACATGGAACTGTATTATAATGTATAAGACCTATTTGTATTTACTGTATTCTAGCAAATAAACGATTTGATTGATTGATTGATTGATACATCTTTTGGAAATACAGGTGTGAATTTATGGATGTATATGTATGAATAGAAGGTGCCTTGGGCAGAAGGAGTTAAACACCTTGTTATTAAATTAGTTTATTAAAGCCTATAAAATTGGAACACATTTTACATAGCTCATTATGTTTTTGGAATGACAACCACAAACAATACAAGTCATAGATAACAGAGCTATTAATAGCTGCCAGCTATATCATAACACCACAATGAGGGGTCCTGCACAACCTGTGCCCAGATTATAGATGTTGTGTCCTTTCACATGCTAACCAGTTGGATTAACCGTTAATTCATCTACCGGTTGCTGGGATCCCAGGGCTCATTACAAAAGAATCCTATTTTTTTTTCGCTGGGAGACAATGGGTTAATAGCAATATTATTGGCCTCAAAGTGAAAAAATATGATTAATGTTACAATTAAACCCTCAATGTTTCTGCGAGTACTAACATCAATGTACTTCAGTGGAATTCGTTAAAAAAATAGCTTGGCATATATAAATTCTTACACATTAAATAAAAAAAATAAATGAAACGAAATAATGATAATACTAAGTAACATTATGACCCAACCAGTAATTACCATGGATTATATTCAATTCAGGCCTCTATACATTCATTTTACATGAAACCTGGTTCTAAGTTCTAATTCAGTTCAAAGATAGCAATGTCAATGTGTACTCAGCAAAATCTTCACAGGTTTATAAAGAATTAAGTCATATTTACATGTATACCGAAGCATTCTCTCAGCATGTCCGAATATATCTCCGTTTTCCCGAGGTGGCTGTACAGTGTGTCGAGGCCCTTGTCCGGAGGGCGCAGCAAGCAGCAGCGACACGAATGCAGCGCGTCCATTTTGTCAACTGCCGCGTTAATTGGGTCACAACATTAACGCGTCTTACCAAGCAAAAATGTTGATACAAAATCAATCAACAGATAATCTAATTGAATTTTTGATCAATACATACAATATTTACGACAGCGTTGACACTGACAGTGACAGCAAAAGCAAATGGCGTCAGTCGCAAGATCCGTAACGTAATCCGCAAGATTGCTGCGTTCAACTCTTCTTCAACAGTTCGGTAGCGTTCGGATATCATGAAACTTGAGCAATGCTTTCCCTATCTCACTCACTATTATTAATTAAAAATGGAAACTTTTTTACTCTTCATGATTTTTTTGTTAATGTTTGAATTTTTATATTGATTTTGTTCTTAATTAATTAGTCACAATTGATTGTTGAGTTTTCTATTGCAGTATGCAAACTCTCTTAAACTTCAAAATTATTTTCTACTTTTTAGTTCGATTACTATTAAAGGTTGTTTTAAATTATTTTCTTCTTTTATTTAGTTCGATTGCTATTAAAGCGAGTCGTTTTTTTAAACTAAATTATTTTTTTTGAATTTCTAGTCTTAAGGCGTCAATAAAAAAAAACTTATAGCACAGTTTCTATTTTGAATATATATTCAACAATAAATATAAATTTACTTCATTTTATGTCTACGTAATCTTTCCATTTCATCTACCGCATCTATATTACATGGAGTTTTCCCTGCTAATTTCAAGCAATCAAGTTCATAAGCTTGTCTAGTAAGGAGCGCACTAACACACTTTATACTACTTACACTAAGTTATTATTTTTTTCCTCTTTTACTGTACAGCTTTAACTTTAAAACTGACTTAAAACCATTATCCAATACATTGAATATTAAAAGGTAGTATCTTCATAGGGAACTCACTGCACTTACGACCTTTTGTTCGGGCAAGACAGTTTTTCAGCGAAAACTCAAAAACCGTAAAACCGTGTTCAAACCAAAAATCGTTGAAACTATTTATTAATGCACACCACCTCATTTTTAGGGTTCCGTAGTAAACAAGGAACCCTTATAGTTTCGTCATGTCCGTTCGTCCTCCGCTTTTCTCAGTAACTGTTAGTACTAGAAAGCTGTAATTTGGAATGAGTATACATATCAATGACGCCGACAAAACGATAGAATAAAATAATAAAAAAATTTTTTTTAGGGTACCTCCCCTACATGTAAAGTGGTGGTGCAATTTTTTTTTTCCAAACCCTATCGTGTGGGGTATCGTTGGATAGCTCTTTCAAAAGTGTTATAAGGTTTCTGAAAACATTTTTTGATTCAAGAATCGGTAGGATTGATATTAAGCTTTAGTGATAAATTTTGCTATGGTCAAGTGTCGTCGTCCCCCCCCCCCCCTGCCAGCTAACTAGGCATGTGAAAAAAAAAATCATGGTAGTAGTATATACGATGAATGTAAAAACCCTTCTGCGGGTCCGTAATTCCGCATATGACCGGTGGCGTGATGGACGGGCAACTACGGAACCCTACACTGTGCGTGGCCCGACACGCACTCCACCGCTTTTTTTTTACAGAATTTTAAACTTCATAGTTTGGAAATTAGAGGGTGAGGGGACACTTTTTATGACTTAGACAGCAAATATTTCATCAACGGGTGACTTAACTGGAAAAGTTTTTTAAAAAACCTCCATGTCATTTTTAAAGGCCTATCGATGGATACCCCACGACTATTGAATTTTTCTTTTTTTTTGACGGCGCGTTGAATTTTTTTTTCATCCACCGGTTATATGTATGGAATGCTTTAATTTAATATTTTTTTGTAAATTCACATCACTATTATGTAGAGGTTTATAGAACACATATTCCTTCGATATTTCATAATTGTAGTGGTTATAGTCTCCGAGTAAATCGGCTGTGACATACGCACGGACGGAGTGACAGATGGACGGACGGACGGACTTACATGACGAAACTATAAGGTTTCCGTTTTCGCCAATTTGGCTACGAAACCCTAAAAAAGATAGCAAGGCATAATCTCTTTCTAAAATTTCGAAACGGGCGGCATTTCTAGTGCTAACGTAATAAACATTCGTCTACTTGCCAACAGATGGCGCTAGTTATTGCTACTCGCCGACCAAATTAGACTAGGTTTTTTTTCTTTTTTTCATAGGTGATATAAGTTTATTTAGGTTAATTTGTTTTAATTTTTTATTTTAATAAATCAAATTCATTACTAGTGTTCAAATTCAGCCCTAAACTTTGAGAAATGCTTCAATAAATCCAAGTCAAACCATCATTAAGTACTATTATTTTATGATAGACAATACAAGGACTATCGAAACAACTAACAAAAACGAAGTAGGTATCTCCCTCTCTGTCGCTCGAATAAGCAAGTGCGATAAAGAGGCAGCTGTTCCGTTTTCGGCTCGCGGCAGGACCTGTTTTCGAAAATAAACAAACATTGAGGACCAGTAAAAACAGTGTTTTTGGTGTTGCATATTTTTATTAGGTACAAAGGCATACAATACCTACAAGTTGCTCACAATCACAGCATTCAAAACAAAACCAGTATGGTTTGCTTCCACTACGGGCCTACCGCGAACCGAATACGAAGTATTTCCCTCTCTGTCGCTCCAATTTACAACTGCTATAGAGAGGGAGATATTTCGTTTTCGTTTCGCGGTAGGCGCGTAGTGGACGCGAGTCGTACTGCCAAAACGCGTCAGAGGGGCTACTTCGAAATCCGAACTTCGTATCGTGCCGTCCCTCTCACTCATATAGTGAACTAGCGACCAGCCCCGGCTTCGCACGGGTGCACTATTTAATGGATGTTATTATACATATCAACCTTCCTCTTCAATCACTCTATCTATGACGACCGCTTTAGCCTAGTTGGTAGTGACCCTGCCCTCGAAGCTGAAGGTCCCGGGTTCGAATCCCGGTCAGGGCATTTATTTGTGTGATGAACACGAATATTTGTTCCTGAGTCTTGGATGTTTTTTATGTATTTAAGTATATATTTATCTATATAAGTATGTATATCGTCGCCTAGTACCCATAGTACAAGCTTTGCTTAGTTTGGGACCAGGTTGATTTGTGTAAGATTGTCCACAAATATTTATTTTTTATTATGATTTTTATTTTTATTAAAAAAACCGCATCAAAATCCGTTGCGTAGTTTTAAAGATTTAAAGGCTTATCTATCGATACCCCACACGAGTGTGTGCGTTGAAATTTTTTTTCTCATTCACCAGTTACATGTATGGAGTGCCCCCCTAATTTAATATTTTTTTGTAATCACATCACTTTTATGTAGCGGTTCATAGAATACACCTTCCTACCAAATTTCATAATTGTAGTGCTTATAGTCTCTGAGTAAATCGGCTGTGACATACGGATGGACGGACGGACGGACGGACAGACATGACGAATCTATAAGGGTTCCGTTTTTGCCATTTTGGCTACGGAACCCTAACTAGCTTGAAACGGGCGTAGATGTACAACTCAACAATAACGAGCAATATAGTCTTTTGTCGTTAAATAAAAACAGCACGGGGTTCATACAAGGTTTGTTTATTGTTCAGACACTTACACCACACGTACATAAAAACACAACACAAAACACTTAGTTTTAGTTATTTAAGTAGATTCTAATAAGATTTATCACAAACTTTCTAGCCGTTGCGGACGCTTGCCTTGTCGGCGCGGGCGCGGGAAGGGAAACGTATCGTTACTAATATCGCCGTTAGATGGCGTTATCTTATTAGACGTAGACACTTCCCGCGCAATAAGCTCTAATTAATATGAAGAGTTTACTGACAGAAACTTAGCACATCACAAACAATATCGTTCAATCCAGAGGTGTAAAACGTAGTTATATTTTTAGCTCATAGATAGACGAAACTAGCGGGAGACACGAATGCACGACCAAATAATGTCCGGCCCGAGAATCCGCGTCCACTTTTGTGTACGCGGATTACTGGGCCGAGCATTATCAGCCCGAACAAACGTGGATTCCGATTACTGCCCCGGACCAAGATTGCTCAGAAATATTAATGCACGGCCGAGTAATGTCCAGCCCAGTAATCCATGTACATCGGACGCGGATTACTGAGCCGGACATTCTTGTGGCTGGGCATTATCATGGTCGTACATTATAGGCCACCGCCACTTTAACCACGAGCTGTATGCAAACGTTTTACTACGAATGTCGAAAGCAAAATCATTCATAATTTTTTGTGTGTATTCTACTGTGTTTCATCAGATTACTTTTGTATGTAAATTGCTTCTCACATATATGGCAAACATGACGCTTGTCTCCCGTGTGAATTAGTTGATGCATACGTAAATTTGAGCTCTTTGCAAACGTTTTACTACATACATCGCAAGTATAAGGTCTTTCTTTTGTATGCGTTCTGATGTGTCTCTTCAGATTACTTCTCTCTGTAAACTGCTTGTCACATGTATTGCAAGTATACCGTTTGTCGCCTGTGTGAATGCGTCGATGCATCCGTAACGTTGAACTGTCTGCAAAAGTTTTACTACATATATCGCAAGTATAAGGTCTTTCTTTTGTATGTGTTCTGAAGTGTGTAACCAGACTATTTTTCTGTGTATACTGCTTGTCACATATATCGCAAATATAACGTTTATCGTCCGAGTGAATTCGATGATGCCTACGTAAATTTGACCTCTGTGCAAACGTTTTACCACAAACATCGCAATTATAAGGTTTCTGACCTGTATGCGTTCTGGTGTGCGCAGTCAGAGTACTTTTTAGTCTAAACTGCTTTTTACATATATCACAGGTGTAGAGCTTGTCATCAGTGTGACAAGTTTTATGTCTTTTCAAGTTATTCTTTCTTGTAAATTTCTTATCACAGTCATAATGTCTCCGTCCAGTATGGGTAACAGTATGTTTCACCAAAGCAGTCTTAGTTGTGAATTCTTTGTTACATATTTCGCAGGAGTAAGGTTTCACTGTTGTGTGAGTCCGTTCATGCACAATTAAAACACGTTTACTAGAGAAGTGTTCGGAACAGATTCGGCAGCAGTAAGGTGCCGTCTGGCTCGCGTGCGGCGCTTCGTCGCCGCGGAGGCGCTCGAGCTTCACGGAACAAGCTATGTCGACCGGTTCCCTGGCGCGCGCCGGCTCCAAGTCTGCGAGCTCGGCGTCGGCCCGAGCGACTGCAACACACAACACACCTGCTCACAAACACAACTTACACTAACGGCTTCAATATCACCGCACCTTATTCGGCGTCTGACTGCATCATGTCTAGTAGATTAAGGGAAACATTTATGCAAAAGACGAAAACGAGAGGTAAAGTATAGCATAGAAAACGCACCATACCGATAGGCAGAGAAATGTGACGTCACAGTGCAATGGCCTCGTAATCCCGTTGTATGGAAAAAGAAGTAATGTGCTAGTTTAGTTGCGAAATATTTCGTTTAAGGACATAGTTGCCATACAATTTCTTTTTTATTGAAACATGAGAATTCTATTGGTATCTTTCAATTTACATTTGGACTATTAAAAAAAAAACATTTTTGCGAATCTTCGAGAGACATTACTTCACAGGGTGCAAGTGTAATGCCGGTATTTTTTGACGTCCTCCAAGACACAAACAAACACTGTACACGGTGCAGTCGCATGTGTTCGTAAAAAAACTATTCATTTATATTTGAACCTTGAACTGTTGCGTTTATCAAATTATAGTTATATTGCCTCGCACAAGGTTTGGGTACTTACGCAGCACCAAGTCTTCGCTCGTCCCATCGTCTACGCCCATCTCCGCCTTCACTGTGGGCTCTGCGTCTGAAGCAAAAGCAAAACTATAGTGAGTAAGCACAAAACACCCCTACTAGAAGGCTAATGTTTCTCATTTTCTTCGCGACGCGAGTCACCAAAGTATGAGGAAGCGGTGAGGGAAAGGGCGGGTGCTACGAGCGTTGCGATTGGTCGATGAGCTGGCAGGTCAGGAACCGACCAATCCTACTAATATTATAAACGTACAACTATACATCAGTAAACACAGCATCAAAATTGATCCAATAGTTTGTACGTAGGACCATATTTATAAAGTTGCCTTATAAATTCACACATACAAGAAGCTAAAATACTTACTTAACGAAAAGCACCAGTCCTCACTCGTCCCATTGTCTTCTTCTACCTCCAACTTCACTAGGGCCTCTTCATCTGAAGCAAAACTAATAATGAGCAGGCACAGAACACCCCCACTAGAAGGCTAATGTTTCTCATTTTGTTCGCGACGCGAGTCACCAAAGTATGAGGAAGCGGTGAGGGGAAGGGCGGGTGCTACCAGCGTTGCGATTGGTCGATGAGCTGGCACGCGGAATGCGTAGTGATGGCACATGTTCACTACAAACTGGTACCGTAAGTTATTATTGGTAAATTACGGTAGGTATTTACTGTATATTAAATTGGTACCAAAACGATATACCATTACCTGGTTCTAAAAATGAAACAACAAATATTTTATAGCTCTTATATATCTCTTTCTCTATCATTGTGGAAAGGAGAAAGACTATTCTAAAAAGCCCACAAAACAGCGGGGTGTTCTGTGTGAGCAGGTCACCGCCAGGAACCGACCAATTACCTTATATTTCTTTTTAAGGGTTTCTAGTTACAACCAACAAATTACTAACAGACCAGATCACATGTGATCCACACAGTTGCCTCTAATTTGTAATAATAATAAAGGATTTATAAAATGAATCTACGATTCATTGCGGAACTCCGGCTTCGCACGGGTGCACTATTTAATGGATGTTATTATACATATAAACCTTCCTCTTCAATCACACTATCCATTAAAAAAAACCGCATCAAAATCCGTTGCGTAGTTTTAAAGATTTAAGCATACATAGAGATATCGGGACAGAGAAAGCGACTTTGTTTTATACTATGTAGTGATGAGATAGCATAGATGCTTGTCAAATCCTTGTTTAGACAAATCCATACTATGGCAAATCCTTATTTCGTTAAGTGCTAGTTTTGTCCAGTCCTAGGGTCGCCAATACCTTGTATTGTCAAATCCTTGCTTTGTGATATACTAGTTCTTTCAGATGCTTGTTTTGTCTGATTCTAGTTACGTGCAAACCTAGCTTCGTCGGATCCTTGTCCTGCTAAACTCACACATACAAGAAGCCAATACTTAAATAAATAAATATTAGAGGACAATCTTACACAAATCGAACTAGCCCCATAGTAAGCTCAAGAAGGCTTGTGTTATGGGTACTAGACGACGATATATTTAATAGATATAAATACTTAAATACACAGAAAACATCCAAGACTCAGAAACAAATATTCATGCTCATCACACAAATATTTGCCCTGACCGGGATTCGAACCCAGGACCGTCAGCTTCACAGGCAGGTGCACTACCCACTAGCCTAAACCGGTCGTCAAACTTACTGAACACACAGCACTGGTCCTCACTCAAGAAATTGTCTTCTTCCAGCTCCGCCTTCACCGGGGGCTCTTCATCTGAAGCACAAGAGACTCTTAATAAATACAAAAAAAAAATACAAAAATACAAAACGGTTTATTTCTCAAAATTTTACAATGTTCAATCTATAGTAAGTATGGGTATTAAAATTAAGACATTGAAAAATCGGTGTGAGCACAGCGCTAAGCTGGTTTTAAGCCCACCCGTAGTCAGTGAGTTGGTTTCACACTAAATAAGGGTTATAAAATTAAATTAATTACAATAACAATATAATTAATTTAAAGTAGGTTGTATGATATAATATAAGTAAGTTGAAATTTATGAAATCACGTAACTGTTTTCATTTTAAAATTATATTTATATCTACTCTTTGTGGGGCATCGTATATTTTGTAATAACAAATCTGTTCATTTTAAGAAGCATAGGTCTACTTATCCAACAATGATCAGAATGTGGCACTGTGGCACCTACATGGCGTGTCAGCACTCGCAGCATTGTCTTCCACCTCCAACTTAATTGAAAGTTCCTCCTCTAAACCTACAAGAAAGAAACAAGTTAATATTACAACTAAAAGTTACTCTTGTTAATTAAAATTAAAAAAAAAGCCCAGGTAACCTATGGTATGCAGAGCTCGCTTCAGCCGCGCCTGCAGCTCCGCCTCGCTGCGCTGCACCTGCAGCTTGAAGGCGCTCGCGTCCCGCAGCCGGTCCACACACACGGAGCAGATCCCGCACTCCTCCCCGTTTTCATGCAACTGCAAGTTACACACTCATAACATAACAATGACATACAACCACCATGAACATTGAAACTCGAGAGGAGTATTGACCAGTAGTAGGGTAATTCCATGGAATGGAGTAGTAGGGTATTACCATGGTAACTCATGTTACTTTGGTGACATAATTTGTAACATGATTTACAAATTAAATTATTTGTGTTTTTTGTACTGTACTGTATCCTTTGATTGAGGTGTGCAATAAAGTGTATTTGTATTGTATTGTATTGTATTGTTGTATCTTTTTCTTATTTCAGAATCATCTTTATATTAGCAGCTCTGTTCAGGGCTAACATAACAATTTGTTTCTTCATTTCTGTTAGAAATATTAAAACACGTGTAAATGTAACATGAGTGATTGAATTGCCCTGCTAAGTAAATAATGATATTATATAAGAAAAATATAATTACTACATAAGCATTTTATTGCTTTTTTTATTATTATTATTTATTGCCTTATTTTTTTTTTATAGATAAAATACAATAAAAAATCATAACAATACCTAACTTAAATTATTAAAAGTAGAAATAAAACTAATAAAAATCTTAAAAAGGTCCTTGCGGCATGGTTCCAAGAATGCTGGCAGCATTTCCTTGCTCTATGGTGATGCCAAGGCGTTGTGCGAGGTAACTGCCAGCTCTCTTGCCCCCTGTGACGTCGACCAGTCTCTTCGCCAGTTGTTGGAAGAGCTCTGTTGCCCCAGGGCCCCACGGACCGAGGGTCCCTTGTTTTTATAGCTGAACAATAACGAAAGTCATATTTACTAGTATATTGAAGCATTCTTTGAGCATGTCCAAATATATCTCCGTGTTGCCGAGATGTGTGTACGGCGTCTTCAGGTCCCTGTCCGGAGCGCGCCGCAGGCAGCAGCGGCACGAGTGCGGCGCCTCCATTACGTCCATTCCCACGTCGTCGGACATCGCAGCACAAAACAATCAATATAAAGCACAACGAATAACTTCATTGAAAACAAATCAACCACAACAAAATACGTATAACATACAACCTGCGGTCTGCTACCGCGACGGGATTCGAAATTTTCTCTCTCTGGCGCACTTGCAATTTTGTACATAAGTGCGACAGAGAGGGATAACTTCGTTTGTAGTTCCTTTTCTTTTAGTGAGTTTGACAGTTAAGGGACAGCGTGTTGCCAACTTGAATTTTCGTTTAGTGCTAAAACTTGACAAACTATAAACTGCTAAAATCTCTGCAAAAGGAAAATTACAGTTGGTAATAAAAGATGTGTTTTTGGCTGAAACTTTTTTCGCATATGGAATTTAAATTAATCGAATTTTCCAATTTGTCTACCATTTGTTGATAAAAATACTCTTCAGATACGTCAACACTGAGAGACGTTGACAGCACGATTACCATCGAAGACGTTCGGATTCTTCGAAATATTAAAAGCGAATCTAAGACCGCTGTACACCTTACGATATATAGCTAAATAATTGGTGGCGTGGAGTTAAACTATCTCCGTCTAATGAGTGACGTGTTCAATATCTTAATGTGTAAAGCCCTCATTACGTATTTCTAAAGGTACATCCCGACATGTACAGCACCACAGTCCGCAGGGACGTGTTCCAAGTTCTAAAGCGCTTATTACACCATCCTGAATTCAGAATCCTGACTGAGCTAGGAAGCAGATTCAGGAAAGTGTAATCGCATTCAGGAAGCAAGGATCCTAAAAGCTTCCTTCCTATCCCCTCCCTCGCGTCCTAGTTAGGACGGCTGATTCAGGATGGTGTAATAAGCGCTTAACCCTCCAGGCCTCCACTAGTCCTGTGATACAAATTGACGTGACGCTGGCGAAATGTCTTAGTGACGACAGACGAGTATTATATTTATTGCGATAGACAAAACAATAAAAAAAAGAAATAAGGAAATAATTATGTAGTATCTCCTCAGTAGTCTGTGAATTATGTATGGAATCCGAATGCTCCTTGTGGCTGTCGGAAACGGAAAGAAATGAAATGAAAATCGTATTAGTATTAGTTTCATATCTCCTAAGTAGTCTGTGGTTAGTTTACAGTGCCCGCTCATTAATCGTGTTATTTGGTGTTATTTTTGTAAATATATATTACCGTAACAATTAACGGTACTCCTGCCATGATGGACGCGGTGCACTCGTGCCGCTGCTGCCTGCGGCGCGCTCCGGACAAGCACCTATCGACGCCTTACACACAGATATATTCCGACATGCTCAAGGAGTGTTTCGACATACATGTAAATATTGATAATGGTTGCGCCGATAATGTGGTCTGTCCTCTTGGGTGCATGGGATTGGCATACAGGAAGTCTATCATAGAGCATAAAAAGAAATTAAAGCTGTCAAATGAAAAAAAAAGTGTCACACGCCATAATTCAAGTGCAGACGAAACTGAATCCCGAAAACCAAAGAAATTATAATAAATACATGACGAGTGATGACGAGGAACCACTACAAACAGAACCAGGTACACCATAATTATACCCCATAAAATTGGTCCTTCGAACCGGATTTAATATTTCAAAATTTACGCATTATACTACAATATTACCTTCCTCGTTGCTCACTGAATAACATAACTAATTATATTGTAATACTTAATTCTATAGCCGCATATAATATATCGGTGATTCATTAATACTTAGTAAAATATTGTATAATTGTCAAAATTTTCTATGAACAGTCACGTAAAATTTATTGCTTAGACTATGATATGCATATTGTTTTGTCTGCTAGCAGCGTGTGTAATATTCTCATAGCGTTACCTTAACTATCAATGCGTAACGATAAGATATTTCGTATTGCGATTTGATTAATGTCATGGTAATGTTATATCGGAACTTTTATTTTCCTTTCGTAAATTTAGCGTATTTTAAATTAGTAAATACACTGAATTTACACTGCTGAGAATTTCGCATAGGTAATTTATTCCTAGAAACCTCAGTTATTCTTAACCCTTCGAGTGGCAGTAACCGGGTACCGGACCCAATCTGTCATTGACATAATACGGTTTAATTTTCCTTCATTTTTATTAGATACGTATAGCTAGTGCGAAGCGTGCTTATTGTCAGTGAAATGTATTAAGTTATTATACAATTTCAACGCATATTAGTTGATATTTTCGTGCAGTTTAATTAAGCTGTTATAACGTTGTCATAGTTGCAAGAACCGTCAAACATGGCCAACGCAAGATCGGAATTGAGACTCAAACTTGCGGAAGCTAAACGTGCACAATGTTTTATACGTTTGCAAAGTATTTATGACATGATTCCAAAATTAAGTAGCGACATGAAGATTTTGACTCAATTTATTGCACAAGCGAGATTGGTCGATCAACTACGAGAAGAATTTAAAGAGTCGATGGATGACGTTAATCTTCTGAACTTGGAGCTAGACCCGGAATACAATGTCAGCTATTACGCAATGAACGCATTTGAGGATCTCTACTGCATAATCAAATGTCAAATAACAAAACTTGACGCTCCCGCTCCTAATGTTCCGACGGCCAGAGACTCGAGCCATATGTGTAAGGACGAGTCCATTAAAGTTCCGCGGATTGAACTGCCATCATTTGATGGGGAAATTCAAAATTTTCCCTTCTTTTATGAGACATTTAAACGTGTCATCCACGAGAATAATAAACTAACGGATTCTGAACGTGTTCATTATTTGTTTAGTCATCTGACGGGTAAGGCGAAGTCGATCTGTTCTGGCGTAATTCCTGCGGCAGAAAATTACAAGACAGTTTGGGATGCTTTGATCGCGAAATATGATGACAAACGCACATTAGCTACATCCTACTTGAATCAACTTCTGTCAATGAAACCTGTCAATGGTCCTTCGGCATCTAATTTAGAAAAAACAATTGATTCGTTTGCAGCAACGATTTCAGCAATAAAGCAACTTAAGATAGATAATTTAAGCGACTTCATATTTGTTCACCTGGGTCTTAAGTTATTAGACTCAGACACAACTAAGAGTTTTGAGATGTCTATTCGAAACTCTTCAACGATGCCCTCTTACGAAGAGTTTGTTAACTTTGTTAGAGAACAAGCAAAGATCTTGTATCGCACGTCACAGCGAACGTCAACTAAGGCCGACAACAGCTCTGCAGTCAGCAGTAACAACGCGCCGGCGCGCGCCCCTCTGCCTCGCACGCCTCATGCTTATGTCAGTACGCAGGCGCAAGAGAGCATTAATCCGTGTGCTATGTGCAAAGGAACTGAACATTCACAACTTTATAATTGCAATGCCTTTATGAAGCTGACTCCTAACGAAAAATTTAATTTCGTTAAGGACATTCATGCATGTACGAATTGTTTAAATACTCATCATACTGCATCGAAATGCTCTTCGAAGAAATCTTGTCGCAAGTGTAACGGTAAACATCATTCGACGTTACACTTTGATAACTCGAAACCTATACTAAATAGGAATGAGTCTAAACCAGCTTCTATGAATCATGATAAAGGCAAATTGCAACCTGCGGACGATGGAGCTAGCACGAGCGCTACTATGGCCGATAAAGACGCCTCCGTATGTACACTATCAGCGTCGGCACGTGCTAAATCACCTCTCACAGAGATTCTAGCTACTGCTAAGGTATTTGCGTGTGGACGTAACGGCAAGGATAAAATATTAAGATGTTTATTAGATCCAGGTTCTCAAAAACATTACGTAACTTTAAATTGTTGCAAGAATTTGGGTTTAACTATAAATAATAGCACGTTGACGTCTGTGAAGGGTATAGGCGGATCCATGCAACCTGTCCGTGGAAATGTCAACATTACGTTTAGGTCAAGATACGATCCTAAACGCCAATATACAATTGATGCACTAGTTCTAGATGAAATAACGTCTAATTTACCCACCTGTCATGTAGATATTTCTGCATCAGATTTGTTTGACAAGGTGGACCTGGCTGATGATACCTGGGCGATCCCAGGTGAAATAGATCTGCTTATTGGCGTAAAATTATTCGCTGAAATGTTAATGTCAGGTAAAATTGTAAACGACCCTGGTTTACCTAATGCCTTAGAGACGGTATTAGGGTATATAGTATTAGGTGATGCACCTGCAGTGAATATGTCCAACTCGAATGTTGGATACTTCTCCTCCGTTGATGTAGGTGATTTAATGCAGAGATTCTGGGAAATAGAAGATCTAGATGGGGGTGTGATCCTTAGTGCCGAAGAAGAAAACGCTGAAGACATTTTCAAAAATACAGTCAAGCGTTTAGAAAACGGCCGTTATGAAGTTGCACTTCCATTTATGCTGAACCCTACCAATTTAGGAGACTCCTACAAAACAGCTGAACGTAGATATTTATCGTTAGAAAGAAAATTTCGTATGCAGCCTAAGTTAAAGCCGTTGTATGACGAAGTTATCCGTGAACATATAGATAAAAACTATTTATCTGAAGTTCCAAATGACAGATCAGAAAATGCCTACTATATTCCTCACAAAGCTATAGTGCGTGAAGATCGAGCATCTACTAAAGTGAGAATCGTGCTGGATGCCAGCGCAGCCACTACCAGTGGTCTGTCATTGAATGATATACTTCATGCAGGTCCTAGCCTTCAAGCCGACTTATTCTGCATTTTGCTAAATCTACGGTTGTTCGCTGTTGCTATTACATCTGATGTACGTCAAATGTATTTGTGTATTGACGTACGGGGGGAGGATCGTCCTTATCAGCGAATTCTTTATAGGTTCAATCCTGATGAAACTATAAAGGTGTTTCAGTATAGCCGAGTTGCCTTCGGTCTCCGTAGCAGCCCTTTCTTAGCTCTGCGTACTGTCAAACAGTTAGTGCTTGACGAAGGAGATAAGTTTCCACTTGCCAAAGAGATTGCCTCTCGTGACATTTATATGGATGATGTAGCCAGTTCAGTCATCGATGAAGTTCAAGCTATTGAAGCAACTAAACAACTGCTGGATTTATTTTTGAGAGGAGGATTCCAACTGGCAAAATGGTCGTCAAATTCCACTGCTGTTTTGAAGGAAATACCGAAGGAATTACATTTATTACAAAGCGTTACTTTCGATGATGATACAACTTTGAAGATTTTAGGACTTCGTTGGTATCCTGGTGATGACGTGTTCCGGTTTCAGGTTAGCCTTGATGATCGTCCTTGCACCAAGCGAAATATTCTGTCAGCAATAGCTCGCTTGTTTGATGTTCTCGGACTTGTTGCTCCAGTAATTGTATTCGCCAAGCTTCTTATTAAAGAGTTATGGCTATTGAAAATCGATTGGGATGAAATGCCGCCTGATCATATCGTTAGGCAGTGGCAACAATTTCAATTTGAACTACCACTATTGTCTAATATTAGTATTCCTAGACATATAGGTGTTATCGAAAACTGTTCGCTAACCATCGTTGGCTTTTCGGATGCCAGTGAAAAGGCATATGGTGGGGTGGTGTACGCCTACGTAACCTTGCCTAATGATGACTGTGGGCTCACCCACTTGGTATGTGCTAAATCAAGGGTAGCGCCATTGAAGGTTGTATCTCTCGCAAGACTGGAATTATGTGCAGCATTATTGCTATCACAGTTGATTAAAAAGGTGATTGACACCTACTCAACTAGATATCCAATCAACTCTGTGTTAGCCTTTTCAGATTCCACAGTAGCGCTTTGTTGGATTCATTCATCACCTCATCAGTGGCAAACCTTTGTTGCCAACCGCGTAACGAAGATTCAGAAGAACTTACCAAGCAATCATTTCTACCATGTCAAGGGAACAGAAAACCCAAGTGATTGCTTGTCCAGGGGTTTGACTCCAGCCCAGTTGGTTAATCATCCTCTTTGGCTATCAGGCTCCAATTAAACCGTTCATACCTGACCAGACTGACGTACCTGAAGAAAAGGTCATCTCATTAGTGACCACTAACGATCCCAACGGCAACATAATTTATGAGTTGTCTAAACGGTTTTCGTCATGGAACAAATATGTACACACAGTTGTGTATGTGTTAAAATTTTTGAAAAGGTTACCTAAGGGCCCCATTAATGCTGATGACTTAACAATGGCGGAACTCGAAATCGTGCGAGCCCTGCAAGGGGTTTATTTTAAACAAACCATTAAGGATATGTCATCAAAAAAGGGTTTTACAGGAACCTTTGCAAAACTGAAGCCATTTATAAAAGATGGGATTCTACGTGTTGGAGGACGTCTTAGCAACTCCAATGAAGACTATGATTATAAATATCCATTATTAATGCCACGTCGTGATCATATAATTAATTTATTAGTCGATCACTATCATAGACGCAATTTACATGCTGGACCTGAAACTCTGATCTCTATTCTGAGACATCGATATTGGATAGTAGCAGCCAGATGCATTATTCGCCATCGGATTCATTTATGCAATTATTGCTTCCGAGTCAAGCCAAAAGCTAACTATCCTTTAATGGGAGATTTACCAGCATATAGGGTTAACCAAGTTGAAAAGGCGTTCTTACATACTGGTTGCGATTATGCTGGCCCTTTGTACTGCACTCCTGTTCGCAGAAGAGGCGTTAGGAGCCAGAAGGTTTATCTGTGTTTATTTACGTGTCTAACAACTCGTGCCATTCATTTGGAATTAGCTACTGACTTAAGTACAGCAAGCTTTATGTCAGCGTTTAAGCGATTTCTGTCAAGACGAGGTCCAGTCAAATACATATACACTGATAATGGCACCAACTTCGTGGGAGCTAATACGTATTTACGAGAACTTCACACTTTCCTTGCAGCCGAGTTTCGTGATGTATGGGAGCATGAATTATCAGATAATCGAATTATTTGGCGATTTATACCCCCCAATGCACCCCATTTTGGAGGCTGTTGGGAAAGTAACGTCAAATGTGTTAAATCGCACCTATTTCGCACAATAGGTAAACAAATATTGTCATTCGAAGAGTTGATGACAGTTCTAAGTCAAATCGAGGCTTTGCTAAATTCACGGCCTTTGTCAGTTCTAAGTTCAGATCCATCTGAACCTTCCGCATTAACGCCAGCTCATTTTCTTAATGTTGCACCATTAGTATATCTTCCAGCCACGTCTGTTGCGGAAGCAACTTCTGATCATCTTTTACAACGATATCAGTTATTAGATCGGTTAATACAATCGTTTTGGAAAAGATGGCGCGATGAGTATTTACACACGCTGCAAACTAGGCAGAAATGGACTACATCCTCTGCCTCTGTAGTGGTAGGAACAATCGTGCTTATTCTCCAAGAGAATGTATTGCCACTTCATTGGCCTTTAGGAATTATAACTAAGCTCATTACAGGCAAAGACGGGATCGCCAGAGTAGCTTTAGTAAAAACGAAATCTGGTGTATTTAAACGACCTTTAGTTAAACTATGCCCTTTGCCTTCTCAATAATTTATTTATTTTATCTACTAAAGACTATAATTATGCTTCGAATCTGTTATATTATCGAGCAATAGTCTTGCTATGTTAGAAGTAATGTTTTGTTTTCCTTGAGCAATAAGGTTGCTTCTGTAATATTGTTTTAATCATTTCCTTTTGAAAGCTATTCTTTCAAGGCCGGGGGAAATGGTTGCGCCGATAATGTGGTCTGTCCTCTTGGGTGCATGGGATTGGCATACAGGAAGTCTATCATAGAGCATAAAAAGAAATTAAAGCTGTCAAATGAAAAAAAAAGTGTCACACGCCATAATTCAAGTGCAGACGAAACTGAATCCCGAAAACCAAAGAAATTATAATAAATACATGACGAGTGATGACGAGGAACCACTACAAACAGAACCAGGTACACCATAATTATACCCCAGATATTTTATTAATATATTTACTACATCTTGGTAATCATGGTCAGCGCCGGCCCGAGCCTCGATCAGGGTAGAGCGAAATCGGGTTTTGGCGCCCTTCGTTGAAGCTTTTACCCAAAAGCGTTAGGGAAATAAAATATTTTGTAATGAAACTATTTTTTCTCATTTGCCATTTTGGCGCCCCCCTTGCCATCCGGCGCCTAGAGCGGCCGCTCCACTCGCTCTACCCTAGATCCGGCCCTGGTCATGGTTGTTAAATAATGGACTGTAGCTAAGTGCGATAACGAGGCTGACTGTGAGTGTTGTGATAAAATTAATAATTGTCGGGCCTATTATGTGATGTGCAGTGTGTGTTAATTAGTATTGAAAGGCCAATATAGGATTGTGCTCACGTTTCTCCGCTGTTAGGGCAGCATGAATGTTGAGAGGGCCGGGAGTGAAAATAAACTTCAGGATTCACTCCATAACATAGCAGTATTTATTATCATAATGAATCTACTAGTTACATGATCTGATGATATTAGTATTTTATAATTTAAATAAAATAGGACACTCGCGATATATGTAAGTTCGGTAGCACAGAAAGTATAGAATGGCGGAAACACAGACAAGGAGAGAGTGACATCTGTCACTGTCATGTGTAGCGTTATGTTACATGCTTAATACATTTAACAATTAGTATTGTTCCACTTCCAGTTAATATTCGACAATGAAGATGAAGTTGGTATCTGTGATGTGTGCGTGGGCCGGCTGCGGGACGCGAGCGACTTCAAGCTGCAGGTGCAGCGCTGCCAGCAAAGAGTATAATAAGTATGTTGGGAAAAGAGAGCCATCTCGCGAGTTAACTTGGAAACACGTCTACACCAGCGCCGCAAGCTTATCTTGTCCGTACTAATTTTGCGTATGTGTGCGTGCACACACACATGCACGTATGTATGCACTGTTCACCAGGCGAGTTCCGACCAAAACGAAGATCAAGTTGCCGGATTTGAGCAAGAATGGCAGTGTGTAGGCTTGTCCGGATCTCGTCGACTTTCTAGTAACAAGCCTACATACTGCCATTCTTGCACCAAATCCGGCAACTTGATCTTCGTTTGGTCGGAACTCGCCTGGTGATGAGATATATTGAATCCCAGTGAATACAAAGATTCGAGAGTAATAAAAACAAGTTTTAAATGTTATTATTTATTTATTAGGTACATTATAAACTTCTATATGAATTACGTGAGATCTAAGCTCCTTACAAAAACAGAACGGTCGCCACTCTTATATATTATCTAGTAAAACTGTTAACATTGGCTGCTTTTTTAATGAAATAATATAATCATATTCTGCAAGTAGGATGCAATAGTTTTAAATGTTATTAATTATTTATTTGCTGCCATTTTCACCCTCATCTTTTTGATCTTTGCTAGACGAATGCGTGCTTCTGTAAGTTTGTGAAGACACCTGAAACACAAATAAAACCGTTGAATATCTCACAGCGTTTTATATGAAATTGCTATTAAATATCATGATTATGGTTAACAATATTATCCCGAATGAAATTAGTAGGTAAATGAATGATTTATGTTTTTAAGAAATGTACAAAAATTATAATATAAATATTACTTTTAACACGTTCAACGTCCGTGACCCTGATAAGGGTTACTGCAAGCCTCTTTTGCAAAGCCGTAAGGTTTACAATTCGGATTCGAACAATAAAAGTATTATTTTTATTAAAAAGATATGTTAAATAAAAACAAGGAGGTTTTCAATAGACAGCAGGGATCAACGGCTTAATGTGCCTTCCAAAGGACTAGAGTGTTCAGTTTAAAACCACTCAAAGCGGTCACCCATCCAAGAACTGACCTCAGCCGACGTTGCTTAACCTCGCATACCTCACGCAGTACGCGGGCGCCGCTGGGCCACGAGCGCTCCAAACACAATTTTTTGTCAAGGCGTTAAAGAATTTTCAGATATATTTGAGTACCCTTCGATATTATGAAGTATATGATGATGACGTATCGTTATATCATTATACATTTGGTAGAATCATCAAATCACTGAATAGTTAAGTTGTTTGCGAAATTTACTTACCTAAGTGATTGCACCCGAAGACAAAACCTTTTTTTCCCGGAATACTCATTTTCACGAGTAACCACAACAACAAAAATGTCTAAAAAACTAGGTTATGAAAAGCGGTAACAGTTCTAATACAAAACAAGTTATATTAATTCTAACAAATAACAATAGCAAAAAACTAAAATAAGACAAACTAACGATAGCGAGAACAAACATAATTAACAGAAATCATCGCAGTCGTAACAATAATATGAAATTTACGCTCGTACGAGTCTAGTAACACAAAAAAAGAAATTAAAATTACCCACATTATGACACCCGTGACACAGGTACGCCAATTGAAGAAACGTTTCTTTTCACGACGATAAATAATGTTAATCTTGTGGGAACGTGCCGTTACCAAAAATAATTGTATTATAATACTATATTATCAATAAATTAAAAATTAAAAAATAACAGTTGGGCCATGATTCAAGGACAATTTGAAATATTATGTGCTTGAAACGAAATGTTATATCAAATTGTTATTGTCGTGACAGCGAAATCTAGCGGTGGTAAGTATAATTAGCAAGCAAGTAAGAAATGTCGGAGAAGATGTGAAAGATGTCGCTAGTTTCCTTTTATATAATGGGTTCGTACTAAGTTTCCGGCCCCTGGCTGCCAGGCGGAGCTGCAGGAAGCTCTGCAAGTCAAAGGTACATATGAGTACTGTTTTTGTAATCAGTCCATATTAACACTCTTAGTGCTGAGTTCCTGAGGCTCCAACCCTGAAAATTAACTGCATTTCATGGAGGAATTTGCACTGAAAGTTTTTCAGCATCACTTTGTTTCAGGTGAAGAGCCCTCAGTGAAGTTGGAACTGGTTGAACATGATACAAGTTAGAAATTAGTGTAACATAAGTATGACGTTAAGACTTTGCTGCCCCAATACAGGGTTCTATGTTATATGAAGTCGTACGGAGGTAACAAAATTTTGATAAAGCCAACACACCTCAGGTTCGGTTGAAAACGCTCAACCAATCTCACTGGAGCGCAAACTCTTAGAGTATTCCAGTGTTCCAAACCACACGCGTGGTCGTGCCGGAGGTTTTCCCCAGGTTACTCTCCAACCGCGCACTCCTATCGCTTTATTGGGCCCGGCCTATAAAGCCACAGTCAGGTTATAAAAAAAAAAGCCAACAGCGACTAAGTCCATAATCTATTGACGCCGAACGAAATTTTTAAAAAATGGATATTTTAGGCATACACGCAATAACTAGCGCTGATCGGTTGACGCCGTTGACGGCACCCTCGTAAAGCCCAAACGATATCTTAATGAAAACGGTTCAGGTATTGAAAAAAATAGCGGTACCGTTATATTCCGCTACCGAAGAAATTCTTTTGCGGTATCGAAATCTAACCGAAACGAAACCGTATGACGTCATACCGTTTTAAAACGCTACTTTATTATTTTCTAGTTATGCAGTCCCTGGTTTGGAGTACACCAAATATTGCCATTATTCTATCTTCGGGTTCTTTGAGGTTTTAAATTAATTTTCTTAAAGAGTCATACTTAGTTGAAAAAACAAAATTCGTTTCTCTTGTCGTCAATAGTTAACGGCTTATGTGCATGTTAGCTATGTTTTTATTACACGGATTTATAGAAACGGAAACACCGTTTGTGCGGGTTACTGGTCCAATCCAAAATTAAGCTTTGTTGCCCTTAACTTTTTGTATATCCACAGAAAACGCGCGAACCGAAATCCGAGTATGACCCAAATGTTTCCTTTCTATATAAACGTTTGTAGCTCACTTCAAATTGCGATCGAGACAATTCCCATTTCGTCACTTTAGAGAACGCACCAGTATTTTACCTCCGCTGCTGCTTTTTGGAAGTGTAGGAAGTAATTTTTATTACTCATTTGTATGATGCAGTAGCGTTTCACTAAATTTACATGTTGTACGAGTTTAATGACATTTAATCATCATCATCCTAGCGTTATTCCGGTACACTTGCATTCTGGAGGATGCCCGGGGTCCGCTATCTAATCCCAATACTAAGCGTAAGCGACTGCCATCTGACCTTCCAACCCGAGGGGAAACCAGACCTTATTGGAATTGGGCTTGTCAAGTGAGTAGGCAACTTGACTGTTAGTAATTTTCAAGCCGCGCGAAGGCCTCTAACATGCCTTAACGACTGCTATCATAGATAGCAGCCGAGATCAAAAGCTTAACGTGCCTTCCAAAGCACGGGAGCGCTCAATTAATAACCACTCAAAGAGCTCACCCATCCAATAATTGAACTAGGGCAACGTTGCTTAACCTCGCATACCGCACGTGGTACGCGGGCTCCGCTGGGCCACGAGCGCTCCTGGTCTAATGACATTTAAGGCGAGTAATATTAAGACTTTGCATTGGAGTTTGTTACCCTTGCTAATTTTATAAAGACAACATAGAACCATGTAATATTGGGATTTTTGGACTCAGCATCAGATCCTGGTTTCAGCAAAATACAGCTAAAGACCCAGAATTACGTACTAATCGTAACTCATATTTCGGAAAAATGTTACATAGAACTCTGTAAAATTGAGGCAACAACTTGTAGAGAGCCAACTTTCCAAACAAACTAGGACTCCAAAACAAATCGTAATAAATTTGATTATTTTTCAGATGTAGAATTAATTGTAAAGCCGGATTTGGAAGAGGACAGTTCAAGTGAGGATGGAATGTTACGTAAGTTCCTATCTGTATATCATTGATTAATTGAACATTTTGTTACAGAATATTTAATATAATGTTTTGTGTACATTTTTATATGACACATCAACTACATTCAACTATTATGACATGACATATCTGTTAAAATTGCGATTTGCATATTATTCGTATGCATTATAATACCGTAAAACTGTGTTTTATGGTGCAACACTAAAAGTTGCCCCCCTCACTATTTTCTAATATGGCCGGCTCTTACTTTTCTACGACTGTGCTGTCAACATGTATTCCATTGTATGTCTTAAATAAAAAGTGATTGTGCCTTTAAATACGACTTTAAATAAACTACTGCTGCTTCATCATCCCCGCCGTTCCCGACGTCTTGACCAGATACGTAAGTCCAGGTCTCCACTTCACTTCTTCAACCACTCGATCCACGTGTGACCTCCAACAGGTTAGGACCCAGCTCAAGGAAGAAGCTGCGAAGTCCGTGATCAAAAGGAGCAATAAAGTACGTATCTGGAATAAACATTTTCACATCAGAATTATGTCAACTGATGGCGATTCAGGGAACGGCGGCGGCGACGGCCACGTGCTTCCTGCAGGCGGCGAAGGTTTGCCTGCCCGCTCGCTTTCGATTAGTACTGGCGGAGCTAATGTTCAAATCGATAAATTGGATGGCATTCAAAACTATAATACATGGAAATTTACTATGAGAATGGTGTTAACTTTAGAAAACCTATGGAGCTGTGTGCAGGGCACCGATACGGATGCTCAGCGCGATCAGCGCGCTCTCGCTAGGATATGTCTGAGCATTAAGACATCCTGCTATCAATACGTACGTACTGCGACTACGGCTAAAGAGGCTTGGGACCAACTTTCCAAGGTTTTTGAGGACAAGGGGCTGTATAGGAGAGTTCTACTGCTGAGGCGCCTTCACCGAATGGAGTACAGTCAATTTTCGTCGATGAGTGACTACATCGAAGCGGTTATGACAGTCGTCCAACAACTAGCCGACATAGACAAACTCATCGATGACAGTGAGATTGCAGAGCTGCTTCTGAGTGGTTTGCCCTCCGACTATGATGCCCTGGTTTCGAACTTGGAAACGGCTTGCATGACCGGCACTCTTTCAAGTGAGCTAGTACGTTCGAGGATCTTACAAGAAGAATTCAGGAAACAAGATGTCAATGGTGCTGTAGGGGCCAACGCTGCTTATTTAATTAAATCCAAGAAAACAGTGACATGCAATTATTGTCGTAAAGTCGGACATGTGCGTGCTAAATGTTTTAAATTAAAGCGTGATAGAAAAATGGCAAGTGACACTAATAATGGTAATAACACTTTTTTAGTTACTGCCTTCATGGCCAAACATCAAGCATCAGATTTCTATATTGATTCGGGATGTTCGGTTCATTTAACTAATAATAAAAATTATTTATGTAATTTTAAACCATGCAATAATAAAACGATAACTATTGCCAATGGCAAAGAGTTACAATGTCTTGGTATGGGTGACATCAATGAATCGAATAATAATGTACTCAGTCATTTAAAAGATGTTTTGTATGTACCTAAGCTTGCTACAAATCTTTTGTCAGTCAGTAAACTAGCAGAGAGTGGTTTCTATGTTAATTTTGACAGCACAGGATGTTCTATTTTCAATAAAAATACTGGCAACTGTATTGGCACTGCTGCTAATAATAATGGCTTATACAAGTTGAATGTAAATGTAGGTGTGTGTCAGTCTGGTGTATCCTCGCAGGAAGTGTACTCTTCTATGTTCCTGTGCCATAGACAGGAATCACAGAGTACTGATGTTGCTGCTCTGTCTGTGCCAGCTGAGCTCTGGCATCGACGGCTTGGTCATCTGAGTCTACAAGGTATGTGTTCTTTGAAAAATGGTGCTGCTTCTGGTGTTCTGTTTCAGAGTAAACAGCCCTTAGAGAGCTGCGTGGCTTGTCTCGAGGGAAAGTTGAGCGCTCAACCTTACCCTGCGGGAAAAGCGTCACGAGCTAGCAAGCCCTTGGAACTTATTCACAGTGATGTAGCGGGACCAATGCAAGAAAGCAGCTTTGGAGGTGCGAGGTACTTAGTCACGTTTACGGATGACTGCACAAGGAAATCCTTTGGGTACCTACTGAAGAATAAATCGGAGGTAATGTCCAGTTTTATTAAATTTAAATCACTTGTAGAGAAGCAGTTAGGTTTGCCAGTGAAAGTTTTACGTTCCGATGGGGGTGGAGAATATTGCAACTCTAGATTTGCTGAATACCTGGCTAAAGAAGGTATAGTTCATCAAACCAGTATACCCTACTGCCAACAACAGAACGGGGTTTCTGAGAGGCTGAATTTAACACTGCTAAATAAAGCCAGATGTATGCTGCAAAATGCCAATTTAAGTAAAAAGTACTGGGGTGAGGCGGTAATGTGTTCCATTTATTTAAAAAATAGGAGTCCAACATCTGCCCTGTCAGGCATGACTCCAGAGGGCGCTTGGACTGGTTCTAAGCCAAACCTCAGTCATTTAAGGGTATTTGGGTGTGTTGCATATTCTCTGGTACCTGCGCAAAAACGCCAAAAATTAGATGCCAAAAGTAAAAAATATATATTTGTTGGCTATTGTGAAAACTCAAAAGGTTACAGGTTGCTGGACCCCTCGAACCCTACTAAAGTGGTTTATTCTCGGAATGTAGCTTTTTTAGAAAATAAGTTTTATAAAGAGACTGATAATAATAATATTGAATGTGATAAACTTAATAATGAATTATTTTTTTATGAATGGTGCGACAATAACTGTGATATTAGTCACCTTAGTTCATATAATGGTAATGATAGTAATTCTTCTAATATTGATAAGAAATTAAATTCTAGTCAGAATGATGAAGTGGTCATTAGTTGTAATAATAGTTTGAGTTTATCAAATTCTAGTCATGAGACAATTTTAAATAATAATTCTAGTGATATGAATGATAATTCTAGAATAAGTGATTCAAACGAAAATAACTCGAAATCGTCTGTTATTTCAGAAATGGAGTACTGTACGGGCAGTGAAAGTGAGGCGTGCTCTGCTGACTCGCCACGTGGTGAAACCCATGTTGAGGTGGCGTCATCGTCCGAGGCGTCAGCTGGAGGGGAGGACATCATTCATCCCGTGACGCCCGTACTCTGTTCGCGCCCAATACGTAGTACTCGTGCAAAACTTCCATCCAGGTATGATGAATTTGAAACTGATTTTTCTCTTATGGCTCATTCATCGTTTGATGAGCCACAGACCTATGAGGAAGCAGTATCTGGCAATGATAGTCACAACTGGCAAGCTGCCATGGAGCAAGAGTATAACTCATTGCTTGCCAACAAAGTGTGGAAGCTGGTAGATCGCCCCGTGGGAGAGCAAGTAATAAAGTGCAAGTGGGTATACAAGACAAAATGTGACGCTGCTGGCAAGTTTGACAAGCACAAAGCTCGTCTAGTTGCCAAAGGCTTTACGCAAGTTCATGGTGTAAACTATACAGATACCTTTAGTCCTGTAGTGCGACATTCTAGTATGCGCATTTTATTTTCATTAGCGAATACATTAGATCTAAATATAGACCACATTGATGTCACCACTGCCTTTTTAAATGGGGATCTCCAGGAGACTATCTACATGGAACAGCCCCCTGGCTTTAATAATGGGGATAGTAGTAAAGTGTGCTTACTGTCAAAAGGTATATATGGATTGAAGCAGGCAAGCAGAATATGGAACAAAAAAGTTCACGACTTACTTTCTTCAAATTCATTTGTACAGAGCAAATGTGAACCCTGTGTCTATACTAAAAGGTCACAAAATGATTTAGTTATAGTAGCCTTGTATGTGGACGATTTTTACATGTTCTATAGTAGAGACAGCAGCAATTATAAGAAATTATTAAATATTTTGGAAAGTAATTTTAATATTAAAAATCTTGGTCCTCTCAAGAGCTGTTTAGGAATGAATGTCACTCGTGACAGATCGAAAGGTATTTTAATTTTAGATCAGTCTGAGTATGTGAAAAAATTACTTGTCAAATTTGGAATGCAAGATTGTAAATCTGTTTCGACTCCCATGTTGCCAAATAATAAACTAGTAATGCCTAAACAAGGACTTGATGATAGTGTGTATAACTTTAGACAACTAATGGGTTCCCTTATGTACTTATGTGTATGTACAAGAGCTGATATTGCATTTTCCTGCAGCCAATTATGCCAGTTCAATAATTGTTTTGATGAAAGTCATTGGCAAGCAGCGAAACGCATTTTAAGGTATTTGTCTGGAACAATTAATTATGGTTTGGTGTTTTCAAAACATAATAATTGGACCTTGAATGCCTTTGCAGATGCAGATTGGGCAAACAATTGTATTGATAGAAAATCCTACACAGGTTATTTAATTAAACTTGGCAATGACACAATCAACTGGGAATCCAGAAAACAGCGTTGTATAGCACTTTCTAGCACAGAAGCTGAATACCTATCAATGTCTGACGTTTGCAAGGATATTTGTTTTATCAAAAACTTCATAACAGAGATTTTAAATGTCCAACTATGTATCAACTTATATAATGACAACCAAAGTGCTCAAAAGCTGTTACAAGTCAGGGAATTTTGTCACAAAAGAACAAAACATATAGACCTTCGGTATCATTATGTTAAAGATATAGTGCAGAACAATTCTATATGTGTAATGTATGTTCCTACGGAAAACATGATTGCAGATGTTTTTACAAAGGCGCTAGGTACTGTCAAGCATAAGAAATTTATACAGGCTTGTAATGTTAAACAGGTTTAGCATAGTGCATGTGTATAGTAGAAATGTTTAAAGATTTGAATGTAACTCATGCACGTTTGTATAATTGTTTAATGTTCAGTGTCATGCATGTTACTTATGTGTCACTCTATTATAAAGCATAAGAGGGCGTGTTAAAATTGCGATTTGCATATTATTCGTATGCATTATAATACCGTAAAACTGTGTTTTATGGTGCAACACTAAAAGTTGCCCCCCTCACTATTTTCTAATATGGCCGGCTCTTACTTTTCTACGACTGTGCTGTCAACATGTATTCCATTGTATGTCTTAAATAAAAAGTGATTGTGCCTTTAAATACGACTTTAAATAAACTACTGCTGCTTCATCATCCCCGCCGTTCCCGACGTCTTGACCAGATACGTAAGTCCAGGTCTCCACTTCACTTCTTCAACCACTCGATCCACGTGTGACCTCCAACAATATCAACTACATTCAACTGTTATGACATGACATATCAACTACATTCAACTGTTTTGATATGACGTATCAACTACATTCAACTGTTATGACATGACGTATCAACTACATTCAACTGTTATGATATGACATCAACTACATTCAATTGTTATGATATGTCATATCAACTACATTCAACTGTTATGACATGACGTATCAACTACATTCAACTGTTATGACATGACATATCAACTACATTCAACTGTTATGATATGTCATATCAACTACATTCAACTGTTATGATATGACGTATCAACTACATTCAACTGTTATGACATGACATATCAACTACATTCAACTGTTATTGGTCGCAGACGAGGAGCCCGCCGTGGAGTCGGAGCTGCCGCCCGACGACCGCGTGTCACGTGAGTACTCTTGCGCTGCCGCGCCGCGCTGAAGCAGCCTGCACGAGCATGTGTTTACTTCAGCGCCTTCAAATAAAGTGAGCTCGGGCAATATGAATGCGATTTTTGACCGAGTGTAACGAAGGTCTCTGCTTCAGCTTCGACAAAAATGCTTTCGTTCCGAAAAAAACAAAAACAATGGCGACATTTTTGTAATAATTTTTAGTTCTCGTCTACATGTCGCATTTCGCAAACGATTCTCGTGAAATTTTGTGAGCAGGTCCGGTAATTATATAGAATTTTTTTGTCGAGTCAGTTTTTGGAATTTTCAAAAACAATTTTTATTTCAAAGATTTTGTAAGTTTCTGCGTCCGAATTTCGGTTTTTGTCCTCAACAGGTCGCATTTCTCAACCGCTTCTCGTGAAATTTTGTTAGCAGGTTCTATATTCATAATTGATCTTTTTTACAATGTCAGAATTTGGAAATGATAAAAAAAACTCACTCACGAGGTGTACAGCTCACAGAGCCACTAGTTTTTGTGCCCGACCTGAAAACGCCGTTGAAAGCAGGTGTGTTGTGTGTTGCAGTCGCTCAGGCCGGCGCCGGGCTCGCAGACTTGGAGCCGGTGGGGCTTGTGTCCGCGCGCGTCAGGGAACAGCTCGCCATGGCTTGTTCCGTGAGGCTCGAGCGCCTCCGCGGCGACGAAGCGCCGCACGCGAGCCAGACGTGTCTCGCGACATCACGCCGCGGGCCGAGGCTCACGAGTCGTATGAAGGGCACGCCTGATGACACCGCCGGGCTCCGCGCCGAGGAACAAGCGTACACGTGCGATACTTGCGGGGAACACTTCACACGCAACTCTACTTTAATTAAGCACATACAGGAACACGCGACGGAGGCGGGGGCGGGGGCACCTTACTGCTGCGGAATCTGTTCCGAACTCTTCTCGAGTAAACGTGTCTTAGTTGTACATGCACGCACTCACACAACATTGAAACCTTACTCCTGCGAAATATGTAACAAAGAACTCAAAACTAAGTCTGGTTTGCAGCAACATATTGCTACGCATACTGGACGGAGACCTTATGGCTGCGACGTTTGTCATAAGCAATTTACAACAAATACTCATTTGAAAAGACATAAAATTAGCCACAGTGGTGACAAATCCTATACCTGCGATATATGTGACAAGCAGTTCAAACACAAAAGTCATTTGATTCGGCACATCAGAACACATACAAAAGAAAGACCTTATATTTGTGATGTTTGTAGTAAAACGTTTGCAGATGGCTCAACATTAAAGCGGCATCAACAAATTCATACGGGTAAATGTTATACTTGCAATATATGTGACGAGCAGTTTACATGGAAAAGTAGTCTGATTACACACATCAGAAAACATACAGGAGATAGGCCTTATACTTGCGATGTTTGTAGTAAAACGTTTTCAGTAATCCAATCATTATACCAGCATCAACGGGTTCACAAGGCCAAATGTTATACTTGCAATATATGTGACAAGCAGTTTACATGGAAATGTAATCTGATTACACACATCAGAAAACATACAGGAGATAGGCCTTATACTTGCGATGTTTGTTGTAAAACGTTTTCCACCATCCAATCATTATACCAGCATCAATGGATTCACAAGGCCAAATGTTATACTTGCAATATATGTGACAAGCAGTTTACAGACAATAATAATTTGCTTATGCACATCAGAACACATACAGGAGAAAGGCCTTATACTTGCGATGTTTGTTGTAAAACGTTTTCAAGCATCCAATCATTATCCCAGCATCAACGGATTCACAAGGCCAAATGTTATACTTGCAAAATATGTGACAAGCAGTTTACATACAGTAATCATTTGCTTATTCACATCAGAACACATACAGGAGAAAGACCTTATACTTGCGATGTTTGTAATAAAACGTTTACGGACAGCTCAAATTTACGTAGGCATCGACGAATTCACACGGGCGAGAAACGTTATACTTGCAATGTATGTAAGAAGCAGTTTACACGCAAAAGTGTATTGATTAGACACATCAGTACACATACAAATGAATGAAATGACCACAAGGTCATTTCATTCACATAAAAATTACAATAAAAATACATCCGCAAAAATTGATTTTGTTTTTATTACATGAAATTGTTCATAGAATACACCTTCCTACCAAATTTCATAATTGTGGTGCATAATCTACGAGTAAATCGGCTGTGACATACGGACGGACGGACTGCGGCGGGGGACGGGCAGACATGACGAAACTATAAGGGTTCCGTTTTCGGCATTTTGGCTACGGAACCCTAAAACGGGCTAAATTGGCTAAATAGCCCGAGCAAGAAGATTTTAAATCATGATTCCAAGAAATGTGTATATATAATTATCATTATTTTCTATAAAGACCACCATTGTTAATATCTGTATTTCCAGTTGCATACATTTTTGGGTGCAGACTTCAAAATTCGTCAATTTTGAAAAACCTGAAATCTGCACCGGTATAGCCTAGTGGGTAGTGCACCTGCCTGTGAAGCTGACGGTCCTGGGTTCGAATCCCGGTCAGGGCAAATATTTGTGTGATGAGCATGAATATTTGTTTCTGAGTCTTGGATGTTTTCTATGTATTTAAGTATTTATATCTATTAAATATATCGTCGTCTAGTACCCATAACACAAGCCTTCTTGGGCTTACTGTGGGGCTAGTTCGATTTGTGTAACGTTGTCCTCTAATATTTATTTATTTATTTATATTTGGATTTTTTTGCAAAAAGGGGTTGAAATCGTAAAAAAATATCACTCACTAGGTCTACAGCTCACAGAGCCACTAGTTACTTTAAATGTACGTTTGATTAAAGTACCTACTTGAGCACAAATTTAGAAATAAAGGAAAAATTTAGGCACCGAGCAGGATAAATTACACTCGCTTTGCAATTCTTCAACGGAACGAACGAACGAAGTTGCACCTATAGCTCAGAGGGGCTACCGCGAACCACAAACGAAGTTTTCCCTCTCTGTCTCACTTATATGCAAACTTGCAAGTGCGACAGAGAGGGAAAACTTCGTTTGCTGTCGCGGTAGCGCCCCAGTTGGCTAGAGCGACTGGCCGCCAGTGCCGGAATGTCGCAGGTTCAAATCCTGCTCGTGTGTATTTCAAAATTTGTAGTTAGCGGTAGCACAATAACTTGCAGAGCTGTGCTTCATCTTTCACCAATGCTTAGAAGCGTTTCTTGTATGTAGATATCTCCACGCCATCTTGTAATAAAAAGGGAAAAATATCTATTAAACCAAATGTGTATGTGAGTCCCTAACCGCACCAGCGTGGGGACTAGAGTCCCACCACGCTAACTCTGCATTAAATATACTTATTATACTCTTTGCTCTGCATTGAAATAATTTGCCAACACTACCTCAAACGTCACATATTCATACAAATATGACGTATAACGCACAGTGTTGCCAAATTATTCCTTGCAGAGTTAGCGTGGTCGGAATACAGCCGTGCCTTTAACATGAGTTTGAGTTGGGTACACGGGTATTATATGAGTGAAAGGGACGGCACGATACGAAGTTCGGATTTCGAAGTTCGGAGTAGTTCCTCAGGCCGGCTGGTTCCGCCTGCAGCCGCTCCGTACAACAAATCTTGATGAATGCTATAATTCATTATAATGGACTAATTAACATCTATAAAAGTGTCCATTAAATTGGGTCCTTTGCGGCTTGCTAATACCTGGCCCCTATTTCACTGTTTAGAATTAATCCATCGAGTAGGCATATGTCAAAATTAACAAGGCATGAGCGCGCGCCGCGCTAGACTGCGACGGCATTCGGTAGAAAAGAGATAGGTAGCACGGCACGAGCGGCTCGGCGCGCGCCCGACTGAAAGAAGATTCCAGAAACTCGCGCGAGACGGTGGCGACACGAGCGGATTTGGCTGTTTTTGATTACGCGGCGTGTTTTGGACTTTGGCTGCGGGAGGCCCACGCCATTGTTAGTTTTAGTAGTGTCAGGTAGACTGGTGTTCAGAAGGATCGGATTGTCGGCGCACGGAGGCCTATGGAAGAGGCCCGCCGCTCCTACCAAAGAAGCACCTACAGGGGTAATCACAAACACACATCCTACACAATTCACCAACACACACCCCTCGTAGCTCCAGAAGACCAGGAACGAAGAGATTCCGTAAGTAAGTTAAGTTTAGAGTATAAGCAAGGACCATATACAATAGGACTGACAATCTTCATACTACGCACCGTACACCGAAAGTTAGTATCTCTCTACGTAGCTAGATGCCGCTAAGAGTACCGATTCATTCAAAAGTCGTTTTTATAATTTCCATGAATGCGCAAAAGTGAATTCACAGCCATCGAACGTTCAACGACATTCCAAATTATACAGTTATAAGTGAAAATAGATGGCGTTAGGTGCGATGTTTCATTACTACGTTCCGTTTCGGCGCACTTCACTATTTTTATTTGGCTTATTATTTTCTCGGCGACAGAAAAATTAAAGAGCAGCAAACTATTTGCAACTAAAATAATAACTTGTCAGCGATTAAATATTTTGGCAATCATTTATATTAAATGAGCTTTAAACTAAGGATATTTTAAAATTCAAATAATGGCAGCTTCTGTAAGGTAGCAGAAATAATAAACAAGATTACTGAAATCATAGGCGAGGTACTATAAATAATGACTTGGCGACTAATCAACGAAGTCAACCCCGATTCCACGTGGTCTTGTCTGCCCTACCCCTAGAGTGTATATAAAAAGCCGGAGGCGCGGAGGGAGAGCAGCCCTCGCCCGCCGTGACAAAGCTCGGGAGCCGTGCGGAGCGGAGCGGCTGAGGCTGGTCGCCGAAGGCGACCAACATGCCGAAGCTGCGGAGCGGAGTACGGGCGACCGTGCTTTGCCATGCAAGGGCGGAAGGGCTGCACTTCCCGCAGCGCCGGAGCTAAGGCAGAGTCTGACACAATATAGTAGGCCATTTTCAACTTTTTATCCGCTGTCATGTTTCCACTTAATTAGTTAATTCAAAGCCGAAAATTGATTACTTAGCTGCTATTTTTAGGGTTCCGTAGCCAAAATGGCAAAAACGGAACCCTTATAGTTTCGTCATGTCCGTCTGTCCGTCTGTCCGTCTGTCCGTCTGTCCGTCTGTCACAGCCGATTTACTCGGAAACTATAAGTACTACAGTGATGAAATTTGATGGGAATATGTGTTGTATGAACCGCTACAAAATTATGACACTAAATAGTAAAAAAAAGAATTGGGGGTGGGGCCCCCCATACATGTAACTGAGGGATGAAAATTTTTTTTTCGATGTACATACCCGTGTGGGGTATCAATGGAAAGGTCTTTTAAAATGATATAAAGTTTTCTAAAAAACATTTTTCTTAAAGTGAACGGTTTTTGAGATATCAGCTCTCAAAGTCGTAAAAAGTATGTCCCCCCCCCTCTATTTTTATAACTACGGGGTATAAAATTCTAAAAAAAATAGAGGTGATGCATGCTAATTAACTCTTTCAACGATTTTTGGTTTGATCAAAGTATCTCTTATAGTTTTTGAGATAGGTTGATTTAACTGTAATTTTGGTTAAGTTATTTTTGCTGTTTTATAGATACTAGTACGGAACCCTTCGTGCGCGAGTCCAACTCGCCCTTGGCCGGTTTTTTACTTTATACTAGTCTCCGCAATTAGTCGCCAACTTATTATTTTTGCTACCCCCTTTAATTTTTTATAAATCCCTAAATCAGATTAATTTGTCGCCGCGTTAAATACATGCCTTTTTATTTGTACTTACATAATTACTTACAAATGAAATATATTTCACAGTTCATTCGTCCCTTACTGTCAAGTATGTAAGTGCGAGAGGGACGAATGCTATATGTCCGGCATATAAGCGATCATTTTCCTCCTCCGCTTTGACGAAAATGTTTTCGTATGTCCGGATTTCCAGTTGTTCTGTTCTACAGGTCGCATTTTCTCAACCGATTCTCAAGAAATTTTGTGAGCAGGGATGCTGCTACCGCGAACAGCAAACGAAGTTTTCGCTCTCTGTCGCACTTGCACGTTCGGACGTAAATGCGACAGAGAGGGAAAACCTCGTTTCCTATTCGCGGTAGCGCCCCAGGTTGGATAATTAATTAATTCTTTGTAAAGTCAGTTCTTGGCCATATAAAAAAAAACACTCGCGAGGTCGACAGCTCAAAGAACCGCTAGTTTATAACTGCAAATCAAAGTTTTTTTGTAGAAAAATACCAATTTTAATAAATATTTTTTGATTTACATACTTATATAAATATTCCCCTTATAATTTATAAACCTATCTTCCGCATTAAACCTATTTAGGTATTAAGAGGTGCAAGTAGTAAATACTGGCCACATATTTATACAATACCTAAATGTCTAAAATGTTCTACAGTCCTCGAATCACAGCTTAATACAGAGTAGTCAAATTAATACAACGTAATTTTCTGAGACTAGCTCTAATTTTCATTGCATATTCATTCACGAAGATAATTCTAAAAAATCCAAGGTCCATTATACTGTTTGTAACATATAGTGAAACATCTAGCTTAGTTTATAATAAATAAATATATAATATGTGATAAATAATGTGGGTATGATCATATACAAATCCACCCCACCTAGTCCCGAACAAACTAAGCAAGCTTCTATTTTCTCTCTCCTCTGACACTTATACGAGTATATAGACAAATATATACTTAAATACAAAAAGGAGTTGCGTTTCTTTTAACTACCGATATCCCGCATCACCTATTAATTTATTGAAAGAAAAAAATCTTGGTAGCTACATTGAACTATCTGTAACTTACTCTATAGTTGGTAAGAGGCAAAATGTGAATATAATAAATGTGTTAAATCAAAGGCGATTTCCATAAACAAATGAAGGCCCAAAAAGAAAGGGACGAATGTATCGCATGACATTTCCGATCTCTTCTCGATGAGCGTCAAATTTTGTAATTAGAATATTGGTTTGTTTACAGTGCGGATATTTATGAGCATTGCATGTTTACATATTTTTGCACTCTGCTTAGGCAGATATAATTGTGTATGTAATTTGCCTAGGTATTTATAAAAAAGGTGGTTTAGATATTTGTTTCTATTTGCTGTTTATATGAGGTTGGAAAAAAATTGTGTAGATATTTTTGACTCCTGCTTTGTTCACATGTATATGAAAAACAAGTGCATAGATGCTTTTGTCTGCGTGTTTGTCTACATATATTTGTCTGTCATTGTACGTATATTTATGAACGTATTAGCGTACACAATTTAATAACTCGATTAATGTTCAAATATATCTGATCGAAATTGTTGTATGGATATTTTTGGCTAACAGATAGTAAAGACATTTTTGTCGCTTTTGGAACGTATATATATTTATGCCCTTGACTGTACGCGTAATTTAATTTTATACACAATTTACCAGTTCACCAACGCCATCTAGTTATTTTATGTATCAAAAATTGGCGAACCCGCTAGCAATCTTGAGCAATCAATGATTCCAGAGGTAGTGCCATCTATTAAATATGATCTGTTTCACGTTGTTGATGAGTAAAAAATATAATCTTTAAAAATTGTGTATAGAAGGTATATAATGGTATTAAAATAAAGCACTTAGACGTTTGTTCTTAAAAAACAAAAAAAACAGGAGAAAACATTGGTGAAAATAACATTTTTGACTACGAAGCAGCGCCATCTAGTTTTAATACCGAATTTTGAGCTATTTCAGAGTTACGTTTCTTTGTATAAGATTGTCGGTCCTCTTGGAATAAGGTTAGCTTCGTGAAGTCGGTCCTCTTGGTATAAGGTTAGCTTCGTGAAATCGCGAACCATTTGTACACGCCTCGACGGTCCGTAAATAGTTCCGGAGCTGGCTGATGGGCCCCCAGTTCCTCGAAGTCCTGAGGGGCTACCGCAAACTGAAAACGAACGAAATTCGAATATCTCCCTCTCTGTCGCACTTGCTAATACGTTCCACACAGAGGGAGATATTCGAACTTCGTTTTCTGTTCGCGGTAGCCCCTCTGGCGTGGACATTCACCAATGCTGACAGGCGCGACAATTGTCAAAAAACATTACAATTGTAGTTGGTGAAACAGTTTTCAGATGAAAATTGTCGATTTATCAGCCTACATATGTGAAATACATACATATGTCAACTTGGTGAAATAGGGGCCAGACGGTCTAAGATGATCGCTTATATGTCGGACATATAGCGCTCGTCCCCCTCGCATTTGCGTACTTGACAGTAAAGGATGAATGCTATATGTCCGACATATAAGCGATCATCTTAACCCCACAGAGCGACAGCTACGTCCGCATATAAAGCGGCAATTACACTTCGTCGTTCACCTAATGCGGTCGCCGAATTCATTTTAAACTACTCAGGCCAATAAAAATCGTTTTTATATTAGTCTGTCAGCCTCCTTGTAAGCGTTGGCAGCTGTCGATGGCCGAATGCGGCCGACTAACGTGTTCTTTATACTTTTGCGGTCGCCGCATGCAGCATGCGGCGAACGACGAAGTGTAATTGCCGCTTAAAACTAGTAAGTCATTTACGATCACTTTACGATGTTGTGGGAGGCGCAGCAGCGCGCGTCTTAGTTTAGTTCTCGTTTGTGAGACGAGAGGTCGAAGCAACTGGTATCACGTGTACACTATATCTTTTACAGAATCACGCCATCACCCAATGCCTTCAAACGTCTCGGTCTGCACAATTCATTAAATTCTTAACTACTTACCTTTGGTTCCGTCGCGCTGACATCGATTTTTGCCGTGCGTTATTTGCACCCAATTTGCACCCGATTTCAAAATGAATACAACGATGAAATGTCCAATAGAAAAGTACTCTGTAGAAATGTCGAAGAAACAATGCAAAGAGTGCAAATAATATAGTAGAATAAGCAAAGAGTATAATAAGTATATTTATGAAAATAAGACCGGCCACACAAATAGGTTAGGGAGCGTCCATTAACGTGAGGTGTTTATGCGGAAATTGGGGAGACGGTAGAGGTAGATCGTAATCTTTTTTAAGTGTTGCCATATAATAATAATGTCAACGTTACTTGAACTACAAGTATGTAAAACGTGAAAAAAAGGTCGTGTCGTCACCACGTTTACGTTAAGTCTAGTATATGTATATTTTTGGTTGTCCTGAAAATCAGCGTCACGACATATCAGTCGTGGCTGTGGTCGTGGCATATGCTGAGTGACAACCTTATTGGTGTATACGCACTTTTGTTATTTCTTTCTTTTTTTGTGTTCCATTTCGTTTACACCAAATAAACGATTTTTTCTTTCTTTCTAATCTCGCCTATAAAATCTTGTAGGTATAGAGCGTTTTGTAATAGACGAAAATATGACGTATTTCCCTTCCACAAGAGTTTATAATACTACAAGAGATTCTCTTACGAATTGTAGTGGGTCGTATTATAGCATTTTATACTAGCAGGTAACCGCTTACAGGCGCTTTACTAAAATGTAAGCTCATCAATGAGCTCAAAAATAAAACGGCCGTTTCAATTTGGACGCACAAATTGACGAGTCCAGCAACGTAATAACTAGTTGAATGTATTCAAAAAGTACTTAAATACTAACTACAGTACATAGCGGCGCCCTTTTTAGGGTTCCGTAGCCAAAATGGCAAAAACGGAACCCTTATAGATTCGTCATGTCTGTCCGTCCGTCCGTCCGTCCGTCCGTATGTCACAGACGATTTATTCGGAGACTATAAGCACTGCAACTATGAAATTTGGTACGAAGGTGTATTCTATGAACAGCTACATAAAAGTGATGTGAAATTCCAAAAATATTAAATTAGGGGTTACATGTATGGAGTGCCCACTCCATACATGTAACCGGTGGATGAAAAAAAAAATTCCAACGCACATAGTCGTGTGGGGTATCGATGGATAGGCCTTTAAAAATGATATGGAGGTTTATAAAAGACTTGTCCATTTTAGTCAACCGTTGGTGAGATATAGCTGTGAAAGTCATAAAAAGAGTCCCCCCTCTAATTTCCAAACTATTACTAACAAATTTCTAAAGTAAATACTTTCAACCATTTTTGGTTTGAACAATATAGGTTTTACGGTTTTTGAGTTTTCGCCTGAAAACTGTCTTGCCCAAACAAACGGTCGTAAGAGCCGTGAGTTCCCTATGAAGATACGACTTTTTTAGATTAAATGTATTGGATAGTGGTTTTAAATGTGGACTAGTAGGTGTTGGTACGGAACCCTTCATTGTGCGTGGTCCGACATGCACTTGGCCGGTTTTTAGATATCTGCCGTTAAATTTAAATAATCACATTTATAGATAACAGCCAAGTAAAACAGCTTTAGCTATGAACTGTATATATTGTCCGCAATTATTTACACATAATATTCTATAACAATAAAAACCGTTAGACATAAGGAAGATGAGTTAAGTATCTTTTTTAATGACATTTCAATGGAGGTAAACCGTGTAGGTTGAATGCCTGTGTGCGAAAGTTAAATCTGCCGCGTTACCTACACTATTCCCCCACCGAGACCGTAGTTACGGTCGATAGTCTTGAAGATGAATAGGAAATCGAACGTGTCGTCCGGATCGTGTCTTTTGCTGCTGGGTCTGATCTTGAGTTTCTTCATTGTCTGTAATAACAGCTGTTGGAACGCTGTCTTCTCTGGCTAGATATGCAGGCTTAAGTCGATCAATCGAGACTGTAACTGCCTTTCCTTTCACATCAATATCGAAGGTTTTTGGGCTGCGGCGCAGTACCTTGAATGGGCCCCGGTATGGTGCTTCCAGGGATCTTCGTTCAGGGCCTTGACGGAGAAAAACATATTCCGAGAATTTCAAGTCCTTATGGATATAAAAAGGGCGACTGGTGCTCATGTGCCAAGATGTTGGCTGGGGAGCGAGTCTGCTCATGTGGCTTTTAAGACGGCTAGCAAAATCAGCAAGGTCGAGAACAGCGTCCGGGGTAGACGAAGAGAAGAACTGCCCAGGTAGCATAAGTGGTTCACCGTAAACCAGTTCAGCTGGTGAACCTTTTAGATCTTCTTTCCATGCGCTCCGAATCCCTAGCAACACCAAAGGAAGAACCTCAGTCCACTGAGTTGTGGCGTGGCACATTATAGCGGCCTTAAGTTGACGGTGGAGTCTTTCCACAAGGCCGTTAGCGGCCGGATGATATGCTGTAGTAGTAAGGTGAGAAGCACCCACAAGAGCAGATATTTTTTTGAACAATTGTGATTCAAATTGACGTCCACGGTCCGTGGTTATCCTTTCTGGACAGCCGAATCGTGCTATCCAACCTTCGACGAAGGCAGCAGCGCAAGTTTCAGCTGTGATATCTTGGAGCGGGTAAGCTTCAGGCCAGCGAGTGAAACGATCAACGATTGTTAGGCAGTATTTGAAGCCTGAAGACGATGGTAAAGGGCCCACTAAGTCCATGTGCACGTGACGAAATCGGGATGAGGGAAGGTTGAATTCCACAAGCGGAGCGCTTGTATGCCTAGTGACCTTGCTGCGTTGGCATTGCTGACATTCCTTAGCCCATGTTCGACAGTCCTTTCTTATGCCTGGCCAGACAAATCTTTCCGTTAATAAGCGGACCGTTGCTTTAGCCCCAGGATGGCTTAGACCATGAAGTGAATCAAAGACTCTTCGGCGAAAAGTTGGTGTTACATACGGTCTTGGAGACGGAGTAGAAACGTCGCAGAAAACTTGCAAACTTGACTCGGGCAAATCGATCTTTTGAAGTTTTAATGAGGAACCTCCCTCTAAAAGTTCTATAAGTTCTGTGTCTGTAGCCTGAGATTGAGCCAGAGACTGGAAATCGATGGATTCCGTAAGCTCCTCGACTCTGGAGAGCGTATCGGCCACTATATTCTCCTTGCCTGGTACAAATCGGATGTCTGTTGTAAACTGTGATATGAAATCTAAGTACCTAAATTGTCTCGGTGAACATTTATCACGGTTTGTTTTAAAGGCGAAAGCCAGAGGATTGTGGTCAGTAAGGACAGTGAATGAGCGAGCTTCTACCATGTATTGGAAATATTTAATAGCTTCATATATCGCTAGGAGTTCACGGTCATAAGGGCTATATTTCTGCTGAGCGGAATTTAATTTTTTGGAGAAGAAGGCTAACGGTTCCCATAGACCATGTTTGAGTTGCTGGAGAACCGCTCCAATGGCCACGTCTGAAGCATCGGTTTGTAAAGCTAGTTCCGCATTAGAATCTGGATGAGCTAGCAAGGTCGCTTTGGACAGATGGGATTTACTCTGCTTAAATGCCTCAAGTAATGCAGGTGTCCAGTCTATGGGAGTCGACGCTTTGGGGTCTCCAGAAAGCAAAGCGGTGAGTGGAGCTAATATTCTAGCTGCTCCAGGAACAAACCCTCGATAGAAATTTAGCATGCCCAAATACCTTCGCAATTGTTTAATCGTCTGTGGTGCCGGAAAGTCATTGATGGCTTCCACCTTCGATTCTAAAGGACGAATCCCCTCTGCTGAAACGCTATATCCTAGAAAAGTTACTTTGGATTGTCCAAACACGCATTTTGAAGTGTTGATCAGAACACCGTAGTCTTGAAGGCGTTCGAAAAGCTGCTTCAAATGTTGCATGTGCTCTTGTTCTGCAGATGAGGAAATTAAAATGTCGTCGAGGTATCCGTAAGCAAAGTCAAACCCACGTAGCAGTTCATCCATAAACCTTTGGAATGTTTGGGCTGCGTTACGGAGGCCGAAAGTCATGAATGGGAATTCAAACATACCGAAGGGAGTTGTAATGCTAGTTTTAGGAATATCTGGTCCATATACTCGAATTTGGTTATATGCTTTGATGAGGTCAATAGTGGAAAATATTTTTTTACCTGCCAGAAGGTAAGCAAAATCTTGAATATGACGAACAGGGTATTGATCTGGTATAGTTCTAGCATTCAGCGCTCTGTAGTCTCCGCATGGTCTCCAACCGTTATTTTTCTTGCGCACCAGGTTTAAAGGTGACGACCAGGGACTTTCAGATCGGCGAGCGGTTCCATTTTGAAGCATGTCGTCAAATTCTTGATTCGCAATCTTCAATCGTTCCGGGTCTAGACGCCGGGGACGGCTGTTTACTGGGGGTCCAGGTGTTGTCCTTATGTGATGCATTGTATTATGTTTTGGGGCACCTAGTTTACCGGCAGGACGGGTAATATCTGGATAAGAGCGGAGGAGGAGCATGTAGGGACACGCACTGGAGCCAGCTGCGAAGGTATGAACCGATGAAATTGTTTCGGTCGTGCTATCGTGCGGCACGGTGACAGACAGGGAAGAAGTTCCATCGGTTAGCTTTTGGCTTCGGCAGTCGACGAGCAAATTGTAAAAAGCTAAGAAATCAACACCAATGATAGGTTTTGAGACATCGGCTATTGTAAAACGCCATTCAAAACTCCGCCGCAAACCTAAGTCGAGCTGTAAAGTAATGTAGCCATAAGTAGCTATAGTAGTACCATTAGCAGCGTACAACTCATATTTCGTCTTATTGCGGCGCTCGTTTACAGATACTCGAGGAAATACGCACAGGTCTGAACCCGTGTCGATTAGATATTGAATCTTTGTCGAACAATCTGTGATGAATAGGCGGCCTGTTGATGATGTGGGGCAGACGTTCTCGGCCACTACTGCCTGACCTGGATGTTTCCCGACTTGAACGTGCATGGCTTCACACAATTTTCCGCCTTTGATCCAAAACGGTAATGGTACCAGCAAATAGTAAAGCCTTCGGGAACATTATGATAGTTGGAGGCGGAGCGTTGACGAGATTTTGAACGAGATTTAGCTCGGCTCTGGGATCGATAGCATCTGTTCGGCTCCCTGCCTAGACGTTGCGGATAGTCAACTTTAAGCAATGCCTCCACTTGCTGAGATAGTTGATCGACGCGTTGGAATAGTCCTGTCGTCGATTCAGTTGATGTACTGGCTACGTGCCTAGTACTTGGTGCCAATTCCTGGATGCGATCCGCTAACTCCGCTACATCGTCAAGTGAAAGTTTTGGTTGCGACGCCACTATGGTTTGAATATTATTAGGTAAACGGCCGGACCAAACCGGGCGCAGGAAATCGTCGGGTACCGTCGGTCCGGCTAAGCTGCGTAAATGTCTCAGAAATTGGGTGGGTTTACGGTCGCCGAGCTCCTCGTGCAGCATAAGTTGTCGCGTTTTTTGTTCTTGTGAGACGGATAATCGCCTTATTAATTCCGTTTTGAGTTTATCGTACTTGTTTGTAGCGGGCGGCGAAAGTATTATATCTTTGACCTCCACAGCGAACTGTGGGTCGAGTTGTCCGACCACATGGTAAAATTTGGTAGAATCGCTTGAAATGCCGGATAAAATAAACTGGCCTTCGAGTTGTGCGAACCATACCGCCGGTTCTTCAGGCCAAAACGGTGGCACTCGTACGCCGACACGAAAAACATCCTGTGAGCCTGACGCTGAATTTGCACTGATCGAGGGTGTATTTACAGTTTGAATTTGCACGGGCAGCGGTTGCATCGCATTCGCATCGCTAAAATTTTCATCTTCGGTTGACATCCTAGTTTTGATCACGTCGGGGTCACCAATATAGATAACAGCCAAGTAAAACAGCTTTAGCTATGAACTGTATATATTGTCCGCAATTATTTACACATAATATTCTATAACAATAAAAACCGTTAGACATAAGGAAGATGAGTTAAGTATCTTTTTTAATGACATTTCAATGGAGGTAAACCGTGTAGGTTGAAAGCCTGTGTGTGAAAGTTAAATCTGCCGTGTTACCTACACATTCATTTACGAGTGGCACTAGTGGACCTGTTATATATATAGTAAAGCGCTCTTACTATAATCGCTATCGAAATGCAATACAGAAAATCATTTCGTTTTTTGGACAACTTAAAACACATATACAACACTGAATCCATTTTAGAAAAGAGAAACAATTTTTGTTTAAAATAAAGCCGGGTCTGCTGCGCTATGTTTTCGTTGCTTTCAAACATCTAACATGTTTTTCGAACAAAATTTGGGCATGACAGCTGTCAAAAGAAAAGAAACATTGCACTCGAAAGTCGCAACGGACGGAAAAACATGTTATGCAAAAATGTTTTGTTAGATTTTTGACGCAGCAGACTCGCCTTTAAATGTAAAATACCTAAATATATTCAGAAATTGTAGATACCTGGATATCAGACTTTGCTCGTATTTGTTCTAGTTTTTCCGGAAAACCTAGTTTTCCCGGGAATGCGACCTAGATCTAGAACGTAGTGGTTATATTCTCTTTGCCTAGATCAATCGATTTTTCAACCCGTTAAAACCGATTATATACTTATTTTAAATTAAATTGAAGTCGTTCCAGTCGTTATCGTAAATTCAATTACAAATAAATATGCAAATAATGATTGTTTAATAGTATATTGGTATAGTTAAAACTGTTTCTACTAGCTAAAATATGCAGTTTGTATAATCTCACGTCTTCCCAACGATAGGGAGGGCGGTGTCGAATATTTATCAGAATCACCTTACGTAAGTAATGGACGTCCTCTTATCGAATGCCCTTGTGATTTGTGATAGGCAACTATTAAGGCATGTGATAGGATAGAGGATAGTCATGACTTGGGTCTTGACAGTTTGTGGCCTTGACTAACGCTGACAACGACAAGTGTCAGCTGTCATCATATCGTTAACATGAAATGGCGAGAGGACCACGAGAGCACACGAGAGGACATGTCTTGACCATGCCGTATATAGCGAAACGAAGTCAAACTATTTCGATGACCCACTGATACGATTAAACAAGGATTGTATAAATCATAAATTGCAATTTATGAAATATGTATAATACTATAAAACAAGGTTGCTTAATCGAAAAAAGTTTAATGGATTGATTTATATATTTTTCTGTATCCATCATATCTCAAACAGCTCCTGCGGAAGAATAAAAAAAAAAGAACTGTCAATAATGTCATTATCTCGCTTACAGTTTACAGAGGTTATAGGTTATGGAATAATTCTGATAATTATAACATGTTATGTAGACGATTAAATAAAATACTACATATACAGTTAGTGCTAATTCGTCACTCACAAACCCATAGTTTTGGTATATTTAAATCAAAATGCCTTTGGAGAAATTCTGTTTTTGGCACCCTTAAACCTGACTCGATGTCGTCCTACAAATTAAAGCTTATTTTACGTGGATTTACTGTGACTAGACTGTGGAATGCTTGCTTCAGGACACAGGTAATATTCCCAGGGTTACTAATGTACAAAATTGACATTAAAAATGTTATTGGATTCTGTTTGGACAGGGTTTCAAATTTGTATGTTTCTAGTGTTATGTGATCAAATATTTTCGCTAAGTACTTGCTCAGTATTTACTTATATATCTGTAGATGAGACTTCTTTATATACTTCCGTGCTAACTTAAGCAGTAAATCTATTGGAATTTGGAATTTTATGATAAATTAGTAGTTTTTTTGTTTTGTACAACTAACTCATTAACAATGTCGGGATCATTCATAAAGTAGGTCACACTAATTTGGTTTTTTTTTCAGTGTCACATTTGTGAGACCACCCCTCCCTAGTCTTATTTCACATATTTTGCAATTTTAGAGCAGATCCAAAATTAGTTTCATTCCCATTAAAATTATTTTTTAATACAACCAACATGAAATCCAACATTTTGAAAAAAATAACAAAACCATAAATTATCACCATAAAAATATTTTTTACAATTTTACAGTACCAGCCAATAATATCACCAAGTAGATAGATAGATAGATAGATAGATAGATAAACACTTTATTCAATCCCACAATTTACATGGCATACATTAAGAAAAGAAACGTGCACCTTAAGGACTAAATGATTATTTATCACAGAAAAAAATAGAAAATAAAATTGTCGGGTGAGAAGCAAAACTCACTATAAAATCTGTCACTACTCTTTGAAACCTCGTATCTCAATACTGAAACGATGCTGATATACGACTTTTATTTAAAGTAGGTATTTGTTAGTTAGTGACTTTTGTCTCTAACCCGACGAAATAAACTAAAAATGATACAAAGTTTTAGAATAAAGGAAAAATTGAAAAATTTAGGCACCGAGCAGGATTCAATATGATTTGAGACGTTAGTGCCGTTAATGAAGCATGAGTCTTCTGGTAGATGTCGCTGTACGCCTCGCTTAAGGTGTTTATATAAAAAGAATAAAAATGATACAATATTAGCCATGTGTTGCGGCAGAGAATGGGCGTTGGCTCAGCATAATGATGCGGCAGGTAGCCACATTGCTGATATTCTGCCAGGACCCTACAAAAAATAATTAAAACACAACCAGTGCAATGCAACTCTGTGTGTGTATCTGTGTGAGTGTGCGTATATGTGTACCTATATGTGAGAGAAAAGTCTGAAAAATTATGAATGTTTTCTGAAATTGACCATTTTAATTGACCAAAATCTTTTTTTTTTAAATCGTAAACCATTTATTTGTCCAACATAGGTTACAGGATCTTATTTTAATTATTAGAGTTTCACTATGTGCCGCCTTAAGGCATACAAATATTTAGAGCATGCGTCAACAACTAGCAAATAAATAAATTACATGTTTCAAAAATCCTATCAGCTAAAAATTCTTTTACTGAGTAGTAACTCTTCTGAGCTAAAAACAGTTTAAGAGATTTTTTGAATTTATACATTTCTTGAGATTGAATACTTTTTGGCAATTTATTATAAATTCTTGGAGCCATTCCGATTATATTTCTTTTCATCTTGTTAGTATTAAATAATATAAATTATTATCTTGTTAGTATTAATATTAAATAATATAAAATTAGGAGTCCAATTTTTATGAAAATCTTTATGAAGAAAAAAGTTAGTCAAAAACGGTATGAAGGTGAGACATTACTGGCCGGTACTGTGAGAGTTTTTCATTTGTTCTATATGTATTTCTCATATCAGGATCCTCCTAGCAATTCCATCTTCTAGCGGTTGTGCCTTAAGGAATCGGTTATGCTTTAGAACCTAATCCCAAGATTTGTCGTAGGCACTAGTTTTACGCAAGCGACTGTCACCTGATCTTCCAACCTACAGAGAAAACCAGATCTATATATTTAATTTTTTTTTTTTTTAAGAGTATATATTTTTTATTTTGTAAATAAAATAGAATATAAACTAACCTTAAAATATATTTATTAATTAATATATTTCTTATATATTTTATTAGCTAGTAAGCACAGTGGTGAAGCGATGCCGCCGCGACCGCGTCCGCGTCTGGTCGTGCCTGCGACAAACGCTGCTGCGACCGAGTCGCACGCTCCTGCTGTCCGTCGCTGCGTACAATGGGGATGATGATGATGAGGATGACGACGAGGACGACGAGGACGTTGGTCCCGGGCCGTGCAGTCAGGACATCAGTGATGAGGACCTTGAGGTATGATGACACTAGTACAATACAATACAAATACTCTTTATTGCACACCTAGAAAGAAAAGAAAGAAAGAAACATTTATTCACAGCCACAGAAGACACACATATTACAAAAAAAAAAACAACAACAAAACAAACCACAACATGTGTGTCCCCGCGGCAGTGAAACGGACACTGGCTCAGCATTATGCTGAGGTGTCAGACACCTACAGCGCTGATTTTCAGCCAGCACCGTCGGTGACTCACGGACCGCCATACACTAAAACCTCAATCAAAGGATACTGTACAGTACAAAAACACAATGAGAAGAGGCAAACAACAGGCGGTCTTATCGCTAAAGAGCGATTTCTTCCAGACAACCTTAGTACCTCAGAAGCTCAATAGGGATGTTGACTCAAAATATGACTACTCCAAAAGAGAAACAAGGCAAAAAAATAGCTCTGTCTCGCTCGCACATCGCACGTGCGGAAACCGCATTAGTTTGGGACTATACAGGTTGATTAGCCTCCTGGGGTTCAAAGTACTAATACTAGAACAAATTCACTTCAATGGAATATGTATCTTTCAAAATTGGAATAGAGTTGCATTTGTTTTGTTTTAGTCAATTCCTAAACAAAATAAACTCTACTCTGTTTCCTGTTACAGGAGATTAAAATTTCATTGCCATTTTTTCTTGTATGGTGAGCAGCTAGAGGTTAGTGTAAGATTGTCCACAGATACCACTACCACACCACAATATTGCTTACCATCAGGTGATTTGTGGTCAAGCGCAAACCTATTTAGAATAAAAAAAAAGATATGTATTTGGTCATCGTATCTGAGTACACATCGAATTGCCTATCAGAAAGAGTATAACAATAAGATCTGTCTACGGCATGGTGGCGTGGGGCATCGGCTGAGGGGACGCAACGTGTAATCCGGGCCCAATAAAGCGATAGGAGTGCGCGGTTGGAGAGTAGCCTGGGGAAAATCCAGGGGAAAACCTCCGGCACGACCACGCGTGTGGTTTGGAACACTGGATTACTCTAACAGTTTGCGCTCCAGTGAGATTGGTTGAGCGGTTTCAACCGAATCTGAGGTGTGAGTGAAATCGAGCTACTGGGAGGTTTGTCGCCGCTTCACTAAACCTAGCCTAGCTGAGAAGAATCCAGCAAGAAACTCAGCTAGGCCCGACCTGGGTCGGACTGACTCTACCAGGTGTGCGGCAGTACCGGGACGAATAGGGATTATATGTGTCAGTGTTGTCGCGATCGTGCGGTGGACGTCCCCGCCGGCGGGAATGCCTAAGTGTAGCGTCGTGCGTGTCAGTGTTGGACGCCGTAAGCGCAGCGTTCCATCTTTCGATGGACGCTGTGATTACGTCGTCCCGGTCCGTAAGTGTAAAGTGCTTAGGACGCCGGACCGTGCGGCCCCTAATCAGTGATCGCCGAGTTACGACAGAGGGAGGTGGGATGGGAACGTATTCGACAGCCTTCCTAACTAACGGATTCCTATGATGGGAAGCGTTGTCAAAATAACGTCTGGCAGTCTGCTTAAAGAAACTACACTGATCTAAGACAATGAATACAGAATTTATTGGTAAAAAATAAGCATTTTTTACAGGTCAGCTATGAGATTCTTAAACATGCATCATATTACAATTATAAATATTAATATAAATGACAGGATGTTATCTAGGTGCTACTGACGCTACTGGGTCAATGACACTTTGGCATATTTGTAAACTCATCAATTGAGTAACAGGCTTCCTCAGTGAGGAACAATGTGAGTTTGTTTAATAATGTGTCACTTTTTGAGTCCGTTATATGTCTATTTATTATATGTTATAGTTGTTATATGTAATAATCCATATTGAAAGGGACCTTATGGCGGCCGGCACTTACGCCTTTATTTTCGCTGTCCCAATACAATAGTGAATAGGTGCAACGTAAGCGCCTGCCGCCATAAGGTCCCTTTCGATGTGGATTATCACATATATTTATTTACTTCTGGTTTTAGCTATAAGTTTCCTTATTGAAAAGTTTTTTAGTACACTGTGTAAGTTTGTCTATCTCATTCTTCCACTCTACACTCAATCCCTCAAAGGTTAGCTGGAAGAGATCCCTCATAGGGATAAGTTTGCCTTTGTACTCTAATCTTATGTGACATGTATATTGTTTTAACCTGTTATTGTGTACAATAAAGTGCTTACATACATACATTTATATCAGCTGGTACTGAGTTGTAAATAGCCGGCCCCATGATGCTGAGCGAATGACTAGCTTTACTAATCCTAAACGTGGTATTGTAACTGACAGGCGCTAGTGCACGACTTCGAGGGCGTGGACGAGCTGTCGCGCACGACGCTGTTCTGCAAGGGCTGTCAGCGGCGGCTGATCATCGACAAGAAGCACCCGGGCGTACTCTACTGCGGGTGAGCCCTTAATCAAAATTCAGTATCTAGTTGACACAGTTCTTGCAGGAAAGCATGTCAAACGATTCGACATGTTTTCTTGTGGAACTACAAATTGCAAATACCTATTGTTATTGTTATTTTTTCCTCGTTTTTCTTTGTTTTTCTTTCAATTCTCTTTTGTTGTTAAGTAGTATCATTGTAATAACTAATAAGCATATTTTTGGAGAAAATGACTGTCTGACTGTCGAGTTTCTTTCGGCATTTCTTCTCGGCAGTGGTCTCATGAGAAACGCTAGTAGTTCTTGACTTGTAAAAGTGCCTTTGCGGGCAATTTGCAGAATAAAGTGAATAAATGCACTTTATTCTCATTTATTATTTCATAACTTTCTAAGTATTATCCGAACTTTCCTGTCTCGCACAACCAAACTATGGAATGAACTGTCGCCTGCGGTATTTCCGGACCGATATGACCTTCAAACCTTCAAGAAAAGAGCGTATTACTATGAGAGGCCGGCAACACACTTGCAACACCTCTGGTGTTGCAGGTGTTTATGGGCGACGGTAATTGCTTACCATTAGGCGATCCGTCTGCTCGGTTGCCCCCTATAACATAAAAAAAAACCTCGTATTGTGCCGGTCCTTTCACTCTCGTGATATACATTATATGAGTGAAAGGGACGACGCTATACGAAGTTCGTATTTCAAATTCCGGAGTAGCCCCTCATATGTGTGTGTACGCGAGAGTAAAAACGACGGCACGATACGAAGTTGGTATTTCGAAGTTCGGAGTACAGGGGTAGTTCCTTTTTGATAGTTATAAGTAGTTATTTATTGGCGTTTGTATGAGGCTAAGACGAATCGATTGTCATAATTAGCGATTTTTAATGAACTGTGAATGATTATGAAAATCGATTTCACTGCAATTTTCGATTATGCATTTCCAAATTCCGGGATGAAGGTAATTTCACTGCAGTCGTTTGTAATTTATTGGAATATTAAATTTATTTTTCTTACATCAACTTACGGAAATATCATGAATCGAAACGAATGATTTAATCATTATACTAATTAGATAAAAGAAGATATAGGAGGTGCGTAATTGTTTTCATGGTGAATTGTTATCATAAATTACTACGCATCAGTGATAGAAAAAAAATATACATTCGTTGGATTGCTCCTCTAAAACGCGTATTTCAACTTTCTAACTACTCATGAAGCTCTAATATCAATAATTGATTTTATTCATTGTGTTGGCGCAACATAAATGCATACCGAGATGCAACGGTACTATCGTGACGTAACGACGACGTCACGACCCCGCTCCGAGCACCTCAGACTGCACCGTACAGCCATAGCGGCAACACATTTTAATTTATATTCAATTTACTTTACCTACCTAAACGCATGTAAGCTTAATATCTACAATAACAGTAGATTGTATGACAAGGGTCTAAAACGAGCCATATTACCACGAGATAGTTCGAGGGGTAATATGGCTTTTAGACCAGAGTTATACACTTTACTTTTCATTTCGATTGCGAGAAAATAAATAAACAAAGGTTAACCTACCCAAAATTAACAATAGATTCCACGGCGAAGATACATACTTTTGCAGCATGTTTTTTTTCTATACTCCTTTGACACATAAAACATAGAGACTACGGTTCGCGCGCAACATTCACGCGCGAAAAAAGCTAATTGACCTTCTATTGAGCGCTTCAAAGTGTTGCTCGAACGATTTAACCATTTTTTTAATTATTGTGAAATAGGGACTACTACAAACTTAATCTTTAGCTCTTTAGAAAAATTAATTATGTTTCCTGATTGGTCGATTTTAGTAAAGTTGTATTCTGGTTGGTTAATACCCAATACCAAATATTTTTTTAAGAGTTAAATTAGTGTTCTGGAATAGGTGAAGTATTTTGATTGGTCAAATTCAAATATTTTGTAAATCATAAATATGTATTCATATTTTCCCTAGGGGTTAAATGTACTACTTTAGCTCCGCTTGACAAGTCTAATATGACACACTTTTCGAGCATGAGAAGTGAAAAGAAGATTTTGTACTATCCCGGAGTTCCTTCATTGACGTTCCTACGGTTCCTGGTCAGAAGAGAGCTTATAAAGAGGAGTACACCTAACACATTGTTTTGATGTGTAATGCGTATTTACATATGGGTGTTATGATGTGTCGAAAAGGAACTAAATTTTTCGTATAATGATTGAATCACTTGTTAATTTACGGAATTCGGTGATAAATCTAACAATATTCCTTCTCTATTCCGCTAATTCATAAGTTACTGCCAAAAATCATAATCATCATTTCAGCCGAAAAACGTCCACTGCTGAACATAGGCCTCCCCCAAGGCTCGCCATTTAGACCGGTCCTGTGCCGTTCGTTTCCACCGGATTCCCGCGACCTTCACCAGGTCATCACTCCACCTTGTCGGAGGCCTACCGACAGCTCGTCTTCCGGTGCGTGGACGCCACTCAAGCAGTTTCTGGCCCCATCGACCGTCAGTCCTGCGAGCAATGTGCCCTGCCCACTGCTACTTAAGACTCGCAATTTTCTGCCAAAAATATCAACTGCTATAATTGAGAAAAAACCGCCTTTTTTCAGTTGTTCTAACACACAGCCCCCTCCCCCTTCTGAAGATGGTTGGGTGCCGTACATGGAGGCGGATGACGTCATCATATGGCGGAAAGAATACAAGCCGGGAGGCCTTTTCGCGTATAAAGGTAATAATATAATATAGGTAGTTTATTTATCACAAAAGTATTGATAATTAACATTAAAAATGTATTACTTATTATAGTTATTATTTGTAATATTGCGTTTTACGATATTTTTTCGTATTATAAATCATTTATTTCATATATGAAGGCTAACAAAAACAAATCTTGAAATTAAAAATCGAGATATGAAAAGTACTTTAGGAGACATTTCAAAAATAGTATAAACGGGTTCCGAGCCCTGCTTATATGAACGTTTAAGATAGTAAATAAGTAACTGAAAAGAATAAATAATTACATAATTATAAGTCTTACATAATTATAGAAACCAATACACGTGCGAACGAGACACAATGTGTCATCTCCTCTCCCTCATTGCGTATTATTTGTCACCGAAACGTCATCAATGTATTCATTATTGGTTTAATTTTAATTTGGCGCCAATATAGATACATCACGACTAATTATGAGATGTCAGAATTGTGCTACATCCATATCAGTCTTCTGATACATCTCAATGGGGGCTATCGTTTTTGTGCTCACCAGTTGGCGCCACTGTCGAGTAAGGTCTAGCTGTCAAAAATTGTTATTGATTATTATGGACATGAGAACGAAGTTTACATTTAAATCATATTCAATACCTTAAAACCGTACCGTAAAAATATCGAACATACCGCATTGTAGCGCGGTCCCGTTTTGTTCGGAAAAAAGGAGGAAATAAGTTACCGAAAGACAAAACTGTGTCAAAGCCCTGACAGTCATTGACCCTTAACTCATATTTGCCATAATAAAGCTCAGGTATTGCAAAATAGTCACCATATTGTTCCAATTAGATATTAATCCGCGTAGCGCAACCACAAAGAGTGACATTTGACATTTTGGGGACCCCACGCTACACTAGCGCCTCTAGCGGCGAATTCATACGCGATAGCCCTCATTTAGTCAGCCTATCGTAAGTCCGTCCCCTTGGTGATTCGCTAATCCTCCTATCTAATCCTCTTTCTACGTTTGACTGTCATGTTCATATATCAAATGTCAACTTGACGTTTGTGCTCGAGCTGCTTACATCTTTTGACATTTTCTTCATATAAGTGTCTTTTTTATTATTCAACCAAAAATCACAGAGCCAAATCCGCAACATGTCCAAATTTCCGGACCGATATGACCTTCAAACCTTCAAGAAAAGAGCGTATTCCCTTCTGAAAGGCCGGCAACGCACTTGCGACTCCTCCGGCGTTGCAGGTGTTTATGTGCGACAGTAATTGCTTACCATCAGGCGATCCGTCTGCTCGTTTGCCCCCTATAACATAAAAGAAAACACACTTCGTCCAAAAATCCATACAAGTTAATAATCACGACCGCTGACCGATTGACGACCGCTTTAGCCTAGTTGGTAGTGACCCTGCCTACGAAGCTGGAGGTCCCGGGTTCGAAACCCAGTTAGGGAATTTATTTGTGTGATGACCACGAATATTTGTTCCGGATGTTTTCTATGTATTTAAGTACCTATTTATCTATATAAGTATGTATATCGTCGCCTAGTACCCATAGTACAAACTTTGCTTAGTTTGGGACTAGGTTGATTTGTGTAAGATTGGCCACAAATATTTATTTATTATTTATCAGCAACAGGCATCGCCAACAAAGATATCAAAAAAAATATTCCGCAACATGCTTTGTCAAAATACACCTATTCAAGTCAATGCATGTTCGCCGGGACGGCTAGTACCTGGCGCAAGTGTTGGACGCATCAGTTTGTTCTTGTTTCTCGTGTTGTAGCTGTGGCGTTTAAGAAGAGTACTTGCATTTCCATTTTTTTTTTAATATTCTGCAAATAGGCTACAAGGGCACTTTACATGTCAAAATATTAATTTACAATTTAAGAAAGTCTAACTATAATAAGTAATACATTTTTAATGTCAAAATATCATTTTTCAGTTCAAGAAGGAATAATAATTTTAAGTTTACAATTATAACAAAATTAATGTCATACAGTGAAGATAAATTTGCAAAGTTATCTATTACAAATATTACAACATCAGTAAAGTTAGAGATGTCAGATTAGAGATGTTAGATAAGGTCTCAAGATTAAACAAGGAGTATAATGAAATTAATATAATATCCCAGAGATGTACATGGTCTCTGAGCGTCAAAATTAAAATTAATTTAATATTGTTAGAGATGTATATGGTCTCTAACTCACTGATAATAAAAAAGAATCCACAACAGGATGATGTCTCTCGTCAATCCCCTATAAAAAGACTCTAGTATTAACGTAGTCATTATGTTCTAACAAGCATGAACAGACCGGACTCCACAAACAGCAGCCGATCACGAGTATGACGCGTATCTCAGCCATCATTATCATTATTATGGATGAACTTGTTCCAGTATACGGCCGCTACAAAGACCTGTTGGCGAGTGATTTCGCGATGATCCAAGTGGACGGCGCTTACCGGCGCTCGTGGGACGATGCAGTGGCTGCTCTGACCATCGTAGAGAAGGAGGCCAACGGAGTCCGCTCGCAGACAGTGCTGCATTGGGAGGTGCTATGGCCAGTAAGCATTTATTATCATTCTCCTAGCGTTATCCCGGTTGTGTTGTAAGGTGAGTTTTGATTGTCAACGGGTGATATTTATTCTATTAACGGGACGAAGCTCGCAATATGACGCCGTCGCTGCGCTGACCATCGTAGAGAAAGAAGCCAATGGAGTCCGTTCGCAGACAGTGCTGCATTGGGAGGTGCTATGGCCAGTAAGAATCTATTTTCAACCTCCTAGCGTTATCCCGGTTGTGTTCTAAGGTAAATTATAGTGAGTTAGATTGTCAACGGGTGACATTTATTCTATTAACGGGACGAAGCTCGCAATATGACGCCGTCGCTGCGTTGATCATCGTAGAGAAGGAGGCCAATGGAGTCCGCTCGCAGACAGTGCTGCATTGGGAGGTGCTATGGCCAGTAAGCATCTATTATCATTCTCCTAGCGTTATCCCGGTTGTGTTCTAAGGTAAATTATAGTGAGTTTTGATTGCCAACGGGTGACATTTATTCTATTAACGGGACGAAGCTCGCAATATGACGCCGTCGCAGCGTTGACCATCGTAGAGAAGGAGGCCAATGGAGTCCGCTCACAGACAGTGCTGCATCGGGAGGTATATCTTCTCATGAAATCTTTAGGGGCTTTCATATGATTTTCACTGCAACATGGTACAAAGTGGCCCAGAAATGAAACAGATTGATTGTACAAGGTTTGCTTATATTTTTTGGCATTAAAAGGGTTAAAATTTCTTTTTTTATTTCAGAGGCTGTTCGCTAATCGAGACTACGTGTACCTCCGTCGGCACAAAGAGTTCAACGCGAAGAGGGCATGTCTGCCGCACGCTGAGGCCATATTCAGTAATAAGGAGTTGGAGGCATGCGAGGTGCGTCCAAATCCGACTATACACATTATGACACATCTACGCATAATGACATATCTCCGCATAATAACACATCTACGTATAATGACACGTCTACGCATAATGACATTAATGACACATCTACGCATAATGGCACAACTACACATAATGACACATCTCCGCATAATGACATTAATGACACATCTACGCATAATGACACATCTACACATAATGACACATCTACGCATAATGACACAGCTACACATAATGATACATCTACGCATAATGACACAACTACACATAATGACACGTCTACGCATAATGACACTTCTACGCATAATGACACAGCTACACATAATGACACATCTCCGCATAATGACATTAATGACACATCTACGCATAATGACATTAATGACACATCTACGCATAATGACATTAATGACACGCATAATGAAAACTACACATAATGACACATCTACGCATAATGTCACATCTACACACAATGAGTCGTCTACACATAATGACACATCTACGCATAATAACACAGCTACACATAATGACACATTGAACACTGATAAGTATGAAATGTTTTAGCCGGAGTTACCGAAGGAGAGGCCTAGTGTGCACTCCCACGCCAAACTGAAGGCCATGGAGATGGAGAGGAGGGCGCAGAGAGGGCAGACCCAGGGGAGGATCGAGAGCAAAGATAATAAGGTCAGTTACTACAGTACTTTTATCTCACGAGCGCGGGTCAGCCATAGTTGTATTTGTGGCACTTACGAACACATACACAATGTGAACTCATAGCTCCTACGCTGACACACACATAGACAATGTGCATGTATATCTCAACACAACCATGACTCATGCACTCGTGCTCGTGAGTTAAAAGTACTGTTTTTTTGTTCAGTCAGTTCCCCATAAAGGACATATTTACTTTACGAAGACGATATCCGGGAATGGTTAATTTATTTTTATTTATGGTGTTATAATTGTGAATGACACTATTTAATTTATACATGTCAAGATTTTTACGAATGTACATTATATTTTCATAGACATATTATGAGGCTACGGATGAGAAGTTCCCGCACAACCGACGAGCATATGAAGAGATGCATGGATGTGATTGGAGCGAAAGAAGTATGTTAGGACCGTAGTATTTGGCATTTTGGTCTGTGCTTTTGTGTTTTGCCCAATGGGATACGGGCGTGAGTATTTGTCGTTTTAGTTGTGAATAGTTTTCCATCTCACTCTTGCAGGTTTACGTGATAGTGTCTCGCTCTTGCACGCATCCTGAAGTACCTGAGACGAAGCACGCCATTCGAGTGCAAGAGTATTGGAGCCACATGGTAGTGAGGACGCTCGATGGACCCAATTCTGTAAGTGTCTGTCTCAGGGGAGCGTGATGGTGTCTCGCTTTAGCACCTGAGACTAAGCACATTCGAGTGCAGGAGTACTGGAGCCACATGGTCGTGAGGATGCTAGATGGACCTAACTCTGTAAGTGTGTCTGTCTCGCTCTGCCTCAGGCAAGCGTGATGGTGTCTCGCTCTAGCACCTGAGACGAAGCACATTCGAGTGCAGGAGTACTGGAGCCACATGGTCGTGAGAACACTCGATGGACCCAACTTTGTAAGCGGGTCTAACTCGCTCTGTCTCAGGCGACCGTGATGGTGTCTCACTCTAGCATCTGAGACGAAGCACATTCGAGTTAAGCTTGCTATACAGATTTTAACGAACACCGCTATCGGTCACAGACGGTTTGGTATACCATAACACCCTCATAAAACTTAACAAACCTCTGCGGACTAAAATGTGTTTTGTCCCTTTTTACAAAAATAAATATCAAAGTAACAAATAAGGACAAAGGCATTTTAGCGACAATTTAACTAAAATAGGTTTGATAAGAATAAGAATAATTTTATTAAATACTCATTTTACAATTGTGTTATTGTAACCTAAAACTTATCAATAGAAAATACACACAGGAGGTTTCCTGTGTTTCAGGCAAATGGGCAATAAATTAATTACCATTCATCTACAAAAGATTGTGTCTTCATTCTTATTATCTAGTACATCTAATTATACAAGCAAAATTTCCGTGTTTCCGGCAAAATGAAAAAAAAAGTCTTACAGGACAGTATTAACATAATAAAGACACAGTTATGGTCATTTTACAACATTAAATAACTCCTCTGTATACACGTATGTCATATTTTCTGGTTCGTCCGTGAGTTTTTCCTTGCAATCAGCGTAGTTGAGAGGGTCTATGTCGAACCTTGCATTAAGCCTATTATATCCAGCCTTTACGGCATTAGATCGATCTGCAATGAATTGCTACCTCCACGTCACCGTACTGCCGCTTTTCGAGGAAGCTTCAAATACACAGCAACTAAGTGCTGGAATAACATACCTCCACCACTCAAGAAATGTCCCATAAATAGTTTTAAATTTCAGTTTAAACGACACCTGCAGATACAACAGACACTTCCCCCCGGCAGTCGAGCTGTCCCGTCATATATGTGACGAATGCATTAATATTTATTATCATTAGTGGCACTAACGTTAATTAGTTTGAATATATATTTTAATACATACACATGCTTATATATATTCGCAGGTCAAATAAAACAATACTTCTTCTTGTATTCCAAGTTAAACACACACACAGAGGGACACACGCGCACACACCCACTCACACATACATACAAATACACACACGTTCCCGCGCGCACATATTTACACTATTCATTCATAAATGAGATGAGACACTTCGTTTCCGAACAATAGCGAGCAATGGATATTTTTTATTGTAGTTACCAGGGTCTGCCTGAAAACCAGCGTTGTAGTGAACTTGCTGCAACATTATGCTGAGGCAAGCCCCTTTTTAGCATCACATAATTATGTCCGTATGGTTATTCTATGTTAACATGTTAAGTTTAATTTTAAGATATTTGTACATGTAACTGCTACTGTTATGTCATGCCTTGTGATGTTAAATAAAATATTTCTATGTCTTCTATGTCTAAGAAATGGGCCTAGAAAAAAAAATCTGGAGTAAAAAGCATGTTTGTTTTTTATATTTTTTGCGCAAACGATGTGATGAACGAATATGAATGATTATATGTTTGTGTATCCACAGAAGGGCATGGAGTTCGTGTTGACGTACTACGACGAGCCGTCGGTGGGCGGCATGCCGGCCGGCGTGTCGGCCTGGGCCACCGGCCGCGCCGCGCCCTCCTACCTCGCGCGCATGCGCCGCGCCGCGCACCACTACACGCACTGGCGGACCACGCACACACAGGTGCGTAGGGTAGCTTTAGAGCCATCCAACACTACTCGTCTATCTTTAGTTTTCACTGAAGCGTTGAACACGTGAGGAAGTGTAGTGACCACACACACGCAAGTACTTAGATTTCGTAACAGGGGTGTAACAGAGCTCCGGTTCCGTTAAGTTTGAACTTCCGACTGGTTTTAAACATCCGCTTTGGTTCTGGTTCTGTTATTTTTAAAACGGATATTATATCGGATGTCAAAGCAGCGCAGCGGGGGAAAATGAGCGGCGTACATGAAAAACAAACAGGTTTACGTATATACTTGTTGTAATTTTGAGCTCTGACCGTGTACTTCGGTAATTCAATAATGAATATCATTATTTTTTGACGACCGGTTTAGCCTAGTGGGTAGTGCACCTGCCTGTGAAGCTGACGGTCCTGGGTTCGAATCGCGGTCAGGGCAAATATTTGTGTGATGAGCATGAATATTTATTTCTGAGTCTTGGATGTTTTCTATGTATTTAAGTATTTATATCTATTAAATATATCGTCGTCTAGTACTCATAACACAAGCCATCTTGAGCTTACTGTGGGGCTAGTTCGATTTGTGTAAGATAGTCCTCTAATATTTATTTATTTTATTTATTTATTATATTTGTTTTATTTTTAATTTAACATCTAAAAGTTCTACGTGATGCTAATAGTAATAACTAGTAAATGATTGTGAAATATCTACTAATTAGATAACATTTTTTTGTTGTACATCTAGAAGGTCAAATTTTTTATAGTTGGTACTGCAATAATAAAGTTTTATTAATATTTGAAATTTTTATTTAGAATAGACTTAGCTTAGACCTGCCCTGCCCTTAACATCTTAACCATCTATCACTCGGGCTCCGCATCCGTTTTCACCGATTCCGGTTCTGGTTCCGATATACCGAATTTAAAACATCTGGTTCCGCTTCCGGTTCCGATAAAACCACATCTGTTACACCCCTGCTTCGTAATGTAGCTTGGAACGCGTCGAACACTACTCGTAGTTTGATAGTCTTTCCTTAGGTTTCATTGAAAACGGCATGAAGTGTAAGGCCTGCCGCATGCCTCGCGTGCATACGCCGCACCGCGCACCACTACGAGTAGTGGCGTAAAACGCACACACGTGCGTACTGTAGCTGGGAACGCGTCGAATACTACTCGTAGTCTAATGGTCTTTCCTTAAGTTTCATTGATCTAATCCCATGCCGATCTATACCTTGTTTTTTTTAGCATTGAAAGAACGCCACAGAACGATTTACGAGATCACGAGGCACGTTCTGTGGTATAGGAGTGTAATAATCTCTATTAATATGAAAACTTTCATTTCATGCTCACATTATGTATAACACACAAATAAAAGAATGTCTTAATTTATATTAACTCATATTAGTTTTTAAGTGATGAAAGTAGCTAATGATTGGCCACAGCATCTTCGCAGATGATTGTTGCAGCGTCAAGAAGGAAGTCAACGTAAGGTATTGCGGGGAGGCTGCCCGCAATGTTTCCGATGACTATATAGTCCGATGGCAGCGCGATTTCTGCCGCAGCGATCACAAACATGACGCGAGTCCTGAGGTGGAGGTCTGGCACTGCGGATTCTCTTCTGCCTGAGGCTTTCCAACCAGTCTTCATCGTGCCTTTCCACACCACTCCTGAGGCCGCGACGCCACTCCAGTCTCATCTCAGCTAGAGCCTCCCATCTATGGGGTTGAATGTGGAAGCAGACCAGGTCCCTTTTGCAGCAATCCTTGAACCTCAGCAGAGGACGCCCAACAGGTTTCTTGGCAGTGTTCCAAATCACACGCGTGGTCGTGCCGGAGGTTTTCCCCTGGATTTTCCCCAGGCTAATCTCCAACCGCGCACTCCTATCGCTTTATTGGGCCCGGCCTATAAAGCCACAGTCAGGTTAAAAAAAAAAAAGTCTCTTGGCGTGTGCAACCTGACTTAACATGACCTGACGTGGCAGTCTGTTGGGGTATAGGTTATCAAGCAATATTTATGTTGGCAGGCGCCCGATTTCGAGCCGTTCGACGCCGAGCAATCCGGCCCTCGGCCCGTCGAGCACCGCGCGTCGCCCGAGCCGCCGCCCGTCGCGCTCAACCTCAACGAGCAGGACATGGAGGTACCCTCGAGACGTTTCTCGGTCAACTCAGCCCGCGTCCCACTCAGCCCACGTCCCACTCAGCCCACGTCCCACTAAGCCCACGTCCCAGTCAGCCCCCTCCCCACTCGACCCTCGGCCCGTCGCGCTCAACCTCAACGAGCAGGACATGGAGGTACCCTCGAGACGTTTCTCGGTCAACTCAGCCCGCGTCCCACTCAGCCCACGTCCCACTCAGCCCACGTCCCACTAAGCCCACGTCCCAGTCAGCCCCCTCCCCACTCGACCCTCGGCCCGTCGCGCTCAACCTCAACGAGCAGGACATGGAGGTACCCTCGAGACGCTTCTCGGTCAACTCAGCCCGCGTCCCACTCAGCCCACGTCCCACTCAGCCCACGTCCCACTAAGCCCACGTCCCAGTCAGCCCCCTCCCCACTCGACCCTCGGCCCGTCGCGCTCAACCTCAACGAGCAGGACATGGAGGTACCCTCGAGACGCTTCTCGGTCAACTCAGCCCGCGTCCCACTCAGCCCACGTCCCACTCAGCCCACGTCCCACTAAGCCCACGTCCCAGTCAGCCCCCTCCCCACTCGACCCTCGGCCCGTCGCGCTCTACCTCAACGAGCAGGACATGGAGGTACCCTCGAGACGCTTCTCGGTCAACTCAGCCCGCGTCCCACTCAGCCCACGTCCCACTCAGCCCACGTCCCACTAAGCCCACGTCCCAGTCAGCCCCCTCCCCACTCGACCCTCGGCCCGTCGCGCTCTACCTCAACGAGCAGGACATGGAGGTACCCTCGAGACGCTTCTCGGTCAACTCAGCCCGCGTCCCACTCAGCCCACGTCCCACTCAGCCCACGTCCCACTAAGCCCACGTCCCAGTCAGCCCCCTCCCCACTCGACCCTCGGCCCGTCGCGCTCAACCTCAACGAGCAGGACATGGAGGTACCCTCGAGACGCTTCTCGGTCAACTCAGCCCGTGTCCCACTCAGCTCACGTCCCACTCAGCCCCCTCCCCACTCGACCCTCGGCCCGTCGCGCTCTACCTCAACGAGCAGGACATGGAGGTACCCTCGAGACGCTTCTCGGTCAACTCAGCCCGTGTCCCACTCAGCCCACGTCCCACTCAGCCCCCTCCCCACTCGACCCTCGGCCCGTCGCGCTCTACCTCAACGAGCAGGACATGGAGGTACCCTCGAGACGCTTCTCGGTCAACTCAGCCCGTGTCCCACTCAGCCCACGTCCCACTCAGCCCCCTCCCCACTCGACCCTCGGCCCGTCGCGCTCAACCTCAACGAGCAGGACATGGAGGTACCCTCGAGACGCTTCTCGGTCAACTCAGCCCGTGTCCCACTCAGCCCACGTCCCACTCAGCCCCCTCCCCACTCGACCCTCGGCCCGTCGCGCTCTACCTCAACGAGCAGGACATGGAGGTACCCTCGAGACGCTTCTCGGTCAACTCAGCCCGTGTCCCACTCAGCCCACGTCCCACTCAGCCCCCTCCCCACTCGACCCTCGGCCCGTCGCGCTCAACCTCAACGAGCAGGACATGGAGGTACCCTCGAGACGCTTCTCGGTCAACTCAGCCCGTGTCCCACTCAGCCCACGTCCCACTCAGCCCCCTCCCCACTCGACCCTCGGCCCGTCGCGCTCTACCTCAACGAGCAGGACATGGAGGTACCCTCGAGACGCTTCTCGGTCAACTCAGCCCGTGTCCCACTCAGCCCACGTCCCACTCAGCCCCCTCCCCACTCGACCCTCGGCCCGTCGCGCTCTACCTCAACGAGCAGGACATGGAGGTACCCTCGAGACGCTTCTCGGTCAACTCAGCCCGTGTCCCACTCAGCCCGTGTCCCACTCAGCCCACGTCCCACTCAGCCCCCTCCCCACTCGACCCTCGGCCCGTCGCGCTCAACCTCAACGAGCAGGACATGGAGGTACCCTCGAGACGCTTCTCGGTCAACTCAGCCCGCGTCCCACTCAGCCCACGTCCCACTCAGCCCACGTCCCACTAAGCCCACGTCCCAGTCAGCCCCCTCCCCACTCGACCCTCGGCCCGTCGCGCTCAACCTCAACGAGCAGGACATGGAGGTACCCTCGAGACGCTTCTCAGTCAACTCAGCCCACGTCCCACTCAGCCCACGTCCCACGTCCCACTCAGCCCCCTCCCCACTCGACCCTCGGCCCGTCGCGCTCAACCTCAACGAGCAGGACATGGAGGTACCCTCGAGACGCTTCTCGGTCAACTCAGCCCGCGTCCCACTCAGCCCACGTCCCACTCAGCCCACGTCCCACTCAGCCCACGTCCCACTCGACCCTTGGCCCATCGCGCTCAACCTCAACGAGCAGGACATGGAGGTACCCTCGAGACGCTTCTCGGTCAACTCAGCCCGTGTCCCACTCAGCCCACGTCCCACTCAGCCCCCTCCCCACTCGACCCTCGGCCCGTCGCGCTCTACCTCAACGAGCAGGACATGGAGGTACCCTCGAGACGCTTCTCGGTCAACTCAGCCCGTGTCCCACTCAGCCCACGTCCCACTCAGCCCCCTCCCCACTCGACCCTCGGCCCGTCGCGCTCAACCTCAACGAGCAGGACATGGAGGTACCCTCGAGACGCTTCTCGGTCAACTCAGCCCGTGTCCCACTCAGCCCACGTCCCACTCAGCCCCCTCCCCACTCGACCCTCGGCCCGTCGCGCTCTACCTCAACGAGCAGGACATGGAGGTACCCTCGAGACGCTTCTCGGTCAACTCAGCCCGTGTCCCACTCAGCCCACGTCCCACTCAGCCCCCTCCCCACTCGACCCTCGGCCCGTCGCGCTCTACCTCAACGAGCAGGACATGGAGGTACCCTCGAGACGCTTCTCGGTCAACTCAGCCCGTGTCCCACTCAGCCCACGTCCCACTCAGCCCCCTCCCCACTCGACCCTCGGCCCGTCGCGCTCTACCTCAACGAGCAGGACATGGAGGTACCCTCGAGACGCTTCTCGGTCAACTCAGCCCGTGTCCCACTCAGCCCACGTCCCACTCAGCCCCCTCCCCACTCGACCCTCGGCCCGTCGCGCTCAACCTCAACGAGCAGGACATGGAGGTACCCTCGAGACGCTTCTCGGTCAACTCAGCCCGCGTCCCACTCAGCCCACGTCCCACTCAGCCCACGTCCCACTCAGCCCACGTCCCACTCGACCCTTGGCCCATCGCGCTCAACCTCAACGAGCAGGACATGGAGGTACCCTCGAGACGCTTCTCGGTCAACTCAGCCCGCGTCCCACTCAGCCCACGTCCCACTCAGCCCACGTCCCACTCAGCCCACGTTCCACTCGGCCCTCGGCCCGTCGCGCTGAATCTCAACGAGCAGGACACACTAATTGAGCATAATATGTGGCGTCATATACTATGCGCCCGTAATATCGACAGGGCCGTCTTTCCCACTGGGCACTAAGGGCACTTGCCCAGGGCCCCGCGATCGATAGGGGCCCACTACTTACTGCCAGATCACCAAACGATAACCAATATTTAGTGATCTGTCAAGGGCATAGGGGCCCCATTACCCTAGTGTGCCCAGGGCTTCCAATTGGTTAAAGTCGGCCTTGAATATCGAAATATGACGACCGCTTTAACCTAGTTAGTATTGACCCTGCCTTCGAAGCTGGAGGTCCCGGGTTCGAATCCCGGTCAGGGCATTTATTTGTGTGATGAACACGAATATTTGTTCACACGAGTCTTGGATGTTTTCTATGTATTTAAGTATATATTTATCTATATAAGTATGTATATCGTCGCCTGGTACCCATAGTACAAGCTTTGCTTAGTTTGGGTCCAGGTTGATTTGTGTAAGATTGTCCACAAATATATATAAAAAAAAATATTTATACCATTTACTGTATTTTGTTATAATTTGATGGTTTACTATTCACATAGTGACATATTATTATTATTCATTCCGCGTGATTATTCTCTATTGTGATTTTTATTCTCCACATTAATAAAAAGAGGTTGTAAAAATGAATGTTTTCTGTTTGTACAGTCATCTAAACAGGGGCCAGAGCTGGACGGCTGCTACCAGCCGCGAGATAAGGGCACGCAGACAGACGCGCGCGACAAGACGAAACGCGACGTGGGAGTCGACCCCATCACCAAACATACCACCGAGGTACAATAGTTACCTATCTGAAACACAATAATTTTTTGTCATTTTTACATATACATACCTTGTAAGGGGCCATCCATAAATTACGTCACACGTTAAGGGGGCGGGAGGGGGTCGACGAAGTGTGATATTGTGTGACAAGGGGAGGGAGGGGTCCCACCTTTTGTGACGTCACATTTCAAAATCCAAAACATCTAATGAGTTAAAACGCCAAATATGGCCTATTAACGAAAAACTTACAAGTGCATATACAAATAGAGTTGGAAAAACTCTATTTGTATACGCATAAGGTTTAAATTGTGTGTTGGCGATAATTTATTGTTATGTTATTTTTTTCAAATGTTTGAGTTGATGTTGGTTAGTAGTTAATTTCGGAATATGTGACGTCACACTATGGGGGGGGGGTCTCACAAATGTGACCAACTGTGACAAGGAAGGGGGAGGGGTCAAAAAATCACAAAATTAGTGTGACATACTTTATGGATGACCCCTAATGGTGCTTGCTGGCTCATATTTTTTAATATTTGTCTTTTTGTTATAACAACTTTCCTTATACTTAAGTACATAATTTACACTGTTCTTATTATTGTGACCATCTTGTGAGCTAATACCCTGGAGGAATCACTGACTCCCGAGTCACAGGCTCGGGCCTAGTTCGGGAGACAGAGGCTCACCCCCGGTAAACTTGTCACAAACCTAACACATGTTACTTCATTCATTACTGATAATATTGTAATGTAACGTTAGGTTTTAAAGCAATAAAGATTATTATTATATTATCATTTTTAGGGTTCCGTACCAGAAGGGTAAAATGGGACCCTATTACTAAGACGATGACTCCGCTGTCCGTCCGTCACCAGGCTGTATCTCATGAACCGTGATAGTTATAGTTGAAATTTTGACAGATGATGTATCTCTGTTGCCGCTATAACAACAAATATTAAAAACAGAAAATAAATATTTAAGGGCGTTCGCATACAACAAACGTGATTTTTTTGCCGTTTTAATAGATAATGGTACGGAACCCTTCATACGCGAGTCCGACTAGCACTTGGCCGGTTTTTTCGTTTCGGCAAAAACTATTCGACATAAATTGTTTCACTTTTTTTCGTTTTCCGAAAGTTCACTTCGAATGTGTTTATTTGTTTGAAAAATCTATCATTCCCAATTATTGATTTGCCCGCAATAACATTAGTCCAATGTAACAAATCGGTTTGACGACCATTCGTATTTTTTTAAATATATTGAGCAAGCAAGCCTGCATCATTTTTCAAGGCGCATAAAAAGAAACATAACACCAGAAGACTAAGGCGGGAGCGGAGCGATCTATAATCTTCTGAACCTGACAGTATTAGAGTCGATTTTGCTTTGAAAGATTTCGCTCGCTTACCCGATAGACAAGTTTACCTGGGTATGTGTAGAAAATGAAAATTAACCAAACTTGCAGAATGCGAAATGTAGTGCTGGAAAAGTGAAAAATGGATTGTGAAACAAAAGACGAAAGCAGTGAAATATATACTTGGATCATTCTACTTTTTCATGACCAGTTTTCTATCATAAAAAAAATGATATGTATTGAATTAGTGTGCAAAATAGGATGTCGAAATAGTACTTGAACCTAATAAAAGGAACTTATTGATAAAAATACTTAAATATTAACATATTGCTGTAAGAGGTGGGTAACAGAGTGGTAAAACCCACTTTTTCATACCAATGGTGAGACATCCAAGGATTATTGAGTTACTCAAAGTGGCCAAGGCTATCGGAAGTGGCCAAGTATTCCCAAATCTGCAATAAATAAAAAGTGAAACTTATGTACATGAAAAATTAAAATGGCCCACTTGTCTGATGTTCAAACATGGCAAGCGGAGAGCTTGACGTTTTTTAAACAACAGAGAACGGACTCATTGTACCTGAAATTACTACTAATACTAGTATAGATGTAATAAAAAAAAGAGATTAATAGCGCTAAATCTTTCCAGACGAGTGCGGATGGCATCAAAGTAATCGGCACGGTCAGAGCGAGGACTGGCATCAAAGTGACCGAAAAAGCCAAAAGTGACGAAGTGAAAGTGACTGACAAGGTCAAATCGAGTGACAAGGTGTGTACAATGTATTGTTATCTTAAGTTTTTCTTCATAAAGTTTTGTTTTTCCATTCCACCATAATCTTAACTGCCCATATGTAATTGTAATCCAATAACTTGGGGTGGCAATAGTTTGCGTATTCTGTTGAAATGACTATTTTAAAAGTTTAACAGTATACACTATTTAAATGTATAATGTATTTCGGTATGTGTCACTATACTCATTTTATCAGACCCACTTATTAATATATATTACATGCCGCCTTATTTTTAACCGCTTTAAAAAAGGAGGTGTGTATGTATGTATGTTTGTCCGGAATTATATCGCGTTTCGCTGAACCGCTTTTGATGCGGCTTTCAGAATAGTATTTGTCACATCCTGGGGGAGGTTTTCAAAAATGAAATTATTCTATGTATAATTTAACATTCACAAATTCCTTTTATTATTGCACTTAAATTTGGCTCGGTCATCTGCATCCAATATCCGGGCCATGCACAATTGTGAAAACAAAAGTGTATGGCCCGATATCTGGGTGAATCAACTATTGTTTGTTGCTTGTTACCATGGTTACGTCTCCCGAGTCACTCTTTAAAACTGTGATTTTATAGGGTTTAAATCTGTCAAACATGAGTTTTAGCGATGAGCTTAAATCCGTTTGGACATGGATCATCTCTTGAGCATGCTTGAAGTCCATATTAAAAACATTTTTCTAAGAAACTCGGATACTGATGTCTCCTCGCTGACGGGACAAAATAACAACAAGAAAAAGTTGATTGACCCATCTAACTCCCATCCGATAATGTTCGAATTTCAAAATTTACGTTTTTTTTATATAATCGATGTGCTTGCTTTATATTAAATTCGTTGCACGAATACAAATTGCATGTGGAATTATAATATAGGTCAAAGTGACAGATAAGGTCGACAGCGACGAGGGCAAAGTGACAGAGAAGGTCGAAGCGGAAAATGTGAACGATAAAGTCAAGAGTAAAGAGTCTAAAGACGCTACAGAAAGTGAAAAGAAAGAGGTATGGTTATTTTAATACTAAGATTTTATACTGATAAATTCTTTAAAATCTTATTATTTCTTTCTTGTTTAGGAGACTCGCTAATTTCAAGTGAAGTTATAATAACACGCTGGGCTGTTATGTAGAATGTTCGTTATCGGTTCACAGTCGTAATGTTTCATTTGAGCCTCGTTAGTGGAAAATGATCATCATAATCATCAACAAAAGTTGATACAATTATACGAAAACATATCAGTCCCGTCACCATTCACACATTTTGATTTAAGCATTGCTTATTTCGCGTAATTTGATCTATGACCCAATCGAAGACACAATATGGGAAAATTATGATATAATTATAGTTAGAAATGAAATATTGATTAATTTCGAGAATCTGGTTTATGGAAGAGCGGAGTCCTATACAAGTATATAAAAAGGGTATTCCAATTATTCTTTTAAGAGGCCTTATAAGTTTTAAAATGTTTTGATTTCATATTATGACAAAAGTATTATTAATTCCAATAAAGTGATTAAAAGGTACGATGAATTTATAAAAGTTTTAGATATTGACAGGATTTATTTTATTTTATTGTGTTTAGTAGTTTTTAGCGGAAAAAAACAGTTTTTAGTTTGAAAATGATCGTTTTGGACTGATGTTTGAAACGGTTTTTTTTTAATAAAAAATCCAAAAAAATCATTTTAAATTTATGACATAAGGTCGCAATAGTCTAGATAGTAACACTGAGAAAATGTCAAGATACGTGTCAATTCAAACAGAAATTGGCCTAAATTGATGAGCGTTTTTTAACTTATAAGGGCTCTTAACCAATAAATCATTCATTTTTCATGTTTAATTGTGCCCTAAAATTCAAGTTATTTGGTGTCCCTATTTAAAGCGAAAGTTGTTTCAGGCCTGCGATTTCTATCGCGTGCATGAGTTACCAATATTCTAACTGATAACGACTCTAACTGCGAGTACAAGGTTGGCATGATTTAAGGTTCTGTTTCAGTAGTTAGGACACGTAGATAGATGATATTGGAAATTCGCTTTCACTTAGGGCGAGTTGCACCAACTTAAGGCATGTAGGGATGTTGACTGAATGACGAAATGTACCCCAGAAGAAACAAGGCAAAAAATATGCCAAATTGTGAAAATCCTATTCAAATATCTCAAAAAATAACTAAGCTACAACCTTTTTTTTTTTAACCTGACTGTGGCTTTATAGGCCGGGCCCAATAAAGCGATAGGAGTGCGCGGTTGGAGAGTAGCCTGGGGACAATCCAGGGGAAAACATTCGGCACGACCACGCGTGTGGTTTGGAACACTGGAATACTCTAAGAGTTTGCGCTCCAGTGTGATTGGTTGAGTGGTTTCAACCGAATCTGAGGTGTGAGTGAAATCGAGCTACTGGGAGTTTTGTCGCTGGTTCACTAAACCTAGCCTAGCTGAGAAGAGTCCAGCAAGAAACTCAGCTAGGCCCGATCTGGGTCGGAGTAAGCTACAACAGTTTTAATGTTGCTGGTTAGAGAGAGAAAGCGATCAGTCAGGTCATTGACCACGAGCGCCATAGTAAATGGGTCATTCTATTTTTTCATGGCCAGTTTTCGATTAGTTCTATTACAAAAAAGAAATCTATGATATGTATTGAATTAGTGTACAAAAATAGGATTTCGAAATAGTATCTGAACCTAATAAAAGGAATTTATAGTTAAAAATACTTAAATATTAACATATTGTTGTAAAATGTGTGGTGCATTTTTTCATGCAAATGGTGAGACATCCAAGGACAACTGAGTTATTCGATTTATGGATATTAGTTGTGGTTCGTTAATTACCAAAACTATCGGAAGTGATACTGCAATTAAACCTCTTTGTAAATAACAATACAAAAATATGAAGTGTGGGCCAAGTATTCCAAAATCTGCATTTAAAAAAAAGTGTCTGAAAATTATGTACATGAAAAAATAGAATGGCCTAAATGACGATCGTTCCAATACAAAGGTGCGTTTTGCTGAAAAGGGACGGAGTATGCCCCCTCTTAAAACTTTGAGGACTTGGGTCATTGTCAGTTGTAAAAACAAAAGTTGTTCACCCGGTGGTAAACAGTTAACGGCTTAGGTACATGTAAGTTAAGTTTTTATTACATGGATTTATAGTTACGGAAACACCGTTTGTGCGGATACTAGACCAATCCATAATTAAGCTTTTTGGCCCTTAACATTTGATATATCCACCGAAAAGACTAGAACCTGAATCTGACAATGACCCACTTATAATTATGTAAATGGGTGGATCAACTATTCTTTGTTGCTTGTAACCATGGTTACGTCTCCTGAGTGACTCTTTAAAACTGTGATTTTATAGGGTTTAAATCCATTGAACATGAGTTTTAGCGATGAGCAACAATCCATTTGGACATGGGTCATCCCTTGAGTATGCTTGAAGCCCATATTATAAACATTTTTCTAAGAAACTCGGTTACTGTTGTCTCGTCGCTGACGGGACAGAATAACAACAAGAAAAAGTTGATTGACCCAATTATTTATTCATTTGAGTTACTTTTTTCGCCATTTGATTAAGAATTTGATCGTTTGTCGAGAAAATTCGAACTGTATGATTTTCTTATTTGGTGCCGACATCCCTGTTGTCGCTTGGTAAAGCGCACAAACAACCAATTTGTAGTCTTAACAGAAATCCGCAAAATCCTTTAAAAAGATTTCAAGCTTACATGGTCATTTACATTAGAATTACGATTTGAAACGGGATATTTACCATGTATATTTGTATTTGTGAGTTCCCGATATTTCGGCACTATTGCAAGCGCCATTATCAAGGATTAACTGACGTGCTGCGAGTTTTAGTTGTGGTCTACCCACACACCATAGCGATCTACCCTCTTCCTGGTTCGCTTTTTTCGCACAGTGTCACCGTCACTACCACCGTCCGCCTTGCCACTTGAAACTCGATTACTCGTTTACTAAAACTCGCAGCACGTCAGTTAATCCTTGATAATGGCGCTTGCAACAGTGCCGGAACATCGGGATCTCAAAAATACAAATATACATGGTAAATATCCCGTTTCAAATCGTAATTCTAATCCTTTAAAAAAATCACTATTGTATAAAAGTAAAATCAAGTTTTTTATTTCATTGGATTGTGGAGCAGAATTTTCCCGTAAGTACAAAAACGGTCATACTTAATTGAAAAAACAAAAGTCGTCCCTCCTGTGGTCAATAGTTAACGGCTTATGTGCATGTTAGCTGTGTTTTTATTACAGGGATTAATAGAAACGGGGGCACTGTTTATGCGGGTTACTGGTCTAATCCAAAATTAAGCTTTGTAGCCCTTAACTTTTGGTATGTCCACCGAAAAGACGCGGACCTAAATCTGACAATACAAATACAAATATTCTTTATTGCTCACCAAACGAAGTACATTATACAACAACAGACATTAAAATACATGTAACAGTGGTAGACAACAGGCGGTCTTATCGCTAACAAGCGATCTCTTCCAGACAACCTTTGTGTAGTAGAAACTAAGCTAGAAAATTTAAATTACTTGAGTAGGTGAAACAGAAAAATAGAGTATAAAATACCTATAATACTAACTATGACTATAAGAAGCACCATAAACTTACATAAATAGATAGATATGTAAACCTACATACATATATAAATAGATCCTACGAGTAATTACGGGACAATGACCCAATCGTAAGCGGTATTCGTTAAAAGCTGTTTGTATGTAAAGTTTGACAAGTTTCTATGGGATGACAGCTGCCGGCGCCATATTTGACGATGACCGGCCTGTGATCGTATGTTGGTGCAACCGACCCTTAAGCACTTCACCAGTGAGCACCGTCGAATTATTTTTTTTTGTTTAATTACACCTGTCTCTTTTCCACAGGAGCAATCAGACGAGTCGGAGGGAGACGAAAAGAAGAGCAGCTGGTGGCGTTACCTGTACCCATTCTACTATTTCGTTTAAACGTCAATTATATGTATACAGTGAAATTTTATACATAAGTCCGTTTTGTAGCATATCCTGCCCATAGTGATTAACGAGACTATTGAAGTGTGAAAATGAAATTAGATTTTGATATTATCTTCATATAAAATAAGTGTGTCCCTTATTTACTGTTTTTTAGGAAAGGGATAGCATCACGCGTCAACGATTTAAGCGTTCTACACACATCAATTTGTCGCAACAAATGCTTTGAAAGTGAATGAATGCTGACATTGCTGTCTCTTTCCATCTTATAACTGCGGCTCTGGGTGTGTAGTGTAGGGGTGGATCAACTTTGTTTCTCGTTACCATGGTTACGTCTCCTGAATCACTATTTAAAACTGATTTTTATAGGGTTTAAATCTACCAAACATGAGTTTTAGCGATGAGCATAAATCCATTTGGACACGGGTCATCTTGAGCATGCTTGAAGCCCATATTATAAACATTTTTCTAAGAAACTCGGTTACTTTAGAATTACGATTTGAAACGGGATATTTACCATGTATATTTGTATTTTTGAGTTCCGGATATTTCGGCACTGTTGCAAGCGCCATTATCAAGGATTAACGTAAATCGTAATTCTAATGTAAATGACCATGTAAGCTTGAAAACTCGGTTACTGTTGTCTCCTCGCTGACGGGACAGAATAACAACAAGAAAAAGTTGATTGACCCATAGAACGCTTGAGATTAGTTACAATCAGGTTTCTTACGAATATATAACTCTTTTTACGACCATAGATGGGCCAATTTTTATTGCTGTCGATTTTTATTTTTCGTCTGAATTTAATAAAAAAAGTGTTTGGAAGAGATCCTGATTCTGTACAAAATACATATAAAGTCATGATATGGTACTATATTTTATTTCATTTATTTACTATCCACTGAGTTACGATAATCGCGTAAGTTTTGTCACTTAGTGAAAAAAAAATAGGACACTAACAAATTGTGCAAATATTGATCAGAATAAGGAACTCAAGCTACTCACCAATTTTTACCGTAATCTGAAATAAAATAAAAAATACAAGTACATAAAAAAATTGGCCCAGATATCAGAAATATAAGATATACATTGTGATTTATGAGTCATACACTGATTTAGGTTCGCGTCTTTTCTGTGGACATACCAAAAGTTAAGGGCTACAAAGCTTAATTTTGTATTGGACCAGTAACCCGCATGAACAGTGTATCCGTTTCTATTAATCCCTGTAATAAAAACCGCTAACATGCACATAAGCCGTTAACTATTGACCACAGGAGGGACGACCTTTGTTTTTTCAAGTTTGACCCTTATATTCACTTTTACCATGGGACCAACTTTGTGCGTGCCAAAAAAATTTAATCATACATTTCGATATGTCAATTGAAGGCATTTTCCTATGAAAAAGCAGTTTTTTTTCGCCCGTACACGGTTGGTGCCGCAGTAAAAGTGGTTTAGAATCATGGATAGGATCCTTTTTCTTTATTTTGTATCACGTCTTATAAGTCATCCTGTGTCATGACCAGGGATCGTTACCGGTATTCTTACTACCGGTTTTAAATCAAGTATAACCGGTTATAATCACATTTCGCTATTTATATCTCTAAAGCTCTGATTAGCGTTATAATAAAAACCGGTATTCAAATATATTAACGGTTTCGCCAATTGACAACATTTGACAGTACCCATAAAAACCATTACCGGTAATAGCTGTCAGTGTCAATATACTCGATTATTTGTTTCTGCAAACTGGCGTATTGTAAAAAGTAGGTATTTACACCTATTTGTTGCGTTTTAGTAGTAATGTTTAATTGACATCTTACCTTTCAAGTGCAATGAATAGCGGTATTGAATACAGGTATTTAATATCGTAAATAGCCTATACATAGAGGTATAGATAAAAGCGGAATGACAACAATACCTCTAATTAGAACATACGTATTTTTTTTATTAAGGGTTTAGTTTATCAATTTCTATACCGGTATTAAATAAAACCGGTTTTACTATCCCTGGTCAGGACCAATAAATAAATAAATAAATAAATAAATAAATATTAGAGGACAATCTTACACAAATACCAATGTGTTACAATATATACATAGGTTTGAAAAATATCGAAATATTGTTCATGAATTCAATATATTGTATTGAAATTAATTATAACTAGGATATTGCCGATTGAGTCGAGATAATTATAATAAAGTTAGAATTATAATCTACAATTACCTCAGCGTAGTAATAGCTCACTTAAATACGAATGAAATTGATTGTCAAGTAACTTAAGGGTTGGCAACGCTTGCCTTTTGGAGTTTCAGACGTCCATAGGCTCCGATATCTGCTTACCACCAGGCAGGCCGCAAGTTTGTTATAAGGTAATAAGTGTATTGAATGTATTATTTTCGTGAAGAGAAAATTGAATGAATTATCATAAATTTAACCAAATTTTTGAGTTCTTCCATCACCAAAGATTTTCAGTGACTATACTGTGTATAACATTTTGTGCGCCAAGCATTACACAACAAGACACAAATAACGCGCTGCTGGCGCCATACCATCGCATTGTTCAACGCGAAATTAAACCTTACGCAAACGCGCACAGATCGCAATTGCTTTGGCCAGGTTGTTGGCTGTAAAGTCGTTGTCGTCGACTATTTACCGATGCCGTGATTTGCCGTCTGTGGCGGTAAAAGGTTTAAAGGTGTTTTTTTCATTATACAACTGTTTATTTACCATACTCCACATACTATTATCAAAACATGTAATAGTAGTTTATGCAACTGATACATAATTAGGGGCCATAAAACACGAGTGTGGTTTTATGAAACGAGCGTCAGCGAGTTTCATAATAGGATCACACGAGTGTTTTAAGGCCTAATTATGTACAGTTGCATGCACTACTTTATCTAATTCTCTTTCATGTGTTGAGGCACCATTGCGTTGAAAGTGCAGGAGTTCGAGTTTGTGAGCTCGTTGTAGTCTTTTTGAGCACGAGCCTGTATTGTAATGGGCGGAGATGGTCATAACGATACCGTTTTTGATGCTGTTATGGCCATCTCCGCCCCGGACCGGCGCGATATTATAAAGTTGGTCCTTACCTACACTTTTTGAGCACATAAAAGAGGATTTACTGTATGGGTGTAGATAAAAAATATAACTAAATGTAATTTAGTTACGAAGTGACAGAAGAATATGAAGTCTATAACTGGGTGAATCAACTTTTTAGTGCCACTCGTTGCCGTGGTTACGTCTAGTTGTCCAGGGGACAAAATTCGAATACAATCGTGGTTTTATGCTATTTAAGTTTATCGAACATACGTGGTACTTGTAAGCTATTTCCATAATGGTCCATCTACTGAGCATGTTAGTAGAACTTAATACAACATTTTTTTGAACAAACTGCGCCGCTAGTGTCTCTTGGACAACGGGTCAAGATAACAACACAAAAAAAGTTGATCCACCCAACTGTCAATCGTACTATTGTCATTAACTGTCAAAATAATCCATGGATTTTTGGCAATATTATTTAACAGTCATTATAGGTAATTTTTAGGTTTAAAAATGTGTAGTAATTTGTTACGATTATTATAGTTGCCCACTCGCTGTACAGTCAGCCAAGATGCTGGATACTTTGTCCTTTTCACCCGTTTGGAAATTTATAATGACGTTCAAGCGACAGGGTACAAAGGTGTTGAGCCCTTTGGGTTTATCCAGAAATCACGCGAGGGTCCGAAGGGGGGAGGGGGTCGTGAAAACCTCACGACTGACCACGTTTTGGGGGGGGTACAACGATGATCTCACGTTTTACCTACCTACATAACCGAGAAATAATATCTACTCATGTAGGAAATAATAAATCATCACTTAAAAGACGGCGAGTCTATTGACGTTTATTGAAATTTTGGAGTGCTTGCATAACACATATACGAAAATAAACACAATACCATTTCAGTCTAACCCCCTTATTCATAAAACTTAACAAACCTCTGCTAACTAAAATGTTCTTTCTCACAAACGTAAATGTCAAAGTGACAAAAAAGGACAACGAACTTTAGCGACTAGTTAACTAATATAGGTTTGATAGACGTTTATGAATAACGGGGTAAATTTTTAATAGTGAAAAATACACGTGATGGTTCGGGGGATCCAGAACCTCACCAAAGATCAGCAAGGGGGGGGAGGGGTCTAAAAGTGGGCCAAAAAACCTCGCGTTATTTCTGAATAAGCCCTTTTTAGGCCGACTGTACCCTGGGTCACTGCCCATACCCATATTCCCATATTTGTATTAAAAACGGTAGTGCCCACGGTGAAAGTCCAAAATTTCAAACTATACTAAAAAGCACTTCTGTTTTTTTTAATACTACTTTGTCCCTAGTCCCTACGTTTATAAATGTATTGTTTGGGTGATGAAATTAGGTAACTGTAGTACCCAAAGATTAACGAGTGGTTATGCAATACAATGCAAGTAGAAAAAAATAGATTATATTAGAATAAGCACTTTACTATACGTTTAACCATTGATCCAAAATGTATGGCAATGAAATACATGCATTTGAACCCCTTAAAGTATGGGTGGAAAAAGCGTTATGCCACTTCTAAAGTTATGCGTCTCTTTTTAGTAATATCCGGTCGAAGGACCATATCGTCGGGTAACAAGCAAAACTCACTATCAAATCTGTGACTCAAATCAAAATCAAATCAAAACATTTATTCTGCAAATAGGCCTCAAGGGCACTTTTACAAGTCAAAATCTATCTAGGTACATCAAATAAAAATAATACAATAATCAAAGTATCATTAATTAAATGTAGTGTTACATGTCAAAAATAAGACTAAGAAACTAATAACAATCGAGATTTGTTAGAGATGTATAAGGTCTTTAAGCATCAAGATAAAAGGTAATAAAGTAGGTACACTAATCATAATAAAACACTACTCTTCGAAACCTCGTATCTAAGTACTGAAACGATGTTGACATACGAGCTTTATTTTAAGTAGGTATTTGTTAGTTAGTGACTTTCTTGTATCCCGACGATATCGAGGGGTGAGTGGTCAAACCCGATATATCGAGATAATTGTTTTTTGAAATAAGAACTCAACATCCATTACGCAGAGTTCCATTTTCAATAAACCTTTTAGATGACTTATCGGATTTTATATATTTTTACATTTTATTTTAATATATACTGCATTTGGGTACACTGCCTGATATATATGACTTATTATATACAACAGTTTATAGCTATGGATCTGTTTTTAAAAAATCACTGCCAACCTATTCAATATATGTAGCCAATGGAATGTTTTCGTAATGTACCTGGGGGCGGGTACCGTTACCGGTTTTAAATAATGTATAACCGGTTATTATTGCATTTCGCTATTTATATTACTAAAGATCTGATTAGCGGTATAATCAAAACCGGTATTCAAATATATTAGCGGTTTCGCCAGTTAACAATACCTCTACCTCTACTTGACACTTTACCCATAAAAACCATTACCGGTAATAGCTGTCAGTGTCAATATACTCGATTATTTGTTTCTGCAAACGGGCGTATAAAAATTAGGTATTTACACCTATTTGTTGCGTTTTAGTAGTAATGTTTAATTGACATCTTACCTTTCAATTGCAATGAATAGCGGCATTGAATACAGGTATTTGGGTGGATCAACTATTCTTTGTTCCTCGTTACCATGGTTACGTGTCCAGAGTCACTCTCTAAAACTGTGATTTTATGGGGTTTAAATCCACCAAACATGAGTTTTAGCGATATGTATAAATCCATTTGGACATGGGTCATCTCTTGAGCATGCTTGAAGTCCATATTATAAACATCTTTCTAAGAAACTCGGTTACTGTTGTCTCCTCGCTGACGGGACCGAATAACGACAAGAAAAAGTTGATTGATCCATTTAATATCGTAAATAGTCTATACTTAGAGTTATAGATAAAATCGGAATGACAACAATACCTCTAATTAGAATATAGGTTTCTTTAATTAGCGGTAATAGTTTGTCAATTTCTATACCGGTATTAAATAAAACCGGTTTTAGAATCCCTGCCTGGGGGTCTATGATGGTCACGTTTATCAACGACAAACGACAAGATATAACTGTCACTTATATCGAGTAGTATCAGAAAGTGATAGATGCTTTATCGTGTCGTTTGCAGGGACCGATACCGGTATTTTTAAAAAACCCTGAATTAGCCCAATATTTTGGATTATTTTTTGCTCTTTACGTAGGGCTGAATCATGAATTTAGGTAACAACGTCGTATTATTAGATTGTCCCATTAAAAACGAAATAATGAACCGGTGACCGTAATAATACCGGTATTTTTCTATGGAGTAAATACCGGTATCCGATCCCTGGTCGTTTGTCGTCGATAAACGGGATCATCATATACCCTCTGAGCGCATGCCACGAACCGTTAACTAAGTGTCTCGCTCGAATACGCAAGTGTGACAGAGAAGAAGATACTTTTTTTTTTACTAAGATTATTTCTCACCGATACTTTAGCGGGTTCAAATAATGACCTTTTTTGTGTATTGTAATAATGCCAACTGGTGTTCCTCTCGCACTTGACGTACTAAAACGAGTCGACTATATGTCAAAGGTGAAATGTATCATTATATGATGAAATTTTATCGTATTATCGTAGCTACTGTAAAAAAAGATGGTAGCAAAGTGAATTTAACCTTTATGAATCGATATATAAGGTATCAGTGCAATTCTTTCACTGTAAATTATGGACGCTACGCACGAAGGATTTTGTACTTTGACCGCTCAGTCAATGCCACTGCTAGCGGAATAGCTATACATGGAGACACATAAGTCATGATACAAATTTTAAAAATCCGATTCTATCTATGACTATGAACCAGTTTTAGTATGGGACCAACTTAGTCCGTGCCAAAAAGAACTGAGCGGCTACTCCGAACTTCGTATCGTGCCGTCCCTTTCACCCATAGTGTATAACACGAGAATGAAAGGGACGACACGAACCCCTCTGCTTCTTCATACATTTGGATTAGTCGATTCAAGACACAGACTTACGAGACACGAGACGCAAATAATAATATCACTACCGGGCGAGACGGTCGTATACTTTGTATGAGAGCGACAGAGAGTTACATATAATTTGTTGTCCCTGTCATAGTTTCACTGTTTTTGTAGGGCACAACCTAATTTATATGACAGTTGTGCCCAATTACGTCAGACACACGATTACCCGCCCAAGTTAAGAAGGTAATTTGTGGTAAACCGGCAGCCATTTTAAACCAATTCTCAATTTATCTGCATAAAACCTTTTCCTTGGCGACCGCTTTAGCCTAGTTGGTAGTGACCCTGCCTACGAAGTTGGAGGGATCGGGTTCGAATCCCGGTCAGGGCATTTATTTGTGTGATGAACACGATTATTTGTTCCTGAATATTGGATGTTTTCTATGTATTTAAATAAATAGAAAACAATTTATATGAGTATGTATATCGTCGCCTAGTACCCATAGTACAAGATTTGCTTAGTTTGGTTGGGTTGCTAGGTCGATTTATGTAAGATTGTCCACAAATATTTATTTATTTTATTTATTTATTTATTTTCCGTCCCTCTTGGTGGCACTCGTATAGGATCTCTGTAGAAATACAAGGTTTGTCCCATAATAACGTGGTTCAGAATAATGGATAGAATCATATTTTGTACCATGACTTATTTGTCACCTTGTATAATTATGCGCGTGCGATAGAAATAAGAAATGGTGTCAATGTACTTAATTATTTGTGCTTAGCGTTCCTACCTTTATCAATCGTCAGAAATATGAATTCTGTAACTATGCATCAAAGGTTATTTTCTTATTTTACATTATTAACAGATTCTGTGCCGTTGAGACACGTATTCGTGTTTTTGTATCGTTTATACTTGTCGATTATGTTAAAACACACACACGAACGCACAAATATTAACTCCAATTACTGGGCAAGTCTCCCATTAGTATAAATAGAAACAATTAGCATTTTATATTGTATTTAATATTTTTAACCACTATAAACTATGAGCGAGCAATGGCAGAAAAAAATAGTAAAAAAAACAACAGTAACTTGAAGTAACAAAACAATAGTGTCTACTTAAAACTTAAAAATAGTAAAAATATTAGTTTTGTTCATTGGAAAATGTTTTTGATGGTTAAAAAATTACAGAAGCATCAAAAGCATATGAAAAAAGGCTTTACTGTAATGTAATAAGAGCTATTGACCTTTTCATTTACGTATTTACATTAGATGCTTTACTTTTAATAGCAAAATCTACACTTATCATTCAGCCGGAAGACATCCACTGCTGGATATAGGCCTCCCCCAAGTTGGGGGGGTTTTGCCATAATCCCCACGCTTGGCAGGCGGGTTGGGGATCGCAGTAATAATAGGTGTGACCTTCAGGGAACGCTGCTGCCCGTTCCCTGGATATTCTCCGTTAGTCGCCTCTTACGACACCCACCGGATGATATGGGGTGGTGCAATTCTAACCCGACACCACACGGGACTATTAAATTAATTACGTCTTCGCTAAGACATTCTAGTAGATGTAGCGACACTTCAGTTATAACGTTCTAGCATCCGCGGAACCTCTGAGCTTAAACCAGTTTGTATGCAGAACGTCTATAGCCTCCTGAGAACGACCATACAAATAAAAATAAAATTGAATTTGAACCTAACAGTTCCGATTACAAATTTGAATTTTATTTTATTTAAAATTAATCGAACCAAAACAAATGCAACTCTGTCACTTCGAAATTTGACTTATTTCCCATTGAGCATATTTTGTTCGTTACATAGGATGCGGGGTCTTAGGAGGATAGACGTCGCAAAACATATACGAATTAGTTCAGGTACCACCTGAGCGGTGGATGCGTAATTTTTCTAAAATGCCAGACAGCCCGCTAGCGTCTGCTAGGCAGGTTGTCGCTATAAGTCATCACTCATACTCATCTGGTGTTGCAGGTGTCTATGGGCGACGGTAATCGCTTACCATCAGGCGATCCGTCTGCTCGTTTGCTCCCTAACTACATGTTATATGTAGTTAGCTGCGGCGGTTTCTAGTGTACATTCAAGATTTAATTCTGGGAGAGAAAGTGTTAAGAACAGGGGCGCTACCGCGAACAGCAAACGAAGTTTGCGCTCTCTGTCGCACTTGCACGTTCGGACGTAAGTGTGACAGAGAGGGATAACTTCGTTTGCTGTTCGCGGTAGCGCCCAGGGCTCGGAAAGCGGTTTCATTTTCATACAATTAACCGGTTTATAAAATCGGTTAGTTGCGTTTTCCGATATTAATTACGGTACTTCATTTATTTCATAGTTGAGGGCTAACATAAACAACTTAAAATTGGACATATGACAAGTGGCCAATTCTACTTTTTCATGTATATAATTTCCAGACACTTTTTTGAAATGCAGATTTTGGAATACTTGGCCATCACTTCATATTTTTGTATTGTTGTTTAGAAAGAGGTTTAATTGCAGTATCACTTCCGACAGTTTGGGTAATTGACAAACCACAGCTAATATCCATAAATCGAGTAACTCAGTGGTCCTTGGATGTCTCTCCATTTGTATGAAAAAATGGTTGTTACCAATGTGTTACCCACCTTTTACAACAATACGTTAATATTTAAGTATTTTTACCTATAAATTCCTTTTATTAGGTTCAGGAATTATTTCGAAATCCTATTTTTGTACACTAATTCAATACATATCATAGATTTTTTTGTAATAGAAAACTGGTCATGAAAAAGTAGAATGTCCTAAGTACCGACGTTAGATATTTCAAGAATAGTAGAGACCGGTGCCGGGCGATGACACTTCTTAACCTGGATTAACAACTATGCGTCTATAGAAAAATAAAACGCACATTTCAACGAATAGATTTCTTTAACTTTTTTCGATATTGTTTTCCTTCTCTTATTTTGTACCGACTAATATTTTTCAACATAATCATCACTAATGATTTTGGATTACACTTAAGTTTTAAGCAGAGAACTTATACAAGCACAAAAACATTAGTTTACAACAAAGATTCTGGAAGTTAAAAACTACAAAACTGTATATTAATTTGTGCTTAACTTTGTATACTATTTACAATATGAATGACAGATGTTTTGATGTAAATAATGATTGTTATCGATTAAGTTTTATAGAGGCAACGCGATGCATGTTATTTAGGTTAGAATGAGTGAGTTTGTGAATGCATTTCAACTCATGTATCAACCAAAACAGAGACAAGTATATTATATAGACTGCCAATATCTATACGTTGTGGCGTACCTTTAAAATAATGAGCCTGCTGTAGCTAGTGTCACTATAAAGAGGTCGCTGTATCAATCATTTCGTATGACACATAGACATCTACTTAACACATTGGCGCCATCTATTAGGAGATTTCTTGTTGTATTAATTAAGTGCATGTAGTGATTGACTGCATGTAAATCTTCGTATGCCTACGGGTACGATATAGTGAAACAATATCGATTTTACCACCTTATGCAATATCAAGTTGTGTACATCTATGATCGACGAATAAAGCATTTGTATTTGTATTTTGTATTCATAAATGGCGCTATTGTGTTAGGCAGAGGTCTAAATGTCAAACGAAATGGTACAATTACCTCTCCATAGTGAAACTAGGTACAGCGGGCTCATTATTTTAAAGGCACTCCACAACGTATAGATATTGGCAGTCTATATAATTTACTTGCCTCTCACCAAACATATACACGTAATACGTAGTCCCTCCTAGTGTTTCCCCGGTTACATTAAAGGAGTCCGGGGTTCAATTTGGTAAAAAGGGGTTAATATATTATGTATGTATGTATGTAAAATTCTTTGTTGTACATGAGTAAAACATAACATAAATAAACACAATATACAAACATAATATATTAACACTATATATGTAGTGTTGTGCTCCTGGAGGTAAACAAGGTTGCCAGAGCTCCCGAGGATGCACTGTGTTGAGAGCGAGGGAGCTAAATTTGTCCCTTCTGCTGTCAACACAGTGCATCCTCAAATTTTATAAAGGGTCGTACGTGACCCTTTGGAGTTGCGGGCGTCTATAGGCTGCGGTAGCCGCTTACCATCAGGTAGACCGTACGCTTGTTTGCCACCGGCGTTGTATAAAAAAAACTCACTGCCATGAACCCTAGCGGGTGCTGCGTAACTTCTCTGACAGCCCGCTGTTACGCAGCCGACCCAAATAAATAAGGGCAATCAAAGTTTCTGGAATCCTCAGAATTAAAAAATAAATACGCTGTTAGCTTTGGCCCTTAGTGTCTGCACGACCAGTAAACACGTCGGTGGCATTCAAAGTGTTGCAGCAAACCCAGTGAGACTAGTCACAGTGAACAGACCAGGGCTCGGAAACCGGTTTCGTCTTCATACAATTAACCGGTTAAAAATTTCGGTTAATTGCGTTTTACTATATTTTTTCATTCAAAGTGTTGCAGCAAACCCAGTGAGACTAGTCACAGTGAACAGACCAGGGCTAGGAAACCGGTGTCGTCTTCATACAATGAACCGGTTAAAATTTTCGGTTAATTGCGTTTTACCATATTTTTCGTACTTCAAATCATTTAGTCCATAGATGAAGGCTAATAAAGGCAAATCTTAAAATAAAAATGGAGATATGAGAAGTACTTTAGGAGATATTTCCAAAATAGTAAAAACCGGTTCCGAGCCCTGAGGGGCTACCGCGAACTGAAAACGAACGAAGTTCGAATATCTCCCTCTCTGTCGCACTTGCTAATACGTTCCACAGAGAGGGAGATATTCGAACTTCGTTCGTTTTCGGTTCGCGGTAGCCCCTCTGGAACAGACTATTATTGTAGTTACTATCAGTGCAATTTTTTTTTGAAATGCATTTACCGAACTGTTATTAACCTTTTCAGCGCTCATGACGCATATATGCGTCTGATTAAATCTGCTTAGATGAAAAATGCGCTGAAAAGGTTGTTGTTACAAAAATTACAAACAGCTAAAATGTATGATATAAAATTTGTTAATAAATATATTTTTGAAGACACGTATTTTGATTGGTTAAACAGTAGTTACTGGAACAATATGGAGTTCATAAGTACTACCCGTTCGCTTCGAGTTGGCAGTTTCTTGCCGTCCCGGCACCCATACCTCACTCCGCTCACGCCCCGCGCAGCGCCGAGCGGGGTGCGGGCGGAGGTAAATACGTCACAAGGGAGCGGCCAACTCTAAAGCGAACGGGTTGTATGCATCTAGTCTATGTATGTATACTCGTAAATGATAGTCTTGACAATAATTCGTGTGTCAGTGTAAATGCAATTACACTGGTGCATATAATCAATCCCGAAACATGTTATTTCGAGAGTGACGGGAGCGTGGCGGAGCAGAAAGGGTTGTAGAGTCGAATCAGTATTAGTCCTTTATCAGGCCGTGAAGAACCGTGTCTTAAAATTACTGCAGACGCCGGGAAAGAAGGACTTGCCGGGTATAGACGGATAATGATACGAAGCCGGCAAACCCTTTTCGCGGCCAGCCATGTATTGTGCTTTTCGGAAACATATGCAATGAAATAAAAAATACACCTCAAAAACAAATTATAATTTTCCCTCCAATCACTCCATGTTTTTTTTTATGGAAGTCCATATTTCGCGTGTGTAGTGTTCGAATAGACCCTATTAGGGCCATTATACACAACCTGATAATAAGAATCTTTATTTCTATAATAAATAAAATAAATGCAGAGGATTTCAAATATTGTCTATGGTCTCTGGTGACTTAGGTACGTATAGACAATATTTTAAGTGTATTTATCAATACATTGAATCATCTTAGAGATTTGTATTCTTAATATCAGTTCGTGTGTAATATGCATTTGCTCCGATAACCATTTACTAGAAAAACTTAAAAAAATGTGATTCAGCTGTTTAGCCTGGGGCGCTACTGCGAAAACACTATCGTATTTTCTATCGCTCCAATGAGAAATCACGTTTATTTTAAAATTAAATAAAACTCCCCGGCCTAGGCGGCCGGCTATTTTGTGTGAATTTCCTTTACAGCTATGAATGCCTTGCGTGTACAGTAAGTATAATGACGCGTTCAGGGTGCTGTTGCGGCTGCCGCGATACTGCAGTGCGTCGGGAATGTTGGCGGACGCGCATGTGGATGGGTTCCACGCGACGCTGCGCAAGCGCTGCGCCGCGACGCTCCGCAGGGTGCGCAGCAGCCGCCACAGTCTCCTGACTGTCGTGGCGGAGAAATGGGACAGTGGCCTTGTCAGGCACTGGTCCTCTCATCATTTAAGTTTATGTAATAATATAGTTATTTAAGTCGCCATACTAACAATCTATGGATTCTAATAGTCTGAAATAAATGCATTTTTTTTTTTTGATTACAGTTCTCTCGAGTAGTTCCGCCCGAAACGTGATACTTTGCAGCCTGTTATAAGGCACGTAATGACGACATTTCATTGCATGTTTGAGAAAAAGTACTTTATATAATTTGCAACCGTACTGAATGTTTCTTCTTGTACGAAATGGGTCGGATATGCTCCTGTAAACCATTAAAAAGTGAGGTATGGTAATCCCATAGGCTTTCTGGGTATTGAACCCACATTTTCAATTTAGTGTCATATTCTTGATCAGATCGAGACAGGTATGTCTCAGACATATATCCCTAAGCCTGGTTAAGGGTTAAACTGAACGCCCCTCTAGCAAGTTTCTGATCACGTGCATATAGGCGCAGTTTAATAGAACAACGTCTATTAGTACGGGTATTTATTTATTTGGAGAATCAACAGCTGCTATCAATACATCATTTTTTGACATATGATAAAAAACCGGCCAAGTGCGTATCGCACAATGAAGGGTTCCGCACCAACACCTAGTCCACATTTAAAATCACTATCCAATACATTGCATCTAAAAAAGTCGTATCTTCATAGGGAACTCACAGCACTTGCGACCTTTTGTTTGGTCAAGACAGTTTTTAAGCGAAAACTCAAAAACCATAACCATCGATACCCCACACGACTATGTGCGTCGAAATCTTTTTTTCCACCGGTTACATGTATGGAGTGCCCCCGTAATTTAATATTTTTTTCATAGAATACACCTTCCTAACAAATTTCATAATTGTAGTGCTTATAATCTCCGAGTAAATCGGCTGTGACATACGAACGGACGGACAGACATGACGAATCTATAAGGGTTCCGTTTTTGCCATTGTAACAACACAATAGCAAAAAAGAAATATTTATTTTTAATCAAGAAACCTGCTATTTCAAGTGGCGGGAGCTTTGTGGACCGAAGAGGGTTTATACGTAGTATTTCAATAAAAATGCATAGTATTACTTCCAAAAAAATCTTTAATCTTAACATATTGAGTTTATCCAACTATGAGTAAAAAAAAAATACTAACAATTCAAAACTCTAGTACTAATAAATAAACGAATAAGCTATGAGTAACAACATAATATATCAAATGATTATAATAATGACGTTTTGGTACGAGACATCCAATTCAAGTTGGACAGTAGAAGGCTTAGAAAGTAAATATATATAAATATCTATTTATATATATTTACTGAGGTCAGCGCCAAATATAGTGGCATCCACTCAGAAGCGTATTTTTTAAATTTGGCGCCCCGGGCCAATAAGGTTCGCCGCCCCATAAACCAAGAAAAATAATATATATATTTTTTAATAGTCTACATTTTTATTGCATGATAGTACATTACTGAAGAGGCCGCGAAATAGGGGATTGCCGGCCGAGTAGTTATAGATGGCCGAGTATTAACGAGGCCATCTAGAGATACGAGGCTGACAACCCCGGTACCGCAGAGGCTTTAATAGTGTTTTTTTTTTTTCAAAAAATGCAATAAAGTTTGAAACTTAAAAGAAAACTTGAAATGTAATTCTAAGGATTCTGTAATAAAAACATACGTTGCAGCTGCCGGTCGGAGGCGGCTAGGCGGTTACGCCGCCCTGGCGGATTGGCGCCCCGGGCCGTGGCCCTGATGGCCCTAGGGTAAATACGCCCCTGCATCCACCAGTCATGACCCACGGCTTGTTCTACCATCGCCCCGCTCGCCGTCGGCAGGGCATCCATCCTCACAACTTAGAACCGAAACGATTTCGTTGTTTCGTTTCGGTTAAAATAATTTTAATCCAGATATTTATTATTATTATTATTTTAATTTAGACATACGTAAAAAATATAAATTACAGATTAATATGCGCTGAAGAATAGTAATGAAATAATGTATAAGTAATATAAGAAAATAAACAAAATAATGTAATTTCTATCTTTGAATGGTATTTATATGCTCACAACATTACTATAATGTAATTATAGTTAGTTGTAGACTTTTTCTTAGTTGTAGTGAATTGCTATGCCCGAAAGGGTACATGTTGAAACAAATTGTATTTTAACACCAATGTAAACAATAAATAATATGAATATGAATATGAACCGAAATGCTCGCGTACGGTACGGTTTCAGAGGAATTTTCTCCCACGGACGCTCCCGTTGTGGAATGAGCTCCCTGCCGAGGCTTTCCCGACGTGCTACTATGGGATTCTTCAAGGCATAATAATTTTTTTAAAGAGTCGGCAACGCGCATGTGACACCCCTGGAGTTGCAAGCGTCCATAGGCTGCGGGGACCGCTTACCATCAGGCGGGCCGCACGCTTGTTTGCCAGCGACGTGGTAGTACGCGCCTTACTAAAGACCCAATGTGACATCTTGAGAGTGATTTTTTAAAGTCCATCTATATTTGACGCTGACAACAGTTGCTATACTAGAATTATCTAAACATAACCCAAGTCCTGAACTAAACCGATTTAACTAACAGGCTGCAAAATGAGCCCTGTACAGCTATACATAGAGCTCTTTTTTATAGAAACTTGTAGTTAAAACTTTTTAGTTATATGGTCTCATCTGTAAGCTAACTATACTCGACATGGCTAACCGATAGAGACGCAACTACATGTTAGTAAGGAGATATACAGGGCGTGCCACGGCTATGCCACATGGAGGTACCTTGAATATTGTAGATGGAACATTTTACTGAAAGAAGACATTATTTGAACTTAAAAAACAATTTAAACTACATTCACTGATATTTAAATAATTTTATGGTTGTGCCGGGAATCGAACCCGTTACACGTGATAAATTGATTAATTTTGTATTCAAAATGTTAAAATTCATGGTCTTCCTTTTATTTCTGACACTATGTTATTTAGCAAAAAATAATCCTTATGATGAAGCCTTTCCACCGATAAAGCACAGGGTAATTATTTTTCTCATGTAACGGGTTCGATTCCCGTTTCAACCACAAAAATATTTAAATATCTGTGAATGCAGTTTAAATTATTTTTTAAATTCAAATAATGTCTTCTTTCAATAAAATTATCCATCTACAATATTCAAGGTACTTTACCTCCATGTGGCATAGCCGTGGGACGCCCTGTATATGTTACAAGTCCGGAATTAGTTTACACTCGGTATAGGTTTCATTTCATATACACTTTGACGTAAGTATATAATAGTACATTACTTACCAAGGGCGGTAAAACAAAGAATGTCTCAGATCGCAGGTAATTGACGCCCGAGCCGAAGGCAAGGGCGATAATTATGCGATCTGAGGCTTTCTTAATTACCGCCCGAGGTAAGTACAAAATTTTATGTCACCCCCTGGCCAGGAAGTGGGATTTTCCGCGCGCGGAGCGTGCGGTAATTGCCACTTTATGGCCAGGTGTGACATAAAATACTATTCTAATCGCGGCTAATACGGGGCGTGGCTTGTAACACGAGCAAATAACTAAACGGTAGATTGTTAATTTTCTCAGTAATTTTTTTGCAAGTGGTAACACCTATCGCCCTGTGTACTATCCTTTGCTATCAGATAGCTGTCCCTATCGTTTAGGGCAAAGTTAAACTTACAGAAAACCCAGTCCGCCAGTTCCATTAAATTTTTTTTGAACACAAATATGGCGACATTTTACATAGGTATTTATGAATCGCTCAACAATTTAGAACCGTAAGTGTAATAGGGTGAAACTGCCTATTGTACACTCCAAAATTGGGCAATATTATTTTACAGAAACAGTGATGACAACCTGTATTTTAGGAGTCAAACAATTGGTGTCATACCCTATTTTCATAGCGTAGTGTTTGCGAGACTGCAATTGTTTTAAAACCAACTTCAACAAAATGCAAGTATATTTACATTTTAAATGTCAGAACCGCCTTCAATCTTCACTACTGACTAAAACATTGGAAACATTAATAATAACTTATCTAATAAACTGCATAATATTCCTTATAAAATAAACCATTATGAGCACTAAAAGTGGATTTCAACTAAAAATAGATACAATCATAAAAAAAAATATCATGTGTAAGTATTTTACATAACACTATCTTCACTTTTTCAACGCCAAGTCTTCAAAAACAATTGAAAAATTCCGTGCATGGCGGGAATAACTTGATAAGTCGAAGTGAAAAATTGAAGAAATTTGAACCTTATTGCAATGTACTCCAAGTTCAAAGTTCGACAAAAAACATCTCGAGTTATCAAGTTCTTCCTCTTCAGTCTGCCTTGTGTCACACACACGCCAAACTTTGCGGAGAAGCGAAGATAGACTGTATTTGACACCTATAGGTGTCGCAGGCGCTGTGACACCTCGTAACACCTTTAGGTGATGTTGGCGCTCAAAAGATTAAAATTGACCAATTGTAATTGCCAGAATAACACTCATACTTTCAATGTATTTAGCTAAGACGTGACGTTTTCGTCCAATGGCGATGAATAGGCATGACTACACTGATTATTATCACGATACACTCGTATCACATGAATATTGATGAATATTAATCCAATTTGCCAGCCGCGATAATATTGAAATACCAGTATCCTGATAATTATCGTGTAGAAGGCTCCAAGAAGATAACAAACATATTCAAAAACTTCATTACGTTAAAGAATACCTAAGGGTGGGTGTTAGGTGGTATAGAAAAGTCGCGACACTAGACAGCTGTCACTAGATTGCGCTAGCCATCAAATATATCTGTACAGACGGGTGCGCAAATATGTGCACGGATGAAGTGATCAAAATGTGAATACGGCTTTATCGTTCAGGTATAAGCTCGCTCAAATATCGTTGAAGCTTTGGTAACGTATAATATATTTATGTACCCGACTGTACAATTCATGATTATTGAATGGGTCATTGTCAGATGTAAAAACAAAAGTTGTCCACCCGGTGGTAAACAGTTAACGGCTTAGGTACATGTAAGTTAAGTTTTTATTACATGGATTTATAGTTACGGAAACACCGTTTGTGCGGATACGAGACCAATCCAAAATTAAGCTTTTTGGCCCGTAATTTTTGATATGTCCAGCGGAAAGACGCGAACCTAAATCTGACAATGACCCGAATATTAAATAATAAATGACAAAAAAATTAACCGAAGCGATTCATTGTCACAGTTATAATTTTAGTAAGAATGACATGATTTAATGCGGGCTACCGTTTTTGAGGTCACCAGTTAGCGCCACTGTCGAGTAAGGTCCAGCTGTCAAAAATTGTTATAGGTTATTATGGGCATGAGAACGGAGTTTACATTTAAATCATATTTAACGACGACCGCTTTAGCCTAGTTGGTATTGACCCTGCCTACGAAGCTGGAGGTCCCAGGTTCTATTCGCGGTCAGGGCATTTATTTGTGTGCAACCACAAAGAGTGACATTTGACATTTCGGAGACCTCACGCTACACTAGCGCCTCTAGCGGCGAATTCATAAGCGGTAGCCATCATTGAACTAACATGAAAACATAAGATTCAGGTTGATTTTAATTTAAGTATTTACCTTATAGTATTTGTATTTTTAATAACCATTCATTTATTTATTTTGTTGTATTCATTATTATTTATTTGACATGTGCATTGAAAATTCGCATGATAAATATTAATTTATCAATAAGCATGTAAGGTATAACAAATCTCGATTGTTATTAGTTTCTTAGTCTTATTCTTGACATGTAACACTACATTTAATTAATGATACTTTGATTATTGTATTATTTTTATTTGATGTATAGATTTTGACTTGTAAAAGTGCCCTTGAGGCCTATTTGCAGAATAAATGTTTTGATTTTGATACGTGTCAGTGCTAAAATTAATAGTAATAAATAAATAAATTAATTGGGTACATACGGCCTCGTAAGATGTACACTTTGGGACTCTGTCGCTTTCACCCGTTGCATATTCAGTATGACAGTTTAAGGCAGGGCCCATTCAGATATCTGACCAAAATACTGAAGTTTGAGCTTCCAGTGTGAAGAAATAATGTAGAATTACACTACACAACAATTACTGTGGACTGAAAAAGAAAATAACATAAATAGTGGTGGTTTATTGAAAAATGCTTTGGTAACTATCAAAAAATCCTAAATATCATCGTAAAAATAAATTTTCACGCTGTATATTTCGTAATTATCACCGACGGCTATTTTTTTTTACTAAAAGGATAGAGTTCGACCACGCTAACTCTGCATTGAAATAATTTGGCAACACTACCTCAAACGTCACATTTTCATACAAATATGACGTATAACGCACAGTGTTGCCAAGTTGAAATTCTTCATGTTATTAGATATTGAACATTATTGTGTGACTGCTAAAATAGCTATTTGAACGATTACTTTGATGCAATCGGCCAAGGAAATGATTTCAATTTTACAGTCGAGTTCGAAAATATGTGCCCGGACAAAGCGATTAAAAATATATGAACACGATTTCATCATTAGTCTAAAGATGAAAATGATTATTATGATTATCTTTTATTTATATTTGTTTTTAATGCGATGGCTATAAGATAAATACTCAATTTAAAATATCCATATAGCTCGATCACATCACCAAAATAAACTACCATTCACGTTAGATTATAGAAGGTACATGCCTCTCACTCCAACTTATATCGAATTTAATTCTAACAGAAATTCTGTCACTATGGAATGCTAAAACTATATTACGAATATAATAAGTATAATAACATACAATTTTGCATAATTAATTAACTAAATAATATCTTAATCTAACACATCAGAGGAACAAGTTTAATATACATAGCGTGTTCAAGGTCATTTATATACAGGATGCGTAGAAATCAGTATAATTGTTTATTTACAAAAATATCCAATTGATTTGGGAGCATCCTGTATAAGCGTTAAAGAGACAAAAATATTGGATAACCGTGTCTTTTTCACATATTTTTGACTCTCAACCGTATAGATATTAACCTTATTGTATATGGTCAAACCGTAACTTTACTGCTGGTGTTTTAAATTCATTGTGTATTAAAGGCGGCAAAGAACAGAAAACGGGGCTACAGACAGACACTACACACTGACAACAGAAACTATTGAAAGCCAAACTCCAAGCTCGGCTTATAAAGATATGCTTGTAATTCCTTTACCGTCCGTGTTACACATAAATTAACATCACATCCTTTGTTAATTAATCAAAAATGTCATTTCTAACTTTTTTAAGTCATCTAAAATATTGTAACACGGTGGGTAAAAGACATACAAAACCTGCAGTTTTGCTTGGAATTCCTTAATTACCGCCCTTAATGTATGTAAGAATTACAAGCACCTGGCAGTGTTGCAGTTTGATCCATACATTTAAATTACATTTCATATTTTTACTCTAAACGATTACCTATTTTACTTCATATATTTATCATACAAATATATTATCTAAACTATGTCCTAAATAATATATCTTTAACTATATTTATTATATAATAATAACATGATATTGATTTTTTAATGTATATTTTGTTTAACCTTTTATTCTTTTATAACGTATTACTAATAACAATATTCGATATTTATGACAAGTTTTGTTCAGTATAACAAAGAAAACGATAGCAGCGTAAAACCAGTCTAAACTGAACGCCTCTCCTCTTCAGCTCATAGAAGCGCAATAAACACAGGTCAGAAACTCGCACACGACACAAGTGTAGTAGGAGAATGGCGTTAATTTCAAAAATGGTTACTCTAAAGACCTAACAGGTTATACATAATGGTTAGGTTATGCAAATACCTCAACAGGGGACCATAGACAAGAGAAAGATTTCAACTCTTTTAGACAAATATAAGGACAAAACGCCTCTCCTCTTCCGCTCATAGAAACGCAATAAACACAGGTCAGAAACTCACACATGACACAAGTGTAGTAGAAGGGCGTTAATTTCAAAAATGGTTACTCTAAAGGCCAAACAGGTTATACATAATATAGGTACAGAGTTCAGAAATATATGTACGTTCATAAAGGTTAGTGAGTTAAATAAGTGGATCAACTATTCTTTCTTTCTCGTTACCATGGTTACGTCTCCTGAATCACTCTTTAAAACTGATTTTTATAGGGTTTAAATCTACCAAACATGAGTTGTACATTGTTGACATGGGTCATGGTTGAGCATGCTTGAAGCCCATATTATACACATTTTTCTAAGAAACTCGGTTACTGTTGTCTCCTCGCTGACGGGACAGAATAACAATAAGAAAAAGTTGACTGACCCAAATATAATAAGGTTTAAATTTAAAATATGTAAGTATGGGTATTAATGACAGCAGAAAGGCGGACAGATATATTTGGCGATTTGGTAACGTACATATATGTGCATGTCTTTAACCCTTAAATGCATGATTTTTCTTTTCCATAAAAACGATCGATATTTGGTAGTTTGGTATAACTGAAAACAGGAAAAATAATATAATAATTCTGTTGTAAGTTTTTGATACAACATTTGTAAATATAAAAAATAAGATTTTTTTCATACATCATAAAAATATACAAATAAAGAAAGAAAGAGGGAAAATACATTTACATAGCGTGTAAATGTTTCACATGTAAATAATGCTTATTTACATGTGAAACATTTTACTAAACTTAGTACTCGGACAATATTTATGACGTGTAGAAATATATTCTAGTAAGAAAAGAATTATTTTCTAAACAATAAGGCCGTAAAACACTGATTACAAAACATCAATTTTCGAGTTCATAAAAAACATGACGCCGGATATTTGAAATTATCGGCTTTTCGTTTATAAACCAATGTAACACTTATTTTTTGTATAGAACCGTTAATATTTTTATCTACACCCATACAGTAAATCCTCTTTTATGTGCTCAAAAAGTGTAGGTAAGGACCAACTTTACAATATCGCGCCGGTCCGGGGTGGAGATGGCCATAACAGCATCAAAAACGGTATCGTTATGGCCATCTCCGCCCATTACGATACAGACTCGTGCTCAAAAAGACTTCAACGAGCTCACGAACTCGAACTCCTGCATTTTCAACGCAATGGTGCCTCAACACATGAAAGAGGATTTAATGTATGGATGTAGATAAAGTAGTGTATGCAACTGTACATAATTAGGCCTTAAAACACTCGTGTGATCCTATTATGAAACTCATAAAACCACACTCGTGTTTTAAGACCTCTCATTATGTATCAGTTGCATAAACTACTATAAGATTAAATATGAAAATATATTAAATTTCCTTGTGAAATGAATCTCAATATTATAATAAATATTCCTGCTTTTAAATAAATCTTGAATTCTTTGTTATGGAAGCTGCGTGCTACAGTATGCATTTAAGAGTTAAAAGTACATACAACAGTGGTGAGGAACATAACGAAGGGTTTAACATTTTCACTACCATAGATTTTGTAGTGCTACACTAATAGGCAATATGCGAAAAACCATATGCAGCTAAAAGCGCGTACCAGACGTGCGCCTACTTACCTTGATCTTGGCATTGAAAGTGTTAATTGAGATAACATTTTAAATTATAAATTGGTAAGATCACTGATGACCTAATAACACAATTTCATCAATCTACACTTATTTTGTATTAATCCAAAATATCTCTTTATAATATATAATTTAATGAATAAAATCGTTTTGCTTTGTGGCAAATAATTTGAAAAAGTCATCAGAATTAGTAGTTGGCCGTTTTCATTCAAAAGTTAATATTTTACTTTTATCCCGCGTACAGTACTGGAGCTTTGACACTGACTGGTGACGATAATCCAATTGATATTCTGTCTTAAGGGGCTCCTTAGCTCCCAATGACGCTCTCTCTCTAACTCTCCGTTTTCTCGTGTTTTTATGGCGTATCGTATTAAAAACAAAGAGCTTTACCGAAAAGTATACCATATTTACTGTAAAACTCACTGTCTTCGAGACACATGGCATCAAACTAAGGCAATTTTAAACCAAAAAAAACCGGTTTTTTGGACGTAGGTAACTTTTGTGAAGATGAATTAAAAATAAAAATATCTCTTGGGTTGATAGAAACTTCAATAAGGTGCAGTTACATGTACATTTTATATATTTAATTTCATAGACAACGTACTAGTATCGAAAATAGAGTTTTTTTGGACTATGTTTGAAGAAATCATAAAAATAATCAGTCAGTTTTTTTTCAAAATGTAGATAAAGGATTGAAGAACCGATAACCGTTTGACTTATAAATATATCTATAGTTTTGATGGAGCTATATCAACTCAAAACTCGTCAATAATCGATGAATAGCGCGTGGAGCCCCTTAATATCAATATAATAGAGTATGTATTCCAAACAAGCTATTTTTGGACAGTGTATATCGAATAAAAACTCTATTACATTAGTGTTAAAGTAGAATTTAAATTTAATAAGAGAATATCAGTGGTTAACTTAAAGTATCTCACCCCGTTTCCATATTCGTCGTAAAAAAAATCACTTTTGAGTGAAAACGGCTATTTTATAGAAATTAATGATGGAACCGTGTTAATATCATTCCCGTATATAAAATATAACTATGTTTACATATCCACACGACAACATACAAAAGTTGATCTCTTTAATCTATTTATACACTAAAGCCCCAAACCTAGTTTTTTTTTAAATCATGAAGTTTTGTATGTCCTCCATGTCTAGTGGCATTATGTTTAATGAACAACTGGGAAACAGAGAGTATTAATACATTATATATTGATAATTTATAGAAAATTATACATATATTCAGTAAGCGAAAAGTGAGGCAATTTTATAATGAAAACATGTCAACGATTTAGTTTTTTGGTTTTTTTTTTAACTGTTCGATGGAAAACAGCGCCCGCACTTCAAAATGTCAATACAATTTCGACATCCAACGTAAAAAAAGTTATTCGTTTGTATATGGGTGGATCAACTATTCTTTGTTGCTCGTTACCATGCTTACGTCACCTGAGTCACTCTTTAAAACCGTGATTTTATAGGATTTTAATCTACCAAACATGAGTTCTAGCAATGAGCATATATCCATTTGGACATGGGTCAACTCTTGACCATGTTTGAAATCCGTATTATAAACATTTTTCTAAGAAACTCGGTTACTGTTGTCTCCTCGCTGACGGGAAAGAATAACAACAAGAAAAAGTTGATTGACCCATAAATGCTAATTTCATAATGCCAATGTGTTTCTAAAGCCCGATCAGAAATATATGATTGTCAAGAGTGCTATTATTCTGATTTATATGGCAACAGACTATAGTTATTTGTTATACTTATACAAGGGTGCAAAGTTGTATTTTAACCGCGATTGTGGAATTGAAACACGAAGCGCGAGTAGCGAATGGATTCTAGGGTTGAACTACGAGCTAGCGAACGGATTCTATGATTGAACCGCGAGCGAAGCGAGTGGTTCGAAAATAGAATCCTGAGCAAAGCGAGTGGCTCAAAAATAAAATCCTGAGCGTAGCGAGTGTTGCAACACACGAGACGTAAAATAACTTTGCAGCCGTGTATAACACAAATCTTTTCACCTCACTAGAGCGACGAAATTTATTTTTCGGTACATATGAATCCTAAATGTAGATAGATGCCGAGATTTGGCGTAGGTACTAGTTTTTTTTTTAACACAACAGCACAATATAATTCGGTGGATCAACTTTTTTGTGTTGTTATCTTGAGCCGTTGTCCAGGGGACACTAGTGGCGCAGTTTGTTCAAAAAAATGTTGTATTAAATTCTACTAACATGCTTAGTCGATAGACCATTATGGAAATAGCTTATAAGTACCACAAATATGTATGTCTGATCAACTTAAATAGCATAAAATCACGTTTGTATTCGAATTTTGTCCCCTGGACAACTAGAAGTAACCACGGCAACCAGTGGCACTAAAAAGTTGATTCACCCAATTATTGTTGCTGGAGCCTAGTTGGTAGTGGCCCTGCCTGCGAAGCTAGGTTAGATTTTGAGGTTAGATTATTGCCAGTGTAAGAAATTAGTTCCAAAGAAATTCCTCAACACGCCGCACGGTCATATATTTCTGGTCGGGCTTTAACTTCGCCTTTCGTAAACATTGAATACAGTCGACGGCAAAAATATGTTTACACTTTTGCACCTTATTCCATTGTAATAAGGCGAAGAATGTAAACATATTTTTGCCGTCGACTGTGCAAAGATTCGTTTTGGTCCGGTTTTACAAAACACCGATAAACTTATGTCTTTGGGTGGATCAACTATACTTTGTTGCCCGTTACCATGGTTACGTCTCCTGAGTCACTCTTTAAAACTGAGATTTTATAGGTTTTTAATCGACCAAACATGAGTTTCAGCAATGATTATCTATCAATTTGGACATGGGTCATCTCTTGAGCATACATGAAGTCCATATTATAAATTTTTTTCTAAGAAACTCGGTTACTGTTGTCTCCTCGCTGACGGGACCGAATAACGACAAAGAAAAGTTGATGACCTTTACGTTGTGTTAAAAATGTAGTCATTTATAGTACGTTCAAAACTAAGGACACATTCTGTTACATGAACACAAGCATACATCTACCTTATATTTAGAGCTCTTAATCGTTTTTTGTTTGCGTTCGTTTGACAGAATTCGGCCTTATGAGTTTTGTGCGGACTGTACAAAAGTTAAATCTGACGGATCTTTATAAAACCCGACCTCAGCGGGAGGAACTGAGTAAATTAATAAAGGACCAAGTGCTCGACACCTTAGTGCCCAATAAGTGACACCTATTAATCACCTCTATTACTATGACAATAAGTTTGAAAGTGCCAAGTATTGGATCAGTGTCGCGCTTCGGAACATTTACCTTAAATATTTAATTTGGTCTTGGGAAGCAAAATGTGTAGAATTTTGCTAAAATATAGAAGATTATCACTAATTTGGAGACTACGAAATGGTTTAGCGAGTGAGTTTTGCTAGACAGATGACGCGTGGCGACCTGCGAAAGAAATTAATCACAATTATAACAAAAATATAAAAAACACAAATATATTTATGTATAATATATGTGTGTAATGTATGTATGTGTTATAACAAAACTATATGTATGTATAGTCATAGTCATAGTCATTTATTAATAATATTATCAATATTACATGTCATTGTTATAGTTCAATTATACAGTATTCATTATTATGTGTATTGTGTGTTATTGTTTTGTGTGTATATAAATACTTATATATGTACGTATCTATTGCATTTGCATATATATAGTTAGTTGTTGTATTAATTTATTATATAGTAGAGATCATTGAATATCTATCTCTCTGCTAAATATGCACTACCTGCTAACTTTCATTTTCTGAAGTGATACTGCAATTAAACTTCTTTCTAAATAACAATACAAAAATATGAAGTGAGTGCCAAGTATACCAAAATCTGCATTTTAAAAATTATGTACATGAAAAAATAGAATGGCCCACCCCCTTATTCACGATCGTTCAACGAATTTATTTTAGTTAAATTGCCTCTAAAATTCGTTTGTCCTTACACTTTAACATTTATTTTAATGAGAAAGGGAAATAATATTTTAGTTAGCAGAGGTTTTTTTTTTAACCTGACTGTGGCTTTAGAGGCCGGGCCCAATAAAGCGATAGGAGTGCGCGGTTGGAGAGTAGCCTGGGGAAAATCCAGGGGAAAACCTCCGGCACGAACCACGCGTGTGGTTTGGAACACTGGAATACTCTAAGAGTTTGCGCTCCAGTGAGATTGGTTGAGCGGTTTCAACCGAATCTGAGGTGTGAGTGGAATCGAGCTACTGGGAGTTTTGTCGCTGGTTCACTAAACCTAGCCTAGCTGAGAAGAGTCCAGCAAGAAACTCAGCTAGGCCCGACCTGGGTCGGACTGACTCTACCCGGTGTGCGGCGGTACCGGGACGAATAGGGACTATGTGTGTCACTGTTGTCGCGATCGCGCGGTGGACGTCCCCGCCGGCGGGAATGCCTAAGTGTACGCGTCAGTAGAGGTTTGTTTGTTTTACTAATAAGCGGGTTATTGTACCTCTAGTATAATTTTTTTTCGAAACAAAATCAAATGGACGCGTTTGCGTTTAGTCTCAATTTGGTATTTTACACATGTTAATAGTGCATTACTTACCAGGGGCGGTAAAACAAAGAATGTCTCAGATCGCAGGTATTTGACGCACGAGCCGAAGGCAAGGGCGATAATTATGTAAGAGGTAAGTACAAAATTTTATGTCACCCTCTGGCCAGGAAGTGGGATTTTCCGCGCGCGGAGCGTGCGGTAATTGTCACTTTATGGCCAGGTGTGACATAAAATGTATTCCATAGTGTGGTTATATGGATAGAAAACCATCTAATTATCACAATAAATACAGATGTGGTGCACAATGATTTTCCTTCGTACTTTATCGGAAAAGTTCGTATTTATCGTGCTCTCTCAATTAGCTTCAGTACCCATCTTACAGCCGTAGGGGTAAGTCGCATCAGCAGACCAATATATATATAGAGTGGCTAACACGCAATTCAAATATTCGCTATAGTTTTGATTATATTTACAGTTTACTTATAAAAAGGTTGTATTACCATGCCGAAACCTCATAAACGGTTAAAAAATCTAGTCAAAGGAATTATATTTAATATATCAGAAAATAGCAAATTCAAAAATAGCAATAACTCACGTTTGCATCCCTCTCACAGGCGGGTTTACTTAGGTGCGATAGGGACGCCAATGACATAAAATTATGCTGTTTTTAAGTAGGCAGGTATTGAGTTTTATACGTGTAAATATTTCCCAATAAGATTTATTTTGTTGTACTTTATGTTTTAATGTGAACATAATGTTTCGTTTACTATTGACAATAAAACTGAGTATTTTCAAAGTTTTTGAAGGTGGTTGTAACATCTATATATTATACAATAACATTTTTCACTTTGACATTTGGCACTAAACAATAAAGTTCCGTAATAATGGATATGAAAACGTCACTCATTTAATACAATCCATTGGTTGACAGTTCGGGTGCCATCGTATTCCGATTGAGATCCGAGTTTTCCCGAAGGAAAATCATTTTGCAATACATCTGTAGTAACTTTGACAAAACGCTGTATTTTTAATAGTCCAAATATAAATTAAAAGTGACCAATAGACAAAAAAGAAATTGTATGGCAACTATGTCCTTAAACGCAATATATCACGACTAAAATGGCAAATTACTCGTTTTCCATACAACAGGATTGAGAGGCCATTGCACTGTGACGTCACATTTCACTGCCTATCAGTATGGGGCGTTTGCAGTGCTCTTCAGCTATGCTGTACTTTACCTCTCGTTTTCGTCTTTTGTGTTGCTCTAATTGCAGTTGATCAAACAAAATGTACAAACATTTGATCGTCTCCAAAACTGGTTCGAATGACACCATAAAAAAATTTAGTCAAACAGCCAATTTGTATGGCAACGCGAGCAGCGCTCCTGGTGGCTTTTGGTGGTACCTATTTTTTTCCATACAAATTGAGACTAAACGCAAAGGCGTTTTTTTGTGTTCTGTTCAAATCAAAATTAACTACACATATGGTGAGGTCAAAAGCTCTTATTCCCTTACAATAAAGACTTTTTACGTCTTCCATATGTGTAGTTACTTTTGATGCTAAATATATAGTATTTGTGTTTTTCTCGTGTCCAATTCATTGTCCTATTGTGCGGTTTGATACATATTATCGTCCGTCATAAAAGATAATAATACTTCGTAAATAGATTGTATGTATATTAGCACTTTACCGGATTATCAACTCTAGGGCCTTTACCAAAAGTTTAAATTGCTTTAATAGAAATGTGACGTTACACGCATGGCCCATTACACCCGGCGGCGTTTACCTAAATACCTGAGAATGCACTCGTAATCCTTTGCTTATGGAGATAGAGTCGATAATCGACATTCAAGGCGGTTGTTACCTTTTGCAACGTGTCATTAGTGTTTTTTTGCGGCTACCCCAACAATAGCATTGTTTATTTAAGTGGATGGGCCTAAATTGAAAAACAAAGACTATACTACACTCAAAGAGAATCTCACCTGGTCCTATTCCAGGGATCACGTGTCGTCCCTCGTCGGCTTCTTCGCCGCTACTATTGTGAGGTCGGGCCGCGTGCGCATCAGCAGGCTCGGCGAGGGGGCGCCGGGGGCGGGGGCTGCGGCGGGGGCCGAGGGGGCAGAGGGCGCGGTGGGGGCGGAGGGGGCGCCGCCCTCGCCGCGCAGCGCGTCGAGGGACGCCACGCGGATAGAAGGCCACTTGCTACCCGCTGGCGGCGCTAGAGAGGGATAGCGTGTGTTAAACTTATTCGCTCTGTGAGCTGTGAAAATCTCGAGTGTTATTTTTTTTAACTGCCGTATTTCAAGTACAAATACAAATAGTTTATTTTGCAAGAAAAAGGGTTGTCATGATCTTAATACAAAGCATTCAGTATCTCCTCAATCAGCCATTACATATGGCATGCAAAATATTAACAGTTAATGCGACTGGGTATTCAATTAGGTACGTAAGAGGAAGGAACGTCAGGCAAGGAAGTTACTCGCAATTTTCAACTCAGTCGTACACAAAGGTGTAGGTGTATTCACTGTCAATGTGTCTCATATATTAGAAGCAAAATGTCAAGAAGCTCTCTATGAGCTCAAAATTAAAACGGCCGTTTTAACTTTAGACGCATAGATTGACGAATCCAGCAACGTAATAACTATTTTGATGGATTCAAAAAGTACTTAAATACAAACTACAGTACGTAGCGGCCCCCTTTAAATAAATAAATAAATATTAGAGGACAATCTTACACAAATCGAACTAGCCCCACAGTAAGCTCAAGAAGGCTTGTGTTATGGGTACTAGACGACGATATATTTAATAGATATAAATACTTAAATACATAGAAAACATCCAAGACTCAGAAACAAATATTCATGCTCATCACACAAATATTTGCCCTGACCGGGATTCGAACCCAGGACCGTCACACAAATATTTGCCCTGACCAGGATTCGAACCCAGGACCGTCACACAAATATTTGCCCTGACCGGGATTCGAACCCTTTTTTTAGTTATATATTGTTAAATTTAAACAATCACAATTATTTACGAGTGGCGCTAGTGGACCTGTTACATTTTATGAAAGCGCTCTCAAACATCCCGTACTGTGCACTTACTGGTGGCGGTGGCGGTGGGTTTCTTGTCGCTGGTCGTGATGACGGTGGCCGGGATCGGGTCCTCGTCCGTTATACTGTTGATTAGGATCTTCTTCGGCTGAAACAAACGGCACAATACCGTATTAACACATTGAACATTTGAACAAAGATCACTATTTGTCTCTCTCATGACACACTTAAGACTTAGTTCCTTTAGACTATGTGGCTGACTATATATTTGTATATGCTTATGTACGTATATTTTTATACCATATTTATGTATGTTTATTATCCTTAATTAATTGTTATTGTTGTAATTATCAGTAGGTTTCATATGTATTAACTCCGCACCACCTGCTATGAATGTTGTCTGGAAGAAATCGCTCTTTAGCGATAAGACCGCCTGTTGTTTGCCTCAACTCATTGTGTTTTTGTACTGTACTATATCCTTTAATTGAGGTGTGCAATAAAGAGTATTTGTATTGTATTGTATTGAACGCTAATAACACTTAAAGAGGTCGCGTGTTGTCGTGAGTCGTGACCACGCCCCCAATAATGACTGTAGATGGAATGGCTTACGTTGTCAAGTTTTTTCGTGATTTACACTAAAGTTCATATTCAATTGGGAACCGTTTTTTGGAGTGGGCCATATTATATTTTTTATAGACTTATTAGAGTTCAAAACTGTTTTTTATTAAGTACCAGCGACCCGCCCCGGCTTCGCACGGGTGCAATGCTGATGCATGTATTATACATATAAACCTTCCCCTTGAGTCACTCTATCTATTACAAAAAAACCGCATCAAAATCCGTTGCGTAGTTTTAAAGATTTAAGCATACATAGGGATATAGGGACATAGGGACAGAGAAAGCGACTTTGATTTATACTATGTAGTGATCATGTTAAGAAATATTTTTTTGATCCTTTATCTTTGACACACCACACGTTAGGAGGGATTAATAGGAGATCAACTTGACAGCTGACAGATGTCAAATATGGCAGTTACATCTAGATGTGAAAGTCTTCTATCAATAAAAAAATATAATATGGACCACAATATGTTCAGAAACGATAAGCAAATGGCCTATATTAAGAAACCAGCATCTCTGGTTGAAGTCTACATTGCCCCACTGCACCTTAAACATTAAGATTTAAGATGCAGCGGGGCAAATACACTGAAATTAAAAGTAATAGAAAATATCTTCTGTGTTTTACATCATTTCAGTTTATAGAACTTTATTCTCAAAAGAAATTTACATTTCACTTAATGAGAAAAATATATAAGTAACAAAATTATCATGCATCAAGAGCAGTTTTACACTAAAGCATAAAGTATTTATAAGTTAGTTCGTAACCTATAAATCCTATAATAGGTAAACAAGCTATATCATTAAAAATAAAGTGGGTAATATACAAAGCTCATAGCAACTGCCAGCATACAGTTTACATACAATGTTGCTAATCACCTTGCTACAGATATATAATTTTACATTTTTAACCCTAAGTACTTGAACATTAGGTTGTAAATAATATTACCATGCGTTTGCGGTTGTACGAAAAGATAACATTCATTGCTTCTTTTGTTCCCAAGTTAAAATTCCCGGGGCCGGATTTAGACATTAGCAATTACCTAATTTACTAGAGTGCTATCTGTTCCCAGATAGCGGTAAAGCGCTTACACAAATTCACTAAGATGGCACTCTAGTAAGAGATGTAAAGCACGGAAAATAATTCGATTAATTTTAATTTCCCGCAGTCTAGATTGTCTCGCTGCACCTTACATTAAAGTATCGATAGTTGATACTTTAATGACATTCAAATTTCGAACATCTTCTTTTAAAACAAACATATTTGGTTGTGATTATCGATTTAGTTTATTTCTAATTTCATACAATGTGTAATTCTTGTTCTATAATTTTTTTTGAATGTAGTAAATTACAATCGATTTGAGAATCGAAGTCTACTCAAATCTAGATTGTTTATGAATAATAATAATATATAAATATCAGTCGCCACGCTTGGCAAGCGGGTTGGCGACCGCAGTTTGATGGTGGGATGGTGGTTATTATCAGTCGCCAACCCGCTTGCCAAGCGTGGCGACTATGGCAAATCCCCCCCAAATTGGGGGAGGCCTATGTTCAGCAGTGGACGTCTTTCGGCTGAAATGATGATGATGATGATGATAAATATCAGTCGTTTGTTTTTGTTCGAACTTTCGAATCGAAGACCAGTAAATAAAGTTACCTGACACCATATTTGTACATATTGTAGAAAAATTATGATATGCATGTAGACAAAGTAATGTATGCGACTGTACATAATTAGACTATAAATAACTCGTGAATTAATGCCTCTCATTATGCACCAGTTACATAAAAAACTATTAATACATGCAAGAGAGGCTTTACTGAAGTATTTTGATTGGTCTAATTCTTTTTTTTTTTTTTTTTATTAAAAATGGCATTGCTCTTGGCCAGCATCTAGCCAGGGGGCAAAGATGAGGCCGACGATGAAGCGAGCTCAAATGTTTTATAAATCGTAATTTCCTTAAGGGCTAATAATGTACTAATTTAGCTACGCTTGATACTTAGCAAGTGTCAAGCGAAAAGTGGCTCTTATTACACTTGTAATAAGAGCCACTTTTCGCACATGAATAGCTAGGATTACCTTGTCCGGCGGTATCGCGCTGTTGAGGCTCTTCCGCATCGTCTTGACGAGGTTCGTGTAGGACTTGAGCGTGAGCGAGGGGTCTATCTCGATGGGTATCGGCTCGAATTCTGCGGACAAACTCAGCGTTATGGCCTGGGCTACGACAAGCGTACGAACTTGCTTAAAGGTTAGCTGGAAGATGTCTCTCATAGGGATAAGTTCGTCTTTATACTATAATCTTATGTGACATATACAGTCGAGGTCAAAAATTTCGGGTCACTATGCATCTATCTCCATCATTCGGTTTGTGGAAATGGTGGAGAGCAGCTTGGAGTAGGCATAAAGGAGGGGGCAATTGCACAAAAGATCCCACTGGGTCGAAGTGCATCCGCTAGGGCCCTCATCTAAATAAGATAAGATAAGACCGAATCGAGGCACCACCTTTAGTGTAACATAAGTTAGGGGGCGTCCATAAATTACGTGAGATGTTTAAGGGGGGGGAGGGGGTCTAGTCAAATCTCATCTAATCTTACGTTGGAGAGTGGGGGGTTCACGGCAAATATCACGCAATTTTTTTTCTGATTGAAACAAAAAAAAATTATACTATTTTGGTCCATTTAATCCAGATTGTACACGCTTATAAGATTTAATCTTAAGCGTAATCGTTATACGATTAAGATTATTCACTAATTCGTTCGAAAGAGAATTATTTAATTCATACTTCGACGTTAACTCTCAGCAATATTGATTACTAGTCTTAACTAGTCGTAAATAAAAGCACGAAGCAATTTTTTTTTCTTTTTACAATAGCAATCCAACGCGTTTACGTAAGAAACCCACATTTTAAAAAATCTCACGTGAGATTGGGGGATGAGGAGGGGGTTGAATAAAATCTCACGACATCTCACCAGGGCGGGAGGCAGGGACAGAAAATTAAAAAAAAAAACACCTCACGTAATTTATGGACGCCCCCTTACCTCGCTCCACGGGCTGTAGGTCCGCCATGTACGCGGCGAGGTTGCTGGTGGACACGCCGAGCGCGCTCGCGCCCGCGTCGAGGGACAGCTCGCCGCGCTGCAGCCGCTCCAGCACCTCCGACGGGCCCTTGGCTTGCCAGAAATCTCGAGCGGTCCTGTGACACGGCCAGGTGTGACAAAAATTATTAACTCACAAACTTAACTTTTAATTATTAATTTACTTACCTAAATACCTCAATAATATATATTTCACTACCTGATTATATATCTAATATATTTAACTATACAATGAACAAATTGATATCCCATAAGTACATATATATATTTTTTTGTTTTTAATAATTTTAACTTTACATTGGTCTTATCTACACAATTATAATGAACCCGATCGCTCTCACAAAATAAAGTCGCGCAACAAATATGTAACTAGCCCTAACACAGGCCTCGGTCGTCCTGGGCTGTTACTGCACACTAGTCTTTAGATGCTTGTCTGGACCAATATGTAATAGTAAAATTGTAAAATTAAAATTTGTGTATAAATGAATAATAATAATAAATAATTATGGTAAAATTACACGATGGGCCACGATGGGCTCAGAGAAGGACGCAACTATGCGATATATTTTTATTTAAAACATCTTTTAGCCAATTTTACTGTGTTAGTTAGTTTAATCATTATTTTAATTGTTGTGTAATATTTCCATGTAATGTAGGTAAGGGTCAGGCTGCGGTATCCGCTCACCTATAGGGACGGTTTATGCACCCGTACACGTCCCGGTACCTCCCGTAGAGGGTCCCGTAGCTGACCCCCAATATCTCCGCCGCCTGCTTCATCTCCAACTCCTTCACCCGAACAGCCTCCATCACCTGGCAAACAGAGATTTTGTTAAAAGTCCTTCCGTTAAAAAACGGTCATTTATTTAGATCATTTCCTGGTTGAATTGACACGTTACTTGACATTTTCTAAGCGTTACTATCTAGAACGGGACCATTGCGACCTAATGTCATAAATTAAAAATATATTTTTTGTATTTTTCATTAAGAAATATCGTTTCAAACATCACTCCAAATCGATTCGAATTCATTGCTTTAGGATATAGACTATACCTATTTTTAAAATATCTTGTATTTTTTTTTATGTTATAGGGGGCAAACGAGCAGACGGATCGCCTGATGGTAAGCAATTACCGTCGCCCATAAACACCTGCAACACCAGAGGAGTCGCAAGTGCGATGCCGGCCTTTCAGAAGACTTACGCATCGAAAAACCTATTTTTAACGAAAGATGGAAAAAAAAATCGCAAATTTTCCGTCATACTTTGACGAATACCCGCACCATTTACACAGCACAGAAGACCTCTTGCCCTTGGAGCCCGCTATCTCGGTAATATCAGTTAGTTCGTTACCCGCTTGACGTAGTTCTCCAGAAGCGGGGGTCTCGACTTGGGGCCCCCTGTCTCGGTAGTATAAGTATGTTACCCGCTTGACGTAGTTCTCCAGAAGCGGGGATCTCGACTTGGGGCCCCCTGTCTCGGTAGTATCAGTATATTACCCGCTTGGCGTAGTTCTCCAGAAGCGGGGGTCTCGACTTGGGGCCCGCTGTCTCGGTAGTATCAGCAAGTATGTTACCCGCTTGACGTAGTTCTCCAGAAGCAGGGGTCTCGACTTGGGGCCCCCTGTCTCGGTAGTATCAGTAAGTATGTTACCCGCTTGACGTAGTTCTCCAGAAGCGGGGGTCTCGACTTGGGGCCCGCTGTCTCGGTAGTGTCAGTAAGTACGTTACCCGCTTGACGTAGTTCTCCAGAAGCGGGGGTCTCGACTTGGGGCCCCCTGTCTCGGTAGTATCAGTAAGTATGTTACCCGCTTGACGTAGTTCTCCTCCCAGAACTGAGGGCGGCGGCCATGGCGTAAGTAGTCGTTCAGTTTCACGACGTCCGAGAAGCGGGGGTCGGTGGGGCCCGACTTGGGGCCCACTGTCTCAGGCGCCGACGCTGTAATGATTTAGATTTTTTTAAATAACCCACTGCTAGACAAAGGCCTGTGCACGTTTCAGCCACTCGTCTTAGTCGAGCATTCTAGGTCAATTCATACGACAATATTTTGATCGTCAAATAAAGATATACAATTTCTAATGATTGGAATCTAAATTGTAGTCTACTCTGAAGTACCGAAGGTAAGTTATGAATCTTGAGGAATTGACTGAACTTCTCAAATAATCATAGGCCTTTACATACCATATCATATATATATATATATATATATATATATATATATATATATATATATATCGGCAGTCCCTGCCGATGTGGAAGTGGAAGTCGTCGCCCTCGTTCGACTTAAGTATATAGTGTTAGTGTGTTGGCCATTCTACTTTTTTATGTACATAATTTTAAGGCACTTTTTTTTAATGCATATTTTGGAATACTTGGACCTCACTTCAATTTTTATATTGTTATTTAGAAAGAGGTTTAATTGCAGGATCACTTACGATAGTTTTGGTAATTAACGAACCACAGCTAATATCCATAAATCCAGTAACTCAGTGGTCCTTGGATGTCTAATCATTTCTATGAAAAAATGGTTTTACCACTGTTACCCACCTTTTACGGTAATATGGTAATACTAGTAGCGCCCTGCGGTGTTACCCGCGGATAAAAGGTAGCCTATGTCCTATTCTGATGACTAAGCTACAATACTGGAAAGTTTCATAGAGATCCGTTCAGTAGTTTTTGAGATTAAGCGGAACGTACATCCATCCGCACAAACTTTCACGTTTATAATATATGGTAATGGTAATATGGTAATATATGGTAATAGGGTAATATTTAAGTATTTTTACCTATACATTCCTTTTATTAGGTTCAGGTAGTACTTCTAAATCCTGTTTTTATACATTAATTCAATACATATCATAGTTTTTTTACTGTAATAGAAAACTGGTAATGAAAAAGTAGAATGACCGGTGTAAGTGTGTGTGACTCACGTTTAGGGGTCACGGTGAATCCTTTGGCCTGCATGTTCGGCAGATCGATAGCGGAAGTCCCTGCCGACGAGGAGGTGGAAGCCGGCGCTCCCTCGTTCGACTCCTCGTCTATACAAACCACAATACATTATAATTATAATTTATAATAATTTATTCATAAAACATGTTGTACACAATTAAGAACTATAATAGGCTAGGAGTTTACAAATATATGGTAGTAAATAACACGTGTCTGAGCTAGGAAGCCCTGTGTTTCAGGCAAAGAAGGACTTACAATTGCTTAGAAATATTCACATGCAAAATAAAACATATGCTACGATTCAAAATTATTTTAAAACAATTAATAATTTCTCTGTGTCATCATATGACAACTTTTTTAGGGCTTCTCGTAGCGTAGATTTACATCTCATGTAGTTCAGTGAATATAAATCTAGCCGCGCATTAAGCCTGTTGTAAAGAAGAGGACCTAAGAAGTTGAAAAATCTGCATTACACTGTGAGTATTATAGAAAAACATAAAACAGAGATATTAGCACCTAGAGTTTGCGTTACTGTAAATAGTCAATTGGAAAGGTACAGGTATGTTTTTACTCCGATACGAGTATAACACCTTTTCGAAGGAAGGCAGTAAATAGTAAATTACAAAAACAAATCCGTCTCTCTCACACGCAAGATAATAAATAAATATGAGATTAAAGTTTCGAATCTTTTTTAAGTTACCGGTTTGCAGGAAGAAATGTCGCGTGTCAGACGGCGGCCCTCCCACACAGCCTGCAGTTATTTAGTTAGTAACCGGCGCTGTTGTCACGTGTTAATTAGTCAGTTGTCGGCGTTGTTGTCGGGTGTTAGTTAGTTACCGGTGCTGTTGTAACGTGTTAGTTAATCAGTTATCGGCGTTGTTGTCACGTGTTAATTAGTCAGTTGTCGGCGCTATTGTCGGGTGTTAGTTAGTTACCGGTGCTGTTGTCACGTGTTAGTTAATCAGTTATCGGCGCTATGGTCATGTGTTAGTAAGTAACCGGCGCTGTTGTCATGTATTAGTTAGTTACCGGCGGTGTTGTCACGTGTTAGTTAGTAAGTCACCGGCGCTGTTGTCACGTGTTTGTTAGTCAGTTACTGGCGCTGTTGTTACGCGCTAGTTTGTTAGTTGTCGGCGCTGTTGTCACGTGCTAGTTAGTTAATTACCAGCGCTGTTGTCACGTGTTAGTTAGTTAGTTACCGGCGCTGTTGTTACGTGCTAGTTTGTTAGTTACCAGCGCTGTTGTTACGTGCTAGTTAGTTAATTACCGGCGCTGTTGTCACGTGTTAGTTAGTTAATTACCGGCGCTGTTGTCACGTGTTAGTTAGTCAGTTACCGGCGCTGTTGTCATGTGTTAGTTAGTTACCGGCACTGTTGTTATATGCTAGGTTGTTAGTTACCGGCGCTATTGCCACGTGTAAGTTAGTTACCGGCGCTGTTGTCGCCGTCCACCCGCAGCCTGGTGTGCAGGAAGGACCCGATGTCGGTGGGCGCGTCGGCCCACTCGTCGTCGGACGCGTCTCGTTCCCACGACGCGGTCGCGTCGCCGTCACCCCATCCGACCACACGTTCCGCCGTTATATCCTTGGACAATAGGTATATAAACAGTCGATTATAGCAGAATATCTTTCTTATGTTACAGACCAAATTATTAGTACGGACGATAATAAAGAAAGCCACAGTACGCATATTTATGGTAGTCGGTTTCACTCAGTGTTGCCACAGTGGCCTAGCTACACTATATTAAAAAAAGATCCATTATACGATTATAGAATTAAAAAATATATTTTTGTGGAAATGTATCTAAAACATAAAGTATTTGAAATACAAAACACATGTGAGTGCGGTATTTGAAACACCAAATACTTCTCTTAAGAGTAATTGGAATAGAAATGAGTACAAAATATGTATTTGTATTTCAAATACATGTATTTGAAATACGGCCCAACCCTGATTATATACCCCATGACACTCGCTTGCGAGTCTCAAACATGTGTAAATAAAGCGGTAGACCGCTTTCCTGGCCGACTGTACAAGCTTAAATGAGAATTAAAAATAAACTCACCAGGTTTCCGTGTTGCCAGTTATCTTGATCCCGTTCCCTGCGGATTGAAAGGAAATATAAAGAGTAACGTCAAGGAAAGATTTGTGGGAACACAAGTTGCTAGCATTTCTCACAACGTTGCAAGTTCCTTGGGCTAGGCTTGGGCCCGCCGCGAACACAACAAAACAAAATGGCCGACCCCTCATTCATCAGAACACACAAAATGGAGTACATTACTCCCCTCATTCATCAGAACACACAAAATGGAGTAAGTAGATGGTAACGAGCAACAAAGAATAGTTGATCCACCCAGATATACTTACTCATCGTCCGAGTTGTCGTTAATACTTGTCATTCTCTGCCTTTTTGGACTAGGGCTCTCACTGTGAACAACACAAAAGGATTTTCAAATCAGGGTTTAACACGAGATCAATTCATTTTCAAATAATTAAACTGTCCATATCCATACTATTATTATATCACAATACATTATTTACTACACAAGAAAGTAGTGTTGTGTTCCTGGAGGTGAGCAAGGTTGCCAGAGCTCCCGAGGATGCACTGTGTTGAGAGTAAGGTACCTAAATGTGTTCCTTCAGCTGTCAACACAGTGCATCCTCAAATCTTATAAAGGGTCGGCACCGCGCACGTGACTCCTGTGGAGTTGCGGGCGTCTATAGGCTGCGGTGGCCGCTTACCATCAGGTGGACCGTACGCTTGTTTTCCACCGGCGTTGTATAAAAAAAAACTGGGGTGTCAATATTATTGTGGTTTCAAAATTGTTTGGATTTTGCTTCATTACTCATTAATATCAACGTGATACGAATCGTGATTCAGTCCGACACAGGTCGCGCCTAGCTGAGTTTCTTGCTGGACTCTTCTCAGCTAGGCTAGGTTTATTGAACCAATTACAAAACTCCCAGTAGCTCGATTCCACTCGCACCACAGATCCGGTTAAAACCGCACAACCGATCTCACTGGAGCGCAAACTCTTAGAGTGTTCCAGTGTTCCAAACGACACGCGTGGTCGTGCCGGAGGTTTTCCCCTGGATTTTCCCCAGGCTGCTCTCCAATCGCGCACTCCTACCGCTTTAATGCACATAACTTACGTGCATTGGAATTTTTTTTCATCCACCGGTTACATGTATGGAGTGCCCCCCTTAATTTAATATTTTTTTAATAATTTCACATCACTTTTATGTAGCGCTTCATAGAATACACCTTCCTATATACCAAATTTCATAACTGTAGTGCTTATAGTCTCCGAGTAAATCGGCTGTGACATACGGACGGATGGACAGCTAGACATGACGAAACTATAAGGGTTCAGTTTGTCGGCTGTGACATACGGACGGACAGACATGACGAAACTATAAGGGTTCAGTTTCGGCAATTTGGGTACAGAACCCCATAAATCGACGATACACTTACGTGTCAGACAGTTCCCGCTTCGGTGGGCTGGGTTTCTCTTTGGTCGGCAGCTTGATCAGCGGCGGGGGCCCACCTGGACAACACAACATGGTTAAACTGTTCAGCGACATAACCAAATTCGAACACACACACACAGATCAATCAATCAATCAATCAATTTATTTATTTCTATGAATGTGGTACAATTTAGGGTCTTATAATTATTTTAGTTCAGTATTATATAAATAATTACAACAAGATATTAATAAGAACATTAACATCTTGAAGGTGGCTCTAAAAACTCTTTTATTGAATAGTAACATTTTTCAACCAAAAATGCAACTAAATGTTTTTTAAATTGGTGTGTATTTAAACTTTTAATAGTGTTCGGTATTTTATTAAATACTTTTGTTGCCATTCCAAAAAAGCTGTTCCGCATTAATGCTGTTTTCATAGGCTGATTGGCAGCTGTATTTTATATTGCGAGCGAGTGGGAAGCTTTCGTCTTTCTGATACAAATCTGAACATATCAATATGGCGTTTTACGAATAGAGCTACCTCTAAGATATACAATGAAGGCAAAGTCAAGAGTTTCAGTGATTTAAATATGATCGAAGGTCAATGAAGCCGCAATGTCACAAAGATATTTATAAGTGGAATGCATTTAATATGTATTGCCATTCACAACCGTCTACCCGAGGAATTAAGGATGTTGGATGGTAATTTGTTTAAATCTAAGTTAAATGGCTGGTTGTTAGATAAATGTTTTTATAGTGTTAGATGTTTTCTAGAGCAATATAAGATTGTTTAGTTATATACCTAGAACTTGGATATTGAATTAATTGTGATTATACTGTTATTATTATTTTCATTTGACATGTACACATAAATTTTAATTAATAATAACCAATTACTAACTATAGGTACCATTCTCTCCAATATTTCTACGCCGATGTTGGCAGAATATGCTGAACTAACCCATTTACTAACCTATAATATTGCACCATATTCTTAGAAATAAATGATTGATTGTATGAGCTAGGAACCCGTCGGCTACCGGTCCCGGGGATCCCCGGCCTCATTACAAAATAATGTTTATTTTTTCCGCCGGGAGACCACGGCTTAATAGATGAGTGTGAACGGACGCGGGTGCGCCATGCTTGTGTGTTGAGATATACATGCATATTGTCTATGTGTGCGTCAGCGCAGGAGCTATGAGTTCACGTTGTCTGTGTTCGTATGTGTCACAACTACAACTATGGTTAATCGCATTATATTATTATTGGATTCGATGAGTTTTTAACAAAGCCTCAATTACCCCGACTGACAACCGCTGTCAGTTCGCGCGGGAAACGGTAGATTTGACAGTTGTTGCTAAGATTGGTTAGGCGCGTATAATGTTGCTCTGTGTCCATAAACTGTTAATTTAATGCAGATTCTTTGTATATTTGTAGAAACAGCGATTACATTTTGTTATTTATCGATTTTATGTCTTTCAATTCTAAAATTATATTATTTTTAATTGTATTTAAAGAAACTATTGCATGCTCTTATGAGTAGATTATGCGCCCATAACAAAAAACTGTACCAAACATCTTCACCGTTGTGAATTTACCATAATCTGGCAATAAAGATAATTCTGATTTTGATTTTGATCCGCGCTCGTGAGATAAAAGTACTGTAACCATAAATTGACTAATTTATTTATTTGGAGAGACAAACAGAGATAGATGTACAAATTGAAGTAACTTATTTTAGGTTAATGTTATACATGCATCCAGCTCCTCAACAGCTCTCACCAAGACATAAAATTTATATTATTTATGCACTACCCTATAGAAGATATTACATCCGAAAAAGTTGCAGAGAAATGTTACAAAACTTACAAAAGAAACACGTACTCGTAACGAGCGGGAAATTGAATATTACCAAGTACTTTAGCTTAATTGCCATATAGTATTACCATTCTTCCTCACCACCACCACCACCATTGACACTGACCATCACCACCTTGACTTACCATTGACACTAAACTTCTCCGGTTTCGCGTCGACATCGCTTTCCTCCTTCACCTCCGTGTCGGGCGTCGCGCTCTTCCTGTCGGGCCTCGGCTCGGGTCTCCGCTCGGGCTTCCTGGCCTCGGGTCTGGACTCGGGTCTCGGCGGGTCCGCTGGCCTCCTCTCGGCGTTTGCGGTCGTCGTCGTTGTTGTGAGGGAGTCTGGATATGGACAAGTTTTATAAAATCAAACATTTATTCTCCAAATAAATAAATAAATATTAGAGGACAATCTTACACAAATCGAACTAGCCCCACAGTAAGCTCAAGAAGGCTTGTGTTATGGGTACTAGACGACGATATATTTAATAGATATAAATACTTAAATACATAGAAAACATCCAAGACTCAGAAACAAATATTCATGTTCATCACACAAATATTTGCCCACAAGGGTACTTTTACATGTCAAAATATTAATTTACAATTTAAGAAAGTCTGACTATAATAAGTAATACATTTTTCGTGTCAAAATATAAATTTACAGTTCAAGAAGGAATAATAATTTCGAGTTTACAATTATAACAAAATTAATGTCATACAGTGAAGATAAACTTGCAAAGTTACCTATTACAAATATTACAACATCAGTAAAGTTAGAGATGTATAAGGTCTCAAAATTAAACAAGGAGTATAATGAAATTAATATAATATCCCAGAGATGTACATGGTCTCTGAGCGTCAAAATTAAAATTAATTTAATATTGTTAGAGATGTATATGGTCTCTAAGTCAATGATAATAAAAACGAATCCACAACAGGATGATGTCTCTCGTCAATCCCCTATAAAAAGATACACCTTGAACACACAAAGATATACCTTGTTTTTTTTAGCATTAGAAAGAATGACAGATAACGACTTACGAGGTATCTTATCTTATCAGACACGTTCTGCGGTAAGTTTCAAATAATCCCAATGAATATTAAAACCGTTATTTCATGCCTTACAGCATTTCCCAAACTAAAGGGTGTCCCAGAAGTTTTAAAGAAGATTATCCATAAATAATAATAATAAATAAATATTAGAGGACAATCTTACACAAATCGAACTAGCCCCACAGTAAGCTCAAGAACGCTTGTGTTATGGGTACTAGACGACGATATATTTAATAGATATAAATACTTAAATACATAGAAAACATCCAAGACTCAGAAACAAATATTCATTGCTCATCACATAAATATTTGCCCTGACCGGGATTCGAACCCAGGACCGTCAGCTTCACAGGCAGGTGCACTACCCACTAGGCTAAACCGGTCGTCAAATCCATGTAAATAAAGAGTTTAATATTGAGCGTATCATTATCCACAAAATAGGCAAAGAGATTATGCTAAAATCGTAAATAAAAATAGTGTTTATTGCGGGATGTATGATATTGATGTTATAATTAGACCAAATACAACAAAATATAAACTGAAAATAAAGCATGAGTAAAAATGTAATGTATGTGTGTATGTAGTTTAAATAAATAAATAAATGAGGGTGAGGAAGGGGCAGGCGCGGGGGCCGGGAGGCGGGGTGCTTAAATATGGTGCTTATAAGAAACGGCGCGCGTCCCGGTACCGCCGCATACCGGGTAGAGTCAGTCCGACCCAGGTCGGGCCTAGCTGAGTTTCTTGCTTGGACTCTTCTCAGCTAGGCTAGGTTTAGTGAACCAGCGACAAAACTCCCAGTAGCTCGATTCCACTCACACCTTAGATTCGGTTGAAACCACTCAACCGATCTCACTGGAGCGCAAACTCTTAGAGTATTCCAGTGTTCCAAACCACACGCGTGGTCGTGCCGGAGGTTTTCCCCTGGATTTTCCCCAGGCTACTCTCCAACCGCGCACTCCTATCGCTTTATTGGGCCCGGCCTATATACAGCCACAGTCAGGTTCAAAAAAAAAAAAACGGCGCGCGTCCCGCTCCACGCGCATTTATCGATCGGGCCGCCGAACTGTGAACATCTCCTCAAGCCTCTCTGACGTCGCTTCCCACCGTGAAGACACCTACTTAGTTTCATTACTGCTACCCTATATTAGAAGAAAACCATCACGATACAGTCCACACTACGTCTATACACCGGACGTCAAACTTTAAGGCCGTACGCCACAGATATCATTCTGTCGCGTCAAGACGTCAGACGAAACCGAATCAATAAAAAATGAATCGTAATGAATTCAATTTTGAATACAAAATTGGAATTCCTAAATCAATACAGTCCGCACTATTTCTGTCTTCGTTTGATAACAAGTAAAATAAAAGTGGTACCTGTATCAGGCGGTTCATCCTTATTGTTCCACCGGATATCCGTGAGTCCCTTGATTCGTAGCTCCTCTGCCGTCTTCAGTAGACTCGCTAGCTGCGACTGGAACAAATAACAGTTACATTGTTTACTTATTTTAAACAACAGCCACAGAACACCCCCTCTAGAAGCCTAATGTGTGGACATTTTTAGAATCCTCTTGGTGAGCAGTTGGGGCCAGTGTCACAAGATGGCCCTGATGATGAACTTCGAGGAAGTGCGAGGGAGCTCGAGTAGGTTTGAGATAGATATGCTTTAAGATGCTTGGGTTCGGCGCCGTCAATTCGAGCACAGGCTCGCCCTGCGCCTCGTGCGCACCGAGCATGCTCGGACAGACTAATGCCTCCGACTACTCGTACTCATAGGTGCACGTTCATCTCGCCAGTGTACATGTAGTCGAGCAACGCTTTAAGATGCTTGGGCTCGGCCCCGTCAATTCGAGCACAGGCTCGCCCTGCGCCTCGTGCGCGCCGAGCATGCTCGGACAGATTAATGCTTCCGGCTACTGATACTCACATGGTGCACGTTCATCTCGCCGGTGTACATGTAGTCGAGCAACGCTTTAAGATGCTTGGGCTCGGCGCCGTCTATGACGAGCACAGGCTCGCCCTGCGCCTCGTGCGCGCCGAGCAAAGCGCCGAGCAGTTCCGAGCATGCTGCTAGGACAACTCTGGAACGTAAATAGAGTCGGTTAAGGCTGATAGAAATCAATTGTGTGCTTAGAAAAAGAGTTTTCACTTCTCCTATTCGAAAAAAATACCATGTTCTTGTGTGTCGTGGAGCTCGGCGAGCAGTGGAGCGTCACGCGCACTGACAGGATACGACGACTTTATGTACCTGTGCGCGCGCAGCGACACGCCGCGTATGCTGTCCAGCTCCACGATGTCCTTGTCGCGGCGAGCAGTAGAGCGTCACGCGCACTGACAGGCTACGACGGCGTTACCTGTGCGCGCGCAGCGACACGCCGCGTATGCTGTCCAGTTCCACGATGTCCTTGTCGCGGCGAGCAGTAGAGCGTCACGCGCACTGACAGGCTACGACGGCGTTACCTGTGCGCGCGCAGCGACACGCCGCGTATGCTGTCCAGCTCCACGATGTCCTTGTCGCGGCGAGCAGTAGAGCGTCACGCGCACTGACAGGCTACGACGGCGTTACCTGTGCGCGCGCAGCGACACGCCGCGTATGCTGTCCAGCTCCACGATGTCCTTGTCGCGGCGAGCAGTAGAGCGTCACGCGCACTGACAGGCTACGACGGCGTTACCTGTGCGCGCGCAGAGACACGCCGCGTATGCTGTCCAGCTCCACGATGTCCTTGTCGCGGCGAGCAGTAGACCGTCACGCGCACTGACAGGCTGCGATGGCGTTACCTGTGCGCGCGCAGCGACACGCGGCGTGTGCTGTCCGGCTCGACGATGTCCTTGTCGCGGCGAGCAGTAGAGCGTCACGCGCACTGACAGGCTACGACGGCGTTACCTGTGCGCGCGCAGCGACACGCCGCGTATGCTGTCCAGCTCCACGATGTCCTTGTCGCGGCGAGCAGTAGAGCGTCACGCGCACTGACAGGCTACGACGGCGTTACCTGTGCGCGCGCAGCGACACGCCGCGTATGCTGTCCAGTTCCACGATGTCCTTGTCGCGGCGAGCAGTAGACCGTCACGCGCACTGACAGGCTGCGATGGCGTTACCTGTGCGCGCGCAGCGACACGCGGCGTGTGCTGTCCGGCTCGACGATGTCCTTGTCGCGGCGAGCAGTAGAGCGTCACGCGCACTGACAGGCTACGACGGCGTTACCTGTGCGCGCGCAGCGACACGCCGCGTATGCTGTCCAGCTCCACGATGTCCTTGTCGCGGCGAGCAGTAGAGCGTCACGCGCACTGACAGGCTACGACGGCGTTACCTGTGCGCGCTCAGCGACACGCCGCGTATGCTGTCCAGCTCCACGATGTCCTTGTCGCGGCGAGCAGTAGACCGTCACGCGCACTGACAGGCTGCGATGGCGTTACCTGTGCGCGCGCAGCGACACGCGGCGTGTGCTGTCCGGCTCGACGATGTCCTTGTCGCGGCGAGCAGTAGAGCGTCACGCGCACTGACAGGCTACGACGGCGTTACCTGTGCGCGCGCAGCGACACGCCGCGTATGCTGTCCAGCTCCACGATGTCCTTGTCGCGGCGAGCAGTAGAGCGTCACGCGCACTGACAGGCTACGACGGCGTTACCTGTGCGCGCGCAGCGACACGCCGCGTATGCTGTCCAGCTCCACGATGTCCTTGTCGCGGCGAGCAGTAGAGCGTCACGCGCACTGACAGGCTACGACGGCGTTACCTGTGCGCGCGCAGCGACACGCCGCGTATGCTGTCCAGCTCCACGATGTCCTTGTCGCGGCGAGCAGTAGAGCGTCACGCGCACTGACAGGCTACGACGGCGTTACCTGTGCGCGCGCAGCGACACGCCGCGTATGCTGTCCGGCTCGACGATGTCCTTGTCGCGGCGAGCAGTAGAGCGTCACGCGCACTGACAGGCTGCGATGGCGTTACCTGTGCGCGCGCAGCGACACGCCGCGTGTGCTGTCCGGCTCGACGATGTCCTTGTCGCGGCGAGCAGTAGAGCGTCACGCGCACTGACAGGCTACGACGGCGTTACCTGTGCGCGCGCAGCGACACGCCGCGTATGCTGTCCAGCTCCACGATGTCCTTGTCGCGGCGAGCAGTAGAGCGTCACGCGCACTGACAGGCTACGACGGCGTTACCTGTGCGCGAGCAGCGACACGCCGCGTATGCTGTCCGGCTCGACGATGTCCTTGTCGCGGCGAGCAGTAGAGCGTCACGCGCACTGACAGGCTGCGATGGCGTTACCTGTGCGCGCGCAGCGACACGCCGCGTATGCTGTCCAGCTCCACGATGTCCTTGTCGCGGCGAGCAGTAGAGCGTCACGCGCACTGACAGGCTGCGATGGCGTTACCTGTGCGCGCGCAGCGACACGCCGCGTATGCTGTCCGGTTGACGATGTCCTTGTCGCGGCGAGCAGTAGAGCGTCACGCGCACTGACAGGCTGCGATGGCGTTACCTGTGCGCGCGCAGCGACACGCCGCGTATGCTGTCCGGTTGACGATGTCCTTGTCGCGGCGAGCAGTAGAGCGTCACGCGCACTGACAGGCTGCGATGGCGTTACCTGTGCGCGCGCAGCGACACGCCGCGTATGCTGTCCGGTTGACGATGTCCTTGTCGCGGCGAGCAGTAGAGCGTCACGCGCATTGACAGGCTGCGATGGCGTTACCTGTGCGCGCGCAGCGACACGCCGCGTATGCTGTCCGGTTGACGATGTCCTTGTCGCGGCGAGCAGTAGAGCGTCACGCGCACTGACAGGCTGCGATGGCGTTACCTGTGCGCGCGCAGCGACACGCCGCGTATGCTGTCCGGCTCGACAATGTCCTTGTCGCGCACTTGTGTTGCGAAGCTCGGCGAGCAGTAGAGCGTCACGTCGCAGAAGCGTTCTGAAAAAGTATAAAAGACGAATTTATTGAGTATACAGTGCAGTTCTCAAGTAAGATGGGTTTGATTATAGTTTGCAGTCCCGGGACCGGCTAGAAAATAATTCAGAAAAATCCGGGATTTTAGGGACTATTGTTAAAAGAATGATTAAGTTCCAACATGAGCCAAATAGGCCAAATACTTGTAAGAGATGGTCAATTTTTTTTAGGAGTACTATGAGCGTCACAAGTCACTGACCACTCGTGAACCTTATTGCAACGAGATAAGGTCTATTAATAATCAGTCAACTGTGAGATCAATCATCAATTTAGAATACACATTCTAAAAGAATTCCAAGTTTGTTGGCCGTATTCATTCTCAGTTGGAAATATTAACTTAAGTGGCCACGCCCTGTATTAGTCATTGGCCAAAAAACCTCTTATGTAAGAAACCGATTATGAGTTTTGAATTCAAGTGATTGAAGGGTACGATTTACATTAAAGTTAGAGAGTAACGAACCCATGTTTTGCTTTTGTTGTGTTTAGTTCATACCATTCGAACCAGTTTTATAGACGATTTATTCTGACTGTGGCTTTATAGGCCGGGCCCAATAAAGCGATAGGAGTGCACGGTCGGAGAGTAGCCTGGGGGCAATCCAGGGGAAAACCTTCGGCACGACCACGCGTGTGGTTTAGAACACTGGAATACTCTAAGAGTTTGCGCTCCAGTGAGATTGGTTGAGCGGTTTCAACCGAATCTGAGGTGAGTGGAATCGAGCTACTGGGAGTTTAGTCGCTGGTCCACTAAACCTAGCCTAGCTGAGAAGAGTCCAGTAAGAAACTCAGCTAGGCCCGACCTGGGTCGGACTGACTCTGCCCGGTGTGCGGCAGTACCGGGACGAATAGGGACTATATGTGTCAGTGTTGTCGCGATCGCGCGGTGGACGTCCCCGCTCCCAGTAATCTCTTGACGGGTTAAATTAGAACGAAAGTTTGTATAGAGGTACGATATAAAGGAAATGGAAGAACACGCAGAAAAGCTAGTTCGTTATAAATTAATATTTGCATAGTGACCAGTTGGCCAGACCCAGTTGGCCATTAGTAAGGTCAACGGTCACTTGTTATTATAACGGATCTCACAGCTTTATACATAAGGCAAAATTATACGTGATAATCCATATTGAAAGGAACCTTATGGCGGCCGGCACTTACGCCTTTATTGCCGCTGTTCCAATACAATAGTGAATAGGTGTAACGTAAGCGCCTGCCGCCATAAGGTCCCTTTCGATGTGGACTATCACATATATGTAGATCCACCTTTTTAGGGTTCCGTACCCGAAGGAACCCTATTGCTGTCACGCGTCCGACCGCAGTCTGTCACACAGGTTATACAGCAAAAGGTTGGAGCTAGTCTTCAAATTTTCGCAATATAATCATCTTATTGAGCCAAAGCCATACAAATTGTCAAAACTCAGCAACAGCAGGGTCGGCAACGCGCATGCGACACCCCAGGAGTTACAAGCGTCCATAGGCTACGGTGACAGCTTACCATCAGGCGGCCCTTCGCTTGTTTGCCACCGACGTGGTATAAAAAAAACTCATCATCATCATCATCATCATTTCAGCCGAAAGACGTCCACTGCTGAATATAGGCCTCCCCCAAGGCTCGCCATTTAGACCGGTCCTGTGCCGTTTGTGTAAAAAAAACTAGTTTTTAAATATTTTTAAGGGCCCCCATACAGCTAAACAACCTACCCCATCGAGTGGGGTATCGTTATTTAGAGCTCATTTAGTAGATACAATACTTTATTTTTTGTTTCAAAAAATATTGGAAAACAAATGTATGAGAATAAGCCACTAGTGTGAACTTTTATTACAAAAAAAAAATCCAAGATCTTTTAAACTTCTCATTGACTTGAGAAAGTTGAAATTTGGTGATAATGTTTATTATTACGTATATTTTACCAACAAGTACTAATATAATGATAAATACGATTTTTTCATTGAAATCTCCTTACTTTATGGGTAACCATTAAAACCAATTTAATTTTGCGGTTGGTTCAGAATCCTACTAAACTGAGCGCTCCCGTGCTTTGGAAGGCACGTTAAGCCGTTGATCCTGGCTGCTGTCTATCATAGCAGTCGTTAAGCCAAGTTAGAGGCCATCGGGCGGCTTGAGAACTTCTAACTGTCAAGTTGCCCACTCACTTGACAAACACAATTCCAATGTCTGGTTTCCCCTCGGGTTGGAAGGTCTTATGGTAGTCGCGTTCGTAAAAACTAGTGCCTACGCCAAATCTTGGGATTAGGTAGCGGACCCCGGGCATCCTTCGGGATGCAACTGTACTGGGATAACGCTAGAAGGACGTTGTCCTTCCCAGGGACCCAAACTATCTCAATACCAACTTTCATCTACATCAGTTCAGCGGTTTAAGCGTGAAGAGGTAACAAACAGACAGATAAACAGACACACTTTCCCATCACTACATAGTATAAAACAAAGTCGCTTTTTCTGTCCCTATATGTATGCTTAAATCTTTAAAACTACGCAATGGATTTTGATGCGGTTTTTTTTAATAGATAGAGTGATTGAAGAGGAAGGTTTATATGTATAATAACATCCATTAAATAGTGCACCCGTGCGAAGCCGGGGCGGGTTGCTAGTTTATAATATTAGTATATGGATAAACCTTCGTGATTTTGAAGAGACCTTCTAAGGGACCTTATATGTCTCTTAACTCCGCCCGAGTTCTTTACAATACGCGGGCTGAGCTCTTGATTGATAGAATAATTAATAATAATTACGTACACAGGGTTTTTTGTGTAATAAAGCCGATGTTAGACAGCCGAATAACACGTGCTCTTTCGCTCCTAGCGCGGAAAGAGCCGAGTTTAGCCGAATTGGCAAGGGGAACAGGCCTTGTATTTTTTAACCTGACTGTGGCTATATAGGCCGAGCCCAATAAGGCGATAGGAGTGCGCGGTTGGAGAGGAGCCTGGGGAAAATCCAGGGAAAACCTCCGACACGACCACGCGGGCGGTTCAAATACTGGAATACTCTAAGAGTTTGCGCTCCAGTGTTTCAACCAAACAGCTAGGCCTGTGCCTTTTCCATGAGTTTGCATGACCGTACTCGCTAGCGACTGCGTTAACAATTTAATATGCCGATTTTTAGTTTTATTTCGTAACCGCCAAAGGCGCTATACTTTTGCCCATACAATTTTTTACGCAGTCGCTAGTGAGTATGGTCATGTAAACTCATGGTAAAGGCACCGGTGTCAGTTAGTACACTCAAATGCAAAATGGGTTGAATTTCCATACTTGTTCTTGAGTGTAGTGCCAATAAATAAACTTCATATATCATTATCGGATCGAATTAGGACCGTAAGATGTTACAATAAAGTAAATTTTGGCGTGGCGCGGTCATGTTTCACGAATACCGCGAATTGTTATCAAATTTCACGGAGCGCAGGATGCTTCGAAAAACGACGCCGGCGCATTTTTGTACAGTCTAGCGGCCATTTTGATTTTTTAACCGACTTAAAACAGTATTCAATTTCATTCATAGATACGTTTTTTAAACTGGTGGTCAGTGGCAAACAAACAAACGGCTCGCCTGATGGAAGGACATCGTAGCCAAATGGACGTTTGATTTTATTTGAAGATATACAACGAACAGCTAAAGACATGCAGGTTCCCTCACTCTAGTCACTCTCAACACAGCGCATCTTGGGGAGATCCACATTCAACATGCAAATCCCGAAATACCGGGATCTCGGACCGATTTTTACGGTATTTCAATACAGGGATTCAGGCAGACTAATACCGAAATATCGGAATACCGGTATTGAAGATTTTGCATTAAATTTTAATAGAAAAATATGAAAGCCTTATTCATACTCATACTCATTTATTTGCAATGGATCATATACGTTACACGTTAGAAACAATGACTGACAATGATAAAAATGTCAAGGTATAATTGATTTACAAATTATGTCAAACTGTCACAGTAAAATTACATTTAAATTTGGAATTCCAGTAATTATGCGCAGTGCTTATGTGCACGTAAAATTATAAGAGAGTTGATTGTTTATAATTATTTCGTAATTATTTGTTATTATTCTCTGTCCTACATTATATTTCTACTTATATATTATACTAGCAACCTGTCCCGGCTTCGCACGAGTGCAATGCTGATGCATGTATTATACATATAAACCTTCCCCTTGAGTCACTCTATCTATTAAAAAAAACCGCATCAAAATCCGTTGCGTAGTTTTAAAGATTTAAGCATATGTATGTATACTACCTATGTATATAGGGATATAGGGACCAGGGATCGGATACCGGTATTTTCTCCATAGAAAAATACCGGTATTATTACGGTCACCCTTTCATTATTTCGTTTTTAATGGGACAATCTAATAATACGACGTTGTTACCTAAATACATGATTCAGCCCTACGTAAAGAGCAAAAAATAATCCAAAATATTGGGCTAATTCAGGGTTTTTAAAAAATACCGGTATCGGTCCCTGATAGGGACAGAGACAGCGACTTTGTTTTATACTATGTAGTGATATAACACAGATAGTTACAATGTGACGATAAATTGATTGAAAATGTAAATCCCAGAATAAAGGTCCAATACCGGATTTCAATCCCGGGACTGAGAATCGTCCGGTATTGCATGCCCTAGTCACCACCAGGAATACAACGCCGCAAACAGAGCAAGTAGTGGTATTATGCTGACAACGCTCTAAAAGGGGGAGGCACTTCCCCTGTCGGGCTGCTCCAAATATGGTGACATTATACTGAATAAGAAATAAGAAATATTTATTCGAGACAAAGACAACAATTAATACAGCAAAATAGAATATAACAATAAACAAAAAAGTTGTGTTATCTCGAAACGGTACCATCTCAGCATAATGCGGGCAATCGCCAGCGCTGGTCTTCCGATGGGACCGTCGAGTGATTTCACGGTGTGTAACTGTACGAACATAAAATAATAATAATAATAAATAAAGAACGATTAACATGAAAGAAAAAAAGAAGATGGATTTTAAAAACAAAGTTTGACATTTTTTTTTTTAAACCGTGATATATGAACGCAGCAGCCTGTGCTATCTGTTCCAGCTTTATACTGCGCTGTGCCTTACCTCTCCCATGTTAACAAAACCGGCCAAGTGCGAGTCGGATCACGCACAATGAAGGTTTCCGTACCGACACCTACTAGTCCACATTCAAAACCACAATCCAATAGATTGAATAAAAAAGGTCGTATCTTCATAGGAAACTCACGGCACTTACGTCCCTTTATCTTGGCATGACAGTCTTTCAGAGATTACTTAAAAACCGTTAGACCTATCGTGTTCAAAGCAAAAATCATTGAAAGTATTTATTAATGTTCACCACCTCCATTTTTTTCAGTCTTTAAACTTCATAGTTTGGAAATTAGAGGTCTGAAGAGATCTTTTTACGAATTTGACAGCTAATATCTCACCAACGGTTGACTTAAATGGAAAAATACTTTAGAAACCCATATAGCATTTTTCAAGGCTTATCCAGAGCTATCCCACACTACGTACATTGTAATTTTTTTTCAACCTCCGGTTACATCTATGGATGCCCCCCAAAATTAATGTTTTTTGGTAATTTGGGATCATTTTTATGTAGCGGTTCATTGAATACACCTTTCTACCATATGTCATAAATTGTAGTGCTCATAGTCTCTCGAGTACATCGGATGTGACATACGGACGGACAGACATGACGAAACTATAAGGGTTCCGTTTTCGCCATTTTGGCTACGGAACCCTAACAAAAATTCAAAACAGCCAGTTGTAGAGAAAAGCTACACACTGCATACGAACTCCTACACAGAACTTTGCTGACTACAAGTGTACATGGATGATAATGCAATTATAACCTCCTGTAACAGGCAATAGGGTAGAGTTTGTTTTGGCATTGAAATGAATTTGCTTAGTAATTTCAATCCGGAGTATGTTATATCCTGTTTTTGATTTTGATAAGGGGCCATCCATAAAGTACGTCACACGTAAAAGGAGGGGAGGGGGTCGACAAAGTGTGACATGGTGTGACAAGGGGTGGGAGGGGTCCTAAGTTTCGTGACATCACATTTCGAAATTTATAAATCTAGAGGTATTAAACCGCGTAATTTGCAATATTAATTATACTAAAACATATTTCCAACTCTATCTTTATGACAATACGGTTTAAATTGTTTTGTTCACATTCGCTCTAGTGACACGAGAAATGTGACCACCTGTGACAAGGACGGGGGGAGGGGGCAAAAAATCATGAAATTCGTGTGACGTACTTTATGGATGGCCCCTAACTGGCTCGACACGACAATTGGACGCTGTTATGCAATTATGTGTCAAACTACTATAGGTTTTCCTACTAGGTTGACACATTATTGCTTAACAGCATTCAGTACGGGAAACATTATTTATTGTTAAAATACATAACAAAATTATAGAATACAGACGACGGCAATGAGGGACAAAAACAAAAACTGTGGGGCGGAGGGGGAGGTTGGTTAGAAAATCTTGCTTAGTGTAGGATTCCTGCTCCGTCTTCGCAATCGAAGGCCTTGATGTGTCTTCTGGTGCCTCTCGCCCTCATGGAGACAGCTCGTATGACTGATATTTGTACTTTAACTTTTAGCCAGAAAATTATTTGTGAGTATGGTTTTTCCCATTTGGATGATAATTTGGATGCCATTTTTTTCAAAAAATTCATATATTCAGTTCCTAAAGCTCCATCACATGAGATTACTAATGGTGTAAATGAGGCTTTTAAGTCTTCTGTAGCTCGATCATATTTTCGATGTTTTTCTCGGCTGTGTCTTTGTGCTGTTTTTTGCCATGTGAGGTTACTGTAGGAGGAAGCGTCAGCATTAACTATGCGAACGTCGAATAACGCTTTCCTTGCAGGTTCCCAGACACTATTTAGTAATAAGTCCCCTAAGGGCTGGCATTCAGTTGATCCAATGGCATTCATACGGCGCAATTGTGGTCATTATGGACTTTTATTAAAAGAGCCCTTGCCTTGCAGAATTACAAATTTCGATTTTATTGTGCTAGTTGTGTTACCATGAAATCGTAAAGCAATTCTATTCTGCAATAAGAAACTTCTCTACATCGAGTAGAAATGTATGGAACTAATTTTCACGATTTCATTACGTGTTCAGGTATCGTATGGAAATTATTAAATACGTAGTATGTAAAAGTAAGGTACGATACGAAACAGGTACCGCTGTCAAGCGGCGGTCGTGTCGTGGGGTCGTGGGTTCGAATCCCAGCTGATGAGATTTTTTGGAACTTATGTGCAAGAAAATAACATGAGGAAACTTGCATACTGGGCCGGCGTGAGAATACTGCCATTTCCTCTAGGGCTTGGCCCAACAGTGGGACGTACTCGTATAGGTATCTGATGATGATGAAAAAAACTAAAAAGTAGTAAAAAGTAAGATGGATAACACATGCAGACGCCGTCGCAACGTGTTCTGTAGCGTTTTGTGACTTTTACAACACACGTATACGTACACACGTACGAGCGACAGCGGTGCGAAGCGCAGCGCGGTGGCGGTAATATTTGTAATACGAACTAGTATGAAAGGGGATACATACAGTTCAGTTTCCCGCATGATGCGGCATCTTTCATTACAGTCAAATATTACACATACAAACGTCGGGCAAACACGTTCCCGAGGACAGGACGGCTTAGTTCAAGGTTACGAAGACCCTTTGCACCTCTTAGCTACCCTAGGACTACATTACAAACGTAAACGCCACCCCGCCGCGCCGACGCTGTCCGTGCACGCAACCGTGTGGCGTCCTCCTAACAAAACCATACATACCTTTAGCTAAAAGTTGCGCGAACATATTCTGCACGTTTGAGTGGTGGTGTTTCCACCTCAGACAATACTGTTGAGGCACCATCTTCATATCAGTTAGTCTATAGCGTCACAGGCTAGTTTGGTACAAAATTTTGGTCGATTTAAAGTCTTCTCTTATTAATCTTATTATTAGTTTGTAGGCGTTCTGGAATGTTCTGTCGGTTTAGGTACCTGAAACAATGAAAATGAAAATATTTATTAAGAGGCCTTATATTTTAAATGTTTTGATTTCAGATTATAACAAAAGTATTGACAATACTAATAAAGTGATTAAAGGATACGATGATCTTATTAACGTTTTAGGTAGTAACATGACAATTGTTTGATTTTATTGTGTGTATTAGAATGACACAAAAAAACAAAGTGTTTAGCTTGAAAATTATGTATATGGATGTGTGAAACGATATTTTTTAATGAAAAATCCAAAAAATAAATTAAAATTTATGACATTAGGTCGCCACAGTTCTGTTCTAGATAGTAACATTGTGAAATATCAAGATACGTGTCAATTCAATCAGATAATCGTCTAAATAGATGAGCGTTTTTTAACTGATAAGGACTCTTAAGATAAAAAGTTAATTATATCCAGGCACGTATCCAGAGGGGGGGATAGTTGGGATTTATCCCCCCCCGAAAACGTTTTTAGCCAGTAGTGATTACAGCGATTTACATTGTTCACATGGTTGTTTCAATGTTTGTCCCCCCCGAACCTAAAGTCTGGATACATGCCTGATTATATCTAAACCACAACTACGGCTAACCCACGTACTATACACCCTAAGGACACTAGTCTACAGATGACCTACCTCTGTTCTTCAGTGTGAACCACTATTTTTATATCGTACTTATGTTTTTCTATGAATGTTATTCGCATTATAGTCAGACACGATAAAAACAAATGTACAAAACATGGTCCAACATACAATTTAAAACTGTTTTCGACTCGAAAAACATGATAATGGTATCGAGTGACGACTCTCATATCTAAAAGAGCATATATGCCAACTATTTCATATGGACATTGTCCCATTCACGCGTGGTACAGTTCAGAACCAAACAGTCGTATGTACAGTGTATGGGTTATGTAGATAAGTCTATATGGTTGTAAAACGGTGTTTTTGGAAACTGATAAGAATGTCAGAGGTTTAGCCCTTATCTCTATTCGAAAACATTTGGGTGTCTATGAGTAATAGATAATGTTTCTAGATAAATTATGTTATAGTGAAGTTTCAACTGACTTTAAATTATTTTTGAATTCAAACCAGGTATTTTGAATACCTGGTTTGAATTCATTTTAAATAAAGTATAACCGGTTATAATTGCATTTCGCTATTTATATGCTCTGTTCAGCGGTATAATAAAAACCGGTATCACTACATAGTATAAAACAAAGTCGCTTTCTCTGTCCTTATATCCCTATGTATGCTTAAATCTTTAAAACTGCGCAACGGATTTTAATGCGGTTTTTTTTAATAGATAAAGTGATTGAAGAGGAAGGTTTATATGTATAATAACATCCATTAAATAGTGCACCCGTGCGAAGCCGGAGCGGGTCGCTAGTTCAAATATATTAGCGGTTTCGCCAATTGACAACAATACCTCTATTTGACACTTTACCCATAAAAACCATTACCGGTAATAGCTGTCAGTGTCAATATACTCAATTATTTGTTTCTGCAAACTGGCGTATTGTAAAAAGTAGGTATTTACACGTATTTGTTGCGTTTTAGTAGTAATGTTTAATTGACATCTTACCTTTCAAGTGCAATGAATAGCGGTATTGAATACAGGTATTTAATATCGTAAATAGTCTATACATAGAGGTATAGATAAAAGCGGAATGACAACAATATCTCTAATTAGAATATAGGTCTTATCTTATTAGCGGTAATAGTTTGTCAATTTCTATACCGGTATTAAATAAAACCGGTTTTACAATCCCTGATTCAAACTGCTCTTTATCACTTTACGAAACTAATTTTAATCCAATAACAGACTACCACAGAAACCATAAACCCATTCCTTAACAGCGTATTTCATTTCAACAACCACATAAGACTTCTAATTATTTCGGATGAACTTATGCAACAAAATAATCTGTTCGAATATCGACCTAACTACCTAAGAAAATAAGTGCATATTTTAAAGAAGTATTGTAAGTTTTCATTCATTTATAGGTACTTCAACTAGTACGGTTTAGACAATTCACATGTAATATTAAAAAGTTCCAAGTTAGTCACACGTACGTAATCAAATTTAAGCTTTGTTCCATCGACACAACGTATATTTCGGATTGTGTTTGTTGACCGCTTGTGTTCATTCGGCAATGGAGTGAAAGCACTAATGTCATTCAAAGTAACCAGTTTTTAACTTTATTGCCCTGTCATAAAGTATATTCTGATTGTGTTTGGCTATCGCATGTATCGTTTGGGTATGCGGCAGCAGAATTTGTAATCCGATTTGAAGTTGAAATCATTGACATAAGGTGTATTTTTGCTTGCGTTTGGCAATCGCTTGTGTTGATTCGGTACTAGCATTGCTAGCTAGTAAGGTAGCGCTAATTTTATTTTTCTCGGAATGGTACAAAAAGCGCAGTTGCAACTGCTGCAGTTATAACGGTTGAGCAATTGTTAGGATAGGGTTGTCAACAATGACAAATAATTTGGTAAGTTAAGGCCATTCCATTGCAAATGACCCCCTCTAACACAAGTGAGTTTATAATTAACCATCCCGCTCTTTATGTAAGCTCCGCGTGTAATTTTGTAAATATTTAGTAAATTTTAATTGTTTTTTGGAACTCTGGTTCACTTATGAAAAAACTATCCTGTTATTTTGTTAGAACAATAAAAGAAGCTATTCTTTTTGTAAAAAAATACATATCACTCTCGTTGATAATTACGAAATGTGCAGCATTAAAGTTTATTTTTACGACGATATTTCGGATTTTTTGACAGTTACTAAGGCATTTTTAACCACTTCAAAAAAAGGAGGTTCTCAATTCGCCTGTATGTTTTTTTCTTTTTTCAAAATATTCGGTTATTTTATTTCTGTTTCTTTTTCAGTCCGCAGTAATTTTTGTGTATTGTAATTCTACATTACTTCTTCACACTGGAAGCTTAAACTTCAGTATTTTCGTAAGATCTCTGAATGGGCCTTGCCATAAAGAGCAGTGCAAACGCGTCATTATTTTTAGTGTCAGATTAGTTACTAATTTAATTGCTCAAAGGTTAGCTGGAAGACACTCCTTACAGGGATGTTCGCCTGTACAGGTACATACATACATTAGTGCCTAGGTAATTTAGTGACTCGGATATTATGGTCTAATTTAACTTAAATTTAATCGAAGTAAATATTAAAGTACCAGTCAGTTTTTTTTATGATATTGATCGAAGCTAATTTAGAGCTTTTCTCGAAAAAAAGACGAAATTGGAATCAAAATTTGATAAAGCCACGCTAAAACGCCAACATTTTTTTAACAGAATCGCAAGTGTATTTTTCTACCGATTTCAACATTTAACTGGTTGTATGGGTCATTCTACATTTTCATGGCCAGTTTTCTATTACAAAAAAAAATCTATGATATGTATTGAATTAGTGTAGAAATACAGGATTTCGAAATAGTACCTGAACCTAAGAAAAGGAATTTATAGGTAAAAATACTTAAATATTAACATATTGCTGTAAAAGGTGGGTAACACCAGTGGTAAAAACCTTTTTTTGATACAAATGGTGAGACATCCAAAGACCACTGAGTTATTTATGGATATTAGCTGTGGTTCGTTAATTACCGAAACTATCGGAAGTGATACTGCAATTAAACCTGTTTCTAAATAACAATACAAAAATATGAAGTGAGGGCCAAGTATTCCAAAATCTGCATTTAAAAAAAAAGTGTCTGATAATTATGTACATGAAAAAGTAGTATAGCCCGTATACCACCTGTCCCTTTCTTTATTCCTAGCTATAAATCCCACATGGTGGGGAGTCTGCTTTCCGAACTAATCTTCGCCACTTCCCACTATCCTCGACAATCGACATTGTCCACGACTACACCGGTGTGAAGTTAGCGGCCAAAAGTTGGCGGCTGATTGGCTGCCAACATTTGGCCGCCAACTTCACAGCTAGCCGCCAACTTTTAGCCGCTAACTTCACAATAATATTAATCGACCAAATAAAGAAGTCTCCAATTAATTATCCAATGTTATATAAGCTACATTTAAAATTAAAACAAATTATAACTAAAGCTGTTTCGATCAGCTTTCAGTAGAATATCTCGTTTGTTTCGGCGTTATGACACAACTCGAAGTTTCTGAGGACTACAACTATTTTGAATATTTGTCGTCACTATTTCTAGAAGGATGAATAAGACATAACTATGATCATGTTACTGTTTCAGTAGAACTTTACCTCGTTTAGTCTCGGGTTTATGTCTCATTGGCCGAATATAATGTGGTCAACTATTTCAAATTGTATTTTTGGACACTATTTCTAGATCGATGAATGGGATCTCACTATGCGCGTGTTAATTGACATCCAAAAGGCTATTCAAATCAGTTTTCAGTAGAACTTTACCTCGTTTAGTTTCGGCGTTGTGATTGTGAATCAGCAGACGAAGCTACCGAGGTCCACGATTAAAATTATGTTTTTTTGACACTACTTCTAGATCGATGAATGGGATCTCACTATGCGGATGTTAATTTAAATCCAAAAGGATGTTCAAATCAGATTTCAAAAGAACTTTACCTCATTTAGTTTGGGCGTAATGACTCATCGGCCGAATCTACTGTGATCAATAATTACAAATTTTATTTTTTTGACACTATTTCTAGATCGATGAATGGGATCTCACTATGCGCCTGTTAATTGACATCCAAAAGGCTATTCAAATCAGCTTTCAGTAGAACTTTACCTCGTTTAGTTTGGGCGTAATGACTCATCGGCCGAATCTGCTGTGGTCAACAATTACAAATTTTAATTTTTTGGCACTATTTCCAGATCGATGAATGGGATCTCACTATGCGCGTGTTAATTGACATCCAAAAGGTTATTCAAACTAGCCCTCAGTAGAACTTTACCTCGTTTAGTTTGGGCGTAATGACTCATCGGCCGAATCTACTGTGATCAATAATTACAAATTTTATTTTTTTGACACTATTTCTAGATCGATGAATGGGATCTCACTATGCGCGTGTTAATTGACATCCACAAGGCTATTCAAATCAGTTTTCAGTAGAACTTTACCTCGTTTAGTTTCGGCGTTGTGATTGTGAATCAGCAGACGAAGCTACCGAGGTCCACGATTACAATTATGTTTTTTTTGACACTACTTCTAGATCGATGAATGGGATCTCACTATGCGGATGTTAATTTAAATCCAAAAGGCTATTCAAATCAGATTTCAAAAGAACTTTACCTCATTTAGTTTGGGCGTAATGACTCATCGGCCGAATCTACTGTGATCAATAATTACAAATTTTATTTTTTTGACACTATTTCTAGATCGATGAATGGGATCTCACTATGCGCCTGTTAATTGACATCCAAAAGGCTATTCAAATCAGCTTTCAGTAGAACTTTACCTCGTTTAGTTTGGGCGTAATGACTCATCGGCCGAATCTGCTGTGGTCAACAATTACAAATTTTAATTTTTTGGCACTATTTCCAGATCGATGAATGGGATCTCACTATGCGCGTGTTAATTGACATCCAAAAGGCTATTCAAATTAGCTCTCAGTAGAACTTTACCTCGTTTAGTTTCGGCGTAATGACTCATCGGCCGAATCTACTGTCGTCAACAATTTCAAACTTTATTTTTTTGACACTATTTCTAGATCGATGAATGGGATCTCACTATGCGCGTGTTAATTGACATCCACAAGGCTATTCAAATCAGTTTTCAGTAGAACTTTACCTCGTTTAGTTTCGGCGTTGTGATTGTGAATCAGCAGACGAAGCTACCGAGGTCCACGATTACAATTATGTTTTTTTTGACACTACTTCTAGATCGATGAATGGGATCTCACTATGCGGATGTTAATTTAAATCCAAAAGGCTATTCAAATCAGATTTCAAAAGAACTTTACCTCATTTAGTTTGGGCGTAATGACTCATCGGCCGAATCTACTGTGATCAATAATTACAAATTTTATTTTTTTGACACTATTTCTAGATCGATGAATGGGATCTCACTATGCGCCTGTTAATTGACATCCAAAAGGCTATTCAAATCAGCTTTCAGTAGAACTTTACCTCGTTTAGTTTGGGCGTAATGACTCATCGGCCGAATCTGCTGTGGTCAACAATTACAAATTTTAATTTTTTGGCACTATTTCCAGATCGATGAATGGGATCTCACTATGCGCGTGTCAATTAGCATCCAAAAGGCTGTTCGAATAAGCTTTCAGTAGAACTTTACCTCGTCTAGTTTCGGCGTAATGACTTATCGGCCGAATCCACTGTGGTCAACAATTTCAAATTTTATTTTTTTGTCACTATTTCTATATCGATGAATGGGATCTAACTATGCGCGTGTTAATTGCCATCCAAAAGGCTATTCAAATTAGCTTTCAGTAGAACTTTACCTCGTTTAGTTTCGGCTTTATGACTCACTGGCCTAATCTACTGTGGTCAATTATTTCAAATTTTATTTTTTTGACACTATTTCTAGATCGATGAATGGGATCTCACTATGCGCGTGTTAATTGACATCCAAAAGGCTATTCAAATCAGTTTTCAGAAGAACTTTACCTCGTTTAGTTTCGGCGTTGTGATTGTGAATCAGCAGACGAAGCTACCGAGGTCCACGATTACAATTATGTTTTTTTTGACACTACTTTTAGATCGATGAATGGGATCTCACTATGCGGATGTTAATTTAAATCCAAAAGGCTATTCAAATCAGATTTCAAAAGAACTTTACCTCATTTAGTTTGGGCGTAATGACTCATCGGCCGAATCTACTGTGATCAATAATTACAAATTTTATTTTTTTGACACTATTTCTAGATCGATGAATGAGATCTCACTATGCGCGTGTTAATTGACATCCAAAAGGCTATTCAAATCAGTTTTCAGTAGAACTTTACCTCGTTTAGTTTCGGCGTTGTGATTGTGAATCAGCAGACGAAGCTACCGAGGTCCACGATTACAATTATGTTTTTTTTGACACTACTTCTAGATCGATGAATGGGATCTCACTATGCGGATGTTAATTTAAATCCAAAAGGCTATTCAAATCAGATTTCAAAAGAACTTTACCTCATTTAGTTTGGGCGTAATGACTCATCGGCCGAATCTACTGTGATCAATAATTACAAATTTTATTTTTTTGACACTATTTCTAGATCGATGAATGGGATCTCACTATGCGCGTGTAAATTGACATCCAAAAGGCTATTCAAATTAGCTTTCAGTAGAACTTTACCTCGTTTAGTTTCGGCTTTATGACTCACTGGCCTAATCTACTGTGGTCAATTATTTCAAACTTTATTTTTTTGACACTATTTCTAGATCGATGAATGGGATCTCACTATGCGCGTGTTAATTGACATCCAAAAGGCTATTCAAATCAGTTTTCAGAAGAACTTTACCTCGTTTAGTTTCGGCGTTGTGATTGTGAATCAGCAGACGAAGCTACCGAGGTCCACGATTACAATTATGTTTTTTTTGACACTACTTTTAGATCGATGAATGGGATCTCACTATGCGGATGTTAATTTAAATCCAAAAGGCTATTCAAATCAGATTTCAAAAGAACTTTACCTCATTTAGTTTGGGCGTAATGACTCATCGGCCGAATCTACTGTGATCAATAATTACAAATTTTATTTTTTTGACACTATTTCTAGATCGATGAATGAGATCTCACTATGCGCGTGTTAATTGACATCCAAAAGGCTATTCAAATCAGATTTCAAAAGAACTTTACCTCATTTAGTTTGGGCGTAATGACTCATCGGCCGAATCTACTGTGATCAATAATTACAAATTTTATTTTTTTGACACTATTTCTAGATCGATGAATGGGATCTCACTATGCGCGTGTTAATTGACATCCAAAAGGCTATTCAAATCAGTTTTCAGAAGAACTTTACCTCGTTTAGTTTCGGCGTTGTGATTGTGAATCAGCAGACGAAGCTACCGAGGTCCACGATTACAATTATGTTTTTTTTGACACTACTTTTAGATCGATGAATGGGATCTCACTATGCGGATGTTAATTTAAATCCAAAAGGCTATTCAAATCAGATTTCAAAAGAACTTTACCTCATTTAGTTTGGGCGTAATGACTCATCGGCCGAATCTACTGTGATCAATAATTACAAATTTTATTTTTTTGACACTATTTCTAGATCGATGAATGGGATCTCACTATACGCGTGTTAATTGACATCCAAAAGGCTATTCAAATCAGCTTTCAGTAGAACTTTACCTCGTTTAGTTTCGGCTTTATGACTCACTGGCCTAATCTACTGTGGTCAATTATTTCAAACTTTATTTTTTTGACACTATTTCTAGATCGATGAATGGGATCTCACTATGCGCGTGTTAATTGACATCCAAAAGGCTATTCAAATCAGTTTTCAGTAGAACTTTACCTCGTTTAGTTTCGGCGTTGTGATTGTGAATCAGCAGACGAAGCTATCGAGGTCCACGATTAAAATTATGTTTTTTTGACACTACTTCTAGATCGATGAATGGGATCTCACTATGCGGATGTTAATTTAAATCCAAAAGGCTATTCAAATCAGATTTCAAAAGAACTTTACCTCATTTAGTTTGGGCGTAATGACTCATCGGCCGAATCTACTGTGATCAATAATTACAAATTTTATTTTTTTGACACTATTTCTAGATCGATGAATGGGATCTCACTATGCGCCTGTTAATTGACATCCAAAAGGCTATTCAAATCAGCTTTCAGTAGAACTTTACCTCGTTTAGTTTGGGCGTAATGACTCATCGGCCGAATCTGCTGTGGTCAACAATTACAAATTTTAATTTTTTGGCACTATTTCCAGATCGATGAATGGGATCTCACTATGCGCTTGTTAATTGACATCCAAAAGGCTATTCAAACTAGCCCTCAGTAGAACTTTACCTCGTTTAGTTTGGGCGTAATGACTCATCGGCCGAATCTGCTGTGGTCAACAATTACAAATTTTAATTTTTTGGCACTATTTCCAGATCGATGAATGGGATCTCACTATGCGCGTGTTAATTGACATCCAAAAGGCTATTCAAACTAGCCCTCAGTAGAACTTTACCTCGTTTAGTTTGGGCGTAATGACTCATCGGCCGAATCTACTGTGATCAATAATTACAAATTTTATTTTTTTGTCACTATTTCTAGATCGATGAATGGGATCTCACTAAGCGCATGTTAATGTGCATCTAAAAGGCTATTCGAATCAGCTTTCAGTAGAACTTTACCTCATTTAGTTTCGGCTTTATGACTCACTGCCCGAATCTACTGTGGTCAATTATTTCAAACCTTATTTTTTTGACACTATTTCTAGATCGATGAATGGAATCTCACTATGCGCGTGTTAATTGACATCCAAAAAGCTATTCAAATCAGCTTTCAGTAGAACTTTAACTCGTTTAGTTTCGGCGTTGCGATTGTGAATCAGCAGACGAAGCTACCGAGGTCCACTATTACAATTATGATTTTTTTGACACTACTTCTAGATCGATGAATGGGATCTCACTATGGGGATGTTAATTGAAATCCAAAAGGCTATTCAAATCAGCTTTCAGTAGAACTTTACCTCATTTAGTTTGGGCGTAATGACTCATCGGCCGAATCTACTGTGATCAATAATTACAAATTTTACTTTTTTGTCACTATTTCTAGATCGATGAATGAGATCTCACTATGCGCGTGTAAATTGACATCCAAAAGCCTATTCAAATTAGCTTTCAGTAGAACTTTACCTCGTTTAGTTTCGGCTTTATGACCCACTGGCCTAATCTACTGTGGTCAATTATTTCAAACTTTATTTTTTTGACACTATTTCTAGATCGATGAATGGGATCTCACTATGCGCGTGTTAATTGACATACAAAAGGCTATTCAAATCAGTTTTCAGTAGAACTTTACCTCGTTTAGTTTCGGCGTTGTGATTGTGAATCAGCAGACGAAGCTACCGAGGTCCACGATTACAATTATGTTTTTTTTGACACTACTTCTAGATCGATGAATGGGATCTCACTATGCGGATGTTAATTTAAATCCAAAAGGCTATTCAAATCAGATTTCAAAAGAACTTTACCTCATTTAGTTTGGGCGTAATGACTCATCGGCCGAATCAACTGTGATCAATAATTACAAATTTTATTTTTTTGACACTATTTCTAGATCGATGAATGGGATCTCACTATGCGCCTGTTAATTGACATCCAAAAGGCTATTCAAATCAGCTTTCAGTAGAACTTTACCTCGTTTAGTTTGGGCGTAATGACTCATCGGCCGAATCTGCTGTGGTCAACAATTACAAATTTTAATTTTTTGGCACTATTTCCAGATCGATGAATGGGATCTCACTATGCGCGTGTTAATTGACATCCAAAAGGCTATTCAAATTAGCCCTCAGTAGAACTTTACCTCGTTTAGTTTGGGCGTAATGAATCATTGGCCGAATCTACTGTGGTCAACAATTACAATTTTTTTGACACTATTTCTAGAACGATGAATGGGATCTCACTATGCGTGTGTTAATTGACATCCAAAAGGCTATTCCAATCAGCTTTCAGTAGAACTTTACCTCGTTTAGTTTGGGCGTAATGACTCATCGGCCGAATCTACTGTGATCAATAATTACAAATTTTATTTTTTTGTCACTATTTCTAGATCGATGAATGGGATCTCACTATGCGCGTGTTAATTGACATCCAAAAGGCTATTCAAATTAGCTCTCAGTAGAACTTTACCTCGTTTAGTTTGGGCGTAATGAATCATTGGCCGAATCTACTGTGGTCAACAATTACAATTTTTTTTGACACTATTTCTAGATCGATGAATGGGATTTCACTATGCGCGTGTTAATTGACATCCAACAAGCTATTCGAATCAGCTTTCAGTAGAACTTTACCTCGTTTAGTTTCGGCGTAATGACTCATCGGCCGAATCTACTGTCGTCAACAATTTCAAATTTTATTTTTTTGACACTATTTCTAGATCGATGAATGGGATCTCACTAAGCGCATGTTAATGTGCATCTAAAAGGCTATTCGAATCAGCTTTCAGTAGAACTTTACCTCGTTTAGTTTCGGCTTTATGACTCACTGCCCGAATCTACTGTGGTCAATTATTTCAAACCTTATTTTTTTGACACTTTCTAGATCGATGAATGGAATCTCACTATGCGCGTGTTAATTGACATCCAAAAAGCTATTCAAATCAGCTTTCAGTAGAACTTTACCTCGTTTAGTTTCGGCGTTGTGATTGTGAATCAGCAGACGAAGCTACCGAGGTCCACTATTACAATTATGATTTTTTTGACACTACTTCTAGATCGATGAATGGGATCTCACTATGGGGATGTTAATTTAAATCCAAAAGGCTACTCAAATCAGCTTTCAAAAGAACTTTACCTCGTTTAGTTTCGGCTTTATGCCTCACTGGCCTAATGTACTGTGGTCAATTATTTCAAACTTTATTTTTGCGACACTATTTCTAGATCGATGAATGGGATCTCACTATACGCGTGTTAATTGACATCCAAAAGGCTATTCAAATCAGCTTTCAGTAGAACTTTACCTCGTTTAGTTTCGGCTTTATGACTCACTGGCCTAATCTACTGTGGTCAATTATTTCAAACTTTATTTTTTTGACACTATTTCTAGATCGATGAATGGGATCTCACTATGCGCGTGTTAATTGACATCCAAAAGGCTATTCAAATCAGTTTTCAGTAGAACTTTACCTCGTTTAGTTTCGGCGTTGTGATTGTGAATCAGCAGACGAAGCTACCGAGGTCCACGATTAAAATTATGTTTTTTTGACACTACTTCTAGATCGATGAATGGGATCTCACTATGCGGATGTTAATTTAAATCCAAAAGGCTGTTCAAATCAGATTTCAAAAGAACTTTACCTCATTTAGTTTGGGCGTAATGACTCATCGGCCGAATCTACTGTGATCAATAATTACAAATTTTATTTTTTTGACACTATTTCTAGATCGATGAATGGGATCTCACTATGCGCCTGTTAATTGACATCCAAAAGGCTATTCAAATCAGCTTTCAGTAGAACTTTACCTCGTTTAGTTTGGGCGTAATGACTCATCGGCCGAATCTGCTGTGGTCAACAATTACAAATTTTAATTTTTTGGCACTATTTCCAGATCGATGAATGGGATCTCACTATGCGCGTGTTAATTGACATCCAAAAGGCTATTCAAACTAGCCCTCAGTAGAACTTTACCTCGTTTAGTTTGGGCGTAATGACTCATCGGCCGAATCTACTGTGATCAATAATTACAAATTTTATTTTTTTGACACTATTTCTAGATCGATGAATGGGATCTCACTATGCGCGTGTTAATTGACATCCACAAGGCTATTCAAATCAGTTTTCAGTAGAACTTTACCTCGTTTAGTTTCGGCGTTGTGATTGTGAATCAGCAGACGAAGCTACCGAGGTCCACGATTACAATTATGTTTTTTTTGACACTACTTCTAGATCGATGAATGGGATCTCACTATGCGGATGTTAATTTAAATCCAAAAGGCTATTCAAATCAGATTTCAAAAGAACTTTACCTCATTTAGTTTGGGCGTAATGACTCATCGGCCGAATCTACTGTGATCAATAATTACAAATTTTATTTTTTTGACACTATTTCTAGATCGATGAATGGGATCTCACTATGCGCCTGTTAATTGACATCCAAAAGGCTATTCAAATCAGCTTTCAGTAGAACTTTACCTCGTTTAGTTTGGGCGTAATGACTCATCGGCCGAATCTGCTGTGGTCAACAATTACAAATTTTAATTTTTTGGCACTATTTCCAGATCGATGAATGGGATCTCACTATGCGCGTGTTAATTGACATCCAAAAGGCTATTCAAATTAGCTCTCAGTAGAACTTTACCTCGTTTAGTTTCGGCGTAATGACTCATCGGCCGAATCTACTGTCGTCAACAATTTCAAACTTTATTTTTTTGACACTATTTCTAGATCGATGAATGGGATCTCACTATGCGCGTGTTAATTGACATCCACAAGGCTATTCAAATCAGTTTTCAGTAGAACTTTACCTCGTTTAGTTTCGGCGTTGTGATTGTGAATCAGCAGACGAAGCTACCGAGGTCCACGATTACAATTATGTTTTTTTTGACACTACTTCTAGATCGATGAATGGGATCTCACTATGCGGATGTTAATTTAAATCCAAAAGGCTATTCAAATCAGATTTCAAAAGAACTTTACCTCATTTAGTTTGGGCGTAATGACTCATCGGCCGAATCTACTGTGATCAATAATTACAAATTTTATTTTTTTGACACTATTTCTAGATCGATGAATGGGATCTCACTATGCGCCTGTTAATTGACATCCAAAAGGCTATTCAAATCAGCTTTCAGTAGAACTTTACCTCGTTTAGTTTGGGCGTAATGACTCATCGGCCGAATCTGCTGTGGTCAACAATTACAAATTTTAATTTTTTGGCACTATTTCCAGATCGATGAATGGGATCTCACTATGCGCGTGTCAATTAGCATCCAAAAGGCTGTTCGAATAAGCTTTCAGTAGAACTTTACCTCGTCTAGTTTCGGCGTAATGACTTATCGGCCGAATCCACTGTGGTCAACAATTTCAAATTTTATTTTTTTGTCACTATTTCTATATCGATGAATGGGATCTAACTATGCGCGTGTTAATTGACATCCAAAAGGCTATTCAAATTAGCTTTCAGTAGAACTTTACCTCGTTTAGTTTCGGCTTTATGACTCACTGGCCTAATCTACTGTGGTCAATTATTTCAAACTTTATTTTTTTGACACTATTTCTAGATCGATGAATGGGATCTCACTATGCGCGTGTTAATTGACATCCAAAAGGCTATTCAAATCAGTTTTCAGAAGAACTTTACCTCGTTTAGTTTCGGCGTTGTGATTGTGAATCAGCAGACGAAGCTACCGAGGTCCACGATTACAATTATGTTTTTTTTGACACTACTTTTAGATCGATGAATGGGATCTCACTATGCGGATGTTAATTTAAATCCAAAAGGCTATTCAAATCAGATTTCAAAAGAACTTTACCTCATTTAGTTTGGGCGTAATGACTCATCGGCCGAATCTACTGTGATCAATAATTACAAATTTTATTTTTTTGACACTATTTCTAGATCGATGAATGAGATCTCACTATGCGCGTGTTAATTGACATCCAAAAGGCTATTCAAATCAGTTTTCAGTAGAACTTTACCTCGTTTAGTTTCGGCGTTGTGATTGTGAATCAGCAGACGAAGCTACCGAGGTCCACGATTACAATTATGTTTTTTTTGACACTACTTCTAGATCGATGAATGGGATCTCACTATGCGGATGTTAATTTAAATCCAAAAGGCTATTCAAATCAGATTTCAAAAGAACTTTACCTCATTTAGTTTGGGCGTAATGACTCATCGGCCGAATCTACTGTGATCAATAATTACAAATTTTATTTTTTTGACACTATTTCTAGATCGATGAATGGGATCTCACTATGCGCGTGTAAATTGACATCCAAAAGGCTATTCAAATTAGCTTTCAGTAGAACTTTACCTCGTTTAGTTTCGGCTTTATGACTCACTGGCCTAATCTACTGTGGTCAATTATTTCAAACTTTATTTTTTTGACACTATTTCTAGATCGATGAATGGGATCTCACTATGCGCGTGTTAATTGACATCCAAAAGGCTATTCAAATCAGTTTTCAGAAGAACTTTACCTCGTTTAGTTTCGGCGTTGTGATTGTGAATCAGCAGACGAAGCTACCGAGGTCCACGATTACAATTATGTTTTTTTTGACACTACTTTTAGATCGATGAATGGGATCTCACTATGCGGATGTTAATTTAAATCCAAAAGGCTATTCAAATCAGATTTCAAAAGAACTTTACCTCATTTAGTTTGGGCGTAATGACTCATCGGCCGAATCTACTGTGATCAATAATTACAAATTTTATTTTTTTGACACTATTTCTAGATCGATGAATGAGATCTCACTATGCGCGTGTTAATTGACATCCAAAAGGCTATTCAAATCAGTTTTCAGTAGAACTTTACCTCGTTTAGTTTCGGCGTTGTGATTGTGAATCAGCAGACGAAGCTACCGAGGTCCACGATTACAATTATGTTTTTTTTGACACTACTTCTAGATCGATGAATGGGATCTCACTATGCGGATGTTAATTTAAATCCAAAAGGCTATTCAAATCAGATTTCAAAAGAACTTTACCTCATTTAGTTTGGGCGTAATGACTCATCGGCCGAATCTACTGTGATCAATAATTACAAATTTTATTTTTTTGACACTATTTCTAGATCGATGAATGGGATCTCACTATGCGCCTGTTAATTGACATCCAAAAGGCTATTCAAATCAGCTTTCAGTAGAACTTTACCTCGTTTAGTTTGGGCGTAATGACTCATCGGCCGAATCTACTGTGATCAACAATTTCAAACTTTATTTTTTTGACACTATTTCTAGATCGATGAATGGGATCTCACTATGCGCGTGTTAATTGACATCCACAAGGCTATTCAAATCAGTTTTCAGTAGAACTTTACCTCGTTTAGTTTCGGCGTTGTGATTGTGAATCAGCAGACGAAGCTACCGAGGTCCACGATTACAATTATGTTTTTTTTGACACTACTTCTAGATCGATGAATGGGATCTCACTATGCGGATGTTAATTTAAATCCAAAAGGCTATTCAAATCAGATTTCAAAAGAACTTTATCTCATTTAGTTTGGGCGTAATGACTCATCGGCCTAATCTACTGTGATCAATAATTACAAATTTTATTTTTTTGACACTATTTCTAGATCGATGAATGGGATCTCACTATGCGCGTGTAAATTGACATCCAAAAGGCTATTCAAATTAGCTTTCAGTAGAACTTTACCTCGTTTAGTTTCGGCTTTATGACTCACTGGCCTAATCTACTGTGGTCAATTATTTCAAACTTTATTTTTTTGACACTATTTCTAGATCGATGAATGGGATCTCACTATGCGCGTGTTAATTGACATCCAAAAGGCTATTCAAATCAGTTTTCAGAAGAACTTTACCTCGTTTAGTTTCGGCGTTGTGATTGTGAATCAGCAGACAAAGCTACCGAGGTCCACGATTACAATTGTGTTTTTTTTGACACTACTTCTAGATCGATGAATGGGATCTCACTATGCGGATGTTAATTTAAATCCAAAAGGCTATTCAAATCAGATTTCAAAAGAACTTTACCTCATTTAGTTTGGGCGTAATGACTCATCGGCCGAATCTACTGTGATCAATAATTACAAATTTTATTTTTTTGACACTATTTCTAGATCGATGAATGGGATCTCACTATGCGCGTGTAAATTGACATCCAAAAGGCTATTCAAATTAGCTTTCAGTAGAACTTTACCTCGTTTAGTTTCGGCTTTATGACTCACTGGCCTAATCTACTTTGGTCAATTATTTCAAACTTTATTTTTTTGACACTATTTCTAGATCGATGAATGGGATCTCACTATGCGCGTGTTGATTGACATCCAATAGGCTATTCAAATCAGTTTTCAGAAGAACTTTACTTCGTTTAGTTTCGGCGTTGTGGTTGTGAATCAGCAGACGAAGCTACCGAGGTCCACGATTACAATTATGTTTTTTTTGACACTACTTCTAGATCGATGAATGGGATCACACTATGCGGATGTTAATTTAAATCCAAAAGGCTATTCAAATCAGATTTCAAAAGAACTTTACCTCATTTAGTTTGGGCGTAATGACTCATCGGCCGAATCTACTGTGATCAATAATTACAAATTTTATTTTTTTGTCACTATTTCTATATCGATGAATGGGATCTAACTATGCGCGTTTTAATTGACATTCAAAAGGCTATTCAAATTAGCCCTCAGTAGAACTTTACCTCGTTTAGTTTGGGCGTAATGAATCATTGGCTGAATCTACTGTGGTCAACAATTACAATTTTTTTGACACTATTTCTAGAACGATGAATGGGATCTCACTATGCGTGTGTTAATTGACATCCAAAAGGCTATTCAAATCAGCTTTCAGTAGAACTTTACCTCGTTTAGTTTGGGCGTAATGACTCATCGGCCGAATCTACTGTGATCAATAATTACAAATTTTATTTTTTTGTCACTATTTCTAGATCGATGAATGGGATCTCACTATGCGCGTGTTAATTGACATCCAAAAGGCTATTCAAATTAGCTCTCAGTAGAACTTTACCTCGTTTAGTTTTGGCGTAATGAATCATTGGCCGAAAATAGAAATAGAAATAGTGACAAAAAAATAAAATTTGTCGGCCAATGATTCATTACGCGCAAACTAATCGAGGTAAAGTTCTACTGAGGGCTAATTTAAATAGCCTTTTGGATGTCAATTAACACGCGCATAGTGAGATCCCATTCATCGATCTGGAAATAGTGCCAAGAAATTAAAATTTGTAATTGTTGACCACAGCAGATTCGGCCGATGAGTCATTACGCCCAAACTAAACGAGGTAAAGTTCTACTGAAAGCTGATTTGAATAGCCTTTTGGATGTCAATTAACAGGCGCATAGTGAGATCCCATTCATCGATCTAGAAATAGTGTCAAAAAAATAAAATTTGTAATTATTGATCACAGTAGATTCGGCCGATGAGTCATTACGCCCAAACTAAATGAGGTAAAGTTCTTTTGAAATCTGATTTGAATAGCCTTTTGGATTTAAATTAACATCCGCATAGTGAGATCCCATTCATCGATCTAGAAGTAGTGTCAAAAAAAACATAATTGTAAGCTTGGACCTCGGTAGCTTCGTCTGCTGATTCACAATCACAACGCCGAAACTAAACGAGGTAAAGTTATACTGAAAACTGATTTGAATAGCCTTTTGGATGTCAATTAACACGCGCATAGTGAGATCCCATTCATCGATCTAGAAATAGTGACAAAAAAATAAAATTTGTAAGTGTTGACCACAGTAGATTCGGCCGATGAGTCATTACGCCCAAACTAAATGAGGTAAAGTTCTACTGAAAGCTGAATAGAATAGCCTTTTAGATGGAAATTAACAGGCGCTTAGTGAGATCCCATTCATCGATTTAGAAATAGTGTAAAAAAAATAAAATTTGAAATTGTTGACCACATCACATTAGATTCGGCCGATGAGTCATTACGCCCAAACTAAATGAGGTAAAGTTCTTTTGAAATCTGATTTGAATAGCCTTTTGGATTTAAATTAACATCCGCATAGTGAGATCCCATTCATCCATCTAGAAGTAGTGTAAAAAAAAACATAATTGTAAGCGTGGACCTCGGTAGCTTCGTCTGCTGATTCACAATCACAACGCCGAAACTAAACGAGGTAAAGTTCTACTGAAAACTGATTTGAATAGCCTTTTGGATGTCAAATAACACGCGCATAGTGAGATTCCATTCATCGATCTAGAAATAGTGTCAAAAAAATAAAGTTTGAAATAATTGACCACAGTAGATTAGGCCAGTGAGTCATAAAGCCGAAACTAAACGAGGTAAAGTTCTACTGAAAGCTGATTTGAATAGCCTTTTGGATGTCAATTAACACGCGTATAGTGAGATCCCATTCATCGATCTAGAAATAGTGTCGCAAAAATAAAGTTTGAAATAATTGACCACAGAACATTAGGCCAGTGAGGCATAAAGCCGAAATTAAACGAAGTAAAGTTCTTTTGAAAGCTGATTTGAATAGCCTTTTGGATTTCAATTAACATCCCCATAGTGAGATCCCATTCATCGATCTAGAAGTAGTGTCAAAAAAATCATAATTGTAATAGTGGACCTCGGTAGCTTCGTCTGCTGATTCACAATCACAACGCCGAAACTAAACGAGGTAAAGTTCTACTGAAAGCTGATTTGAATAGCTTTTTGGATGTCAATTAACACGCGCATAGTGAGATTCCATTCATCGATCTAGAAATAGTGTCAAAAAAATAAGGTTTGAAATAATTGACCACAGTAGATTCGGGCAGTGAGTCATAAAGCCGAAACTAAACGAGGTAAAGTTCTACTGAAAGCTGATTCGAATAGCCTTTTAGATGCACATTAACAGGCGCTTAGTGAGATCCCATTCATCGATCTAGAAATAGTGTCAAAAAAATAAAATTTTAAATTGTTGACCACAGTGGATTCGGCCGATGAGTCATTACGCCGAAACTAAACGAGGTAAAGTTCTACTGAAAGCTTATTCGAACAGCCTTTTGGATGCTAATTGACACGCGCATAGTGAGATCCCATTCATCGATGTAGAAATAGTGTCCAAAAATACAATTTGAAATAGTTGACCACATTATATTCGGCCAATGAGACATAAACCCGAGACTAAACAAGGTAAAGTTCTACTGAAAGCTAATTTGAATAGCCTTTTGGATTTCAATTTACACGCGCATAGTGAGATCCCATTCATCGATCTAGAAATAGTGACAAAAAAATAAAATTTGTAAGTGTTGACCACAGTAGATTCGGCCGATGAGTCATTACGCCCAAACTAAATGAGGTAAAGTTCTACTGAAAGCTGATTAGAATAGCCCTTTAGATGGACATTAACAGGCGCTTAGTGAGATCCCATTCATCGATTTAGAAATAGTGTAAAAAAAATAAAATTTGAAATTGTTGACCACATCACATTAGATTCGGCCGATGAGTCATTACGCCCAAACTAAATGAGGTAAAGTTCTACTGAAAGCTGATTTGAATAGCCTTTTGAATTTTAATTAATATGCGCATAGTGAGATCTCATTCATCGATCTAGAAATAGTATCAAAAAAATCATAATTGTAACCGTGGACCTCGGTAGCTTCGTCTGGTGATTCACAATCACAACGCCGAAACTAAATGAGGTAAAGTTCTACTGAAAGCTGATTCGAATAGCCTTTTAGATGGACATTAACAGGCGCTTAGTTAGATCCCATTCATCGATCTAGAAATAGTGTCAAAAAAATAAAATTTGAAATTGTTGACCACAGTAAATTCGGCCGATGAGTCATTACGCCGAAACTAAACGAGGTAAAGTTCTACTGAAAGCTGATTCGAATAGCCTTTTAGATGCACATTAACAGGCGCTTAGTGAGATCCCATTCATCGATCTAGAAATAGTGTCAAAAAAATAAAATTTGAAATTGTTGACCACAGTGGATTCGGCCGATAAGTCATTACGCCGAAACTAAACGAGGTAAAGTTCTACTGAAAGCTTATTCGAACAGCCTTTTGGATGCTAATTGACACGCGCATAGTGAGATCCCATTCATCGATCTGGAAATAGTGCCAAAAAATTAAAATTTGTAATTGTTGACCACAGCAGATTCGGCCGATGAGTCATTACGCCCAAACTAAACGAGGTAAAGTTCTACTGAAAGCTGATTTGAATAGCCTTTTGGATGTCAATTAACAGGCGCATAGTGAGATCCCATTCATCGATCTAGAAATAGTGTCAAAAAAATAAAATTTGTAATTATTGATCACAGTAGATTCGGCCGATGAGTCATTACGCCCAAACTAAATGAGGTAAAGTTCTTTTGAAATCTGATTTGAATAGCCTTTTGGATTTAAATTAACATCCGCATAGTGAGATCCCATTCATCGATCTAGAAGTAGTGTCAAAAAAAACATAATTGTAAGCGTGGACCTCGGTAGCTTCGTCTGCTGATTCACAATCACAACGCCGAAACTAAACGAGGTAAAGTTCTACTGAAAACTGATTTGAATAGCCTTTTGGATGTCAATTAACACGCGCATAGTGAGATCCCATTCATCGATCTAGAAATAGTGTCAAAAAAATAAAGTTTGAAATAATTGACCACAGTAGATTAGGCCAGTGAGTCATAAAGCCGAAACTAAACGAGGTAAAGTTCTACTGAAAGCTAATTTGAATAGCCTTTTGGATGTCAATTTACACGCGCATAGTGAGATCCCATTCATCGATCTAGAAATAGTGACAAAAAAATAAAATTTGTAAGTGTTGACCACAGTAGATTCGGCCGATGAGTCATTACGCCCAAACTAAATGAGGTAAAGTTCTACTGAAAGCTGATTAGAATAGCCTTTTAGATGGACATTAACAGGCGCTTAGTGAGATCTCATTCATCGATTTAGAAATAGTGTAAAAAAAATAAAATTTGAAATTGTTGACCACATCACATTAGATTCGGCCGATGAGTCATTACGCCCAAACTAAATGAGGTAAAGTTCTACTGAAAGCTGATTTGAATAGCCTTTTGAATTTTTATTAATATGCGCATAGTGAGATCTCATTCATCGATCTAGAAGTAGTGTCAAAAAATCATAATTGTAATCGTGGACCTCGGTAGCTTCGTCTGGTGATTCACAATTACAACGCCGAAACTAAATGAGGTAAAGTTCTACTGAAAGCTGATTCGAATAGCCTTTTAGATGGACATTAACAGGCGCTTAGTTAGATCCCATTCATCGATCTAGAAATAGTGTCAAAAAAATAAAATTTGAAATTGTTGACCACAGTAAATTCGGCCGATGAGTCATTACGCCGAAACTAAACGAGGTAAAGTTCTACTGAAAGCTGATTCGAATAGCCTTTTAGATGCACATTAACAGGCGCTTAGTGAGATCCCATTCATCGATCTAGAAATAGTGTCAAAAAAATAAAATTTTAAATTGTTGACCACAGTGGATTCGGCCGATGAGTCATTACGCCGAAACTAAACGAGGTAAAGTTCTACTGAAAGCTTATTCGAACAGCCTTTTGGATGCTAATTGACACGCGCATAGTGAGATCCCATTCATCGATGTAGAAATAGTGTCCAAAAATACAATTTGAAATAGTTGACCACATTATATTCGGCCAATGAGACATAAACCCGAGACTAAACGAGGTAAAGTTCTACTGAAACAGTAACATGATCATAGTTATGTCTTATTCATCCTTCTAGAAATAGTGACGACAAATATTCAAAATAGTTGTAGTCCTCAGAAACTTCGAGTTGTGTCATAACGCCGAAACAAACGAGATATTCTACTGAAAGCTGATCGAAACAGCTTTAGTTATAATTTGTTTTAATTTTAAATGTAGCTTATATAACATTGGATAATTAATTGGAGACTTCTTTATTTGGTCGATTAATATTATTGTGAAGTTAGCGGCTAAAAGTTGGCGGCTATCTGTGAAGTTGGCGGCCAAATGTTGGCAGCCAATCAGCCGCCAACTTTTGGCCGCTAACTTCACACCGGTCACGACTACGACTTATGCCTTCATTTAGTTTCGCTGTTCACCCCTTTTAAAAAGTTTGAGACTCGACATTTAATGGAATTTACATGTAATATTTCTGTCATTTTAGGCGCGGAGCGTGCCTGCAAAAATAGTACTCAAAAGAAAATAAGATAAAAAAACACGTGAAATGGTAGATAACAGGCGGTCTTATCGCTAAAAAGCGATCTATCTATAAAGTAATGGTATTATCACTTTGACTGTAATATTTTTTATGGGTCATACTTAGTTGAAAAAACAAAAATCGACCCTCCTGTGGTCTGTAGTTAACGGCTTATGTGCATGTTAGCTATGTTTTTATTACAGGGATTTATAGAAACGGAGACACAGTTTATGCGGGTTACTGCTCCAATCCAAAATTAAGTTTGTAGCCCTTAACTTTTGGTATATCCACTGAAAAGACGCGAACCCGTGCATGTATGACCCTTATTATATATGTGTCTATAATTTATTACATATATGTCTGTAGGTACTTATATTTTTGTATACTTATATTCAGTATTTATAGTTCAAACATCAAACATTTATTCTGTAAGTAGGCCTCACTCAAGGGCTCTTTTACAAGTCAAAAACATAGTTAGTACCTATAGTGAAAGCAAACAGCAATAAGTGAATAATACATCAGACGAATAACCTGGGCACGCGTTTGCAGAGAGATGTATAGAGTCTCAGGGTCTAGTTTGGCGGTTAGTTATACTTATTATTGTGTTGTTATTAAGATAATATTGTATTCGTATTGTACATGTTTCTCGGTTTACCTAATCTTAATCTCCACTCAATTGCTCATAGGTTAGCTGGAAGAAATCCCTTACAGGGATAAACTCGCCTTTGTACATACATGTCAACTGTTCTTGTAATTTGTGTTGTATTATTCCTCATGTAGAATAAAGAATTTTGCATACATGTCATACATACTTTACGCTGCAGCAAGAAGTGCAATTTTGGTAAGTTTTTTATGATTACTTACCAAATTTACCATTCATGACAGTTGGGTAAAAACTAAAACTAAGGCCGGGTTTTATAAAGATCCGTTAGACCAAATGTCAGATCAAATTTCAGTAACTCAGTACATTTTTTGACATAAACCGACATAAGGTCTAACGGATCTTTATAAAACCGAGCCTAAACATTTTGTAACTCCCCTGGGCCAGCCCTACTCCGTAATATTTTTACGTCAAAACCGTTTCAATCGGTCAATACTTTATACGAAGCCATCACTATCTACATAATTATGTATTGTTCGCTGTCTGTACGCTCGAATACATTTTTTACAACTTTTGCACTCTATTCGTTTGTAATAAGGTCCAAATATGCGTATATATTAGTGAATCCGTCTTGTACGCTTTCCAACAAAGAACGCTATTGAATAACAGTGATTTTCTTACTGAGTAATATACGTAATAATTAATAATCATCCTTCTAGGTTAACGTTTTCCCAGCTGCGTCCTAAGGCACACAGTCCACTTTGACTCCCAATCCCGATGTATGGCGTAGGAACTAGTTTTACTAATGGGACTGCCATCTGACCTGACCGGAAGAGCGCTCGTGGCCCAGCGGCGCCCCCGTATCGCATGCGCTGTTAAGCAACGTCGGCCGGGGTCTCCTGGATGGGCGACCGCTTTGAGTGGTTAATAACTGAGCGCTCCCGTACTTTGCAAGGCACTTTAAGCCGTTGATCCCGGCTGCTGTCTATAATAGCAGTCTTTAAGCAAAAGTTAGAGGCCCTTCGGGCGGCTTGAGTACTTCTAACAAACAAGTTGCCCAGCACTCAGTTGACAAAGCCTAATCCCATTAAGGTCTAGTTTCCCCCTTGGGTAGGATTGGATGGCCGTCGCTTCCGTAAAAACTAGTGCCTATGTCAAATCTTGGGATTAGGTAGCGGACCCGGGCACCCTTCAGAATGCAACTGTACTGGGATAACGCTACGAGAATGATGACTGCCAACTGATTTTCCAACACAGAGGGGAAACTAGATCTAATGAGGGCTATCGCGCATGAATTCGCCGCTAGAGGCGCTAGTGTAGCGTGGGGTTTCCGAAACGTCAAATGTCACTCTTTGTCGCTGCGCCACGCGGGTCAATATCTAATTAGAACAATATGGTGACTATTTTGCAATACCTGAGCTTGATTATGGCAAATATGAGTTGCGGGTCAATGACTGACAGTGTTTTGAGACAGTTTTGTCTTTCGGAAACTTATTTTTGTATCAGTTGGCTGAATTGGACGACTTGCCTCATAGTTTTTATTTCGTCAAAAAAATTTTCTTCTTCTTTTTCCTAATCAGAACAAACGGATCCTCACTAGTTTTGTAAGGAGTAAAAGATTTTGGTAAGGAGCCACGCTTCTAGCCGACTTTTAGGTTGCATAGGGAGTGCGTTTCTTATGCTATGTGGGAGGCGGTTGTATATCGCAGGACCCGTCACGTACACCGATTGCTCCGATCTAGCAAGTTTTTGACGACCGGTTTAGCCTAGTGGGTAGTGCACCTGCCTATGAAGCTGACGGTCCTGGGTTCGAATCCCGGTCAGGGCAAATATTTGTGTGATGAGCATGACTATTTGTTTCTGAGTCTTGGATGTTTTCTATGTATTTAAGTATTTATATCTATTAAATATATCGTCGTCTAGTACCCATAACACAAGCCTTCTTGAGCTTACTGTGGGGCTAGTTCGATTTGTGTAAGATTGTCCTCTAATATTTATTTATTTATTATTATGAGAAGGCGCAACCAGGCGATCCCGATGCGCATTGCTTCGGACGCTGTGTGATGTCACTATACCGTTCCGTTTAAATTTATTTATGTTTTTGTACGTAAAACTCGCGATTTGGAGGATTATTAGGCGATTGGCCACTTTCAATGTTTAGCAGTAACAATAGTTTACTGCGACATAAACGCATATTGCTTGTATCAGCGCAACCAAAGTGTATATAAGGCTAGGTTAAATGGATTCTTTACTTGAGTACGCCTGGCTCTCATTGGTACCACAAACCCTACCTCTCTCCACACCATCGTAATATATCTGAGACCACCTCTATGGATTCGCCATTTTGGAAAACGTCCCAATATTGATTAACTAAAAAATCCATATATGCCATATTGGTGAAATTTAAAAAACACTTTATTTTCGCTATCCGAGCATAGATGGCACTCTAGTAAATGCTGTAAAACACGGGAGATATTATCGATCACTATTAATTTCCCGCAGTCTAGATTGCCCCGCTGCACCTTACTTAATTATCGAAACAGCTCACAAAATTTCACGAAAGTCGGTTGAGAAATGCGACCTGTGGAGAAGCCGTGACATCCAGACACACATACGAAAGCAATTTTGCCTAAGTTGAAACAGAGACGCTTCGAGTTCGGTCGGACAATCAATTAGCTTTTTGTGATAGTTAAAATATAATTGAGAGATATTTTTTTTAGTATTAAGAGGATTCTGTAGAAGAATTTTTCCATAAATCCTGAACCGATTTTCATGATTTTGGAAATGTTGTAGATATCATCAAATACTAGGTTTATATGTTATGATTTTTTGTAAAAATTATCGAGGTGTGAAAATATGGACCCTTAAAGATTCGATTTTTGATTCGAAAACTTCCTCTAGTTTTTTGCCATTATTTCAAAAACAAGAACGAACTACTAAAAAAGGAAAACCTATAAACCTAGTTAAGGATGTAAGGAATCGATCAAGGCTAATATTGTCTCATTTGATAAAGGTTTAAGGGGTGGGAAACGTTGCCGCCCGAAGCACTCATTCTGCGAGAAATTAGGCGCCAAACGGCCGACGGCGACGACTCTCTCTATCGCACGATGCGGGCGCAAGACCCCGACGTGTGAAACAGAAAGAATATTCCGAAATGCCCGTTCTCTCCCCGCACGATAGGTTCACAATTTTATGATTTTTTTTTTTGGATTTTGTGTTCGAATTGTACATGTTTCTGGGTTTGCCTATTAATCTTAATCTCAACTCAATTGCTCAAAGGTTAGCTGGAAGAAATCCCTTACAGGGATAAGCTCGCCTTTGTACATATATGTCAACTGTTCTTGTAATTTATGTTATGTTTTACATACAATAAAGAATTTTACATACATACATAGTCTAATACAGAACATACAATACTTACCGGTTAATTTAGGGCAATTCAGCGTGACCACTTTATAATCGGCGTTCCTACTAAAAGAATGGTCAGAAAACTACTAAAAAATACCAAATTAATTTCATAAACTACTAGAAACTACTAAACTAACTAAATCAAGCTTGATTGTGTTTAAATCGCAATTATTTGTGTATAAATCTTGTATATCGTAGTTCGGAACAAGCATTCGTCCTTTGCTAGTGAGTGCGAGAGGGAGAAAATGTCAGTAAAACACTCAATCGTGTATAGTGACAGCTTTGTGAAGGCGCATTGTGGTATTGAAATGTACATGCATTTTCCTTTAATATTCGGGTGCGCCAAAGTTCATATAAAATTGCAATTCCGATTATTGTACATCCGAAAATGTATCTTATACAATTTTATGTCATAATGATCACTGTTCATCATTATTTTTGGTTAATAACTATCGTATCTCAGAATTGTCAATATTTATAATTTCATTAAATATAAGTATTTCTATTGCTATTATCTATATTCATATACTTTTTTATCATAACGATTATTAGCAATATAGTTTATTTTTATATAATTGTTATACATACTAGTTTCATTGCTAATTTTTGTTATTAATAATATTCCGATATCCAAACATAATTATGAATAGCGATCATTATGAAATAAAATTGTATAAAATACATTTTCGGAGATTTAATAATCGAATTTGCAATTACAATTTCCAATAATACTAAAATTTCTTTTCATATTCTTTTTTATTCATAAGTGTTTTTATTCTATGTCATTATCGTTCATAGTGTTAACAATCATACAACTTTTTTGTTACTAATGACACCTTATTTTCCATTATTTAAACCTAAAAATGTAACACCAAATATTTTTTCATCAAATTCTTATATTTCAGAAAGACCTGTTAGGGCAAAATCGACTCTAACGCGGATAGATTACAAGATTAAGACGGGAGCTGAAGCGAAGCGAAGCTCCCGTCTTGATCTTCGAGGTTATTTTTTTATAAAAGCCCAGAAAGACCTGTCGGGACAAAATCGACTCTAACGCGGATAGGTTAGAAGATTAAGACGGGAGCTGAAGCGAAGCGAAGCTCCCGTCTTAATCTTCGAGGTTTTTTTTATAAAAGCCCAGAAAGACCTGTCAGGACAAAATCGACTTACAAATTAGGAATTAAGATACTTTCTTAGTAATTACATTATTACTAGCAAAATTTAAGTATATCCTTTATGAAGGAAACTGTTATGAAAAACAATATTAGGAATTCGTATACTTTACTAGTAATGACATTATTACTAGTAAATTTATGAAGTATGTCATTTATGAAGAAAACTGTTATGGAAAACAAAATTATGAGAACAAATATAATCTGAATGATAATATTATGAGTAAAAATTTTCGGAATATTCATTATTATGAATATCGACGGTAGTAATATAAATTATTCACAAACAAGGTTAGGAAAAACAAATTTATGAAGAGTGATGATTATGATCACAAAGCGGTATTATTAGAAAAAATCTATGATAAAATTTTATATGAGCCAATATGGACCCTTAATATTCATGTTTAGTTTAGTTTAGTTTTATTTATCACAGAGTACAATCTCGCATCAGTGACAACCGCCATATTATTCTTTGAAGTGTCACGGGAAGAGGTTAGTTCATTTATAACAGTGTGACGTCATACAGCACTGGATCGCGTTTTATCACGAAAATTTTAATGAAATTTTAAAAGTACGGATTTCATAAAAAGTAAATAAAAATGTTTTGTTAAATGATTGTTATTGAAACAGATTTCAAAAATTGTCAAGTAGCCAATTGTGGATTGCTATAAATTACTAAAAACTACTAACTTATTTTCTCCTACTAAACGCTTGAAAAATTTCCCTCAAAACTACCAAAAAAGTAGGAAACTACTAAAAGTGGTCACGCTGGGGCAATTTTAATTCATAACAACTATCATTTTTACCGTTAATGCAATCACATCAAATATGCGTCCATAAAAGTCACTTGACTCCACTTAATTAAAACGAAGCTGACTAAGACCAGCGCTTATTTAGTTACAATAAGGTTTAAATTAACTACATAGGATTTTTTTGACGTTTCTTATTCCATAAAAAAATAATTTGAACAACGGGCCACAAGGTCTAATCTAAATAATGCTAACATACTTGAGAAAAAAGGTATTTTAATGGGCCATACAATTTTGTACTTCCCTAGGAGAGTGAAGTGTTAAGTGTTTGAAAGATTTTTCACGTCGAGGGATGCAGAGAACTAAATTTTTAGGATTCCGTACTACAAGGAAAAAACCGGCCAAGTGCGTGTCGCATCACGCACAACGAAGGGTTCCGTACATTGCTAGTAACCAGTATCCAATACATTTAATCTAAAAAGTCGTAAAACTTCATAGGCACTTACGACCTTTTGTTTAGGCAAGACAGTTTTTCTGCGAAAACTCAAAAACCGGAAACCTATCTTTATTCAAAGTAAAAATTGTTGAAAGTATTATTTGTAATTTCACATCACTTATGTGGCGGTTCATACAATACACCTTCCTATCAAATTTCATATTAGTCTCCGAGTAAATCGGCTGTGTTATACAGTGCTTCAAGCTGTGAAAAAAAACAAACTTAAAAAACCTATATTTCGAAGTAAGTCTTGTGTAAGGCAGAGGTACTCTTAACCAATTAGATTTCTGGGCCACTTGGTAACTTGTCACTAGAGATGCGCCGAATATGGGTTTGACCGAATACGAACATTCGGCCGAATATTAGGTCTAGCTGTTGCCGAGTTCCTCAGTTCGCCTGCTCTAAAATACATCTAAATAATCTAATATGAGCAAGACGACGTTCCGCTATACCCTACCTCTCTCCCACTCAAGGCGAATTATTATTTTTATTATTCCCTTCGGAAATTAACTAATGTTTTAGGGAGTGGAGCATACGAGTACAGTCAAGGGCATAAATATATATACGTTCCCAAAGCGACAGAAATATCTGTACTATCTGTTAGCCAAAAATATCCATACAACAATTTCGATCAGAAATATGTGAACATTAATCGAGTCATTAAATTGAGTACGCTAATACGTTCATAAATATACGTACAATGACAGACAAATAAATGTAGACAAACATACAGACAAAAGTATCTATGCACATGTTTTTCATATACATGTGAACAAAGCAGAGGTCAAAAATATCTAGACACACGTATGTCATACAATAAGTATGTGAATAAAACAGGGGTCCAAAATATCTACACACATACCTGCGACATATATATGAGCAAAAGGCTAGACAAAAATATCTATACATATAACGTGTATGACAGTCGAGCCCGTATATACCATATCTACAATTATGGGTTTTATACCACTGATATAAGTAAATGAACTAATTGAATGTAAGTATTACACATAATTGACCGAGTGAAACGAAGGTCTCTGATCTCTGCTTCAGCTTTGACGAAAATGATTTCGTACGTCCGGATTTCCGGTTGTTCTTTTCTACAGGTCGCATTTCAACTGATTCTCGTGAAATTTTGTGAGCAGCTTCGATAATTAATTAATTCAGGTCTTGGCCATTAAAAAAAAATACTCGCGAGTAGACAGCTCACGGAACCGCTAGTTTATAACTGCAAATCAAAGTTTTTTTTTATGTAGAAAAATACCAATTTTAATAAATGTTTATTATTTTATGTGCATATATAAATATTCCTCTTATAATATCCACATATCATCCGCATTAAACCTATTTAGGTATTAAGAGATGCAAGTGAATACTGGCCACATATTTAAACAATACCTAAATGTCAAAAATGTTCTACAGTCCTCGAATCACAGCTTAAGACAGAGTAGTCAAATTAATAAAACATAATTTTCTGAGACTAGCTCTGAGTATTTTTTATTGCATATTCATTCACGAATAATTCTAAAAAATCCAAAGTCCATTATACTGTTTGTAACATATAGTGAAACACCTAGCTTAGTTTATTATAAATAAAGATATAATATGTAATAAATAATGTGGGTATGATCATATACAAATCGACCCGACCTCGTCCCGAACAAACTAAGCAAAGCTTCTATTTTCTCTCTCCTCTGGTACCCGACACTTTAACGAGTATATAGATATATACTTAAATACAAAAAGGGGTTGCGTTTCTTTTAACTGCCGATTTACCTGCATACGTGTAAAGGCACGATTCCGTAGTTACTTTCAAAATGAACTACGGTAAGCGGTTAAGCTACAGCACTCATCATATTCACTAAATACCTATATATGTCCTCAGACACCGATATCCTGCATCACCTAATAATTTATTGAAAGAATAAACCTTGGTTGCTACATTGAACTATCTGTAACTTACTCTATAGTTGGTAAGAAGCAAAATGTGAATATAATAAATGTGTAAATCAAAGGCGATTCCCATAAACAAATGAAGGCCCAAAATGAAAAGGACGAATGTATCGCATGACATTACCGATCTCTTCTCGATGAGCGTCAAATTTTGAAATTAGAATTTGTTTACAGTGCGGATATTTTGAGCATTGCATGTTTTCATATTTTTGCCCTCTTCTTAGACAAATATAATTGTGTATGTAATTTGCCTAGGTATTTATGAAAAAAGTTTGTTTAGGTATTTGTTTCTATTTGCTGTCTATATGAGGTTGGAAAAAAATTGTGTAGATATTTTTGACTCCTACTTTGTCCACATATATGAAAAACAAGTGCATAGATACTTTTGTCTGCGTGTTTGTCTACATATATTTGTCTGTCATTGTACGTATATTTATGAACGTAGTAGCGTACACAATTTAATGACTCGATTAATGTTCAAATATTTCTGATCGAAATTGTTGTATGGATATTTTTGGCTAACAGATAGTACAGATATTTTTGTCGCTTTGGGAACGTATATATATTTATGCCCTTGACTGTATATCTACATTACGGGGCGCGTGCTTCTTGTCACTTCAGCCAAACTCGGCTCTTGCACACCTCCGGGATGTTAATTCATCCGAACGCGGCTGACAAAGCCGGACAGTGACAGCATACTTCAACTTGGTTGCGTAAACACTTTACTAGGTGGCGGCACAAGAGACGCGAGTAACCCTAGTTAGACAAAAGAGAACGCGCGCTATACGATTGAGCGGGATAGCATGATTCGGTGTTTTATAGCTGTCGAACAATACAATACAAATACTCTTTATTGCACACCTCACATAATAAAAATATCACATAAAAAACAAAAAACAAAGATACAGGGAGACAGAGGCAGAACAACAGGCGGTCTTATCGCTAAAGAGCGATCTCTTCCAGACAACCTTTGGGTAGTGGAGAAATGAAATATAAAGCTGAAAAGTAGGTGGTGCATAAACTATTACAATGAGAAAAAAAAGAAAAAAAAAAGATTCCAAAACAACTATGCAATATAAATACACACTTAAATAATCAAAACAAACAAACATTGCTTTTGTTGGAAAAAAAAACCTGCATATAAGTACTGTTAACGATTTATTGCGAGTTTTGAGTTATATAGCTATATAGTTATATATAGCTATATATAACTATATAGGTTTAGGTTTAGATCAAAACAATAGATCTATTTAAAGCACAAACGGTTATCGATTCTTCAATCCTTTACCTACATTTGCAAGGGCCACATTAAAAAAAAACTGACAACTCATTTTTTTATGATTTAATCAAACATGGTCTAAAAAAGCTCTATATATAGAACCTAGTATGTTGTTTATGCACTTACTAGCGGCCGCCCGCGACTTCGTCCGCGTAGATTTTAGATGGTAATAAAGATATAAATGAGGTTTATTTCTTCTGTCAGTTGTCTGATGCTGTTAATCTTTTGTGAAAAATTACTCAAAAGAAAATTAAATGTCCGCCATCTTGGATTTGAAAATGCATGTCATTTTCTTAATCGGCGGGGAATCACAGAGATGACATGACACCCATATTGATTTTTAAGAAAAATAAATGTCCACCATCTTGGAAAAACATACGTGTCACTTTCGTAATCGGCACCCCGAGGAACCTCGACGATGATACCCATATCGATAGTAAAGAAAAATAAATATCCGCCATCGTTGATTTGAAAATGTATATAATTTTCGTAATCGGCACCCCGAGGAACCTCGAAGATGACCCATATCGCTTTTTAAGAAAAGTAAAGATTTGCTCCACGTACAAACATGGAACCCCTTTTTCACTCCTTTAGGGGAGGAATTTTTTAAACAGAGGTTTAAATACAACAAAACGTGTTTCAGCGTTTTTCGAAATTCCTCATTCGGAGCAAATCTTTTTTCAAGTGAGAGATTTAAAACTTCGTATATAGGACTTTCTAGTCTATATACCAACGAATTTTTAAAACTCTCACTTGAAAACAGAATTGCTCCGCGTACAAACTTGGAACCCCCCTTTTCACCCCGTTAGGGGAGCAATTTAGAATAACGCTGAAGTAGGTTTTGTTGTATTTAAACAGAAAATTTATTTACGAAATTTCAAAAAAATATTTGTTCTCCGTACAATCTTTGAAGCCCCTTTTCACCCCTTGGAAGCAATTTAGAAAAACGCTGAAATACGTCATTAATATATTTAAACAGAAATTCGAAAATATTTTTTTTGTGTACTTAACATCTTTCTGCTGGAATGGTTTTCGAATTAAGACTTTTAAAAATTATGAAATATTGCCAACTGATTGTTGTATGAATGATTAGAATCTCTTAACTTCTTTTTTTTCGCAAGCGTGCAACCCGCCTGATGGTAAGCGGTCACCGCAGCCTATGGACGCTTGCGACTCCAGGGGTGTCACATCATTGCCGACCCTAAAAAAATCTTAAGCCGTCGTCTCCCGGCGAAAAAAATAAACAATAGCATTATTTTGTAATGTGCCCTGGCCCCTATTTCACCAAAGTCGACAGGCGCGACAATTGTCAAAAAACATTACAATTGTAGTTCGTGAAACAGTTTCCACATGAAAATTATCGATTTATCAGCCTACATATGCACAAACTGGCAAAATCCGCGAGATCTGTATACATAATAGGATCATCGATCTATAACAGACTGCCCGCAACGGTAAGGGATGCAACATCCACTGCTGCGTTTAAGAATGGGTTACGAAAATGGCTACTGGATTTAACACTGTACAGTGTAGAGGAGTTTTTAAAATTACCTTACACCTAAATGTTATCAATAAATAATAATAAATAAATAAATATTAGAGGACAATCTTGCACAAATCGAACTAGCCCCACAGTAAGCTCAAGAAGGCTTGTGTTATGGATACTAAACGACGATATATTTAATAGATATAAATACTTAAATACATAGAGATTCGAACCCAGGACCGTCAGCTTCACAGCAATCATAATAATAATAATCATAAAATAGTCCCTGTACACCCTGGCGGGTGCTGTCTCTGTGTGCGTCCCATGACACGGGCAGGGACAGTATCCGCTCGGTGTATCCCTTGCATTTCATTAAAGTGTCAAAAGGGCCTCTACGTGTTGGCTATGTGGTACTCGTTTGGTACTTCGGCTCCGCGCACGCCTCCCAAAGGTCCGGGATACCATTGTCCCGTGTACGGGAAAGACATACAAATAATCATAATGTATGTTGTAATCAATAATAATAATATATGTTATAATTCATATTATTAATGTAAATATTTGACTTGTAACTATGGTGTTATCTATAAATTATTGTATTGTATTGTATGTCAAATACATACATATGTCAACTTGGTGAAATAGGGGCCTGGTATTCTAGGGACCGGTAGACGACGGGATAAGAGTTAGTGTGCATCAGTAATGGTCAAGGACCCACCATTACTGGTGCTGTTACCCTACTCTGTGGTTGGATCTACAAGTACAGTAGAATCCGCTTATAACGACTCCGCTTATAACACTACCGCTTTTAACGACTTCGAAGCCACCACACCACACATTAGATTTGATACCAAACATTTTCAAAATAAATAAGTCTGTCTTGTGCGACGTCCTGTTACTCATGTAGGTAAGTAACTTCTGTTGTAAAGGATTTTTTTGTAACTTTTGAGGATAATGAGACTGTATTTAAAAAGAAAGATAATTGTATCTAACCGGGATCAAGCGACACAATTTATAGGCTTCCATACAGAAAAGATGACAAAATAACCTACATAGTACGACTCTGTCTATCCGTCTCTTGCAATTTTGTATGACATTTGAGACACCGCCCATCAGTTCGGCGTAATTCTGTCGCCGAACTCGCCGAATTGTAGCTGTATATAGCGACTCGTTTCTTAGAATCGAATGTTTTGATAAGTAATTATGAAAAATATATAAAATGTAACTTTTCCATTAAAAATGCAACTTTTCAAGAAAAACAAAAAATGTAACTTTCGCCCCAACGGCCCTGGCAACACTGCCTGTTAGTGCGACGTAATATCACCGGTCCCTTGACTGTCGCTTTATCCGGATTCCACTGTACCTCACAAAACTGAATAGAAAACGGCACACAAACGTCGGTTTTGCATGAACGCCCAATCATTTTGTGTTTGATTGATGTTTTTTGCCGCTGTTTTGAAACCTTTTCCAAATCGCGTTTTTACGATGTGATGCAACGTCGAAAATCTAATTCTCGTGGTTGTTTCTTGTATAGTTTAGATCGTTGAAAATGACCAACATTTTGTAAGAATGTCGTTAGATTTTCAATCTTCTAGCTTGGATAATAAAATCGCTTTTTTAACGAACTAATTTGATACAACTAGACAATGATTTTAACTATATAGAACTTGTTTTTAAAACTAAGAATGAGATTCACGAAACCCATCAAGCAATTTCAAGAGCTTTATAAATGCTTTATAGGATACTAGCGACCCGCCCCGGCTTCGCACGGGTGCAATGCTGATGCATGTATAATATACATATAAACCTTCCCCTTGAGTCAGTCTATCTATTAAAAAAAACGCATCAAAATCCGTTGCGTAGTTTTAAAGATTTAAGCATACATAGGGATATAGGGACAGAGAAAGCGACTTTGTTTTATACTATGTAGTGATGTGGGGTGAGGATTCACTGTGTTGTTTTCTGTGATGCCTACTAAGGCCGGGTTTTATAAAGATCCGTTAGACCAAATTGTTAGATCAAAATTTCAGTAACTCAATACATTTTTTGACATAACAAACCGAAATAAGGTCCAAGGGATTTATAAAACCGAGCCTAAGACGACCGACTTAGCGGGGCGGTATCAAAAAAACCGGCCAAGTACGTGTTGGACTCCGCATATTTAGGGTTTCGAACCAACCGTAAAATTAAGTTGGTTTTAAGAAGAAAAAAATTGACTTTGGTAGCTTCTCATTACTTTATTAAAACAGAAAATACAGAGGGGTTACTTCGAACTTCGTATCGTGCCGTCCCTCTCTTTCATATAGTGAGTAACACGAGGGTGAAAGGGACGGCACGATACGAAGTTCGGATTTCGAAGGCTCAGTATTTAAATACCCACTCAATGAACTCTACACAACGATACCCCGCTTGATATGGAAAAATGAATGTATATCGTGTATCGAATCGAAAAAAGATATAGTCGACTCCCCCCCAAATCATCTTCACTACATAATATAAAACAAAGTCGCTTTCTCTGTCCCTATATCCTTATGTATGCTTAAATCTTTAAAACTACGCAACGGATTTTGATGCGGTTTTTTTAATAGATAGAGTGATTGAAGAGGAAGGTTTATATGTATAATAACATCCATTAAATAGTGCACCCGTGCGAAGCCGGGGCGGGTCGCTAGTACATAATAAATGGATGCCGCCATACTGTTGTTTGGAGGCTGCTAACGGCGATGCTACTTTCCTTTGAGTCCTTAAATAACATTATAACAACTGGGTCATTCTACTATTTCATGACCAGTTTTCTATTACAAAAAAAAATCTATGATATGTATTGAATTAGTGTACAAAACTAGGATTTCGAAATACTACCTGAACCTAATAAAAGGGATTTATAGGTAAAAATACCTAAATATTAACATATTGCTGTAAAAGGTGCGTAACACAGTTGTAAAAACCGTTTTTTCATACAAATGGTGAGACATACAAGAACCACTGAGTTACTCGATTTAAGGATATTAGCTGTGGTTCGGTAAATACCAATACAAAAATATAAAGTGAAGGCCAAGTATTCCAAAATCTGCATTTTATTTTAAATGTTCGAAAATTATGTATATGAAAAAGTAGAATGACCCAACTGTCTCTATACATACCAAGCGATGCTGACTTTATTATATGATGCTTGTATGGCAACGCAGCCGAGCCGTCAGCCCTATATAGTCCTACCAACTACTGTGTTTACATAGTACACGCATAGTTATGTCTACCGTAACGCTGTGACGTCACTCATGACGTATCGATCGCGAAACTCGGGTATCCGCACCTATTATGCGATTCAGCTTTTCACCTCACTCATATTAAATATATAGGTAGTTACACGAGAATTGAGGTGAATGATTTTGATTACACACACAGATGGGTCATTGTCAGTTGGAAAAACAAAAGTTGTCCACCCGTTGGTCAATAGTTAACGGCTTATGTACATGTAAGTTATGTTTTTCTTACATAGATTTATAGTTACGGAAAATCCATTTATTTATTTAATATTTATTTAACCAGTCCAAAATTAAGCTTTGTGGCCCTTAACTTTTGATATGTCCACCGAAAAGACGCGAACCTAAATCTGACAATGACCCAGATACATGAAGTACTGATTGCACAAAAAGTGAATGAATGAAATGAATGAGTGAATGTAAATAAAAACACTTAAACATATATTTTTTAATAGGTATAAACACGTATAAAATAAACATACTTGGCCGTTATCTATACATATAAAAGAATAAGTCCTGATTGACTGACTGACTGACTCATCAATGCACAGCCGAAACTACTAACGCTAGAGAATTGATATTTGCACAGTCGTTGAAATTTATAACGCAGGTTGGGGGTAACAAAGGATTTTTCGTAATTCATCCCCTAAGGGGGTAAAACAAGGGATGAAAGTTAGTATCAAAACACGTATTTATTAAAGTGAGATTTGAAACTTTGTATAAATATATTAATGGCGTATTTCAGCGTTTTGGTAAATTTCTCACCTAATGGGATGAAACTGGGGTTGGTGGTACTTTTCTTAAAAATCGACATGGGTGTCGTCTTCGAGGTTCCTCGGGGAGCCGATTACGAAAATGACATCCATACATACCTACATACGTAGATACATACAATCATACGGGTCAAACAGAGAACCTCGAATCTTTTTTTTGTAGACAGTTAAAAATTACGTTTACTATGCGGGCGAAGCCGTGGGAAAAAGCTATTTATTCATATAACTCATTTATTTAAATAAGACTATTTGAATAGCTATCTAAAAATATCTAAATAAAATAGATCTAAATATTTTATTATATGTTTTGTTTGAATTCAATGTATGTATTTTAATGTATGTATGTGTGTATTGTTGTTGTATTCGTTGTAAATAGTAATTAACAAAATAGTTCAATGAAACTTTTTGGTCTATTGTATATCACTTTTTTCACTATTCACTGTTAAACTTGCTATCGGTATGAAAAAAGAACAGTAATTTCAAAATCCGTGCAATTCATTGTGTGCGTGACCTCAACTCTGGTGGTACTCCTACCTATACCAATGTTTCCAATAAATGACACGTGACAATGACAGTTCGTTTTCGAAGCCTCGGTTGCTGGAACTTCTGGCCTTTTTACAGTACCGCAGAAATTTGATCAAGGTACCCTCGCCTTGGACGCCCTTCCGACCCTTGCATCCATCTCCTGACCATAAATCCTCTTAGTCAGTATGCTTCCACACATTCTCTCAACATGACCAAACCACCGAAGCATACTTTTTTCAATCTAAGTACTAAAACTCGTGCGTAACGTAAAATTTTGTGTAAGCGTTATCGAGATGTCAAAAAAGGGCCTATATCAGTAACGACTCAATTGGAAATCGCCATTATTGTCATCAGCAAAGAGATTACTTTTGTTTAAAACAACTCAAATAGGTAGTTCATAATATAATCGTGTATAGTCGAGGTACGGAAATAGGACGATAATTTTAGCGTTGCGAACCCCCCGCAGCCCCAAACTAGGACTAACTATAACGCGGAGAAATGGAACATCCTATATCACTATGAAATCAATCGGGTTATTTTTTATAACACATACTTACTCTCAATTCGTAGATTCTATGATTGTGTCCATTTTTATATCTAGTATATGTTAGTAATAATAATTATATTGTATTGTCATCTTTTCTGACTTCTCGCGCACATATTGTTAATCCATTTTTGAATTGGCTACCCACGGGACAGGCTTAGCCTAGTGTAGGGGCCAGTCGAACCGCATAACGAAAAATCCACTCTGTACATTTCTTATAAATGACGATATGTTCAACTATACCTGTAAACTTTTATGTACGAATAAACTTCTTATGTCTTATAACCTGTTTTAATATGTTAAACATGTCGTAAATTAAAGGATTCAGCTATCAAAAGAACATACTTCTGCTCACTTATTATGAAATCCATACATTTTTAACTAGTCTCTATTCGTCGCAGTACCGCCGCACATCGGGTAGTCAGTCCGACCCAGGTCGGGCCTAGCTGAGTTTCTTGCTAGACTCTTCTCAGCTAGGCCAGGTTTAGTGAACCAGTTACAAAACTCCCACAGTAGCTCGATTCCACTCACACCTCAGATTGTTGACAGCCAGGTTCAAAAATAATAATAATAAAAAAATCATTTAAATTTTTGAGCTAAAACGATATCCATTACTTGCATGAAGTCATACTGCTATAAATGAACTAACCTCTTTGCGGTTTTTGACAGCAGCTGTTTGTGGCGGTATGACGTCACTAGCAACATGGCGTCGTTTCGATCATTTAAGTCACAGATAAGAAAAACTTAATCTTATTAAAATTATATTAATGATTTTCACTGTAATCTAACTAGTTGGCTGGAAGATTCAAAATCCAATAACAGTGTTATAAAATACAGTAAAAGGGTTTAGCAGGCTAAGGAAGGACGTGTGGCCCCTGTCAGGAATATTCGAATTGGTAAATGTCAATTGTTGGTGGCCTCATAACTAGTAATCACTCCAACTTTCAGCCCTCTATCTTGAACTGTCACAGAGATAATGTCAAAAATGTATTTTTATCCCATTTTTTTTCAAACTCTTGTATCTTCTGATCCATACCAGCTAGAGCATTGAAACAAAATCACAGTTATGTAGGTTTAGTGGGAGTATACCCTATAATTTTATTAATATTTTATACGTGAGAAATAAAAGAAATAAATATCAAATTATTTTTTGACAGCTCTTTTCAACAAGTTTTTTTGAAAGTACAACTATGAAAAAAATCATATGTATTGCTTCTAGTATTAGCTACTAGCATACGCAAAATCAGTTAATTATATTTGGTGGAACATACTCAAAAAAAATAACGAAGTAGTCAAAAAAGTCTAAAGTCTTTTGAAAATTCGTTTTAAGGTTTTGTTTGTTGCTTAGCAACTAAGGGTGTATTATCTTGAACGTATAGCTGTCATGTCGCTAAACTACTGCTGTGTTAGCATTTTAAACTAATTTTAGTAACTACTAAATTAACGAAACGACGGATGTGTTACATGTTTATTATAATAATAATGAAAATCAATTGGTTTCATTTTATCGCCATCAATTATGTTGAAATAAATAGCTCATTTGAGCACACATTACAATATAAGTCATATAGATATTGACTGTCGTAATATTCGTCGTCCCAGGTGTAGGACAATGTTACCCTACATTCATCACAATATCCTTTTAAAGTTATATTTTCGTCATCGAGCGATATTTCAACCTCTGGTATAGACTGTAAAAACAGTTGCTTGGCTATTGACGATGGCAAGCCGAGCCCAAACACTTTACATTTTATGACTTCCATCTGAAAGAGATCTTTATGTACACAAAGTTGCTACTAATATACATATACCTACATTCAATTTTATTTACATTTAAAACTTACTTTTGCTATTATTGAAAAATTGAATTCCTCTTCTACATAGCTTTTTATATATACCCTCAAACGATCCACTATTACTTTAAATGTGTTAGCGTACAAACTAAGCGTTTGTCGGTTCCGAGACTTCCGAGTAACATAAGACATCATTTAAGTATTATATTAAACAATACTAATATCTTTTAATTAGACAATACTAAGATACCTACTTCTGATACTTTACAAATGTCACGACAACAAAAAAAACAAAACACAACGAAAAAGTAAAAAAGAGCAAAAAGGTTACCATGCAATGTTATCATCTTATAAAACTAAAGAGTCCCGAAGCTCCTAATGTATACCTATACAACTATTTAGCATCCTTAAAGCAACTATTTAGTCATCGTCATCGCTATTTTCATTTATGACCACCACTGTGTTGTCCGTAGAAAATATTTTTGATAATACTTCTGATGGTCGCAATATTTTAGAGAGAAATCTGGCATGACTTAAGTAATATACAATGCTGGCTACATGTGAGCAACATCCAATTGTTCTGATACCGTTCGGACAATCACAACAATATCGTCGTACCCCCTCGATTTCGGTACTATTGGGTATGTAATCGATGTAAACTCGGTACGTTTTAGAGTTTCTATGACGAGATCTCACTTTGCATTGTATAATATTTGCCGCCTCTTTAATATAGTTAATGCACAGCTCATTTTGATTATCCAGTAATTCGGCTAAGTACGACACAGCTTGTGATAACTGATAAGTACCAGTAAATAATACTTTTAGCTGGTACTCAGTCAATCTTGGGAAATCTAAAACGTCTGAAGACGATAACGCTTTTAAAAGCGTTTTGCGTCGACTCCACCTTTTGCTTTCCGCTTCACTACTCAACGTATTCGGCACATGCATTTTTTTTTCCATTTGGTCTATAATTTCATCATCAATATCGTTACCAGAATCTATTCTCTTTCCGTATTTGTTATGCAATAATCCCACTATTTTGCATAGGGTTTTCACCTTTGGTAGTATTTTGTTATCGAGATTGTGGTGTAATAACCGATATTTCTGGCTAATGGCTCCATGAACGGCTTCTACTACCCAACGTAGTTTAGTTACTCGCCTGGACTCATTTGCTTCAATTGTGGGAAGTTGAGCCCTTTTACCCTTCAAGCCAGGCATATGTACAACATAACCCTTTTCAGTTAGGTATGAACATACATCACGGAATCCACGGTCAACTATGAAAACATCGTTTGGTCGCAGAAGAGATTGGAAATCAGACTCTTCCATTACCAGTTTCATTATGGTGGCATCATTTTGGGTACCATAAAATGGTCCAGCGAAGTTAACAACGAATCCGTTTGTTGTGCAAATCGTAAAGGGTTTGCACAACGGTACTTTTTTTTGGCCTGAATAAGATTTCCGTTGATATTCATTGTTCTGACTTTTTTGATGACGAATATACGTTCCATCAAAAATCAACGCTAATTGATCATCTAAGAGGCCCAGCAACCGGCGCGCTGTATGCGTTGTGTTGGCTAGAAGTTCTTCACGGGTAGTTGAAGTATAACCGAATTCGATGTCGTTTTCAAAGCTGCGTAAAATATCCCTCCACATATTACTTACTTGCTGTTCATGTTTTATGCCAAATATACTAGCGATCAATTTGTTTGAATTTCCAGTTCTGAGCTTGAAGAGTGATATAATTAATGCCTGTTTGATACTTCGAGCGGAGGTATTTCTCATAGAAGTAAGTAAAACCGTAAGTTCATTGATTTCATCGGACGTTAAACCGGTAAATACATGTAATTGAGTATCACACAATCTTGACCCATTGATATTATCAAACAAAGATGTGTTCACTTGACCAGATAGTGACCTCAGAAATGAACTGAGTTCTTTATCAGTAACGTTACTTGTAGAAGAAACTACACGTAATTGAAATAAAACATCGTCAAACAAATAATTGCCTATAAAATGAGATCTACAACATCGGTTTCCTTCAGCAATGTAAATGTTGGTTCTCTTGTAAACAAGGCAACGTGTTTCCAAGGAGACTCTTTGAAGGTCTGTTTTTGAGTGACAAAAAAAACAGTATCTGTGTGTAGCAATGACTCGCTGCATTTGGACTTCAAAACGTACTTCTTCTTTTTCTGCCAACGGTTGCCAAGAATCATCCAAGTCATCATCTGTACTAGAATCACTTAATTGTTCTTCTGTTACCTCTGAAAGTCCAGGTGCCGCTGCTGTAGCGTCGGATACCCGAGATTGCATTGCACTACTTTTATATGCTTTCGCCCGACATTTTTCGCATATAACATCGCTTACTAAAATAATGTTATTTGTAGCAGCGGTAAAAAATGCGGCTTCGTCAGCATCACGTATATATTTTTTATTTCCTTGCACTTTACGATGAAATACATTACAAATCTTGCATTTGTCAGACATTATTACAATGAGGACTGACGGGCTGACATCTTGCGATCAAACATGAATGTCGATTGTTTATCATAAATATACTAATAAACTATATAAACTCCTTAGTTGTATAGGTGTCTATCGTGGAGGTTTATTGTGTTCGGGAATATGATATAAATTCAAAAGGAAAGACTCCTTATATTACTTGAATACTTTCGTTATTTTTTTTGAGTATGTTCCACCAAATATAATTACCTGATTTTACGTATACTAGTAGCTAATACTAGAAGCAATACATATGATTTTTTTCATAGTTGTACTTTCAAAAAAACTTGTTGAAAAGAGCTGTCAAAAAATAATTTGATATTTATTTCTTTTATTTCTCACGTATAAAATATTAATAAAATTATAGGGTATACTCCCACTAAACCTACATAACTGTGATTTTGTTTCAATGCTCTAGCTGGTATGGATCAGAAGATACAAGAGTTTGAAAAAAAATGGGATAAAAATACATTTTTGACATTATCTCTGTGACAGTTCAAGATAGAGGGCTGAAAGTTGGAGTGATTACTAGTTATGAGGCCACCAACAATTGACATTTACCAATTCGAATATTCCTGACAGGGGCCACACGTCCTTCCTTAGCCTGCTAAACCCTTTCTCCGTTTTCGTAATTATTCCTTAAATTGTTATAACTTTGCTTCTTGACATTTTTTTAAACTCTAGGTCAAAGGGAATAAATACCAAAATTATTTGAATAATCCTAATCCTAATAATATTATAAACGTGAAAGTTTGTGCGGATGGATGTACGTTCCGCTTAATCTCAAAAACTACTGAACGGATCTCTATGAAACTTTCCAGTATTGTAGCTTAGACATCAGAATAGGACATAGGCTACCTTTTATCCGCGGGTAACACCGCAGGGCGCTGCTAGTATGTAATATTCCCCAGTAGGGCCGTGAACTGGGGGCCCTAATTAGGCCCTATATGCTTCCTACCCTTCCCTCCACTAGCGCGAGGGTGCCCTCGACGCATTAGCCGGGGCAGCCGGGGAGGCATCGCGGTAGAAATACAGCCCCCCCCCCCCCCCCCCCCACCCCCTATACGGCAGCGAGGGTTAATGCCGCAGAGGTTTTAGTGGGTATTCCCTCCCCTGTGGAAGAGTGCGCCTCACATACCCCCCACAATGGGCCTTCCATTAGGGGGCGTTCATAAATTACGTGAGGTGTTTTTTTAAATTTTCTGTCCCTCCCTCCCCCCCTGGTGAGATGTCGTGAGATTTTATTCAACCCCCTCCCCCAACCCCCAATCTCACGTGAGATTTTTTAAAATGTGGGTTTTTTACGTAAACGCGTTGGATTGTTATTGTAAAAAGAAAAAAAAATTGCTTCGTGCTTTTATTTACGACTAGTTAAGACTAGTAATCAATATTGCTGAGAGTTTACGTCGAAGTATGAATGAAATTATTCTCTTTCGAACGAATTAGTGAATAATCTTAATCGTATTACGATTACGCTTAAGATTAAATCTTATAAGCGTGTACAATTTGGATTAAATGGACCAAAATAGTATATATTTTTTTTGTTTCAATCAGAAAAAAAATTGCGTGATATTTGCCGTGAACCCCCCACTCTCCAACGTAAGATTAGATGAGATTTGACTCGACCCCCTCCCCCCCCTTAAACATCTCACGTAATTTATGGACGCCCCCTTACCAACCAATGGGTTGGTATTTTCATGAAAGCCTTAAGATACTGACATAAGCAATTGAGCATTTGGTTGGGATTGAATTGCCCCAAACAGGGCTCGGAAACCGGTTTCCTCTTCATACAATTAACCGGTTAAAAATTTCGGTTAACTGCATTTTACGATATTATTTCGTACTTTGAAATTAATCATTTATTTCATAGGTAAAGGTTAACTAAACAAATCTTAAAATACAAAACAAAATTAAAAATTTTCAAAAACCCACGACCGATGTACGGTGAAAAATGTTTACTGCAGCGCCCCCTGGTGAGTTATCATCGTAGCACCCAGCTAAAATTCGTCCCGACTAAACTACAAATCTACTGCCGAAAACCGCTTCTAAATCGGTCAAGCCGTTTTGAAGATATTGATGTGCACACACAAACAAACAAACGACATCTCACCCTAAACGCATATACCTTCTCCGTTCCGTCGTTGGTAAAAATGGAGATATGGCCAATACTTTAGGAGATATTTCAAAAATAGTAAAAACCGGTTCCGAGCCCTGGCCCCAACAAACTCAAGCTGGAGTTACAAGCGGATATGCGTTAACTGGGCCGTACACTTGTTAGCCACCAAAGTTGAATTAAAGTTTCGCTCAAACCAGACCCGTGTGAAACCCACTCTGTTTAGAAACTTGGCGTTCTCCATTTTACCAGTTTTTTTCTATGTTCCATTTACAATTCAATGGGATAACAAAAACTGGCCGCAAGGTGCGCGTACGCAACTACATGTTACTAGCAGTACGTTAACTGCGTAAAAACGCTGGATTTAGGGCGGTTCGCACCAGCAGCAGTCGGCCAGGCAGCGGCAGGTTAAGGTTAACTAAACTGAGGTTTAAGCGATGCGTAACCTGTCCGTTTTGTTACTAGTATGGGGTTCTTCAAGATAGGAGTGTATAAATTTTTAAACGGTCGGCAACGCACATGTGACACCCCAGGAGTTGCAAGCGTCCGTAGGCTACGGTGACCGCTTACCATCAGGCGGGCCGTACGCTTGTTTGCCACCGACGTGGTATATAAACATTGTGCGATTGATATTGACGTTCTCTTTTTACCCACGACAGAACGGAGAAGGTATATGCATTTAGGGTGAGAGGTTGTTTGTTTTTTGTTTACCATCTGTTAAGGAGCTCCTAGTTCCTAATGACCTTCGATCTGTAACTCCGTTTTTTCGTGTTTTTTATGGCTTATTGTATTAAAAACAACGAGCTTTACCCAAATAGTATGCCATACTCGTAACTCCTTCAGAACTTACTGTCTTCGAGATATATGGCATCAAAGTTTGGCAATTTTATACCAAAAAAACAGTTTTTTGCACGTAACTTTTGTGAAGATGAGGTTAAAGTAAAAATCTCTCTTGCGTTGTTAGAGACGTCAATAAGGAACAGTTAATTACATGTATATTTCATATATATCCTAATCCTAATAATATTATAAACGTGAAAGTTTGTGCGGATGGATGTAAGTTCCGCTTAATCTCAAAAACTACTGAACGGATCTCTATGAAACTTTCCAGTATTGTAGCTTAGACAACAGAATAGGACATAGGCTACCTTTTATCCGCGGGTAACACCGCAGTAAGTGAATAAAGCAACAATTACACTTCGTCGTTCAACTAATGCGGTCGCCGAATTCATTTTAAACTACTTAGGCCAACAAACGTCGTCTTCACATTAGTCTGTCCGCCTACCTATAAGCGTTGGCAGCTGTCGATCGCCGAATGCGGCCGACTAACGTGTTCTTTACACTTTTGCGGTCGCCGCATGCAGCATGAAAAAAAAAAACATGCATTTAAGGGTTAACCAAGTCAACATACTGCTCCCAATGCATAGCCGCGATGTTGTAGCTATCGTCTGCGCGCGCGCACACATACAAGCAAGTAATAGTTTTCACCGTTCATTCACTCGTATCTAGTAACGTAATAGTTAGTAGACCACTTCCTTTGTATTGTTTGCATTATATAGTTTCATACCTACAGGCTACAAATGAGTTTTTGGTCATACACATTGAGGTACCCAATTTGTTAGCACATTATATCTATAGTCGCGTTTACGTCATTGTGACCTCATAAAACCTCTGTCTCTTGCGCACTTGGTAATCTAAAGGGGCACAGTAGAATGTCATCTCTTAATATTCTTATTTATTTCAATTTTATTGCACAACCACACAAATTGTGTACAAATGGCGGGATTAATGTCAAATGGTATTCTCTACCAGCCAACCATTGGGAGATATTATATAAAAGGTGCAAAAAATGAAAATGTATAACAGAATATCTACTTTTTTTTGTTGGCTAGAGCGACTGGCCGCGAGTGCCGGGAGATTCGAATCCTGCTCGGTGCCTAAATTTTTACATTTTTCCTTCATTCTAAATTTAAATTTAGAATATCTACTAAAACAAATGTATTACAAGTACACTACATATAAACATAGCAAATAATTATATATATATATATATATATATATATATATATATATACAGGATTAGATATAATACTACATATTCAATACATACATGTGTTCCACATAGTGCGTCCTCAAATCTTATAAAGGGTCGGCAACGCGCACGTGACTACTTTGGAGTTGCGGGCGTCTATAGGCTGCAGTGGCCGCTTACCAGGTGGGGCCCGTACGCTTGTTTTCCACTGGCGTTGTATAAAAAAAAACTAATTATAAGGATGGATTCTATAAGAATTCTTGTTTAAAAGCCGGTGCTTACGCAGCATCCGCTTGAAAGCGAACTTGCTTGGTGCTTCTCTGATTGTCCTTATCCGAACCGTTTATCTTAATTCCTATTAATTTTATAAATGCGAAAGTTTAGATGTTTTTTATTCAATAACGCAAAAACGGCTCAACGGATTACGATGAAACTTGTTTTTTTTTAATACAACGCCGGTGGCAAACAAGCGTATGGTAAGCGGCCACCGCAGCCTATACATGCCCGTAACTCCAAAGGAGTCACGTACGCGTTGCCGACCCTTTATGAAATTTGAGAATTCACTGTGTTGACAGCAGAAGGGACAAATTTAGGTCCCTCGCACTCAACACAATGCATCCTCGGGAGCTCTGGCAACCTTGCTCACCTCCAGGAACACAACAATACATACTTGTATAGTAGAATTGGTATAGGAGTTTATAACCTGGATTAACATACCTATATAGCATACAATTTATCCTGAAAATATCCCTGGAATGTTACACGATGCTTAAACTGTGAAAGTTTGAAGACTATAAAGGGGGACTCCTACGCAGCTACAGGGGGGCGCGAATAAAAAAAAAATCTACCCACACCACCGAGCACCCCTTATAAACCAACGGTTTTTTTATTTTATTAAAGTTCCAAATCATTTAACGCAGAGTTTGAAATTGCTTAACTGCTAAAGCCATGAATGGCTTATTTACAGCTAGAGTTCGGACTAAGACTTACATTACATTCAGTTCATTGGTAAACAACAAGAAAGTACTTATCACAAGGCGTAGTCATAATTATTACATGACATAAAATATTTGTTAACATCTTTAAGTAATCTAGGGTTGGATAGGTATGAATCTTGTATGTGTGTTGGAAGGATATTTAATATTTTAGGAAGCAAATATAGATTGGTCCTCATGCCGTAAACATTTTTCATTTTTGGTAGTAAGAATCTGTGTGTATTGGATAAACGCCTTAACCTACTATTACGGTGGTATTCGGGTTGGAGCAATAGTCTTAAATTTTTTACAGTTTAAGCATTTTCTTGTCCCAAAGCTATACACATTATCATTTTTTTACATGTTTATAAGGAGAGCTCCCGTACAGCTAAAGGGGGGTGCGAAAAAAAATAGCCTACCCCATCGATTGGGGTATCGTTGATTAGTACTCGTTGAGTGCATAAATGCTGTATTTATTAATTCAAATTATTGAAAAACAAAGGAAGAGCTGCCATTTATAATTTCTTACAATTAATTTTCCTTCATTAAAATCTCATTAAATATTCATCCTAGCGAAAAAGTGTATAAAACCTTTTTTGTAGATAATTTTATGTAGATTACTTATGTCTAAGAACATTTTTTGCTATGGGCCACCGTTTCACGAGTTATTTACGAAAAATGGGACCTTCAAACCTCCCCTCCTCCAGGCTCAAGGGCTATGGGAGGGGACTTTTGATATTTTCACCTCCTAACTAGTCCAAAGTAGTCCAAACAAAGTTACGAAGCCAAAAATTGTGTTCCATAATGTACATATTTAAGATTATCGTAGCTGATGGCGATGAAAAAGCGGTTCAATGAATCCTACTTGGATAAATAAGTTCTTATCTTATCTTATGATATTCGGAGCAACCCAGTTCGAAAGGTATCTCCACCTTACAGAATACCGTAGTCACTGCTTGCTTTGTATTGTAGTCTTACTTATGTTGTTCTGTTCCTTGTGTTGGCTTGGCTACCTTTCCATCAAATAAATCTATTAAATCCAAGCGGAGAAGAACGGCGTAGAGCAGCGATAGACAAAAGGGGGCACGCGAGTCCTTATTGACAACCGACAATTACGGCAATATGGTACCTTTTGTCACAAATTAAACGTGCATTTCGTTAGCTACTATGTGGCCCTTGGTTGATAAAAGGTTGCCGACCCCTGGCGCAGAGGAACCTAATTTTATTGGTAACTAGCGACCCGCCCCGGTTTCGCACGGGTGCAATGCTGATGCATGTATTATACATATAAACCTTCCCCTTGAGTCACTCTATCTATTAAAAAAAACCGCATCAAAATCCGTTGCGTAGTTTTAAAGATTTAAGCATACATAGGGATATAGAGACATAGGGACATAGGGACAGAGAAAGCGACTTTGTTTTATACTATGTAGTGATTCTGCATCTCAGCTCTGCTCCACCTTAGTGGAAAGGCAGCCTAAAAGCTTGAAAGTCAAGCACTCTTGGTGTCAACAACGAATCCTCAAATCAAGGCTCGGCATCTCGGTTTTTTTTTTCTTCCTAGCCTGACTTTTTACAGTTGGTCCCCGAAGGAGACCGTAACTAAATACCCATAACAAAAGCAGAGGGCTATAAGTTTGTAATGAGCAAGGGCAATGAGGGCTACCACGTATGAATTCGCCGCTAGAGGCGCTAGTGTGCTATCAGACATTGGAAATGTCAAATTTCAGTTTGTGGGTGGGTTTCGCGGGTTTCTAATTAGACTTTGCCATTTGCAATACCTGAGATTGATTATGGCAAATATGAATTACGGGTCAACGAATTTCACTGCGCTACAATACGGGATGTTCGACATTTTTAAAGTACGGTTTTTATGTACATATTTGTATTAAATAAGATTTCAACGTAAACTTTGTTTTCACCCCCATAATAAGCTTTGACAGTGACAGACACTGGCGCAGTGGCGCCAACTGGTGAGCACAATAAGGGTAGCCCTCATTGAGTAAGTGACGGACCGGCATTTCGTCGCTTAAAAACGCGACGTGTGAGTGCGCGACCGCTGGAACGAACGGTATAACTTGCAATCGAAGGAGAGTGGATTTGACGAAATTAGACTTTAACGTCATAGTAATCGGAACTATTCCCCTTGCCTGCGTATTCACGCAAAAAAATCAGAGAATATACTTAATTTTTTTTAATGATGCCATTTGAATCAGTATTAGAGGCGAACAAATGTGTATATGGAACAAATACAATTAGAACAACAAAGTGCAGCATAAAAACGTTCCACCCATCCTAATTGAGTATAGTATAGTATGCGTCCGTACTGACATTGTATGAAAAAAGTGAGTAATTAGCTATTTTTATAGTGAAATTTAGGTACATAAGGTGTATATTGTTGTTATACAAGTTATTGTATATTAAAACATAAGAAACTTGATGGTGGATTTTAATTTACTTTTAGTCAATAAAAAAGATTATATAATTGTTTGACACTTGAATGTCAAACGTTATCATACACTCTGCGGCATCCCGCTTACGTCACGCCGTGTGGCCAATCCTTAACACTTTCGCTGCCAAACTTTTGTTAGGGCTACGGAATTTCCTCTACATACGGGAAACGCATGTTATCGGCGTCGCGTCTACGAGTAGGGAACTCCCCAAGGGAATCCTTGGCACTGACAGAGTTAAGGCAGACGCCGCGCTGCGCGTAGTATTTATGAAACCGTCCCGCTCGCGTCGCGCAGTCTGATGTGTGGCGATGGCGTCGCTAACCTGTTTACACAGAATAGTGTAATAGTATTCCTCTTACTGTACTTTACGGCGCGCAGCGGTCGCGCGCAACGCTGTGTGACCGAGCCTTATCATTTCCGGACCTATACTCCGAACTTCGTATCGTGCCGTTCCTTTCACTATCGTGTTATACAAATGAGTGAACGGGACGGCACGATACGAAGTACGGATTTCTAATTTCGGAGTAACCCCTCAGAACTGACGATACGAGGTTTCTAAGAGTAATTTGCTAGCGAGTTTTGGTTGTCACCCGGCGATTTGTCTCTGCTGTCACTGTCACCCAAGTTGGGTTATTACCCCCTTATTTATAAAACTTAACAAACCTCTGCTAACTAAAATGTCTGTTGTCACTGTCTCCCAAGCACATGTGTCAAAGTGACAGATAAGGACAAACGAACTTTAGCGGATAGTTAACTAATACAGGTTTGATAGACGTTTATGAATAAGGGGGTTAATCTTTATTTTCCTTGTTTAACTCGGCCTATTTAAACAATACATTATTGAACGACACAAATAAAAAATATTGTATTTTACCTCATCTAAAATTCACAAAGACCTACTTATTGAAATTTCTCCAAAAAAACCATCCCTCAAGAGAGTTCTGTTGTATCTCTTTTTCTCTTGCGGGACGTGAACGTATACACGAATCGAGGCATCCCCTTAACCAATTTACAACACCTTTTCTAACCTAAGGGTTAGTTGCACCAACATACGATCACAGGTCGGTCATCGTCAAATATGGCGCCGGCAGCTGTCATCCCATAGAAACTTGTCAAACTTTCCCTACAATCAGATTTGAACGAACACCGCTTAGGATTACAGACGGTTTGGTGCATATAAGTTCTAATAAGTTTCTGTCAAAAATAAATTTTTTTGGTACAAGCTTTTATTGTCGACGACGACACGTCACGACACGACACGTGTCGGGTACGAGCTTTTGTTGTGTAAGGCTATAATCATTTACTATTATCACAATTGTATAACATAATTTGTTCCCTACATTAAATATATAATTTTCTTCCCGAAATACCCGTTATGTTGGCATGCCTAACAATCTGTCATCCGCATTCTCTCTTTCTTCATAACGTCTGTAAATGTCATGTGAATGTATGTGATGTCCATATGTACTATTTGTTTTAGGTTTCCAGTCTGATGCTTCCCCAAAAGTAAAACAAACAGGCTACCGAACATTCTCCTCGCGCGTCAAGTCCAAAAACTTGATATTGGCAAATCCACCTTGCTAAAACCAGCAAGGAGTAGAAGTCATTAAAAAAAAAAGCTTTTATTGTCGACTGTACTTTATCTTCACAGTCATATCAACTCATGGAGACGGTTCCAATGAGCCCAATTAAGGCGACGGGTTTATCTTGTGTACGAGGGGCGGCTGATAAGTCCTAAGCCTATGGTATTTCGAGGTCGTATATGCGTTTATGGTACTGGAAACTAGAAAGGCCATCTAAAAACAAATTATTAAAAACAAAATCATGTCATATTTGTTTGAATCCTTCTTGAGATATTCAATGGCAAAGTTCGCCATGTCTGAATTATCAACAAATATAACGAAAATTGAGCACCGTGCTGTAATTAAGTTCCTTACAAAAAGTGCAAAATCACCGCAATGTATTTTTGAAGAAATGGCTAGTATTTATGGTACTTCTGGACCTTCTTATGCTACGGTCAAAAAGTGGAGTCGCTTATTTAAACTGGGTAGGGAGTCCATTGAAGACGATCCCCGTTCAGTGAGGCCAATATCGGTGGTGACTGAAGAAAATGTAAGAAAAGTCAGAAAATTGGTATTAGAAGACCGGAGAGTTAAGGTTTGGCAAATAGCTGATACTGTAGGCATTAGTAAAGAACGGGTTGGGGAGATTTTACATGAACATTTGAACATGACTAAGGTCAGTGCTCGCTGGGTACCGAAAATGCTGACAGCGTTCGATAAAGAACGTCGTGTTGAAACTTCCCAGGCGTTTTTAGATCTGTGCGGAGATGGTATAGATGAAGTTTGCTCCCGAATAGTAACTGTTGATGAAACATGGATCAGGCAGTATGATCCGAAGTGTAAGTCTGAATCCATGCAGTGGATTGAAAGGGTGAAAGACCACCGAAGAAGTTTAAAGTGCAAAAATCGGCATCTAAGTTAATGGCCACTGTGTTTTGGGACTGTGATGGTATTCTCTTAATAGATTATTTGGCTAAAGGCTCTACAATAAATGCACTTTATTATGCCAATCTATTGAGACAGGTGCGAGAAGCGGTAGTTGAGAAAAGGAGAGGCAAATTAAGGACAGGCATTTTGTTTTTGCAAGACAATGCATCCGTTCACACCGCCCGGGTTGCGAGGCAGGCGCTGAAAGAAATCGGCTTCGATGAAATCGACCACCCACCCTACAGTCCAGACGTAGCCCCTAGCGATTATTTTCTGTTCAGTAATTTAAAGAGACAGTTACGGGGAAAGCGATTTGGCAGTGATGAAGAGATGAAGGCGGCTGTACAGGAGCATTATGAAGGCCAATCTAAAGAATATTTTTTTAACGGCCTAAAAGCATTGTATAAAAAATTTTAAAAATGCATTGAATTAGAGGGAGATTATATTGAAAAATAAACATAAATATTTTTTATATATTGTTTTTTTCTACCATAGGCTTAGAACTTATCAGCCGCCCCTCGTAGCTGCTAGCCACCTCGTCTCCATCATCAGATCAGCTCGATGGTACAGTACTTTTATCTAACTAGCGCGGGTTAGCCACAATTGTAAGTTGTAGTTGTGACACATACGAACACAGGCAATGTGAACTCATAGCTCCTGCGCTGACGCACACATACACAATGTGCATGTATATCTCAACACAACCATGGATCACCCGTGTGAGATAAAAGTAAGTCATGTACCATAATATTGCATTGCCACCGAACTTACATAAGTTTTATTTTTTATACAACGCCGGTGGCAAAGAAGCGTACGGTCCACCTGATGGTAAGCGGCCACCGCAGCCTATAGACGCCCGCAACTCCAGAGTCACGTACTCGTTGCCGACCCTTTATGAAATTACATAAGTACATTAGTATAAGTGTAAGTATGCCAAACTTCAGGTCAATCGGATACCGGCGAGTGGCTGAAAAAAGGATTGCCAATTTTGAGGAAAACTTACCTACATATTATACTTACATACGAACAGTTAAATTTAAAAAAAACTTGTAAGAACAGCGAAACAAAATACAAAAAAAAACCGGTCAAGTGCGAGTCAAGTGGGGAACGGTATTTTGTTTTACATTTTCCCTCATAAAACAAAAATGACTCAACGTAAAAAAAAATTGTTTCAGAATTTGCAACCCAAGCCCTTTCATATGACACCCCACTCGACATATTAACTAGACTTTCAAATTTTGAACCACCTTATTATCTGTCATTTTTCACAGATAAATAAAAAAAAATATTTAAAAAAGGCATGTTCTATGTATGTAGGTAAGCCTTCTTTATAACTATTCCAAATTTCAAATCGATAGCATAAGTAGTTCTTGAGACATTTAGCGATGTGACAGACAGACAGACAAACAGACAGACAAAGTGAAACCATAAGGGTTCCTTTTTTACCATTTTTGTACGGAACCCTAATACTAGGACTTTGAGATGAGTAGTCACTAACTAGTCTTTCAAAATGTTCTAATAAGAAAGAGACGGCTTTCTAGATCTAGATACGTGCTATGGAAGCCTACGAATGCAGAAGAATCAAGCGCCTTGCCAACCCTTTATTGACGTGAGGATTCGTTGTGTTGACAGCTAGAGGCCTATACAGGTCTCTGAGTAGTGGTGCCACTATAGAGCGGGCTCTTAGAGGCGAGTAGGAGACACCTTCAGCGCATCTTTCCGAACAAAATATTTAGCCAAATTCTGGGTGGACGAGGCAACACACATATAAAGAAACTACGCACACTTGCAAAACATTAACCCATTACTACGCACTTACACTGAAACAATCACGTAAGCACACTCTAAACTCTAAATCTGAGCAGTAAAATTCGACCTTATTTGCGTGCGCACTAGGATCAATATCGGATGGCTAAACTGACCAATGTCACTAGGCATCACATTTCATAGAAATTCTCATAGACAGTAGTCCTTACGTATTGAAATACGATGACGTAAAATGTCCAAAATAGCGGTCAACCGTGAATGGCAAATACGAATGTTTTTAAATCGACTGTGTAATCGATGTTCAATTTAAGATTTCATTAAAACTGATTATGCAGAAAAATATACGTGCGTGTGAAATTCATTTTTTTAAATTTCACAATACAAACGTTTTTTGCACCCGAAGACAGCACTTAAAGGTAATTTAATAATTTTGAACCTCACTGTGGCTTTATAGGCCGGGCCCAATAAAGCGATAGGAGTGCGCGGTTGGAGAGTAGCCTGGGGAAAATCCAGAAGAAAACCTCCGACACGACCACGCGTGTGGTTTGGAACACTGGAATACTCTAAGAGTTTGCGTTCCAGTGAGATTGGTTGAGCGGTTTCAACCGAATCTGAAGTGTGAGTGGAATCGAGCTACTGGGAGTTTTGTCGCTGGTTCACTAAACCTAGCCTAGCTGAGAAGAGTCCAGCAAGAAACTCAGCTAGGCCCGACCTGGGTCGGACTGACTCTACCCGGTGTGCGGCGGTACCGGGACGAATAGGGACTATATGTGTCACTGATGTCGCGATCGCGCGGTGGACGTCCCCGCCGGCGGGAATGCCTAAATGTACGCGTCGTGTCAGAGTTGGACGCCGTAAGCGCAGCGTTCCATTTTTCGATAGACGCTGTGATTACGTCGTCCGGGTCCGTAAGTGTGTGCCTAGGGCACATAAAGGAATTTTGACGGAACTCTTCACACGATGGGAACGATTTCGAGACTGACGTATCATCGATTAACGTAGTAGTTTTAATAACGTGGCAGATTTTTTTCCTACACCTTCGGCAGAGGGGTAAGTAATTAAGTATATCAATGGCGTCTCAAACGCTCTAAGGGCGGGCTTCTATAAGGTCCTTAACAGCTTTGTACCGTGTCGCTTTAAGGCAAGGCCCTTTGAGATCTGACGAAAATATTAAAGTTTGAGCGTCCAGTGTCACAAAATAATGTAGAATTACATTACCAAAAAAATACTTTACACTGAAAAAAGTAACTAACCACACAACCGAACAAAATACTGAGAAATGGCTTGGTAACTCGGATAAAAAAATCACAAATATCATCGTTAATTATTATTTTTTTACTTTCATGCTGCCGATTTCTTAATTATCAACGACAGTGATATGTTTTTTAAAAAGGATAGGGTTTTTATTGTTCTAACACAATAACCGGATAGATTTTTCGCAAGTGATCCAGTGTTAGTACTAAATATTTATGAATGACGAAACTACGCGCAGAGCTTCCGTAGAGAGCGTTGCCTTTACCATGAGTTTGCATGACCGTACTCGCTAGCGACTACGTAAACGATTTAGTATGCCGATTCTTAGTTCTATTGTCTAAATGTCTCGTTCTAACACGCGTGAGCTTGCAATTAACCATCCAGTGCCTTTACCTTGAGTTTACATGACCGTACTCGCTAGCGACTGCGTAAAAATTTGTATGGGCAAAAGTACAGCGCCTCTGGCGGTTACGCAATAGAACTAAGAATCGGCATACTAATCCGTTTACGCAGTCGCTAGCGAGTATGATCATGCAAACTCATGGTAAGGGCACTGTTGCGCTGCTCCAAATATGATCGAGATAACTAGGAATGCGCCGAATATTCGGTTATTATTCGGTATTCGGCATGTTTATGAATGTTCGGTATTCGGCCGAATTATTCGGTTCATCTGCCGAATATTTACCGAAAAATTTTGTGAGGGTTTTGTTACAAGTTACAAGAGTGTATTATAGTTACTGCTTCGTGAAATTATTACTTGACCCATTATTAACAGGGATTTAACTTATTTTATGTCAATATTTCGCTTTGATAATGAACAAAAATTTTACCATTCAATTAGTCTGTTTTACAACAATAGATGAAGGAATTACGTTGAACCGAATAATTCGGCCGAGTATTCGGTTCGGCAACAGCTAGACCTAATATTATGCAGAATCTTCGTATTCGGTCAAACCCATATTCGGCGCATCTCTAGAGATAACTATTGATGACCAATTCCAAATTTTGATGACACAATCAGCTTGTTTTCAACAGTCACACTTCATTTTTAGCAATAATTAGAGCTCGAAATATGATTGCTTCTCGAATCGCCATTGCCGCGTAACGGACAGTTGTGCAATACTGGCGGAAACAAACTTGCATGCTAAGCTAACTGTTTCTAAAACTATATTATACCTGCTTCTGCCCGCGACTTCGTCTACGTTTAATTCGTACCTTCACACAAACTTCCGACCCCCATTTCCCTCTCTTTAAAAGGGGGCATCCTAAAGTACGTCACATGTTAAGGGGGAGGGAGGGGGTCGACGAAGTGAGACATTGTGTGACAAGGGGTGGGAGGGGTCCAGTTTCGTGACGTCATATTTCAAAATTCAATACATTTAAGTGTCAAAATGCCAAATTAGAACTATTAACGAAAAAATTCAAAAATATTTCCAAGACTATCTTATAAATGTATGTATCTGTGTAAAGTTCAAATTATTTTGTTGAATATAATTTATTGTTTCGTTAATATTTTTCAAAATGTTTGATATCATATTGGTTATATTAAAAATAATTAAAATGGAAAATTAAACTAATTTAGGGTGGGTTGCACCAAACCGTCTGTAATCGTAAACAGTGTTCGTTAAAATCTGATTGTATGGATAGTTTGACAAGTTTCTATGGGATGACAGCTGCCGGCGCCATATTTGACGATGACCGGCCTGTGATCTTAGGTTGGTGCAACCGAGCCTAAAACTGTAAAATTGCATAATATGTGACGTCACCTTTCTCACAAACGTGACCAACAGTGACAGGGACGGGAGTGTCAAAAAAATTACGAAATTAGTGAGCTACTTTATGGATGACCCAAAAGGGGTAACTGGGATAAAATCTATCCTATGTAAGGAGATAGGGTAAAATCTATCCCATGTAAGGACATTGGGACATAGGGTAAAATCTATCCTATGTAAGGACATAAAGTTAAATCTATCCTATGTAAGAACATTGGGTAAAATCTATCCTATGTAAGGACATAGGGTAAAATCTATCCTATGTAAGGACATAGGGACATATCCAAGTTATCCCCCCCCCCCCCCCCGGAAAAGGCCCCGGGACTTAAACTATCTCCATACCAAATATCGTCTAAATCGGTACAGCGGTTTAAGTGTGAAAAGATAACAGACAGAGATATTTTCGCGTTTACATATAAGGTGCAGCGGGGCAATCTAGACCACGGGATATTAAAAGTAATCGAAAATATCTTCCGTGTTTTACATCATTTACTAGAGTGCTATCTATGCCCGGGTAGCGGATAAGCGCTTTCAGAATTGGGTATTTGACACATGTTAAAATTTATACCATAGTGTGGGTATATAAACAGAAAATCATCAAATTATCACAATAAACAGTAAATTTAACAAATTAATCAAAAACATAAAATAATTATATAAAATATTAATTTTGAGTTTCGTTAGTTGTTAGTTGCACCGCCAACAAATCTTTCTGCTTCGCCTTAAGGTTGACTGGTAGAGAATGCCATACGGCATTAAGTGCGCCTTTTGTACGATAAGGTTTCTTTTGTGCAATAAAGATTAAATAAATAAATATATATATATGGGACTTTAAAGATTCGCAAAATGTTGTATTTTTTTGAACAGTCCAAATGAAAATTAAAAGTGATCAATAGAACGCTCGCTACGCTCAGGATTCTATTTTTGAACCACTCGCTTCGCTCAGGATTCTATTTTCGAACCAATAGAATCCCTTCGCTATCTCGTGGTTCAATCCTAGAATCCATTCGCTAGCTCGTGATTCAATTCCACACTCGCGATTAAAATACAACTCAGAGATGTTGACACCAAATAAGATAATCAATATGTTCGAATATTCTCGAAAAAGGATCAAATTCTTAATCAAATGGCGAAAAAGTAACTTGGAGAATAAATAATTACATAATTATAATATAAGTCTTCAATGTTTTAAGAGGGGGCATACTCTGTTCCATTTCCGCAAAACGCACCTCTGTATTGGAACGCTCGTCATTTACTGTCGCTCGTGGTCAATGACGTCACTGAACTGTCGCGCTCTCTCTCTCTCTGACCAGCAACATTAAAACGGTTGTAGCTTTGTTAGTTTTTGAGATAATTGAATAGGATTTTCATCATTTGGCATATTTTTTTGGCTTGTTTGAGCCAACAACCCTACTATGGCCACCTTAGGTTATAGATAGACTACGACAATGTGGAACCACGTGCTTGAGAAGGACAAAAATGGTTAAACCATTACACAAATTAGATTGATAAAAGATCACATCGGTTCCATCGATCGGCCTCTGCCCATTTCGCCTTGAGCGCCCTTTAGCGAAACGCTGGATTTTAATAGTTTTAAAATTTTCCCGGGCGGCGTCGACTTCGAGAACATATTATGGATTTGGCCCTATTGTGAGCTCTGTTACTGGCTGGCTAAACTCTTGAAGCGAGCAGCGCTAAGGAGCTTATAGTTCATATTATACATATTATGTTTGTATGCCCATTCACTGCAGCACAAACAGGACAATAGAAATGCAATCTGAATGACAACACTCCTTCCGGGTGCGTCTTTTAACCCGAATAGAGCAACGTCGACTACAGAACAGTTAAACAGCTACATAGACTTTTTACTGGAATAGTATATGATTATGATTATTCGGAATGATCCATGCCGCATCTTTTCGTCATCGTTCTACGCGTCAGCATTTCCATCCTCACCATTTAGATGGTTGGCAGTCCAAAACTGTGCGTTTCTCAAGAAATTTCCTGCCTCGCACAACCAAACTGTGGAATGAACTGTCGCCTGCGGTATTTCCGGACCGATATGACCTTCAAACCTTCAAGAAAAGAGCGTATTCACTTCTGAAAGGCCGGCAACGCACTTGCGACTCCTCTGGCGTTGCAGGTGTTTATGGGCGACGGTAATTGCTTACCATCAGGCGATCCGTCCCGCGTACCGCGTACTGTATGCGATGTTAAGCAACGTCGGCCGAGGTCAGTTCTCGGATGGGTGAACTCTTTGAGTGGTTATCAACTGAGCGCTCCAATGCTTTGGAAGGCACGTTCAGCCGTTGATCCCGGCTGCCGTCTATGATAGCAGTCGTCAAGCCAAGTTAGAGGCCTTCGGGGGGCTTGAGAACTTCTAACAGTCAAGTTGCCCACTCACTTGCCAAGCCTAATTCCAATAAGGTCTGGTTTGCCCTCGGGTTGAAAGGTCAGATGGCAGTTGCTTCCGTAAAGACTAGTTAGTGCCTGACATCTTGGGATTAGGTAGCGGACCGCGGGCATCCTTCAGGGTGCAATTGTACTGGAATAAGGCTAGGAGGATTGACGACTATATGGTTATCGGTTCCGAACCTGGGGGAAATTGTATTTCAAGTATTTTATTGCTTTCATGTTGTTACAGTAAGTACATAGATGATAATTGTTATAATAGGTCTCTAACATGAGCCCTGTAAGGGCATCGCAATATTTATAATGTGGCTTACAGCTAGCTAATTTACAGTTCAAGAATAAAAGAAAAAATAAAACAATAAAATTATAAACAAAAACATCAGAATAAAATTGTAAATTAAAAATTGGTTCTATAAATTAAATTAGTAGTAAAATAGGGAGTAAAACAGCAATTCTTTGGCAACAGAGTAGGTATTGAAAGTGCATCAATAGATTTGTCTATTAACTTAGCGGTTAAATGGGGGATAAAATCAGTTTCCTGCCTGCAATCAGTATTCCGCTTTAACACTAATCTATACATATAAAAGAAGTCCTGACTGACTGACTGACTCGCACAGCCTTTTTCTTTGAACCTGACTGTGGCTTTATAGGCCGGGCCCAATAAAGCGATAGGAGTGCGCGGTTGGAGAGTAGCCTGGGGAAAATCCAGGGGAAAACCTCCGGCACGACCACGCGTGTGGTTTGGAACACTGGAATACTCTAAGAGTTTGCGCTCCAGTGAGATTGGTTGAGCGGTTTCAACCGAATCTGAGGTGTGAGTGGAATCGAGCTACTGGCAGTATTGTCGCTGGTTCACTAAACCTAGCCTAGCTGAGAAGAGTCCAGCAAGAAACTCAGCTAGGCCCGACCTGGGTCAGACTGACTCTACCCGGTGTGCGGCGGTACCGGGACGAATAGGGACTATATGTGTCACTGTTGTCGCGATCGCGCAGTGGACGTCCCCGCCGGCGGAGGCAGTCGATTACATTTATAATGTAGGCTAGGGATAAGAAAGGATTCTTCGAAATTCATCTCCTAAAGGGGTAAAACACGTATTTATTGAAGTGAGAGATTTGAAACTTTGTATATAGACTCTCTGTTTAAATATATTAATGGCGTGTTTGTTTCTAAATTGCTCCCCTAAATGGATGAAAAGGGGGTTCAAAGTTCGTACAGGGAGCAAATCTTTTTTGAAGTGAGACATTTAAAACTTCGTATATAGCGTTTTCCAAAATTGCTCCCCTAAAGGGTTGAAAAGAGGGTTCGGAATTTGTGCGGGGAGCATCTTTACTTTTCTTAAAAATCAATATGGGTGTCATCTTCGAGGTTCCTCGGGATACCGATTAGGAAAATGACATCCATTATCAAATCCAAGAAGGCGGACATTTATTTTTCTTAAAAGTCGAAAAGGGGTCATCTTCGAAGTTCCTCGAGGTGCCGATTACGAAAATAACATCGATTTCATTTTTCTTAATAATTGTTATGGGTGTCGTCGTCGAGGTTCCTCGGGATGCCGATTAGGAAAATGACATCAATTTTCAAATCCAAGATGGCGGACATTTATTTTTCTTAAAAGTTGATATGGGTGTCATTTTTGTGGTTCCTCGGGGTGACGATTACGAAAATGGCATGCACTTTCAAATCCAGCAGACATTATTTTTTCTTAAAAATCGTTATGGGTGTCATCTTCGAAGGTCCTCAGGGAGCCTATTAAGAAAATGACATCCATACATACCTACATACGTAGGCACATACAAACATACTGGTCAAACTGATAACCTCCTTTTTTGTAGACGGTTAAAAATTACGCTTAGTATGCGAGCGAAGCCGCGAGAAAAAGCTAGTGTAATATATACTCGCGGACAACGGGTCGGTAAAATACCGTCATATTTCCTAAAATAGTACGAACTTTTACCGTTTATTGATCCTGTCATGATCTTTATTTAATTTTACATGTAACCTGCAAAAATAACAGTTAAAAAAATTAACATATCCGGTTCGGAAATTAACATTCACCTATCACTATTTTATAAATTAACATTTACCTATCACCGCTCAGCATCAGCACTAGTCAAAAAAAAAAATTAAAAATAGGAAAAAAAATAGTAAAATAATAAAAAAGTAAAATAGGTAGCCAGCTCACCACTCACATCAAACTCTCAACACCCATAGGAAGAAAAGGGATGGTGTTAATTAAAGACAACCTTTCATATATACATAGCTGTTACATTTTCTTGCTTCGCAACGAAAGAGTCTAACAGAGAACTCTCCCAGAAGATATGGGTCACACCACTGCCAAACTGTTTCTAGTATCTCATAAGTTGTGTAAACATAATTATAAATATTATAAATAAATATTTGTGAACAATCTTACACAAATTGACATAGTCCAAAATCAAGCAAAACTTGTACTATGTGTACTAAGTACTAAGCGACAATACACATACTTATATAGATAAGTAGATACTTAAATACATAGCAAACATCTAAGACTCAGGAACAAATATTTGTGTTCATCATACAAATAAATGCCCTGACCAGAAAGAAACCCGGGACCTCCAGCTTCATAGGCAGGGTCACTACCAACTAGGCTAAAGTGGTAGTTTAAAAACTTATTAAATATTATTTTAAAAATTATATGTCATGATAAAATAACTATGTAAGTCCTCATTCACGCTGAGCCACAAGATAGCGACAAAATAGTCACTTTTATGTCATATGTCCTCCAGGTATTTCAAAGCTGACAGGCGCGACAATTGCCAAAAAACATTACAATAGTAGTTGGTGAAACAGTTTTCACATGAAAATTGTCGATTTGTCAGCCTGCATATGTCAAATACATACATATGTCAACTTGGTGAAATAGGGGCCTGAGGTTCAGAAGAGTTTCAAGTAATAAAACTAAGAGAACAAATTCACTTCAATAGACTTTAATAACTTTCAAAGTTAGAACAGAGTTGCATTTGTTTTGCTTCATTCAATTCCAAACAAATTCTAATCTATTTCCTGTCACAGAAGAATGAAATTTCTTTGCCAAGCCTTCACTAACATATAAAGTCAAAGTCAACATTATTTATTCCATTGACATATAATATGAACTAAAATATGTCTTAGACCTAGGTTTATTTATACATTATTACATTATTAATTTAGCCTCTTTTGAATTCAATTTCATAAGACTCTTTTATATTATATAGTGAATTATCCATTAAAATATTCTTAAGGTATAGTTTGTATTTGATGGTATTTAATGTGCTTACAGAATCAGGTAAATGGTTATAAAGTTTATTGTTAGTCTGGTAAACCAAAATTTACTTTGACTTGGCTTAACATACCGTTGGAATGCGGAGCTTATTCCTATTTCTATACATAAGTGTGAAAGTACATATGTATACATACTTATGTATACATATGTACTTGCAAAAGAGATTAATTCTTTTTACAATTGCGATCGTGGTACCAGGCTAGTGTTAACTTATGCAGATTATAACTTGTTATCATGCTATGCACTTAGCAGTTATGATCTAGGTTTAGCAAAAAGTGAATTCTAAAAGATTGCTGATAGGTAGTGAAAGTTACATAGGAATTTTTGATTAGCAGGGTATATTATATACCTTGTTTTTATTGTAAGAAGTTAGAAGCAGTGATCGTAATCACACACATTTAATTCACATTATTCGCACAAATGATCAGAATATGTGACAGTGACTATGTCAAATATTTTTTAAAACCCAGACCAACTTCTTACAATCCCACAGCTGCTTTGACTTTGAAAAAGAGGCAAGCGCTGATGTCCTTCAAAAATTTCTTTTTGATCTTTACCTACACTACTTTTTCTTTAATTGTCCCAGTGTTCGTCCCCATATTTATCGCCACCTTAGTCTAGGGTCACTTCGGGCCCGACTTAAAAAATCATGTCATAAAAAAGCCAGAATCTGCAGCTCCTGGGATCAAACACAATAAAATTTAATCTAATCAATTAGTTACTATAATAGTTTGGATTTTTTCTGCTTTAAAATAAATCAAAACAAAAACAAACTCTTTCTATGAAATTTTACCATTTGATTGCACCATTTTGTCCTTGTTCTAGGAACCGGTAAAAAGACCTATGGAGGACACCTTTAACAGCGAGTCCAGTTAAAATGAATGTATCTTAGAATATTATAGATGCAAAATCTTAACTGCAGTTAATGACTAATGAAGGTTAAAAAGATTAACATAAAAACAACAGGGCATTAGAGCAAAATGAAATATTGCTTTTTTAGATAAACAATGTTTTTCAGCCTTCTCACTGACGCAATCCCTAACATTCCTAAACTTCCTCGGTTCTATTAGTTTATGTAGCAAGTAGACTGAGCGACTCTAAAAAGAGAATAGCCAACTCTATAAATAGGATGGGTCCCTTAAGTCAACTTTCGAAAATTTATGATTTATTTACTTCATATCATATTGTGCACATACATCCATGTTATTCACATATATAAGATGTTATACACAACATGATATTCATCTAATGTAGGGACATGGATGTAACAGTAGGTGTGAAACAGGAGTTTGCAATGTCTACTTGTCTATCTCTAAGTAAACTATTTTGTCTAGGTAATTTATCAATAAAAAAGAAGGTAGATAGATAATATTATCAATGACTAGAAACATATGTAGAAAAAAAATGCCTAAAGAGTCTGTAAGGAATTTAAAAGTTTGGCTAAATGACTTAGGTCTGCCAAGGTTGTTGAAAAAACATGAGTCATGGCCTTAAGAATGCCTAAAATGCACTGTGACTTAAGCTGAACACTTTTTTCAATCACCCTGCCTTATTTGGATGCAAGGCAAGTAAGTATTTCAAATATAGAAGCATTTGTACTGTTTAAATATTACGCTTATTATGCGGGAGATAGTGTTATCTTAGCAATAAACAAATTTTATAATTAGATAAGTTATTTCAGGACTTCATGTAATGGATGTAATGATTAAAACTTTTAGGAGTACTAGTTGTGTTTATGAAGTGGCTGAATGGCATGCTGCCTTGGCCACCTGTGGGCTGCGAGTGACGAGAGTTCGCCACGGTACTTACTGGCTAGCTCGTCGAGGTTGACCATCGTCCAGCTCAGCGGAACGCCGCCAAAAGCGGCAATACACCACAATAACACAATCCAATCGCGCACTTTCACGACAAGAATGCACTACACACAACTATCAAACAAACAAAATAGAGAAACTGCACCACACTATCGTCCACCGAACATTTCAAAACAATTTATCTATCAAAAGTCCAATGTCGCGCGGACTCTGAATTCCTCGCGGAGCACTAACCCATATTCGGGCGTCGTATTACTGTGTAATCAACGGAATTATTACCAATTTACGGCACCGCGCTCCACGTCCGTTCGCTGCTGAGAAAATACTTGTAAAACGTTTTTCGAAAGCGCCTAGACGCACGGCCGTGGACCTTTCGAAAAAGTACAAAATATAGTCACGCGCCAAATAAGAAAATCGATGGTGCCGTTGGGTCGTCGCCGGTTCTGAACTGGAATAATATTTTATCAAAAAATGTAATAAAAACGACATTATTTCTTGTGACGGTTCCTAGCTGTCAGAATTTTCTATGTATAACCCTAACGATTTGATTGACACGCCGTCAGCGCCGTGACAGCACTGCGTTAACAGCCTTTGCAATCGGCCGGGTTGCCGCGCTTGCCGAGCGATATTCGACCGTATGGTTTGTACCACTTAAGACTTTCCTACTTGGCGCTAATCGCGAAAAATACGAAACGGATATGAATTTGTTTTGTAAAACTTACAACAAGCAGTAATCAGTGGATTGGAAAATTCCAAATAAATGAAGCGAGCGGGCGCGCGGTGTCTGTATCCGTGGACAGAAACGCGAGACACTGTTTTCGAAACAACATTGGCTCGGCACGACGTCATTTTTGGCGTATTTTGAGTTGGATCGTGAACGGGAAAACTCGAAACCGTTCGGTTGCGAGAAAGAGATGCCGCATCGGCATCTTCGAACGATATTGGACGTTATCGTCGAGGTGGTTGTATACATTTCCGTACTATAGTCCTATAATGTTGTTGGAAAGTGAGTGAAGCCATACTATTTTGAAGTTTTTTCTATATTACTTGCTTATAGATATAATGTTAGTTACACAGTTAGGAGAATAGCTGTTTTTCTATGTATATTTGCGCTGGTGTGCGTTACTTCCCGTACGTGTAGTTATCGTATGATAACTTTCGCTTTAGTGTGCGTTTTGTATTACATAAAATTTGTATGTATAGGGACGGCCTTAAGCTGGCTTATGGAATCAATAAACTAAAAATTCATTTTTATTTTCGAACGTAGTGCGTCGGCCAAGTTCTCAAATTAAGGAAGTAAGTAGGTTCGTGCTTACGTATTATAGCTATTTCTTGAATTAAGTGGGAAGTAAGTAGTTGTTTTATTTGCTAGTGAGTGAGTTATTTAAAGAGCGTCGGTTAAGTTAATTGCTCTTCTATTTAGCACGAAGCATGCCTAATGCTTATGATATGATAACTACTATTGAACATTTATGTATCAATTACGAAATGAATTATAATTATGCTTAAATGCAAATTGTCTATAAATCTCAATTAGCTTTCCTTTAGTTTTTACAATTCGATTTTAGATTTGTACTTAGTTGTCAAAAATAGCGATGTACCTACTATGTAATCAAGTTTATTCTAACTAGATAGGTAATTTGTACAAATAATAAATTTCGTTTTTGATACCTACTAACTTTGTACTGGGCAGATAGGTATGATGTGGATTATGTAGGGCGTTGTCACTGTATGTTGCAATTATAATAAATAATTTGGATATTTTTATTTGGTTATGTGTCCTTGTATTGTTACGTGCCCTGAGATATCCGTCACCGGGAGATGACAGCTTAGTTCGGATGTAGAATGCGCCAACATTCCATTGATTTTTTTTAAGTTTTCAGTATCGTATATAGAAAATGTATAAAAAGGCGTAATGTATAGTGAAACAAAAAAAATGAGGGCAGTCTATTTCTATGAGAATCAACAGTAGGTTGGAGATTCTGAGCAGGATAAACCACAAATTTCCAAATTGTCAGAAAAGTAAAATAAAATTAAGTGTTATGCGCCCAAATGGTGAATAAACGAATTGTAAACTAAGTAAAATGCCCTATTTTTAAAGAGCTTGATTTTTGCTAAGATAGAAGTCAAAAATGTGATACAACATACAAGCCATACACTCCGAGCGACGCGCAATCGTCATAGCTTTAAACGTAACTACTCTCTCGACGTAACCATGCTGAGGTTGGCTTAGCGCATGTGACAGCCCTGGAGTTGTGGGCATCCATAGGGTGCGGTGACCGCTTGCGGCGGGACGTACGCTTGTTTGCCATCAACGTGCATGTCGGACCACGCACAATGAAGGGTTCCGTACCAACACCTAGTCCACATATAAAACCACTATCCAATGAATCTAAAAAAGTCGTATCTTCATAGGGAACTCACGGCTTTTACGACCTTTTGTTTGGGCAAGACAGTTTTTAGGCGAAAACTCCAAAAAAGTAAAACCTGTATAGTTCAAACCAAAAATCGTTGAAAGTATTAACTAATGCACACCACCTCAATTTTTTTCAGAATTTTAAACTTTATATTTTGGAAATTAGAGGGGGGTCACACTTTCTATGACTTTGACAGCTAATATCTCACCAACGGTTGACTAAAATGGACAAGTTTTTTAGAAACCTCCATATCATTTTTAAAGGCCTATTAATCGATATCCCACACGACTATGTGCATTGGAATTATTTTTTTCATCCACCGGTTACATGTATGGAGTGCCCCCCCGCCCTAATTTAATATTTTTTTGTAATTTTACATCACTTTTATGTAGCGGTTCATAGAATACACCTTCTTACTAAATTTCATAATTGTAGTGCTTATAGTCTCCGAGTAAATCGGCTGTGACATACGGACGGACGGACGGACGGACAGATATGACGAATCTATAAGGGTTCCGTTTTACGGAACCCTAAAAATGTGACACGCCGTAGTCCATAGCGCTTTAAATGCCATCATGTAAAGAAAATTTGTTACATAGCTTGGAGTTATAATCTCATTATATCAATATTTTACGAATTTACCTCGCTCTAATGAATAGGTACATGTTTATATAAAACAGCTGACAGACGTGTTGTAAGAATATTGATTCATGGGGCCGGTTACTCGGTGATTATTATCACAATACTGAGGTATCAATAATATCGTGCTTTCAAAGTTGTTTGGATTTTGCTTCAATGCTCATTAATATCCCGGTGATACGTATTGTGATAAGAGTGTATCGTCATCATGTGTCTCGGTTTGTATTTGAACAGATTGTTAAAATTATTCTTAAAATTATGTATGTATGTATGTAAATACTTTATTGTACACAAGACAAGTAAAATTATGATTGTTGTAATCTAGCAGGAAAACGGATACCAAAACCATATCCTTCATAAGCCGCAGATAAGCGTTGAAAATGTACTAAAGTTAAGTTATTGGTTGAAAAAAATAGATCTCCTCTGCAAAATTCCTCAATTTATGCATTATTTGCACATTTTCGTTTACGGGTTACTTCCCCTTTTTTATTGTCATTTAATCTTTTACTAGTTATGTGAAATTCGTTGAAACCACTATGTTTGGCACAAATTTAGGGCACGCGGTCCGAGCGGTCCAGATTTTTGATAGCAAATAAAATGTTCCCTTATGGATCACATCATCTAGTGCAACCGCTGGGTTCAGTTTTTTTTATCATTAATATTTTAATATTATCATATATTATTTCACCTGCCTGAATGGGCGTATACTGTGCGAGAGTCGTCGTCAACGTCTTTCCAAAACGCGGGTCAGGTGCGGGACGCGCGGGTGATTTCTAATTTTTTCCTGGCGTTAGGCACTTGTCCCACCGCTGGCGAGCAGCGAGTACTCTCATAGTAATTCTACTCATTTTCTCGCTCAAGCGAGTGGAATTACTATGAGATTACTCGCTACTCACCGGCGGTGGGACAAGTGCCATAATTTATGTTATTATTTACAAAATGATGCTATTATTTATTTTTTTCGCCGAGAGACGACGTTTAAGGCCTACATGGCCAGCAATGTCCGTATCGTGTCCCACAAATGGTCTCGCCGGAAGACTAACGCTGGTTCCTAAGCCAGCATTATGATGAGGCCGGACCATTTCGTGACATTTTTGTCTTTTTTGTATATTTTTATATTTTTCTTTTGCTTTATATGTCTCGAATAAAATATTTTCTTTATTTCTTTCATCAGATTTCATTGACGAGACCATTCAGTGAACACCCTGGCATTTCAATACAAATTCAAAAATAACTCAAAATAGATTCATATAAGCGTTATGCGTTAAATAAAATATTTCTATGTCTATGTCAAATCACAAAATGAGGCAAAACACAAAATATAGAACATCTTCCTTTTCGGAAGTGTCTCGAAAAACATGCATATTGGCTTAAGTGATGAAATAATTACCATTCGTTTAATTACTTAGTAAGCTCACAATCTGCGGTAAGCGTTTTGTAGCCTCCTCACGTACGTGCGGAGAAAGGTGGGAAAATAACTGGATTCAAATAGCATTAGTTCAGATTGTTTATGCCACTCAATATTACTCGTTTACATCTTTCTGCTACCTCACATTATTAGTTACTAGCGACCCGCCCCGGCTTCGCACGGGTGTACTATTTAATGGATGTTATTATACATATAAACCTTCCTCTTCAATCACTCTATCTATTTAAAAAGCCGCATCAAAATCCGTTGTGTAGTTTTAAAGATTTAAGCATACATAGGGATATAGGGACAGAAAAAGCGACTTTGTAATGTCATGTGACCTCAAAAAATCATCTATTCATAAACAAAACCCTCTTCCTCATTTCATTTGCATGTTGAAATTACTTAATCGTTAAGATTGGCGCAAGCGCTACTTTTTCAAAAAGTTTACTGTCTAATTTGACGTGCGAAAAATATACATTACTGTTGGCAAAGTTAATGATTACACAAATCGACTGTTCGAACTTGTCAAAGTGCCCAAAGGGCTAATGCTGGGAAGCGGCAAAAAGAGTCATCCGTGAACCGGCCTCAGCTGACGTTGCTTTACTGTTTACACGTCAATGGAAAAGCGTTTACAAGTTTACATAGGTACTTAGTGAATTTGCAACGGCGAATGCATAAAACTCCTACGTTTTGCTAGCGCCTTGTGAGAATTTTTGCCGACCCTGCTCTAGGAAAAACTAGGGACCTGAGTGCAATTTATCACACTTGTGGAGCAACATATCTTGTGTTAAATATTCTGTTTTAGCTACCCACTTGACTAAATCATGAAGGTTGTTAAGTAATCATTCATTCAATATGCGAGCTGTTACTAATTTTATGCTAAAATATAATTTTAATCTCTTTTTACATACAGTTATATTTTAAGAATAAGGTTCTTTATCTGTTGGTCACTTTATCATCGCTGTTTAGTCCTCAAATCTTTATTTATTTCGAAGATCCTAATAAAATGTGACTGGTCGTTTGTTTGGCATAACTTTTCAATGCCTTTATTTGACCCTATACCCTACTTACCTTTACATATTTTTGTAGTGATTATCATTTAACGAAATTGTCCTTTGTAACATTATTGCAATCATGACCATGTCAAATAACAGTGAACAATCCCGGATAAAATTGTTTCGGGGATTTACACTTAAGCATTTCATAAAGCTTGCCGCAGCTGAGTAGTCCAACAAGTATACGCATCTCTGGACCTACAAATGCGCTAAGTGGTTACGAATTTAGCGACCAAAATCATGATAGAGACAAGCTCCACCGAGTGAAATCATTTTATTAATTGAGCTGCTATGTTATCTGCAATTTCTTTCCGCTTATCCCTTGTATATCTTGACCCCGAGATTCGCAAGCACCAGTGTGTAACCGGCGTTCGGATTTATACTGGCTTGCCTGAAATGTAATGTCTGTAACGCGTTGTGGTTGTGAATGCTAGGACTGGGCGGTTCACTACCCGTGACAAATTACCGACTGACCTGATTTTTTCCATTATTTCTCACTTGCGTAAGTAAATACTAAGACCTTCTCAAGTCAATGAACATGATCCTTTAACCGATATCAAAAATGAAGTTTTGGATACAACAAATTTTACAGTTTTTATGTAAGATATTTACCAGATATCTCGCTGTTTATTACACTATTCAAGGCATTGCTCAGATATTTACTAAATCTTTTCATTATATAATAGGTTCCCTATGGGTTATTGGTTTAATATTTTGATAAATGGTGATAAAATGAAGAATATAGAATCGATAATCCGAAAAAATATATGTACGTAATTGTTAATTAAATATCTAGGAAAGAACAGGCGATCTTTAGCCGTCAAAATTTGATTAATTTGAAAACTTGTCATACCTAATCTTATTACCTTATATGTATCATTTTAGTTTTAATATAATAAGCAATAACAACACTAGATAAACTAATATTAAGAAATCCAAAAACATCATAACAAATCTATCAGTAATAAATATTAACCTAATAAAGATCCCCAAATCTATTCCCTGTGGCAGGCTTGAATTCCGGTACTAATTTTATTCAAATTTATAATTTACCTACTGATTAAGACCAGGTTTTTGTTTTAATTCCGTCGTCTTGACACATTCACTTTTAACATTTTATATTCATAAATATTGTATTAATCGTGAAGACCCAGACTATAAGGAATGTCGCATGTCCCATCAAAAAGTGTAAAATAGTACAAATTCCACATTAACATAGTGCCTTCTTCTTCTAACAGTGACGCAAGCCGCTGCTCCGAAACCTCCATGGTTGCCGTTATTTGAGGCTCCGCGGCCCCTTGACAACTTACAAAATGTAATTGTAAAAAAAACGGACAAGTAAAAATGGTGACGCGATTGCTATTTTTATTGATTACTTCATAAAGTTTTTTAGGTGTGTGTGTTACGTTATAATTTTTACAGATTTGTATGATTCTAGGTTATTTCTTTTATAATATACTTACTATTTTATAAAGTTTGCTGTTAACACATTTTATAAAGCTTTTTACATAGTCATTTAACTTTTTGATATTTTATACTGAGACGATCGTACTGTACTGAATTTTTTGAGAGGGAAGCTTATTCTTCTTAGCACACGTGTAATCAAATACAAGCGATATGGTAAACGTCCCAATGTTCGACACATATTTATTCACCTCTATTAATGAGATGTAAGATTAAAAGTGTCAAACACTGGGACTTTTAAATTATAATCCTTTAGCAGAATTCTTTTTTAAGTGTTAAAAACTTTTTAATTAAGTAAATAATATACACCGAAATAATTGGTCAATGCAGCGAACTAAACTCTCTACTATCTATTTCTAAAAACCTTGTCAAAGCAAACTAAATGTAGGGTCAAATGGAACGGCTAAGGGTATTTGAATTCATAGTCATAACTAAATGGCTAATATTTGAAATCTGTGCCGTTCAATGACTTTTGTGTGAAGATGATTTCCAATTTTTAGGGCCATTTTTTACTTACGATGACGATGCTTAGCAGGGAGCTTGCATTATTTCATTTTTTTATTATAATAATGATGCATTATTTCATTGATTTAGTCTATCTTAAAGATTTAAGGATTACGTAAAGATACCTACCAAACACGAAAAAGTTAAAATATGCACAAATAATTTATTTAATTCAACTCAAAAACTGCCATTTAAAATTTCAAGTGCTCACATGCTCACTGGTTTTATGTGACGTCACTGCATAAAACTTCAAACATTTGCATCACAGAAATAATATATTTTCAATTTTAGTTAATTTAATAATTCATTCCTAGTAATTTATTTTCCATTGTACAGATATTTGAACAATGTTTTAAACTAAAGTTACTGAAGTGAAAGATGAAGACGTCACTGCGTGATTTAATTAAGTAAATTTAACTAGAATAATTCGCAATAAAAATTAAAATTTCGGGTGACATCTTTCAATAATACACTTATAATGGCTATCATTATTGTATTACTAATATAATTTCTCGATGTAATCGTAATGCAAGTTCCCTATTAAAATGATAAATAAAATTAAAACAAAACAATTCAGAGCAGTGAAACTGGTTCAGTGAAATCAAGCTAAAAACAACAATTGATCCTACTTCACTACATAGTATAAAACAAAGTCGCTTTCTTTGTCCCTATGTCCCTATATTACTATGTATGCTTAAATCTTTAAAACTACGCAACGGATTTTGATACGGTTTTTTTTAATAGATAGAGTGATTGAAGAGGAAGGTTTATATGTATAATAACATCCATTAAATAGTGCACCCGTGCGAAGCCGCGGCGGGTCGCTAGTATTAACATAAAAGTAAAATAACTAAATATTTGTGAACACAAATTGACCTAGTCCCAAACCTTAGAGCATTAAACATCGGTAACTCCATTGATATACTTACTTACCCCTCTGCCAAAGGTATAGGAGAAAAAGTTATTAAAAACTAACCCGTCATCTACCGGTCCCTGGGATCACCGGGATTATAACAAAAGAATACTACTGTATATATTTTTCGTCGGCAGACGACGGCATTCGTTCCCGGCGTATGAAGAGCTCCGTCGAAATACCTTTTATGCGCTGTTTTCGGGTGCAAAAAACATTTTTTTTTTATTTAAGGAAAAAAGGGGCTTGTCGCCAGGCGAACATACCGCCCCGTTGAGGCAGCAGAATATGTACAAAAAACTAAAATGAAACTTAAACTCAGGATTTTAAACCTTTTTCTACTAAATTGTATATAAACTCGGCTTCGTCCGAAATAGGAAGCGACAAAAAACTATTTACATATCCTGTGTCAAACAGTTTCGAATCGGACCAAGCTGCTCTCACAGCTTCGGTCCGGACACACTCCATCAATACATGTATTACATCCTCAAAAAAACATTTTAATTTATGAAATTGACGAAAAGATGAATTATCATTTCACTTGCACTTATGTTTTCGCTTTCATTATAATTTATTAAATCGAGCATCGATTACAAAGTCGATTTAAAAATATTCGTACTTGACCATCACGCTTGGCCGGTATTTTAACATCCAACTTCACCATATATCGGATCCACAAGGACTACTTTCTATAAGAACTTCTCTGAAATGTGATCGTCCTTACTGAAACTGGTCAATTTAGCCATGCGATAATTGAACTAGTATTAAACACTCGTAAGGTTGAATGTAATTGCTCCTATTTAGTGTTTTGAGTGTGTGTGCGTCATTGTTTTAATATAGGTGCGTAGTAATGGGTTAATGTTTTACAAGTGTGCGTAATTTCTTTAAAATTTGGCGAAATATTTTGTTCGGAAAATGTGCCGAAGGAGTCTCCGGTCTGAACTAATCAACAGCTTGTACTAAAAAATATATACTTGAATACATAGAAAACCACCAAGACTCGAATGCCCTGACCGGGATTGGAACCCGGGACCTCCAGCTCCGTAGGCAGGGTCACTTTTTTTTACTCTGATTGTGACTTTATAGGCCTATTAAAACGACAGGAGTGCGCGGTTGGAAAGTAGCTCGAGGAAAATCCAGGGAAAACCTCCGACATGACCACGTGGGTGATTTTGACCACTGGAATACTCTAAGAGTTTGCGCTCCGGTGAGATTGGTTGAGCGGTTTCAACAGAATCTGAGGTGTGAGTGGAATCCACACCTCAGATTAGGGTGAAACCGCTCAAGGGATCATAGTTCGTTGATCGGGTCGCCACCTTCCCTAACAGATGGTCGAGGGAGGCGATGGCTGAGATACGCGTCATACTCGTGATCGGGTGCTGTTTGTGGAGTCCGGTCTGTTCATGCTTGCTAGGACATAGTGACTACGTTAATACTAGTGTCTTTTTATAGGGGATTGACGAGAGACATCATCCTGTTGTGGATTCGTTTTTATTATCAGTGACTTAGAGACCATATACATCTCTAACAATATTAAATTAATTTTAATTTTGACGCTCAGAGACCATGTACATCTCTGGGATAATATATTAATTTCACTCCTTGTTTAATCTTGAGACCTTATACATCTCTAACTTAATATTTGTAATAGATAACTTTGCAAGTTTATCTTCACTGTATGACATTAATTTTGTTATAATTGTTAAACTCGAAATTATTATTCCTTCTTGAACTGTAAATTAATATTTTGACATGAAAAATGTATTACTAATTATAGTCAGACTTTCTTAAATTGTAATTAATATTTTGACATGTAAAAGTGCCCTTGTGGCCTATTTGCAGAATAAATGTTTGTATTTTGTATAGGATCATTACCAACTAGGCTAAAGTGGGGGACTAAAGTGAAGATAAACTGTTTGATAAATTCACAAGGCGTCATTGCCAAAACCCTACTTTGATTTGGCAAGTATAATTCCATTATATTACATTAACATCCGACTATCAAGGCGTCGCGCTCGCACACACTTGTTTTTGCGCTAACTCTAAACCAATTGGGTCAACTAAAACCATTCAAATGTCAATTTGTCGAGAACGCGTTGCGGAATTGGACCTTAGTTCAAATATGTACTTCTATTTAGCTGTAAGTAAGTAAGCCCGGGAAATATAATATTTCCTTAGTCTCCCTTGAGGCCTTGACCATTAAAACGCGCATCGTATGGAGAGCAACTTTGTTGAACATTTCGCATGCCAATACGAAATCAATGTGATATGCATGCATTCGTTCTGACGCATTAGAGTGTGTTCACATTGCACGATACGATAAGTTGCAGGTTGCAGGCTCGGACACTAGCCCTGCCGGCGAAAGATATCGTCTATCGGACGATGTAGTTTATTTGTGTGTTGTACGAGCATATTTTTCGTAGTGTGTATGATCGATGTATGGTAACAAAATAACAGCATCGGACTGACATTCTCGTACAATGTGTTCAGTGCAAAATTAAATCTGTAGTTCGTCGCCTGCAACCATATCATACCGTATCGGTATCATGTCATAATGTGATCAGTTAAACACGCGCGTAACATTCGTTACGCGTGGAAGAGAGCGTGGTAAAATATTGAAATCAAAATTGAATACGAACCTATTTTTGTAACAATCCTGAAATGTTTACAGTTAAACCGGACACCGCATTAATATTCAATGGAAAGGATTATGAAACTTATAGTTAAAACAAATTAAATTATGCAAAATATCTCAGGTTGATTGCTACCAGTTCTGGAGATCATTCTAACGGGCAGGCTGTCTCGCCTGTCAGATGTATCAAGTATTAATAGACACCTGCATCCTGCATTTCAATCTAGAGATAGTTTTTTTGTAGATTTAGTATTCGCTTCGTATATTATGTTCCAAGCCGAAGTGGATTATATTCAAGATACGGCATTTTGAAATATAACGGCAGATATTTCTGACGTCAATTTCCATATCGTTAATATAATTTGGTTTTAAGCGCTAGCTTAGTCATTGATAGTGGAAAATTTAGGATCCGTCGTGTTTTTGGAATGCGAACCGTCAATTTAGAAAGGTGTTACGTTGGTTTTGATTACGTTCTTAAACGACGATTCCAAAATCGTTACACTTATCTTGTTCAGTAAATTTTTTGTCGTTGAAAGTATTTATATCATTGATTATTTTCATTTTATTTTATTTCGCGCTTGAACATGTTTTGGTTTAGATAGGTTATAGGTACTGTATTATTATTATTTTCTTTTTTATTACTATGTTTATATGTTATAAAATACAGGGGTTCAGGGTAGGTAAAAGTGTTACCGTTGTATATTGTTATGTATTTAAGTCTGGGGCCACTTTTAATAGTGATAATGATATATCTATTAAAATTAACATATTTTGATATACTTTATGTCCATCGGACCAGAAATAATTGATATATGTTGTCATTTTATAGTAAATTAGAAAACTTTACCCAGCTGTTATTCGACGATTTTATCTTGAATACGATGATTTTATTAATATAAAAAAGTAAATCGTAAAAAGCTTACCTAATGCACTTTTAAGTTTATTTATTTATATATCATGCTACAAGCTTGGGTTTTGTTTCTTACAATATTGTCTTAAATTTTATTATTTTTGTGTCATTTATACATGTCGCTGATACTTAAACTCGGTAAATGCTATAGCATCAGCTTGCTTCCAGTTCGACTACAAACTACAGTACAATATAAGTAATGAGACCGCTAACATGGATACTTGATTAATTTTAACTTTTGAATAAGATGATGTGATTATTAATAACTAATAATAACTAACATGCGCATATTTATTTATAGTGTGTGTGTGTGGTATGTGCGCGTTGATAAATAAATAACGGGATACAATATTAAAATTACATTAATTTCACGTCACTATATGAAAGCAGAAATGAAAAAATGCACGCATATTCATGAAATGTGACCCTACTTGACATGACTTAATCGTAATTATTATTCATTTGCAAGCACTTTTGTTCTGTTTAACTGTTCCTAAATTTTACGATTTACTTAAATGAACGAGACAGCGAATATCTTTGAGTCTATTTCAATCAGCTCCCACGTTTGTCAAGTCCAGCACGTGGACACAACGGGACGAACTTGAGCAATAAGCAGAAAACCAAACTCGATTCAAATCGTTTACTATAATGCTAACTATTTTTTTTTCATAACCAATGTCCCATGTCTTCATTATGATGTTACGACTAAAAGCATGTTTTTAATTAGTTCCTGTATGCACGTTTGTGGGCGCATATTTGATGGGAATACTGTATTACGTAGGTACCTACAGTACCTATTAATTTGATTTAGGCTCTGTAACGTGATGGCTTAAGGCCTTCATTTAAATATATGCAATACTTTCTAAATACCATGTAAATACCTTCTATAAACAAAGAAATGTACATCTGACTAAAATATTTATTTTAATCAAGTTTTTTGTGCGTTGAATGGTTAGATTGGTCGATGCTATCTCATTTCATTGATATTATATAAGCGAATATCGTTGACGTCACACTTTTATAAAAACCATAACATAATAAATTCAATCCAAGCGATTTTGATCCGTCTTGTAATGTCATAAGAACGATCTAATAAGCATTACGTAAATGGTTTTGCTAGAGTCCAAAAAAGTCAAGTTCTTTGCCCTTCGTTCTGTTTATTTCGGAGGCGATGAATAATTAACATGTATGGGAAATAACTGTGGTACTTTGTCGCTTTAGCACCAATTATGAACTGTTCAACGATTTTCTACGATAAGCTTGCAATGACAAGGAGTTAAGTAATGGTATTTGTATTGTGATTCGAGGTTATAGAGAGGAAAGGTGTTACTGGACGAAGGAGTGCACTAGAAAATAGTCATACGCTCCAGTATATACATGTAGACTATCTGTTAGGAAAAAAAAAATAGTATGCTCATAACTTTATGTTAGGCTTAATTTTAGGTCCTACTTATCGGTTTTAATTTTTTTATCGGTAGGTGTGACATATATTATGTATATCTTATTCGGCGGCTATGCTGGCCCTGTACTCCGAACTTCGTATAGTGCCGTCCCTTTCACTCTCATGTTATTCACTATATGAGTGAAAGGGACGGCAAGATACGAAGTTCGGATTTCGAAGTAGCCCCTCTGAAGTGCTACCGCGAACCACAAACGAAGTTTTCCCTCTCTGTCGCACCTATGTGAAAACTAGCAAGTGCGACAGAGAGGGAAAACTTCGTTTGTGGTTCGCGGTAGCACTCCTGGAACTTATATAGGTACATGCAGAAAGAGCCGCGGTGACTGCTAGCTAGTGTAGCTTATAAGGCAGAATTTTGAATTCTAAGTCCTAAACTTGTATTGAAGTGATAACATTTATTTAAATAGGTCATTCTCATTATAACATAAATAACTGTCTCAAAATGGCAGAGCTGACGTTAATCTGCTGTACATGTTTTTTACATATTTCGAGTAATATGGTAAAAAATATTTACACGTGCTCCATAGGTATTAGCTTTTCTTATCTGCAAATTCATCAATCAAAATTTAATTTTAAATTTATCCCCGTTAAAAACATATTAAAATGAACCGTTGTAATGGCTAATCAGACAAAAATCAGTTCGATATTTCATACAATTTAGAAAGGTTTTAGCTTGTCAAGGACAAAAAGTAACCTTATCAACAAAACTTCAAAGCTACCTATCTTTAGTTACTTACCTGTACGCCTGTACATTCTAGGAATAAATATACAATACGTTTACATATACAATACATGAATACACCGGCGAATACTCGTACTATAAAAACAGTTACTACTAAATTATATCTAATTTTACAAACCACTAACCGCATTGCGTCTAAAAATATCCAAGACAGTTACACGTGGCACTAGTACTTAACAAAAAACGTCAAAACACTTTTTTAAACGACTTGGCCTTCCCGCCACCGTGTACCTTTTGTGAAAAAACTATCGCATCATATCACTATACTAATATTACTTAAGTACGTTTATAAATATATTGTAAAGTAATAGCATAGCTAGCTTATCGTATTTGCCTAAAAGGTCCATTTTTATTATCCATCCGTATAACTTCGTATCGAAAGACCTACAAAAAATCTATTTTGGCGGCCCGACATTAATATTTTGGTCGACGGCGAAGTATGTGTGGGGTCACGCACACATCCACAGATTCGAAAACCGAGGCGGACTCTACCTTATGGCACGAAAAATAGAGTGTGATTTAGCTTGTTAGGAAAAGTTTGTACAAATTTGTATAGCTCAGTTCGAAATCCAAAAGAGTCACACACGCGCCGTCTGATCGATTTTCGAAATGGCGGTTCAAGAACGCCCCGCGCCCCGCGCACCCTTCCAAATCCAAAATGTCGTATGTCTTTGAGGAATCTATATGCCATACTGCATTGTTATTGCGACGGTTGCGAGGGCCGCGTTCGGCCGTTTATTTTTTATATTTTTACTTTTTACGTCTTCCAGCCAGGCATAGATTTCTTCGAAATTTATTTCGGTTTTTTACGTTCCATTTTAGGTGTATTCGAGTTTGCTATCTGTTGGTTCTAGAAGCTTTTAGCGTACCTATGTTGATATTGATTTTTGGAAGATTACACGCAGAGTATTTTTAATCAAATGGCAGCAATATTACGGTTAGGTACTTACTGAAACTTCTTATCTTTCAGGAAATGAGGCAGGATTCCCATTTTATTCCCAGGCGCCTTTTACCTACTGCTTACTACTGCTAACATGAACATAGTGCCATTGGTGATTGTAACAACATGAAAAATGTAAAACTATTTGTACCTACAATTGTTTTCGTGTCCGGACGTCATTGCGGCGCTCCCGGGCTTACGCATACCTGCCTAGCAAGCATGAACGCGTTTTTGTCGGACATTCGTCCCTCTCGCACTTACATATTTGCTAGTAAGGGACGAATGCCGTATGTGTACATATACGTGAATATTAGCTAGGCTGCGTAAGTCTTGTTCTGTTCAATAGTTTGTTAGCGTTAGCTATCGAATGGATTCTAGAGTTAAACTTCGAGCTAGAGCGAAGCGATTACTAGCGATTTGAAAATAGAATCCTGAGCGAAGCGAGTGGTTCAAAAATAGAATCCTGAGCGTAAGATAACTTTGCAGCTGTGTGCAACACAAATCTTTTCACCTCACTAAAGCGAGGAAAATATTACATAAGAAAAACAACTGGAATATGTAAAATCAGCCTTTATTTTAACTAGTACACAAATAAAAAAGTCACTAATTGGCAGGAAATCTTATTTACAGTCCGCAAACCTATTAGCTGATCATTGGATGGGCGAAAATTGGACTGGCCTTTACATGTAGTATGTATATATTATATATGTTTAAAAAAGTAACTAATTATAATTACACTCGTGCAGTTGTATCAGTTGTATACATTTTTAAATTTTCTATATTTTAATAAGTAATCTACAGGCGGTAATAATAGTTAAATAACAATAAATTAAATAATATTATGTAAAACAGGCCCTTGGGGCATTTTACCTAGGATGCTGGCGGCATTTCCTCGCTGTATCGCAATGCTGATCAGGGATCGGATACCGGTATTTTCTCCATAGAAAAATACCGGTATTATTACGGTCACCGGTTCATTATTTCGTTTTTAATGGGACAATCTAATAATACGACGTTGTTACCTAAATACATGATTCAGCCCTACGTAAAGAGCAAAAAATAATCCAAAATATTGGGCTAATTCAGGGTTTTTTAAAAATACCGGTATCGGTCCCTAATGCTGATACGTTGTGCGAGGAAGTCGCCAGCTCTTCCCTCACCAGTTACGTCAACCAGACGCTTCGCGATTTCAGTAAATAACTTGTGCGCGCTGGGACCGTATTGAGCAAGAGTTTCGACACCAAAAGGTACAAAATTGTACTCTCTGCCGTATCAGTTGTATTGTATGTCGAAGTCGGTGTATACACTCGCCACGCTTCGTGATGGACTCGGCCACGCGTTCTATCTCCACAGCCAGCTCGGGGTAGTGTATGGGGTCACCGGTGTAGATGGACGCCTCACGGGCAGCCACAAAATAAAATAAATAAATAAATAAATAAATATTAGAGGACAATCTTACACAAATCGAACTAGCCCCACAGTAAGCTCAAGAAGGCTTGTATTATGGGTACTAGACGACGATATATTTAATAGATATAAATACTTAAATACATAGAAAACATCCAAGACTCAGAAACAAATATTCATGCTCATCACACAAATATTTGCCCTGACCGGGATTCGAACCCAGAACCGTCAGCTTCACAGGCAGGTGCTCTACCCACTAGGCTAAACCGGTCGTCAAAGCCACAGCCACAGGCATGTGGAGATGAGAGAGTTGGAGAACACTACCTTCACTTCTAATATTGCAACTGGCTGTGATAACACGAGACGTAGTGGAATCAACTCCTGCTAGGAACGAAGTTCCGCGTAGGTACATAACCCGCAGTACGCACGCTGGAAAACGTCCCCTCATACCGCACAAACTCGCCAAGTCAGGAAAACTTGCTCACGTCATGGGTCGCAAAGTTTACAATCATCTCCCAAACCAAATAGTTGCCGCTCAAACTGCGTCGTTATTTAAGACGAAACTGAAAATGGCTTATCGAGCAGGCGTTTTATGATCATAAGGAGTTATTTTGTATTACGCGAGGATAAAGACTATGTACTTTTATAATAATGTATTTACAATACCATAGCTACCTACATTACATTTAATGTATGGTATATTAAGATGAATTGACATGTAATTCGATATTACCAATAAATATGATTATGATTATGATGTTAGTGAAGAGTCGTCAGAGGGGCTACCGCGAACCGAAAACGAACGAAGTTCGAATATCTCCCTCTCTGTCGCACGTGTTAATTCGTGCGACCCCTTAAGAAAATGGAACGTTCTCGTGCGACCCCTTAAGAAAATGGAACTCCAATTAAGAAAATGGAACGTTCGATTATCTCGAAAACCAAGGGACTTTTACTGAACCTGAAAGTCCATTTTCTGAACCAGCCTCAGGTGCTCTATCGGTGGTTAGAAGCTTGTCCATTATTTACTGGACACCCTATATAAAGAATATTTACACGGGGTAACAGAAAATGACAGAAGTGGTGGTGATCCTTTTAACTTTGTGTCTCATTGTGTGATGTAATGTTAAATAGTTAGTAATAGCTTAAGCCGTCGTATAATCGTCGTCGAAATAAATAAACAATAGAAAGAAAGAAAGGAAGAAAGCATTTATTCACTGCACCGAAAAACACACCGTTACAAATATATAGGCTCAGTACCTACATGAACATATTGTAATTAAAAAGTGCATCTTCGCGGCAGTGAATCGGTTGCTGTCTCAGCATTATGCCGAAGTGTCAGACACCTGCAGCGCTGGTTTTCAGACAGCACCGTACGTGATCCACGGAACGCAACACAACATACAATACATATAGGAAAGGTATACATATAATGAACAAAATCATAGGTGTTATATATGAATGAGACTGCCGCAAAACAGGGCAAACTGGTGTGAACATGAGGAGGAATTTACTCAACAGTGGGGGATACAGACCGAGAAGAAAAAAATATAAAAACAAGTAAATAACAGCTTTAAAACAATTAAAATTAATTAAAAACACTTGAAAAAGCAATAGCATTTTTTTGTTATCGTCCCTGTGATCCCAGGGACCGGTAGACGACGGGAGGGGCTCCTAAGCTCTCAATGACTTTCGATCTGTAACTGTTTAATGGCTTACCGTATTAAGAGGCCTTATAAGTTTGGAAATGTTTTGATATCAAATAATGACAAAAGTATTGATAATACCAATAAAGTGATTAATGGATACGATGACTTTATAAAAGTTTTAGATAGTGACATAGCCATTTCTTGATTTTATTCTGCGTAGTTGAATTTAAGCCGAAGAAAGCCGTTTTTAGCTTGAAAATGGTCGTTTTGGAGTGATGTTTGAAACGATATTTCTTAATGAAAAATCCAAAAAATACATTTAAAATTTATGACATTAGATCGAAATTGTCCTGTTCTAGATAGTAACAGTGAGAAAATATCAAGATACGTGTTAATTCAAACAGAAAACGGCCTAAATAGGAGCGTTTTTTAACTCATAAGGGCTCTTAAGAATAACGACTCACGGTCTTCGAGATATATATAGCTTGGAAATTTTAGGCCAAAAAACCAGTTATTTGCACGTAACTTGTGAAGATGAGTTAAAAATAAAAATCTATCTCGCGTTGTTAATAGAAACGTCAATAAGGAACGGTTACAGTGTACCGTTTTATTTATTGCAACAACTTAAAAAGGTACATTATAATAAATAAATAAAAAACTAAAAACTACCCAAGTAACATTCCGGGTTCTATATAAGATGTCTAGTCGTTCACATGTACTCCACAAGCTGTGCAAGTCAGCTGTATAAGAGCTGTATAGCTTGCTATAATGCTCTTATAGAACCAGTTTGGGCACAAATTAGACAGCCTTAAGTTCAGTTTAAAGATATTTTATTCTCAAAAAAGACAATTGAAGTCACTTATATGAGAACATGGATTTAGGAACATTTCAAGAAAAGTAGACATTTGTTAATTGTTTTGTGTGTTCTCGCTTAAGGTATTCTTAAGGAGGGTACTGTTCATGAATATGAACCGCTAATTTACTTTTGAAAACCTTAAGTGAGCCTACAGCTTTTAAAACAGGCGGTAATTTGTTATATAATTGTGCACCTTCATATGTAAACATTTTTTTTCCTAGTTGAGTCCGTATTTTCGGCAATACCAGAAAACTTGCACGGCGGGTGTTTCGTTTCCTTATTTGCTTAAACTTCATAAAAGATAAGTTTGTGTGGAGTGAGCTGTGTAATATTTTATAAACGAGGATGCAGGTATTATAAATATATAGTTGTTTTATGTTCATGAGTTGAGTTTCTTGGTATATGCGTGAAGTAGATGTTAGTGGGTGGTAGTGAAAAAGTATTTTAATTATTTTATTTTGTAAGATTTGTAGTTCGGCTAAATTCGTTTTCGCAGCGCTGCCCCATAATTCTATCAAATATAGCAGGTGCGGTTTCACTAGGGAATTGTAAATGGTATAGCGTATCCGACGGGGAATGCAACTGGTAATACGTCGCAGCGAGCCTGTTAGTGAGGATAATTTTGTGCGTATGTGTTCGATATGTGTGTTCCATGTCAAGCAGCTGTCAATGCGAAGACCAAGGTATTTCTCGTAGGTTTGTTCATGCAGCACTGTGTTATTTATTATAAGTGGTTCATGTGGAGGTATGATTTTATTCCTTGCTTTAAAAATAACATAGCATGTCTTTGATATATTTATTGTAAGAAGGTTATATTGGAACCAAGAGAATAACTTATTTAAATCTTCTTGAGCTTTTGGTATGATTTCTTGGATTGTAGAACCGAAGTAAAACAAACAAGTATCGTCCGCATATAATGATACGTGGCCGTGTAGTCCAAGTTCATGTATGTTATTTATGTATGTCACAAACAGCAGAGGACCTAAAATTGATCCCTGTGGAATTCCACATGTCAGTATACGTTTTGAACTTTGTATATCATCAATTTTGACCACTTGAAACCTGTTTGTAAGGTAGGATTGGAATATTTTAAGTGCAGTGCCATCGATACCGATTTGATTTAGTTTTTTTATCAGTAAATTATGACTGACGGTGTCGAAGGCTTTTTGAAGATCAACGAAGATACCTAACACTATATTTTTCTTATCTATGTTCGACTTGATTTTAGTTACAACGTCAATTGTTGCAGTTAAGGTACTGCTTTTAGGTCTGAAACCGTATTGACGTTCAAAAAGGTAATCTATGGTGTTTAAATACTCATGTAGACGGCTATGTATAATTTTTTCTAGAATCTTAGAGATCGTAGGCAGGACAGATATTGGTCTATAATGTCCGGGATCTGTTTTAGTTCCCGTTTTGTAAATAGGGGTTACTTTCGCGATTTTTAGCGAATCCGGAAACGTTCCTTGGCGCAGCAACTTATTAAAGCAATTAGTAAGTCCAGGGGCAATGAAATCTTTTATGCATTTAATAGATTTTGAGTTTATTCCATCGAGGCCCGCGCTAGCGTTAGAATCAAGATTATTAATAATTGTAAGGACTTCGTCAATTGAACATGGTTTTAAATTAATTAATTTCGCATTAGTTACAGGTTTAGGCAGCGCTTGCTTGAAATCATTATGGTATAGTTTAGGTATTTTATCAGCTAAGAGAGAACCTATGTTTGAAAAGTAGTTGTTGAATTCTTCACAAATTTCTTTTAGGTCTGTTATTTGCTTAGATTCGACTATGAGTTTTGAAGGTGCACAACTATTTTTAATTTTATTGTTCGCTAATGTGTTAACTAGATTCCACATCTTCTTAGGCTTGTTGGTAAGCTGAGTAAACTTATTGAAATAGTATTTATCTTTGGTATCTTGTATCAGTTTAGACAAGTTGGTCCTATTTGATTTATATTCCGCCTCCAGTGTTTCATTTTCAGGATCTTCTTTGAACAATTTCCATACTTGATTTCTTTGATTTATGCTATTAATTATATCTTTACTTATCCAATCTTTTTGGGGTAGATTGAGTACTTTAGTTTTCACAGCTTTACTTTTGTCTATTTGATTTTTTATAACATTTTCGAGCAGCGTGTAGTCGTCTTCATCATTTTTTAGTGCGACATCTTCAAATGAGGTGTACAACTTAGCATAGTCTATTGCTTTATACTTAGATTTGGTCACTGTTGGTTGCTTGAACTTTTTTAACTCTATACAGATTTGTTTGTGATCGGACATGGCTGACTCAATAATTGCCATGTGAAAATACTCGTTTCTTAAATTCGTGCTAACGTGATCCAATATAGACTTGCGAGTCTCACAGTCCCTTGTGCAGAATTTTTTATTAATTTTATTTATTATCTGAAAACTTGCTTCTTTTAGTAAGGCTTTGTATTGTTTCGTTTTCGTTAAGTTCACTATGGCTGTACATTAACAGTATAATAGCATTATAATAGCAGTTTAAGTAGTAACATCGGACTTAAGGCTGACTTACGGCACTATATGGGACGCAGTGTGAACCATACAATGTACATGAGTGTAATAAAGAGTAACAAGTGGCTAAATACACAACCTTCACAGTTATAAAATCCGACAAAAGTACTCTAGTGCAACCTAAAGTTCACGTGTGTCCTAAATTATTTCTTTATTTTATTATTTTCATGGTTATTATATTATTAGAGTGCTAAAAGGTTATCAAGAAAGACAATTTACAACTCCGGCGGATATCATTTGGATATAAATTTTTAAAATAAAAAAAAGCTTTTATAAAAGCTACCTACAAATAAAAAATATCTTCCAAATCAGTGCCGATGGGCAGTGTGCCCAGAAGACTGGCCGCATTGCCTCGCTGTATATATCGTTTATTTCATGTACAGTAGAATCCGCTTCTAACGACTCCGCTTATAACATTTTACCGCTTTTAACAACTTCGAAATCACCATACATTAGATTTGATATCAAACATTTTCAAAGTAAACCAGTCCGTTTTGTGCGACGTAATATCACCGGTCCCTTGACTGTCGCTTTATCCCGATTCCACTGTATAAGTATATCGTTCGGGATTGAACACTCTATCCCTCAATGAAATATTGTATTTTCTTCCCCTGTAATACAAACTACTATTAAAACATTTTTAATTTTGTAAGGCCTCATACATATACTCACCTCCGTATCTCATTGGGGAAGGCAGAGACCAAAACGCCAAATACTACGGTCCTTTCATATAGGGGTCAATTTTAACAGTGCACGATTTTTGTATCATTCCGGTGTGATTCTTTGTTTGGGGGTTTTTCGTGGATTTTTTAATATCAAAAGACGCTTCAGACTATATTATGAAAATCTTCTAAATGGAATGTTGATATCTATAACAGTTTTAGAGATAACTGAGATTGAAAATGAAACTCACAACGGAATGATAAATATACACTGTGGATGATAATAACAGTCCACAGGAATGAACATTAGAGAACATACATCGGAATTTAAAAAAAAACTTCCTCAAAATTATAGAATTATTTATTTTGTACTGCTAGTACCTAAAAACAATGGTTAATTATTATTTAAACTTTCTGCACCTGCGTTCTCAGTCTTGCCAACAATATTTACTGCTTGGGAAATTGACCCATAGGTACTTGTTCCTTCAATCACATCCATTTATGTCATTAATCTCACACTGGCTCGTACTATTCTTCAGTATTGCAGAAAAAGGCATCGTAATGGGTTAAAAAACATTTTGCCTCGTATTTTATAGGGCAAGTTAGAAAACAAACCAGCCAAGTGCGAGTCGGACTCGCGCATGAAGGGTTCCATACCATTATCTATAAAGTATATAATCTATGAAGTGTATGAACTAGTGAACGAACGAGTGACACGAGGTGGAGTACTTCATTTGGATCATTCATTCGTGAAACTCACAAAGTTAATGATAACCATTGTATTTATTTTATTACTAGCGACCCGCCCCGGCTTCGCACGGGTGCAATGCTGATATTTATTTATTTATTTATTTAAATATATTTACACAGCATTACAGATTTAGTCTAATACACTGTGAAACGAAACATCAACTTAAAGGAACAAAACAATGACACTAATTATCTACGTAGGTACACTAGAAAGCCTATCTCACAGAACTTCAGACACTCCCTACACACAGCCGTCCATCGCCACATATAAACCTTCCCGTTGAGTCACTCTATCTATTAAAAAAAACCGCATCCGTTGCGTAGTTTTAAAGATTTAAGCATACATAGGGATATATGGACAGAGAAAGCGATTTGTTTTATACTATGTAGTGATCTACATGACGATGACAGATATTTTTCTAATAAAATTTCAACTGTAACTGCACGGTTAATGAGACACAGCCTGGTGACCATTCTCCACCACCATCATAAATAGCCTAAAAAAGTTCAACAGTACATAGTCCGACCCATAGTTCACCGAATTTCATCATCGAATTCAACTACCATTCCTACATATACCCTCCTGACGACTAGGTATCAAAACTTGGCAGAATAAATGTTACTCTGTCAAATTGACACAGAGTCAAAACTTAATTGGGGCCTATGTACTATGTATAGGATGCCGGTCGTCAGGAGGATACATATAGAAGTATCACATACATTAGAAATCATGCATTACTATAGGAATAGTGAATTCAGCCGCCCGTATCCTTGGCGGGGACTGTTTTTCTTATACCGTAGAATGAAAAAAAAAAAAAAGCGTCGTGACAGACGGACGGACGGACAGCGAAGTCTTAGTAACACGGTAGTTGACGACCGGTTTAGCCTAGTGGGTAGTGCACCTGCCTGTGAAGCTGACGGTCCTGGGTTCGAATCCCGGTCAGGGCAAATATTTGTGTGATGAGCATGAATATTTGTTTCTGAGTCTTGGATGTTTTCTATGTATTTAAGTATTTATATCTATTAAATATATCGTCGTCTAGTACCCATAACACAAGCCTTCTTAAGCTTATTGTGGTGCTAGTTCGATTTGTGTAAGATTGTCCTCTAATATTTATTTATTTATTTAGTAACAGCCCTGTTTTACCCTTTGGATACGGAACCCTAATATTCTACTCTATATACACACTCGTGGCGTGGCGTAAAACTTCGTTTTTCATTTTGGCGATGTCTTGGGGGAGGGGGTGGGTTCATGGCTGTAAAAAAATTTATACCCCGCGTCTGCGTGGAGGAAAAAAGTATTTTGAATCGATACACGAGGCATGGGTGTCTGGAAGGCTGGCGGCGACTTGCTTATTTATTAAGATAGCCGCCGGTCATATTGTGCTACTTAGCCTCGGTTTTATAAAGATCCGTTAGACCTTATGTCGGTTTGTTATGTCAAAAAATGTACTGAGTTACTGAAATTTGATCTGACATTTGGTCTAACGGATCTTCATAAAACCCGGCCTTATTCGTGCGCAAAATGTGTCATTAAAAATCAAAATCAATATCAAACATTTGTTCTGCAAATAGGCCACAAGGGCACTTTTACATGTCAAAATATTAATTTACAATTTAAGAAAGTCTGACTATATATACATTTTTCATGACAAAATATTAATTTACAGTTCAAGAATTAATAATAATTTCGAGTTTACAATTATAACAAAATTAATGTCATACAGTGAAAATCAACTTGTAAAGTTATCTATTACAAATATTACAACATCAGTAAAGTTAGAGATGTATAAGGTTTCCAGATTAAACAAGGAGTATAATGAAATTAATAAAATATCCCAGAGATGTGCATGGTCTCTGAGCGTCAAAATTAAGATTAATTTAATATTGTTAGACATATGTTATGGTCTCTAAGTCACTGATAATAAAAACGAATCCACAACAGGATGATGTCTCTCGTCAATCCCCTATAAAAAGACACTAGTATAACGTAGTCACTATGTCCTAGCAAGCATGAACTGACCGGACTCCACAAACAGCACCCGATCACGAGTATAACGCGTACTAAAAATAAAAGATTGATATACTTAATACCTTCACTGTGAAGCATCTCACTTATTTAGTTCAGTTTAGTTCAGTAGCTCAACAGATCCATTTACGATATAGATTGGGTAATGATATCAGTCATTCGGTCAATCATGGCGTCTTATGTCACTTTCGGAGCGAATGAGTAGGTAAACGATATGATTCATGAACTGGCCTGAATGAAGTATTGAAGTATATGAATCCGAATTGTGAATGAACGAGTGACACGAGGAGAAGTAAGTACTTCACGAATAAAGTGAATAAGGTGAAGTAAGTTTCACGAATGAATGATTCATAGAAGTCATTTGAATCATTCATTCGTGAAACACTCATGTCTATATTGTACCACGTCATACAATACAATACAAATAACTGTACCAACATGTTGATTCTGTATGTAACCGGTTCATACATACAGAGTTGATTCTCATTCCAAAATGTAACATTTTCTTAATTTGTCCTTACCGGGCCCGGATTGTTAACGACTCGTGAGTGATTATTCCTGACTTTAACTATTTTAACAGTTAGGGATCCAGGTATGGAGTAAACTGGAGCCAACAATCAGTTTAAATTGCACTCTGATTTCCTTAACTTTCACTTAACGTTCGGACCGGTATTAAGGACATCAATTAATTTTAACTATGATAATCACCCATTTGTATACGGTGTGCAATAGTTATTTATTATACAAGGGTGCAAAGTTGTATTTTAACCGCGAGTGTGGAATTGAAACACGAACTAGCGAATGGATTCTATGGTTGAACCGCGAGCGAAGCGAGTGGTTCTAAAATAAAATCCTGAGCGAAGCGAGTGGTTCAAAAATAGAATCGTGAGCGTAGCGAGTGTTGCAACACACGAGACGTAAAATAATTTTGCAGCCGTGTATAACACAAATCTTTTCACCTCACTAGAGCAAGGATTTTTTTTTCGGTACAGTTGCATCCTAGATGTAGATAAATGCCTAGATTTGGCGTAGGTATTAATTTTTTTTTAACACAACAGCACAATATAATTATTGTTGTTGGACTGTCTGGACTGGCCTTTACAAACATAATAATGTTTAAAAAAGTTACAAATAGCACGTTTGGATTTCAAATATTCTTTGCACTCTTGTGGATAAAACGAAGTTTTGCTATCTGTTTTTAAAGGATATAAAAGGGCACCCTTCAGTACCTGGCCACCTCATACTAAAAAAGAACTCTGTAACCCTACAAACAGAATTCAATTTAGTATAACGTGGCCAGTTACTGAAGGGAGGCCAGGTACTAAAATCTTTTACTAAAATAAATTCTAGGACGGTGGCCAGTTACTGGCGAATTGGCGATTTACCCTACCAGCAGATTCATAGACCTCCCGGTACCGCCGCATACCGGGTAGAGTCAGTCCGACTCAGGTCGGGCCTAGCCGAGTTTCTTGCTGGACTCTTCTCAGCTAGGCTAGGTTTAATGAACCAGCGACAAAACTCCCAGTAGCTCGATTCCACTCACACCTCAGATTCGGTTGAAACCGCTCAACCAATCTCACTGGAGTGCAAACTCTTAGAGTATTCCAGTGTTCCAAACCACACGCGTGCATGGTCGTGCCTGAGGTTTTCCCCTGGATTTTCCCCAGGCTACTCTCCAACCGCGCACTCCTATCGCTTTATTGGGCCCGGCCTATAAAGCCACAGTCAGGTTCAAAAAAAAAATGGTTTCATAGACCAACACCGGCCTCTTGACGTACGTGTTAGATTGAATTCTTAAGGGTATTAAATATGACAATGTCAAGTTTTAATAAATTCGTAAATTATGGGTACTATTGCCGCAACACAATCATAAGTAATGTAATCGAAACGCGTTAAATGCAATGAGGGCTATCGTTTTTGTGCTCACCAGTTGGCGCCACTGTCGAGTAAGGTCCAGCTGTCAAAAATTATTATTCGTTATTATGGGCATGAAAACGAAGTTTGCATTTAAATCACGTTTAAAACCTTAAAACCGTACCGTAGAAATATCGAACATCCCGCTTTGTAGCGCAGTCCCGTTGTGTTCGGAAAAAAGGGGGAAATAAGTTTCCGAAAGACAAAACTATCTCAAAGCCCTGACAGTCATTGACCCTTAACTCATATTTGCAATAATAAAGCTCAGGTATTGCAAAATAGTCACCATATTGTTCCAATTAGCGTAGCGCGGTTGCGTGGTTTGTGGTTACAAAGAGTGACATTTGACATTTCGGAGACCCCACGCTACACTAGCGCCTCTAGCGGCGAATTCATACGCGATAGCCCTCATTATCACAACTTGACATTGACGTACGTCCTTAAGAATTCTATCAGCCAGTACCTATAATTTTAATGATAAAGAAGCAGTGTGCATAACTTATCTCTTTTGCGACTAAATGATCTGGTACGGGTATACCTCATCCTTTATTTTTGTATTTTCTAGTATGAAGTATTAACTGGATTATTTTGAAAAAATATATATGATAGACCTTTATATAAGCAATTACCTAATGAAGAACTGTTGGTCGCTCTTCTAGAAAGCAAGAAAAAAAGTCTGATGTTTTATTTCCTACATTTATGCAAATTTTTTTTTGGCAGTATTCAATATTATTTTAGGAATACGTTTGTCATTATATGTTTATTACTGTTCCAAAAATTCACGTGAATCGCATTAGCCTATGAGGCAAAATCCGGTTATTTTTTGGAAATTTTCAAAAAATCATATCTCCGATGATAACAAAGATAGGAAGCTGAAACTTACAGAAAACAATATTTGTCATGAGAGTTCTTATTAAAAAAATACAGAAACCATTTCGTGATAGGGCCGATTTTATATGAAAACACGGCTACGCTCTTTGTGTTATTATTCATTACTTTAAATTTAAATTTTTGACGACCGGTTTAGTCTAGTGGGTAGTGCACCTGCCTGTGAAGCTGACGGTCCTGGGTTCGAATCCCGGTCAGGGCAAATATTTGTGTGATGAGTATGAATATTTGTGTCTGAGTCTTGGATGTTTTCTATGTATTTAAGTATTTATATCTATTAAATATGTGTCAGTGCATCTGGAAAGGTACCTAGTCACGACATTTAGTTACCGAGTTACACGAGTTTTTGTGGAAGCTGGTGAAAAAGTGCCAAAATGGGTTTGTGTTATAATTGGGTTATTTACATCCTAAGGAACACGTGTGTACAAGAATATCAGTAAAAGTATGTTTTTTTAGTATATTTCTCCGACTATAAAGTTTAGTAGTTAGGGTACCTTGTCACGCCATGTCTTAAAAGCCTTTAAATTTTGAATAATTTTGTCAATATTTCCATCGCGGGTAGTCAAATACCTCTTTCTAAGATAGGGTATAGGATTGGTCTATAGCAAAATGATTTTTTGAACCAAAAAAATACTGAATGTTTTTTATAAATAACCTTCACTATAGTGTGTCGTGACGCGACCATGCTGAGGATAGATTGAGGGAAAATACCGATTAAGTATATTTCTCCTACTAAAACCACACCAAGGTCGCGTCACGAGGTGTTTCTGTATTAATAATAATTTGTTGATCTCGAATTTAGTCAATGAAAAATTGAGCTGTGATTTTAGTTGTTTGACGTGTATAATTAGTATTATAATATTGATTGAAAGACTGATAAATCATAAATTAGGTGCAGTTATGTACACAGTTGAGTTATAATTTTTTCTAGTTTTACTCCATTTATGTAAGATAATGACTTAGCGTGACAAGGTACCCAGTTTAGTAAAATGCTAAACTTTATGTCTTACACGACTAAAACAGAAGTTTTTATAAATAAGAATACATTGATTTCCGCTATAATTATCCTAAATAACATTTTGTTACAGATATTTCTTGCATTATAGGTACTAAAATAGTGATCTTCGAGTTTAAGTTACTAAAGTTTAGTAAATGTCGTGACAAGGTACCCTAGTTACGTTTCCATACAAAAGTTTCGACCGAGTCACTAAACTTTATTGTTAATAAAACTGCTTTAACACCATTTCTATTATACCATTGTGGTACACCACGCTAAATACCATTTGATCTTGTGATATAGCATGAATATACAAATTATTTTGTTGATTTTTAATATTATAAGTGATCTTTTTTGTAATTGTTAAAAATGCGGTAATTATTAAATTTCTTTATGATTATGGAGTTTTCTTTCATTTAATTGTCCCAAAATGCCATAGAATATGTAACTATGATGGGAAACTAACAGTTTTAATCTCATTATTTTATAAATTGGGTATAATTAACACTTTCGTGTTTCTTCCACCCTGGCATGTTCAACCTAAGAAATCAGAATAATTAACATGTATTTTTAGACAATTCACCTTTATTATAATTCTTTAACATCCAAAGATTATGATTATACCCTTCACTATGTAACTTCGAAGTAGAAGTGTGTTTTTTGCCACTATAAACTTTAAATGCAATTTTCTCAACTTGTGCATTTCGGAAGTCGAAAATTCAAAAATGTATATAAAAATAGTGGTTCCACCTACAGTCATTATTCTTTTTTGTATTGATAGCAAATTTAACCTACTTTTTGGAACTATGCATAACTCAATACCTGCAACAAGGTACCTTTCCACGTGCACTGACACGTATATCGTCGTCTAGTATCCATAACACAAGCCTTCTTGAGCTTACTGTGGGGCTAGTTCGATTTGTGTAAGATTGTCCTCTAATATTTGTTTATTTACTTAAACTAATAATAAAAGGCCCACAAACTATAAATAAGACTTCAAAATAAGTAATCTAAAATAAGGCGTCCCCCCGCAGCATACTTATATAATAAAAATAAGGTTGTAAATCAATTAGCCCCATTTATTTATACTACGGACCGTGCGAAGTAGCGAAAGTAGGTATGGAGATTTTCCAAAATGACGCGGCGAAAAGCCGGTCGATGACCCCGCTGGCGCGCGCGGCTTTTTAGTGGCCTAGGGTTCCATGGTTTTTATTTTTAGGGATCCGTAGCCAAAATGGCAATAAAAATAAGGGTTATTTTAATAATACTATGACGATAGCAAAACATATGGCCTGCCCCATGGTAAGTAGACACCGTAGCCTATTAGACCCGAGAATAGAAGTTTTTTTTTAACCTGACTGGCTTTATAGGCCGGGCCCAATAAAGCGATAGGAGTGCGCGGTTGGACAGTAACCTGGGGAAAATCCAGGGGAACCCTCCGGCACGACCACGCGTGTGGTTTGGAACACTGGAATACTCTAGTTTGCGCTGAGTGAGTCGTTGAGCGGTTTCAACCTAATCTGAGGTGGAAGTAGAATCGAACTACTGGGAGTAGAAGAATCATCAGCGCGTTACCGGTTGATTTGGGAACTCATTGTGTTGAGACAAATGCAGGGCCCTCGCTCAATAAAAATCATACTCGGGTCGTTGCGCCATAGCAGTAACTAAGTATATAATAGTATTTGTTGCTATATTTCAAGTTCGTAGGTAAAGGGAAGTAAAAAAATCTTCGGAACAATATTTTGTGACAGGTGAAGCACGTACGAACGCGTGAGTGACAGCAATAGGGTTCCGTATGGACCCTTTAGTTACGGAACCTTGAAAAAATCAATTAATAAAGGTGAACGAGGGAAGCCGCGTAGCGTAGCGGGTCGTCGAACGCGTATAGCCGATACCATTGCATTTCCAGTATTATGATTATATTAGTAGATTTTTTGTTGAGTCAGGCTTTGGAAATATTTTAGTTGTTTTTTATTTTTTACAGTTAGGCTAATGTTTTTAAAATGTTCTGATTATATGTTTTAATCATTTATTCTGTAGATAAGTAATGATGTGCTCCTGTAAAGGATAATATACAATGTTGGATATATACAGGAAAGGGAATATCTACAAATTATATACTTTATATATACTTTAATATATACTTACATATATACAATAGATAGGAAACACAGAAAGAAACGACAATAGAGAGATCTCTCAGAGACGAAGTCCAATGAGAGTTGTTGGGAAGTTATATTTATGCAACCGATTTTAGAAACTTCGATAGCGCGATGCAGAACATGTCAGTTTCGATAGTTGACAGGAGTGACACTACAATTCAATAAACTTTTCACGTTCTTGGAAATGATACTTCAAAATGGCAGAGCGGAGAAATAAGTAGATAAAAGTAACACTTTTGGACTCTCAAGCCACTAGTACTGCAAGTCGTTCCATGAAGTACTTACTTAAATATAAATCATACTCAACATCATGTAATAGTTTAATATTCGTTTGTATACCAATTTAAAGGTTAGCAGTGTACAAGTCCACACGTGGACCGGAGCGAATAACCTTTTACAATAAATAATAAGATAACGCATGGCCGCTATTTTTAGCTTTCGACCATTTTAGAAAGACCTATAAAAACCGCCATCTTATAGTAAACCCGATAATTAAAAGTAAAAAATACGTAAGTAATTAAATATTGTCCTCGAACTGCAACTTTATTACAAAGTTCAAAGATTCAAATTACAACAAATTTATAATGCGACTGAATCTTTTTGAATCAAGGTAACTATGCTATATCAAAAACAACTTCTGCCGGATGCCGGAATTATTATATGACCTTGCTAAAGTTACGTTTAGTTGAGTTATATACAGTCGGTCTATGGCCATTTAGGTATTATGGAATAATTTTAATTCACGTAAAATATTACTAGTGTCAGCATCACAGTTAACTTGACAATTCGTGAGCCTTGTTGCTACGAGATAAGGTCTAGTATCGCTCGACATATTTCAGAGCTAGTCGCGATGTCCACACTCGTCACCGTCGATTCAAAACATTTGTCCAGCTGGGCGGTAGGTACCGACTATCCAGAATCACGATTAAAATTCGGGTGACGATTAATTTAGATGGCTTCCCGTACAATAACCGTAACAATGGTTGTTACTGTTACTATTGCCCAGTGTAAATAGAGACGCATATTCTTGAAAGGTTTTAAGACTGAAAGGCCTTCTTACCCTGGGTTTAAATTAAATGAATGTTAAAATCGTAAACTTTACACCTTTATATTGAACTACTTGATACCGCAATTGTTTATTTTTATTCTTTTGTTGACTAATTGATCGAGTGGATTGTTAAAATATTTATCATTATAGGTACACTATTATGTGCTTACACACATTTTATAAAATGTATTTTTTATTTTTATTATTTATTTAAGCCACAAGATACAATAACAAAACACTTCAAATATTTTCGCCAAACTGCAAAACAGTTAAGGGTTATAGCGCCATCTATTGCCCACAAATAGTAATTATATGTATATTTTATTACAACGCCATCTAGCAATGTATAGTTGAAATAGGTTAATCCTCACGTCGTCAAACTTTTAAATGAAATAGATAGTTTCCCTATAGCCGTTACAGTTCGCAATGCTGTCGTAAGATGGCGCTGTAATAAATTTTGTATTATTGATAACAATGCCATCTAGTGACATTTAGGTGAACTGATAAATGTCTATATCCCTATGCTGCTCGTTGTGGTTCATAACATATTTGGTAGATGGCGCTGTAATAAAAATGTTCTGAAAAACAACACCATCTATTGACATTTTGATTAAGTGCTAAGAGAGTTGTCTGTACCATCCTTCTTTAATAGCTCTTAATATTTTTACTAGATGGCGCTTCAGCGACTTTAGAACGCCATCTACCGTTTCTTCAAGTCTTGGGTGTTTCTAAAAGTTTCAGTAGATGTCGCTAAATAGGATTGAATTAGTTTACAAAATTGTGATATTAAAAGTAAATTTATTAGAGTTGAGTTGTTTTCATGGGTTTCTTTTCTTTGTATTAGATTTGAAAGTAGGAACATAGGAATAAGCAGAAAAGACAAACTGATTTATTTACTTTAAATCATATTTATTTACAAATTTCGAATTGAATCCTAAGCGGTGATAACTTAGTGATAAGTATATTAACACTATTAACAATTAAAAATTGGTAATAATAACAATAGTTCATATTGGTGCAGTGCAAATTTATGTAGGAAACTTTCGAAATCGGGTATATAGGCCGCTCGGTCCCTAAGTCGACAAATTCGACTCGTGGCCCATAGCGGCGCCCGCGTACCGCGTGCGGTATGCGAGGTTAAGCAACGTGGGCATAGATCAGTTCTTGGATGGGTGACCGCTTTGTGTGGTTATAAACTGAGCGCTCCCGTGCTTTGGAAGGTACCTTAAGCCGTTGATCCCGGCTGCTGTCTATGATAAAAGGGTCGTTAGGCCAAGTTAGAGAAAATCGAAATTAGAGGAAATCGAAGTATCTTCTTCTACGTTGCTCTAAATTAAATTACGACGGAGAGGCAGATATTTTGTTTACGTTAGGGTCAGGGCCGACAGTAGGGTAGAGCCCGTCCGCTCTATTATCTCCCATTTACTCTCGTATTAAATCCCCATATGAGTGAAAGGGACAGCACGATACGAAGTTTTGATTACGAAGTTCGGAGTAGGCCCTCTGGTGCCTAGAGAAAAAACGAAGGCAAGATAACATTTTGGAGGCACCTTAGGTACGCACTTTAGAGTAGCGTGGTATCGCTCCGCCCTGATTAGGGTCAGGGTGGACGTTGATGATATCTGCATGTCTGCCGCTTGCTTATTCGAGTGACAGAGGGAGATACAGTACTTTTATCTCACGAGTGCGGGTTAGCTACAGTTGTAGTTGTGACACATACGAACACAACAATGTGAACTTATAGCTCCTGCACTGACGCACACATAGACAATGTGCAGATATATCTGACCACACATAACTCCCCCGCGTTCGTGAGACAGAAATACTGTATTTACGGTTGGTATCATACCATTCGATTTCAGTTGACATGATTATTTTCAAATAAGTGTATGTATCTGCAAAAAAATACTTATTAATAAGTACCTAAGTATTGTAAATAAGTATTTATATCTAACGAGATCACTTTAAGGACGGAATAGTTACACAAAATCACATTCAATCATCATAGTAATTACATATTAGTCATATTACCTACTACATAACATTTTATGAATACGGTACCTATAGATAGAAGCAGGTACCGATACCGGTATTTTAAAAAAACCCTGAATTAGCCCAATATTTTGGATTATTTTTTGCTCTTTACGTAGGGCTGAATCATGTATTTAGGTAACAACGTCGTATTATTAGAAATAATGAACCGGTGACCGTAATAATACCGGTATTTTTCTATGGAGAAAATACCGGTATCCGATCCCTGGATAGAAGTTGCTGTGCCTTTAACATGAGTTTACATGACCGTACTCGCTAGCGAATGCGTATTCGTAAAAAAATTTAAGGGCAAAAGTACAGCGCCTCTGGCGGTTAGGCAATAGAACTAATAATCGGCATACTAAATCGTTTATGCAGTCGCTAGCGAGTGCGGTCTTGCAAGCTCATGGTAAAGGCACTGGAGTAAAACCATTATATTACACCTTATACTGAACGTCCCTCCCGTGTTTTGGCTCAAATCTGACGTTATTAGGACGTTCATGAATAATATATATAATTATACGTCACGAAACATTAAAAAAACTGTGGAAAAGCCATACGACTCGACATATAACGAGTAGTCGAGAAACCAATGAAAAAGGAATCATATGGAAGCGACATACCTACAGCAAAAGTGTGGCCGACGCCATTTTGCAATAGAAAAAAAGATGGCGGTCTCTAGTGCTGAGAAGACAAGTTTTTATATATATAATGATATCGATAAACCAAAAGAAAAGTAACTTTTTATCACATACTACTAAACGTATACGTTGTTAAGGCCGTTGTCTCCCAGCGAAAAAAATAAACATAGCATTCTTTTGTAATGAGTCCTTGGATCCCAGGGACGACTGGAGAATACATATTGTCGTCGTCGACGACAAAGATATCGAGACATTTGGCTTATCGTAGCAGAATAATTATATAAGTATACTCATAGGAAGATTATTCTTTATATTTTTAATAAAACAACAATCATACAAAATCATAGTTTTCTTAGCTACTATTTTCATTTCCATCGGGAAGGGACTTTTCTCAAAAATGGCCCGCAAAGTGAACGTTACTTGCTACATACTGGAAGGTAAAGTGGTTTAAGGTCAGATCAGAATTAAAACATAAATCCATTGCAGGCCGCCTGGATTCTTACTAGGGATGCGCCGAATATTCGGTTATTATTCGGTATTCGGCATATTCGAAATGTTTTTGCATGTTCGGTATTCGGCCGAATTATTCAGTTCAGCTGCCGAATATCCACCGAACAATTTTGAGAGGGTTTTGTTACAAGTTACAAAGAGAGTATTATAGTTACTGCTTCGTGAAATTAATATTTGACCCATTTTGATAATGAACAGAAATTTTACCATTCAATTAGTCTGTTTTACAACAATCGATAAAGGAATTGCGTTGAACTGAATAATTCGGCCGAATATTCGGTTCGGCAACAGGTGGACTTAATATTCGGCAGAATGTTGGTATTCGGTCAAACCCATATTCGGCGCATCTCTAATTGTTACATATAAAATTCTTTATTTGGCAAGTTCTTCACAAAATTCGTATAATTTCACTCACTACAATGTCATTTATGATACAGGTATTAGGTACATAAACTAGACTTAGTAACTGGTGTAGTAACAATCAAATGCAATTGAATGTTAAGAAATGCATCCATATAAAATTTACACGTAAACATAAAGTAACACCATCTAATTACTACATCGATAGTTATAAACTAGATGAAGTCACAAGCATTCGAGACCTTGGTGTATTGTTCGATAACAAATTAACTTTCATTCCACATATTGAAAATATTGTCAAGAGGGCATCTAAGACTCTGGGTTTTGTTATGAGAAATGGAAAGTCATTTAGACGTAGTAAGACCAAAATATTACTCTATAATAGTTTGGTGCGGAGTACGCTGGAGTACTGCAGCGTTGTCTGGCGACCACACTACGCTACTCATTCCTTGAGACTAGAACGCATACAGAAACGGTTTACTCGTCATTTAGCTTTCCATGACCGTATGGTGGCAAGGAAAACAACATCCTACCGACAAAAGCTAAAGCATTTCAAAATGGACTCATTAGAAACTCGCAGAACCATCTTGGATGCAGCCTTTTTGTACAAAATAATCAACCATAAAATAGATTGTCCAAAGTTACTATCACTATTACACTTTCGCGCTCCTTCACGTTTTCCACGGAATCCCATTACTCCCTTGCACCCACCGCTCAGAAAATCTGTATCCGGCAGTAACTCCCCGATATGCAGGCTATGCAAAATGGCCAATAGCTGCAGTGACATTGCGGATATCCACTCTGACTCGCTTGCTAAATTTATAACATCTGTTGTTAAGCACATTGCAAAGTAATACATTACACACACTAGGCAATTAATGCATTTATTTAGATGTAATTTTTAACTTACAACGTTTTTATATTATTTTAACGCATGTGGTGGTCGCCTGTAATTGATTGTGACATTTATCTCTTAAGTATTTAAAACTGCAAATCATGAAAGTATTGATGTTAACAATTGTTGGTGATCCTTAAATAAATAAAATAAAAATAAAAAAATAAACGAAGTTTGCCTATACTATCAAGGGTTGTTGCGTCCGCATCTACAAAAAAATTATGCGGAGTTTATGCAGATGCGGATGTTGAACAAGTCGGTACAGGAACGACTTAGCGGCGGCCCGTGTGACTGGCGAATATTTCTATTTTATGGCCTAACATTTCTAGAAATCGACATAATAATCACATCCCTAGTTACCAAAGTAACCTATTTTTATAGTCGAAAATAATCGAAACAAACCCTTATTTTATTCTCCTTTGCCACTAATCGTATTCTTTGGATGATTATTGACTAAATACTCACCAGAAGAAGTTGATCATCTTAATAATAACAAATATTTCAGTGAAAATGTAAACATACCGGTGAATTGACAAACTTTTCTGGTTTTCTATATTTGTCGCGCCACAGCCAACGACACTGCACTTAGGCATTATTTACTTAATTAACAGAATCACTTCACATAATTATAAAGCTGCGATGTCTTGCAAATCTATGGTATTTTTAAATTTAAACTCAATCAGTTCAAAACACCGACACAGGTTCGCCATTTTTGTTTCATCGCTTGCGTTCTGACCGGCCACAGTAGGTATTGGGTAGGTACGTAAAATGAAAAATGTTGCCATAGCAGCACATACTGAAGTAGTGTCATCTTTTTCATATATGGAATAAGATATTGGTTAGAAAGTGACAAGATTATTTTTACTCTTTCTGCACCGAAATGCTTCGTATTTGTATAACTTATTGCATGTATAGAACATTACACCTAGTCCACTCTTTATTACGTCATTGCGAGAAACCTAGTTCAGTTCGGCGTCGTGCGTGAGTACGCAAGTCTCTACGCCGAACTGCCCTGTTACCGCGAACGGCATTCGAAATTTTCCCTCTCTGTAGAACTACGAGTAGCAAGTTTGCACATGTTAGCTAGTGATTTTGTTTTCTTGGAGTAAAGAGCGCGCAAAATCGAAGAATGAAAATAGTTTGTATCTCGCCCCGGAGGACTGTATTCGTATCAGGATATACCTAATTTATCTCGGAAACCAACCACTAAGAAGGGATATGTCGTAGTCAGAAATAATGTACCCTATATCATAATTAAGAACCTACCCGTTAAGAAATGTTGATACCTGTAGAGTGCGTGAGCTAGGTCCCGCAATACTACTACATGAGTACCGCAAATCTATAAGCCCGTAAGTTGGCAAACCTAGACGTCGCGTCGCCTAATCACTATTGTCACGCGTGACACGCCCACTTTACACTTCTACTGTTTTTTTCTGTACTGTGTTATAGGTAGACGAAATTGATAAAAACTTACAACACTGACACATATAGTCCCTATTCGTCCCGGTACCGCCGCACACCGGATAGAGCCAGTCCGACCCAGCTCGGGCCTATAGCTCAGTTTCTTGCTGGAAACTCTTAGGCTCGGTTTTATAAAGATCCGTTAGACCTTATGTCGGTTTGTTATGTCAAAAAAAGTACGGAGTTACTGAAATTTGATCTGACATTTGGTCTAACGGATCTTTAGAAATCCCGGCCTTAGAGTATTCCAGTATATTAAACCATCCGCCTGGTCGTGTCGGAGTTTTACCCCTGGATTTTCCCCAGGACACTCTCCAACCGCGCCCTCTTATCGCTTTCTTAGGCCCGGCCTATAAAGCCACAGTCAGGTTCAAAAATAAATGAATAAAAACTTACACAATTAAATAACGTCCTATGGAGAGGCCGTTCATTTTGTAAATGGTTTTACTCTATCTAGCTGAATATCCTCAGTTATATTTCAGTAACACGGGTGTCTGGCTAGACTTACGAGACTAGCCAGGCAGCCTGGCTAACTAGTGCTAGTCAGCAGTATTCCTTAGTCGGCAAGGAGGTCTACGGTGCCTCTTAGTGCGACTAGCGTTAGTCGTCAGTACAGTACTAGTGCTAGTGGGTACAGCAGGCTCATCGAGTAGCAGCACCTGTAGTCTAGCGCTCCTTGTTGTCGTGTGGTTGCTAGTGCGACTAAATCTAGTCGGCAGTAGAGCTAGTGGGTACAGCAGGCTCATCGGGTAGCAGCACCCGTAGTCTAGCGCTCCTTGTTGTCGTGTGGTTGCTAGTGCGACTAACGCTAGTCAGCAGTAGAGCTAGTGGGTACAGCAGGCTCATCGGGTAGCAGCGCCCGTAGTCTAGCGCTCCTTGTTGTCGTGTGGTTGCTAGTGCGACTAACGCTAGTCAGCAGTAGAGCTAGTGGGTACAGCAGGCTCATCGGGTAGCAGCACCCGTAGTCTAGCGCTCCTTGTTGTCGTGTGGTTGCTAGTGCGACTAACGCTAGTCAGCAGTAGAGTTAGTGGGTACAGCAGGCTCATCGGGTAGCAGCGCCCGTAGTCTAGCGCTCCTTGTTGTCGTGTGGTTGCTAGTGCGACTAGCGCTAGTCGGCAGTACTAGTGCTAGTGAGTACAGCAGGCTCATCAGGTGGCAGCACTCGTAGTCTAGCGCTCCTTGTTGTCGTGTGGTTGCTAGTGCGACTATCGCTAGTCGGAAGTAGTGCTAGTGGGCACAGCAGGCTCGTCGGCCGCTAGCAGCGCCCGAAGCGCTAGCGCTTCTTGTCGGAGGGCCGCCACGTGCGCGCGCAGCGATGCGTTTTCTTGTTCTAGGAGGCACGCTCGCCATGCGATCTATAAAAGTTAGTAAATATTTATCAACATCATATTCCTAGCGTTTATCGGCTGAAAACACTTGACATAATTTGTGATATTTGACATGGAATCAGTTTTTTTATATACTTACCCAATGTTTTTAAATTGTATTGTGTTTTATAATATTGTTGAGTATATAAATATGAATAAAATGACTTTTTCACATATAAATCAAATATAAATACAACAAATAATTAAAAACGAAACTTAATCTATTCTAATCTAATAACCCACCCCGAGTCATTCCTGGTGCAAAGGTGCCCAAAACGCTTGCAGCGTTGCCGCATTGGACTGCAATGGACAACCTTTGCATCAAGAATGATCCGGAGTGGGGGTCAAGGCCCATGTCCCGCATGCGTCTCCCTACCTCAGAAATGAATGTTTTGGCCTCTACGCACCCACAGCCGGTCGGTCATCTCTACCGCCAAAGGGACGAATAAGTAGCCCCCTAGGCATGAGTATTTCCCTTTTCGCGAAGCCGCCAGCTCGGCCGCTGCACCAGCCACCCGGATGGTACGGCCGATATGCGATGTAGCAAAAGTGCTGACGCAAGTAGCGTCCCAGAGAAGGCACTTTCTTTTTTTCCAAGGCACTAGGGTTAAACCATCTGGCCTCTTACCATCCGAGCGGCTTAGTCCAGGGGGCTCCAACATACACGTTCGCTGACACCTTCGGATAACTTTGTCACATTATCATCTTTATGAAGTCATATCTCACTTTACTGTTGCAAATTCAACCGTATACATCCATAAACATACAGTGCATTGCCGCTTGTAAATATATTTAGGTACATTTCCGGTTATTTACAATAAAGTTACTGACAAGCTTTATTCTTACAAATGACTATGACGAGGTGTATTTACCTGGTCTTCTCGCACGCGACGCGCGTCGCGCGACTTCTTGGCGGCTTGGTTGTTGCGCCGGCGCCGCTCGAAGTATTTCTCGTCCTTCAGCTCGGCGGGGATCGGCCGCTTCTCGCCGCGCCGGCGCGCCTCCTCGGACAGCCCGTGGAGGCCTGAATATTATAATAAACTAGCTATTTGGTCAGCCACGCCCCCCGTGAAAGAGACACGCTTACGTCTTTCGCGCACGACAAAACGGGATGCAACACTCTTCGGGAATGACTTTTTATACAAATCTCGCTAAATATCTGACTTTATTAAATTTCCTCTTGACAGAGCTTAGATGAGGTAAAATATCATCATTTTAACTTAATTTTGTCGTTTAGCAATGCGTTGTTGTAGTACGTTGAGAAAAAAAAGGAAAAATAAGGACTCGACTTTGGATTTTTTTTCTATCTAGAAAATTTTAAGCAATATTGTTTCGGCTATTGTCAGAAACACAGTTATGTGAAAACGTTAATCTTTTAACGTTTTTACATAACTGTGTGTCCATTCTACTTTTTCATGTACATAATTTTCAGACACATTTCTTAAAATGCGCATTTCGGAATACTTGGCTCTCACTTCATATTTTAGTATTGTTATTTAGAAAGAGGTTTAAGTAACTGCGGCATCACTTCAGATATTTTTGGTAATTAATGACCCTCAGCTAATATCCATAAATCGAGTAATTCAGTGGCCCTTGGATGTCTCACCATTTGTATGAAAAAATGGTTTTTACCACTGTGTTACCCACCTTTTACAGCAATATGTTAATATTAAGTATTTTTACCTATAAATCCTTTTATTAGGTTCAAGTAATATTTCGAAATCCTATTTTTGTACACTAATTCAATACATATCACAGATTTCTTTTTTGCAATAGAAAACTGGTCATGAAAAAGTAGAATGACCCAACATGACATTACAGTATGACCAATGCGTCACGAAATTTAGACTAACAATTAAAAATTACGTTTCACAATAAAAAGTAACAAATACTTAATTCATATTGGAACAGTTGAGAACCTGGCATCCATCGCCTCACAAAATTTCAAACGTTCACTACCTACACACTGCTTGATATAAATGTGTGATCAGGCACGTATCCAGAGGGGGGGGATAGTTGGGATTTACACCCCCCCCCCCCCCCGAAAACGTTTTTAACCGTCTGTTTATTTATTCGCTTGCGTGTTTTTTCAATAAGTCGGTAAATAAAAATATAGATGTTTCAATGTTTGTCCCCCCCGAACCAAAAGTCTGGATACGTGCCTGTGTGTGATATATAATGATTGCTTACTCGGCGGACTGCGCACAGGCAGGTGCGTGCAGTAGGACAAGCACGGCGGCGGCAGCGCCGACAGCAGCGGCGCCATCATGCTGGGCACGTCTGGGAACATCCCCATCAAAATCAAAATCAAAAATCAAAACATTTATTCTGCAAATAGGCCTCAAGGGCACACAAGTCAAAATCTATCTAGGTACATCAAATAAAAATAATACAGTAATCAAAGTATCATTAATAAATAAATGTAGTGTTACATGTCAAAAATAAGACTAAGAAACTAATAACAATCGAGATTTGTTAGAGATGTATAAGGTCTCTAAGCGTCAAGATAAAATGTAATAAAGTAGGTACACTAATCATAATAAAATATTTTGAGCTATATCTATAACACGTCAACATGAAAATAATAAAATCTAATAAATAAATATCCTCAGAGATGTATAAGGTCTCTGAGCGTCATGTCAGTCTAAAAATAAAATCAAATGAGAACAGAGCGAAGTCTCTCATCATGTCAATTCCACTGAACACTAGTACGAAGTTACTAGTCCTTGCAAACATGAACAGACCAATAAATCATCATCAATATCGAAGCCGAAAGACGTCCAGCTGGACATACGCTTCCAAAGAGTGCCACAACGAGTGGTCCTGCGCCACCCGCGGCCTTTAACACCCAAGTAATACAGCATGCTGAATAAAGTATGGGTAACAGCAATTGGCTATTTGACTGAAAGTTTTTTATGGTGCTATTCGAACCAGTTTTTAGAGACGATCAAATGTTTGTATGGGAACAACAACAATGGGGGCTATCGCGTATAAATTCGCCGCTAGAGGCGCTACTGTAGCGTGAGGTGTTCGAAATGTAAAATGTCACTCTTTGTGGTTGCGCTACGCAGGTTAATATCTAATTGGAACAATATGGTGGCTACTTTGCAGTACCTGAGCTTGATTATGGCAATACGAGTCAATGACTGTAAGTGCTTTGACACAGCTTTGTCTTTCGGAAACTTATTTCCTCTTTATTTCCGAACAAAACGGGACTGCACTACAATGCGGGATGTTAGATATTTTTACGATACGGTTTTAAGGTATTAAATATGATTTAAATGTAAACTTCGTTCTTATGCCCATAGTAACCAATAACAATTTTTGACAGCTGGACCTTACTCGGCAGTGGCGCCAATGAGAGGTAAAGTGCAGCATTGTTGACGAGCACTGAAAACACTCCATCACGTCACAGCGTCACAGTGTAATGGCCTCGTAATCCCGTTGTATGGAAAAACGTGTAATTTGCCATTTAAGTCGTGAATTAATACAGACATAGTTGCTATACAATTTCTTTTTTATTGAAACATGAGAATACTATCTATTGGTAATTTTCAATTTACATATAGTAATTTCATTCATAGAAAAATATAAATTTAAGTTCGATTTGTAATACTGAGTTTTTAAAGAGATTATAATCTGATTCAGACATAATAACTGTTAATTAAAAATTGAGACGGTGACAGGGTATTATCAATTTACATTTTGGACTATTAAAAAAAAACAAAATTTTTTCGAATATTTTAAGTCCCATATCTTTTTATAATTTTGATTAATTTGTCTAATTTACTATTTATTGTGATAATTTGATGGTTTTCTATCCATATTAAAAATTATACACATGTTAAAAATTATTCCATAGTGTGGCTATTACACTATGGAATAATTTTTAACATGTGTCAAATACCCAATTCGTAAATATTTATACCTCTTATCAGCAATAATCTCCATAATGTGTGAGCAAAATAGCCACATTCTGAATAATACTTTCTTTAGATCTCTTTAAGCTTAGTAAAAGTTGAATAAATTGGGTATTATGAACTCAGTTATACTAAGCTATTACATCGCTGTTATACAGGCTAAAGCATTTAGAAATGTGTCCAAATTGCATGAATAACAGCTGAATATATAGTATAAGAATAAATTAAATATATACTCAAACTTTATTCAACGTAACTGTGTTACTTGGGCAAGAAATCAGTCCACCTTGTGGGGGATCTACCTACGCTGCGCCTTCCGTGCCTTTACCATGAGTTTGCATGACCGTACTCGCTATAAACGATTTAGTATGCCGATTCTTAGTTCTATTGCGTAACCGCCAGAGGCGCTGTACTTTTGCCCATACAAGTTTTTACGCAGTCGCTAGCGAGTACGGTTATGTAACCTCATGGTAAAGGCACCGGTACGTGTTCGCCACTGGAGAACCTTTCCGTCCAAACGGCCATCGGTGCTGCGTGCATCAATAAATATCAGACTACTTAAAGTTATTGCTATCAGAATTGTCTGGAAGAGATCGTTGTTTAGTGGATATACGGCCTGATGTGTCCTCTAAACATTATTTGATATTTAATAGCAGCTTTTCGGTGAGGGAAAACATCGTCAGGTAACCGGTCTTAATCCAACAAGTGTCGGACGAGAACTGTTCGAGTGGCATTATGGACGGAGCGCGGGTCTTCTGACACTGACTTTACAGTTGAAAAATAGTAGATTGTATGACAAGGGTCTAAAATGAGCTATATTACCACGAAATAGTTCGAGGGGTAATATGGCTTTTAGAACCTCTGTTCTATATATAACTCTTTATACACTCTACTTTTCACTTCGATTGCGAGAAAATAAATAAACAAAGGTTAACCCACCCAAAATTAACAATAAATTCCACGGCGAAGATATATACTTATGCAGCATGATTTTTTTTCTATACTCCTTTGACACACAAAACATAGACACTGCGGTTCGCGCGCAACATTCACGCGCGAAAAAAGCTAACTGACCTTCCATTGAGCGCTTCAAAGTGTTGCTCGAGCGATTTAACCACTTTTTTAATTATTGTAAAATTGGGACTACTACAAACTTAATCTTTAGACTCTTTAGAAAAATTAATTATGTTTCCAGATTGGTCGATTTTAGTAAAGCTGTATTCTGGTTGGTTAACACCCAATACCAAATATTTTTTTAAGAGTTAAATTAGTGTTCTGTGATTGGTGGATTTAATAGGTGAAGTATTTTGATTGGTCAAATTCAAATGGTTTGTAAATCATAAATATGTATTCATATTTTCCCTAGGGGTTAAATGTACTACTTTAGCCCCGCTTGACAAGTCTAATATGACACACTTTTCGAGCATGAGAAGTGAAAAAAATGTTATCTGTGAAAAGAACGAAGAAAGGCAGACTGTTGTTATTATTGTGTGTTGAATTGTAAACAATACATAAATATATTGAGATACTGAGTAGGTACCTATTATTGAATATTTACATATCACTAAGGCTCGGTTTTATAAAGATCTGTTAGACCTTATATCGGTTTATTATGTCAAAAAATTTACTGAGTTACTGAAATTTGATCTGACATTTGGTCTAACGGATCTTTATAAAACCCGGCCTATGTGATTTTTAATAGTTCAGTAACCGTTAGTTAGTGCTAGAAAGCTGTAATTTGGCATGAGTATACCTTGAAAAAAGTTTGTTCACTATTAGGGAGGTAGGTAACACAAAAAACATCTATGATATGTATAGGTGTATTGAATTAGTGTACGAAAATAGGATTTCGAAATAGTACCTGAACCTAATAAAAGGAATGTATAGGTAAAAAATACTTAAATATCAACATTAAGCTGTGAAAGGTGGGTAACTTTCATGCAAATGGTGAGACATCCTAGGACCATTGAGTTACTCGATTTATGGATATTAGCCGTGGTTCGTTAATTACCAAAACTATCGGAAGTTATACTGCAATTAAACCTCTTTCTAAATAACAATACAAAAATATGAAGCGAGGTCCAAGTATTCCAAAATCTGCATTAAAAAAAGTGTATGAAAATTATGTACATGAAAAAGTAGAATGGCCCACTTAACGAAGGCATTGTCGGCTTTTATTGTGTAAAGGTAGCTATTCGGTATGGTACGTCCCTAACGTCCATCTGTGTCAATAGGACATAAGTTAGAGAGTGCCATGTAGTGTCGAGCACTGGAACATTAATAGAATGACTCTGATCTACCAAAGAGTTTACATTACATGTAATATAATCGGGAAAAAAGTTCCATGCGTGAATTGCCTCAAATTGAACAGTGCCTTTACCATGAGTTTACGTGACCGTCCTCGCTAGCGACTGCGTAAAAATTTGTATGGCCAAAAGTACAGCGCCTCTCGCGGTTACGCAATAGATCTAAGAATCGGCATACTAAATCGTTTACGCAGTCGCTAGTGAGTATGGTCATTCAAACTCATGGTAAAGGCTGGTAGGAACGAAGATATACGTGCCAATTCACACAAAATTACTCTTGTAGATAACTTAAATAAACAAGGGTTTTTAACTGGGTTTTGCTATAGACGCTTTAAAAACAAAATGATTATGTACTTTCGTAATTAGTATAATAACAACATTTGACCGGCGCCCCTTCGTTTAGCGCTGGAAATAATTCAAAGCTGCCACCTGCTTGTGATTCACAACTTTCAATAAACATTTATTGATTTACAGAGCCTACCTAATAGTAAAATAACAATAACTTAAATAATATTACAACTAACTTAAGCGTAAAACAGGTCCTTGGGGGTTACCTACCGAGGATGCTGGCGGCATTTCCTCGCTGTATCGCAATGCTGATATATGTTGTGCGAGGAAGTCGCTAGCTCTTCGGTCACCAGTTACGTCAACCAAACGCTTCGCGATTTCAGTAAATAACTTGTGCGCGCTGGGACCCCATGGACCAAGAGTTTCGACACCAAAAGGTACAAAATTGTACTCTCTGCCGAGGCCCCTATATTTAGATTACGCTTTAATATTGCGGCATTTTCCGCCGCTGCACCCGCCCCAGTGTGTTACAGGTAGCATCCCATTTAGCGATGCATGTCTTGAAAAACGTTATTGACCGAGTGAAACGAAGGTCTCTGCTTCAGCTTCGACAAAAAAACGACCAAGTGCGAGACGGACTCGCGTATGAAGGGTTCCGTGGCATTTTATTTTATCTGTAAGTGTTTTCAATATTGATCTTAGTACTGATGATGTACTTTTTTGAGATGTTGTGTTGTATACATATTTTTGCCCTTTACGGTAATGTCTACTTAGCTGTGATAGTTTTCCTTTTAAATTCATCGTATATACTACTACCATAATTTTTTTCACATGCCTAGTCACCACCACTTTACAAGTAAAGGAGGTACCCTAAAAAATATGTATACTCATGCCAAATTACAGCTTTCTAGTACTAACGGTTACTGAGAAAAGCGGGGGACGGACGGACGGACATGGCGAAACTATAAGGGTTCCATGTTTACTACGGAACCCTAAAAATGCTTTAGTATATTCGGATTTCCGTTTATTCTCGTCTACAGGTCACAATTCTCAACCGATTCTCGTGAACTTTCGTGAGCAGGTTCGATAGTTAAATATAATTTTTTTGGCTAGATGGTTTTTGGAAATGTCCGAAAAAAATTTTTTATCAATGATTTTGTAAGTTTCAGCGGGCGAATTTCGATTTGTTCTCCTCTACAGGTCGCATTTCTGAACCAATTCTCGTGAAATTTTGTGAGCAGGTTGGGTAAATATACAGATTTATTTTCTCGAATAAGTTTTTGGAATTAAATGTATATATATATATATATATATATATATATATTTGTTCAACGGTTTGTTCTCCTCTACAGGCCGCATTTTGCAAACGATTCTCGTGAAATTTTGTGAGCAGGTCCGGTAATTATATAGAATTACTTGTCGAGTCAGGTTTTTGAAATTTCAAAAACTATTTTTATTTCAAAGATTTTGTAAGTTTCTGCATCCGAATTTCAGTTAGTTAATTTTGTTATCCTCTACAGGTTGCATTTCTCAATCGCTTCTCGTGAAATTTTGTTAGCATATTCATAATTGTTCTTTTTTATAATGACAGATTTTGGAAATGATAAACAAACCAGGGACCGATACCGGTATTTTTAAAAAACCCTGAATTAGCCCAATATTTTGGGTTATTTTTTTGCTCTTTACGTAGGGCTGTATTATGTATTTAGGTAACAACGTCGTATTACTAGATTGTTCCATTAAAAACGATATAATGAACCGGTGACCGTAATAATACCGGTATTTTTCTATGGAGAAAATACCGGTATCCGATCCCTGAAACGAACTCACTGACGATTTTTTTTTTGAACCTGACTGCGGCTTTATAGGCCGGGCCCGATAAAGCGATAGGAGTGCGCGGTTGGAGAGTAGCCTGGGGAAAATCCAGGGGAAAACCGCCGGCATGACCACGCGTGTGGTTTGGATCACTGGAATACTCTAAGAGTTTGCGCTCCAGTGAGATTGGTTGAGCGATTTCAACCGAATCTGAGGTGTGAGTGGAATCAAGCTACTGGGAGTTTTGTCGCTGGTTCACTAAACCTAGCCTAGCTGAGAAGAGTCCAGCAAGAAACCTGGGTCGGACTGACCGACCTGGGTCGGACTGAACTCACTGACGAGGTCTACAGCTCACAGAGCCCCCCCTAGTGTTTATTAGTTGTTTAAAATGTGTCGTCTCGTCACTGATGCACCTGTTAACCCCCGCCCCTAACTGTTGTCATTAGCACCAAGGCAACCGGGGTCGCAGTCGCAACCCTTTGACCGGGCGTGGGTACCGACACCTGGCTACTGTCAGCGTACTGACCATTAGTAGACTTTATCCAGTCGCAATAAGGTTCACGGGTCAGCAGTTAATTGTGTCGATAGTTATGATAGTACCCCAAAGTCCCCAACATCAGCAGTTATGTCAGTTTGGATTCATCGGTGAACATACATACAGACATTTACGGCGGCTTTTATTAAAGTATAAGGCCTGTCTGGTGGTAGTTGTAAGTAAACACCGTGCCTAGGGACGCTAGCCACTGCAGAAATCGATCCTTTTTAGGGTTCCGTAGCCAAAATGGCAAAAAAGGAACCCTTATAGTTTCGTCATGTCTATGTCCTTCCGTCCGAATGTCACAGTCGATTTACTCTGAGATTATAAGCACTACAATTATGAAATTTGGTAGGAAGGTGTATTCTATGAACCGCTACCTAAAAATGATGTGAAATCACAAAATAAAAGTTGAATTAGGGGGGCACTCTATACATGTAACCGGTGGACGAAAAAAAATTCAACACACATAGTTGTGTGAAGTATCCATGGATCATCATCAAAACTTAAGAGCTTCGCTCTTGTCGGTGGAGTAACCGCCACTCTTCTCTATTCATTGCCAGTTTCTTGACTTCCCCATACGAATCGGCAACTTCCTCTCTCACTTGGTTAAAGTAATTCAGTCTAGGTCTTCCTCTTCCTCTCCTGCCTGGATAGACCTTCAAAAATAATATAGAGGTTTCTAAAAAATATTTCCATTTAAGTCGACTATTGGTGAGATATTAGCTCTATCAAAGTCATGTAAAAAGTGTCCCCCCCTCTAATATTCAAACTATGAAGTTTAAAATTATGAAAAAAATTGAGGTTATGGTCATTAATAAATACTTACAACGGTTTTTGGTTTGAACAAGATAGCAACAGAGAGCTCTGTTCGTGGACGATACCGCGCTCTTTACGACTCACAAAGTAACACACTACACACAGTAAGTACACTTTTATCCGGCGATATCCCCAGGAGGCAATCGCTGACTTAGGCCGTTGGTTTAATCTTTGGCATATCGAAGTCAATCCGGAAAAAAGCACTGCGATAGTCTTCCACCCGTCTGACCGCGTTAGCAGAGAAAGGCGGGTGGCTCCGATCCAGATGTTTGACCCATCCATCCCCTGGGCCAACGAAGTCAAATTATCTTCCCTCGACAGAAAACTGACTTTTCGTAGTTACATCAGTAGTAGGGTATTACGCAACCGTGCGTTGTTCGTGCTAGGAAGGCTTGGGCCGATGATTAATAAGTTCAGTAAAATTATGTTAATTAAAAATAAGCTGACACTCTACAAAACTTGTGTTCACCCATTCATGTCTTATGAAAGTGTAGCTTTTGCTCACATGCCTATGACATCGTTCAAGCCGCTTCAGGTCATTCAGAATAGTTTCCTTTGTAGGGCCTTAGTCTGCACCACGACATGGGGATTAGCACCCTGTATGGCTTCTTTAAGCAGACTGCCAGACGTTATTTTGACAACGCTCCCCATCATAGGAATCCATTAGTCAGGAAGGCTGTCGACTACGCTCCCATCCCTCCTCCCTCTGTCGTAACTTGGCGATCACTGATTAGGGGCCACACGGTCCGGCGTCCTAGGTACACATTCACAGACCGGGACGACGTAATCACAGCGTCCATCGAAAAATGGAACGCTGCGCTTATGGCGTTCAACTCAGGCCCGATGCGTACACTTAGGCATTCCCGCCGGCGGGGAGGACGTTCACCGCGCGATCGCGACAACACTGGCACATAGTCCCTATTCGTCCCGGTACCGCCGCACACCGGGTAGAGTCAGTCCGACCCAGGTCGGGCCTAGCTGAGTTTCTTGCTGAACTCTTCAGCTAGCTAGGTTTAGTTTAGGTTAAACTCCAAGTAGCATCTATATCTATTGGTGTCCCTTCCTGTGTCTCCTATCTATTGTTGACCGAGTGAAACGAAGGTCCCTGCTTCAGTTTCAACAAAAATGTTATCATATTGGCTATTATTAGAGTTTAACAGTAACAATAGTTAACTGCAACATAAATAAACGCATATTGCTTGTATCAACGATAACCAAACATGTATAAAAGTAGGCTTGACTAATAAAGTGACGGGACTGATACCAAGGAGCTCAGCTTATTATTCACCATCCTCGTACCGCTGCACCAACCACTACCAGGCGAACCATATAATAGTTCAATGTGTCCGAATTCTGGATTTCCAGATTTCCAGTTGTTCTCCTCTACAGGCCGCATTTTTCAACCGATTCTCGTGCAATGTTGTGTGCATAATATAGATTTTTTTCAACATATCAGCATTGTGATTAAACGAGGAAATGCCTCACGGAAATGCATCCTCGGTACAAATGCCCCAAGGGCCTGTTTTAGATTTATGTTAGTGTTAATACTATTTAAGTAATTTTTATTTAACTATTATTACCGCTTGTAAATCAATAAACAAATAATAACAACATGATATTATTTCTAGTTTTTGGTTTTGGAAATTTTCAAAACAATTTTATTTTAATAATTTATAAGTTTCTTGTGCAATTTTGTGAGCAGGTTCGGTAATTATATAAAATGTTTTTGTCGAGTCAGTTTTTGGAATATTCAATAATTAAAAATAACTAGCGAGGTCTACTCCTCACACAACCACTGTATGTAATCTGTAGCTAACCCTTTCCTGCACCTAACCAGACTTGTACATTAATCTTACAGTCCTACACCGTATATCGTCGGGTTACAAGCAAAAGTCACTCAGAAACAAATCGTCGGTTGACAACCAAAACTCACTAAGTATCAAATACCTACTTAAAATAAAGCTCGTATCTCACCATCGTTTCAGTACTGAGATACGATCTTTCGAAGAGTAGTGACAGATTTGATAATTGAGTTTTGGTTGCAACCATGACATATATGTCAACCGACGAAATACCTACTTACTTACAATAAAGCTCGTATATCAGCATTGTTTCAATACTGAGATACGAGGTTCCGAAGAGTAGTGACAGATTTGATAATGAGTTTTGGTTGCAACCATGACATGTCAACCGACGAAATACCTACTTACAATAAAGCTCGTATATCAGCATCGTTTCAGTACTGAGATACAGAGGGGCTACCGCGAACCACAAACGAAGTTTTTCCTCTCTGTCTCACTTATATGCAAACTTGCAAATGCGACAAAGAGGGACTTCGTTTGCTGTTCGCGGTAGCGCCACAGGTTTCGAAGAGTAGTGACAGATTTGATAGTGAGTTTTGCTTCTCACTCGACGATTTATTGTGACGTGACATGACCTCTGAACTCCGACCTGGCGTCAGTGCTCAGCGCCGATGATGCGCCACGCTCGCCCCGGCCCGCGTCATTAGCCCCGTCATTATAATTACATGCCCTGTCATTACGCACCTGGCAGTTCCCGGCAGTCATTAGGGCCAGTGTAAAACTGTGGTAAATACAGCTAAAATATATACCATTTGTCAAGAAAGTGCGATCAAATTCTTTCGGCACATAATGCGTTCAGGGTAAGTTTACATTTGCTAGTGTACCTATACACAATTGTTTCACCTTTCCCAGCTGTTATTAACAGCATACGAAAATAATTTTCACCTCACTAGCTCGGAAAGCTCTTTTTTATTCTTTAAAAACAGAAACAGCAAAACTGCGTTTTATCCACAAGAGTGCAAAGAATATTTGAAATCCGAACGTGCTACTCGTATTTGTAACTTTTTTAAACATAATAACATGTAAAGGCCAATTCAAACAGTTCAGCACCATTAATTTTATATTGTGCTTTGTGTTAAAAAACTAGTACCTACGCCAAATCTCGGGATTAGGTAGGGGACCCCGGGCATCCAACTATATCTAGGATGCAACTGTACTGAAAAAATTGTCCTCGCTCTAGTGAGGTGAAAAGATTTGTGTTATACACGGCTGCAAAGTTATTTTACGTCTCGTGTGATGCAACACTCGCTACGCTCAGGATTATATTTTTAAACCACTCGTTTCGCTCAGGATTCTTTTACGATCCACTCGCTTCGCTCGCGGTTCAACTATAGAATCCATTCGTTAGCTCGTCGCTCGTATTTCAATTCCACACTCGCGGTTAAAATACAACTTTGCACCCTTGTATAACAAATAAATATTATATTTTAATACCTTTAAAGAGGCAATAAATTCTTGTATATTTATTTACTCTGGAACTCGGAAACTGATTGATTTTAATGAAACTTGCTATGTAGTGATTTTTGGGAGCGAACACACACTTAGACAGCCCCCTCACACTCTGGAAAACTCGATTTCTGCGGAAATCCACGAAAACACTGAGCAAAGCTCGGTCTCCCGGGCACAAGCCACAAATATACATACGAAACAGTAAGACTAGCAAATTCTTGCCTTATAAGTTTTTAAATGTTTTGATTTTATATTATGACCAGAGCTCGGAATAGGTAGTGCCTATTTACCTAAACTTTGCGGGAGGACGTAACTAAGAGTGGTTACAAGCACCAAAAATAATTATTTATTTTTAATGAATGCGGTATTTCCCGGGATTTACTGTATTATTCTAGAGGCTTAATACATTTCGCGTTACTTATAAATCTTGTTATACTGCATATTATTTGTTTAATTACCTTGAAATAACATCAATGATTCCGAAATTTGATACTTTTTAGTTGACTTAGACAGAATTATACTCCTTTCTTCCATGAGAAGGGACCTGTGTCCAGCATTAGGGCGTGTATAGATTGGTGATGAGACGAGAACTATGATATGGCATAGAAGATATCGTACAGATGTATTCTAATTTATTTCTAATATGATGGTGTACATGTACTAATATATTAAATAAAACTATTTTTCAACCGATTATATCGCGTATAATGAATTTAAAATAGATTCCGTGACCACGAGTGCTGTAAAGGACTCGAAACGTCGGAATGAATGTCAGAATTTTCTATACGATATCATAGTTCTGTCTCATCACCAATCTATATACGCCCTAATGCTGGACACAGGTCCCCTCTCATGGAAAAAAGGAGTATAATTCTGTCTAAGTCAACTAAAAAGTATCAAATTTCGGAATCCTTTTGATTCAATTTGATCCATATTATATTTTTAATGACTGATTGTTATTTCACGGTAATTAAACAAATAATATGCAATATAACAAGATTTATAAGTAAAGAAAAATGTATTAAGCCTCTAGAATAATACAGTAAATCCCGGGAAACCCCACATTCAATAAAAAGAAGTAATTATTTTTGGTGCTTGTAACCACTCTTAGTTACGTCCTCCCGCCAAGTTTAGGTAAATAGGCACTACCTATTCCGAGCTCTGATTATGACAAAAGTATTGATAGTTCCAATAAAGTGATTAAAGGATACTATGATTTTATAAAAGTTTTAAATAGTGACACAGGATTTATTTTAATTTTATTGTGATTAGTAGAATTTAATCGGAAAAAAACAGTTTTTAGTTTGAAAATGAAAGAAAGAAAGAAAGAAAAACATTTATTCGTGACGATACAAACATAAAATATAGATAAATAAACGTAATTAGAAAAAAACAACAAGTAATCGCCACAAAAAGGTTTCGCCTCAGCGTAATGCCGACTCAGGGAGCTGGCGCTGATCTTCCGGCGAAACCTAGGTTGTTAATGACGGTGTGTGTAGCACGCTTCGCCTAAAAATTGAACGCGACCTAATACAACTTGACACCGCCGTCTTGTCATGTCGGGCCGTCACATGATATAAAATGGTCGTTTTGGACTGATGTTTGAAACGATATTTCATAATGAAAAAAAAAATAAATTAAAAATTTATGACATAAGGTCTCAATAGTCCTGCGGGGTAATCACGTAACTTTTTTACTACCGTTAGGTAGATTTTAATGTCAAATTTTAATTGTCAACTCATACATTTATACTTCAAACTTGACAGTAAAATCTATCTACCGTTAGTACATAAAGTTACGTGATTCGCCTGAGATAGTAACACTGAGAAAATGTCAAGATACGTATCAATTCAAACAGAAAATTGCCTAAAGTGATGAGTTTTTTTTAAACTCATAAGGGCCCTGGACTCATCTTCATCTACCTTATAGTCAGACCTGTGGATAAGTAGAATGTGCTCCTATTAAAAGCATAATATACAAGGTTGAATATATATACAGGAAAGGGAGTATCTACAAATTCTATACATATATACAATAGATAGGAGACACAGGAAGAAACGACAAGAGAGATCTCTCAGGGACCGAAGAGAATATTGACTTTACCATGCCTATATATTTATGAAACAGCAGTATACATTAAAACCAATATGCATCAATTTTCTGTTTATAAAGGTACTCGCCGATGTGACAAATTGTATACGAAGTCAATGAAAACAGCTTTTCTTACTAAAAGTGTTTTCGGGATAGCACCAAAAATTTACAATAAATTGCCGAGAAATATAACCATATTAGAGGGATTGATAGAATTAAAAAAAAAGTCTATTTGCATTTCTAGTTAAAACAGCTTAATTATTCACTAAGGGAATACTTGACAGATGAAGAATTGTAACTGCTTAAGCGTGCTCCATCTTGACTCAAAATGTATGCCTTATGGCAAAAAATAGAGAGACAGTAATATTAATAATTCTAAGACCTATGTACCGTATGTTTACAAATAAGTGTTTTTGACTTTGACTTTGAATATAATCACTACGTTTTATCAGGGACCGAAGTCCAAAGAGTTGGTTGGAAGTTATATTTATGCAACTGACTTAAGAAACTTCGATAGCGCGATCCAGAACATGTCAGATTTGACAGTTAACAGGAGTGACGCCACAGATCCCTTGGTCGTTTTTCGCTTACGTTCGTTTGATAGATGTTGGCCTAAGAGTTTCGTGAGAACTAAACAATTAATGAGTTCAAGTGATTCCGTATCGCGTCGCGATCGGGGTCGCGTGGCGACGAGCGGGCGCTTAGGGCCGCGACCACCCCACCTGTCGAATTCGAATAGATAGGGGCCCTAATAGTGGGTTGCGCAAATATTTGACCATCCATATGTCCATTGAGGCAACTGGTTCATTCATAGAAGGGTAATACAAAAAAATGTGCGTCAAAGATAAGATTCAAAAAAATATTTCTTTAAAACGATACGCTCAATAAAAAAACCGGCCACAGTTTTGAATTCTATAATAAGTCTACTATCAATAATAGTACATTACTTACCAAGGGCGGTAAAACAAAGAATGTCTCAGATCGCAGGTATTTGACACCCGAGCCGAAGGCAAGGGCGATAATTATGCGATCTGAGGCTTTCTTAACTACCGCCCGAGGTGAGTACAAAATTTTATGTCACCCCCTGGCCAGGAAGTGGGATTATCCGCGAGCGGAGCGTGCGGTAATTGCCACTTTATGGCCAGGTGTGACATAAAAAATATAATATGAACCACTCCATTATTGATGTAGGTTCATGACCCCTTCTTTCGCGTTTATAAATGGCAAAATATTTATTAAGTATTTCGTTTATTTAAATTACCTACCTGTTGGTGTTATAAGTAGCCTCTCCTCTAGTTTTCAGGCTGTAAATAAACTCTTTTTAGCAGACAGAAAATAAAAACACCGGTCATATGTGGAATTACGGACCCGTAGAAGGGTTTTTACTGATCTTAGTACTGATGATGTACTTTTTTGAGATGTTGTGTTGTATACATATTTTTGCCCTTTACGGTAATGTCTACTTAGCTGTGATAGTTTTCTTTTTAAATTCATCGTATATACTAGATACTACCATGATTTTTTTCACATGCCTAGTAGCCTAGTAGCCACCGTTTAGCTGGCGGGGGGGGGGGGGGGGACACTTGACCATAGCAAAAAATATCACTTCAAAGCTTAATATCACACCAACCGATCAAAAAATGCTTTTAGAAACCTTATACTATTTTTGAAAGAGCTATCCAACGATACCCCACACGATGGGGTTTGGAAGAAAAACAAATTGCACCACCACTTTACATGTAGGGGAGGTACCCAAAAAAATTTTTTTAATGATTTTATTCTACCGTTTTGTCGGCGTCATTGATATGTATACTCATGCCAAATTACAGCTTTCTAGTACTAACGGTTACTGAGAAAAGCGGGGGACGGACGAACATGGCGAAACTATAAGGGTTCCATGTTTACTACGGAACCCTAAAAACGCGAGGTTTCCCTACAGGATATTGCTTACGTGAAAAAGACCTAATAAGCGAACAATGGGCTGTGCTGTTAATTATGGGAATTGGTTTATCAAATATTTACTTCGCTTAGCTCCGAATTTCGGAGTCCGAAGTAAGCGAAGCGGCACTAGAGCGCTGCTGTGCTTACAGCTAGGGGCATCACTAAGTTACCGAGCGGCAAAAAGTGGTTGCAGCTCCGAAGCAAGCGAAGCTAGCGCGCTGCTGTGCTGCGCCGAACACGGCTCGAGATCATACAACGGCATGTTCATGTTAATATTGTTTATATTTTGGTCCATTTTAACTTTACACTCACTTCAAGATTATGCTCACATTGACGTTCACTCCTAGGTACTCCTTATAAGCAATAAAAAAGAATTTAGGATTTATGGGCATCATACCAACGGGACACAACAGTCCATCATCTTAACCCAATAACCCGGTACGTTTAGATTCCATCAGCATTAGTCCCTACACCCTGGCGAGTGCTGTCTCTGTGCGTCCCATGACACTGGCAGAGTCAAAACAGCCTCTACGAATTGGCTATGTGGTACTCGTTTGGTACTTCGGTACATCGGTACTTCGGCTCCGCACACGCCTCCTAAATCCAACGATACCCCACACGATGGGGTTTGAGAAAAAAACCACCACTTTACATGTAGGGGAGGTACCCTAAAAAAAATTTTTTATGATTTTATTCTACCGTTTTGTCGGCGTCATTTATATGTAGGTATACTCATGCCAGCTGCTCAGCTTTCTAGTACTAACGGTTACTGAGAAAAGCGGGGGACGGACGGACGGACATGGCGAAACTATAAGGGTTCCATGTTTACTACGGAACCCTAAAAACGCGAGATTTCCCTACAGGATATTGCTTACGTGAAAAAGACCTAATAAGCGAACAATGGGCTGTGCTGTTAATTATGGGAATTGGTTTATCAAATATTTACTTCGCTTAGCTCCAAACTTCGGAGTCCGAAGTAAGCGAAGCGGCACTAGAGCGCTGCTGTGCTTACAGCTAGGGGCATCACTAAGTTACCGAGCGGCAAAAAGTGGTTGCAGCTCCGAAGCAAGCGAAGCTCCGCTAACGCTCTGCTGTGTTGTAATGAACACTTCACCAGCTAGGGCGCACAGGTTGTTAATTATTGGAATTGATTTATCAAATATTTACTTGGCTTAGCTCCGAACTTCGGAGTCCGAAGTAAGCGAAGCGCACTAGTACGGTGCTGTGGTTACAGCTAGGGACATTACTAAGTTACCTGGCGGCAAGAAGTGGTTGTAGCTCCGAAGCAAGCGAAGCGCCGCTAGCGCGCTGCTGTGCTGCGCCGAACACGGCTCCAGATCATACAACGGCATGTTCATGTTAATATTGTTTATATTTTGGTCCATTTTCACTTTACACTCACTTCAAGATTATGCTCACATTCACGAACATCAAGCGCTCACTCCTAGGTACTTCTTATAAGCAATGAAAAAGAATTTAGGAATTATGGGCGTCATACCAAGGGAACACAACAGTCCATCATCTTAACCCAATAACCCGGTACGTTTAGATTCCATCAGTATTAGTCCCTGTACGTATGGCTGTATGTATGTATGGCGAGTGCTGTCTCTGTGCGTCCCATGACACTGGCAGAGTCAAAACAGCCTCTACGAATTGGCTATGTGGTACTCGTTTGGTACTTCGGTACCTCGGTACTTCGGCTCCACACACGCCTCCTAAATCCTCCCCAATCTTAGCTAATATTGCTTTGGAGATCGCTTTAGGGATGAACGTAAGATATAGCAGAAACATGTGCCCAATAACCGGCGGCATTACCGCTGCAGCCAGAGATATCTGCTGGACCAGGTATACGAGCCGGACCAGGGATCTCAACCAAAACAAATTGACCGTAATTCGCGGCATAAGTCATAAGAGCCGTGGATATTAAGTCTCAGGAAGTTTAAGTTGCATGCAACCATAATTTTCGCATTTGACTGGACTTGGTAAGTAAGTAATATTACAAATCACAACACTTTACAAGTAACCTAATAATTTGCCATCCAACGTGGCAATGCGGTCAGCATTTTGGGAACATTACCTACTGGCAGCGGTTTGTTAGATTAGGGTTTTTGATAAGTATATTTAGATACATTTTTGGTTAGTTTTAGTTTTATTTTAATTTCTTTGTTTATTTGTAAATGATTTAGAAAAACCTATTGCGGGTGAATGGAATTTAGGGTTTGGCATATTAGATTATGGCACTTGAAGCATCGGTTTCCACCTTATAGTGCCCTACTCCTACTGCCGGGCAAATGTCTCCCCTGAATTTCCACACATCTCTAGCTGTCCCCTGTAATCTCTGGACCATCATTTGCGAACGCGTCCATTCCGCCAGGCAGAGAACAAAAACTTAGTACTACAATATATAAACTGAAGTTATTGTATTGTATAAAAAACAAAATACTAACTGACTGGTCCTTCCGAAGCATGGCTCCGAAGATAATGGCTCGAAAAGAAAAGAAAACTTTCCTCGCTGTGCGTCGAGCGAGGAAGTTGCTAGCTCTACGGTTTTCCGTGGTGTTGGCCAAGATTCACATCTATTTCTAAAATAAATTAATATACTATCATGGTAGCTGAATTTTCAATTGACTGATTCGTCACCTAATTAAAAAATACCAAGCACAAAAATTTTGTCAGACTATTCAGCGAGGAAATACTGCCAGCGTCTACGGCACAATGCCGCAGGGGCCATTTTTAGATTAAGTTTAGTTTTTGATTAATTTTTATTTTATTTTATAGACTTACGCCTTATAATAAATAGTTTGTACTTGTAATAGTATTTTATTTGCATTTGTTTGATTAAATATATAATTTAAAAAATGTTTTCTATGAAATATCGGATATTAGTAGCAAGCAAACAGACAATGTGTCTTTACTTTTACAGATTTTCCACACTTAGAGCACCGCCACTGAACTAAAATTCACACCAACTAAATTACAAAAGGAAAGCCTGGCGTTAGGTAATTTTCACGGCAGCTCTGATTGGCTATTACGTTAATTATTAGATCATTTCCTCGGCCGTGATTGGCCGCTGGTGGCCCCGCCCCCGCGACTTATGACAGACTGTGTCATAGAATGTAACGATCATCGTGAATAGTTAATGAAGTGTTATTAACAGTTTACGTGCTATGGGTGCTTTGTGAGGGGAACGCTAATATTTGCTCTTTTGTTAAGCTGTTTGTTGTTCTGATTGTTTGTTCAATGTATTTGGGACATACTAGTTGTGACCGCGGGTTCGTCCGCTTAAACTCGTTAATCGTATTGCAATATTTTCACTTCTTTGCGGGTTGGCACCTCGGGTCGGGTGAAAAGCATATTATGTTATTTTATGTCACACCTGGCCATAAAGAATTACCGCACGCTCCGCGCGCGGAAAATCCCACTTCCTGGCCAGAGGGTGACATAAAAATATGTACTTACCTCGGGCGGTAATTAAGAAAGCCTCAGATGCCTTCGGCTCGGGCGTCAAATACCTGCGATCTGAGACATTCTTTTTTTTACCGCCCTTGGTGAGTAACGTACTATTACAGAATTCTAATTTCCAAACAATCAAACAATAAGAAACGTTTAAATTCGAGTGAAAATAATAATAGCAATATTGTTCCTGTAGCAACTTTTTTTTTATTAGACGTTTTAAAATTGTGAATGTCTGTCTTTTTTTTTATTAGGTACATCAGTTGACAATATATATATTTCTTGCGGTTTACTAATTTGTTGCAGAAACTTTTTTGACAGAAATACACTTTTCGCAGAATTTTCGTTTCATAGAAAACACTTTTTTTCCTAACCTACTTTTCTGGTACACCTAGTGGGTACTTACACAATGGCCTTTTAGCTGTACAGACTACCTTAAAAGTGTCTTAATACTTACGTGTAATTCAGCTGTTCTCATCAGACTCCACATCGACCAAGCATCTATTATGGTGAAGATCCTCCGCAACTGCCATTTTCTAAAAAAAAAGGTTTTGTGACAAAAAATAATATTATGACAGGCGAGGGTTGCCCATTTCTTGCACGGAAGACGTCTCCTTGGATTTCCTTGTATTATCACTTATCTTTTGCATTCTAGCTAGACGAGGTTAGTCATTGGTCCATTGTAAAAAACAGTGTCAGACATGCTATTGTCACGAAACTGTTCCAGCTCAATGTCAGCAGGAAATAAGTACAATCTGTTGGTACAGTGGACACAGTTTTGCATGAAAATGTATTAGGTTAGGTGGGTGTAAGGTGTGGAACTTATGCGCAAAAGAAGTATCTACCTAGGGAGGCACATCATGCCCCCAGAGGAGATACAACAGATTGCGACCCAAAGAATCTGGAAATTCCTGGAGGCAACGGGTATAAGCAAAGAACTTTAAGGGCTGCCACAATAGATCAATACTGGTCGAGGCGGCAAAGAAGGCCCACAACTAACAATAATAATAATAAAGGTGTGGAAGTGTTCTGTGCTTTGATTAGTGATAAATAAATCATAAAATAATAACAAACATGTTACACTTCTGCCAGCGCTGATCTTCCGATAAGATCGTCAAGAGATTTCCATGTAGGATGACACTGCTTTTGAAACAATAACGAAAGAATAACAAATGAAAAACAAACGTTAAATAATTTAAAAAAAAAAAAATTGTGGCTCCCATGTGACACCCCGGTAATAGGCAGTTAGTATCAAGTTTCAACAGGCTACCGCGACGGCTCGCGATTCGGTGGACCGTAAGTTTGGAGTCAATGATAACACAACAAAAGTACATTTTGAAATATTTTGTTAATGAGCAAAGTGTGTCCAATAAAGCGCCGAACGAAGCCAATATGGCGGCGCGGAAATGACGCGCTCTGCGGGTAACAGCACAGCGACTTCTGTGGAGACGCCTACGCTTGGCATAAATTAAAAGATAGTAGCATCTTAAACTAGCAAAATAGTCACTTTAAGCGCCAACCTAGCCTGAGTCATACCGCAAATTACAAATGCTGACACAGTCACAGTAAAGCAAAGTATACCTACCTTAATTCAATTCAATTCAATTCAATCATTTATTTATAAAATTTTACATTTTACAATAAATATGTATAAGATGCAATTAATACGATATTACATTCTAAATTCTTTATTAAGTGTTACAATTCAATATTTAAAGTACCATTCATGTATACAAATTGCGTTAGGTATTATATTTTCTCCTTGCCTGAGATACAAGATCACTAGTTCAGGGGCTTGTAAATAAAGAAGTAAGAGACAGAGTTACTTTCGCATTTATAAAACATTAGTTTGGATTAGTATGGATGGGTGCCTAGGTACTTGGGTTCTGTGGTGTGTTTCAAGATATTACATGACGATATATTTTCCAATACCTATTCAAGTACTTAAAAATTTGTTTAAACGGGTCTAACGCGATATTTATGTATTTACCTTTGTTGCCGACGTTTCGACACGGGTTGCGCCGGTCTTGGTCGCGGTTAAACTGTCGTCTCAGCAAGTTGTCAACGGAGATATGGGTACACAATATTTGAATACCCTACAAAAGTCTATAAAAATGTGAAGGGTAGACCCGAAAAAAGCTTTCTATCCGTCCACTATGTTTTTAATTGTCTAGGCCACGGCACATAACACTCACAGTATCCGCACACGAATCCGAAGATTTACCCCGAGATTTTAGGTTTTGTATGGGTCATTGTCAGATTTAGGTTCGCGTCTTTTCGGTGGACATATCTAAAGTTAAGAGCCACAAAGCTAAATTTTGGATTGGTCTAGTAACCCGCACAAACCGTAATTCCGTAATTATAAATCCATGTAATAGAAACATAACTTACATGTACATAAGCCGTTAACTATTGACCACTGGGTGGACAACTTTTGTTTTTACAACTGACAATGACCCGTATCACCTATTCAAGTAAGTAAATAAATCCTTATCCATCCATACTATAAATATTATAAATGCCAAAGTGTGTCTGTCTGTCTGTCTCTCTATTACCTCTCCACGCTTAAACAGCTGAACCGATTGAGATGAAATTTGGTATGGTGGTGGTTTGAGTCCCGGGGAAGGACATTTATCTCTTATGGGGGTGGAAATTTGTATGGAAACGATAACTAGGTAAGCGCCTGATATTAAAGATATAGCAATAAAAATCTAACGCGATGAACGCGGATAAAAACTAGTACCTACTAATATAAACGCGAAAGTAAGTCTGCCCGTCTGTTACTTCACGCTTAAACCCCTGAACGGATAGATGAATCATGACTGACATGATTTGTCATGAAGATATCCCGAGAGTACCTATGTCCTTCAACATTCCATGATTTTTATCTCGGATATCATCGCACAAAAATTTTAAAAAAGAAAGGAACGAATACTCATGCTCATCAGTTCATCAAAAAATTAATTGACAAGACCGGGAATTGAACCCGGGACCGTCAGCTTCGTAGGCACGGTACAACCACTAGGCTAAACCGATCGCCAACGTCATTAAGAGGCCTTATAAGTTTTAAAATGTTTTAATTTCAAATTATGACAAAACTATTGATAATATCAATAAATTGATTAAAGGATACGATGATTTTATTAAAGTTTTATATAGTGAAATAGCTATTTTTTTATTTTATTTTGCGATGTAGAATTTAAGTGGAAAACAGCCGTTTTTATTTTGAAAATGATCGTTTTGGAGTGGTTTGAAATGATATTTCTTAATGTAAAATCCAAAAATTACATTTCAAATTTATGACATTAGGTTGCAATATTCCTGTTCTAAATTGTAACACTGATAAAATGTCAAGATATTTTTAAATTCAAACGATCGCTTTAGCCTAATAGTTGGTAGTCACCCTGCCTTCGAAGCTGGAGGTCCCGGGTTCGAATCCCGGTCAGGGCATGGATTTGTGTGATGAACACGAATATTTGTTCCTGAGTCTTGGATGTTTTCTATGTATTTAAGTATCTATTTATCTATATAAGTAAGTATATCGTCACTTGGTACCCATAGTACAAGCTTTGCTTAGTTTGGGACTAGGTTGATTTGTGTAAGATTGTCCAAAAAATATTTATATATTATTTAAATAGAAAATGGTCTAAATAGATGATCTTTTTTTAACTGATAAGGGCTCTTAAAGACTGCCTTTAACCGTGAGGTGGCTAAAACGGATTGTGTATGGATTGTACAATGACGAGGTTCACGGGGAGGCACGTGTCGGTTCCCACGCCGACACTTACAGGTTATTTGTACGATGGGGTTCGTAATACAAATAACGCGTTTTATAGTACGTTATTGGTTTTGACGACCGGTTTAGCCTAGTGGGTAGTGCAACTGCCTGTGAAACTGACGGTCCTTGGTTCGAATCCCGGTCAGGGCAAATATTTGTGTGATGAGCATGAATATTTGTTTCTGAGTCTTGGATGTTTTCTATGTATTTAAGTATTTATATCTATTAAATATGTCGTCTAGTACCCATACATAACACAAGCCGTCTTGAGCTTACTATGGGGCTAGTTCGATTTGTGTAAGATTGTCCTCTAATATTTATTATTATTATTATTGCTGCCAACTGAGGGGCTACCGCGAATCGAAAACGAACGAAGTTCGAATATCTCCCTCTCTGTGGAACGTATTAGCAAGTGCGACAGAGAGGGAGATATTCGAACTTCGTTCGTTTCCAGTTCGCGGTAGCCCCTCTGGTCCTGTGGTCGAACGGTGGCGCAACTTTTTAAATCTGAGCGATCGTAGGGTCGGTAGGTGGGTTTACAGCCTGTTAATTTGATGCGCCAGTTTGCGGCCACTTGGATGAGTTGATGAACTGAAAGGATATTTTCTTACTTTTTTAATATATCCCATTCAATAGCTACTAATTAAAAAGGATAAGACTCACTGTTTCTTTAGGGCATGTAAAAATGTAAATATCTTTAATTGAAATAACTTTGTTCTTCAGAAGGCCGCAAACTGACGCAGACCGCGTAACTGGCCTAGCGACCCTACCACTGGTTTAACAATAGCTTTCCGGTACCGTGAAATGTTTTTATCCCAACAAGATTAGTTTATCGTCTGAGTTTGGAAGGTCAGTGGGCAGTCATCATTCTCCTAGCGTTATCCCAGTACAGTTGCATCCTGAAGGATTTTCCAACAAAAAAAAAAATATTAATTTATAAAAATAAGTTTTTTTTTTTTTGTGTTTGACTGTATTATTATTTTATTATTATGAATTCATATACAATCTGACGATCTTTTTGTGAATCCATGATATTTTACCAATTGACATCTTTATAAAATACCATGTAAATTTTCAGAAAGAAATAAATAAATCTAATCTAATCTAATCTATTACACGTGAAGTTTACATAAATGTATTTTTTTTTCTCATCTGCCAAACTGTATTTTGACAATTAAACAGTTTGTTGACAGAAAACATTTTTTATTTATTTATTGCAGAAGCTACCTATACTAAAATTTGATCGGACACTTGTCTAACGCATCTCTAATAGGATCCCGACCGGTAGTAGTTACTTTTTTTATTTAATTTTTATACCACGTCGGTGGTATACCGCCGCCCGCAACTCCAAAGGAGTCACGCGCGCATTGCCAACCCTTTATAAGATTTGAGGATGCACTGTGTTAACAGCAGAAGCAACACATTTAGGTCCTTCGCTCTCAACACAGTGCATCCTCGGGAGCTCTGGCAACCTTGCTCACCTCCAGGAACACAACACTACATACTTGTATAGTAAATAATGTTATTATGGCTGTGGTCTTCTGCAGGTACTTCCCCAGTTGGGCTGCTCCAAATTCGAGCAAGATGACATTTTGATGTGCCCTAGCTCTCTAATATACCCTCATACCCTCAATTACAATACTAAGGTATCTAGCTAATATTTATGTACTTGTTTGAAAGCAATTGTCCGGGTCCGCTACCTAATACCAAGATTTGGCATAGACACTAGTTATTACGGAAGCGACTGTTGTTTGTTGAAATGTTTTTTTAAAAACCCACTTGCTAAAATGAAATCAGCTCTTAGTCCATTTCATTTGATATCCCAATTGACAGGTTTCTGATGAAAAAAGTTTTCTTTTTACATAGGGTAGAATAAAATTATGACATCATAGTTGGAAAATGTACCAGGTGACGGATAAGTATCCACCGAAAGGACGGAAGTCTAAATTATGAAAAATCAATAAACTTCCCGGAAACAAATCTTCATACGGGAACTTCTCTACATAACTGATAGTCAGGTCCTGTAGACCAATCACGTAACTTTATGTACTAACGGTAGATAGTTTTTACTGACAATTTTGTAGTATAAATGTATGAGGTGACGTTTAAAATTTGACATTAAAATGTACCTAACGGTAGGAAAAAAGTTACGTGATTACCCCGCTAGACTAATACTCATCATCATTCATTTTGTTGGATAGACTGTTAGGGTTGAAGCGTTGATTCGTTTTGTGTGTTGTGGGAGAGATGCAGCAGCAGTAAAAGAGGATAATTCGTAGGAAACAATGTATTGCGACTATAGGCTTGCACATGAATTAGTTAAGTATGGCGACCAGTGCCACAGATAATAATCCAGACAGGAAACACTGAATCTTAATACTACGTTTAATCTAAAATATCAGTAGTACCAACTTAATGATTTAGGTATCTATTGTTGGACTCTCCAACACATTTAAGAGCCAGGATCTTGTAGGTAGAGCAATCTACCAGGCAGTCAAACGAATGGCTCAAGAAAGTCACATGAAAATTGCTCCACCGACAATAGCCTGGACTAATATTCAAAAAGCACATAAACTCGTTAGTGTTTTGTTCGATCGTGCGGCTCGTGTGTAAAGCGCTCGGTTAAATAGTGATCAGCCCGCAATTACCGCGGGCACAGAGGCCTCCACGAGCTGCCTTAAACATTAAAGTTTTTTTCACTTTTCATGCTCGAAAAGTGTGTCATATTAGACTTGTCAAGCGGGGCTAAAGTAGAGCATTTAACCCCTAGGGAAAATATGAATAAGGTGTCTTCGGGTAACTTCGAATGCAGGCTAATTCCGATAATTAGAAATTCCAGTCTAACTAAGCGATTTTATTGCATGTTATCATCATCACTATCAAAAAGAAATGTTAAATATTTTTGTTGATGTTTGGTAGTGCAACAAGATCACTTAGTTTGACAGGAATCTGTTATTCCTCGGAATTACCCGGAGATACCATACATATTTATGATTTACAAAACATTCAATTTAGACCAATCAAAATACTTCACATATTAAATCCACTAATCACAAAACACTAATTTAACTCTTTAAAAGATATTTGGTAATGGGTATTAACCAACCACAATACAGCTTTACTAAAATCGACCAATCAGGAAACAGAATTAATTTCTCTACAGAGTCTAAAGATTAACTTTGTAGTAGTTCCTATACTTCACAATAATTAAAAAAGTGATTAATTCGTTCGAGCAACGCTTTGAAGCGCTCAATGGAAGGTGAGTTAGTTTTTTTTTGCTCGTGAATGTTGCGATCGAACCGCGGTGTCTATATTTTGTGTGTCAAACCAGTGTAGAAAAAAAAATCAAGTTGCCAAATTATATATTAAGCGCCGTGGAATTTATTGTTAATTTTGGATGGTTAACTTTTGTTTATTTATTTTCTCGCAATCAAAGTGAAAAGTAGAGTGTATAACTCTGGTCTAAAACCCATATTACCCCTAGACTATCACGTGGTAATAGGGCTCATTTTAGACCCTTGTCATACAATCTACTTACTATATGGTGATTCCTCGATTGTGTCGACCACGCCCCCCGTGGGACGCGTGAAAGAAACACGCTTAAGTCAAAACGGGATGCAACACTTTTCGGGAATGGCCTTTATAGACAAATGTCGTTAAACTCGTCAAATACCTGTGATCTGAGACATTCTTTGTTTTACCGCCCTATGTAAGTAATGTACTATTTCCTACTCGTCGACTTTAATTTATGAATTACTAGCGACCCGCCCCGACTTCGCACGGGTGCACTATTTAATGGATGTTATTATACATGTAAACCTTTCTCTTCAATTACTCTATCTATTAAAAAAACCGCATCAAAATCCGTTGCGTAGTTTTAAAGATTTAAGCATACATGGGGATATAGGGATTAGGGACAGAGAAAGCGATTTTGTTTTATACTATGTAGTGAAGATATCGTAGACGAAATTAAAATCACATACTTTTCTCTATAGAGCTCCCTTCAAGTGACCTCTTATGAAATAAACCAATCACGTGTCGCCGTTAGTGAACTATAATAAATTATAAATTTGGCTAATCACGTATCGCCGTTACTAAACTTTAATGATTTTGACCAATCACGTGACGCCGCGGACATAGAACCCTGCCCTGCCCCTCAGTTCAAATTTACAATTTAAAAAGAAAAAGCATTAAATTTGTTTCAGACTATGTGAATGCATATATTTTTAGTAGAACAACTTGAATAACTAAAGCCGGGCCGCCATGTTTTCGTTGTTTTCAAACATCTACCATGTTTTTCGAACAGAAATTAGAGCATGACAGCTGTCAAAATAAAAGAAACATTCCACTCGAAAGTCGCAACGGACGGTCAAACATGTTTGCAAACATGTTTTGTAAACATGTTTTGTTAGATTTTTGGCGCAGCAGACTCGCCTTAAGTTATTGCTTAAACTAAAACTTAACTTGAGATGGATAAATTAAACCTCTTTGCTGATAATGCAATTTCTATAAAAAACATAAATATTTGCGCCAAAACTGTCAAAATCAACTTTCGAAACAACAGTCATTTTTTTCCCAGAACGCAAAACAATCTCGTACCAAATGACACGTGTCATTCAGCAAGAAAATTAAACCAAAAACCGGATTGTTCTCACATTAATATCCAGTCAAATTTACAATTAATAAATAAACAGTTAACTATGAGACTGTCGAAATTCGGCATTAATCTCTGCGCTCTCTGTAAGTGTTGAATTCATTACTTAATATGTAGTTATTTTTACGTTTGCCTTCGGAGATTGTGTCACGGGTTTTGTGCCCGATCGAGTTCTCTGGGCTGCTACCGTGAACGGCATTCGAAATTTTCCGTCTCTGTCGCACTTGCAAGTTTGCATATAAGTGCGACAGACAGGGAAAACTTCGTTTGTGGTTCGCGGTAGCACTCCTGTGCCTTTACCATGAGTTTGCGTGACCGTACTCGCTAGCGACTGCGTAAACGATTTAGTATGCCGATTCTTAGTTCTATTGCGTAACCGCCAGAGGCGCTGTACTTTTGCCCATACAAATTTCTACGCAGTCGCTAGCGAGTACGGTCATGTAAACTCACGGTAAAGGCACTTTACCTGGCGCTCGTACATTTCAATGATCACCAGCCTAGATACGATTGCGTTTATCGCACATGCATATAGCATTCGTCCTTCTCGCACTCACATGCTATTAATGTATACCGTAACCTTTGAGTAATGGCTGTAATTAGTAACTGAGACAGCGTCTGGGACGGGACAAGGCGAGGGGAGACAATAAACAGCCCGGGTTCCTGTCTTCTGTGCTTTTACCACGAGTTTGCATGACCGTATTCGCTAGCGACTGCGTAAACGATTTAGTATGCCGATTCTTAGTTATATTGCGTAACCGCCAGAGGCGCTGTACTTTTGCAAATACAATTTTTTACGCAGTCGCTAGCGAGTACGATCACGTAAGCTCATGGTATAGGCACCGCTATCTATCCGCCGTCTCATTGGGGCCGGTTACATGGTGATTATTATTTTTCTCGTACGGTAATTATTTCGAACCGTGAGATCTTCGAGAAGACGGCAGTTGCCAGTTTTTTATGACAATGGGTGTCAATATTATCGTGGATTTCAAAATTGCTGGGATTTTGCTTCAATATTCATCAATAGCCACGTGATACGTATTGTGATATGAGTGCATGTGTAGCGTAATAATAGTCATCGTGTAACTGATCAGTTGAGCGGCAGGCCTGTATAGAAAAAGACGGATGCTTTAGGGTAACGGCATCAGTGGTGGACACAAACTAACAAGCACCAGTAATGGACAACTCTTTCCTAATTCAAAGAACATACGGTTATAACCTTATTACTCATAAGTAGTTTCTTTTAAAGGGGTTAATGTACATCTTTGAGCCTTTGTCCATTACTGATGGTGTCAATATATGTCCGTCATAAATGCGTTCCCACTAGTTTACTGGACAAGTGTTTCAAGGTCATTCAGTCCGCGACTCACGATGATGCATCTCTATGACTCCTCATAGTGTACTTAGTTGGTTATTCATTAGCGTAGGTCGAAATAAATTAATTAAATTAACCTTTTGACACTTTAACCTTTTCGACGCCAACGACGGACGTATCCGCACGAACGCTTCGAAGGATATTCATCACGGCATGCAGTGCGATACCATCTTCATCAACCTACATACAACTTTGCGTTTGACAATCCCAACGTCATGGCAACAGAGGGCAAACTCCGACTTCATATCGTGCCGTCCCTTTCACTCTCATGTCTCACTATATGAGTGAAAGGGTCGGCACGATACGAAGCTCGGATTTCGAAGTTTGGAGTAGGCCCTCAGAGTGCTGGCAGAGTGACAACGTTTGTATTTGACAGCTTTGAAAAGGTTAAACGGTCGGCCTAGGCACTGATGACATGTACTTTTTTTTTTTTAAATTACTCAACGTTACCTTCCGCCCCCAGCCCGGCGCCGCCCGCTCCGCTACCGCGAGTTATCCTACGGCCCCCGCGACACGGACGCCGAGCTGCCGGACCTGCGCGCCGAGCAGCCCCCTAAGACCGCGTACGGCTCCCCCCAGGCCCAGCAGAAGCCCCCTAACCCCCTTGACAAGGTAGACCCCCAAGCGCAGGCCACGAAAAAGATCGTACCGATGCCGGACTTGGCGCATCTCATGACGTATTTTGAGATGTTTAAGAGTAAGCCCTTCTGGCAGAAATACGCCCTGAAGTTGCCGAAAATGCCATCTTACACCCAGTTTCAGCTGCCGTGGAAAAAGTATTAAAGATTTGACAAAATGTTATACTTAATGCTGATGTTACTTTTACGGATCGTGTGGGCACTGTAAAAATATATAAATAATAAAAACTAAAGCCATGACCAAAAAAGCCCAGCGTTTTTGGTCATGGCTTTAGTTTTTATTTATAATATCGTGCTTTAAAGTCGATAGACATACCGTATCAACGTAAAAGTAGCATTAACATACTCTTCTAACGCAGGTAATAAAAAAATAATGGATTCCAAAGTGGAATTAGCGCTATTGTACGAGAAATGTGTAGGTACCTAGTTCATTCTTCCAAATTGGAAGAGTAAAAAGTATTTATTGTTGACCTAAATTGTATTAAATATTGTCCTTTGCCAAGTGGTTGCTAAATAAGTGTTTGGAATATTCTAGACGCTGTGACAGGTAGGTAATTTTGATACAAAAGTCAAAATACGCTATAGGTTCTAATGTCACAACGTCAAAATGTACGTGCCAAAAAAAAGGAATGTACGAAGGAAAAAAATAGTATTACTTAGTATAAAAAAGATATCCAACTTTCATTTCAATTGTCAAAATGTATGAAAATAAAAGAGTAAATTAATCTAATTATTTGTTGATTAATTTGTATATCACTCGTATTTTGTACATTCTGACTACACTCGTATTTTGACCGTAGCGTATTTTGCCTTTAAAATATTTAGACAATTAAGGCAAACGGCTTGTACATTGGAACCGATTGCTGCATTTAGATTTGGATTTGTATCAAAGCTACCACCCGGGACGCAGTCTTCCGCTAGAGTGAATGAAAATCTTCCATTGTATTTTATTTGTTTATATTTCTTTAGTGTTAAGCAAGCAGTAAAGCATATTGTAGATTTTTGCAAGGCCAGTGCCTGGCAATAAATAAATATATAATTTCGGAGATGTTAGTGAATGCAAACTTTTTTTTATAGATATACTTACCTTTATAGGTCTGTGTATTTACTATGTTTTCCGAAATAAATGGTTTTTCTTTTTTAATTTTGTTTCTTTTCACTCTATGGTATGACTGCGTCCTTTCCTACTCGGGTAATGTCACATTTAATATACTCCCGAACAATAAAAATCTCGTCATGTCACATTGGGACAAACAGCTTTTGCTTTGAGCTTCTAAGATGGTCCGTGACCCTGATAAGGGTCACTGCAAGCCTCTATTACAAAGCCGTAAGGTTTACAATTTGGATTCGAAGACTGATCGTGTTAAAAACCGCTTTACCTATACACGTATAGCATGAATACGCACGCGACACAGTTGTACGGGGATGTGACATTTTCCGATTGAGACAACCCTTGTCACCACTTCAGCTTTTTGTAAAATACCTTTTTTTTCACGGCTTCAGCATCCGTACCGTAAGTATTGTTCGTTTTTGGGTGAATCAACGTTATAGGGCCACTCGGGTCATACTTAGTTGAAAAAACAAAAGTCATCCCTCCTGTGGTCAATAGTTAGCTTATGTGCATGTTAGCTATGTTTTTATTACACTGATTTATAGAAACGGACACACTGTTTATGCGGGTTACTGGTCCAATCCTAAATTAAGCTTTGTAGCCCTTAACTTTCGGCATGTCCACAGAAAAGACGCGAACCTAAATCCGAGTATGACCCACTCGTCTTGTTGTCCACGGGACAAAATTCGAATACAATCGTGATTTTATGCTATTTAAATTTATCAAACATACGTATTTGTGGTGCTTATAAGCTATTGCCATAATGGTCCATCTACTAAGCATGATAGTAGACTTAATGCAACATTTTTTAAACAAACTGCGCCACTATAGTGTTCCTTGGACAACGGGTCAAGATAACAACACAAAAAAAGTTAATCCAACCTTTTACTCTTTCAAAATTTAAATACCTATACAAGACATATACTTACGGTCGTTCAGTTTACTCCGGCATTCCCAGTAATCAAGTGAAAAAAGTTACGTGGCGAAACTAGTGAGTTTTTTTCTTCAATAGTCCCCTCAACCGTAGAAGGAGTAGTTAGGGACAACCATGACCAATCGGCTGCGCCAGCGGCCGGCGAGGCGCCAGTCGCACCAGGTGGGCTAGCACAACTTGCTACCAAGTCGTATCTCGCGCGACTCAGCGATTCCTGTCTCACTCGAACTGTGCGAATTAGAAAGAGGAGGGTTGATTTTTCTCTACTCGCGTCGCGTCGCAGCGTTAAAAAGTAACATACAGTTAAAAAGTGCGTCTTCGCGGCAGTGAATCGGTTGTTGTCTCAGCATTATGCCGAGGTGCACTTTCCCCTTTCTTCCCGTGGATGTCGTAAGAGACGACTATGTTAACCGGGTTGTAGTGTGTGTGTGTGTGGGCGAGAGGAAACTATCACTGCAATTATGCAATATACCACATTTTCTCCATCTTTAAACCTACAATAGACAAAAAAATTTATGCCATTCGAACCAGTTTTTAGAGACGATCAAATGTTTGTATGGGACCAACTACAGTTCGAGCAATACGAAAGACGAAAATGAGAGGCAAAGTACAGCATAGCTGACGAGCACTGAAAACGCTTCATACTGATTGACAGGCAGTTGTGACGTCACTACCGTTGTAGGGAAAAGAGGGAAATTTGCCGTTTCTTTTGTGTAATGATGCGTTTATGTACATAGTTGCCATACAATTCCTTTTTTTATTGAAACATGAAATTCTATTGCCGTATATATAATTTCCGTTGCGTCAATAAACAAAAAACAATGTTTTTGCGAATCTTTGTAGTCCCATATCTTTTTATGATTTTAATTAGTTTGTCTAATTTACTATTTGTAATACAAATAACCGGGCGAAAAATAAGCAATCTTCGCTTTGCAGATGACATAATAACTGTTCTTTTTGTAACATCTGTAGAATGTATACAAAGCAGCATTGCTACTTAATGAAGCCTGTATAGTAAAGTGGGCCTAAAAATCAACAAGAGAAAAACCAAAATTATGTGAAACAGCCCGGAAGCTTACAATATTATTCTAAATGATGCACCCATCGAACGAGTTAAAAATATATTTTGGGAGAATATTCTCATTTGATGATTGTCATTTGTCAAAGTTTAAAACTTCGTATATAGACTCTCTGTTTAAATACAACAAAACATACTTCAGCGTTTTTCAAAATTGCTCCCCTAAAGGGGTGAAAAGGGGGTTCATTGTTTGCAGAGGGAGCAAATCTTTTTTGAAGTGACAGATTTGAAACTTCGTATATAGACTCTCTGTTTAAATACAACAAAACATTTCAGCGGTTTTCGAAATTGCTCCCCTAAAGGGGTGAAAAGGGGGTTCGTAGTTTGTGCAGGGAGCAGAAGTATAGGTGTTATATTTGTGGTTCCTTGGGGTGCCGATTACGGAAATGACATCAACCTGACCTGACCTGTTATTGTGTACAATAAAGTGCTTACATACATACATACATCAATACATATCTACATACGTACATACAAATATGCGGGTCAAACTGAGAACCTCTTTTTTGTAGACGGTTAAAAATTATTCTTCGTAAGCGGGCGAAGCCGCGGGAAACAGTTACGTATAATTTTACTATAAAAAAGATGACACCCAGTTTTCAATTAGGTATCCAACTGCTGAATTTATATCAATTGAATTAAGTAATATGTCATAATGTCAGAGGCCAGTGCAATAATTCATCCAAACACCATGTTTTCGTACTTTAGGAGCCGCTACATGGCGTCCCGCGGACCCCCGTGACCCTGGCCGGCGCAATACCTCCCGGCCCCGACCTGAAGGGTCCTCTGCACCAGCCGCCCCCTCCACCTCTCGGCATGACTCGTCCCCTTGACCTCACTCCGGAGCAGCACAAAAAGAGCGAAGTGACCCCAGAACCTCTTCAAGGAGAAGAACGTATAGACCGCGAGTTTCACATCGTGCCCTGTGACAAAGAAGAACTAACATTGGGTCCCATAGGACCTATGAACATGCCCGCGAGGGACGCAGAATTTGATGACATGTTGCCGCCACTATTTCCCGTTTCATCTTCACCGTTATCCGCTCAAGACTTTGAAGGCGTGCCGATGACAGCCTCCTCCAATAGGCCAGCGGTTCTTCCACGTCATGATTTCGATGGTGTGGCCGTAGCAGCCAGCAGTTCCATGGCTCGCCCTCCCGGATACGACCAGCAGCTGACTAGCCGGGCAGCAGTCCCTATTACCCCAGATACATTACTACAGGATTCAGAGGGCGTCCCTGTCCGAGGTTCTTCCAATATGATGGCAAGAATGCCTGAGGATCAGAACGTTGTACGTAAGCCGGCAGTTCCCCTTACCCGGGAACTCTCTCAAGGTTCAAAGGGCGTTGTCGGAGGCTCTTCTAATATGATGGCAAAAATGCCTGCGGACCAGGCCGATATTCTTGAGCGGGCAGTTCCCCTCACTCCGGATGTCTCCCAAGATTCAGAGCGCATACTTGTTAAAGGGTTTTCTAGTGGAATGGCAAAAATTCCTGGCGAACAGGGCAATATTTTGAAGCGCGCAGTTCCACTTACACCTGACGTTGCCCAAAACTCAGAGGGAGTACCTGCTAGAGGATATTCTAGTATAATAGCAAAAATGCCTGGAGAACAGGGCAGCATTCTTAAGCGGGCAGTTCCCATTACACCTGACATCGCCCAAAATTTAGAGGCTGTACCTGTTAGAGGTTATTCTAATATGATGGTAAAAGTTCTTGAAGAGACAGACACCTTCCAGAATTCCTGGGGAGTAGAATACCCCCTACCAGGGGTTAGAGAGTATTCTAATGTTATGACAAGTGGCCCTGACGAGCAGGATGTCCAGAACGATTCTCTCAAGCAGGCTACTACTCTGACGTCAGATATACAAAATACAGAGGGCGTCCTCGATACAGGATCTACAGATGTGACGGCAGAAGTTCCAGTCGGCCAGGACATTTTTCTCAAGCGAGCAGTGCCTATTACTCCGGACATCTCGTCTGAAAATAAAGATTGGTCTTCTGATATAATGGAAAAAAGCCTTGCCGACCAGGACAATGTTATGAACCGGGCAGTTCCGATTACTCCCGATATTGCTAAAAGCTTAGCGGGGTCTAATATAATGACAAAAGACATTACTGATCGGGGCGATTTTCTCAAGCGAGCGGTTCCACTTAATCCCGACATTATCCAAAGTTTAGATGATCCTACCGAGACCCCTAAGGAGCCCTTAAAAAAAGCAGTCCCGCTTACTCCAAAGGCTTTCCAAAATGACCAAAGTCCTCTCAACCGGCCGATTATTTTCAAAACTCCTCATGACCGCACCATGTCAACGCTCGAACGTTTTAAGCTAGAAGATCGGGTTGAATTGGAAGTTCCTCTATCAATTGAAGAGCCCTTTGGTCGAACAGCGAAGGGATTTGGAGACCTTTCCCCTGCATGTAGTTGGTGTGAGTCTCTGACATCGTCACTGATGTCTACGGAAACTAAGGCGATTAAGAAGGGTGATAGTTGCGGTGGTTCGTCGTCGGAGAAGAAAGAAAAAGCGGCTGATACGGGCAAGAAAGCAGCAGCTGCGCAAGGCCCTCCCAAGTCTGCGAAGGCGGGTTCTACAGGAAAGATCATAGCTGGTAAGCAAACACAAGTTATGTAAACCGCATCCCCTCTGTCGAGCATGGCGTAATTTCTTCCCTTGTAGGGATTTACAGGCTGCACGGCCTCCGGAAAACCCAAGGGCACTCTGTACTGGATCGCAAGTACCCCTTGGACCATCTTCGGCAGTCTATGCTCGACGGTGGGGAAGAGCCTAATAATTTTCATGATCAGATTCCATTTTGTCACCATCTGTCACGGTAGCGTTGTCAGATGTGTAACATGTGGATTTTGACACCTGTCATTATGACCAAAATGCTGCCAGTAACAATGACAACGCATTCTAAATTTCTTCATGTGCGTCATTGTGAACAGCGGGTCAGAAAGTGGTTAATATGGTCATCTTTAACCTCGTAAGATACAAGCTAATTTTAGGATCTCTGTAAGCACTACCAAATGCCCTAAAAAATGGTCAAAAATAACTTTCTATTAAAATTTTTGTGTTAAGTTTACAAAAACAATAAAGAGCTGTCAATCCTTACATTTTTGGACGTAAAATACGGCCGATGGGCTTTCCGAGGATAGCAGAGATGTTTAGCCGTCTTCCTCACCAGCTTCTACTTTGCACAGTGATCGGAGCCGTGGTGGACGTGCAGTTTGAGAAGGACCTGCCGCCAATCCTGAACGCGCTGGAGGTGCCCGGCAGAAGTAAGTCAATGGCACGTCCATATTTTTACAAATAATAGTCTAATCAGCAACTTGAAGCCTTTGAAATACATGTAGCTACGCGTGAATGTAACCAATTCATTTTCCATACATATTACCTAAATATGAAATTTAGGGTGAAGCATGAAGGTGATTGGCAACGAACGTCATATTCATAACACTAGGGATATCAAAAAATAATCGATTATTGAAAAATCGATTAGAAATCGATTATTATTATAATTGATTATTAAATCGATTTAGGTTTTGCAATAAATCGATTAATAAAATATCGATTATGATTTTCACAACCGATTAATCGTAACATAATTTATCAAAGAATATTGTTAGCTACCACCTTGAAAAATCAATAGTTTTTTAATCGATTTTAATTTGGAGCAAAATACTCAATTATTTAATAATAAACATAACACCTATATTCGTTATTGGCGCGCGACACCCTTAGGTGTTCTTGGCGTTAGGGTTAAAACGTCAAGGACTCTGTTAGTATGAAGTATGTAAGGAAATAGAAAAAAGTGGCGTGACGATTTTGTATGCTCAAACAATCAAACATATTCGTATTAAAAAAACACCTACTAGTCCACATTTAAAACCACAATACAATACATTGAATCTAAAAATGTCGTATCTTCTAAGAACACTAACGGCACTTACAACCTTTTGTTTGAGCAAGACAGTTTTTCAGCGAAAACTAAAAACCGTAAAACCTATCCTAATCCTAACCTATATAGATATAGCTCAAAACATTTTATTATGATTATTGTACCTACTTTATTACCTTTTATCTTGACGCTTAGAGACCTTATACATCTCTAACAAATCTCGATTGTTATTAGTTTCTAAGTCTTATTTTTGACATGTAACACTACATTTAATTAATGATACTTTGATTATTGTATTATTTTTATTTGATGTACCTAGATAGATTTTGACTTGTAAAAGTGCCCTTGAGGCCTATTTGCAGAATAAATGTTTTGATTTTGATTTTTGATTTTGATTTTATCTTCTTGAAACTAAAAATCGTTGAAAATAATGCACACCACCTAATTTTTTTTCGAATTTTAAACTTCATAGTTTGGAAATTAGAGGGAGACACACTTTTTATGACTTTGACAGCTAATAAATGTCTCATCAACGGTTGACTTAAATTGAAAAGTTTTTTAGAAACCTTCAGTAGTTATTTGTTATACAAGTGTGCAAAGTTGTGTTTTAACCGCGAGTGTGGAATTGAAACACGAGCTAGCGAATGGATTCTAGGATTGAACCACGAGCTAGCGAATGGATTCTATGGTTGAACCGCGAGCGAAGCGAGTGGTTCGAAAATAGAATCCTGAGCGAAGCGAGTGGTTCAAAAATAGAATCCTGAGCGAAGCGAGTGGTTCAAAAATAGAATCCTGAGCGTAGCGAGTGTTGCAACACACGAGACGTAAAATAACTTTGCAGCCATGTATAACACAAATCTTTTCACCTCACTAGAGCGAGGATTTTTTTTTCCTCCTCCTCGTCCTAACGTTGACAGTGGCGTCCTAAGTATATGGCGTAGGTACTAGTTTTTTAACACAACAGCACAATATAAAATTATTGTTGCTGGACTGTCTGGACTGGCCTTTACTTGTTATTATGTTTAAAAAAGTTACAAATAGCGCGTTCGAATTTCAAATATTCTTTGCACTCTTGTGGATAAAATCCAGTTTTGCTATCTGTTTTTAAAGAATAAAAAAGGGCTTTCCGACCTAGTGGGGTGAAAATCTTTTTAAAGGCCTATCCATGGATACCCCACGCGACTATGTGCGTTGAAATTTTTTTTCATCCACCGGTTACATGTACGCAGTGCCCCACTAATTTAAACATTTTTGTAATTTTACATCACTTTTATGTAGCGGTTCATAAAATACACCTCCCTACCAAATTTCATAATTGTAGTGCTTATAGTCTCCGAGTAAATCGGCTGTGAGATACGGACGGATAGACATGACGAAACTATAAGAGTTCCGTTTTTGCCATTTTGAAAAAAGAAAGAAAGAAGAAAGAAAATTTATTCGTGGCACAGATACAGTACAAATGAACATAACACCGAAATACAGAAAATAGCCATTTCGTTGCCATTGGCTAGCGCTGGTCTTCCTTTGGGACCACGTGAAGCCACGAAGGACAAAAAACACAAAAGTTAAAAACAACATAAAACTATGAATATGATAATTGACTATTTAAACAGATTTTGGGTGCGGATCCCTAAAAATAGAAGAAATAAGTTAGGGGGTTATGATTTCCGAGTATTTTGGCAAGTTTTAAGTTTATTTATTTATTTATTTATTTCAGACATATATAAGCATAACAGTAAAATACACCAAATCGCTTAACTGAATTTTATATATTATTGTGAATTCTGTAATTGTGACTAGTATGTACGAGATACTAGTCACAATTACAGAATTCACAATAATATATAAAATTCAGTCATATAATATCAAATTCACAATAGCTGCTGATACATTAGTTTCGATATACAGTCATTACACAACACACATATATATATATATACAACTTTCTCACAGATAAAGAAAGAAGTTGTTGTTGTTGTGTTGTTGTGTTGTTGAAGATGAAGTTGTATTTTTCGTAAGGTAATCTATATATATATTACGCGAGGCCGATTTTTGTACACCCCATCAGATCTACAGTTATGGTCCGATTTTAATAAATGATATGTCATTAGATTCGTCTCTTGCTGCAGAGTTGCATAAATCTCTTATTTTTTCATATGTTTCTAGGAAAAGGACTAGAAAATGGATTTTAAAAAACTACTGTGCGCTGACCACGTGACTTTGGCCGCGTGACGTTACGCGACGTGGCTCCTGTTTTGAGTTGACATAACACAGTATAAAAATAAACAATAACTAAACCCAAACCTGTAGTACGTTCTTCATTATGAGAAAATATACGGTTTGGGTCGGCGATATATATCCACAATCCCAAGAAAATTAACAAAACACAAAATAAACGATCTTTTTTCAGTATTTCCATGAATGACAGACGAACTTATTGTATCGCAGTTTGTAAAGTCATTGAATTCAACGTCATAATTTAACATTTTTTCTTTTATGCCATATGTAAATTGTCCACCTTAACCTTGTGATAATTTATTTATGCTGGTGCCATTAATCGTTTTGTCATTTCCAGAGCCCAGGCTCATCCTGGAGGTGTCCCAGCACCTGGGCGACAATGCCGTCCGCACCATTGCCATGGACGGCACTGAGGGCTTGGTACGCGGGCAGGCTATCGTCGACACCGGCGCGCCCATCACTATACCAGTTGGCGCGCCGACTCTGGGCCGCATTATCAACGTTATAGGCGAGCCTATTGGTAAGTCCTCTGTCTACACTTCAGATTAGGTTGAAGCCGCTCAACCAATCTCACTAGAGCGCAAACTTCCAGTGTTTAAACCGCCGGCGTGGTCGTGTCGGAGAGTCCATCTGAATTTTCCGCAGAGGAGCTACCGCGAACCGATAACGAACAAATTTCAAATATGTCCCTCTCTGTGGCACGAATTAGCAAGTGCGACAGAGAGGACGATATTCGAACTTCGGTCGTATTTGGTTCGCGGTAGCCCCTAGGCTACTCGCCAACCGCGCACTCCTATTGCTTTATTGTGCCAGGCCTATAAAGCCTAATAAGGGTCGGTTGCACCAACATACGATCACAGGCCGGTCATCGACAAATATGGCGCCGGCAGCTGTCATCCCATAGGAACTTGTCAAACTTTCCATACAATCAGATTTTAATGAACACCGCTTACGATTACAGACGGTTTGGTGCAACCCACCCTAAGTCAGGTACAAAAAAACTATCCGTAGGCAAAATGAGTGGTTGCGACACCAACTCTCGATGCCGGATTCACACAATGGGGCACTGGATGGCCCTACGTACAGGACGCAGTTTATATGGTGGAATGCGATAAAAATGTATTTTTTTCTACTCGTCGACTTCAATGTTTGAATTACGATATAGTAGACAAAACTAAAATCACATACATTTCTCTATTGGTTCCCTTCAAGTGGACTCTTATGAAATAGACCAATCACGTGTCACCATTACAGTACTCTTATGAAATTGACAAATCACGTGACGTCGCGGACATAAAACAAAATACCAAGGAGCGCCCGACCCATGTGCCTAATGTTCATTGCTGCAGGACTAGTTTGTTTGATAGTTTCGGTTTGTTTAATTAATTTCCGTTGACTCGTAGAAAAAGTAGTGTATGCAATAGTTATATAATAAGCTTTTTAAGTCCCGAACCTTAATTAGACCACTCGGCAAGCCTCGTGGTCTAAACGCAGTTCTTGACTTAAAAAGCATACATTATATAACGATTGCATAAACTACTGTTCTTTAACACATAATTTTATCTTACGACCACTTTAGTCCAGTGCCTTTATCATGAGTTTACATGACCGTACTCGCTAGCGACTGCGTAAAAAATTGTATGGGGAATAGTACATCGCCTCTGGCGGTTACGCAATAAAACTAAGAATCGGTATACTAACTCGTTTACGCAGCGCAGTCGCTAGCGAGTACGGTCATGCAAACTCATAGTAAAGGCATAGTTGGTAACTCGGTAATGACCCTGCTTACGAAACTGGTGGTCCCGTGCCGAATCCCGGTCAGAGCACTTATTTGTGTGATGAACACGATTATTTGTTCCCGAGTCTTGGATGATTTCCATGCATATAATCACTACATAGTATAAAACAAAGTCGCTTTCTCTGTCCCTTTATCACTATGTAAGCTTAAATCTTTAAAGCTACGCAACGGATTTTGATGCGGTTTTTTTTAATAGATAGAGTGATTGTAGAGGAAGGTTTTTATGTATAATAACATCCATTAAATAGTGCGCCGTGCGAGGCCGGGGCGGGTCGCTAGTTATTTATATATATGTATGTAAGGTAAACGTCCCTGTGCTGGACACCGACCCAGTGCATAGCATTTGCAATATTATGTCATATTGACAGAGGTGATGAATAGGCGTCATCTATAGGGCACTAAGGTGTCGAGCACTGGGACGTTTATCCGTCAGGACCCAAGCTATGCTTATTTAGGTTAGGTACGGTTGATATGTGTGATATTGTCCATAAATATATATTTATTTACTTGTTTAACAGTGCCTTTACCATGACCATGAGTTTACATGACCGTAAAAAATTCTATGGGCATAAGTACAGCGCCTCTGGGGGCAATAGAACTAAGAATCGGTATACTAAATCGTTTACGCAGTCGCTAAAAATAAATAAATAAATATTAGACGACAATCTTACACAAATCGAACTAGCCCACAGTAAGCTCAAGAAGGTTTGTGTTATGGGTACTAGACGACGATATATTTAATAGATATAAATACTTAAATACATAGAAAACATCCAAGACTCAGAAACAGATATTCATGCTCATCACACAAATATTTGCCCTGACCGGGATTCGAACCCAGGACCGTCAGATTCACAGGCAGGTGCACTACCCACTAGGCTAATCCGGTCGCCAACCGGTCGCTAGCGAGTACGGTGATGCAAACTCATGGTAAAGGCACTGAGTCCTGTGCGTAGAAACACACACACGTGCATCTTATGTGCTCCAACGTATTGCTGCGTGATGCGTCTCTCTCTCTCTCTAGTGTCCGTGCTGAAAGGTCGTTACCTACTTAATTACAGACGAGCGCGGCCCCATCGACACGAAACGTGTTCGCGCCGATCCACGCGGACGCGCCGCCCTTCGTGGAGATGTCGGTGGAGCAGGAGATCCTCGCCACCGGCATAAGGTGGTCGACCTTCTGGCGCCCTACGTCAAAGGTCAGCCATCATCATATGAAAATGAAAATGAAAAATGAACAAAATGAAAAAAGTTTATTTCGGTTATTTAAGATTTTAACAACAATAGAAAAGGTTGGAGCCTCCTATTAAGCAAGTAATTTTGCTTGTGTCAGGAGACACCGCTCTTCCAACCAAACAGTAAGAAGTGGTCAATCAACCATAATAAACATTTTGGACGCTTAAGCAGTTACAGATTTATCTTATTTTAATCGTGTATAATAATCTATATTTAGTGTGTGTGTCTGTGTGTGTCTGTGTGTCTGTGTGTGTCTGTGTGTGTCTGTGTGTGTCTGTGTGTGTCTGTGTGTGTCTGTGTGTGTCTCTGTGTGTCTCTGTGTGTGTCTCTGTGTGTCTCTCTCTCTCTCTCTCTCTCTCTCTCCTCTCTCTCTCTCTCTCTCTCTCTCTCTCTCTCTCTCTCTCTCTCTCTCTCTCTCTCTCTCTCTCTCTCTCTCTCTCTCTCTCTCTCTCTCTCTCTCTCTCTCTCTCTTCTCTCTCTCTCTCTCTCTCTCTCTCTCTCTCTCTCTGTGTGTGTGTGTGTGTGTGTGTGTGTGTGTGTGTGTGTGTGTGTGTGTGTGTGTGTGTGTGTGTGTGTGTGTGTGTGTGTGTGTGTGTGTGTGTGTGTGTTTGCGTGTGTGTAATGTGTGTGTAGTTTTGTCTATGGATGTATTCTTACAGAGAAGGATTTACTAAATTATGATGTGAAAGATAATAGTGCCTCTGTTTCATCATAAGTTAGGTTTTTTAACCAATCAACTAAGTAACATATCAGCCGGTCCGCCAAAGTCAATGACCGACCCTGCGCTAACCGCATCCAGAGTCCCACGACCACCAAGCCCGACGATTACCCACGATTTACCAGGGCATATATCTGTCTACCTTATAGGATCAGTAGCATCAATATTATCGCCAAGATATCTATATCAACGTCATAATCATCAATAGTAATTTTACTCAGTCAATGATTTGACTATTTAACCAAACTTCAAAAACGCTCTCTTGACCCCTTTGACGACCGGTTTAGCCTAGTGGGTAGTGCACCTGCCTGTGAAGCTGACGGTCCTGGGTTCGAATCCCGGTCAGGGCGAGTATTTCTGTGATGGGCATGAATATTTTTTTCTGAGTCTTGGATGTTTTCTATGTATTTAAGTATTTATATCTATTAAATACATATATATCGTCGTCTAGTACCCATAACACAAGCCTTCTTGAGCTTACTGTGGGGCTAGTTCGATTTGTGTAAGATTGTCCTCTAATATTTATTTATTTATTTGACCCTTAAGCAGCAATTACACTTCGTCGTTCACCTAATGCGGTCGTCGAGTTCATTTTAAACTACTTAATCCAACAAACATCGTCTTTACATTAGTCTGTCCGCCTACCTATAAGCGTTGGCAGCTGCCGATCGCCGAATGCGGCCGACTAACGTGTTCTTTACACTTTTGCGGTCGCCGCATGCAGCATGATGAAGTGTAATTGCCGCTTTAAGGGTCCTTATCAGTTAAAAAACGTTCATCTATTTAGACGATTTTCTGATTGAATTGACACGTATCTTGACATTTTCTCAGTGTTACTATCTAGAAAAGGACTATTACGACCTAATGTCATAAATTTTAAATGTATTTTTTGGATTTTTCTTTAAGAAATATCGTTTCATCACGCTAAATCGACCAATTTCGAGCAAAAAACTGTGTTTATCCGCTTAAATTTTAATACACACAATAAAATCAAAAAATGGCCATGTTACTATCTAAAACTTTAATAAAGTTATCGTATCCTTTAATCGCTTTAATGGTATTATCAATACTTTTGTCATAATTTCAAATCAAAACATTTTAAAACTTATAAGGCCTTTTAAGCGTACCACAACTGCAGCGGCCTGTTGTACACTATGGCAAGTCTAACATTTATTCAGACACACGCGGCCTTGATTGTCATGGTGACAACTGGCCGCCACCGCAGGCCGCTGCAGTGATAGGCTTTACTCGGCTCGGTAACCTTTGTAGGGAAATATCACTGAGGGGCTACCGCGAACCGAAACCGAACGAAGTTCGAACATCTCCCTCTCTGTCGCACTTGCTACTTCGTGCGAGGGAGATGATGTTAGAATTCGCTTCGTTCGGGATTCGACACGCTAGCCCTCGATGAAATATTGCATTTCGCTCCCTTATAATACAATCTACTATTCTATCGTTATGATAGTAGATTGTGTCTCAAGGGAGCAAAATGACATATTTACGGCGAGGGCGGTATATTGAATTCTGAGTGAAGCGAAAGATTCTACAATAGAGTCTTGAGCGTAGCGAGGGATTCTATTGTAGAATCTTGAGCGTAGCAAGGGATTCAAGTGTTTACGCCCAAGACATAAATAATTTTGCTGCCGTGTGACACACTGCTTTTCACTCCGTCTATGAGGCCCGCTGCTAAACATGAAATGTCTTACAAATGATTTTACTACAGTGTCACATACTGCTTTTCACATCTTCTATGAGGAAATGAGTCATTGTTGCCCTCAAATGAGGAAAGAAAAGTACATCTTTGATCCTTCATTCGAAGGCAACAATCTCTTTTCTGAATAGCAGGTGTGAAAAACTTTTTTGCTCCCTGTCAGCATGGCGGAAGTGAAAGAATTTAAAGAAATATTCAGAGGGAACGAAAATGAGTTTTGCTCCCGCTAAGCGGCCTAGAAAAGCCTTTTTTTCGAATAGGAGAAGTGAAAATAATGTTATTTTGTCGCAGGTGGTAAAATCGGGCTGTTTGGCGGCGCGGGCGTCGGCAAGACTGTGCTCATCATGGAGCTCATCAACAACGTCGCCAAGGCGCACGGAGGCTTCTCGGTACGTGTAGCCGGAGAGCAGGCTACGGCCAGTCGTTTGCAATTTGTGGAAACACGAAATCCGTCTAGTTAGCGTGCAATAGATATATAGATAGATAAACTCTTTATTCTCTTTATTCATATCCACAACATACATGGCATAACACAGTACTACAATAAAATAAAACAATGCAACTACTTAAGAACTAAGACTTAGAAACTAATCAGATAAGCCATGTGTCGTGGCAGAGAATAGGCGCTGGCTCAGCATAAATGCTGTGGCATGCCACAGCGCTGGTATTCTGCCAGAACCTTATAAAATAACGGCCAGTGCAACACTAAACATCCCTTAACAATACGTAGTTGGGTGGATCAACTTTTTTTGTGTTGTTATCTTGACCCGTTGTCCAAGGGACATCAGTGGCGCAGTTTGTTCAAAAATGTTGTACTTATTAAGTTCTACTAACATGCTTAGTAGATGGACCATTATGGAAATAGCATATAAGTACCACAAATACGTATGTTTGATAAACTTAAACAGCATAAAATCACGATTGTATTCGAATTTTGTCCCCTGGACAACTAGACGTAACCACGGCAACTAGTGGCACTAAAAAGTTGATTCACCCAGATGCTGACCTTATAATTAACAGCAATGAACACAAAAGTATAATATATTGAGAGTACCAAGTGAAAGTGTGCGTGCGTGTGTTTGTTCTGTGTCTGTGTGTGTGTATGATTGTGTGGCAGTTATACGAATAATTACTGAGAGTCGTCAATACTCGTCGAAGCACGCACGTTTCATGGTGACCCACTGCTACATATATGCTCTTTACCGCTACCCTATACGTGACCCCTGTGCTATGCTAAAAGTGCGACAAAACTGACAACCGTACTGTCTTCTCGAAGATCTCGGGGTTCGAAATAATTGCCATACTATAAATAATAATAATGGTGCCTGGCAGCACTACTTTACCTGCAACCAAAATGACTAGCAATATTATATATTCGAACTAGCGACCCGCCCCGTATTCGCACGGGTGCAATGCTGATGCATGTATTATACATATAAACCTTCCCCTTGAGTCCACTCTATCTATTTAAAAAAACCGCATCAAAATTTTAAAGATATAAGCATACATAGGGACATAGGGACAGAGAAAGCGACTTTGTTTTATACTATGTAGTGATTAAATACATAATTAGATATCATTCCGAGCCAAATCAAGAGCTCTATAATTTTTAATTAAACAAACAAATTAAATTAAATAAAAAAGAAGAGACGAGAACAAGTTATCGCTCTATAGATCCTTCTTTATAACTATTCCAAATTTCAAATCGATAAGATAGTCGTTCTTGAGATAATTAGCGATCTGACAGACAGACAGACAAAGTAAAACCATAAGAGTTCCTTAGTAAAACCATAAGGGTTCCTTAGTAAAACCATAAGGGTTCCTTTTTTAACATTTTGGTACGGAACCCATAATAACTTAATATCAGGTAATCATATTATATAGAATCAATCACTAAAGTTCTACTAAAATAAACAACGACAAATAAAACCACACTCACGCGGTAACACTTCCGCGAACGGCATTCGAAATTTCTCCTCTCTGTCGCACTTATGTGCAAACTTGCAAGTCCGACAGAGAGGGAAATTTTCGGATGGCGTTCGCGGTAGACTCTGGTGCGTTAACATCCTGATGTGAGAGGGAGCAGAGTTTAGCCGAAACGTCAAGAGAAACAGATCTGTCGTCGCTGTCAAATAATATATCATTTATATCTGTGCTCTTCAGACTATTATAAATATCTGAACGTGCTTTGATAATACAGTCGTGTTCAGATATTTGTGAGCGTCTAGTTTGCTTCGATATATCAGCGCAGCGGGCCTAGCGCAGCTGGCGCTGCCAACATAATCACTGTGTCCCACAAGAATATGACTTGGTGCTAAGTATTCGTATCTTAAGGTGCTATTAGTACGTACTACGTACAAAAATTCTAATGAGTCCAAATGAGTCTAAATATATATTGTTCATTTGAAAAAATGCAATTACAATTCATCTTTTTCGTTATTAACTTGATATCTATCTATTATTGGCTGCACTGTACCTTCTAGCAACTTCTTCTGTTTTTTATAATCTTCTATGTCTGCTTCTTGATTGTCACTAAGCCATTTCATTGCATTTTCTATGACTTTATCAACTTCTTTCTTCTCATCTGTCACATTAAGCTTCTGTATCTGATTTTTCGAAGAAAACAAGTAACTTTCAAGCTCATTTCTTGCTTCGACTCTTTCTCTTGTATTTCTGTCATCCTCAGCGAATTTTTCAGCATCTTGAATCATCTTCTCAATGTCACTAGGACTCAGTCTGTTCTGATCATTTGTGATAAGGATATTTTCTTTCGCACCAGTGCCTTTGTCTTCTGCTGACACGTGGAGAATGCCATTTACATCTAATTCAAACGTGACTTCTATCTGTGGCTCTCCTCTGGCAGCTGCAGTGATGCCTTTTAGATCAAATGTTCCTAGTAAATTATTGTCTCTGGTCATAGTTCGCTCTCCTTCATATACCTTTATAGTGACTTTTTCCTGATTATCGCTGGTAGTCGAGAATATTTGCGATTTCTTAGTAGGTATGACAGTGTTACGAGGTATGAGCTTTGTCATTACTCCTCCGACCGTCTCGATGCCTAACGTCAAAGGATTGATGTCTAAGAACACTAAACCTTCATTATCTTCACCACTGATTATGCTAGCTTGGATGGCTGCCCCATACGCAACAGCTTCATCGGGATTGACACCTCTAGAAGGTTCTTTATTGAAGTACTCTTTCACCAGTTGTTGAATTTTGGGGATTCGTGTCGAACCGCCGACGAGAACGATTTCATCGATATCTTTTATGCCCATTTCTGCGTCGTCTAGAACCTTCTTCAATGGTTTCAACGTAGATCTGAATAAGTCCATGTTGAGTTCTTCAAATTTCGCTCGGGTCAGTGTTTTCGAAAAGTCCTCACCTCGAAAGAATGACTCGATTTCAATTTTCACTTGTTGCTTAGAAGAGAGTGTTCTCTTTGCCTTTTCGACTTCCCGTCTTAGTTTCTGGATAGCTCGAGTGTCTGTCATTATGTCCTTACCGTCTTTCTTATACAGTTTAATGTAATAGTCCATAACGCGTTGGTCGAAATCTTGTCCTCCTAAATGGGTGTCTCCATTCGTCGCAACTACTTCGAAAACTCCATGGTCTATAGTAAGTAGTGATACGTCGAAAGTTCCGCCTCCGAGATCAAAAACTAGGATATTTTTCTCTCCCTCTTTTACATCTAGGCCGTAAGCAATAGCTGCTGCAGTTGGTTCGTTAATGATCCTTAAAATATTCAATGCAGCAATCTTGCCAGCGTCTTTAGTAGCCTGTCGTTGAGCATCGTTAAAATAAGCGGGCACAGTGACAACAGCAGCAGTCACATTAGCTCCAAGATACTCTTCAGCGATATCTTTCATCTTCTTCAATACCATGGCGGAAATTTCTTCTGGAGCAAATACTTTATCAACGTCATTTGTTTTCACAGACACATAAGGCTTATTGTTCTTCTCTACAATCTTGAACGGAAAGAATTTGAAGTCTTCTTTTAAACTGCTGTCTTCCCAGTATCTGCCAATGAGTCTTTTCACGTCAAAAATTGTGTTTTCTGGATTGCTGGTCGCTTGGTTCTTCGCCGCGTCGCCCACCAGCCTCTCTCCGTTGCTGAAGGCCACGTAGGACGGTGTGATCCGGTTTCCCTGTTCATTCGGAATTATCTCAACGTGGCCGTTCCTATACACAGCCACACACGAATACGTGGTGCCCAGGTCTATTCCTATGACTGGCCCGTATTTCTTCTCTTCTTTTGCCAATGTCGCTGTCATTAAAACAGCTATTACCACTATGCTCTTCATTGTTTAGTGTCGAATACTCTGGACGTAAATAACTTGTAATTTTTTTAAATGATACAATCCCTGAGTGGCCGAGAACAGATTTACTGGTTTGATTTTATATCACTGGTGAAGGTCTGTAACTAAGTCCTTGAGAGTTGTTGAGAAAATTATGGTTTTTATATATTTTCACAGCAAATGATTCAACTGTCCGAACACTACGAACTACTAACTGGCTGTTAAAAAACGTTTTTTCTTACTAAGTGGAAAACGCTTCATGCGAAAATTCGTGTGAAGATCTGTATGATTGTGAGCTTTGAAATTTCGCGTCCACTAATATTAGGGTTGAAGTGTCGCGTGGAACGCCGTGATTGGTCGACAAATTGATGACGTCACAAGGGTGACGTGGAAATGGGGACTGGGCCACGTTGTGTGGTGAAAAAGGTGTAATAGATAATTATTAATGTTTGTTCTGTTACTGCGGGTAAGATGCAATGAATATTTCACAATGCACCACTTGTGAAGTATCTTTATTTATAAAGAGAGTGAAGCGCATTTTAGCATGCGCAAAAATTCGTTCGTATGTCTGGCTGTTCCTATAGGTTTTCGCGTTTCTCGACCTTTGTTACCTAAGTATATAGTTTTTTTTAAACTGTACTTTTTTTTAAGATCTGTAAAATCGTGTGTTATCCGTCGTATTTTTTTTTCGTCGTCGATTTTAAAGAGAACAACCTTAAAAAGGTTTGGGCGAAGGTTACCAAATTCGGAATAGGTTTAATTCTGACTCGTCCAGATTCTTATTTAGTCAGGTTCCGAAAGTGTCCAACTCTTATGAGGTCGTGATAGTAATAAGTTGAATACTGGTTATGTCAAATTCGCTAACGAATAAATTCTGAGACAGTCAGATTTTAAGTAAGTTCAATTAGAACCAAAACAAATTATGGCTGCGTCAAATTCATTAATAAAGCCTTTTCTGATGAGGTCAGATACTGCATACGTTTAATTCATTCATAGGCTAGGTATTTCTATTTTAGTTAGATTTTGATTACGTTAAACTCTCGTAAGTGACATTTCTAGTGTAAGTCAATTTCATGGTACGTCATGCGGATACACAGTCAACCACAATGATTTGTAGCATATTTTAACGAAAAATGAAATAATAGTGTTTTCGTCACAATTGCTGATAACGAGTTTCTCATGGCATCGATTTAGCAAATAATCCATCCTAGTTTTACCGTATCACAACCTACAATACCGTAATAAAATAATCAGATAGTGTTTTTTTATCAAAAAGGACATACTCGTAGTACATATACAGACGAGGCGTTTTAATTTAGTTGGGTAGAGATTGTTTATTAATTAAGAATGGTTGTTTGTCTTCAACGTGACTATAAAAGAGGAAAGAGGGTGTCGTACTTTATATGTAAGTACTTCTGTAAGTATCCCCACAAATTCTTAACAAATCTAGCTGTTTTTTTCCTAGCCATTGATAGAGCTAGAGAAACATTGTTTTATCATAGATTTGTTTACAAGTGGGCTAAATACTTACGATTAAGTCATTATAAATAGTATTGATATCAGGTCTTATCTTATTTTGTAGCTAACTATACTTGACCTTCGCAGAAGGCTTATAACTTAGAAAATGACTAATTAAGACCTATGGGAACATACACAAACTACGTGACCCGTTTAGGGGGGGGAGGGGGGGTCGTCAAAGTACCACTCTTAGTCACCGGGGGGAGGGGTGGGGGTCGGTTTCTTGTCACGTAGCCGGTAGAATACTTTTGAGAAACATTCTAATTGAAGCGGACTCACGCGCCACGGTTTAACCCCATCACTAAAACTTGTCCAGTTTCGCCATATCACTAATTGTACTGTGTCTTCTTGATATATTTTTTACTAAATACAATTACAATTGAATAGCTACGCTATACCATGCTTGCACTCTTCTCTTGTATGAGAAAATACAAAGAAAAGCCTTATTTTTTCAACTTTCCGCAATTTTTTTTTATAAAATATACTACGTGAAAACTAGGGGGGGGGGGAGGGGGGAGGTCTTGGCTTATACTACGCTTGGTCAGCTAGGGGGGGGGGAGAGGGGAAAAAAACGCAAAAGAATTGGTCTCGTAGTTTGTGTATGTTCCCTATCCTTATTAAGAATTCCCTATGATTAGATTCAGCCGTAGTAAAGAAATATACTTAATCAGATTTTGTTTTAAAAATAAACATTTCTTGTTTGAATCTGTCCTTGTTCCAATCTGACCTAATACGAAAAAACTCCCCAACCTACTGAGAATCTGACCTACCTAGAAAAAGATTAAATAAGAATTTGCTGAATATAGTATTAGAAATGTTCAGAAACAGACTCACTCCGAATAAAACCTAATAAAAACATGATCTACCCAGAAGCTGACTAAATAAGAAGCTGGAAGACTCAGAATTAAACTTATTCCGAATTTGGTAACCTCCGCCCAAACCCTTAAAAAGGGAAAATATGCGACGTGCTATCTTTGAAACGTGGTAAACTACTGAAAGATGTAAAATTAGCACAATGTTATATTCATATATTCCAAGTAATCGCATAAATATTTGCGATAATTACCGTTAAAAATTATAATCTTAAAAAAAACGAAGTATAGTCATGTGAGCAGCTCACAGGGTCGCTAGTCAAGTAAAATGTAAGATGCCATAAATATAAGTACCTACCTACTACATCCACTTACTTATGATTTTGTTGTATAGTACAGTGATCCTCAAATGAATAGGAACGATTACGCGCTTGTAGCAGTGCCGTGGTTTAAAAATAGTAGTTTATGCAATCGTTATATAATGTAAGCTTTTTTAGCGCAACTAGATCACGAGGCTTGCCGAGTGGTCTAAGTAAGGTTCGAGACTTAAAAAGCTAATTATATAACTATTGTATACACTATTTTTTCTACGAATCAATGGAAATTAATTAAACAAACCGAAACAATTAAACAGACTAGTCTTGCGAAAATGAAGTTTAGGCATATGGGTCGGACGCTCGTTGATGTCTTATATTCTATGCCGCGGCGTCACGTGATTGGCCAATTTCATAAGAGTACTGTAATGGCGACACGTGATTGGCCAATTTCATAAGAGTACAGTAAAAGGCGACACGTGATTGGTCTATTTCATAAGAGTTCACTTGAAGGGAACTAATAGAGAAATGTATGTGATTTTAGTTTCGTCTACGACATCTTAATTCAAACATTGAAGTCGACGAGTAGAAAAAAGTGATTTTCGATATCCTAGCTAAGCATGAATGTTATATATCCGACACCGGCAGAAACGCGGTGGTGCTAGCTTGGCGATCACTATAAGCGACTTCGTGTATATATGTTTTCATAAAACTGTTAATGGATTTTCTATCTTCTTGCATGTTTAATGAGGTCGCTTCTTGTACGGATTACTTTGACACAACTCGGCCAACTGAAATAATCTGTGTCACATGTGTATATATGTGTGTCTGTCTGTGGCATCGTAGCTCCTTAACAGCTGAACCGATTTGAGTGCGGTTTCTAGGGTTGCGTAGCCAAAATGGGAAAACGGAACCCTTATAGTTTCGTCATGTCTGTTCGACCGTCCGTCCGTATGTCACAGCCGATTTACTCGGAGACTATGAGCACTACAATTACGAAATTTGGTAGGAAGGTGTATTCTACAAACCGTTACATAAGGGGGCGTCCATAAATTACGTGAGATGTTTAAGGGGGGGAGGGGGTCGAGTCAAATCTCATCTAATCTTACGTTGGAGAGAGGGGGGTTCTCGGCAAATATCACGCATTTTATTTTCTGATTGAAACAAAAAAATATTATACTATTTTGGTCCATTTCATCCAGATTGTACACGCTTATAAGATTTAATCTTAAGCGTAATCGTAATACGATTAAGATTATTCACTACTTAATTCGTTCGGAAGAGAATAATTTCATTCATACTTCGACGTTAACTCTCAGCAATATTGATTACTAGTTTTAACTAGTCGTAAATAAAAGCACGAAGCAATTTTTTTTTTCTTTTTACAATAACAATCCAACGCGTTTACGTAAGAAACCCACATTTTAAAAAATGTCACGTGAGATTGGGGGATGGGGGAGGGGGTTCAATAAAATCTCACGACATCTCACCAAGGGGGGAGGCAGGGACAAAAAATTAAAAAAAAAAACACCTCACGTAATTTATGGACGCCCCCTAACAGTGATGAAAAAATATTAAATTAGGGGGGGGGGGGCACTCCATATATGTAAGGACGGTGTACATTAATACGTACTTTCAACGACTTTTAGTTTGAATAACATAGGTCTGACAGTTTTACGCTCGGTTTTATAAAGATCCGTTAGAACTTATGTCGGTTTGTTATGTCAAAAAATGTACTGAGTTACTGAAATATGATCTGACATTTGGTCTAACGGATCTTTATAATACCTGCCCTTAGAGTACATAATCGCTGAAAATTTGTCTTGCCCAAACAAAAGGACGTAAAAGTGCTGTAAGTTCCCTATAAAGAAGATACGACCTTTTTTGATTTAAGGTATTAGATAGAAGTTTTAAATGTGGACTACGAGTACTAATAGTCTGTACGGAACCCTTCATTGTACGTGGTCCGACACGCACTTGTCCAGTTTTTTTATGGAGTGTTCATGGCGGGAGATTGTTCCTAAGCTACGTTTGTGTCAGTAGTATTTTTTTAATTTTTAAGTTTTTGCCAGGTGTTTGCCGGAGTGGGGGAGCGGACGCGCGAGGGCAATGACCTGTACAACGAGATGAAGGTGGGAGGCGTCATCAAGGAGGACTATAAGTCCTCAAAGGTAGGTATCATTTTCAAGCTGAGCCAGGGGCGCTACCGCGAACAGCAAACAAAGTTTTCCCTCTCTGTCGCACTTGCAAGTTTGCACATAAGTGAGACGGAGAGAGAAAACTTCGTTTGTGGTTCGCGGTAGACCCTCAGTACTCCGTAGTTCGTGTCGTGGCGTCCCTTTCACTCTCGTGTTTACATTTTAAACTGGCCAAATTACGTAGTATACATGTTTATATATATTTTCTCTTACCTCCGGTTGCTCGGTGCGCATATATATTAACTACTTTTTATACACTATAATATATCTATGACTAAACGCCACATTAAGATCATAATTTAATAATACCTAACCATAATTGACGACCGCTATTAGCCTAGTTGGCTGTCTACGAAGCTGGGGCGCTACCGCGACAGCAAACGAAGTTTTCCCTCTCTGTCGTACTTGCGAGTTTGCACATAAGTGAGACAGAGAGGGAAAACTTCGTTTGCTGTCGCGGGAGCGCCCCTGAGGGGCTACCGCGACTGAAAACGAACGAAGTTCAAATATCTCCCTCTCTGTCGCACTTGCTAATACGTTCCACAGAGAGGGAGATATTCGAACTTTGTTCGTTTTCGGTTCGCGGTAGCCCCTCTGGATCCGAATCGCGGTCATAGGGACTATTCCAAACTTCGAATTCCGAACTGCGTATCATGCCGTCCCATTCACACATATAGTGTATAACACGAGAGTGAAAGGGACGGCTCGACACGAAGTTCGGATTTCGAAGTTCGGAGTGCGGGGGCGCTACCGCGACAGCAAACGAAGTTTTCGCTCTCTATCGCACTTGCACGTTCGGGCGTAAGTGCGACAGAGAAGGAAAACTTCGTTTGCTGTCGCGGTAACGCCCCAGGCTCGGGGCTGGCCCTAAAACTAGCAACACTGACGCACATACGCGTAAAGGCGCATCCAGACAAGGTAGCACAAGCTATTAGCTTATACTACCAGAGCATCACAGTTGACTATTGATAAACCTTGTCCCGTTACAATAAGGTTCACTAATTGACAGTTAATGTGATGCTGATAGTACGCCGCTTGAAACTATAAGAAAGAAAGATGCATGTACTTGAGTTTTCTCACTCAATCACCTTACCCTCGTTAGGGCCTCAGCGCCTACGGAAACCGTAAACTATCTCCCTCTCTATCGCTCGTATACACAAGTGCGATAGAGTAGGAAATAGTTCATTTTCGGTTTACGGGTAGTTTTGGCCAGTATTTGTATGTGTATGTGGGACTGCGGGAGATAAATCAGTAGACCCTAGCTTCGCTAAAACTATTATTATTCTATCATTTCACCATGGGGGTCAGTTACACCGAGTTACTCTGTGATTATTATCACAATACTGTGTCGTCAATATTATCGTGGTAAAGAATTTTGATTCAGTATTCATGAATACACGATCAATACCTATTAGATATGAGTGTGTCGCGTGATAATAATCACCGTGTAACTGACCCCCATGAGAGTAATGCAACGATATTCGCCATTACAAATCAGTCCGTTCAACCGGAACTCTACAATAAAATTAATAAAATGATCTCAATATTCACATTAATAAAATATGAAGTCAAGACTAAGCTTCAAGACTGGCTGCTAACCCTTTCATATCAAGACACCGAAAACCTCCTATAGATATTTTACATAAAGGCAAATAATTGAAACCACATTCACGCATAAACATGCACAGACTCACTCTTTCACACATACACATTCTCTCTCTCACACACACACACACACACACATAGAGGCATCACTAGTTCATGGCATATGTAAGCTTAGTTTTTAATTAGTTTAAACAACTATTCCTAATGAGTGTGTGATATAGTCAGAATTCCTTTGTATTGCGTATTGCAATACAATTCCTTGTGTCACCACTCTTCAACTACTTACTATTTTTCGCATTGCTGTTACACTGTCTAAACCACGTTAGTCACGACCCTGTTTTTTATGAACTCAGACCCCTAAAACACAGGTCACACCTAGTTTAGGGGTCGAAAGTCTCGACCTAGTATATATTACTTTTGTACTATCTAGTTCTAGTATATAGCACTTGTGTAGCAATTTTTGTGTACCATAAACATTTTTATTATTATTATTATAACTACTACTTCCTACTGCTACGCCCCAGCGCCCTACTTCATGCCTTTCTCGCTTACACATACGTCCCTTTCTCTACGTGCCTCTTTAAGCATGCATCACTCTCTCATACAACATATATCTCGTTTCAACAGGTGGCGCTAGTGTACGGACAAATGAACGAGCCGCCCGGCGCGCGTGCCCGGGTCGCGCTCACTGGTCTCACTCTGGCAGAACACTTCCGCGACAAAGAGGGACAAGACGTGCTGCTGTTCATAGACAACATCTTCCGTTTCACTCAGGCGGGCTCCGAGGTGAGACAGTTGTATATAGCGGTCTCTCTGGAAGAACACGTTGGCGGCAAGGTGTCAGTTGCACGTTGATTATTATCACAATACTGGAGTGTCAATATTATGGTGGTGTTGAAAAAGATATGAATTTTGCTTCAATATTCATGAATACACGATTAATACGTATTGTGATATTTCGAGTGTATCGTGTGATAATAATCACCGTGTTAACTGACTCCAAAGAGGGACAAGAGGTGCTGCTGTTCATAGGCATCAATTACACGGCGATTATTATCACGCGATACTCTCATATCACAACTAATAATAACTCGTGTATTCGTGAATATTAAAGCAAAATCCATACGATTTTTAATACTACAGACAGTGGAAATTTGCGAGTAATCGTTTTGATGATCGGCTGTTAAAGGTGGACCTAAAACACTTACTAGACTTAAAAACTATTAGAAACGTCATTTTTCTGTTGGTCAGGTATCGGCTCTGCTAGGGCGTATTCCTTCCGCTGTGGGGTACCAGCCGACGCTCGCTACCGACATGGGGACAATGCAGGAGCGCATCACCACCACCAAGGCCGGCTCCATCACCAGCGTGCAGGTCAGTTGGGTTTCGAATCTCCAGGCATTTAAAGTAAGGTCGCTTCTTGTGGTGATTGCTCGGTCAACTCGGCCTATGACAGGGAACGCTTGTGGTCCTCCCTCTAAAGATGGCTGTCTTGTGTTTGGGTATTACAAATTTCGTGCATTTTTTCAGCTATTTGCTGCGCGTATCATTGTTCCATTTTAATTTTTCAAACAGGTAGCGAGGCCTTTGAAACTAATACTAATATTGGGTGGTGTTATGTTTGAAAGTTGTAGGATAGTATGCCAATCTGTATGTTAATAAGCCTTCTTTCATTTAATTATTTAATCGTTACCTCTTTTTTTTCTCCTTTGTTTTTCTTTTTTCCTGTGTTAGTTAAGCACTGTTTACTTATGTAAGTAAACGGTAATTGGTTAACCTGCGGCTTATGTATCTATTAATGTTTTAAGGTTGAGGCAATAAATATGTCTGACTATGACTGTCGCACTTATGTGCAAACTTGCAAGTGCGACATCTCTGTAACATTTCTAATGCCGTTCGTGGTGTTCGTGGTAGCAGCCCTGGTTCAATACACCTTTTTTATCATCCGGGTGTACGAGCCGGGTTGTCCAGATTGAAAATACACTACTCGGCTAGCTTCGACAGTCGCTATTTCCTAAACCATTAACACTAACCTACCCAGGCGGTATACGTGCCAGCTGACGACTTGACTGACCCTGCACCGGCGACTACATTCGCCCATCTGGACGCCACGACGGTACTGTCTCGCGCCATCGCCGAGCTTGGTGTGTACCCAGCCGTGGACCCGCTGGACTCCACGTCACGCGTTATGGATCCCAACATCATTGGACCCGAGCATTACGGGGTCGCGCGCGGCGTGCAGAAAATACTGCAGGTTGGGCCATCCACATATTATTTTCACAGCGATAGGGATCATAGCGAACGTGACTTTTTTTTTAAATTGCGATGGGGTTTGCTCTTGGCCAGCATCAAGCCCAAGAGTAAGGTGACGACGAGGCAGACGATAGAGCGAGCTCACTAAGAAGATGACACTACACTCGAGCTGCCTCAACTTGTTGTTATTCTGTCTCATCAGCGAAGAAGACTGCAGTAACCGAGTTTCTAAGAAAAAATGTTATAATATGGATTTCTGGCACGCTTATGAGGTGATCGACGCCAAAATGGGTATATCATTACGGAGGGTGGGTTGCACCAAACCGTCTCTAATCATCAACGGTGTGCATTAAAATCTGATTGTATGGAAAGTTTGACAAGTTTCTATGGGATGACAGCCATATTTGACGATGACCGGCATGTGATCGTATGTTGGTGCAACCGACCCTAAATTGTATAGTAGACGACCTTATAAAATTACATTTTTAACACGTTGGCTACCATGAGGATCACGTAGGTAATCTTCTCTGTGTGGCCATGAGCATCACCGGTTCGATCATATATAGGTAATCTTCTCTGACCACACAGAGACACGAGATGGCCACCCATGAGCATCCCAGGTGTGATCACGTAGGTAATCTCTGTGTGTGGCCATGAGAATCACCGATGGGAACCTTCTTTGTGTGGCCATTAGCATCACCGGTGGAAGGAATCAAAAGCTCGAACCAATTTGTATGGGGCGTGGGAGCAAGACTAGGTCAAGTATAGTGAGCGGCCAACGTGACTCACTCAAAAATAGCTGATTTGCCCTCATAACTCTCCCTCTCGTCACTGCGTTTACATTGCGCTAGCGTATAGAGCAACCAGTGCTGGATTTCCCCTGGCCTAGAGGCCCAGTCAGCTCTAGGGGCTCCAGTAGCGGAAAATTTGTGAAATGGGGTTTTGAGATGGGGGAAATAGCAAATACCAAGTGCCTTTGGGTCTCTAAATTGGGGCCTGTGAGCAGCGGCGTGGCCTATTTTTTATAGCAGTGGTCGACTTTTAGCAGCCAATGGGTCACATATTAACTAACAAAATTGTCGCGAACCGCGCGAATTGATAATTTGTGACTGTCAGACAAGAGGTACCTACTACATTGCCAATTGGTTGTCGGCAGGACTACAAGTCGCTGCAGGATATCATCGCCATCCTGGGCATGGACGAGCTGTCCGAAGACGACAAGCTGACGGTGGCGCGCGCGCGCAAGATCCAGCGCTTCCTGTCGCAGCCCTTCCAGGTAGCATTCTACACCTTTTTTAACCTTTTCAAGGCGATCAATGTCAAAATATTCATTATTCAAATGGGCCTAACTCGTCCCTGGGATCCAGGGCTCATTACAAAAGAATGCTATTGTTTATTTTTTTCGCCGAGAGACGACGGCTGAAGCCAAGCATTTTTGAATCGTCAACTACAATATCAATTGAAACTTATTCAGAGAAATTTATTGATGCCAGGTTATATACTTTCACACTGGAAAGTATTCCAAACTTATTGGGAACTAGCAGCGCCCTGCGGTGTTACCTGCGGATAAAAGGTAGCCTATGTCCTATTCTGATGTCTAAGCTACAATACTGGAAAGTTTCATAGAGATCCGTTCAGTAGTTTTTGAGATTAAGCGGAACGTACATCCATCCGCACAAACTTTCACGCTTATAATATTATTAGGATTTAACTATACTGATAGCAGGCCGCCACCGCAGGATATCATCGCCATAGGCCGCTGCAGCGTGTGTGACAGGCTTAAGCGTCCGACTTACTGATGCAATTTGAACGTGTCGACAGGTAGCCGAGGTGTTCACGGGACACGTCGGCAAGCTGGTGAAACTAGAGGAGACTATTAAGGGATTCCAGAGGGTGAGTCTACGCTGAACTGAGAGGTTACTCCGAACTACGTATCGTACCGTCCCTTTCACTCGTATAGTGAATAACACGAGAGTGAAAGGGACGGCAGGATACGATGTTCGGAGTACAGGCTCTGCCACATACGCGATATGACATATACGGAGAATGCCACAGTTTATACGAAGCCAGTTGCGACCATCATTCGAAAATTAACATTCCTGACGGAGCCCCGCTGCCGTATTCCGTATAGGGGCCATATTTCTGAGCGGTTTGCTCTTCGGGCATCTGAAGCCTCCCTGTCATTAACTTTACCTTTCGCGTGGTCGTAATGTGCCATTATTCGTGTAACTTATCGGCCCGGGACCACCGACTTACACGTGCCCCCTTTTGCCTCTGTTCCGTCACAACCACTTTGGCCTAGTTGGTCCCGGTCAGGGCATTCATTTGTTTGATAAGCACGAATATTAATTTCTCAAGCGCAGTTTCTATAACATGTTAGACCTAAAGTTATAAATTAATAACGTAGACGAGGGCCGTCTAGATAAAGTGCGAAAGAATTACGATTTGAAACGGGATATTTACCATGTATATTTGTATTTTTGAGTTCCCGATATTTCGGCACTGTTGCAAGCGCTATTATCAAGGATTAACTGCACGCACAGTGTCACCGTCACTACCACTGTCCGCCTTGTCACTTGAAACTCGATTACGGAACCTCGAACCTCGGAAGTCAGCAATCGCAGAACACCTTTTGGAGGCAAGAACAAATCATTGGATTGAGTTGCACAACCCTCAGATCCTCTCGACAGAACGCCATTACATACCTAGGTTGGTTAAGAAAGCAATTGAAATTCAAAGGCATAAGAATTTCAACCTGGAAGATGGGTTTCAAGCTTAGAGTATAAATATTTCTAAAGAGCTGCTATACGCGTGCCGCAACGAGGGACGACAACAGAGTACATACCTCCCGTGGGGTGACCATGTTATTAAAATTACCCCATGGCTTTTGTTTATTTTGTATATTTCGACTCATTATAGGCATTATGTAATTATCTGGTATGAGCGATAGAGTAAGTTGTTTGTTTGAAATAATTGAAAAAAGTATACTTACATGTATAATGACATATGACCGGTAAGTTAGAGAATCGCTCGGCACCCAGTGTTTCTTTGCGGTATTCCATGCTAAATAACTTCGTTAAAGTGTATAAGTTAATTATTAGGTGGAAGTTATTGTAGGTATAATGCTCCGAAATTAGGTACAAGTTATTGTCACTAATAGGTATAGCCGTCGTCTCCCGGCGAAAAAATAAACAATATTATAGCATTTTCTGATATGATCCCTGGGATCCCAGGGACCGGTAGACGACGAGTTAACAAAACATGTACCTACCTTATTTATGGTGCTTGTCATGCTTGTGCAAGCGAGATAGCTTTCCATACCTTTCTGACATTTGAGTGGTTTGGCGTGTAAGTATAGGTTTAAAGTGTGTAGATGCGATTTTACTTAATTAGAAAATTGCCGTGAGTCTCAGATATATTGAAATATAATAAACGGACCCTCGCCACAGCCGCCGCCAACATTTATTTAGCAGGCAGTGCTAGACAAGCTGCCATCGCGACTGGTTCTTATTGACTACCGACGACGTATTGGTCTGAAACATGTTGAGCGAAATTCAACCTTAAAGACGTGAGCGAGTTACTATATTTCAATATGTCCGACTCACGGAAGTTCTCTAATTAAAATTGATGATGCACTTTCTTAACTACTCAATTACATATATGTAAGGCGAAAAAATAATTCCACTAAGGAACGAAATGACAAACAAATATACATTCATACATTTATTATACATATAATATTTTTTTAAAGATAGGACAGGAACCTGATCGGGGCACTTACTGACCTTTGAATAATATTAATTTTGTGTATACTTTTCTAATACTTTCTTTTCTGTTTGGCGTAGTGGTCTTAATCACATAAACTCTTGATAGTGTTTTGCGGAAGCAATGCAATTCGAAATGCTTTGAACACAATCAGCTGTTTTAGACGGCTTCCAGTTTTGCCGACCTGTCGCTGCTATCCACTTATTTCGGGTGGAATAATTTAGTGGAAACCTAGAAAAGAAAATTATATATTGCTTGTCCATTTCTAAGAAATACTACAATTTTGCTGCTACATAAATTTAAATACAATAAAATTCACCCTAGGCTAGTATTATAAGTATTTTATATAATGACAAGTGTTATTTTTATAGTACACTAAATTACCAAATAATTGGGCTACTGTAAAATCCTATTAGCTGGTATCCCTAAATTGATTGCAGGGAAGCTAAATTAAGAACAGATTTAAACATTTCTGACAGCTTCCAATAAACGACCTACGTAATTTAGGCGGATAATAACGTCGACAAAAACTTTATAACCTAAAATCACCAATGTAAACAATGTTGTTATTTCAATATTAATCGCTTTATTTTACAAGATTTTGAATGAAACATATTGGTACCAATGAAATAACACATATTACGCTTAGATAAAGGTATAAAATAGTATAATTACTTGTGAAAGGTTACATTTTCTTCGCATCTTTCTCTGCGGCTTTTACAGCCGATCACGCTGCAAACTACCATTGTTTTATAGAAACTGTACCACATAAACCCTGATCTATATCATTTGTTGCCCAAAGCACTATTTTATGCACAAAAACATTAATTAATTCAGTTATATTTTGAGATGACACTTCCGACTACCTTTTGTTGAGCCCAACGGATGCTAACTTTGACATTGTGCCCAATAACAAAAAGTGGAACTATGACAAAGACAGCAAATGATACATATCTCTCTGGCGCACTTAGCGAGATTTGTATATGACCTTCTCGCTTGGAACTGGTATTATTATTACCGCGTCACGTCTGTATTTATTATAAGTCTGTGGGTTTCAAGTGACAAGGCGGACAGTGGTAGTGACGGTGACACTGTGCGAAAAAAGCGAACCAGGAAGAGGGTAGATCGCTATGGTGTGTGGGTAGACCACAACTAAAACTCGCAGCACGTCAGTTAATCCTTGATAATGGCGCTTGCAACAGTGCCGAAATATCGGGAACTCAAAAATACAAATATACATGGTAAATATCCCGTTTCAAATCGTAATTCTAATGTAAATGACCATGTAAGATGTAAGCTTGAAATCTTATAAAGTGCGAAAGGTTTTATTCTTACAATGTTTGCAAACAAGCTTGCAGCCTGTCTGATGGTAAGCAGATACCGTAGGCTATGAAAACTTGACCCTTTATTGGCTTGAGGATTTGTTGTGTTGACAGCTAGAGAAGCATATACTCTCAACTCTCTACGCAGCGCGAGGGAGCTCTGACGACCTTACTAACCAGGAGTACGACACCACATACATAAACCACATGTTACATGAACACAGTCTTCATGAAAGAAAGAAAGGAACATTTATTCAAAGACGCAGACAGTAAAATTGGATTTAATTTGGCCTGCATAATATATATACTCCTCCTCATCGATTTCGATGACGGCGACCCTGACAAATTATGGATTTGCCCTGTTGTGAGCTATGATATGGCCACGATATGGCTGGCTAGGCCAAATTTGCTCTTAAAAACTCTTGTTGCATGCTTGACAGTAGAACTGGCCAGAAGTGTTATACGTGTACACATAGGAGGGCTTACTTACGTACTTGATTGATACCGTGAAAGATGGTAGAACGTATAATAAGAATAGTATACGGATACTTGAATATTCCCGTCTCCTGCAACATTGACCATTGAATTGTGACAGATCCTGGGAGGAGAGCTGGACCACATCCCCGAGGCAGCCTTCTACATGGTGGGCACAATCGAAGACGTCATCGCCAAGTCGCAGGAGCTCGCTAAGAGTGTCTAAGCATGACGACAAATACCGCTAACTTAAATATTTTATAGCGCCGGTTACACGGTGATTATTATCACAATACTGTGGTGTCATTATCGTGGAGTCTAAAATGTGATAATAATCACCGTGTAACCGGTCCCGATAAGATTTTACCGGCCAACCCAACCCAACACGTGTAGCTATTTGTCACGGCAACCGGCACCGGCAGAGTAGCCGTTATTGTGCAATGAGACAGCAATACGTTATTTACATTTTAGCTAGAGTCCGACCACACTAACTCTGCATTGGAATAATTTGGCAACACTACCTCAAACGTCACATTTTCATACAAATATGACGTATATAGCACAGTGTTGCCAAATTATTCCTTGCAGAGAAAGCGTGGTCGGACTCTATTGCTCTATAGCCAGTTGTCGTAACAAATTTCTAGATGTGTCTTTCAGAATATATATTTTCATTTTCAACGATGCGCCGCCATGCTGTTCGTGGATTTTAAATAGTGGCGATATTATATCGGTTACAAAAGGTCGTTATTAGTGGCAGTGAAACTGAAAACATACTTTCTTATGAACAATAACTCAACCGCAAGAAGAAACCGAATGATTTTCTTAGCTACTGTACAGCAACACGGATGGTTGGCTATAATATGCTTAAATCTACGTCTAAATTATTTTTGTAATCTGATAGTTGGTACCTACACAGATTGGTATATTTAGTTATTGTCAATTTCACGAAAATAACAACTCTGCTAGAAGACGATGGCGCTCTTCTCTGAACAAAAATTAAGATTGCGACATATCGCTTTTGTCTCGGCATAAGGTAGTGAATCTGTTATTTCAAAGGAACAATAATTAGATATTTCACATTGGCACTCTCTACAATTTACTAGTCTGTGATAAAATTAAGAACTAACGCAACTAGTCATTGGTATTCATTTGTAGATAGAATTCGCATAATTAAACTGAACGCCCCTCTTAAAAGAGATGGCTAAAAGATATTGTATCCATCGCATGTAGACATAAGTAGATAAGTAGCATAAATATATTAGAAGGGCGTTTTAAGATAGAATATATAGAATTAGTTATTTATTTCAAAGTACAAAAGAATAGAAAGAAATTACCCCGTCGAGATTCACAATAATTTTGGTCACTCGGTTAGCTAGGGCATTTAAAATGATGATTATTATCACAATGAGATGACAATATTATCGTGAATTTTGAATCAAGACTCGTTAATATTCACGTGATATGTATTGTGTTGTGAGAATGTATCGCGTGATATCACCGTGTAAAAGGCCGCATTAAGGCACACGAAATGGTCCTAGGTGGTGGACTGCTGATTTAAAAATTGAGGGAGATGTGAATCACCTCGGAATGCCTACCAACCGATAACGAACTACCCTCTTCGTCGTTCGAATTTGTAAGTGTAACAGATAGGGAGATACTTCGTTTTCGGTTGGTTACAATTTGCGGCAGGCCCTCAGAATTCACCATTTCGCTCTAAGTTATAGATAGCTTTGCAGTCCACCACGCAGTACCGTCTGGATGTGGCGAAACCTGGGGCGGTGAGAAACGATTGGTGAATCGCTATTTTCACAGCGCGTTTTGTTAAACTGTGTATGTTACGAAATTGTTCACTGTGTCAATGTAACCCGGATGTAATTTATATTTTGTGCGAATGTGTGTGACAATGTGCTCTTATTTATAAAATTGAGAGTATTGAGGTTGTTGCGATAGACGAGTTGTATTAGTTCTGGGCGATGTGGAGTTATTAAATAATATCGCCTATTTTAGTGTTTCATTTTATTCCAATCCAAACTTAAGTAACCTGGAAGGTAAACTTCCCTGTGCTCGAAACTGACCCAATACATGGCACTTTAAATCTTATAGAGTTCATCATCATCATCATCATCATTATGGGACAACAAATTTTTTTCGTCCCAGCAGTCTTACGGGGGCAAGTGGCACGAATATTTGTTATATTTTTGTCCCAAAAGTCAAGTTACCATCATCGTATGGGTGAAGTTCAAAAAGTTGGACCTTTTTATTTCCAGTAATCCCGTGGAAGAAGTTCCGTGGCGGAACTAGTGAAACTATTTTCTCCTTTTTCCCAATACTTTGTTCCGTTCTGGTACGACGACGAACGAAGCGAAAAGGAGAGTTCGTAGAGAACTGCAACCCTACAGCGCGAGAGCCGAGCGAGCGAAGCGAACTTACCGCGGCAGTGACCTGCGAAGCGCCAGAATCGAGCGTTTTTGTACAGAGTTCCGATGGATGGATGGATGGATGGATAGTAGTTTGACAATGTTCGGTTCTGGTGATGACACTAATATGACTTGGGACAATAATATTAGTGTATCTTGTCCCCTGTGACTACTGGGATGAAAAATTATCTGTTGTCCCATATTGGGAAAACTCAATTGGTCTAATGGGATGGCATTCTTCGCAAAGGTACGGCAAAAATTGAATATTAAGATTCATTATATGGCAATGAGTTTGGCCGTGGGTGATGGGTGCGACCACGCGCAATGTCTCTTGGCTAGTTAGGCCATATGCCTAGATAAGTGTGTATGGCCATATGGTAGGTACTGTGTGCGCGCCTCTACTCAATGAGTAGCACACAGTACCTACCGCGTACAAGCAAAAATACTAATTTCACAGCGAAACGGTACCCGCTGCCCAATACCGGTATACCCTGGCATACCCGTCATCGACTCAAAGGACGCGACTTGGCCTAATTTGAAATTGTTAATAATATTTTATATTTTAATACCTAGTCTGATTACTTTTTCATTGACCCAGAGAGACACATCTTCTGAAGTGAATTCTGACCTCCTTTAGTGAGTATTATATTCTTTGCTTCTGACTTATCAAATTATCATAAATAAGGAATAAGATTAAATAATACCCATCACAGTAATGTATATTTACTATTTCGCTCTATTTTATGTGTCTGTTCCACTTATGCAGGGCTGCAAGCCGAACCGTGAATAAGTAGCTTGAAGGTACCTTCCATCTTGCATTACGAGAAAGAAAAATGGATTGGAGATGGCAACCCCATTTTGACAATGACAGATTTGTTCATTGTCGTATTGTCGGGGGACAGGAATACACAGTCTGATAATACCCAGGCCGATAATAGGAATCCAAAATAGGTTGACTTGTATTATCGGGCTGTACATTATCAGTCCGAACAAAAGTGGTTTCCTATTATCGCCCCGAACCAAGTTTGCTCAGGGTGATAATACACGGGCCAATAATGTACAGCCCAGTAATCCGCCACCGGATCGGATTGTTGGCCCGGACGGAATTTGATAAAGCTCAGCCCGTTAATGCACGGACCGATAATTGGCGTCGACTTCCGCTACGAACCACAGATTACAAATATAGAGTGACATTGTAGGGATGTGGTATGTGTCTTTATTTTTACGATTTTAACTGACTGTTTCAGATTTAAAAAAAGTTAGTTTATTATTTAAGTTATTGTTGTTAAGTATTCTTGTAGGTATATATTTTCTTGTCAATGAAACCGGCGAAGATAAGACAAGACGACTGGACATGGTGGCGATCCATCACGGTGTTATCGTAGTTTTGAACGCCGTATTTGTTTTTCTTGTATTAGGCCAGAGGGACTACTCCGAACTTCGTATCATGCCGTCCCTTTCACTCATATGGTGAATAACACGAGAGTGAAAGGGACGGACGATACGAAGTTCGGAGTACAGAGACAAGTTCGAATATCTCCCTCTCTGTCGCAATTGCTAATTCGTGCGACAGAGAGGGAGATATACTAACTTCGTTATGGCCCCAACGGTCATTAAACTGAAACAAGATACCAATTATTAAGAAAGTGGAAATGTTCGATTATGTCGAAAACCAAGGGACTTTTACAAAACCTGAAAGTCCATTTTCTGGACCAGCCTCAGGTGCTCTATCGGTGGTTAGAAGCTTGTCTATTATTTACTGGACACCCTCTATATATAGACTAATAAACACATTACCCTTTCTTTGCGTCGCGCAGTCAGTTCAATGGCCGCGGTAGACGACGGCTAACCTAACGACGACGACATCGTAACCTAAGTAGCAACCGCTTTCGTCGTTATCGGTGGTTAGAAGCTTGTGCATTATTTACTGGACACCCTGTATATGTGTACTTATGTGTGTTCCTTTACGTTACCCCGGTTCCCAGTACATGCGTTGTAAAGCAGCGATGTGGCTTGGCACCCACCCTGTTCACGTTATACTTTGCTGGTGTAATAATTACAGCACGATTAACTATGAGACGTCAGAATTGTGCTACATCCATATCAGTCATCTGATACATCTTAATTTAGTCAGCCTATATACCTAGTGCAGATTTACTAATGAAAATAAGCAGAGGGGCTACCGCGAAACGAAAACCCTGTCGTACTTGCTAATTCGTGCGACAGAGAGGGAGATATTCGAACTTCGTTCGTTTTCGGTTCGCTGTAGCTCCTCAGAGGGGCTACCGCGAACCACAAACGAAGTTTCCCTCTCTTTCTCACTTATGTGCAAACTTGCAAGTGCGACGGAGAGAAAAAATTCGAATGCCGTTCGCGGTAGCCGCCCTGGAGTGCTACCGCGAACGGCATTCGAAATTTTCCCTCTCTGTCGCACTTACGTCCGAACGTGCAAGTGCGACAGAGAGCGAAAACTTCGTTTGCTGTCGCGGTAGCGCCCCAGAGGGGCTACCGCGAACCACAAACGAAGTTTTTCCTCTCTGTCCCACTTACGTCCGAACGTGCAAGTGCGACAGAGAGCGAAAACTTCGTTTGCAGTCGCGGTAGCGCCCCAGGGCCTATACTCCGAACTTCGTATCGCGCCGTCCCTTTCACTCTCGTGTTACCTATAGTAGTATATGACTGAAAGGGACGGCACGATACAAAGTTCGGATTTCGAATTTCGGAGTAGCCCCTCAGTATTTTTTCTTAACTTTCTATGGTTGACCACCGCGGCCGCTACCGCAGGCCGCTCCCGCTGCAGGCTTTTAAGCAAATTGTTTTTTTCGAATTTATGGCATTGTTGGGTTCAGAAAAAAAATAAAAACCGACTCCAAAAAACACTAAAAAGTAAAAAAATAATTTCCTTACTTCTAACATGAGACTTTACGTTTCTTATCCAAAGAAATTGTCTAAAGTTGACGAAATGGCAACGACTACAAAAATTACAATAGGTACGTCTACATTGTTCAATAAGAATCGTAAGCTGGCATGTTAGAAGGCAATTTTTTACTTTTTAATATTGTTTGGAGTCTGTTTTATTTTTTTATTAAAAAATTAATTTTTTTCTCACTTGTCAGTGAATCATTACCAGAGTGCATCTCATAACGATTCCAATAAGCTCAAACACGGATAAACTACAATGTTTTATTACGGAGTTCCGTTGCTTAACTTCCGGATTCAATTACCAGATCAGGTTGATAGTGACATATATGTGATAATCCACATCGAAAGGGACCTTATGGCGGCAGGCGCTTACGTTGCACCTATTCACTATTGTATTGGAACAGCGGCAATAAAGGCGTAAGTGCCGGCCGCCATAAGGTCCCTTTCAATATGGATTATCACATATTACATCAGTACCATTTAAATTGACTTCGTCATAGTCACTTCCGTATCTTGATCGAAATATCTTAATACCACCCATGCAATACTAGGAGTTTTGGATGACCATCCGTGGTCTTCTTCATCAGTTCTCGTTCACCAAATGTTGCTGTCTGAATGCAAATGCTTGATTTATTACCGAAAATACTAAAATGGCTATATGTTTCCCTTGAATTTTTGAGCAGTTCCCTCAATTAATTCTTCATGGATACCATCATCAGAGCTAGATTCTGGTAACAACGGGACCAACCTTGAAGCATATGCTTTTAAACAAAGAAAAGATTTTCAAATCGGTTCATAAACGAAGGAGTTCTGAGGTAACACACATTAAAAAAAAGTCGGTGAAAAATGAAATACTTTTCGGTTTGTAAGAAGACATCATCTAAAATAAGGACTCAAAATGTATTAGTATTAAAATCAAAGTTTTTTTTTATTCAAGTGACGATGAGTTTCTGGGGTTATATTATATCGGTCACTTTTATATTGTTTAAAAAATATGTGAAGACTGTTGTATAAGTAGGTAGCATACCACAATCCAAAGACCTTTTTAGTAAAAATCAGGACATAAACTTATTTATTTGCATAAATAATAATTATTTCACTAAATTAAACCAAATCGAGAACATAAGACATTTTACAAATAGGTAGTGGCCGTCGCTTTCACTCTCGTGTTATATACCATAAGAGTGAAAGGGACGGCACGATACGAAGTTCGGATTTCGATGTTCGGAGTAGGCCCTCAGAGGCCTCAGAGATGCACTATTAAAGTTTGTCCGGATAATCGGGCTCACGGTGAATATAATGACACCTATCCGCCCGATCAGGTAATAGTAGAAGAGCCGACGACACTGAACCTAGTTCGATAAGACTCCCAGATGATATATATATTATAAGATACGTCATTCCTGGGGGAACACGAAACGGCTATGCTGCAATGCAAAAAACCTGGTGGCAATAGTAAAAAAAAATTTTCAAAAAAAATAAAATTTCCGGTTTCTAGTATGATAAGTCTCCCAGGTTTCGTTTGTTTCTCAATACAGGGGAGGGGTAGGACTATACGATAATGCAGTGCTGCAAGCCCCCCTGACTGGCCTTGTCAGTGGCAGCAGTATGATAAGTGACGCCAATATTGAGGTATCTAGTATGATCGGCCTCCTAAAAAACCAAGGCTCGCCTGGAAGATCATCAATTTCTGTGTAAGAAAAACCACTGCTGCCTTTTCCTAATAGTGGAGAAGGTGGTGCTGCAGCGATTGAAGGAGCTCAGTACACTGAACCTAATTCGATAAGACTCCCAGATGATATGTATATTATTATCATTCCTCCCCTTACACGCATATGTAACCTAGCCCTCCCAACCGGTGTTTTTCCAAAAGTATTCAAAAAGGCACTAATTATTCCGATTCACAAGGATGGCGACAGACACTGTGTCAACAATTACAGACCAATTTCGATACTACCCACGTTATCTAAAATTTTAGAGCGTATTATAAACTCCCGCCTTGTGAACTACCTAGAAATTAATAACATCTTATCCCCGTCGCAATTTGGTTTTCGTAGGAGGAGATCAACCAATGACGCTGTCCATGAACTTACAAACTTCTTAGTTTCCAACCTTGATAAGAAACAAAAGACCGTAGCAATATTTTTGATCTAGCCAAGGCCTTCGACACGGTTTCTGTCCCCATTCTTATAAATAAGCTGGATAGGCTTGGTATTCGGGGTACGCAGCTGCAACTCTTTGAGAGCTACCTGTCAGGACGTACACAATGTGTGAAAATAGGAAATAATATCAGTGATGAGTTAATTGTGACACATGGTGTACCGCAGGGCAGTATCCTCGGTCCTACACTTTTTCTGGCATATATTAACGATCTGTGCCAACTGAAATTAACAAATAGTAAAATCGTTACTTTTGCTGATGACACCGCCCTAGTATTTCACGCCAACTCCTTGAAAGATGTCTTTCAGCATGCACAGAACGGTTTGAATGTTGTGACGAAGTGGCTATCACAGAATGTGCTCACCCTTAATAATCTCAAAACCAAATATATTGTTGTATTTTCTACCAAATCCGACAATAACATGAATTTCGATCCCTTTTCTCTTATAGCCCACTCATGTCCTAATTCTCGACTCCAAAACTGTCACTGTATGACGCTGGAAAGGGTGCCACATTTCAAATACCTAGGAATTATTCTAGATAATAATCTTAACTTTCATCGACATATTGATCTACTTACAACAAGAACCCGAAAACTTATATTTATTTTTAAAAATCTTCGTCACATAGCAGATACTAATATAATAAAAATGGTTTACTTTGCTCTGGGTCAATCCATCTTGTCATATTGCATCTCCACCTGGGGTGGGGCGCACAAAACCCACCTACTCAAACTAGAAAGAGCTCAGCGAAGTATTCTCAAAGTAAGCATGTTCCTTCCATATATTTACCCCACAAAAGATCTTTATAATAAATGCAATATACTTACAGTGAGACAACTTTTTATTCTGCATATATTACAAAAAAAACACTCAATGTTAATTTTTGATCCAATTAATCTGACTAAAAAACGCCGTAAAGACCTGATTTGTCCCCCCAAAAAGTGTAACACTCGGTTCGCCCAAAGATTTTTTGGCTTCCTAGGAGGTTTCCTATATAATAAAGCTCACAACAAACTATCCATTTACACCCTAACTAATTTCCAATGCAAGAAAACTATCACAAACTGGCTTCTTAGTCTCGACTACAACGACACTGAAAGGCTGCTTATCCCAATTTCTTAAGATATTGTTGGTAATTTTTAATTGAAAAATATCATAAATATCACTAGTCTACATCACTTTCATTTCGATCGGGCACATTATGAACACCCACGCACTCACACACATGCACACGCACTCACACACACACACGCACAAAACACACACACACACACACACACACACACACACACACACACACATATATATATATATATATATCTCATAGTTTAGTTATCTCTTAGTACAATGGTTTATATTCTTGATTTCAGTGCTCGCAAAGATGTTGTTATAGATATCTGAGGGTTGGAGACCTGGTGACCTGACATACAGGTTCCCCCTAGTTCGGGCACCAGTCTCCACCGCACAAGCTATGTACCTACTTACATATCATTTGCCAAGTTTATTAGTTACTATATGAACTATGTACTTTGTGGTGGAGTGAATAAATATATTATTCTTATTATTATTTATTATTATTATAAGATACGTCATTCCTGGGGGAACACGAAACGGCTATGCTGCAATGCAAAAAACCTGGTGGCCATAGTAAAAAAAAATTTTTCAAAAAAAAAAAATTTCCGGTTTCTAGTACGATAAGTCTCCCAGGTTTCGTTTGTTCCTCGATATAGGGGAGGGGTAGGACTATACGATAATGCAATGCTGCAAGCCCCCCTGACTGGCCTTGTCAGTGGCAGCAGCATGATAAGTGACGCCAATACTGAGGTGTCTAGTATGATCGGTCTCCAAACACCAAGGCTCATCTGAAAGATCATCAATTTCTGTGTAAGAAAGCCACTGCTGCCTTTTCCTAATAGTGGAGAAGGTGGTTGCTGCAGCGATTGAAGATAGTGATTTTGATTATAGAGCTTATTTAACGCTTAATAACGGCATTCGAAACTTTCCCTCTCTGTCGCACTTGCAAGTTTGCACATAAGTGAGACAGAGAGGGAAAACTTCGTTTGTGGTTCGCGGTAGCCCCTCTGGGAGACTTATCGTACTAGAAACCGGAAATTTTTTTTTTTTGATTTTTTTTTTATGGCCACCAGGTTTTATGCATGGCAGCATAGCCGTTTCGTGTTCCCCAGGAATGACGTATCTTATAATATATATGTCATCTGGGAGTCTTATCAAACTAGGTTTAGTGTCGTGGGCTCTTAAACTATAATACCTAATAAACATTATCACCAATTTTGTTTTGGTTGTAAAACCTGTGTGACTGACAGACCGACAAACGGACGCGTGACTTGCGTGAGTGACAGTTTGCGGACGGGTTGCGTTTGGACCCTGCGGGCACGGAACACTAAAATGCATTGAAAATTTAAAATTATAAAAGAACTACAAAATAAATTCTAAGGATTCAGTAATGACTAAAAACACGCGCTGCACTGCAGCAGTCCGGCGCAATCTTTTGTTTCGGGCGCGTTGGCGATGTTTTTTATACAGAACCGTTAATATTTTTTTCTACTCGTCGACTTCAATATTTGAATTAAGATATCGTAGACGAAACTAAAATCACATACTTTTCTCTATGGAGCTCCCTTCAACTGAACTCGATCAGTCCAGATCAGTCTCCTGTCAGTATTCTATCATTCACTACGGACTGACGAATATTATTTAAAATATTTAATTTTCATCAGTCTGGGCCATCAGTCCGCGGGTGATACGATCATTTTGTCGTCAGTCTGACCAGACTGATGGACTGAACTGACGCCAGAATGAGCATGTAACCGATGTCTAAATAGACCAATCACATGTCTAAACGTGGTTCCCGACTACAAAAGCATACATTATATAACGATTGTGATTGTCTAATTAAGGATTGTCCAAGTTAGGTTCGAGACTTCAAAAGCTAATTATATAACTATTGCATACACTATTATTTCTATGAGTCAACGGAAATTAATTAAACAAACTAGTCCTGCGGAAATGGAGATTAGGCACATGGGTCGGGCGTTCGTTGATGTCTTTTGTTCTATGTCTGCGGCGTCACGTGATTGGTCAATTTCATAAGAGTACAGTAACGGCGACAAGGTGATTGGTCTGTTTCATAAGAGTTCAATTGAAGGAAGCGCCATAGAGAAGTACGTGATTTTAGTTTCGTCCACGCTATCTTAATTCAAACATTGAAGTCGACGAGTAGAGAAACTACTATAAATATAATTATATTTTCCTTGTGAATCAAATATCGAATATTGTTATAAGTATTCCTACTTTTAAATGAGTTACGTGAATAAATAAAGGCCAGACAGATATGTTTATTTTCACTGTTCTTATACGTATTAAAAATATACATTGGAGTGTTTTATTTACATAATTTTATATAGTTTACAAGAGTTAAGTGGGAAAAAGACATAGCAATATATGACCAAAAGTAATCTAAAACTAAATTATAAACTTTTCGGTGTTATTATGTAAAGTCCACATTTGTATCATCTTACCGTATCGTATCGCCGATCAAAGTTAGGACAAATGTAAAAACTTGCATATTAACATTACACACACACACACACCACAGCCATAATAACATTATTCTACTATACAAGTACGTAGCGCTGGAGGTGAGCAAGGTTGCCAGAGCTCCCGAGGATGCACTGTGTTGAGAGCGTGGGACCTAAATTTGTCCCTTCTGTTGTCAACACAGTGCATCCCCATAAAGGGTCGGCAACGTGTACGTGACTCCTTTGGAGTTGCGGGCGTCTATAAGCTGCGGTGGTCGCTTACCATCAGGTGGACCGTAAGCTTGTTTGCCGCTGGCGTTTTATAAAAAAAAACGTTTTGCTGTACGTATAGGGTCGGTAGGTGGGTTTACGGCTTGTTAATTTGATGCGCCAGTTTGCGGCCACTTGGATGAGTTGATGAACTGAGAGGATATTTGTTTTTTAATATATTCCCATTCAATAGCTAAGCCGACATACTTAGTTAACATAGAAAGGATGGTAACAATTTTTTTTAATCATGAATATCTACGTCTTGAACAACCTATCTGACCCCTGACCCAGACACTTAGCGAGAGGTGTTGGTTGAGACTTGAGACCAAAGAGTACAATATACCGCTATTATTAGACCATTCGCAGAGGCGCTATCGGAACAATGATCATCGAATCAATTTCCCACATGGCGGTTACGAGGTATCTATAGGTACCAGGTATGTAGGGTCGCCTGCCAGGTATCTGCTGGCGTTGTCCTCGACCTTCACGAGGTTCTCTTCATGGACGATGGTGATGTCGACGCATTGGCACTGCCTGAGTCTGAGTAGGCCCTCTGTGGCGCTTGATAGATCTGTCAGCACGGTATCAGGCTTATTGGCCAAATAATCTGTCAGTGATTACAGATTGATCTCAATAGAGCGTGGCATGCGTAGAAAGAGGATTAGATAAAAGGAGGATTAGCGAATCACCAAGGGGGACGGGGACGGGCTTATGATGGCTGACTAAATTGAGATGTATTAGGAGGCTGATAGGGATCTAGCACAATTCCGACATCTCATAATTCCGTACATGGCGTGAATAAGTTGACAAGTCGAAGTGAAAAATTGAAGATATTTGAACCTTATGCAATGTATTCTAAGTTCAAAGTTCGACCAAAAAACATCTCGAGTTGTCAACTTGTTCACGCCGTGCACGGAATTAGTCGTGCTGCATGATACAATAATATACTTCGCCAGGTATGGCAAACGGGTACATCGGTTAGTAGTGTGGGTGATACGACCTTCGGCGTCACTGCTATCGATGGTTCTCAAATTTTGTACATTGGGGATAATAGTCTTGCTTAAAAAAATCGGATACAAATTACTGATTGATTGATATTTATTGGTAAGTCTTCATATTTACGAGTCATTTACAGTCATTCATTTAAGAGTCATTACAAAAAAGAAAATATATTTTTTACATTGCATGTAAATTACATTAACTACATAATTTTAAGTAAAAACACAATTATAGATTATTTACATAATTAATACCATTTTAATATAATGCCAGTATATTAGTAGGCCAATGACCTGCGGACATCGAAAAACTTGTCGATAGTGTAGCAAGCCATTTCTAGTAGCATGGCCTTTAGTTTGTGGACAAATATTGCATCACTAGAAGCTTGCTTTATTTCATCGTCCAGTATGTTGTACAGTCTAATTCCCATAACATGCATAGACTTCCTAGTTTTAGCCGGCGGGCGGCACGCGGGCACAATCAGCTGGTTGCGCCTGCGCGTCTCGCTACCCCGGAGTTGGCTATGAGTTGGGATCTGATGTAGATTTTGTCTTACATATTTGCATGCTTCTAGCATGTACACACTGGGTAAAGTCAGTATTTTACAATTTTTAAACAGTTCCTTAGCCGGATAGTCGAGAGGTTTTCTAGTTAAAATGCGAAGGGCACGCTATTGCAATTTGAATAGTCTTTCACGGTCCGCAGCAGTACCCCATAGGTCAACACCGTAGATTAATATAGAATGGATGTATCCATGGTAGGCCTTCCTTAGATTTTCCTCAGAGAGACTGTGGGTTAACCTAGACAATGCGAAACACGCAGAGGCGAGACGTTTACACGTCGCATCTATATGAGGTGCCCACGTTAGTCCTGAATCGATTAAAAAACCTAGGTACTTAACTTCGTGTACATGTGGTACCGGAATATCATTCAAAACAATCTTAACCTGAGTATTTAGATTTTTCTTTAACTGGAAGTACATTATGTTTGTCTTCTCGACATTCAAAAGCATCCCGTTAACAGTAAACCAATCAGATATCCTTTGCATTGTTAGGGTCAGTCTAGTTTCTAAGCTGACGAAAATATCGGCTGCCGTTATCACACACGTGTCGTTATATTAAACAACAGTATAAAAAACCGGCCAAGTGCGCGTCGGGCCACGCACAGTGTAGGGTTCCGTAGTTGCCCGTCCATCACGTCCCCGGTCATATGCGGAATTACAGATCCGTAGAAGGGCTTTTACTGATGTTGGTGTTTATGCTTGCATCTCTTTCGCACATCTTTGTATATGTGTGTGTATTGACGGCTCCAGAGAGCCTACCGCGAACCGAAAATGAACGAAATTTCAATATCTCCCTCTTTGTCGCACGAATATGCAAGTGCGACAGAGGAGATATTCGAACTTCGTTCGTTTTCGGTTCGCGGTAGGCCCTCAGTCTTATCCTTACTTCATGGTGCCATAACTATTTTCGAGTGAGTACACCTACTGGTGCAGTGTGTAGTTATAGTATGGCACTTCCAAGTTCTCAAGACATAGAACTAGACCTGAGGACCTACTCCGAACTTCGTATCGTGCTGTCCCTTTCACTCATATAGTGTATAACAAGAGAGTGAAAGGGACATCATGATACGAAGTTCGGAGTACAGGCTAAGTTACGCGGCCTGCGTCAGTTTGCGGCCTTCTGAAGAACGAAGTTTTTTCAATTAAGGATATTTACATTTTTACATGCCTTAAAGAAATAGTGAGTCGTATGCTAGCAACCATTGAATGGGAAAATATAAAAGCAAATAAATATCCTTTCAGTTAGGTGTTCCTTAGGTGTTGCTGGTAGCGCTGGTAGGACCGGTGCGGCAGGATTCCTGGAAATGGTAAGGTATCTGTAGAAATACGCATAAAGGTTACACATGTAATAATTTAATGGCATGCAACTTATCGAAAAATAAATGACGTAGTTTAGAAAAATACATATACATTTTTTTCATTTCATTTTGCTTTGTTTTATGTTTATAATATGTACATTTGTCATGTGTGTTTGTTGTCTTATCATGTTTTCACTTAATGAACCCTACAAAACACCAGCGAAAAGAGCGATAGGAGTGCGCGCGGTTGGAGCGTAGCCTGGGGAAAATCCAGAGGATAAACCTCCGACTCGACCACGTGGGTGGTTTTGAACACTGGAATACTCTAAGAGTTTGCGCTCCAGTGAGATTGGTAGAGTGGTTTCAACCGAATCTGAGGTGTGAGTGGAATTGAGCTACTGCGAGGTTTGTCGCTGGTTCACTAAACCTGGCCTAGCTGAGAAGAGTCCAGCAAGAAACTTAGCTAGGCCCGACCTGGGTCGGACTAACTACCTGGTATGCGGCGGTACCGAGACCAATAGCGACTATATGTGTCTGTGTTGTTGCAATAGCACGTTGGACTTCTCCGCACACTTATGCGTACACTTAGTTGTTCCCGCCAGCTGATGCCGGGCCGGGGATACAGGGTGCGTAACTTGTATCAGCTGGACGTCGTAAGCGCAGCGTTTCATCTTTCAATGGATGCTGTGATTACGTCGTCCGGGTCCGTGGTCGCAGAGTTACGACAGAGGGAGGAGGGATGGAAACGGATTCCTTAGAATGGGGAGCGTTGTCAAAATACCGTCTGGTAGTCTGCATAAAGAAACCTTACATGGGTCAATCAACTTTTTCTTGTTGTTATTCTGTCCCGTCAGCGAGGAGACAACAGTAACCGAGTTTCTTAGAAAGATGTTTATATTATGAGCTTCAAGCGCGCTCAAGAGATGACCCATGTCCAAATGGATTTATAATGATTGCTAAAACTTATGTTTGGTACCTAGATCTAAACCCTATAAAATCACAATTTTAAAGAGTGACTCAGGAGACGTAACCACGGTAACGAGCAACAAAGAATAGTTGATCCACCCACATGGTGCTAATCCCTATGTCGTGGTACAGACTAAGGTTCGACTGGTACCCCGGGGCACCAGTTGCCCTACGGAGAAAACGACTTTGAATGACCTAAAGCGGCTTGAGCGATGTCATAGGCACGTGAGCAAAAGCTACACTTGCATAAGACATGATTGGACGAACACAAGTTTCGTACAGTGTCAGCTTATTTCTAAGTGATATTTTACTAAACTTGTTAATTATTATCGACCCAAGCCTTCCTAGCACGAACAACGCACGGTTGCGTACCCTACTGATGTGGCTACGGAAAGTCAGCGTTCTGTTGAGGGTTACTCCAAGATATTTGACTTCCTTGGCCCCGGGGATGGGCCGGTCAAATATCTGAGCCTGTACTCCGAATTTCGTATCGTGCCGTCTCCTTCACTCTTGTGTTATTCACTATATGAGCGAGAGGGACGGAACGATACGAAGTTCGGAGTAGCCCCTCTGGATCGGAGCCACCCGCCTTTCCGTGCTTACCCTGAAAATGTCGTTCGTGAATAAAGAATAGAGTGGGAGAGAGCACGGAGCCTTGCGGAACTCCGGCCCGGATGGGATGTAGGTCCTAATGCGTTCCCTCTAGTCTGTATCGAAAGCTTCGATCTCTGAGAAAATTTCGTATGGTGAGTACGAGTCTGTCAGGCATATCGAGCTGATATAATGTAAGTTTATGCCAGACCTTGTCGAAGGCTTTCGCCACGTCGAAGAAGATAGCACCGGTCCTGAGCCACTGTTCCTTCTGTACTGTTTGTATTATGTATGTGTAAAGAATAAATGTTTGAATTGAATTGAAAATATAAGCAGGTTTCAGACGGTCCAGACTGACAGTAGTCTGCCTTTCAGCGATGCCGATGGCCATCGATTTGGTATTGCGAGACACTACTCTGTAGCGGCTGTGTAGGGTGTTTGTAACGATCGTCAGACCGTATCGTCACGCAGAAAAACGTGATGTTGTCGCCAAGTCTAAATACAAATGACATGGGCTATACGTGGCGGGAAGTTGGAGTAGGATGTAACTCTGCCATTTTAACCCATAACAGTGTACGTCGTCGGTCTCGTAGGAAGAATTAGAGGTACGAAGAATTCTTCAGGTAAACGCAGCGGTTCGCCATAGACGAGTGCTGCTTTCGAGCAATACCTTTAGTATAAGTTTTTTCGAAACGTAAACATTAACGAAAGCGTTTGCGTTTAGTCTTTACATTCAGATAGTTTATTGGTAAAATGGTTTTTACAGGTCACTAAAATTACACAATTACAATTTACAAAGATGTCGATGAGAAATAAATAAAAATAAATTAACTAACAGAAAAATTTAAAATCAAAGGCACAATTAAAAATAGCAAGTTAAGTACAATGATTATACGATGGAAGTGGCAGCGAAAAAACACTTTTTCAATTAGGAACCTAGAGAAACTCGTCAACCCTGTAGCATGCTTGCTGTTCGAGGAAAATTTTCAGATTTTTTTTTTAAAGCTATGTCGCTGTCGACCGACTTTATTTCCAATGGGATCTTATTATATATCTTAGTCCTACGACACTCGGCGACTTTCGGAGCTTGGCAAGTCGTTTTACGGGAGCGAGTAGCAAGGTTGCCTGCGGCTTTCACCTCCGCGTTACAATTTGTTAATTTGGTATTTAGACAGATTACGTCTAACTTATTGGCATGCAGACAATATATGAACTGTGGGAGCGTCAGTATTTTATATTTCCTGAAAAGTTCCTTAACTGGGATGGTCAAGAGGTTTCTTGGCAAGTATTCCTATTCCTCGCTTTTGCAATTTAAATACCCTTTCACGATGAGCAGACAGGCGCCAGATTAATATAAATAGAGTTGAAATATCCGTAGTATGCAAGTTTCAATTTGTATGGCAACAAACAGTTACCAGCAAAGGCCACCAGAGGCGCTGTTCGCGTCGCCATACAAATTGAGAGTAAACGCGTCCTTGGTGTTTATGTTTCGAAAAAACTTATACTAGAAGTACAGAACGGTTGCTTAAGAGCACTAGAGGGAGAGCGCTGTGCCAGCGTCATTACCACACAGCGCTGTTTTCAACAGGCGATGAAATAACAGAATTACATTCCGTTTCCTTGGAGAGATAGATGGTGGTTAGTTCACGCTTGGATGTGCCCAAGTCCGCTAGTCACCCGGCGACAAAAATATTATTTTGTTATGTGCTCGAAGATCTCCAGATAAGGGAGGGAGATTACAGATTAACCCTTTATTTGACGGTGTCTATTGTGATATACACTCGCAAATAAAAATTCTACGCAAGTTATTTACTTCTTTAAAGATATATTTTTATCGAATACTCGTAACTTAATCTATGAGTAATTGGTATAAAATTATTTCGTAGTCATGGCAACACTTTTAGCTGTCAGCCTAAAGCCAAAATGGCCGAACGCCGCAAGCAGCCGCCGCTTCGCAAGGTATATAGCGTTATTTTTAATATTTATAACAGTGTGTATGTATAAAAAATGGATAAAACATGGTAATAGATATATCCTGTAACCAATTCCATGATTTATATATTGTTTTGTTTGCTTTTGCATCTTCTGTGGCCATCTAATCTTGTTTGTATATCACAGTATACAATGCCAAGTATGCACGAAGTGACCTCAACATTTGTGTGTATACTGTGGTATACATTGCCAATTCCACGATAATGTAACATTTTATTTCTATGTATACTGTGATATACTTTGCCAATTTTGGGTTTTGCTTTTTTGGGTTAATTTTCTTTTGTTTTGCTTGTTAACAGCATGTGGTTCTGACTAGATCAGCCAAAATATTGGCCCTTATTCCTAACGAAAATGCCCCTTCTGAGACAAGTAATATGTCCGATGATGAGATAGAGCTAGACTATCATAAGATGCTTTCTTCGCCTGAATGTTCGTCTGCAACGCCTTCTCTTGATTCTTCTTATGAAGGCCTGAATTTGCTTTGTAGCTCTGATGATGATAATAATAACTATGACAAAATTAACAGTGAACATCAAGACCAGTTTTGTAATCCTGACGAAAGTGACACTTTAAACCCGATTTTTCATCGCCAGAACTGTTCCACATATTGCGGGAACATTATGGTGTCTTTGCCCTGGGCACTATACGAAACAATCGGATCAGAGGCGCTTAAAAAATACTACCAACTGAAAAAGTTATGAAAAAGAAGGAAAGAGGTCATTACACCCAAGTAGTGTGCAACCGGAACAAACTCGCTGTCGTTCGTTGGAACGACAACAAGCCTGTTACTTTAATAAGGAATTTTGTTGGTGCCAAGCCTCATCAAAAAATAAAGAGATTCTGTAAAGAAAAAAAAGAAAAAGTGGATGTGAAGTGTCCAAAAACTGTCATAGAGTACACACACATGACACATGGGAGGAGTGGACCTGGCTGACATGCTGATATCTCTATATAAAACGCCCCTCAGGACAAAAAGATGGTACATGGGCATATTTGCTCAACTGATAGATATTTGCATAAATAATGCCTGGATTATGTACAAAAATAACTGTTCAAAAAAACAGCTGAACTCTAGTAAACCCCTGAAAGTGTTCCGATACGATATTTATGAAAATTTGACTATGCTAGGCAGGACTAAAAAAACGGAACGAAAGCAGAAGAATGTACAATAAAAAAAAACCAAGGAAAGTCAGGCCCACGAGTCCTGTAAGATATGACAATGTTGGACAGTTTATATCCACTCAAAACGACATGGAGCGATGCAAATTTTGTCAAAAATTGACAACTGTTTTTTGCATGAAATGTAATGTCAAGTTATGTTTCGTGACTGGGAAAAACTCCAGGAATTGTTTCCTTAATTTCCATACAAAATAGCACAAATTGTGAACTATTTTCCTTGTTTTGTGTATGTTTTGATGTTTAATAATAAATAATTAAACATATTTTTGTTATTTTTTATTCAAAATACTTTTGGCTAAATTTGACGTTGTCTATCTCAGTATACAATACCAAATAGGAATAAAACTTCGCTTACTTGGCATAGTATACTGTGATATACATTGGTTTTCAGGAAAACTGAAAACATTAGAATTTTTTTAATAATTTTTCCTAACATGTTTATCCCCCTAAATCTTATAACAGTTGTCAGATTATAAAAATTACACGATTTGTATTCATGCCAAATAAAGGGTTTTAAATAGGACAGATTCGAACTGACGGCCTCCGACGTTGTGACAATACCAAAACGAGCAATCCAACCGTCCACGAACTGATTCGCTACCTCCTTGGCACCAATGGATATCATGGGCCACCGTGAAAGTCGGTCGATCGCGGCCAGACAATAGGAGCTATATAGCAGTTAGAAATTGGCATTGCCCGATGATATCCACATGAACATGCTTCAATCTCTAATCTCTGCTGTAATCTAATAATGTAATGTGTTGCGGACAGCTTACCTTACTGCTTTGGCACGAAAGGCACCTCAGTCTCACGAGCCCACGCGCGGCGGCGGCGGCGGCGGCGGCGGCGGCGCTCGTTGTCGGCCGCACGTAGCTGGCGGCACCGAGCCGTGCAGTTGCGCGTGCGGAAGAAAAACGTCTTGTAATTTCTTCATAAATTTATGAAAAAAGAGGATCCAGGACAAATTCGTCACTTTCTCAAAAACGCAATTATATATATTTATTATTTAGTTCGCTGTGTACTAAAGTTTATTATTTGTTCAACAAATAATGAACCTAGTGAACGAAACGAACTAAGTTACCACCTAAGGCCACCAGAAGCGCTGCTTTTATCCATACAAATTGAGACTAAACGCAAATGCGTTCGTTTCTGTTTTGTTTCGAAAAAACAAGACTTAGACTATGGGTACTGATATGCTCATGGCAACCCGAGCCCACGAACGTGACTGCGAAATGATGACGGGCCGCTTCCGGCGGCTTACTGGCCTCGCGTGGTACTCACCGGGTATTCTCGCGGCCACGTCGCGCCGCCGGCGCCGGGCCCGCGGATAATAGGTCCGTCGTGATGAGAGCCCGCATATTGCACGGCGCACATACAACGCGTCTCGCTGCGAAGCCTCTCGGTGCTCGATGTATGGGGTTTGTGCGGGAGGGCCTCGGCGGCGCTGGAGCCGTGGAGCGGGCCCGCCAGCTTGTTGGACAGCTCGTCCACATCCTGAAAGTATTTCATTATCATTCTTCCAGCATGTAAGAGGAAAAATCATTCGTTGAGTTAACTGTATAAATTAACATGTAAGGTATCTTAACATTTTCTCTTCAAAGTACGGTCATAGTTTTGAGATTTGTATTAGTTAGAAGATCCGACGAAACGTTTAGGTTCACTTCACCCACAGTCCCATTTCGTTCACATTCCTACTTCGTCCAAAATCCCACTTAGTCAACATTGCCATTTCGTCCATATTCCCACTTTGTCCTCTTCCCACTTCGTCCACATTCCCACTTCGTCCTCTTCCCACTTCGTCTACATTCTCACTTCGTCAATACTCCCATTTCGTCCATATTCCTACTTCGTCAACATTCCCATTTCGTCCTCTTCCCACTTCGTCCACATTCTCACTTCGTCAATACTCCCATTTCGTCCATATTCCTACTTCGTCAACATTCCCATTTCGTTCATATTCCCATTTTCAATGAATAGATACATTTTGAATCTTTTCGCTTAAAAAGTTTTATAATACTGTAAAAAATAAAATAGAGCCCAAAATCAAAATGAGGATCAATCCTCCCCAGTTTTCCCTACTGACTGAGCTAACAAGTATAGTCAGCAAAAAAACCTATCCGAAAAATGAATATTTTGACATGAACTTATTTATTTTATTACTTATTCATGGTTACTTAGTTTACATTATGTCAATAAGAATATACAGGGTGGGCACCGCAACTGGAGCAAACTTAAAAATAATCAATTCAATTGTATTTTTTTTAATGTTGTGGGTGTGGGTGTCTTGGGAATGTGGACGAAATGGGAATGTGGACGAACTGGGAATGTGGACCAAATGAGAATGCAGACGAATTGGGAATGTGGACGAAATGGGAATATGGACGAGATGGGAATGTTGACAAAATGGGAAGTGGACGAATTGGGAATTGGTTGCGGAGGAAATGGGATTTTGGACGAAGTAGGAATATGGACGAAATGGGAATCTTGACAATATGGGAAGTGGACGAATTGGGAATGCTGACAAAATGGCAAGTAGACGAATTGGGAATTGATTGCGGACGAAGTGGGATTTTGGACGAAGTAGGAATGTGAACGAAATGGGAATGTGGACCAAGTGAACCTAAACGCGACGAAACTGAACCTAGTTCGATAAGACTCCCAAATGATATACATATAATCAGACACTTCATTCATGGGGGAACACGAAATGGCAATGCGAAAACCTGGCGGCGATAGTATTTTTTTTTAATATAAAAAAAGTGTGTGTCAGCTCCGACGCACGACTGGAGTTTACTCTTTACGAACGATTATAAAATATATTAGTAAAGATTAGTGAATAAGGATCAATGAACTCGTTTTTTATATTACCGTAAAGTGAAGCTATTCGAGACCCAAGGGAACCCACTTTACAGTACTGAAATCATGCATGTTACATTTATTTATATGAATAAAGACTTAGCGCGTAGACGTTATCGATATCGATAAATGTTGACCAGTGCCTTTACATGACCGTACTCGCTAGCGACTGCGTAAACGATTTAGTATGCCGATTCTCAGTTCTATTGCGTAACCGCCAGAGGCGCTACCCTTTTGCCTATACAAATTTTTACGCAGTCGCTAGTGAGTACGGTTATGTAAACTGATGGTAAAGGCACAGAGACGTCCGCCTCGATATCGCGACAACACAGACACTTGTAGCCTCTATTCGTCCCGGTACCGCCGCATATCGGGTAGGGTCAGTCCGACCCAGGTCGGGCCTAGCCGAGTTTCTTGCTGGACTCTTCTCAGTTCGGCTAGGTTTAGTGAACCAGCGACAAAACTCCCAGTAGCTCTATTCCACTCACACCTCAGGGCCTGTACTCCGAACTTCGAAATCCGACTTCGTATCGTACCGTCCATTTCATTCTCGTGTAAATTCACTATATGAGTGAAAGGGACGGCACGATACGAACCTGGATTTCGAATTTCGGAGTAGCCCCTCAAATTTGGTTTAAGCCGCTGAACCAATCTCACTGGAGCGCAAACTCTTAGAGTATTCCAGTGTTTAAACCGCTCTCGTGGTCGTGTCGGTGATTTCCCCTGAATTTTCCTCAGCCCAATCTCCAACCGCGCTCTCCTATTGCTTTATTGTGCCCGGTCTAACAAAAAAAAGGACCAGGGTTATCGTGCATCTACACGGAGAAAGAAAAAATATAAAAAAATATCGTATTAGGCGGCGTGCTGTCTTCCTTGTTATTTTCAATTTTTATAAATTCAATCACAAATAATCTCTCTTCTCATTCTCACTATCACCTCTATGCCGATGATCTTCAGATTTATTCGCAGGGTGATTTGCCATCTGTTATCAGCACTGTAAATAATGACCTGGTGCGTATCCGAAATTGGAGTCATAGTTTTGGTCTTAAGGTTAACCCCTCTAAAACCCAGGCTATCATAATGAGGGCTATCGTTTTTGTGCTCACCAGTTGGCGCCACTGTCGAGTTATTAAGGTCATGAGAACGAAGTTTGCATTTAAATCATGTTTAAAACCTTAAAACCGTACCGTAAAATATTGAACATCCCGCATTGTAGTGCAATCCCGTTTTGTTCAGGAAAAAAGGAGGAAATAAGTTTCCGAATGACAAAACTGTCTCAAGGCACTGACAATCATTGACCCGTAACTCATATTTGCCATAATCAAGCTCAGGTATTGCAAAATACTCACCATATTGTTCCAATTAGATATTAACCCGCGTATTGTAACCACAAAGAGTGACATTTGACATTTCGGAGACCTCATGCTACACTAGCACCCTCTAGCGGCAAATTCTTACGCGATAGCTCCCATTGGGAGCTCAAAATTTGTCCCAAGAATCGATTTTAATAGTGTTTCACCGACTTATTTCGATAATGTCTTAATTTTTTCTTCACAAGTAAAAAAAATAGGCATTATTATGGATAGGACTTTATCATGGGTACCTCAAGTGAACGAGGTCAGCAGGAAGATGTTTTAGGCAGTAGCTTCTCTGAGAAGGCTACGTAATTTCCTGCCTATTGCCAGACTTACGGCTTAGTATTTACATGTATCCCAATTAGACTCGGCGATCACTGATTAGGGGCCGCACGAAGTCAAACTGACGCTTTTTAAGGCTTACTGTCAGACGTTCTACACGTGTAGTCTGTGGGTGAGATTTACACAGAGAGCCTATAGTGCAATTCGTGTGCAATACAATAACATCCTCAGAATGTTGTTGAGGCTGCCGAGGCACTGCAGTGCATCTGGAATGTTCGCAGAGGCGCGAACAGATGACTTTTTTGCCATCAGGCGAAAAAGAGTATGGTCACTGCTGAAACGAGTGCGCGGCAGCAGCAACGGCCTTCTGAGGGTGTTGGCCGAGCGCTTCGACTGCCCGCTCACCAAATATTGGGTGGAAGTGGCTATTGGTAGGGTCAAATAGGGCATGTTGTTTGCCTTGCTTGCCCCTATCAATGGCTATCCATACATTCCTTATTTTTTGTTTTGTTTTGTTTTGCTATTTATACATGTCTCACTAACATAGTTTCTAAGATACTCTGTTACTAACAATCTATGGATCAATTGGTCTGAAAATAAATGATCAGATGGACCGTACGCTTATTTGCCACCGGCGTTGTATAAAAAAAACCCGTTGAATGGAAAAAAATAGTAACTTGTCATTTTTTTGTTGTGAAATATTGCGTTTAAGCACATAGTTGCCATACAAATTCTTATTGAAACATGACAATTCTATTGGCAACTTTCAATTTAAATTTACACTATAAAAAAAACCGGTAAGTGCGAGTCCGGCTCTCGTTGCGCAGGGTTCCATACACAAATATATAGTGGTCCCGACCCAATTAATTCAGGAAAATCTCAACAACATGATGTACAAATTGAATGCTATGGGTACAGCGCAACTATCGGCGAATTTTGTTACAAATTTGAGCGACTGAATAACTTAGTATGTATGGCGGTTTTTCAAGGATAATTTAATTTTTTATCACGTGAACCGATTTCATTTTTAGGGTTCCGTACCAGAATGGTAAAAAAAGAACCCTTACGGTTTCACTCTGTCTGTCTGTCACATCGCTAAATATCTGCAGAACTACTTATGCTATAGATTTGAAATTTGGAATAGTTATAAAGAAGGCTTACCTACATACATAGAACATGACTTTTTAAATATTTTTTTTTATATTTTGTAGAAAATGACAGATTGATGGTGGTTCAAAATTTGAAAGTCTAGTTAATATGTCGAGTGGGGTGTCATATGAAAGGGCTTGGGTTGCACATTCTGAAACAATTTTTTTTTTTTTTACTTTGAGTCATTTTTGTTTTATGAGGGAAAATGTAAAAAAAACACCGTTCCCCCCTTATCTCCGAAGTTTACCAAGGAAAAAATATAAAATTATCACATAACATTGATATCAATGTATATTTTACAGGAAAAATATAACTGTAGCTCTATCTAGTTTTTCTTTTTTTTTTATCGTCAAAAAACATGTAGGTATGTACTAAGCTGGTAATTTAATCACCTTTGCATGTACTTTTGTTTTATAAATTCCTAAGAGTTTATGCTGAAAGTACCTTCTTTCAAATAAAGAAAAAAAATGAAATCGGTTTACGTGATAAAGAATTATATCCTTGAAAAACTACCATTCATACAAAGTTATAACAAAAGTCGCTGATAGATGGCGCTGTATCCATGGCGTTCAATTTCCACACCATTTGTTGAGATTTTCCTGATTTAATAGTAGTCATATTCATATACCCAATCAGAGAAACACAAAAGACGAAAATGAGAGGCAAAGTACACGCATCCGTGACGTCATGACTGCGCGGCCTCGTACTGCCATTGTATGAAAAGAAGGGAAATTTCCCGTTTTTGTCGTGATATATTGCATTTATATACATCATTGCCCATTGCAACACAATTTCGTTTTCATTTAAACAATTTACATTTGGACAATAAAGGATTTTTTTTTTAATCAGTTTGTGAAATTTACTATTGTGATAATTTGATGGTTTTGTATCCATATAGCCATACTATGTTTATAAATTGTAATATGAGTCATCATCCCTATCAAAGAGAATATAACCACTACGTTCTGATTCCTACCGTAAAAAAGGTACGCGGGGACTTGCCTGCTCGCTGAGTGGGACCCACAAGACAGTCACACGCACAGTGCGACAAAGGGGCAACATCCCTGTGAGCGGCTATAAGGTAGTCGAGAGGTGAGTCTGCGGGACCCAGGTCCCGGTAATCCGTTCAGCAGGCCGCCAGCGTTATGACATTTTACACTTCCAACCTGGAGCATAGGTTCCGCTCTTGTGAATCCTCTCTGGCCGGCCGGTTAAGGCACAGAGGCGAAGACCGGATAAACGGCCCCTCTGGAATAGAGGTCGGCGGTGTCTCCACTCACCGTCAGCTTGCCACAAACTGGCCCGCGGGTTTATTATTATTATAGCCTTTTGTTCCCATTAGTTTTTTATTTATTAAAAAATATATTTTAATAAATAAAGATATATATTTATACTACCACTTATATAAAATATTCTACATTCATTTTTATTCTACTCTACTCATATCAAAGTTAGCAAAGGGTGAATTAAGAACTGAATAAACATAAGCTATTATTTAATATAAAAACCCGGACAAGTGCGAGTCGGACTCGCGCACGAAGGGTTCCGTATCATTATCTATAAAAACGGCAAAAAAAAACAAGTTTGTTGTATGTGACCCCCCTTAAATATTATTCTGATTTTAGTATTTGTTGTTATAGTGGCAACGGAAATACATCATCTGTGAAAATTTCAACTGTCTACCTATCACGGTTCACGAGATACAGCCTGGTGACGGACGGACAGACAGATAAGCAGACAGACAGACGGACGGGCGGACGTACGGACGGACAGTGTAGTCCTAGTAATAGGGTCTCGTTTTACCCCTTGGGTGCGGAACCCCATAAATACTCACCTGACACAGCAGGCTGCTCTTGTAGGATTTGTTTTTCTGACAAACTTGTGGTTGTTCTGATGCTGAGCCTGGTATTACATATAATAAATAGTTACAAAAATAGGGTTTACTTAAAAGACATTTCATGTCATTTCTGAGCTGATTAATTCAATTTAAGGATAGGTTTTTAAATAATTCATTACAAAACGAAATTAATAAAAGAAATGGACCAATAAACATCTAATAGTACTTTTTTAAATTACCTGACATGGTAGGCTGCTCTGGAAGTTGGATATCTTGTACAACTGAAAAAAGAAGAAAGATAGAAAAAAAACACAAATTGTGGTTGATCCAGATAAACCTGAATAAAAGTTAATGTATGTTAATTCATTGAATAATCTTCCAGAATTATTCTTATCTGATAATTTAAATTCCACCAATAAAATTAATATACCTAACAATTACAAGTTAAATATTAATGTTGCATTCTAACTAATTTGGTCTCTTAACTAGTGACAACAATAAAAAAATAATAGAAAATTACCAGTTAGATCTGATGGCCTGGATTTTGAATAGCTGTGGTCTTCATGCTTGTGACACCAACTAAAGCAATGATCAAAACTTCACATTAGCTGAAAGAAATAATGTTCATTAGTAAAACAGTACTTGCCTACAGCTTTTTATTTTATTCTATATGATACAGATGAATTTATTCTATATGACAAAGAAGGTTACTGGGACTCAATTTCAATTAACTGAAAGCTTTTCATTTATTTTATACTTGAATAAACAGAACATATGTGTTTAATGAAATGAACCCAACTATAATGTTCAAGTAAAGTAATAGAAAACATTACAAAACTACAAGCCCTATAGCTTAGTGTGTGTATAGGGTCGGTAGGTGGGTTTACAGCCTGTTAATTTGATCCGCCAGTTTGCGGCCACTTGGAAGAGTTGATGAACTGAATGAATATTTTCTTGCTTTTTTAATATATTCCCATTCAATAGCTACTAATTAAAACGCATACGATTCACTATGTCCTTAGAGCATGTAAAAATGTAAATATCTTTAATTGAAAAAACTTCGTTCTTCAGAAAGCCGCAAACTGACACAGGACGCCTAACTGGCCTAGCGACCCTACATTATGATAGGATAAACAACTGACAAATTGTGGTTTATGTAAATATATCTAAACTCATGCCTGTATATGCCCAAAAAGGGTAATATATTTAGTAGTTGTAGGTTTAATGATGGAGAAAATTGTGATGTTGCAGTGATAGGTTGCTAGTCCATCGGCCACAACACACTACAACCCGGTTACTATAGTCAACTCTTACGACACCCACAGGAAGAAAGGGAGAAGTGCTATTCTAACCTGACACCACACAAGGAAATAGGAAACTATACAAATACATAACAAATGAATCCCGTCAGTTCATTTAGCACAAAAATGGTTACATAAGTGTTTAGTTAGTCTAGTTATGAGTTACGAACTTATTAATTAAATTGGCTTCCAATGTGACTCTTGGCACGCCGCTTTTAATCTCTTCAAAGAGCAAAGTGCGGTAACTGTCGAGACGCTGATACAAACATCTTGCGTACCTAGTTTGCGGATACTTATATTACGAAGCCGATCACTATTTATGCACTGCAACCGCTTGAGGAGGCCGTCTCCGGAGCCGGTATCTAACTGGTGCATTTAAACGTCGTGTCGTTTACTTGCACAGTTATCGACTTAACATTCATTGTAGTACATTTTTGCTATATAAGCTCAGATTGAATATCAACGACACTACTCAATCACGATGATAATACCGTAATCACTACTTTAGAATAAAATTGAAGGTAAATGATTATGTTCAGTGGTAGTTTTTGACCATAATATCATAGGATAGAGTCTGCTGGCGGCCTCAACCACAAATGCCCATTTGCCAAAGTCAAATCATATGTCAAGTAATTCAAAACCTGGCGGCAAGAACTTGCAATAACAAGAAAAACGATATTCATGAATAAACGTCAAAATGCTGTCAGAACATCACTAATCATTTTGACAGTTCTCTAAAAAAAAAATGTTATGTCTCTTCCGAGTGGCTTCCTATTATCGGCCTGTGTATTACTGGGTCGAGCGTTATCAATCCGAGCCGTCGGACGGACGGACGACGTTTGCTCGGTATGTAGGCGAATTCCTGGGCTGTACATTATCGCCCCGGACCAAGTTGGATCAGGCCGATAATACTCGGTCAAATAATACACAGCCCAGTAATTCGCTTACATTTTGATTTCTATTATCGGCCTGTACATTATCATGTCTGTGTATTATCATGTCTGTACATTATACGGACCCGTATTGTCGATTGCTTGACATTGACACTCACTTTTCGAATTTCGATGCTTATTTTAATCGGTGTACTTTGTTATTGTTAATAAAATAACGCAATTCATGGAAATATCTTCTTAAGGCGCATAACCGTGTTGTATTTTGTACATATTCGGAATGCAATCACAATTCCCGGTACTGTGTTCTTCAAAACCTCTAAAACCAGAATTAGAAAAATTCCAAAGAATCCCCATTACATCGGAAGTAGTAAGTACTAATATAAATTAATTTAATTAAATATTAAACAAGCATTTCATAACCATAATAAATTGGTCGAAGTCTTTGGCCATGTAAAATACATTATAAGTAATGAAATCAATAAATATTTACGACGTAAATTAAAACTAATTATTAAGAATGAAATTGGTGTATAAATATGCTATTTCAAGTCACATATATAATGTTATTAAATCATTACAGACATTTCAACTTTACCCATATAATTTTACATACATAGACAGTATTTTTATTATATTCATAATCTGCAAAAGGTCATCCAGAATCTGTGAAAAAACGGGAATATAGGGGGTTTATTGCACAACAATTTGTAAGGGTCATACGCGGATTTAGGTTCGCGTCTGTGGACATACCAAAAGTTAAGGGCTACAAAGCTTAATTTTGGGTTGGACCAGTAACCCGCATAAACAGTGTCTCCGTTTCTATAAATCCCTGTAATAAAAACATAGCTAACATGCACATAAGCCGTTAACTATTGACCACAGGAGGGACGACTTGTTTTTTCAACTAAGTATGACCCAGTAGAGTAATTTTTAAAGCAAAAACCTTCCTTCTTTTTATTTTAAAAGTAAATTGTTTATATTACAATCTATTGATGAAGTTGGTTCATGTATCTCTGTCTCTGTCAATCGAATGGGTAAGTGCAACAGAGATGATAGATACACAAACAAACTTGTCCTCAGTAATAAATCAAAATGTTCTACTAAAGAAGGCAGGATGTTGTGGCTATCTTTCTCACACTTATGACTTGTCAAGGCCCTTCTACACCAGTAATTTAATTATATTATTTACCATGGAGCATGGCTATATATAGTTTATGGTGAATTTGTGGTGTAGTAGCTTACACATGAGATAATACACTAGATCAAGTATGTAGGTAGTGTATTATCTTAAATTGTGGTATTTTTCAAGTACAACATTGCAATAACCACTCCCCCCATGGTACACATGAACCTCTCACTTTCTTATGTGTAGTCTATACTTGAGAGAGTGAGAGGTATAGTTTCATTTATATAGTCAGTCTCAGGCAGCGACCGAAACCGGTATTTTTAAATAACCCTGAATTAGCCCAATATTTTGGATTATTTTTTGCTCTTTACGTAGGGCTGAATCATGTATTTAGGTAACAACGTCATATTATTAGATTGTTCCGTTAAAAACGAAATAATGAACCGCTGACCGTAATAATACCGGTATTTTTCTATGGAGAAAATACTGCTATCCGATCCCTGGTCTCAGGTAGTAAATTGTATATTGTTGTTAATAACAGAACAGCACCAGCATATATCTTCCACAACAAGGTGCGCATATAAATATCTGACGCACTGATATTTAGGACATGGGTGGATCAACTTTGTTGCTCGTTACCATGGTTATGTCTCCTGAGTCACTCTTTAAAACTGTGATTTTATCTGGTTTAAATCTACCAAACATGAGTTTTAGTGATGAGCATAAATCCATTTGACATGGGTCATCTCTTGAGAATGCTTGAAGTCCATATTATAAACATTTTTCTAAGAAACTCGCTTGTCGTCTCCCCGCTGATGGGACAGAATAACAACAAGAAAAAGTTGATTGACCCATATACCAGATATCAATGTGTGCTTTATTTGTCAGGTGGCTGTACAGAGAGATATAGAATGATGTACATAGTTTATAATTGTATGAGAAGCATCTCATCAATTTCAGGAAATGTTAACTCTTTACTTAAAAAGAAGTCTCAATTGAGCCAAAATCATAATTGACTTTAATGACACATGTAAAAAAATTGGCAATTAAATTAAATGTAATTCTAGCTCAGTGTAAAGTCTTAAATAACTTAAAAAGTTACCATTATTGTAAATTATGATTCTCTGGGAAAGTATCGTAATTATCGAGACTTTCAATTGGCAAAAGGTTAATCACAATTCCGAAACTTCCAGTTTAAACTTGGCCGAGGAGTTCAAAACACAGTTGTGTTGCCGAACAAGTGCCTTTCAAAAGATCACTGCATATTCAAGAAGGTAGACAACGACTGGATGATAGAAAACTGTAGTTACTCCAGCATCAAAGTCAACGGGAACAAACTCCGTAAAGGCCAGAAGTGGAAACTACGTGATGAGGACATTATTAAGTTAGATTCCTCAAACGAACTCGTCTACATGTTTAGCAAAAACTCGAATGTACGAAAGAGAAGAAAACACAGTGGAAATAATGAAAATGTTAAGAAGAGATTTGAAGAGCCCAGTACTACAAGCAAGCAAAATGAAGATAAAATACAGTCAAATACTAGTGAAAAACAGAAAGAGCAGATCATGTCAGAGCAGGATAGGAAAGAGAAGGAAATATATAATGAGTATGCGAGCCGCATAGAGAAGTTGAAAGGGAGTAAGAGAACTGTGAAGCGGCAGAAGGCTCTACTAAAAGTGAGACGAGACGCGCAGCTCGCTAGCATGAGGGTGGAAATGGCGGAGAAAATAGCTTCTTTAATGGTAAGTCTTATGATGACTTTTTATATCAGTCATGAAGAAATGTTATTTCCTTTTTTAAAAATTCACGTAATCAAGATCTATTATCTGTTCAAGGAGAGGTGTATTTGACAACTGTCAATATCATAGAAATGTCCTTAGGTAGAGTCCGACCACGCTAACTCTGCATTGAAATAATTTGGCAACACTACCTCAAACGTCACATTTTCATACAAATATGAAGTATAATGCACAGTGTTGCCGAATTATTCCTTGCAGAGTTAGCGTGGTCGGACTCTAGATTACTTACACAATTTTTTTTCCTTGTTGTGTACTCAAAAACTATCTCCTCAGAGTGATTTAGTATTAAATCTAGTTTCGACAGTGGCGGCGCAAGACCAAAATTTGCCCTTGTTCTTCGTACATTACTGAGTTACATTACTAGTAATGTATAAGGAAAAAATATTCTTTGTACAAAACCGGGCTATGTACCAAGAAACCTACTTTCTTTGCACATTACCAGATACAATGACAGTTATGTACGAGGAATTATAAATTCTTCCTACATAACCCGGTTTTGTACAAAGAAATTGCTGTTCCTACTACAAATTGGGACCAGTAAAATTATGAAATTTTCTGTAGTAAAAAAGAAGAAGAGTATTGAGTTATCATTTATCATTTAATTATGTTTTTTTTTAACTTTTTATAAAGACATTTTTTTACAAGCAAACCCATGTGTGGTCACTTGTATATAGAACTAGCATCGATAATTGAGTTTGTCGATATAGGAACTCCCTACTTGTCAAACAATTTTGCCCCGCGGATTCCTAGGTCTGCTCCTTGGTTTTGTAGTAGGAACAGCAATTTCTTTGTACAAAACCGGGTTATGTAGGAAGAATTTATAATTCCTCGTACATAACTGTCATTGTATCTGGTAATGTGCAAAGAAAGTAGGTTTCTTGGTACATAACCCGGTTATGTACGAAGAATATTTTTTCTTTGTAAAATTTGATGTGGGCAAAGTACATTTAGTGAGGTCCTCTGATCGCGCCAGAAGCAATGTTGAAAAAGGAGGCCCCTTGGACCGCGAGGCCGTGGGCGGTTGCCCACGTCGCCCACGCGTAACGCCACCTCTGGTTTTCGATTAAGTCGGGTAAAACCGTTTTCGCGCGTTTTCCAACAAATGTACAAATGATGCTTGTTCAATTCATGAACGTAAAATGTAGAATAATAATAATATAAAACAGTAGTTAAAATTGTTTAATTCAACTATGCTCATTTAACAGTGGCTTTATTTACTTCGAAAAGGCGACAAATACGGAATTCTGGATATTTATCCAGTATTTGTCGCCTTTTGTTTCTTTTTTTTTTGTACAAATGTACAGACAATTATGCGTCTTCATCTTATAAAATGACACCTTTCAACTTGCCATCTTTTTCAGGAAAAATCACAGAATGAAGCTGAAAAACCTGAAAACACTCCCAAAGATCCATCAAAGCAGATCATATACCCCGAAGTGAGCCAAGGGACTCCGAGGCAGGAAGCGATGTACAGACTCCGCGCCCGGATCCGCGAGCAGGACAGAGTGAGGATGAGGGAGAAGAAGGAACTGAGGAAACTTCGGAAGGAGACAGAGCAACTCAGGCTTGACAGGGAAAAAGTATGTTATGTGTATTTTATTATGCGACGACCGGTTTAGCCTAGTGGTTAGTGCACCTGCCTGTGAAGCTGACGGTCCTGGGTTCGAATCCCGGTCAGGGCAAATATTTGTGTGATGAGCATGAATATTTGTTTCTGAGTCTTGGATGTTTTCTATGTATTTAAATATTTATATCTATTAAATATATCGTCGTCTAGTACCCATAACACACGCCTTCTTGAGCTTACTGTGGGGCTAGTTCGATTTGTGTAAGATTCCTCTAATCCTCTAATATTTATTTTATTATTTATTTATTTTTATTATTTTATTATGACAGCTGCCTGCGCCATATTTGACGATGACCGGTCTGTCATTGTATGTTGGTGCTTAAGGGACCCTAAACTTGTCAAACTTTACATACGTCAGATTTTAACGAACACCGCTTACGATTACAGACGGTTTGGTGCAACCCACCCTAAATGGTTAATAAAATTGTCTCATCGCATAAAGGTCAGGTGGAGCTTCGTCAGTTGGGGTGCTCCAAATATGTGCGCTTATCTCTACGATTATATACTCAGACGAAATTGTAGCATGCGCGGGTGGATGTTGGTTAGACAGAGCTAAGGACAGAGAAGGATGGCATTCCTTGGGGGAGGCTTTTACCCGAATGGAGTCCGCGCATTAAATAATATAATAAAATAAATTGATTAATAATTAAATAATAAATACATTAAGCAAATAATAAATACAAAATAGAATTTATAATTAGAAATCAAATTCATCTAACACTCGTGTAACAACTGTAATCGAATATTATAGGTTAAGAAGTTACCAATTGTATTGTTTTATATGTAATATGCATAGAATTGATTAAAGCTTTATTATTATTATTATTTTATTATTATCTCTACGATTATATTAATACTTTATCACTGAAATATCATTTTGCAGAAGCTGAAAGAGTTAGAAAAACAGAAGTTGATAAGAGAGAAGGAGTTGCAAGACGAGCTGAACAAATTAAACAAGAAGCTCGCGAAACAGATAGAGATGCACGAGAGTGAGAAGAGGAGAGCGGAGCAGCTGCTGAGCCAACAGAGAGAGAGGAAGGTAGGAAATATTGTCATCAAAAACCGGCCTATACCTTGTTTTTTTTTATTAGAAATTGGGTAAACAGTAGCAGTGGTCGTAAACACACATTTAATTCAAAATCAAACATTTATTCTGCAAATAGGCCACAACAGCACTATTACATGTCAAAATATTAATTTACAATTTCAGAAAGTCTAACTATAATAAGTAATACATTTTTCATGTCAAAATATTAATTTACAGTTCAACAAGGAATAATAATTTCGAGTTTACAATTATAACAAAATTAATGTCATACAGTGAAGATAAACTTGCAAAGCAATTCTCACAAAACATCCGAATAAGTGATAGTTTTTGACTGACAAATTACTTTTTAAAAACCTAACCGATTTCTTGTCAATTTCTGTTTCATTGGGTATTTTATTGTACAACTTTTAGATGAATCAACCGAAACGTAATCTGAAATCACTACATAGTATAAAACAAAGTCGCTTTCTCTGTCCCTATATCCATATGTATGCTTAAATCTTTAAAACTACGCAACTGGTTTTGATGCGGTTTTTTTTTAATAGATAGAGTGACTCAAGGGGAAGGTTTATATGTATAATACATGCATCAGCATTGCACCCGTGCGAAGCCGAGGCGGGTCGCTAGTATAATTATAAATGCGAATGTTATGTTTGTTACTCAATCAAGCAAAAACGGTTAAACGGATTAAAATCAAACTTCGAATACATCGTATTAATAGCCTAGATTTACATACAAGAGTCATTGTCAGATTTAGGTTCGCGTCTTTTCGGTGGACATATGAAAAGTTAAGGCCTACAAATCTTTTTTGGTTTGTTCTAGTAACCCGCATGAACAGTGTCTCCGATTCAATATATCCATGTACTAAAAACTTAGCTTACATGCACATAAACCGTTAACTATTGACCACCGAAGGGACAATTTGCGAGAACCTATGTCGTTGTTCAAATTTAAACGATTAACTTGAGCACACCTCCTAGATACTCAGGGAAATACCTCCCTCGCAACTAATTAGAATTCAAATTATAAGCAATATAATTAAATCGCATTAAAAACAACATACGAACCAAACACACACGCAAACATACACAATTCTGCACACACATCGGCCATAAACGTAATTTATTTATTTATTTATAATTATCCCTCGAGCACAAAAACAGCTTAAATTTCTGGACTAGCGACCACTCTCTCAGGGACCAGTTTGAAACCAGCGCTGGGCTGCTAAGCTTGGCACATGCTGAAACTGGGACCCATTTGCAATCTTACACTCAGTTTTACGTATTATAAATTTAGTTAAGTTTTTTTTCTCTCTGTTTCATAATTGTTTTTTTTCTTTAAGTACCTTGTTTGTCTCACTCAATTGTATCTGTTTTTCTTAAGGTAGACTTCCGACTAGAGCGGCTCCGGCGTCACTAACGCAGCGACAGTAACGCGGCGATCGAGCGATAGTATTATGCAGTACGGAAACGTATGAATGAACGTTCGAACGCGGCGACTGTGTCGCCGCGACAGTGGCGCCGCGTCAGTGTCGCAGTTCGAACGTTCATTCATACGTTTCCGTACTGCATAATACTATCGATCGATCGCCGCGTTACTGTCGCTGCGTTAGTGACGCCGGAGCCGCTCTAGTCGGAAGTCTACCTTTAATGGCAAATAAAAACAATCTTATTCTTATTCTCTTATTCTTAATTTTTGTTTTTGCAACTGACAATGACCAATACTTTTTATTTCGAAAATCATTCCTTGATGGGATGAATGAGGGAGTACAAGTTTACGCGGACGAAGTCGCGGGCTAAAGCTGTATGTAAGTAAAAATAAATTAAGGCATATTGTCTTATTGTGGATAATAATACGTAATGTAAGCATGAAATAAAGGTTAATACACACTTTTACCGCAGAACGTGCCTGATAAAAACATCGTAAACATCTAAACTTTCGCATTTATAATACTAGCAGCGCCCTGCGGTGTTACCCGCGGATAAAAGGTAGCCTATGCCCTATTCTGATGTCTAAGCTACAATACTGGAAAGTTTCATAGAGATCCGTTCAGCAGTTTTTGACGTGACAACGTCTTATAAATTGGTTTGCCGGGTGACACTTCAAGAAACTGCGTTACGCTCCGCTCACGTTATGCGCTCACAATGAGAGCGAGTGAGAGGCATGGTTAGCCCGCCTAAGAGCGAGAGAGACAGACATAAAAAGTGAAAGGCACGCGTCCCTTCCACTCGTTTATTATTTTACCACTCAAAGTCGTTGTCACGTAAAACTTTCGCCCGTATACCGACTTTACAGGCAACCAATTTTTGAGATTAAGCGGAACGTACATCCATCCGCACAAACTTTCACGTTTATAATATTATAAGGATTACTAGGATAGCCGCGCTTGTCCAACTTGTGCAATGTCTACATCTTATTTATTTATATAAAGTTTATTACACAATTCAAGAAACATGTACTAATGGCGGACTCTGCCATAATGCATTCTCTACCAGTCAACCATTGGGGTAAACGGAAACATGTTTTGTTTCTTACAGGTCGAAACAAGTCCTGGCGACTCCACCGTGGACATGGAATCTGAGTTGCTGTGCAGTGTCTGCTCGGAGCTGTTCGTGAGAGCCACCACGCTAGGGTGCTCGCACAGTTTCTGTCAGTACTGCATCAACAAGTGGCACCGCAACAAGAGCGAGTGCCCTATATGCAGGTAGTGTGAGGCTGGTCTGCTCGGGGGTGCCATCACGCCAGGGTGCTCGCACAGTTTCTGTCAGTACTGCATCAACAAGTGGCACCGCAACAAGAGCGAGTGCCCTATATGCAGGTAGTGTGAGGCTGGTCTGCTCGGGGGTGCCACCACGCCAGGGTGCTCGCACAGTTTCTGTCAGTACTGCATCAACAAGTGGCACCGCAACAAGAGCGAGTGCCCTATATGCAGGTAGTGTGAGGCTGGTCTGCTCGGGGGTGCCACCACGCCAGGGTGCTCGCACAGTTTCTGTCAGTACTGCATCAACAAGTGGCACCGCAACAAGAGCGAGTGCCCTATATGCAGGTAGTGTGAGGCTAGTCTGCTCGGGGGTGCCACCACGCCAGGGTGCTCGCACAGTTTCTGTCAGTACTGCATCAACAAGTGGCACCGCAACAAGAGCGAGTGCCCTATATGCAGGTAGTGTGAGGCTGGTCTGCTCGGGGGTGCCACCACGCCAGGGTGCTCGCACAGTTTCTGTCAGTACTGCATCAACAAGTGGCACCGCAACAAGAGCGAGTGCCCTATATGCAGGTAGTGTGAGGCTGGTCTGCTCGGGGGTGCCACCACGCTAGGGTGCTCGCACAGTTTCTGTCAGTACTGCATCAACAAGTGGCACCGCAACAAGAGCGAGTGCCCTATATGCAGGTAGTGTGAGGCTGGTCTGCTCGGGGGTGCCACCACGCCAGGGTGCTCGCACAGTTTCTGTCAGTACTGCATCAACAAGTGGCACCGCAACAAGAGCGAGTGCCCTATATGCAGGTAGTGTGAGGCTAGTCTGCTCGGGGGTGCCACCACGCCAGGATGCTCGCACAGTTTCTGTCAGTACTGCATCAACAAGTGGCACCGCAACAAGAGCGAGTGCCCTATATGCAGGTAGTGTGAGGCTGGTCTGCTCGGGGGTGCCACCACGCTAGGGTGCTCGCACAGTTTCTGTCAGTACTGCATCAAGAATTGGCACGTTGATGTATCTCGTTAAACTCGCCTCCGGCTCGTTTCATAAAACCAAGCTCTGTTACATAATACCTCTCATTATGTAACAGTTGCGTTAACTACTATTCTGTTATTAAAGGACAGGTTGACAGCATCAGTAAGGGACAAGCAACATAAAAATCAAAATTTTCATTTATACTGCAAATAGGCCACAAGGGCACTTTTACATGTCAAAATATGAATTTACAATTTAAGAAAGTTTGACTATACGAGTAATAATACATTTTTCATGTCAAAATATTAATTTACAGTTCAAGAAAGAATATTAATTTCGAGTTTACAATTAGAACAAAATTGATGTCATACAGTGAAGATAAACTTGCAAAGTTATCTATTACAAATATTACAACATCAGTAAAGTTAGAAGTGTATAAGGTCTCAAGATTAAAGTTAATATAATATCCCAGAGACGTACATGGTCTATGAGCGTCAAAATTAAGACTAATTTAATATTGTTAGAGATGTATATGGTCTTTAAGTCACTGATAATAAAAACGTATCCACAACAGGATGATGTCTCTCGTCAATCCCCTATAGAAAGACACTAGTATTAACGTAGTCACTATGTCCTAGCAAGCATGAACAGACCGGACTCCACACACAGCACCCGATCACGAGTATGACGCGTATCTCAGCCATCGCCTCCCTCGACCATCTGTTAGGGAAGGTGGCGACCCGATCAACGACGACCAACAATGATGCACATTAATTTTTATGTAAAAGGAAATAAGAGTCATATATTTTTTATACAACAATCAATTTAAAACCGTATGATCTTTGAATTAAGATAAGTCCAATTACTGGTGCCGCTTCGTTACCATATAATGTTGCAGTACACAGTGTACGTAGTGTATTGTAGTTATAAACAGTGTATGATTTAAGTATACCAGGATGATACGGGTCATACTTAGTTGAAAAAACAAAAGTTGTCCCTCCTGTGGTCCATAACGTCTTATGTGCATGTTAGCTATGATTTTATTACAGGGATTTATAGAAACGGAGACACTGTTTATGCGGGTTACTGGTCCAATCCAAAATTAAACTTTGTAACTCTTAACTTTTGGTATGTCCACAGAAGAGACGCGAACCTAAATCCACGTATACACGGATTTAGGTTCGCGTTTATCCGGGGGACATCAAAAATTAAGGGCTACAAAGCTTAGAAAATCAATAGGTTCGATTTAACTGGAAAATGGATCAATTTTTTTTATACAAAGCTTACGGTCCATCTGATGGTAAGCGGCCACCGCAGCCTATAGACGCCCGCAACTCCAAAGGAGTCACGTACGTGTTGCCGACCCTTTATAAAATTTGAGGATGCACTGTGTTGTCAACAGAAGGAACAAAAGGTCTCTAACTCTCAACACAGTGCATCCTCGGGAGCTCTGGCAACCTTGCTCACCTCCAGGAACACAACACTACATACTTGTGTAGTAGATAATGTTATTATGGCTGTGGTCTTCTGCAAGGTCGATGTACTTCGCCAGTTGGGCTGCTCCAAATTCAAGCAAGATGACATTTTGCTGTGCCCTACCTCTCTTAAGAATCTCAATATCTTAATCATGTGGCGAAAAAAGTAACTCAAAAGAAAATAATTACACAATAAAAATTGTAAGAATAAGAATTTTGTTATAGGAAGTCGAATTGAGTTGATATAAGCTCACGATCATGGAAAATACATTTTATAATTACTTTTAAAACACATGCATATTTTATGTGTGCTAAAATTTTGCAAAACGGTAGCCTCCATTAATTTAAATGCATTAATAGTTAAAAATATGTCATTTCATTAGTTATTGTAATTCTTATTTGAATTATTTTTTTAGTTTTATAATGGGGTTGGCAACTGTCAAATTGATTTTGACAGTTGTTCATAGAAAAAAGGTCCTAGCTATGAGAGCGCCATCTACTGGGAAGAACGCATCTGTCAAAATAAGCGTTGTAAATTGGGACCTAGCTATGAGAGCGCCATCTACAATTAGCTTTCACCGGCCAACCGCATTGGGCCATGAATGTATGAGTTAACACGTTTCTTGGTTGAAGTCGTTTTTCTCGAAATGGCCAATTCTAAGATGTGTGACATTGGCTTAACACGGCAGAGTGTCACATACCTATTACTCGGGATGACGTAAGGACGAAAGAAGAATTTTACATACATACATGAACCCTGAAAACATTACACTCTTTTTTGGGCAGTCGTTATAAAGTCTTTCCCCCAGTAGTCTATAGTTAACGGTTTATGCATGTATTATCCAGAAATCACGGGGTGGGGAGGGTTAGAATACCTCCCGTGTGATCCCTTTGGGGAAGAGGGGTACAAGGTGACCTCATGGGTATTTTTTACTGTACCTACAAAACCGTGAAATAATATTTACTCATGTAGGAAATAATAATAATTAATTTTGCAGAGCACCCATCAGGTCTAAGTGCAGAAGCATAGTTCTTGACGCGCTGGTTCTGAAGATGGCGGAAACCTCGGAGGAGACGAGGCAGAAACGAGAAGAGTTAGTCAAGACCAGAGAAGGTACGTAACCTACACTATCCACGGAAACGAGTTAGTATAGGGGTGAATCAACTTGTTAGTGCCACTCGTTGCCGTGGTCAAGTCTAGTTGTCCAGGGGACGAAATTCGAACACAATCGTGATTTTATGCTATTTAAGTTTATCAAACATACGTATTTGTGGAACTTATAAGCTATTTCCATAATGATTCAACTAAGCATGTTAGTAGAACTTAAAACACTTTTGAGCAAACTGCTCCACTAATGTCCCTTGAACAACGGGTCGAGATAACAACACAAAAAAAGTTGATTAACCCACAGAGTTCTCTCTATTGCACTTTTCTTTAACACTCGGCCATCAATAACTACTTGGCCGACAATCCCCTATTTCGCGGCCTCTGCAGTAATGTACTTGATTTACGTAACGTTAATGTAAGATTGTTTTTAACAGCGCTGGAAGCGACGGAAACAGCAGCGGACTCCGGTCGGTATGTTCTCAACGATTATTTTTTGGTCAAATTTTTTTCCGTGGTCTTGTTTTCCTCAAAAATGTGAACGAATGGAGATTTCTGTATGGGCTGAAGTTTCGTTTATAATGTTGTCCAAGTAAAATAAGATTTACAGCAAGGAAGACATACAATAACAGATATTTTTATTTACTGGGTGAAAGGCACAAATAAACCAAATACCTAAATAGCGTGAAGATTCATGTATCTCAGTCATACACATTAAAAAAACAAAAGTCGTCCCTCGTGTGGTCAATAGTTAACGGCTTATGTGCATGTTAGCTGTTTTTATTACAGTGATTTATATAAACGGAGACACTGTTTATGCGGGTTACTGGTCCCATCCAAAATTAAGCTTTGTAGCCCTTAACTTTTGGTGTCCACAGAACCTAAATCTATGTATGACCCATCTGGTTGAGTTCTTGCAGGAAAACATATCAAATGATTTAATTTAATGTCTAGGGGAAGTATTTTCCATTATTATTATTTTCCTTATCTCGTATTTGGTAATACCGTGTAAATACGTATGCAGTTTCGACATGTTTTCTCGTGGAACTACACATTGTAAATACCTATTGTTATATTTCCCTCGTTTTTTTTAAATTCTCTTTTGTTGTTTACCACTCAGATTTACTTAATTAGGTTAAGTAGTGTCATTGTAATAATAATAATAATATTGTACACCACAATGTGAAAAACAATACAAAAAAATTTAGACTAACATGAATGCAACAACAGGCGGCCTTATCGCTAAAAAGCGATCTCTTCCAGACAACCTTTGTAACAAGCATATCTGTCGAGTTTCTTCTCGGCAGTGGTCTCATGAGAAACGCTAGTAGTCTTTGACTTGTAAATGTGCCATTGCGGCCTACTTGCAGAATAAAGTTCACATATTTTATTATTTCATGTAAAGGCGTGGTCAGAAAAAAAACGACGAAAAGATTTTTTACCCTTTTACGTATAGTTTTTTATCGTCATTATAGCCACATTAATAAAATGTATTATCGAGCATGCGAAATGAATAGCAATAATGTCACTATATGGATAGTAAATTATGAAATTAATTAAACAAAAGTAAATTAATAAATACGCTCAAAATCTTAAAAAAGTATGACACTTGAACGTATCGAAAAATAATGGATTTTTTAATTGGTTAAAAGTAAATTTAAATCACCATCAGGATTCTAGTTTTAATAAACAAAAAATTGTATGACAATAGTGTATCTAAACGCAATATTTCACGACTAAAACGGCAAAGTACTCGTTTTCCCACACAATTGGGTATTTGACACATGTTAAAATTTATAACATAGCGCGGTGGTGGTTTTTTCTTTAAAATAAACAATAATATAATAAAAAAGATTGGCTTTTTCTATAACGTATCTCTTCAACTTTCAGGGTGTCTTTCCCTGACTACGGCTTCTCACCGGAGTTACGAGACTACTACGGAGACGAGAACTCCGACTCCAACTCGAGCTATTACGGACGAGAATCTTCACTCGAACCGGACTCCGACTTGCTTGTCATGGAAGACGACGATGACGAGGAAGCGGAAGGAGAAGAGTCGAGCGTAGAAGAGTTCTCAGGTTCAGATCATCTCGACGAAGATGAGTTCATCGATGAGGATGAAGATGGCGAGAATTCTCCCGAGAACTATGAGCATGAAAACTCGGAAGAAGGCGAGAATTCGGAGCCGGAAAATTACGATGAGGGAGAAAATTCGGCACCAGAACATTACGATGAGGGAGAAAATTCGGCCCCGGAAAATTACGATGAGGGAGAAAATTCGGCGCCGGAACATTACGATGAGGGAGAAAATTCGGCGCCGGAACATTATGATGAAGGAGAAAATTCGGCGCCAGAGTACGAGGAGCAGGAGGACAATTCGGCACCAGAGGACAATGATGGCGAACACTATAAAGAAAATTATGATGATCAACAGAACGTAGAATACAATGAGGGTGATTCGGCGCCGGAGTTTGAACACGACTATGAAGGAGAGAATTCGGGGGATAGCTACCCGACCGGGTATGAAGACTATGAAAATGATAATGACGAATATTACTATTAAATCGTGAACACGCAGTGTGCGGTACGAATTGTGACGCGTCAAGTGTAGTGTTCCCATAAAACACTAGAAAGATGGTGAAATGTCATGTCGATCATACTTGGAGCAGTTCTAATGGGGTACAGTCGCTCCCAAAGTTCACTATACAGCAATCCAAAACACAAAAAACTAAAATTCGTGTCTTCCTCTTCATTGTTCATACAGACAAGTGCAACCTAGGTAACACTAATAAAATACTTGGAACTTGATTGTACCATCAAATATTAACTTGACCATATTTTGCTAAAAATTGGGATAGAAACTCGCACCTTACAAAATACCTCCTATAACACCATTTGATCTTTAGTTATTTGGTGTTGTTCCTGGTCTGTGTTGGGAATGAGGGAGCTGCATGTCTTCAGCTGCCAATAAAACGAATCCTTAAATCAAAAGAGTCGACAACGCACTTGCGATTCTTCTGAAGAGTCCATAGGCTGCGTAGTCTGCTTGCCATCGAAAATGTCTACTTTTCACTGGTCCCATGATCGCGTTTACATCCCACAAAGCATTGTAAGTCTTTAGATTTATTTTACTAAAGAAGATTTATTGACACCTTACACGTTAAAATCGAAACGTAATTTTATTGGTACTTATGGAGGTTTTCAAATATATTTTGAAATAATTTTAAGTTTTGGACCCATTAAGGGTCAAGAGGCCGTTTGGTCAATTGTTTTGAATATTGATTTTGTTATACTTTAATAATTTAGTACCTAATTATTTTATTGTTAATTATAAAAATGTTTAAAATGTCGCAAAACATTTCCAGCCAGGACAGCATGATTCGTAGATTGCATGTCTCTTTCTAACAATTATGTATGTGGGAGCAGCATGAATGCAGTCTTAAACTGGTATCATGGAAATCAACACAAAAGTTTGTCAACAAACTACGATTGTGATAATATCGTGTGATTAAATGATTCATACCTATAATTAGTGTTTTATTTTATACGGGTATGGATAAGCCCTAGCCATTCGCTTCGAGTTAGCCGTTTCTTCCCGTCATATGAGCCAATCAAATTAGATTTATCCGAAGAATTAATTTCCAGCAAGCTTTTTAATACTTTCATCTGATTCTAAATGCTTGTAATCAGAGTTTGCACAATCTCAGGTGTGCATACATTTTTGCTTGTAGAACCTTGACAGAAAAACAAATACGTTTTGTTATTCTGTTAAGCAGAGGAGACTCTGAACTTCGTATCGTGCCGTCACTTCCACTCGTGTGGTATATAACACGAGAATGAAAGGGATGGCACGATACGATTCTCGGAGTAGGCCCTCGGGTTCTACAAGAATTCTGTTGCTAGGTAACCTACCAAGGCGTTTTTATTTATAAATTATAAGTTTGCAATAAGAAAAATCCGGTTGTCACTTGATTTCGGCTGGCTCTGAACTGAAATTGAAGTTTTAGATGCTCATTCGACGAAGAATTTAGCCCTCTTACTGAATGGAATGTCATTTTCCGTCGGACGTAACGTTTTTGAACTGCAAATTGTTATATATGATAGATCTTGGGGTACTTTGCAATACTTAGGCTCGGTTGCACCAACATACGATCACAGAAGGCCTACCGCGAACCAAAAACGAACGAAGTTCGAATATCTCCCACTCTATCGCACGAATTAATAAGTGCGACAGAGAGGGTGATGTTCGTTTTCGGTTCGCGGTAGCCCCTCAGGCCGGTCATCGTCAAATATGGCGCCGGCAGCTGTCATCCCATAGAAACTTGTCAAACTTTCCATACAAACAAATTTTAACGAACCCCGCTTACGATTACAGACGCTTTGGTGCAACCCACCCTTACCGTTTTCCCAAGGAGGGTATATATAAAAATGTGTCGTGTCAGTCAGTCAGTTTTGTTCACCTCATCTATTCATCCCGATAGCGACAAGGACGCCGAAAATTTTTATGCATACCTGGGATTGGGTATACTCTGATCACAGGCATTTACGACCAAATTAAGGGATTAAAATGATTTCCAGCTTGGTGGAAATTAGGCTTACGGGATCTAATTTGATTGGCCCAATACCGCACCTCGCTCACGCCGAGTGGGGTGCGGGTGGAGGGACATACGTCACAAGGGACCGGCCAACTCGAAGACACGTCCATTCCGTACAGGGTATGTTATACTTCCAAACTGCTATTTTTAATATATGTGATAATCCATATTGAAAGGGACCTTATGGCGGCCGGCACTTACGGCTTTATTGCCGCTGTTCCAATACAATCGTGAATAGGTGCAACGTAAGCGCCTGCCGCCATAAGGTCCCTTTCGATGTGGATTATCACATATAAGTAATTGCTACTTTACGGCCAGGTGTGACATAAAATGTATATCCCCCTTATAAACGTTCATCAATAGTAGATTGTTAGCCAAGGGTTGAAAGCGACCCATTTCACACCAGATATTTTAATAGTTAAAATAGTTTAAGGGTGAAATGGGTGCTTTCATCCAAGTTAAATACTCTACTTTTAATTTTGACTGTAAATGAGAAATAAAAGTGGATTCAGTAATAAAAACATGCGCTGCAGCAACCAGCAGCCGGCGCGCGCCCGCGACCTAAACAACTTTAATAAAATAGTACATTTTGATGCAAGTGCGGAAGGCGTGTCATTTCGCACGAGTCTCGAGTTGTCTTGACCCGAGCCGTCAGGCAAGGAACGAGTGAAAATGACACTTCCGCACCTATATCAAACGACCTTTTTTAATACATTTGCGAAAAAATATCAAAGAAACAAAACTAAATAAAACAGTAATTAAAAGAGAGACAAAACAAAATGTATTTACTTTCCATTGTTAAACACATTTCACGGGCGGAAGTGTCATTTTCACTCGTCCCGAGTCTTGTCGAAATGACAAACCTTCCGCACTTGCATCAAAATGTACTATTCCACCCGGCTATCTACTTATGAAAATTGAACTTTCCGAACAAGAGATGAAAACCTATTTTAGCTAAAATGCCCTTAATGTTCGTTTTTCTTTATCTGTCACTTTGACATTTGTGTTTCCGGGAAAGGGACAAAACATTTTAATTAGCAGAGATTTGTTAATTTCTATGCAGAACGGGTTACATCTACTGTCTAAGGTGGGATAGGTGGGTAAATAAAAGCAAATGTCACTTTGTACAAATCACAATGTATTTCATCGACTATTTACATCGCCTGCCTAACCTAACATCCAGTATACATCTAGGGTACAGGAATTCAACACTTTACAGTTTACACTATCGCCTCCGGCAGTATTATACACTCAAGAGCAACAAAATGGGTACAATTTATACCGGATTTCACAATGGGCCATGATGGCTTACCACTAGTACGCAGATATGTGGAGGAGAGATTAAAGTATATCTTCCCTTTAAGAGGCCTTATAAGTTTTAAAATGTTTTGATTTCAAATTGTGACAAAAGTATTGATAATACGAATAAAGTGATTAAATGATAGAATGATTTAATTAAGTGTTAGATACTAACATAGCCATTTTTTTGATTTTATTGTGTGTTGAATTTAAGCGGAAAAAACAAATTTGAAAATGGTCGATATGGGGTTATGTTTGAAACGATATATCTCAATGAAAAATCAAAAAAACACATCAAAAGTTTATGACATACGATCGCAATAGTCCTGTTCTAGACAGTAACACTGAGAAAATGTCAAGATACGTGTCATTTCAAACAGAAAATTGCCATTAGGCAAAACGCTCTTCTAATTATAGAAGAGCGTTTTTTAACTGATAAGGACTCTTAACACATAACTCCGTGCTGTACGATTGGCCATTATGACCCAATATGTGGATCTAGCATTTTATGGTAATTCAATACAAAGTGTACCGATTGTTTTGCTCTAGACTCGATTGTTAGAGCACAGTTTGAATTCGTCTACAATTCGATTCTGTAGTGACACGAAAGATACGCACATCGATTGTATGATATTTTTTTCGTGTCACAGCGGAATTAAGAGCGCTTCAATAAAATGTAACAGGTCCACTAGCGCCACTCGTAAATAATTGTAATTATTTAAATTTAATGATATATAACTAAAAAAGGGTGGCCGCTACGTGCTTGTTCGTATTTAAGTACTTTTTGAATCCATCAAAAGTAGTTATTAGGTACGTTGCTGGATTCGTCAATCTACGCGTCCAAAGTTAAAACGGCCGTTTTATTTTTAAGCTCATAGAGAGACCAATATAGCAACGTAAAAATTAGTTTGATGGATTCAAAAAGTACTTAAATACAAACTATAGTACGTAGCGGCCCCCTTTTTTAGATATCTATCGTTAAATTTAAACAATCACAATTATTTACGAGTGGCGCTAGTGGACCTGTTACATTTTATTAAAGCGCTCTTAAAGTTTTAGGCGAATTAAAGCCTTGCCTATGCCCAAACATTTGATCTCCACCTAAATACATCGTAACACAATATTGCTTTAGGAATAGGGTTTTGTTACGATATATTTGGCTACTTTGACTGTTTTAATAATATGATATTACACTTTCAAGTCAATTCTATAAAATATGTGTACGATTTTTATTTATTTGTGGCCTGTCCAAATTTTACGGGTCTCTTTCTTTCGTGTTCTTATCGTTAAAAACAAAAATAATTAGGAAGCTAAATCTCCGCGGATCGCATATCTCGGACATATAGCATTCGTCCCTCTCACACTTAGATATTTGTTGGTAAGAGACAAATGCTTTATGTCCAACAAACGTGATCGGCAGATGTTTCACAGCTTCCATCAAAACGCTTACAATCGACACGCTAAGACTAAGCTTTCATCCATGTATTTTTTATCTGTGATTAATTTAATAACAGTCTTCTGACTTACAACATAAAGGTTAATATTATTTGTCGAGCTTTGAAAGATAGCGGCCTATTTATACTACATAATGTGTTCGGGCATCGTAGCGTTTCAGATAGGACATAACCAGTGATAGGAATTAGGTGAGCTAAAATACCTATTCTTCGCGAGAGGACATAATATAGAGTAGTTACAACCGGATATATCTTTTTATTCCGGGTATTCATTATTTGTCCGGGTACTGCGAGTACTAGCCGTAATGTTGAACATTCATACTTTTCCTTGTATAGTTTATAGTAAAAATGGATACATTCCAGTAATAATTGTAAACTCGAAATTGTATTCCTTCTTGAACTGTAAATTAATATTTTGACATGAAAAATGTATTACTCATTCTTAAATTGTAAATTAATATTTTGACATGTAAAAGTGCCCTTGTGGCCTATTTACAGAATAAATTTTTGATTTTGAAGTTGCTAGTTAGATGCTATTTTAGCTCACCTAATGGGGGCTATCGTTTTTGTGCTCACCAGTTGGCGCCACTGTCGAGTAAGGTCTAGCTGTCAAAAATTGTTATTGGTTATTATGGACATGAGAACGAAGTTTACATTTAAATCATATTCAATACCTTAAAACCGTACCGTAAAAATATCGAACATACCGCATTGTAGCGCGGTCCCGTTTTGTTCGGAAAAAAGGAGGAAATAAGTTTCCGAAAGACAAAACTGTCTCAAAGCCCTGACAGTCATTTACTCTTAACTCATATTTGCCATAATTAAGCTCAGGTATTGCAAAATGGTCACCATATTGTTCCAATTAGATATTAACCCGCGTAGCGCAACCACAAAGAGTGACATTTGACGACCGCTTTAGCCTAGTTGGTAGTGACCCTGCCTTCGAAGCTGGAGGTCCCAGGCATTTATTTGTGTGATGAACACGAATATTTGTTCCTGAGTGTTGGATGTTTTCTATGTATTTAAGTATCTATCTATCTATAAGTATGTATATGCTGCTATCAACTTTTTAGTGCCACTCGTTGCCGTGGTTACGTCTAGTTGTCCAGGGGACAAAATTCGCATTCAATCGTGGTTTTATGCTATTTAAGTTTATCAAACATAAGCATTTGTGATACTTATAAGCTACTTCCATAATGGCCCATTTAATAAGCATGTAAGTAGAACTTAATACAACATTTTCTTTAACAAACTATGCCACTAGTGTCCCTTGGACAACGGATCAAGATATCGTCACTTGGTACCCATGTACAAGCTTTGCTTAGTTTGGGACTAGGTTGATTTGTGTAAGATTGTCCAAAAATATTTATATTTAAAAAATATATATTTGACGTTTCGGAGACCCCACGCTACACTAGCGCCTCTAGCGGCGAATTCATACGCGATAGCCCCCATTCCGATCACTGGGCATGACGCTAGTTTAAACCCAGACCAGAAATGACCGTGCGCCATGTTGAGGAATTTCTTTGGAACTAAATTCTTACACTGGCAATAATTATAATGATAGGTTGTCACTTGTCAGTGTTAAGCCCCATTTGCACTGCAAGAAATTGCATGCGATTTAATTACATTGCAGCGTTTGATCGCTCTCGTCCTACCTCAGTGGCCCGCAAGCCCGCAATGTAATTAGAATTGTAGAAAACCGTTTCGTTGCTAAACCGCCTCAGGGGGAGTCCCAACAGACTTATGAGTGCCATTGTTGACAGGTTTGACTGTCCAATCTTGGAGCACTGGGTTGGTCAAATCAGGAGCTGCGCCCTATATAATTATAATTAATTTAATTTAATACTAATACGTAGGTGTAAGCTGTACTAACACGATATGGATAAACAAAGTCCGAAATAAAGATTTCATTATTATTAATTAAAATTGCAGGCAAGTTCTTGCACTATGTAAATGGGGCTTTATAGTTGCGGTTAATTTCAATAATAGTAGTGTTGTACAGTCGCCATCAGATACATCGGGGCGAACAAGGTGCTCACAAATATCTGAACACGACTCTATTGTCAAGGCGTTAAAGTGCATGTTCAGATATTTTTGAGCACCCTGAAGAGTACAGATATATTTGATGGCGACTGTACAACACTTAAATTATAATTTTAAAAAATTTGATTCATATTGCCAAATGATGTCCAAAACCATTCATAGTAAAGGGCGGAACCGTACCGTTACCGTTAACCCGTCGTGTACTGGTCCCGGTGATCCCAGGGATCATAACAAAAGAATGCTAATTTTTTTTTTCGCCGGTAGACGACGGCTTTATACATGTAGGTACAGTACGACTCTTCCCAGGTGAATTATTCGCTTCGAGCCCTAATCTTTCACACAAAGGCCATTCTCCCTATTATTGCAAAGCCGCTAGCTGCCGACTTAGCACGCGCCACTACAACATTCATATTGAAAAACAAACGGTATCCTCATAGTATTAAGGTTCAAGTTTAATGTCACTGATATTCTAGATATTACGTTTTGGTAGTGTAGGACGATAGACCGCCCTGAAGCAATACGGCACTCATATTATTTTGATACTTGTGGTGTTAAAAATGAAGCCCCTATTTACACAACAACAACCAATATGTTGGTAGAAAGTTTTGTATTTGTTGTAAATTAGAATTAAGATTTGAAACGGGATATTTACGATGTATATTTGTATTTTTGAGTTCCCGATATTTCGGCACTGTTGCAAGCGCCATTATCAAGGATTAACTGACGTGCTGCGAGTTTTAGTTGTGGTCTACCCACACACCATAGCGATCTACCCTCTTCCTGGTTCGCTTTTTTCCCACATGGTAAATATCCCGTTTCAAATCGTAATTCTAATGTGAATGACCATGTAAGCTTGGAATCTTATATTGTTGTAAATTATTTACAAGGGTGATTCTCATTCCATAATTTAACATTTTCTTAATTTGCCCTTACCGGGCCCGGGTTGTTAACGACTCGTGAATGATTATTTCTGACTTTAATCATTTTAACAGTTAGGGATCCAGGTATAGACTACCTAAACTGGAGTCAACAATAAGTTTATATTGCACTCTGATTTCCTTAACTTTCGCTTAACATTCGGACCGGTAAGGACATCAATTAACTTTAACAATGAGAATCACCCACAAATCCTCCACGAGAATGTCCCACGGCTATGCCACATGGAGGGAAAGTACCTTAAATATTGTAGATGGAGCATTTTACTGAAAGAAGACATTATTTGAATTTAAAAAACAATTTAAACTGAATTCACAGATATTTAAATAATTTTGTGGTTGAACCGGGAATCGAACCCTTTACACGTGATCAATTGATTAATTTTGTATTAAAAATGTTAAAATTCATGGTCTTCCTTTTATTTCTGATACTATGTCATTTAGCAAAAAATAATCCATATGATGAAGCCTTTCGATTGGTATGATAAAGCTACAGGGTAATTATTTTTCTTGTGTAACGGGTTCGATTCCCGGTTTAATTATTATTTAAATATCTGTGAATGCAGTTTAAATTGTTTTTAAAATTAAAATAATGTCTTCTTTCAGTAAAATGTTCCATCTACAATATTCAAGGTACTTTCCTTCGATGTGGCATAGCCGTGGGACGCCCTGTGTATACTATAGTATCGTCTGGTGTGTGCGCAGGATTATATGCTGAGGGGGTGATTCTCCACCGTTCGAAACGCTCATTTCCTAGTAATTGTCAACTAAATTATCTACCCAGTTAGATTTATGACAGCCGGCGTGAACATTTATTTATTTAAATCTTTATTGCATTAGAGAAAACATTATAAGAGCTTATAATGTCATCTTGCTCTAATTTGGAGCAGCCCAACTGGGGAAGTACCGCCGCATTGCAGAAGACCACAGCCGTAATAACATTATCTACTATACAAGTATGTAGTGTTGTGTTCCTGGAGGTGAGCAAGGTTGCCAGAGCTCCCGAGGATGCACTGTGTTGAGAGCGAGGGACCTAAACTTTTTCCTTCTGCTGTCAACAAGGTTCCTCAAATTTTATATAGGGTAGGCAGTGCGCACGTGACTCCATTGGAGTTGTGGGAGTCTATAGTCTGCGGTGTCCACTTACCATCAGGTGGACCGTACGCTAGTTTGCCACCGGCGTTGTATTAAAAAAAGTGCAAAAGGCGAACTTAATACCAACAGCATTCTCTACCAGTCAACATCAAGGCGAAGCAGAAAAATTGAGGGCGGTGCAACTTATCAGAAAAAAAAATAGGAAACGGAATTACGGAGGACATTGATCAAATCAGACTCGGAACCGATATTGGTTTACGCTTTTTACAAAAGTTTACTCTGATCACTCTTCTCCTTTACAATACTTAATGAGACGACTGAATATTCACAAGAGAGCCCCCTAGGCAAGAACATCTACCAATATTTTGTTATTTTTCAAAAATTCCCCGCCCCTTGGTAACCTTGTGCCCTGGGCGCGTGCCTAGTTTTGTCATAGGCTCAAAATATATATTCTATAGACTTCCTATACGCGTGCCACCAAGAGGGACGAGACAATTCTTATGCGGTCAAATTGAGAATTGGTTAAAATGGCTGACTGCTTACCATAAATTACCTTCAAACTTGGGCGGGTAACCGTTGGTCTGCCACAAAGTCACATCAAATAGTTTGTGGCACACAAGAAAAGGAAACATGTCAACGACTACAAATGTCTGTCTCTGTCGCTAGTACTATTATTTCATGTCGAGTCTGGTTAGCCTGAGGTCGGGATAATCCGCCTGTCTATCTGTGTCTCTCTCTCTCTGTGTGTCCTGTGTATGTGTGTGTGTGTGTCACCTATGACGTCATCATGTCGTTGCAGCCGGCGCCCGTGACGGCGCCCTTCAGCAGTTCGTTGATGTCGCGTCGGAACATCGAAAGGTTCTGTGTGAATCTGGAACACAATTTATTTACTAGGCGACTTGGGGCAAAGAACAAGAATGATGAAGACTGGACTTACCACTACACTGAAACGGTTAAGAGCGCTTTGGAGAGTAAGCGCGGTTGGAGAGTAGCCAGGGGAAAATCCAAATGCTACTCTCCAACCGCGCACTCCTATCGCTTTATTGGGCCCGGCCTATAAAGCCACAGTCAGGTTCAAATAAAAAAAAAAACAAAAAAAAAAAGAGCGCTTTAATAAAATGTAACAGGTCCACTAGCGCCACTCGTAAGTAATTGTAATTATTTAAATTTAATGACATAACTAAAAAAGGGGGCCGCTCCGTACTGCAGTTCGTATTTAAGTACTTTTTGAATCCATCAAACTAATTTTTACGTTGCTAGATTGGTATCTCTATGAGCTCAAAATTAAAACGGCCGTTTTAACTTTGGACGCATCGATTGACGGATCCAGCAACGTAATAACTAGTTTGATGGATTCAAAACGTACTTAAATACAAACTACAGTACGTAGCGGCCCCCTTTTTTAGATATCTATCGTTAAATTTAAACAATCAGAATTATTTACGAGTGGCGCTAGTGGACCTGTTACATTTTATTAAAGCGCTCTTAAAATAAAATTGGTATTACAGTAGATTCCGCTTATTCGCTTTCTTACTCCGCATATAAAATTTGACCGCTTTTAACGACTTCGAAATCACCACACATTAGATTTCATACCAAACATTTTCAAAGTAAATCAGTCCGTTTTGTGCGACGTCCTGTTAGTGTCGAAATCCACTGTGTTTTTTTTCAGTCATGTGTTATTTGAAAAAAATCAAATAGTAGTTGAAAGATAAGATAAGATAATTTATTTGCAAAATGTAGTGAGTGCAGTTGGAATTGTCATTCATTTTACTTAAAGAAGCATACAAATATTTACTTACAAGTTATGAGTTATTAATTAATACATTAGGCATAGCAAGCAAAGCAAGAATATAGTATTTCCACTCATATATAATCTTTTTTTGAATCTTTATAGGCCGGGCCCATTAAAGCGATAGGAGTGCGCGGTTAGAGAGTAGTCTGGGGATAGTCCAGGGGAAAACCTCCGACACGAGCACGCGGGCCGTTCAAACACTGGAATACTTTAAGGCTCGGTTTTATAAAGATCCGTTAGACCTTATGTCGGTTTGTTATGTCAAAAAATGTACTGAGGATGTATAATTGAAAGGATTTGGGTGGGTGGGGTGGATGGATGAATCGGCTCACTTGTCCCTGTTCTTGGTGAGTAGATTCGGCTCGACGCCGGCCATGAGGCCGCTGAACCACTGCGCCAGCTGCGGCTGCTTGTCCTGCGGCTGCTGGGAGATCATGTCCGCGCGGATCCGGTGGAACTGCTCCTCGTTCAGCAGTATGAGGCCGAGCAGGGGCCGCGACATCGACCACTGGTTGCAGCAGTCCTCGAACATTATCACGTTCAGGACCTGAAATGGAATAGTAACTTCCCGGTCAGGGCAAATATTTGTGTGATGAACACAAATATTTGAGTCTTGGATGTTTTCTATGTATTTAAGTATTTATAAATAAATAATAAATAAATAAATAATAAATATTAGAGGACAATCTTACACAAATCGAACTAGTCCCACAGTAAGCTCAAGAAGGCTTGTGTTATGGGTACTAGACGACGATATATTTAATAGATATAAATACTTAAATACATAGAAAACATCCAAGACTCAGAAACAAATATTCATGCTCATCACACAAATATTTGCCCTGACCGGGATTCGAACCCAGGACCGTCAGCTTCACAGGCAGGTGCACTACCCACTAGGCTAAACCGGTCGTCAAAGTCATTATTTATATCTATTAAATTATATCGTCGTCTAGTACCCATAACACAAGCCTTGTTTAGCTTACTGTGGGGCTAGTTCGATTTGTGTACGATTGTCCTTTAATATTTATTTATTTATTTTATATAACTAATTAGTTACTTTTCCAGTTTTGTTTTATCGCCTTAGGTAATTACCTAAGACGATAAAACAAAAAAATGTCAGATCGCAGGTATTTCATAATAAACTGGCTTTCTTTATTACCGCTCGTGATTAAGTACAAAATACTTGTCTCTCCCCCTATCCAGGAAGTGGGATTTTCCGGAAGCGTAGCGGGCGGTAATTACCACTTTATGGCCAGGTGTGACATAATAACATAATGGTACATTACTTATCAAGGACGGTAAAATAAAGAATGTCTCGGATCGCAGGTGTTTGACCCGAGCCGGAGGCAAGGGCGATAAATATGTGATCAGAGGCAAAGGCCGTAAGGACCCTTTTGCTATGGAACGCCACATATGTCCTCGGAAATCTCCGGCCCGGGAGATGAGGAGTTTCAACAAGACCCTGAAGAGGCACATAGGCTGTAGAACCAACAATAAAATTATTTACTATACAGGTATGTAGTGTTGTTCCTGGAGGTGAGCAAGGTTGCCAGAGCTGCCGAGGATGCACTGTGTTGAGAGCGAGGGACCTAAATGTGTTCCATCTGCTGTCAACAGTGCACCCTCAAATCTTATAAAGGGTCGGCAACGCGCACGTGACTCCTTTGGGGTTGCGGGCGTCTATAGGCTGTATAGGCTGCGGCGGCCGCTTACCATCAGGTGGACGCTTGTTTGCCGCCGGCGTACAATACAATACAATACAAATACTCTTTATTGCACACCTCAATCAAAGGATACAGTACAGTACAAAAACACAATGAGAAGGGGCAAACAACAGGCGGTCTTATCGCTAAAGAGCGATTTCTTCTAGACAACCTTAGGGTAGCGGAAATGAAATCTAATCAGAACGATTCACAGCACGTGGTGCAGAGTTAATACATATGAAGCCTACTAATAATTACAACAATAACATTTAATTAAGGGGTAGTAATAAAAAAAGAAAAAAAAAGCCGTGTCTCACCGTGGCCAGCAGCTGCTGCATGATCTCGGGCCGCTGCTGCAGCACCTGTATGAACATGTTGCTCGTCTCCGGCTGCCGGCCGTGCGGCACTTTGTTGCTTGCTGCAATACAACACTAATTAAGGACGTGTAACGACAAATGTCGCGTTTGTAAGCGTAAAATGCAGGCAGCTTTACTGGTCGATGTATCCATATAGTGTAAGTTATAAGTTTAAGTATTATTTGTACCGTTGTTTGCCCAAATAAACATTAAAACAAAACCTATATTGTTCAAACCAAAAATCGTTGAAAGTATTTACTAATGCACACCACCTCGATTTTTATCAGAATTTTAAAGTATATGGTTTGGAAATTAGAGGGGGGGGGGACACACTTTCTATGACTTTGACAGCTAATATCTCACCAACGATTGACTTAAATGGACAAGTTTTGTAGAAATTTTTTTTTCATTACCGGTTACATGTATGGACCCCCCTAATTTAATATGTTTTTGTAATTTCACATCACTTTTATGTATCGCTTCATAGAATACACCTTCCTACCAAATTTCATAATTGTAGTGCGTATCGTAGCCGAGTATCGGCTGTGACATACGGACGGACGGACGGACAGACATGACGAATCTATAAGGGTTCCGTTTTTGCCATTTTGGTTACGGAACCCTAAAAAGCCATTCCCGAAGAGTGTTGCATCCCGTATTGTTCGTGCGTGAAAGACATAAGCGTGTCTCTTTCACGGGGGGCGTGGCTGACCGAATCGAGGCATCCGCTTAACACAATCGTTCATGACAATATTCTTGAAATATCAAGTCAGAATATTTCCACAAGTAGACAGTTTTTTTTTTTTAACCTGACTGTGGCTTTATAAGCCGGGCCCAATAAAGCGATAGGAGTGCGCGGTTGGAGAGTGGCCTGGGGACAATCCAGGAGAAACCTCCGACACGACCCCGCGGGCGATTAAAAAACTGGAATACTTTAAGGGTTGTTGCACCAAACCGTCTGTAATCGTAAGCGGTGTTCGTTAAAATCTGATTGTATATATAGTTTGACAAGTTTCTATGGGATCACAGCTGCCGGCGCCATATTTGACGATGACCGGCCTGTGATCCTAAGTTAGTGCGACCCTAAGCGTTTGCACTCCAGTGAAATTGGTTGAGCGGCTTCAACCAAATCTGAGGTGGCATAGACAGTGTTTTCAGCTCATACATAAAGAACGTATGGAAATAAAAATTATATAAAAAGCAACAAAATGGATGTGATTACTCACATTTCTGTACTAATTGCTTAAATAGATATGTGACTATGTGGTCGAGCGTCGCGCAGCACCCGGTGCACACACTCGTGTCTGGAACAATTATTACATACTGTTACAAATTCACCATACATTTTTTATTTGCATAAGATAATTGAAAGAAAAGGACTTAGGCTCGGTTTTGTAAAAATCCGTTAGACCTTGTGTCGGTTTGTTATTTCAAAAAATGTACTGAGTTATTGAAATTTGTTAAAAATACAACTCAAACATTTCTCTTTTCCTAGTTAGCAACATTTTTTGATAAGACTCTGTGGTAATAAAAAATGTCGTTCTCTGAAAGTGCTCTCTGTTTTGTAAAAGATAGAAATAAAGAAATTAAGTAAAGATAAATATTTTATTGAATAAAATAGATCCTGCAAGTAACCAATTTATTAGAAAAATATTAAAATTTGATCTGACATTTGGCATAACGGAGCTTTATACAACCCGCCCTTAAAGTATAACTTATGTACTACTTATTGACCGAGTGAAATGAAGGTCTCTGCTTCAGCTTCGACAAAACTGCGACTGCTTTCGTATGTCCAGATTTCCGTTTGTTCTCATCTACAGGTGCAATTCTCAGTGAAATTTCGTGAGCATGTTCGATAGTTATATAGAATTTTTTTGTCGAGACTGTTTTTAGAAATTTCGCTTTTAAAAATAGCGCTTTTTTTGACCATGTTTCAGTAAATCGTAATAAAATAAGCAGTCAGTTTTATCAAAATCTGGCTCTTGCAAATGTAGATAAAGTATTGAAGTACCGATAACAGTTTGTGCCATAGATTATACCTATAGTTTTGACGGAGCGATATCAACTCAAAACTCGTCAAAAATCGATGATAAGCGCGTGGAGCCCGTTAAGAGAAGCGTGTTAAGTACGGATAACTCTCACGATAATGTAAATTTTCCTTTTTTTTTTAATACAACCCCGGTGGCAAACAAGCGTACGGTCCACCTGATGGTAAGCGGCCCCGCAGCCTGTAGACGCCCGCAACTCCAAAGGAGTCACTTGCGCGTTGCCGACCCTTTATAAAATTTGAGGATGCACTGTGTTCACAACAGAAGGGACAAATTTAGGTCCCTCGCTCTCAACACAGTGCATCCTCGGGAGCTCTGGCAACCTTGCTCACCTCCAGGAACACAACACTACATACTTGTGTAGTAGATAATGTTATTATGGCTGTGGTCTTCCGCAAGGCGGAGGTACTTCTCCAGTTGGGCTCGTTCCGCAACTCCAAAGGAGTCACGTACGCGTTGCCGACCCTTTATGAAATACATACATAGTATTCGCCTGTTCCCGCTAGTTACCTAATGCCGTGAGTCCCTCGGAGATGGAGCTGAGCACGTAGAGCGTGGCCTCGGGCTGCAGCGACGCGAGGAACGACATGTGGTCCTGCGCCAGCCGCTCCAGCAACACGTAGTACGTTTGTGACAGCTTTGGATAATCCTGCAACAAATATTTTTTTCACACCTGCTATTCAGAAAAGAGTTATTGTTGCCTTCGAAGAATTTTCGAGTTATTGTTTGAGGGCAACAATGACTCTTTTCCTCATAGAAGGTGCGAAAAGCAGTATGTGACACTTTGTAGTAAAATCATTTGTAAGATATTTCATGTTTTTAGCAGCGGGTCGCATAGACGGTGTGAAAAGCAGTATGTGTCACACGGTAGCAAAACCGTCATGTGCGTAAACACTTGAATCCCTCGCTACGCTCAAGATTCTACCTTAGAATCTTTCGCTTCACTCAGAATTCAATATACCGCCCTCGCCGTAAATATATCATTTTGCTCCCTTGAGACACAATCTACTAATAATGAATGTGCTCAAAAAGTGTTTTCTAAGCAGCCAAACTGTGCAGAAAAAAACACTTTTCCGCACTAGTGCTTTTTACTTTTCAATATTTTTTTTAATTTTTTATCTTTGCTGTCAGCCCGACGCAAAGAGAATTTGTTATTTGAGAAAAATTTTAGAAATTAGTCAATTATAGATTCAAATTCTTATAAAAGATAAGGTATATACATATTAATACTTCATTAAACGTATTACTAATTGTGCCGACAAGGCACATAATTGAAAACGGTTAGGATAATCTTATATTACGTGCGTAAGATAAATTAGAGGTTAAGATCGTGCAAGATGTAAGGATGATTATGTATGTATGTGCTAGTATATAAGGAAGCAGTATCATCAATAAAGACAGATTCACAGTTGTACAGATTACTTCTGCGTGTCACTGAGTGTGGACTTCCATAACCCCTCTGGGGTGTAGTCCACACTCCTTCCCCATAACTTCCCCTAAACTAATCATTTCAGATTAAAAAAAATATCTATTAATAAATTGTGAATATTCGTCAACATGCTTGGCTGAATTCAGACTCAGCCTGTGCCTTCCAGCTTTAGCAGTTTGCACATGCGCAGTTAGTAGAGACGTTGACACATCGAGCAATGTAAATTATTAACTATAAATTTTAAATTAACTTTTCGATTTAATTTTTCATTTCCTCGCACAATATAGTTGACATTGTTTAATTTAATTTAATATTACTGATTTAATAATTCTTTGTTTATTTTTACTTTGACGAACATTACGAGATATTGATATTTAATTCCTTGTTATCCGTGTTTAGAGTACCTATTAATATATTCATGACGATCCTCTCAGGTGAATTTTATCATACTCATTGTATTATTTAACTGCTATTTTATTCATTGATTTTTGATTGAAGATCACAATAGAGATTCTTGTAAATTGACATGTAATTTATATTGTTTTTTATACAAACGCCTTAAGGGAAGCGTGCATTTAGAACTGGGTAGCGATTGCACCTATAGCTCAGTTGGCTAGAGCGACTGGCCGCGAGTGCCGGGAGGTCGCAGGTTCGAATCCTGCTCGGTGCCTAAATTTTTCAATTTTTCCTTCATTCTAAATTTATATTGTAATCTTATATTGTGAATAAATGAATCTAAATCAATGCATAAAACGTTGTACGATACGTGTTCGGAAACGCAATTCCCAATACGTATCGGTAACTCGTGTCATCAAAGGAATTGCTTACTTTCCGAACTTGTATCGTATATAACTATTATGGTACAAACCTCCACTCCCTCTTTCAACTCTTCGACGGGTTTTAAAATTTATTCTATGTTAATCCAGGCTATATCTTCATTGTTTACCAAGTTTAATAGGCCTTATAAGCTTTAAAATGTTGATTTCAAATTATGACAAAAGTATTGATAATACCAATAAAGTTATTAAAGGATACTATGACATTATAAAAGTTTTAGATAGTAATATAGCCATTTTTTGATTTTATTGTGTGTAGTAGAATTTAGGCGGCAAAAACATATTTTAGCTTGAAAATCGTCGATGTTTGAAACGATATTTCTTAATAAAATCAACAAAAAATACATTAAAAGTTTATGTCATAAGGTCGTAACAGTCCTGTTTTAGATAGTAACACTAATAAAATGTCAAGATACCTGTCAATTCAAATAGAAAATGGCGTAAATAGATGAGCGTTTTTAACTGATAATGACTCTTAGGCTCGATTTTATAAAGATCCGTTGGAGCTTATGTCGGTTTATTATATCAAAAAATGTACTGAGTTACTGAAATTTGATCTGACATTTGGTCTAACGGATCTTTATAAAACCCGGCTTTAATAATCCTTACGGCCGTTTTTGCGTGATTGAGTAAGACACATCCAAACATTTATGTGAAGATTCGCATGTACAATATTAGTAAGAAGTGGGGATACTCACTAAGAGATCGTTCTGAGGTATACTTAATAGTAACTTGACGAACATATTGAGTGCGTTGTCCAATGATTCATCGCCGTATAACCTGGGAACAAAATACAGTTGAAAATTAAGAGTGAAATGAAATGAAATCATTTATTCTTCAATTTAGGCATATTACATTTTATTTATTTATTATTTATTTATTTTATTTTATTAAGAATGCATGCACTTATGAATGTCAAAAAACTACCACCGGTTCATAAAATAAACCTCCGCCTCGAGAAGAACCGGCGTAAGAAACTCGGCAAGGTGTCAGTTTTACAAAACAATATACAATGTATAGTTGTTGTGTTTTTCTCGTGTCTTTTCCTTTGTCTTATTGTGCGGTTTTGCTACCTCATTAACAGCCGTCATAAAAGATGAGAATACTTCGAAGATACCGACTGCAAGCATTAACATTTTACAGGATTACCAACTCTAGGGCCTTTACCAAAAATTTAAATTGCTTTAATAGAAATGTGACGTTAGACGTTTCTGCATCTTATGGCCGCCCGGGCCACTGGTATTTTTTTGTTTTATTTGAATACAGCCCTGGCGTTTACCTGAACATCTGTACAAGAAGAATAGCATTTCGACCGCCATTTTTCTATTACAGCAATAGTAATTTATTGTTCATAGAAATAGAGTAGAAAATCTACTGAACGTTTAAGGTGTTTGTAACGTTTTTTCTACAACGTGGTCATTATCGCGTTTTGCGGTTACCCAAATAATGGCTTTGTTTTCTTTAAGTGGATCGGTCAAAACTATTTGACAACGACTTATATATAAAATAACAGTATCACAATATTACAGAATTCAAATGCTACAGTATAAACATACATATATATTTTTTATATTAAGTAACGTTTATGACGTTCGGTTAAGACAAGACCCATTCAGAGCAGGGCCGTAGCTAGGGGGGGGCATTATGGGGCAATGCCCTACCTTAAAATACTATTGCCCTACCTTAACCCATCGCATATTATATCTAGAAAACTGTTTGTTTATAATTGGCGTACCAAAATGAGACATATTAGGGTAGGCAGTGTATCGACATCTAAATTATCAGATTTAAGTAGCATGGGTAAGCAAAGAAAAAAGACAGTTTCTTTACTGGATGCTATTGAACGGTTTAGACAAGTGAAAACCTTGTATCGACGACGTCGCATGAAACGCGGTACAAACTTACCTCGACCAGATTATAGCAAAGTATCGTTTACGAAAAGTTTTAACTGATATATATTAGACGCATAGTCAATGTATAGTCGACATGAAAACTGACGTAAATTTCGAGATTTGAATGTATCTGTTGGGTTGGTGGGTACTGGGTGGGCGTCTGATGAAGTCTACACTCCGACCAGTAGCAGCCCAACTCCAAAACCCCGAGAGCTTTCAGTCGGAACTCCAGAACCGTTTCGATTGCCTAATTGGCGATATGGACGAATTCAACGACGGGTTTGTGGAAGCCGTCCATACCACAGGGTCTAAGTTTTTTAAGGCCCAACGGAGCAACAGAACCAATAGGCTCTCTAATTCCACTCAGAGGCTCTTTGAGGAAAGGAGTAGGACGGTTCTACAGTCTTCAGTCGATGCGACATTATATCGGCAGCTCAATAGACGGATCTCCAAATCTCTGACCGGTGATCTGCGCCAATTCAATTCGAAACGTATTGAAGAGGCCGTCGAGCGAAACAATGGCTCAAAAGTTTTTGCAAGAGATCCGTCTATTGGGCAGAGCCAGCTCGCCGAGTTAAAACCAGAGGATGGTAGAAGTCTGTCTCATCCAGACCTGAGCTTCTGGGCGAGATAGAGCACTTCTATGGACAGCTATACACGTCAAATAGCAGACCCGAAGTTGGTCTAGTAAAATATCCAAGAGCTGGACTAACTCGGCACTATACCGATGACATCCCGAACATCAGCCTGTACGAGATTAGAATGGCTCTTAAACAGCTCAAAAATAACAGGGTACCCGGTGAAGACGGAATTACAGCCGAACTCCTGAAGGCGGATGGAAAACCAGTACTTTTGGCCCTTCAAAAGTTGTTCGATTCCGCCTTACTGGAAGGGAGAACGCCAAAGGCATGGAACACAGGTGTGGTGGTACTGTTTTTCAAGAAGGGTGACACCACTCTTCTGAAGAACTATCCACCCATCACGCTTCTGAGCCATGTCTACAAGCTGTTCTCAATGTCATTACTCGTGTCGCACGCAGACTAGATGACTTCCAGCCTCCCGAACAAGCCGGTTGCCGAAGAGGCTTTAGTACCATAGACCACATACATACGCGTCGTCAGGTTATACAGAAGACTGAAGAGTATAACCTGCCCCTCTGTTTAGCGTTTGTGGATTATGGGAAAGCCTTCGATGCGATCGAAACCTGGGCGGTATTACAATCTCTACAGAGGTGCCAAGTAGACTTCCGCTATATCGAGGTACTGAAGTGTTTGTACGAGAACGCCACTATGGCAGTCCGACTCCAGGACCGGAATTCGAAGCCTATTCCGCTGCAGCGGGGAGTTAGGCAGGGAGATGTTATTTCTCCTAAACTGTTCGACGCTGCACTGGAGGATGTTTTCAAGAATCTGGACTGGAGAAGGCTAGGCATCAACATAAATGATTTTGTTGATTCCATGCCCCGGGGCCAACATATAAGAATTGCCTCAAACTCGAAAATCGATTCACCAGATTAGATCAAGTTCATTTTGAGTTAATTTTTTTCTTGCACCAGTTGTGCCCTACCCAGGGTGACCACTATTTACTACAACCAAAATTCCCTGACTTTTCCCGGTTTTCCAGGCGTTTTTTCAAGTTTTTCCCTGACCATAATCTTAAATGTAATAAATATAAAATATATAATTTGAATACGTTTCAGAATTATCTGCTAGTAAATTACAATTTATAAATACAATGAAATAATACAAAAACGGAAATAATAAGAAGTAGTATCTGAATAGCTCAGTTGGTAAGAGCGAAAGCATTTTTAGACGGAAGTCGTGGGTTCACTCAATAATCATATTTTTGGAGAAAATGACTGACTAGAGTTTGACTTGCAAAAGTGCCACTGCGCCCTACTTACAGAACAAAGTTCATTTATTTCATTTACATAAAGAGACATTTTTATTCCCTGACCTCCAATAAATTTCCCTGACAATTCCCTGACTTTTCCATAACTAGGGAATTCCCTGACTTTTCCCGGTTTTCCCGGTTTTCCAGAAAGTGGCCACCCTGCCTACCTGTAATTACCGCTGCCCTATCTTAAATTCAACTCTGGCTACAGCCCTGATTCAGAGATCTGACCAAAATTCTGAAGATTGAGCTTCCAGTGTGAAGAAGTAATGTAGAATTGCAATACACAAAAATTACTGTCGAATAAAAAAGAAACAAAATATATATTGGAGAATGCTCTGGTAACTCGGTCAAAAAATCCTAAATATCAACGTAAAAATAAACTCTAGTGCTGCCGATTTCGTAATTATCAACGACAGTGATATGTTTAATTTTACAAAAAGGATAGCTTTTTTATTGTAATCTCGTCGTCATCGTTATTTTATACCGGTAGCGTACCTTTATATTTCAACCAGGGTTCGAAATTATCAAGATAATTATGGTCTTTGATAATTATCGCGATAATTATCCTAAAATGTATTTTTACCAATAAAGACTGTACTCTGTACTAATATATAAAAGATTATGGTGTTTTAGGCTGCAAAATAAATAGTTGCTATACAACATTTTACTAGTTTTTTATTAACCATTAAAATATAATCAATTAATCATTACAACATCATTAAAAAACATATACAGAGAGCAATTATTAACGTTCGAATTCACGCACGTATTTTTTTAAGACTCATGCCGAATTTACAGTTTTAGGTTATTATCAAATCGATAATTATCAAAGCATAAAAATCACGATAATTATCCTTTCGAACCCTGGTTTCAACCGGTATAGTTCTACCTTTATGACGAAGCGGTATCGATAGCCAATACCGCTACCATACCGGTTATACCGTACCGAAAACGGTCCCTGAGACATACACTTTCGCATTTATAATATTAGCATGGATTATAGTGTCAGCAAACCAAACTGAAGACCGAATTGATATCACTATCTCTTGCATACTTGCATGGTATTACGAAGTGTGTCTCACATTTCTTATGACCTCGGTGGTCAGTTTGATTTGCGGGCACTATAGTATTGATCGCCGTCGGCGGGGCATTCATCCTCACATCTTAGAACCGAAATGGTCGCGTACGGTACGGTTTCAGAGGAATTCCCTCCCACAGACGCTCCGGTTGTGGAATGAGCTCCCTGCCGAGGTTATCCCGAGGGACTACAGTATGGGGTTCTTCAAGAAAGGAGTGTTAAAATTTTTAAAGGGTCGGAAACGCGCATGTGACACCTCAGGAGTTGCAAGCGTCCATAGGCTACGGTGACCGCTTACCATCAGGCGGGCCGTACGCATGATTGCCACCGACGTGACAATCAAAATCAAAAAAATCAAACATTTATTCTGCAAATAGGCCACAAGGGCACTTTTACGTGTCAAATTATTAATTTACAATTTAAGAAAGTCTGACTATAATAAATAATACATTTTTCATGTCAAAATATTAATTTACAGTTCAAGAAGGAATAATGTTTGTTGCGATGCGTTGATTGCGTGAAGAAAGTGAGAGAGTGCGACGTATCTTGGATGGTGAAAGTGAAAAGTTCAAAATGTATACGTGCTTATTCGTGTAATGTAAATTTGCAAGTCATAGGCTCATAGGTACATCACATCATTCGAGGATAGGGGTAGAAGGAACAATATATCGTGACATCGGGTGACGTAGCCGCATATCCGCCGTCGGTATTGGTCGCGACATATGTGACGCGATATATGAGCTGCTGCTATTCGAGTATAGATGGCGTTACGGGTATCGTCCGGAACAAATAATAATTTCGAGTTTAATAATAATAATATATTCTTTATTGCACCACAAAAAGAAATTGTCACAAGATTAACCTTAAAAACTAATAGGTAACAACAGGCGGTCTTATCGCTATAGAGCGATCTCTTCCAGACAACCTTTGGGTAGCAGGAGATGAAAACTTAAAGAAAAATAACAACAGGTAGTGCTAGGATAAAGCAAGAAAGATAGAATAACACACACATCTAGGCTAATATATACAGTTAACAATACAATACATTAATAAATATATACATACATAACTACATAAATATTTATATATACATATATATATATATACATAGCTACAAAGATAATACAAGCTAAGAGAGTGACAAGTAATGATGTCTCAAGAGATTTTTGAAAATGGGCAGAGACTTGGCACATCTAATATCTAACGGCAGAGCATTCCATAACCGAACAGCTTGAAAAGTGAAAGATTTGTTGTAAAATTTCGAAGAAGAAATTTTGAAGTTTACAATTATAACAAAATTAATGTCATACAGTGAAGATAAACTAAAAAACTTAGCTCCTTTAGACTATGTGGCTGACTATATATTTGTATATGTTTATGTACGTATATTTTTATACTATATTTATGTATGTTTATTTATCCTTAATTAAATGTTATTGTTGTAATTATTAGTAGGCTTCATATGTATTAACTCTGCACCACCTGCTATGAATCGTTCTGTTTAGATTTCCGCTACCCTAAGGTTGTCTGGAAGAAATCGCTCTTTAGCGATAAGCCCGCCTGTTGTTTGCCTCTTCTCATTGTGTTTTTTGTACTGTACTGTATCCTTTGATTGAGGTGTGCAATAAAGAGTATTTGTATTGTATTGTATTGTATAAACTTGCAAAGCAATGATGTTGAGTGTACCTGAACACGCCGAAGTTGGCGTAGTTCCCGCACAGCGCCGCCTTCAGTATGCAGAAGCAGAGCGAGATGCCTTTGAGCTTCATCGCGTACATCTGTTTCTTGCTGACGTCTATCGTCAATATTCTGCTGCCTGCAACCAAATTAATCAACTATTCTTTCTTGCTCGTTACCGTGATTACGTCTCCTGGGTCACTGTCAAAAACTGTGATTTTATAGGGTTTAAATCTACCAAACATTTTTTTTTGTACCTGACTGTGGCTTTATAGGCCGGCCCAATAAAGCGATAGGAGTGCGCGGTTGGAGAGTAGCCTGGGGAAAACCTCCGGCACGACCACGCGTGTGGTTTGGAACACTGGAATACTCTAAGAGTTTGCGCTCCAGTGAGATTGGTTGAGCGGTTTCAACCGAGTCTGAGGTGTGAGTGGAATCGAGCTACTGGGAGTTTTACTCACCATACGCGCAGATGATGTTGGAGAGCTCCCTGAAGAGCAGGATGCCGTTGGGCGAGGACACGTCGAAGTGCAGGCGCTGGTTCCTGTTCTGCGCGAGCTCCGCCGTGAGCTTGAGCACGGGCGTGGTGAGCGCCGGCTCCGAGAACCACGTCCATGTACACCGGGTAGCTGCAAGTATACACACTCACCATACGCGCAGATGATGTTGGAGAGCTCCCTGAAGAGCAGGATGCCGTTGGGCGAGGACACGTCGAAGTGCAGGCGCTGGTTCCTGTTCTGCGCGAGCTCCGCCGTGAGCTTGAGCACGGGCGTGGTGAGCGCCGGCTCCGAGAACCACGTCCATGTACACCGGGTAGCTGCAAGTATACACACTCACCATACGCGCAGATGATGTTGGAGAGCTCCCTGAAGAGCAGGATGCCGTTGGGCGAGGACACGTCGAAGTGCAGGCGCTGGTTCCTGTTCTGCGCGAGCTCCGCCGTGAGCTTGAGCACGGGCGTGGTGAGCGCCGGCTCCGAGAACCACGTCCATGTACACCGGGTAGCTGCAAGTATACACACTCACCATACGCGCAGATGATGTTGGAGAGCTCCCTGAAGAGCAGGATGCCGTTGGGCGAGGACACGTCGAAGTGCAGGCGCTGGTTCCTGTTCTGCGCGAGCTCCGCCGTGAGCTTGAGCACGGGCGTGGTGAGCGCCGGCTCCGAGAACCACGTCCATGTACACCGGGTAGCTGCAAGTATACACACTCACCATACGCGCAGATGATGTTGGAGAGCTCCCTGAAGAGCAGGATGCCGTTGGGCGAGGACACGTCGAAGTGCAGGCGCTGGTTCCTGTTCTGCGCGAGCTCCGCCGTGAGCTTGAGCACGGGCGTGGTGAGCGCCGGCTCCGAGAACCACGTCCATGTACACCGGGTAGCTGCAAGTATACACACTCACCATACGCGCAGATGATGTTGGAGAGCTCCCTGAAGAGCAGGATGCCGTTGGGCGAGGACACGTCGAAGTGCAGGCGCTGGTTCCTGTTCTGCGCGAGCTCCGCCGTGAGCTTGAGCACGGGCGTGGTGAGCGCCGGCTCCGAGAACCACGTCCATGTACACCGGGTAGCTGCAAGTATACACACTCACCATACGCGCAGATGATGTTGGAGAGCTCCCTGAAGAGCAGGATGCCGTTGGGCGAGGACACGTCGAAGTGCAGGCGCTGGTTCCTGTTCTGCGCGAGCTCCGCCGTGAGCTTGAGCACGGGCGTGGTGAGCGCCGGCTCCGAGAACCACGTCCATGTACACCGGGTAGCTGCAAGTATACACACTCACCATACGCGCAGATGATGTTGGAGAGCTCCCTGAAGAGCAGGATGCCGTTGGGCGAGGACACGTCGAAGTGCAGGCGCTGGTTCCTGTTCTGCGCGAGCTCCGCCGTGAGCTTGAGCACGGGCGTGGTGAGCGCCGGCTCCGAGAACCACGTCCATGTACACCGGGTAGCTGCAAGTATACACACTCACCATACGCGCAGATGATGTTGGAGAGCTCCCTGAAGAGCAGGATGCCGTTGGGCGAGGACACGTCGAAGTGCAGGCGCTGGTTCCTGTTCTGCGCGAGCTCCGCCGTGAGCTTGAGCACGGGCGTGGTGAGCGCCGGCTCCGAGAACCACGTCCATGTACACCGGGTAGCTGCAAGTATACACACTCACCATACGCGCAGATGATGTTGGAGAGCTCCCTGAAGAGCAGGATGCCGTTGGGCGAGGACACGTCGAAGTGCAGGCGCTGGTTCCTGTTCTGCGCGAGCTCCGCCGTGAGCTTGAGCACGGGCGTGGTGAGCGCCGGCTCCGAGAACCACGTCCATGTACACCGGGTAGCTGCAAGTATACACACTCACCATACGCGCAGATGATGTTGGAGAGCTCCCTGAAGAGCAGGATGCCGTTGGGCGAGGACACGTCGAAGTGCAGGCGCTGGTTCCTGTTCTGCGCGAGCTCCGCCGTGAGCTTGAGCACGGGCGTGGTGAGCGCCGGCTCCGAGAACCACGTCCATGTACACCGGGTAGCTGCAAGTATACACACTCACCATACGCGCAGATGATGTTGGAGAGCTCCCTGAAGAGCAGGATGCCGTTGGGCGAGGACACGTCGAAGTGCAGGCGCTGGTTCCTGTTCTGCGCGAGCTCCGCCGTGAGCTTGAGCACGGGCGTGGTGAGCGCCGGCTCCGAGAACCACGTCCATGTACACCGGGTAGCTGCAAGTATACACACTCACCATACGCGCAGATGATGTTGGAGAGCTCCCTGAAGAGCAGGATGCCGTTGGGCGAGGACACGTCGAAGTGCAGGCGCTGGTTCCTGTTCTGCGCGAGCTCCGCCGTGAGCTTGAGCACGGGCGTGGTGAGCGCCGGCTCCGAGAACCACGTCCATGTACACCGGGTAGCTGCAAGTATACACACTCACCATACGCGCAGATGATGTTGGAGAGCTCCCTGAAGAGCAGGATGCCGTTGGGCGAGGACACGTCGAAGTGCAGGCGCTGGTTCCTGTTCTGCGCGAGCTCCGCCGTGAGCTTGAGCACGGGCGTGGTGAGCGCCGGCTCCGAGAACCACGTCCATGTACACCGGGTAGCTGCAAGTATACACACTCACCATACGCGCAGATGATGTTGGAGAGCTCCCTGAAGAGCAGGATGCCGTTGGGCGAGGACACGTCGAAGTGCAGGCGCTGGTTCCTGTTCTGCGCGAGCTCCGCCGTGAGCTTGAGCACGGGCGTGGTGAGCGCCGGCTCCGAGAACCACGTCCATGTACACCGGGTAGCTGCAAGTATACACACTCACCATACGCGCAGATGATGTTGGAGAGCTCCCTGAAGAGCAGGATGCCGTTGGGCGAGGACACGTCGAAGTGCAGGCGCTGGTTCCTGTTCTGCGCGAGCTCCGCCGTGAGCTTGAGCACGGGCGTGGTGAGCGCCGGCTCCGAGAACCACGTCCATGTACACCGGGTAGCTGCAAGTATACACACTCACCATACGCGCAGATGATGTTGGAGAGCTCCCTGAAGAGCAGGATGCCGTTGGGCGAGGACACGTCGAAGTGCAGGCGCTGGTTCCTGTTCTGCGCGAGCTCCGCCGTGAGCTTGAGCACGGGCGTGGTGAGCGCCGGCTCCGAGAACCACGTCCATGTACACCGGGTAGCTGCAAGTATACACACTCACCATACGCGCAGATGATGTTGGAGAGCTCCCTGAAGAGCAGGATGCCGTTGGGCGAGGACACGTCGAAGTGCAGGCGCTGGTTCCTGTTCTGCGCGAGCTCCGCCGTGAGCTTGAGCACGGGCGTGGTGAGCGCCGGCTCCGAGAACCACGTCCATGTACACCGGGTAGCTGCAAGTATACACACTCACCATACGCGCAGATGATGTTGGAGAGCTCCCTGAAGAGCAGGATGCCGTTGGGCGAGGACACGTCGAAGTGCAGGCGCTGGTTCCTGTTCTGCGCGAGCTCCGCCGTGAGCTTGAGCACGGGCGTGGTGAGCGCCGGCTCCGAGAACCACGTCCATGTACACCGGGTAGCTGCAAGTATACACACTCACCATACGCGCAGATGATGTTGGAGAGCTCCCTGAAGAGCAGGATGCCGTTGGGCGAGGACACGTCGAAGTGCAGGCGCTGGTTCCTGTTCTGCGCGAGCTCCGCCGTGAGCTTGAGCACGGGCGTGGTGAGCGCCGGCTCCGAGAACCACGTCCATGTACACCGGGTAGCTGCAAGTATACACACTCACCATACGCGCAGATGATGTTGGAGAGCTCCCTGAAGAGCAGGATGCCGTTGGGCGAGGACACGTCGAAGTGCAGGCGCTGGTTCCTGTTCTGCGCGAGCTCCGCCGTGAGCTTGAGCACGGGCGTGGTGAGCGCCGGCTCCGAGAACCACGTCCATGTACACCGGGTAGCTGCAAGTATACACACTCACCATACGCGCAGATGATGTTGGAGAGCTCCCTGAAGAGCAGGATGCCGTTGGGCGAGGACACGTCGAAGTGCAGGCGCTGGTTCCTGTTCTGCGCGAGCTCCGCCGTGAGCTTGAGCACGGGCGTGGTGAGCGCCGGCTCCGAGAACCACGTCCATGTACACCGGGTAGCTGCAAGTATACACACTCACCATACGCGCAGATGATGTTGGAGAGCTCCCTGAAGAGCAGGATGCCGTTGGGCGAGGACACGTCGAAGTGCAGGCGCTGGTTCCTGTTCTGCGCGAGCTCCGCCGTGAGCTTGAGCACGGGCGTGGTGAGCGCCGGCTCCGAGAACCACGTCCATGTACACCGGGTAGCTGCAAGTATACACACTCACCATACGCGCAGATGATGTTGGAGAGCTCCCTGAAGAGCAGGATGCCGTTGGGCGAGGACACGTCGAAGTGCAGGCGCTGGTTCCTGTTCTGCGCGAGCTCCGCCGTGAGCTTGAGCACGGGCGTGGTGAGCGCCGGCTCCGAGAACCACGTCCATGTACACCGGGTAGCTGCAAGTATACACACTCACCATACGCGCAGATGATGTTGGAGAGCTCCCTGAAGAGCAGGATGCCGTTGGGCGAGGACACGTCGAAGTGCAGGCGCTGGTTCCTGTTCTGCGCGAGCTCCGCCGTGAGCTTGAGCACGGGCGTGGTGAGCGCCGGCTCCGAGAACCACGTCCATGTACACCGGGTAGCTGCAAGTATACACACTCACCATACGCGCAGATGATGTTGGAGAGCTCCCTGAAGAGCAGGATGCCGTTGGGCGAGGACACGTCGAAGTGCAGGCGCTGGTTCCTGTTCTGCGCGAGCTCCGCCGTGAGCTTGAGCACGGGCGTGGTGAGCGCCGGCTCCGAGAACCACGTCCATGTACACCGGGTAGCTGCAAGTATACACACTCACCATACGCGCAGATGATGTTGGAGAGCTCCCTGAAGAGCAGGATGCCGTTGGGCGAGGACACGTCGAAGTGCAGGCGCTGGTTCCTGTTCTGCGCGAGCTCCGCCGTGAGCTTGAGCACGGGCGTGGTGAGCGCCGGCTCCGAGAACCACGTCCATGTACACCGGGTAGCTGCAAGTATACACACTCACCATACGCGCAGATGATGTTGGAGAGCTCCCTGAAGAGCAGGATGCCGTTGGGCGAGGACACGTCGAAGTGCAGGCGCTGGTTCCTGTTCTGCGCGAGCTCCGCCGTGAGCTTGAGCACGGGCGTGGTGAGCGCCGGCTCCGAGAACCACGTCCATGTACACCGGGTAGCTGCAAGTATACACACTCACCATACGCGCAGATGATGTTGGAGAGCTCCCTGAAGAGCAGGATGCCGTTGGGCGAGGACACGTCGAAGTGCAGGCGCTGGTTCCTGTTCTGCGCGAGCTCCGCCGTGAGCTTGAGCACGGGCGTGGTGAGCGCCGGCTCCGAGAACCACGTCCATGTACACCGGGTAGCTGCAAGTATACACACTCACCATACGCGCAGATGATGTTGGAGAGCTCCCTGAAGAGCAGGATGCCGTTGGGCGAGGACACGTCGAAGTGCAGGCGCTGGTTCCTGTTCTGCGCGAGCTCCGCCGTGAGCTTGAGCACGGGCGTGGTGAGCGCCGGCTCCGAGAACCACGTCCATGTACACCGGGTAGCTGCAAGTATACACACTCACCATACGCGCAGATGATGTTGGAGAGCTCCCTGAAGAGCAGGATGCCGTTGGGCGAGGACACGTCGAAGTGCAGGCGCTGGTTCCTGTTCTGCGCGAGCTCCGCCGTGAGCTTGAGCACGGGCGTGGTGAGCGCCGGCTCCGAGAACCACGTCCATGTACACCGGGTAGCTGCAAGTATACACACTCACCATACGCGCAGATGATGTTGGAGAGCTCCCTGAAGAGCAGGATGCCGTTGGGCGAGGACACGTCGAAGTGCAGGCGCTGGTTCCTGTTCTGCGCGAGCTCCGCCGTGAGCTTGAGCACGGGCGTGGTGAGCGCCGGCTCCGAGAACCACGTCCATGTACACCGGGTAGCTGCAAGTATACACACTCACCATACGCGCAGATGATGTTGGAGAGCTCCCTGAAGAGCAGGATGCCGTTGGGCGAGGACACGTCGAAGTGCAGGCGCTGGTTCCTGTTCTGCGCGAGCTCCGCCGTGAGCTTGAGCACGGGCGTGGTGAGCGCCGGCTCCGAGAACCACGTCCATGTACACCGGGTAGCTGCAAGTATACACACTCACCATACGCGCAGATGATGTTGGAGAGCTCCCTGAAGAGCAGGATGCCGTTGGGCGAGGACACGTCGAAGTGCAGGCGCTGGTTCCTGTTCTGCGCGAGCTCCGCCGTGAGCTTGAGCACGGGCGTGGTGAGCGCCGGCTCCGAGAACCACGTCCATGTACACCGGGTAGCTGCAAGTATACACACTCACCATACGCGCAGATGATGTTGGAGAGCTCCCTGAAGAGCAGGATGCCGTTGGGCGAGGACACGTCGAAGTGCAGGCGCTGGTTCCTGTTCTGCGCGAGCTCCGCCGTGAGCTTGAGCACGGGCGTGGTGAGCGCCGGCTCCGAGAACCACGTCCATGTACACCGGGTAGCTGCAAGTATACACACTCACCATACGCGCAGATGATGTTGGAGAGCTCCCTGAAGAGCAGGATGCCGTTGGGCGAGGACACGTCGAAGTGCAGGCGCTGGTTCCTGTTCTGCGCGAGCTCCGCCGTGAGCTTGAGCACGGGCGTGGTGAGCGCCGGCTCCGAGAACCACGTCCATGTACACCGGGTAGCTGCAAGTATACACACTCACCATACGCGCAGATGATGTTGGAGAGCTCCCTGAAGAGCAGGATGCCGTTGGGCGAGGACACGTCGAAGTGCAGGCGCTGGTTCCTGTTCTGCGCGAGCTCCGCCGTGAGCTTGAGCACGGGCGTGGTGAGCGCCGGCTCCGAGAACCACGTCCATGTACACCGGGTAGCTGCAAGTATACACACTCACCATACGCGCAGATGATGTTGGAGAGCTCCCTGAAGAGCAGGATGCCGTTGGGCGAGGACACGTCGAAGTGCAGGCGCTGGTTCCTGTTCTGCGCGAGCTCCGCCGTGAGCTTGAGCACGGGCGTGGTGAGCGCCGGCTCCGAGAACCACGTCCATGTACACCGGGTAGCTGCAAGTATACACACTCACCATACGCGCAGATGATGTTGGAGAGCTCCCTGAAGAGCAGGATGCCGTTGGGCGAGGACACGTCGAAGTGCAGGCGCTGGTTCCTGTTCTGCGCGAGCTCCGCCGTGAGCTTGAGCACGGGCGTGGTGAGCGCCGGCTCCGAGAACCACGTCCATGTACACCGGGTAGCTGCAAGTATACACACTCACCATACGCGCAGATGATGTTGGAGAGCTCCCTGAAGAGCAGGATGCCGTTGGGCGAGGACACGTCGAAGTGCAGGCGCTGGTTCCTGTTCTGCGCGAGCTCCGCCGTGAGCTTGAGCACGGGCGTGGTGAGCGCCGGCTCCGAGAACCACGTCCATGTACACCGGGTAGCTGCAAGTATACACACTCACCATACGCGCAGATGATGTTGGAGAGCTCCCTGAAGAGCAGGATGCCGTTGGGCGAGGACACGTCGAAGTGCAGGCGCTGGTTCCTGTTCTGCGCGAGCTCCGCCGTGAGCTTGAGCACGGGCGTGGTGAGCGCCGGCTCCGAGAACCACGTCTCCACGCCGCGCAGCAGCACGCCCATGTACACCGGGTAGCTGGAACCAGGGACCGATACCGGTATTTTTAAAAAACCCTGAATTAGCCCAATATTTTGGATTATTTTTTGCTCTTTACGTAGGGCTGAATCATGTATTTAGGTAATAACGTCGTATTATTAGATTGTCCCATTAAAAACGAAATAATGAACCGGTGACCGTAATAATACCGGTATTTTTCTATGGAGAAAATACCTGTATCCGATCCCTGGCTGGAACCGCCGGGACGGGCGCCGCTTGTGTTAGACACGATCGGCAAAATGAGGGCTATCGCGTATCAGGGTGAATCGACTTTTTAGTGCCACTCGTTGCCGTGGCTAAGTCTAGTTGTCTAGGGGTCAAAATTCGAATACAATCGTGATTTTATGCTATTTAAGTTTATCAAACATACGTATTTCTGGTACTTATAAGTTATTTCACAATGGTCTATCTATTAAGCATTGTGACTTATTGGAACGAAGTTCCTAACTATTATTATTATTGTTATTTTTTGGATTATTTTGTATGTGGTTTTATTTATATTCAATTTAATGTTGTAATTTTCTGTATTTTTTGTATTTACCATTAATTATGTGCTTGTAAGAATATACTGAACCTTATATTCTTATTTATTTTCATTTTTTGTTACGCAATTAGAGCGCCTGACGATCATTATGCAATAGTAATATAAGCAAAAATGTATCTATTTCTTACACGAGATTGTATTCTGTGATAAATAAAACTAAACTAAACTAAACATGTTAGTGGAACTTAATACAACATTTTTTTGAACGAACTGCGCCACTATTGTCCCTTGGACAACGGGTCAAAATAACAACACAAAAAAGTTGATCCACCCATCAATTCGCCGCTAGAGGAGTGTAGCGTGAGGTCCCCGAAATGTCAAATGTTACTCTTTGTGATTGCGGTACGCGGGTTAATATCTAATTGGAACAATATGGTGACTATTTTGCAATACCTGAGCTTGATTATGGCAAATATGAGTTACGAATCCATGACTGTCAATGTTTAGAGACAGTTTTGTCATTCGGAAACTTATTTCCTCCTTTTTTACCGAACAAAACGGGATGTGCGATATTTTTACGGTGCGGTTTTAAGGTTTTAAACATGATTTAAATGCAAACTTCGTTCTCATGCCCATAATAACCAATAATAATTTTTGACAGCTGGACCTTACTCGAAAGTGGCGCCAACTGGTGAGCACAAAAACGATAGCCCTCATTCGCCGCTAGAGGAGCTAGTGTAGCGTGAGCTCTCCGAAACGTCCTTTGTAAAATGTTCTTTGTCCCATTCTCACAAACGTAAATGTCAATGTGACAAGTAAGGACAAACGAACTTTAGCGGCTAGTTAACTAATATAGTTTCGATAGACGTTTATGAATAATGGGGTAAGACTCAACCGAATTTGGGGTGTCAGTGGAATTGAGCTACTTATTTCTGTCGCCGGTTCACTAAACCTAGCCTAGCTGTGAAGAGTCCAGCAAGAAACTCGCCCAGGCCCGACCCGCGTCGGAACTCTGTAACGTTGTGAGATCGTGTTCCTATATTTAGCTAGGTTGATTAGATATTAGTTCACGTAGTTGCCGTTAGATGGCGTTGCTGTTGTTGACAGCACTTAATTTTTATATTTAGATTAATTTTCGGGGGACTATTTTGTTAATTCGTTGGTAGACTTTATGGAATTGTTTTATTTAATTTATTAAGTTATTTTTTAAACTATACCTATTAGCAAAGAAGAAGTAGAGAAGAGATTAGAGGGGTTTAGAGGAAGAGGAAGACCTAGACTGACTTACTTTAACCAAGTGAGGGAGGAAGTTGCTGAGTCGTATGGGGAAGTCAAGAAACTGGCAATGAATAGAGAAGAGTGGCGGTTACTCCACCGACAAGAGCGAGGCTCTTAAGTTTTGATGATGATACCTATTAGCATAGACAGAGCTACCCTGACCAGCCCCCCACCCTCGTAATCTGCAGCCCGCCAGCAATCGCCAACCGCGAGCCTTCAGGGGAGTGTCAGCCCAGCTCGTCTTCAACCAACCTACCAACGTCTCACGACCCTAACTTCCACTACGCGCAATGCGCGTCCTAGGTTATTTTAATATATAAATAGTCCAAATTTGCGTGGTAGAGATTTATTTCTCATTAAGCCGTCAGTCTCGAAAACAGCGTTATATAATGTCAATAAAAGTAGTCCTCTAGAATTTAGGACTTTACCGTACAAATTGTTCATAGTCAAACTTCGCTCATGGCTTCAGGATAAATGTTTTTATAGAATTAAGGAATTTTTTGACATGACCAAACATAACTAGAAATAATTTACACTGTTTTTTTTTCTTATGTAGAATGACATTATTATATAAATTAATTTTCTTTAAAATTATAATCATAAATTTGCATGCCATTGTAATGGTGAATTGTGCAGTTCTATATTTAATGAATGTATATTTTGTCATCTGTTATGTACCATAATTCTCGCAAATAAAATTTTGACTTTGACTTTAGAATCGGATTTTAATTCACCAACCCCTAAGACTAGCCTGACAACTCACATCCAGTCGAACAGCATCATGTAGGTGGTCTTGGTGTTGAAGGCGAATGCGAGGCCGCGCAGGTCTCGCGCGAGCCCGATGAGGGTCTTCTTGGCGTCCTCCGAAGAGAACAGAGGGCTGGTCGGAGGGCCCAGGAGGCTCACCAGGCTCTCGAACGCCGCTGAAGACAACAGGTTAATACAATTAATACATTTATTTAAATCGGTTAAAGAGTATATGGATCTTAGCTTACTGACATGTAAATAATTATAACTCAATTTGAATTCAACTGATTTGTATTTTTGTGTTTTGAAATTTGTAATGAACATTATTATTATTTATCTGACTGACGATTCCGAATGGAAGATGCATTTATTTTTCTGTTTACTTTTTATCGTGTTTTGTATTACTCTAGTTGACATTATGTTTTTTTTATTTTTCCTGTTATGACGATCGTGATAACAAATCTTGTAATTTTGACATGTGTGCAAATTTATAATGTAATTCCTTATCGTGAAATAAATTATCTAATCTAATCTATTTATCAATAAATATTGCTGGACACTCTTACATAAACCAACCTAGTCACATACTAAGCAAAGCTTGTCCTATGGGTACTAGGCGACGATATACCTGTGTGTACTGGTGTGAACACACCTGTGAGCGGCATCATGAACGCGTGGAACCTCTCCTCGTCCTCGCCGAGCTCCACCATGAGCGCCGTGTACAGCATGGGGCACGTCTCCGTGCCCGCGCCCGCTACACCCCGGCACGGTGCCCGTGAACACACCTGTGAGCGGCATCATGAACGCGTGGAACCTCTCCTCGTCCTCGCCGAGCTCGACCATGAGCGCCGTGTACAGCATGGGGCACGTCTCCGCGCCCACGCCCGCTACACCCCGGCACGGTGCCCGTGAACACACCTGTGAGCGGCATCATGAACGCGTGGAACCTCTCCTCGTCCTCGCCGAGCTCGACCATGAGCAGGCGCCCCAGCGCCGTGTACAGCATGGGGCACATCTCCGGGCCCGCGCCCGCTACACCCCGGCACGGTGCCCGTGAACACACCTGTGAGCGGCATCATGAACGCGTGGAACCTCTCCTCGTCCTCGCCGAGCTCGACCATGAGCAGCCGCCCCAGCGCCGTGTACAGCATGGTCCGGCAGCGCATCTCCGTCGCGCCCACGCCCGTTATACCGAGGAACGGGAAGTGCTCTGCCTGTGGACATACACTATTCTTAGGCTCGGTTGCACCAACATACGATCACAGGCCGGTCATCGTCAAATATGGCGCCGGCACCTGTCATGCCATAGAAACTTGTCGAATTTTCCATACAAGCAGATTTTAACGAACAATGCTTACGATTACAGACGGTTTGGTGCAACCCACCCTTACAGTAAGGATTAATTTGAGTTTGTTTTCGTTCTTGCCTCAACAGATGTCGTTGGCTATTCAGTGCGCCAACGCCGCCAGAATTATGGGGACTTTCAGCCATCTACGATCCGGGGCGGCCCTTTATGTTAATTGTTAACTGTGACATACGGATGGACGGACAGACGGACGCGGACAGACATGACGAAACTATAAGGGTTCCGTTTTTGGCATCTTGGCTACCGAACCCTAAAAAGGGAAATTTGTGTAGAGAACTTACATGGTTGTGTTTATGTACATAGTTGCCATACAATTTATTTTTTATTGAAACATGAGAATTCTATTAGTAACTTTCAATTTACATTTGGCCAATAAACAAAAAACAATATGTTTGCGAATCTTTAGATTTCCATATCTTTTTATGATTTTGATTAATTTGTCCACATTTATTGTGATAATTTGATGGCTTTCTCTCCATATGTCACACTATGTTATAAATTGTCATCCTTCCTATTGTGTGCAAAAAAACTGTGTGCTAACAATGTACTAAAACGCAAGGGCATTTATTTGTGTGATGAACACGAATATTTGTTCCTCGAGTCTTGGATGTTGTCTATTTATTTAAGTATGTATATCGTTACTTAGTACCCAGAGTACAAGCTTTGTTTAGTTTGAGACTAGGTTGATTAGTGTAAGATTGTCCAAAAGTATTTATTTATATTTCACGAGCAAAACAGTAAATTCCACGTTTTTCCATACAATGGTAGTACGGGCGCATAGTATATGACGACACATGCTATGCTCAATTAGTATGGAAGTTTTGGGGGCGTTTTGAGCGCTCGGATTTTATGCTGTACTTTAAAATCCATTTGTCTTTTGTGTTGTTCTAATTGGACTAGTTTCATATATGCGGCCTTGCCTATTGACAATTAGTCAATTAGCAGCCTGCCAGATGGCGCTGTTTGACGCAAACGGGTGCGTTCAGAATAGGTTAAGCGGCCTATTCTGAACGCACCCGTCGGACAGCGGATCAACGTGATCCACAAAAAATGGTCTCGCCGGAAAAGCAGCGCTGGCTTGTGAGTCAGCATTATGCTGAGGCGGGACCATTTCGTGGCAATTTTATTAGTCAATAGTTCAATATGTATTATCTTGTCTGGTTCTATGTCACGAATAATTTATTTTCATTTCATTTCATATAAACATTTGTTTCTCTTTATAAAAACTGAATCGAATGGCTACACGAAAAAAATTATGCATATTCTATATTACCATGGAGTCATATTGTCCAGTCCAGATAGACAGAGCCAACTATGGGAATAGGGTTGCGATACTTGCGATGTGTTGTGAGGTGTCATATTACTTAAATATCACATTTCTTCACATTTGAATATAGCAGGAATATAGCTACCAGATTCACTGAAAACTTAATACTAAAATGACAATCGCTATTAATGTCAGTCGACATATTTTCTTACACATATCAGAGCGTTTTTACACAAACGGCTGAACGGGTTATGATGAAATTTGGTATGGTAGTTGTGGAACAAGCGCCATCTAGGTCACAACAATTGAACCCGGGACCTCGATGGCTTGGTTATTATCGATATATTTAGATCATAAGGCTATCTAACTTACCGCATAGTTCACAGCTCCACCGATAGTGGGCGCTGTTATTAATGTAGAATTTAAGCATATAAACGAATGTCGCTCTAAACACCTTTTTTCCAAATAGACACGATAGAATCAACACGCATCTTATTATTACCTAAAACCCATTTCGACACCCCAGTCTGGTCCACGAAGGAACTAGTACCACCAGAGTTGAGGTCACGCACACAACAACATGTCATGTAATGACAGCGGGATTCAAGCTCAACAGTGAATTGCAAAATAGACCAAAAAGTTTCTTTAAATGAATGCAAAAATACATGAAAAAAAAAACAGAAAATGAAATATTTAGGTCTATTTTATTTAAATATTTGTAGATACCATTTCAAATAGTTTTATTGAAATAAATGACTTATATGAATAAATAAAGGACATTTTTATTTTTAACTGTTTTTATACCTATTAAAAATACATATTTGTGTTTTTATTTACATTCACTTTTTGTGCAATCTTAACATACTTCATGTAGCTGTATGCGTAATGGTTCACATTAACTCTCATGGTCGGTTGAAACCGCTCAACCAATCTCACTGGAGCTCAAACTCTTAGAGTATTCCAGTGTTCCAAACCACACGCGTGGTCGTGTCGGAGGTTTTCCCCAGGTCTCCAACCGCGCACTCCTATCGCTTTATTGGGCCCGGCCTATAAAGCCACAGTCAGGTTAAAAAAAAAAAACTCGTGGAACTAGCTATATATGAATTTATAGCCTGGATCAAAACAATACTTTTTATCCCGAATCTCATCCCTCGAAGCGATAAAATAGGGAATAGATTTAAAAGAAGTTTACGCGGACAAGGTCGCGTGCAGTGCACAAGCTAACTAGTACTCGCTGCTTTCTGAAATAAATTCTAAGTCTTAAATACAAGTAAATATATCGCGACAGTCACTAATTAAAGTGATAGTCACGGTCCAAAAAAACATCATCATCAAAATCACCGATACTCGCTACGCCCGGCGACTAAACGATTCTTAGGCATCACACCGTTACCCAGTTTGCGCGCGGTACAGCGACATCTAGCGCGGTGTTAGTGAACTAATCCCCCTTTTATTCATATTCATTCATCAAACCTATTTTTGCCGCTATGAATAATCCGTTTGTTATTATCTGTCACTTTCATATTTAGGTTTGTGAGAAAGGAACATTTTGAGATAATTTTTTTTTTTTAATAAATAAGGGTTAGAAAAATATAAGTACTCTTCGTCTTCATTTACAATATAGAGAACTTACGTGGGTGTCAAACATAGACCTGAGTATTAAAATATAACAAATTATACTTAATTTTTTGGGGTTCCGTAGCCAAAATGGCGAAAACGGAACCCTTATAGTTTCTTCATTTCTGTCCGTCCGTCCGTATGTCATAGCGGATTTATTCGGAGACTATAAGCAATTATGAAATTTGATAGGATGGTGTATTCTATGAACCGCTACATAAAAATGATGCAAAATTATGAAAAAATATTAATTTAGGAAGCACTCCTAGAGTTGCCACACGTCATGGTTTTTGAGCCTTTGTCAGGAATGCGGCCGGAATTTGTAAGTGTCAGGAATTTTAGGAACTACCGAGGGTATTTTTTTATGTTTTTTTGTCATTGTTGTAATTCTGTTTTTTATACTGTTGTTTAATATAATTTATGACTTGGAACGCATCCTTACAGAACGCACCCGCCAAGAGCTGCCTTCCCCCGCTTTCGCCTGTCACCTGTCATCGCTTGCCTCACCAACTACTGACATTTTGTACTTTGCCATTATCCTGATTGATGATTAAACATATTAATTGTAGACTTGTAGTGTATCATTTAACATTACAATTTATATCCGATTTTTTTAAGTAAGACGATTTCCCCTAAATACAAAGTCTGAGAACCGTCGATAGCAGTGACGCCGAAGTCGTGTCACCCACACTGCTAACAAAAGTACCCGTTTGCCATACATGGCGAAGTATATTATTGTATCATGGCCGGCACTGGCAGAGCGACCCAGACCGTATTAGCGTACACACGTACCACTCCGCTCTAAAGCCCCCGCGTCATTGTCTGACGCGAACGTTGATTTTATATTGTATCGCTGCCATTTCTCATTATTATATCTTCTGCCGTCTGCAATCTTCAGAACGAGTCTATGGGGGGATCAACTATTCTTTGTTGATTGTTACCATGGTTACGTCTCCTGAGTCACTCTTTAAAACTGTGATTTTATAGGGTTTAATTTATCAAATATGAGTTTTAGCGATGAGAAAAAGTCGCTTACTGTTGTCTCCTCGCTGACGGGACAGAATAAAAACAAGGAAAAAGTGTGTATAATGCGACAAAAAAATTATGATACTTGGGCAATAAAATAAAATGTTCGCACTACATAGTTCAGTACATACTGTGCTATAACTGTTTATTACCAAAACGAAGATTTATGATTTATTATTATTAATATTTTATTAAAAATGGGATCGCTCTTGGCCAACATCTAATAATTTAATTATATTTCAATATTCCGAGTCTGTTATGGAAGTAGCAATTCATGAGGAATAATGTACTATGATGATATTGATGATACGATTTGCTGTATCCTGTTTCTGACCCGTAAAGGATCAAGCAATGTTTGTCTTCATTGACAGGGAAATTAAGTGACGTTTGACATATTTGACGTAGATATTATAGTTGCCATTTAATAGTAGATTGTGTCTCAAGGGAGCAAAATGATATATTTACGGCGAGGGCGGTATATTGAATTCTGAGTGAAGCGAAAGATTCTACAATAGAATCCTGAGCGTAGCGAGGGATTCTAAAGTAGAATCTTGAGCGTAGCGAGGGATTCAAGCGTTTACGCCCAAGACGAAAATAATTTTGCTACCGTGTGACACATACTGCTTTTCACACCATCTATGAGGCCCGCTGCTAAAAACATGAAATATCTTACAAATGATTTTACTACAGTGTCACATACTGCTTTTCACACCTTCTATGAGGAAGAGTCATTGTTGCCCTCAAATGAGGGAAGAAAAGTACAACTTTGATCCCTCATTCGAAGGCAACAATAACTCTTTTCTGAATAGCAGGTGTGAAAAAAGTATAAAATCAATCTCATCTCAGTCTAAGCTTTCATTAGCCAGACTCGTAACTACTTTCGTATAATATTGTAATCTTGGACGACGACAAGTTACGTAGCAAAACTCGATAAAACGAGAGCTTTGCATTCAAAAATTAATTGCTGTTATTGATTAGAGTAATATGCCCGACGATCAACACTAACGCCAACCTAGGGAAGCCTAGTCCGTGAGCCGTTACCCAGTTAATAGTAAGAACAGCGACATCTATCGAGGTATTCGAGAACTAATGAGTCTAAAAGCGGAATCATGTAATGTAATCCAATTATATACTGCATTAGATATGGCAATACTATTGGTTAGTAGTGTGGGTGACAAGACATTAAGTCATCAACTAGCATCAGCCTATCGACGGTATGAGGACGTAAGTGTGCGTGTGTCGCAGGGATCGGATACCGATATTTTATCCATAGAAAGATACCGGTATTATTACGGTCACCGGTTCATTATTTCGTTTTTAATGGGACAATCCAATAATACGACGTTGTTACCTAAATACATGATTCAGCCCTACGTAAAGAGCAAAAAATAATCCAAAATATTGGGCTAATTCAGGGTTTTTTAAAAATACCGGTATCGGTCCCTGGTGTGTCGTCGACAGTGACACAAAAAGACACAACTTTTCCTACGTACAAGGAGACCTCGCGTATATGTTTTACTGTACCTACAAAACCGTAAAATAATATTTGCTCATGTAGGAAATAATTAATCCTCATTTCGTACGGAAAACCAGCGAGTATATTTTTGCATTACGCATATACGAAAATAAACACACGACGTTCAAATTTTGAACCACTCATTTTTCACAGAAAATAAAAAAATATATATTAAACAAAACCATGTCCTATGCATCTAGGTTACCCTTCTCCTTTATAACTGTTCCAAATTCCAAATCGATAGCATAAGTAGTTCTTGAGATATTCAGCGATGTGACAGACAGACGGACAAAGTGAAACCATAAGGGTTCCTTTTTTACCATTTTGGTACAGAACCCTAAAAACAGGAGATTTGAAATATAATAGACAAAATTAATTCCATAAAACTTACCTAAAAGCGTGTCTTATTTTCCTTCATTTTCAGTTAGAAAAGAAAGAGCAGAAGAACAATTACAACCAAATTTTTAAATTATAAAACCCATTGCACTTCTGTTTCATATTAAGTATATCTTATATGGTTATTTTTATTTTTTGACTTGATTACACAAGTGTAATTCTAAAATCCAGTCGATATTTATGGGAAAACAGTGAATAATAAATACGATTAGTTGTTTTTTTTGGCAAAAACATTAAAAATATCTAAAATCCAGTAGATTTCTGGGGAAAACCAGTAAAAAATATATATAAAAATCAGTAGATTTTATGGGAAAAACAGTCAAAAATCTAAAATCCATTAGATTGGGAAAAACAGTATACGGTAGAAGACATACTCTGAAAACAGTATATTTCCTGTAAAGACAGGAGATCTCGCAACACTGCTGCTGCAACTCATAGTCGTAAATTCGACTTTCATATAGCAGCGAGCTATAGAAGGTCGTTCAAAAACTATAAATAAATACTTAAATACATAACCGAACAAACCATCGCCTCCGATCAGGTAAAGCTAGAGTGGCGTGCCGTTACCCAGTTAGCCGACGGGACAGCGACATCTAGTGGGTTATAGGGAAAATAATATACGAACACAAAGAAGCAGTGGTCGCAATGTCGCAAACCATGAAGTAAGGATAAGACTGGAGCCGGCAAAACACACATGCAAAGATGAGCGAAAGAGATGCAAGCATAGACACCAACACACGTGGGAACGAGATACTCATCGCGTATTATTTCTCACCGGCCTGTGTCACCGAAACGTCATCAATGTATTCAAGCCTATTGGCTTAATTTAAATTTGGCGCCAATGTATATACAGCACGACTAATTATGAGATGTCAGAATTGTGCTACATCCATATCAGTCTTCTGATATATCTCAATTTAGTCAGCCTATCATAAGTCCGTCTTGGTGATTCGCTAATACTACTATCTAATCCTCTTTCTACGTCGCAAACACACACACATTGAATTCACGTTATTCGCACAAAAGATGAGAATACCTGATAGTGACTATAACAAACAACTTTTTTTAAAACCCGAACAGACTTCTTATAATGTCTGCTTTTTTGCTGCTGGTTTTTTATTGTACAACTTTGAAATGGAATAAAAGTAAACGTAATTTAAAAAATAAATGTTGCCTTACCATTTAATAATATAATATATTTTTAAATGATACATGATACAACATTAATACATAATGACGATTAAGACACATTTTCTTATTTAACCAATAACTATATAAGTATAAGTACCTAAGCATAAAAAGCCTACGCGGGACGGCCTAGCGAAGCACAAAAGACTACATGAATGATAAAACACCATGGGTATAATTGTGGTTGAAATACTAATATTTTAATAATTATGACATTACATCTTAATGACTACTTTCATAACTATGACATTAGATGCTGACGTTAAATTTTCCTCTTGTACATTCAGATTTTATTCCAGAAACTGTCTAGATTATACTATTTTTTATGTTTTTATTTTACATATTGACAATCTTTTTGTGAATTTATTATACTCTCTTTTGACATACATTACAGTAATTAATTTCTTTTTTTAAATTTCATATGCATCAATAAATTGCTCTGAATAATTAGATTCAATTTATGTAATATATAACTGACGATTCAAAAGTGCTTGTTGCTAGGCCTATTTGGATAAAGAATATCTTGAGTTAAGTTTGAGTTCGAGCAGCCACCGGTCGGCCGGCCTAAGTCCCGCTCGAAGGACGAAGTGGAGAAAGACCTTCGCGCCCTACAAGCACAAAACTGGGAGGAGATCGCAGAGACGTGGGCGCGCTGACGCCAACTCGTATCGGAGGCTAAGATAAACTTAGGGTCGCTAAGTCAGCGGAGTAAGTGATTACGAAACTTCCAAGAAGCTGCTCAAAAAGCACTTACTGGAACAACAGAAGCAATAATAGAACCCCCACCAAGCATCTATGCCATCTCTTGTACACATGTAACAGTTATTATTTTCATACACATAATATTATACGCATTGAAAATCATATAAGTACATATTAACATCATACGAAAGAGAATGTCTGAAACTTTGTGAGTCTTACGTAGTACCTAATTGACATTAATGAATTTTATTTCATGGTTTATTGTTTCGTATTTAATGTAATAATGTATTGTTGACATAATTTGTAAGAAATCTGTAATGCCTTAGGACTATCCTGTAATATTGCACTTTTCTAATAGTTGAATAAATAAATAAATAAATAAACAAAAATAAAATACGTACCTATATTAAATATCTAAACTTCATTATTTGTTTTTTTTTTTAAATATTTATTTATTTTTTAGCATCACGCAACACAACAGTAGTACACAACAAATGGGTCACGACCTAGGGGAGGGGTTAGGGGCCAGACTGAAAATCAGCGCTGAGCTTGCAAGCTCCAGCATATGCTGAGCCTGGTACCAATTTCCGCAGTCATAGTTTTTAAAATAGTAATTTGTTTTTTTAAGTGCTCTTTTTTTTATTGTGTTTCTTTTTTCTTTCAAGTTTTTTTATATATCTGCTTTTGTATTGCAGTTTTTTCTGTTTTACGTGGCAATAAAGATTTATTATTATTATTATTTTGGTTTTTACAATATCTATCTCATCAATATCTAGGTTTTTACAATATCTTTATAAAAAGTAAAATATAAAAATTCACTTACAAAACATAAAAATATTATAAAAACCTAACCTAGGGTGCCGCCGGCAGCGAGGCGGGGCCTAAGCTACCGGTGGTTAGGGCGACAGAGAGAGGAACCTCCTGACTATCCGCGCCGTTTCCAGGAGTACCGCCTTCTGTATCTGACCCTTGACCCAGCCATCTAGCGAGAGTCTCTTGAGGTGTTGGTCGAGACTCTTCGCCTTATTATTATTTATTATTATTAAATAAGTTTTAATATTCATTGAAATTATTTGACACTTATACCGCAGAACGTGCCTAATAAAAATCCTTTTATCGTACTCTGTCATTCTTTCTAATGCTAAAAGAACAAGGTATATAGGTATAATATACCACATAGCCGTCTACGCTAGGGAAAACCTGCCGCTGTATGCGAGACGAGGTGATGGGTGTGCCTGGGTCACTCGAAACTCGAACAAGCTTTGCATGATACCCCACAAGATAAGTAAAACTGCGAAAACAGTCCATGTTGCGGGTCCTGTAGTGTATAATAAATTACCCCTATTTATAAGTACAGCTGTTAGCCTTCCAGCATTTAGAACCAAATTAAAAAAATGGCTCGCTGAACAATGTTTCTATAGCTTTAAGGAATTCATGGAATATAAAGATTAAACAATGCTAATAATATGCAATTCAAGTGTAAACGATGTTAATTCTATTTCATATTAACGAATTGCCGACAGATTATTATTACTTTTCGACTTGTAATATGTTATTACCAATAAATAATGTCTATGTCTATGTCTATGTCTATGTGTGTCAGAACTGACCGTGTGGTGCGTGAGCATGAACTGGACCTCCTCCAACTTGACCAGCTTGCGCACGCACGAGTACCCGCCGCTCAGATCACTGAGCAGTCCGAGGGTCTTCGCGATTATCTGCTCGGAGCCGCCCCAGTACTTCAGGTTCGTTATGCTGGAAATAGACAGTACGTGTGTTACGAAATGATATGTGACATTCCACGGGTAAAGCACCTCATGGCTACACGCATAAGGTACGTTTTCATGTGGAACGTCACATATATTTACCCTTTGAGGGGGTGCCTCGATTCGGTCAGCCACGCCCCGCGTGAAGGAGACACGCTTATGTCTTATACAAATACAAATAATTTATTGTATGAAAGTGAATATTGAAAAAGGTGACAATAGTTCAAAAGTTCTTCACAATCAGCCATTATATGGCGTACAATATTATGGTTCTATTAGCATTAGGGAATGCAATCCCGATCCCGCGAGATATCGAGTAATTTTTCGGGATCAATCCCGACGCATCATATGACGAGATCCCGTTCGAGATTGAAGGGATTGGGCGGCAGTAGTCAGCGATTGCATATAATTGCTTCGCAACGCTATTGCCAACCAGTGTTGAGTGGAGAGGGCATTCTCAGCAGCGGGTTACATTGCAAAGGACATTAGATGCCGTTTAGCAGATGCTATTAATACCCTTTGTTTTTTAAGGAGTCATTTTCAAAATCACTCGTCTTAAGTAACTGATATTTCTAATCCCGCGGGATCTCGAATTTGCAATCTCGAGTCGGGATTGCATTCCCTAATTAGCATGTCATTGAATCTTAATGTTTTATTTCTAGTAAGAGAAAGAAAAAATGTATGAGAAGTCAATATTAAAATGAAAACAAATAAATAAATTTCAATGTCATGCTTTGAGAGATCAGAGAACAGTTATGTCAACTAATATTATATTAAATTAAAATTAATGATTGTTAATAAATAAAATAATAAGCACATCACGTATGGTAAGTATCATGTCATGTTATATTATTATTTTGAAAATGTTCCTTAACGTCATTCGCGCACGACAAAACGGGATGCAACTCTTCGGGAATTGGCTTATTTAGACAAATCTCGATAAATATCTAACTGTGTGCAGTTTTATTAAATTTCCTCTTGACAGAGTTTAGATGAGGTAAAATACCATCATTTTAACTTAACTGTGTCGTTTAATAATGCGTTGTTTTAGCAGGCTAAGTAAAAAAAGGAAAAATCACCTCAACTTTTGATTTATTTTTTATAGAGAAAATATTACCCATGTGGACAATCACCCCCGTTTGGGGGTATTCCTGCCCCATAACGGGGGATATGTTACGGCACTTACATTTTCCTCATGAGCACACTAAGCAACCGACTCTCGTCGCTCAAACCGAGAACTTCGGACAGCCGTCGGTATACCTGTAATCATTTAATTAGTTATTAATATTATATGCCATATAAATCATAAGTACAAGTTAATTACATAAAAAAAACCGGCCAAGTGCGAGTCGGGCTCGCGCACGAAGGGTTCCGTACCATTATCTATAAAAACAGCAAAAAAAATCACGTTTGTTGTTTGGGATCATCTTAAATATTTCATTTATTCTGTTTTTTAGTATTTGTTGTTACAGCGGCTACAGAAATACATCATCTGTGAAAATTTCAACAGTATAACTATCACGGTTCATGAGATACATCCTGCTGACAGACGGACAGACGAACAACAAAGTGACCCTATCACTTTGTTGTTCGTCTGTCTGTCTGTCTGTTACGACCTCAGGAACTCGTAGAGGTATCGAGTTGGAATTAAAACTATATACTTAGGTAACTTAGGTCTACAGTCTCTTGAAGCTGTGAAAAAATCAAACTTAAGTTAGCGTAAAAAAAAGATACGGCCATTTATGCCGCAAAAAACAAGTATTTTGACACTCAAGGAAATCAAAATTTATAGGGTACTTTCCGCTGACCTAGAACTATGAAATTTGGCAAGTAATATCATTTATATCAGTTGGCATATGTTTTGCATTGTTTCTTATATTACAACTTTATACATTTTGACGACGACTGACAAACGTCACATAGGTACTGTGTGACAACGCTCTACGAAGCCGAAATACGCCGAGTCTCTTTAAAAAGGTCGATGTGCAAAGGCCGATGCGTGTGTTTATCTTTGGGGTAATGTATGTTCCTACGTACCTTGCTGTTCTTTTGAACCTGGTCTCCGACGTATATTTTCCTAAACTGTTCAAAGAACGACATCATTGCCAGCTCCAGTTTCTCACAGCCGCCCTGTAATGAGATAAATAAAAAATAAACCTTGACACATAGCTAAGAGCTAGAGATGGGCCATGGATTATGCCGACTAATCGGTGCTGAGGTGGCCGACTAATTGCCGACTATAACCTCCTGAGACCGACCATACAAATAAAAATAAAATCGAATTTGTACCTAACATTTCCGATTACAAAATTTGAATTTTATTTTATTTAAAATCAATCAAACCAAAACAAATGCAACTTTGTCACTTCAAAATTTGACTTATTTTCCACTGACCATATTCGGTCCTTTATATAAGGACGCACGTCTCAGTCTTCCCCTCTATCTTTCCTTCGATTATGGTTTTTATGTAATTGTCATGTCGTATCAGGTGCCCCAGCATGTTTCCTCTTCTGTTCTCGATCGTCCTCAAAAGTAGTCTCTTCTCTCCTATCAAATCCAGAACCTCTGTGTTTGTTTTTCTCTCTGTCCAGCTTATAGCTTCCATTCGCCTCCAACACCACATCCCGAAGGCATCATCCGCCATCAAGACATTCACTACTCAAGACTTTCGATATATAAAAAACTGGGACTAGAGCAAACGAATAAAGATGGCAGTCTTCTATACATATAATTAAGTAGTCTCAGGTATTTTTCATATACTATGCAATTCAATCTTCAGTTTTTTTATATCTCATCCGATCCATAATTGAAATAAAACATATGTAAGTTTGTAAGTATGTAAAGAGGCAACTTGCGGAAGTCACTTTTTATGTTTAGAAATGGCATGGCGTTACCCAGTTCTCGCATTCGACAGCGGCATCTAGTGAACATTCAATAAACTAAACTGTCAATTTAAAAATTAAGAAAGAATTGTATAAGTATATAAAAAATTCCAATTCTGAATACATTTCTGGAAAAATGATTCGTGTACAGCTCTATTTTCGCTCCCGCCTTAGTATTCTGAATCTAATAACTTTAGTCGGTCTTGTTCTGGAAGGTTTCGCTCACTCGCCCGGTAGCCAAGTTTGTATGTAGATCATCTGTGTGAGCGTTATGTTATTTAAATATTATAACCAAAGAAAATATGCATATGTTGTTATCAGTTTTAATTATTGGACGATTCTCCGAGCGTTTGAAACGCTCGTTTCTAAAGTCATTGTCGACTCAAGATTATCTACCCAAAGTTGGGATAAACCGTCGAAAATAATGATCAAATAAGACTGACCCGATATTGGTTTACGCTTTTAACAAAAGTTTACTCAAATCATCGTCTCGTCAAACGACAATGACGAAAAATAACCGCCGCATAAACGCTGAATAAACACCCTATTATACTGCATGTGTACCCTATTATACTGCATGTGTATTATATTATATAAAAATCAATTAGTTCAATTTAACGTTATAAAAAAGGTGGTTGTGATAAGTGAGTGTTATGGTATTTAAATATTATAACCAATGAATATATGCATTTTTTAATTATTCTAATTATGATAGTCGGATATAGATAATATGCATTTTGTTTTGACGTTGATTGAACGCCACCCCAAAATACCAGCACAAAGTATGCTTTAGTAGAGTTGAACCAAAGCGGCAAAAAGTATCCAGACCCGTGGTCTAAGCAAACAAAGTCTGGCAATTCGGAACGTGACACCAGTGACGTCACTATCGACGACACATTGACACTTATGTCCGCATACCATGTATAGGTTGATACCGTAGGCCGTGTCACCCACACTAATCAATGTACCAAAATGCCATACCCGGCGCAGAGCATTATCAATATCCGAATCCCATACAATTTTTTCCGACGTGCTATTGGGTGACCAATAGAACATCGGTTCAAAAATATTACTAAGAGTTTGCGCTCTAGTAACCATCTACGCACTATAAGCCACCATTTGGGAGTTTCGAGTCGACACGCCGTTACCCAGTTCCCGCAAGTAACAGCGCCATCTAGCGGATATTTTGTTAACTAAACCACACAATGTACCGGGACTATACTAGCACAGTAAAGTAACCTTGTCGCGTGAAAGTAAGGAGTACTTTGCGTCAAATCCGGTATTTGTGATTTTTTATGTACTATGTGCTAGAATAGGAGACTAGCAAGGCCGTCTTTAACCAATTGGAAGCCCTGGGCACACTAGGGTAATGGGGCCCCTATGCCCTTGACAGATCACTAAATATTGGTTATCGTTTGGTGATCTGGCAGTAAGTAGTGGGCCCCTATCGATCGCGGGGCCCTGGACAAGTGCCCTTAGTGCCCAGTGGGAAAGACGGCCCTGGAGACTAGAATTGTCTCTGTAGACCCAATAGTTTCCGCAATAAAGCCTTTCAAAGTTTGCGTAGTTCGAAAAAATGATAAACATCGAAAGACTTTGTCTCTGAAACTATTTCGTCTACAGAGACAATTTTAGTCTCATATTGTAGCGAATTTAGTATACTTTGAAAGCGTCCTGAGAAGATACTATCAGCAACTAGTCCTTTGGTCATAATCGGTTTTACGATTTTTGACATAGTTGCGTTCGGCGCAAACTTGGATTATTCATTGGGCCAACATAGTAAACAAGTTTGCAAAAAATCATAGCAACCGGATTTGACACAAGCTTTAATGTTTACAGTTACTGGATTATACATTTTAGGTTTTAGCATTTTATTATAAAGTTACGTTCAGACGACGGAAACGGACTCGCAACGAGTGCTTAATCCCTTCGGCATCGTAAGAAACGCTAGTTCGTTACCAGTTGCGATCGAATTTGTTTTCTGGGTGGATCAACTATTCTTTGTCGCTCGTTGCCATGGTTACGTCTCCTGAGTCACTCTTGTAAACTGCGATTTTATAGGGTTTAAATTTACCAAACATGAGTTTTAGCGATGAGCATCTATCCATTTGGACATGGGTCATCTGTTGAGCATGCTTGAAGTCCATATTATGGACATTTTTCTAACTCGGTTACTGTTGTCTCCTCGCTGACGGGACCGAATAACAACAAAGATGTTAGAGAGTTGATTGACCATTCTGCTTAGTATGAAATCGGCTAAACTCTGAGAAAGATTTCACGGCTGGTCCACGCCTCAAGGGACCCCAGAGCTGGCGCATACCTCTCCCAACGGATTGCTCTTGCAGTTCAGAGGGGTAACGCCGCCAGCGTTTTGGGGTCCATGCCGTAGGCAGAACTTTTACCCCCGTATTCATAAAACTTAACAAACCTCTGCTAACTAAAAAGTTTTTTGTCCCATTCTCACAAACGTCAATGTCAAAGTGACAGATACGGACAAACAAATTTTAGCGGCTAGTTAACTAGTATAGGTTTGACAGGTTAAGGGGTTAGATGCGAGTGTTTTTTTTGTTATTGGTTTTATTTGTTTCTTTGTTAGGAGGGAGTGTCTGAAGTTTTATGAGATGAAGGATGATAGGCTTTCTAGTATACTGTAGTCTCAATACTGTACATTTTTCCGTTTACGTTGCGACCTACTTTCGGCCGCGCTTTAATATGGCGAAATAAAGTAAAATATATCAGTGCAAATTAAACTCGCATACGATCAACATCAACTGAAAGAACGGCCAATTAACTTTACTATTTTGTACCTACTTTTAAATAATAAAACAGTTTCATAACTACAACTTAACTTCTCCGTTCTCTCAACGCACTCAAACACAGCTTTCAAGTGTATGGGCTAACTGGCTCATACATATACCAACGTTAGATAATTAGTATTATTGTTTTGTTCCTTTAAATTGATGTTTCGTTTCACAGTGTATTAGAGTAAATCTGTAATGCTGTGTGTCACACGCGACACCTAGTGGCGCGGCCTGAAACCACAGGCTTCGATTACCCATACAATTGAGCGGTGGTTCGGGCCGTACCCGCTAGGCGGCGCTGGGATCGCGCTGCTTTACCAACAGGAACCCGCGTTCCTGGAACAGGCAGGGCGATCTCGCTCTCTCTCTCTCTCTTGAAAATGGCGAAACGATATACACGGCTCCTTGATGGATTAATAGGATTAATATTGTAAATCGATAATAAAGTAAATTTCATGAAGATTTCTCATGTTTTTATAAAAAGGGAATCAATTTCCTTCACTGTGTAAATATATTTGAATAAATAAATTTGTTGTAGTTGTAAGTAGTAAATATTGTAAATTTTCAGTATTATATAACCCTAATTGTAAATAAATAAATAAATATTAGAGGACAATCTTACACAAACCGAACTAGCCCCGCAGTAAGCTCAAGAAAGCTTGTGTTATGGGTACTAGACGACGATATATTTAATAGAAATATAATAGTAATTTAATAGCTTCTTCGAAATCCCAGGGTATCTAAAGCTACCCAACAATCCAAGTGCTTCAAGATCACAACGGGTTTAGTAAAGCAAGAACAATACTCTTAAAAACATTATTTTTACGTTACTAATAGATTAGTGATAACAGACACGAACGTAAACAAATTATGAAAGCGCTATATCTGTGACGATGTACGGTCTACACAGTAGACGCATCTGTGTTCGTTGCGTTGCATCCGTTGCGTAGTTTTAAAGATTTAAGCATACATAGGGATATAGGGACAGAGAAAGCGACTTTGTTTTATACTATGTAGTGAAGTTTTTTTTTTATGAACCTGACTGTGGCTTTATAGGCCGGGCCCAATAAAGCGATAGGAGTGCGCGGTTGGAGTATCCTGAGGAAAATCCAGGGGAAAACCTCCGGCACGACCACGCGTGTGGTTTGGAACACTAGAATACTCTTAAGAGTTTGCACTCCAGTGAGATTGGTTGAGCGGTTTCAACCGAATCTGAGGTGTGAGTGGAATCGAGCTACTGATGTAGTGAAGTTCACGAGCGAATTACAGCGGCAGTTAAATCTGTACGGCTTTAGCAGCTGTTAAATTGTAACTTCTGTAATCTTTTATTAGTAAATAAATAAAAAAGACTACCATACAAAACTGTGAGGTCACAACCATATTGACGTTTCATAAAACTTGTGATTTGACTAACAGTGAAATAATTCTTCTCAAGTTTTAGGTTTGATTCAATATTTTCTTTGCTCGAAGAACCGCCTTGAAAAATCTTGAAATATTATTCGGGATTTCATAAAGACACCGTAAATATGTTCCACTGTTAACCGCGCTCAGGCCCCTATTTCACCAAGTTGACATATGTAGGCTGACAAATCGACAATTTTCATGTGAAAACTGTTTCATCAACTACAATTGTAATGTTTTTTGACAATTGTCGCGCCTGTCAGCTTTGGTGAAATAGGGTCCAGGTGATTTTGGCACCAACTACAACTTTCCGATATGCTATTGTGACCAATAGAACACCGGCTCAAAAATATGTAAGTAAGTAAGTAAGTATGTAAGCATCCGCTTTCTATAATTCACAGTTTGTAAGATTTGAGTCGACACGCCGTTACCCAGTTCCCGCAAGTAACAACGACACCTAACGTACATTTTGTTAACTAAAACCACACAGTGTACTGGGATTATAGCTTTTAGGTTTTAGCATTTATTTATTATATTTTTCATTTATTTTAAATACATAGAAAACCAACAGTGAAACACATTTCTATAAATACCTAAAAAATTTAACTAAGTTTAAAACTCCGTACCACTCGAATAATTATCTAAGCATATGTAAAAAACATCATTTAATTCCGTTACAAAAACGTCGAGGAATTGCTGATATAACATACTTTCTTAAAATGACCATTGGCAATATTGATTGCCCCGAACTGTTTTCTAAACTATCGTTCAATATACCTACTCGGTACAAAAGGTTTTATCTTCCCCTTTCACTCCAACTATAGGCAAAATAGTTTTCTATGACGTGCAGCACGTAAGTTGAATAGCTTGTCGAAGGATATTGATGTTTTCAATTGCTCAATCACATGTGTGAGGCGAATTCTTTTTCAATATCACAACGGGATTAGTACAGCAAAAACAGTACGGTAAAAAAATATAATTTTTACGTTACTAATAAACCTTTAAAATACATAAAGACGAAAAAAGTAAGACTACCATATAAAAAATTTCTTAAGACCGCGAAGTCCCAACCTTTTGGCAGTCCCAATTACAAGCACTGTGGCGCATAGAAGCTCGCTAGCTGTACACGCTCTGCGACTGCTGAACTCGCTTCTGTCATGGGCACCAGAATGTGATATGTTTGCAAGTCGATGGACGGTTGTGTATCGAATGTGTCTGCGGTACTGTGAGATGATGGATGAGAGTTGATTGATATTTGAATTTTCCTATTGTGAATTATGTGTTTTATAACCTAAATTATACAGTGCCTTGATAACGACTGTAATGCTGTATATGTTTTGTTTGCAATAAATAAATATAAATAAAATAATAAATAAATAAAAACTGTGACGTCATGACTGTCAGCCATATTGATGTCTCATATAAGTTGCGATTTGACTAACAGTGAAATAATGGTTCTCAAGTTTTAGTAAGTTTGATTCAGTATTTTCTGTGCTCGAAGTACCACCTCGAAAAATCTTGAAACATTATTTTGGACAGGGACTGCATAACCGGAAAATAAAGGTATCGTTTTAAAACGGTATGACGTCATACCGTTTCGATACCGCAAAAGAATTTTTTCACGAGCGGAATATAACGGTACTGTTATTTTTTTCGATACCTGAACCGTTTTCATTCAAGCTTCACGAGGGTGCCGTCAACGGCGCTAACCAATTAGCACTAGTTATTTGGTGTATGCCTAAAATACCCATTTTTGTTCAATATCGTTCGGCGCGATAGGTTACTGACGTAGTCGGGTCATACTTAGTTGAAAAAACAAAACTCGGCTATCCTATGGTCTATAGTTAACGGCTTATGTGCATGTTAGCTATGTTTTTATTACAGGGATTTATAGAAACGGAGACACTGTTCATGCGGGTTACTGGTCCCATCCAAAATTAAGCTTTGTAGCCCTTACCGCTTGGCTACCGTTATAATAAAGGTTTGAGTACACCTATGAAAAATAGCGATATCGTTATTTTATACCGGTAGCGTACTTTTATATTTCAATCGGTATAGTTCTATCTTTATAACGAAGCGGTATCGATATTCAATACCGCTACCATACCGAAAACGGTCCCTGATTTTGGATTTCATAAAAAAACTCAGATATATCTGGCTGTCAACCGTACTCGGGTGAATTTGACACCAACTAATTTTTCCGATATGCTATTGTGGCCAATAGAACACCGGCTCAAAAATACGAACCTAGTATTTAAGTCCACATTTGTACTTGAATTAGCTTCCGCGAATACTAAAGTTGCCTCGAACCGCGGACGGGAGTTCCGCGTCAACACGCCGTTGCCCAGTTCCCGCAAGTAACAACGGCATCTAGCGCATATTTCATAAACTAAAATAAAGTACGTTATAACGTAAAAGCAAGTTTTAACACATACATTATACGGTGTGGAAAGATAAGTCGGGCCCTGGAGGGAAACTACCTTAAATCCTTAAGCTCATTTTACTTAAAGGAGACATTCTTTTATGTTTAATTGAAACAAAACTGCATTCAAAGATTTTCTAAAACTCGCTTGCCTCGTCTGGGACTCGAACCAACTAAAATTAATAAAACAAACACTACCTATTTTATTATACTAATCGATAGTATTATTATTCAGGATAAAATTTCTCTCTCTAATTTCTTTTTTATTTTTTCTTAGTCCTTACGTTCCGAAAAACGTCACCGCCGTTAAATGTCAAAATAGCGGCCAAGCGTGAAGCGTTGAGTACGAAGGTTTTTAAATTGATTTTTAATCGATGCTCGATTTACAATTTGAATTAAAACTTTATTTGTGATGAAGATTATAATTCAACCGAAAACATACGTGCATGTGAAATGATAATTGTTCTTTTTGTAAATTTAATCAACTAATACGTTTTAATATCATTTTGACGGAGCTCTTCACACACTGGAAACGATTTCGAGACTGATGTATAATCCACTAATGAAGTAGTTTTTTGTAACGTGGCAGATTTTTAAGTATATTAAAGGCGCCTGCAGTCTTAAAGGCTATAGCAGGATAAGGGAAGAAAAAATGCCCTTCATGATTAAGGGCTGGTTTATTTTCTATAATTACTTACATCTATTAGTACTATTGTGCCAAGTTTCGTTAAGTAAGGCTTATTTATAAATAACAATTAGAGTGGTAGCTCTTTCGTAAGTAGATTAAAAAATATATATTTAAAATTTCGACTTACCTGTTTCTTACAAGTGTTTATTTATTTATTTATTTATTTAGAACATACATTTATAAGCTAACAGTGAGGTACCAAAGCGCCTATAATGTTATGAGATTTGCAACTTCAGTGCTAACAGTAACAAATTAAAGAAAATATAGACCTAATATTAACTAACAATATAAATCGCACAATTCACTTATTTTAGAGAGCAGGGTACTCCAGCTATCTGCGAACACGTCGGCATCCTGCCTCAGCACCAGTTGATTGAGTAGCGCTGGCGCACGGGCGCCGGGCGCGTTACAGGCGCGGCGCGTGCGCGGGCCCGCCGCCGCCGCCGGCACCGCGAACAGCGGACGGCGGCGGCGACCAGCGCGCGCGTAATGCTCAGGGACGAAAAATCGGATGCCTTCCAACGCCACTGGATTGTCAATTTGACCTCTCAGCAGCAGACTGTAATGGACGGCGAGATGTAATTTCCGCCTAAAATTAAGGGTCTCGAGTCCGACCATACCTGCTACAAAAAGTGATGGATACAGGAAAGGATAGTAGCCATACTGCCTCTTGTACATGTATCGAGCAAATTTCCTTTGTACTCTTTCAAGTAAGAGCTTATAATTCTCTTCGGCGGGATCCCAAATGATCGAGTTATATTCCAATTTGCTCCGTACGTACGAATTATACAATACGATCGGTACTGCCATACTAGAAAACTGGGGCGCGGTACGCATTACAAATCCCAATGTTTTATGGGCATTCTTTACTATACCCTGAATATGGGTATGAAAATCTAATTTAGTGTCAAGCACTAGACCTAGGTCGCGGATAGTTTCAACGCGACTGATTATTTCACCACCAAGCTTATACGTATAGCTTACCATATTTTTGCTCCTACTAAAGGATATTATTTTACACTTATTTCCATTGAAGGACAAGCGATTCCTTTGGCTCCAATCCATGACTGCATCTATATCACGCTGCATCATGTCACAATCGATAGATGAGTTAACGGCATAGAACAACTTCAGATCATCAGCAAACAATAAGCATTTGACACGACTAACAACTGAAGGCAGGTCATTGATCATCACCAAAAATAGGGTGGGCCCGAGCGTACTGCCCTGACTTACCCCAGATCTGGTGAAGTATTCTTCTGATTGATAGCCTGATAGCTGCACATATTGTCTGCGATCTCTCAAATAACTCCCCAGTAACTTAAGAAGTTGTGGTGAGGATCCAAACGCGGACAATTTACTTAAAAGTATATCGTTGTCGACCAGGTCAAACGCCTTCTGAAAATCAAAGTAGGCAGCGTCCACTTGTCGAGATTCATCCATATGGAGAAGAGCATAATCAACAAAAATGGCGTTGTTGGTTGTAGTGGACCTGCCTCCCCGAAATCCGTGCTGCGCGTCTGCGAGTCGTCTCGATATAAGCGGCGCAATGCGCCTGTTGACAACACCCTCAAAAATCTTGCCAAAAACCGACAGGACGGCTATAGGTCGGAAAGTGGCTATATCTGAGGCGGCAGCTTCCTTCGGCACAGGTGTGACTCTCGATACTTTCCATAAATCGGGATACACTCCGCTACGAAGGGACAAATTAAAGATGAAAAGTAGAGGCGGCTCTAGTACCGAAATACAGTCCTTGGCTAGGAATGCAGGGATACCGTCTGGACCCGCTGCAGCAGAAGTTTTCAGTTTCCTGACAACGCGACTCAACTCATTGCCAGACACATTGTGTAGACTTATACAGGTAGAGTCATTTCCGTTAACTGCATTTCTAGCAGCTATATCAGCATCTAGGAGCGGGATATCCGCATGAAATATCGAGCTGAAGTGCGCAGCAAACGCATGCGCTGCATCTTGCTCTGCCAACCGAACACCACCAGATGTATAACAGATGGATGTTAAAAATAGACAGTCCATTTTCTCTTAAAACATATATTTTATTAAGCCTAACAAAATTATAAAATAATAGTATATTAAAGTTTATAGTTTTAGAGAAAATTCATATTTAAATATTTCGGATTTTATTTTTTCCCGGCTGAACCACTGGGAAATTTTCAACAAAACTTGGCACAATAGTACTAATAGATGTAAGTAACTATAAAAAAAACAAGCTCATTACCATAAGAGGACATATGCCCTTCCCTTATCCTGCTATGGCCTTAAGTGCTTTAAGATTTATTCACATTCCCGATATACAATTGTAACCAAAAGAACATCGGTACAAAAAATGAATTTGAAATTGATTTGATTTGATTACGAAATTCTTGCGCCTGGCTTACTTTAAGTTCCGAATCGACACATCGTTACCCAGTTGCTACAAGTAATAGCGACATCTAGCGGACATTAGCGAGTTTCACTACATTGCGGCATGAAGTAAGGATAATGCTGGAGCCGGCAATAGACACATACACAGATGTGCGAAAAGAGATGTGATGATAAACAATAACACACGTGGGAACGAGATATAATGTGTCATCTCCTGTCCCTCATCGCGTATTATTTGTCACCGGCGTGTGTCACCGAAACGTCATCAATGTATTCATGCCTATGGCTTAATTTAAATTTGGCGCCAATATATACAGCACGACAAATTATGAGATGTCAGAATTGTGCTACATTCATATCAGTCTTCTGGTACATCTCAATTTCGTCAGGTTATCATGTCCGTCCCTTTTGTGTAGGTATTCGCTAATCCTCTTTCTACGCAATGCGGCTTATCGAGGTGTACTGATTTCAATCGATTTATGAAACTGCGTGTAGTGAAACTCGCATTCGAATCTCGTACGTTTATAAAACTTACGAATCGACGTAAAATTATACCTGTAGGTCGTCAAATAAACTATGGTAAATAAGAGTCGATTTCATCGTTACCGTCGTGCAATTTTAGTATTTATTGTTTCTCCAAAAATCCCCTAGATGGCGCTGTCCCGTGCGGCAAGTAGGTAACGGCGTGTTGACTTAGTTTTCACTACAAACAATGCTTATATTTTTCTTATCAGACCGCAGTCAAATTACACTACTATTTTTGACGCCGATATCCCTTTCATTAGGGATACCTGGCAGGAATACAACTGAAATTGTAAACTTGTCCATGGCACGGAGAATCCATTTACTGATCAATCATGCACACTCTTTATCTAGTTTACTGATACCGTAGAAAGACGATTAGATAGAAGGTAAAGGGTTAGCGAATCACCAACGAGGACGGACTTACGATAGTCTGACTAAATTGAGATGTATCAGAAGACTGATATAGATGTAGCACAATTCCAACATCTCATAATTGGTGAGCTGTGTATACATTGGCTCCAATTTTAAATTAAGCCAATAGGCTTAGATACATTAATGACGTTATGGTCCACATTTAAATCCACTAATATATTGAATTTCAAAACCGGCCAAGTGCGTGTCGGACCACGCACAATGATGGGTTCCGTACCAACACCTATTAATACATTGAATCTAAAAAAGTTGTATCTTCATAGGGAACTCACGGCACTTACCTTTTGTTTGGGCAAGACAGTTTTTAAGCGAAAACTCAAAAACCGAAAACTTAAACCTTATATTGTTCAAACCAAAAATCGTTGAAAGTATTTACTAATGCACATCATCTCAATTTTATTTCAGAATTTTAAACTTTATAGTTTGGAAATAAGAGGGGGGGGAGACACTTTCTATGACTTTGACAGCTAATATCTCACCAACGGTTGACTTAAATGGGATTTTTTTTAGAAACCTTATACCATTCTTAAAGGCCTATCCATGGATACCCCACACGACTATGTGCGTTGAATTTTTTTTTTTCATCCACCGGTTGCATGTATGGAGTGCCCCACTAATTTAATATCTATATCTAATTTCACATAACTTTTATGAAGCGGTTCATAGAATAAATCTCTTTACCAAATTTAATATTTGTAGTGTGTAGTAGTATAGTCTCTGAGTAAATCGGCTGTGACATACGGACGGACGGACAGAGATGATAAAACTATAAGCGTTCCGTTTTTGCCATTTTAAGCAGGAGCAAAAGGAGTTTTTGCTCCCTCTTTAATATTAAAAAAAAAATCACATCTACCCTGCCGATAGGAAGTAAAACTCAGTTTTGCTCCCTGTGCCTGGTCGCAGGCGGCGGCTGCACGGGCGCCCCCGTGCTGGCAGCGGGCCCGCGCCTATTTCAGTTATTCATCACAACAACCCATGTTGTGTATTTTATTATTATTATTGTTTGTTGTGGGCCTTCGTTGCCGCCTCGACCAGTATTGATCTATTGTGGCAGCCCTTAAAGTTCTTTGCTTATACCCGTTGCTTCCAGGAATTTCCAGATTCTTTGGGTCGCAATCTGTTGTATCTCCTCTGGGGGCATGATGTGCCTCCCTAGGTAGATACTTCTTTCGCGCATAAGTGGTCCACAGGAGCAGAGGATATGGATGGCAGTTTCCTCCGACTCTTGGCAGAACCTGCATTCTGCGCTTCGTTTTATGCCCATTTGTGTTAGATGTTTGTTAAGTTTGCAATGACAAGTGAATATTCTTGTCACTGCGCTGGTTTTGTGTCTTTTGAGTTGTAATAGCTCTTTAGACAACTTGGCATTGTAGCCTTTTATTAAAGCTTTTGATTGTTTTAGTCCTTTAGTGAACTTCCACAATTCTATAGTTGTGTAAGTACCCAGGTATCTTTTTTTTTACTAGCCTATTTGAGTGTCCCACTGCTGGGCAAAGGCCTCCCCTCTTTTCCTCCATTCGGCCCTATTGTTAGCTTGTTCGCGCCAAGTTAAGGAAAACGCATCCAGGTCGTCGCATCTCCTTTTTGGTCTGCCTCTGTTCCGCTAGCCATCTTGTGGGGTCCACTGTGTGCTTATTTTCGCCCATCCTTCCGGATGCATACGGCAGACATGTCCGGCCCAGTCCCACTTCAGTTTGGCGGTCTTGACACCTACGTCTACAACTTGTGTTTTGGAGCGCAGTTCCGTGTTTCTGATGCGATCAGTTCTACGAACACCTCGTATACTGCGCTCCATCGCCCGCTGGCAAACCTTAAGTTTGGACTTCTGGATTTCCCAAGTATCTTAATAGAGCAAACTTTCAACTTTTTGTTTATTTCATGTAAATTTTGGTTTACTATTGTTCTTTTACTTACTTATTTGGAGGAATAGTTTTTCTCATAAGAGAAGTGAAAAGATAATACACTCTGTATTACACGGCAGCAAAATTATTCATAGCTCGGGCGTGGCGGTTTTAATCCCTCTCTACGCTCAGTATTCCATGTTAGAATCCCTCGCTACGCTCGGAATCTATTCTGTATTCATTCGCTCCGTTCGGGATGGGGGAACATGCTAGGCCTCGATGAAACATAGCATTTTGCTTAGTCGTAATACGTACTAGTATTGTCGTCGGTCGCAACCTTCCCTGACATATGGTCGAGGGAGGCGATGGCTGACATACGCGTCATACTCGTGAACGGGTACTGTTTGTGGGGTCCGGTCTGTTCATGTTTGCAAGGACTAGTAACTTCGTATTAGTGTTCAGTGGAATTCACATGATAAGACACTTCACTCTGTTCTCATTTGATTTTATTTTTAGACTGACGCTCGGAGACCATATACATCTCTAAGGATATTTATTTATTAGCTTTTATTATTTTCATGTTGACGCTTAGTACTCGTATCTCACAATATTTTATTTTGATTAGTGTACCTACCTTATTACCTTTTATCTTGACGCTTAGAGACCTTATACACCTCTAACAAATTTCGATTGTTATTAGTTTCTTAGTCTATTTTTGACATATAACACTACATTTAATTAATGATACTTTGATTATTGTATTATTTTTATTTGATATAGATAGATATTGACTTGTAAAAGTGCCCTTGAGGCCTATTTGCAGAATAAGGGTCGGTTGCACCAACATACGATCACAGGCCGGACATCGTCAAATATGGCGCCGGCAGATGTCATCCCATAGAAACTTGTCAAACTTTCCTTACAATCAGATTTTAACGAACACCGCTTACAATTTACAGGCGGTTTGGTTACCCTAAGGGTGCGTTGCACCAAACCGTCTGTAATCGTAAGCAATGTCCGTTAAAATCTGATTATATGGAAAGTTTGACAAGTTTCTATGGGATGACAGCTGCCAGCGCCATATTTGATTATGACCGACCTGTGATTGTATGTTGGTGCAAACGACCCTAAATAAATAAATATTAGAGGACAATCTTGCACAAATCGAACTAGCCCCACAGTAAGCTCAAGAAGGCTTGTGTTATGGGTACTAGACGACGATATATGTAATAGATATAAATACTTAAATACATAGAAAGCATCCAAGACTCGGAAACAAATATTCATGCTCATCACACAAATATTTGCCCTGACCGGGATTCGAACCCAGGACCGTCAGCTTCACAGGCAGGTGTACTACCCACTAGGCTAAACCGGTCGTCAAATGTTTTGGTGTTGCCGCGGCTTACCCGGGCCAGCCTGGAGTCGGTGAGGTCCATGAGCTGCAGCACGCGGCACACCAGCTCGCCGTCCATCGCGTCGTTCTCGTCGCAGATGTTGACGGACGCGCGCCCGCCGATGCAAGCGCCGATTATGTACACCAGCCACGTCAGTTGCCCTGGAACATTGGTGGGATCGCGACATAAATTTAGACGACCGCTTTAGCCTAGTTGGTAGTGACCCTGCCTTCGAAGCTGGAGGTCCCGGGTTCGAATCCCGGTCAGGGCATTTATTTGTGTGATGAACACGAATATTTGTTCCTGGGTCTTGGATGTTTTCTATGTATTTAAGTATCTATTTATTTATATAAGTATATATATCGTCACTTAGTGCCCATAGTACAAGCTTTGCTTAGTTTGGGACTAGGTTGATTTGTGTAAGATTGTCCACAAATATTATTATTATATTATTATTATTAAATTGAGGCTTCGATAGAGTCTTCCACCGTTTATTAAGTTCGTTTGTCTTTATCTGTCACTTTGACACATGTCCTTGTGAGACAGTGACAACAGACATTTTAGTTAGAAGAGGTTTGTTAAGTTTTATGAATATGGGGGTTAATCTTTAAGGGTAAAATTTTAAAATGACAAATTTGAGGAGTTGCCAGTTAATGGAGGGTTTCCACCGACTATGGGTTATGCTTTATAGAAACAGAGACTCCATTTTAGCAGATTACGAGTCCAAAGTGATACTGTACTCTATTAATACACTGGGATCCCTATTCTCCTCCTTCTATATCTGCTACTTCTAGAATGTTCTAGAGCCCACCTCTGAGCACTGTGAGCTGGTGCTCGTCGCCCTCGACGCTGCCGAAGTGCGTGACCAGTAGTTGACAGATCTCACCCTACACCCGCATGTCTCTGCTACTTCTAGAATGTCCTTAAGCCCACCTCTGAGCACTGTGAGCTGGTGCTCGTCGCCCTCGACGCTGCCGAAGTGCGTGACCAGTAGTTGACAGATCTCACCCTACACCCGCATGTCTCTGCTACTTCTAGAATGTCCTTAAGCCCACCTCTGAGCACTGTGAGCTGGTGCTCGTCGCCCTCGACGCTGTCGAAGTGCGTGACCAGTAGTTGACAGATCTCACCCTACACCCGCATGTCTCTGCTACTTCTAGAATGTCCTTAAGCCCACCTCTGAACACTGTGAGCTGGTGCGCGTTGCCCTCGACGCTGTCGAAGTGCGTAATAGGGTGGGTCGAAAATCGCGAATTTCGAAGTACCGTAATGTAATAGGGCTCAAAAGTTACTGTGTATTACAGAATACACATTACAGGAAAAATAATTTAAAAATTCTAGATTTAGACTGATATGACAAAATATGATACATGGATAAAATATAATAAAAAATAAATAATTTTGAAATACAATAGTGTTATTTATTGATTTAAATAGTTTGTATTTATATATTTAATATGGAGTGAAAATAAAAAATATAAATATTTTTTTTACCAGTCTTGCGGGGGCGGTTATACTTAAAAGTCTAAATCTAGATTTTTTTAAATTATTTTTCCTACAATCTAAAGAATACACACAAACTTTTGAGCCCTTATTACATTACGATACTCCAAAATTCGTGAATTTCGACCCACCCTAGTGCGTAACCAGTAGTTGACAGGTCTCGCCGTACTCCCGCAGGTCTCTGCTACTTCTAGAATGTTCTAGAGCCCACCTCTGAGCACTGTGAGCTGGTGCTCGTCGCCCTCGACTCTGTCGAAGTGCGTGACCAGTAGTTGACAGATCTCACCCTACACCCGCATGTCTCTGCTACTTCTAGAATGTCCTTAAGCCCACCTCTGAGCACTGTGAGCTGGTGCTCGTTGCCCTCGACGCTGCCGAAGTGCGTGACCAGTAGTTGACAGATCTCACCCTACACCCGCATGTCTCTGCTACTTCTAGAATGTCCTTAAGCCCACCTCTGAGCACTGTGAGCTGGTGCGCGTTGCCCTCGACGCTGTCGAAGTGCGTGACCAGTAGTTGACAGATCTCACCCTACACCCGCATGTCTCTGCTACTTCTAGAATGTCCTTAAGCCCACCTCTGAGCACTGTGAGCTGGTGCTCGTCGCCCTCGACGCTGTCGAAGTGCGTGACCAGTAGTTGACAGATCTCACCCTACACCCGCATGTCTCTGCTACTTCTAGAATGTCCTTAAGCCCACCTCTGAGCACTGTGAGCTGGTGCTCGTCGCCCTCGACGCTGTCGAAGTGCGTGACCAGTAGTTGACAGATCTCACCCTACACCCGCATGTCTCTGCTACTTCTAGAATGTCCTTAAGCCCACCTCTGAACACTGTGAGCTGGTGCGCGTTGCCCTCGACGCTGTCGAAGTGCGTAATAGGGTGGGTCGAAAATCGCGAATTTCGAAGTACCGTAATGTAATAGGGCTCAAAAGTTACTGTGTATTACAGAATACACATTACAGGAAAAATAATTTAAAAATTCTAGATTTAGACTGATATGACAAAATATGATACATGGATAAAATATAATAAAAAATAAATAATTTTGAAATACAATAGTGTTATTTATTGATTTAAATAGTTTGTATTTATATATTTAATATGGAGTGAAAATAAAAAATATAAATATTTTTTTTACCAGTCTTGCGGGGGCGGTTATACTTAAAAGTCTAAATCTAGATTTTTTTAAATTATTTTTCCTACAATCTAAAGAATACACACAAACTTTTGAGCCCTTATTACATTACGATACTCCAAAATTCGTGAATTTCGACCCACCCTAGTGCGTAACCAGTAGTTGACAGGTCTCGCCGTACTCCCGCAGGTCTCTGCTACTTCTAGAATGTTCTAGAGCCCACCTCTGAGCACTGTGAGCTGGTGCTCGTCGCCCTCGACTCTGTCGAAGTGCGTGACCAGTAGTTGACAGATCTCACCCTACACCCGCATGTCTCTGCTACTTCTAGAATGTCCTTAAGCCCACCTCTGAGCACTGTGAGCTGGTGCGCGTCGCTCTCGACGCTGCCGAAGTGCGTGACCAGTAGTTGACAGATCTCACCCTACACCCGCATGTCTCTGCTACTTCTAGAATGTCCTTAAGCCCACCTCTGAGCACTGTGAGCTGGTGCTCGTCGCCCTCGACGCTGCCGAAGTGCGTGACCAGTAGTTGACAGATCTCACCCTACACCCGCATGTCTCTGCTACTTCTAGAATGTCCTTAAGCCCACCTCTGAGCACTGTGAGCTGATGCGCGTCGCCCTCGACGCTGCCGAAGTGCGTGACCAGTAGTTGACAGATCTCACCCTACACCCGCATGTCTCTGCTACTTCTAGAATGTCCTTAAGCCCACCTCTGAGCACTGTGAGCTGATGCGCGTCGCCCTCGACGCTGCCGAAGTGCGTGACCAGTAGTTGACAGATCTCACCCTACACCCGCATGTCTCTGCTACTTCTAGAATGTCCTTAAGCCCACCTCTGAGCACTGTGAGCTGGTGCTCGTCGCCCTCGACGCTGCCGAAGTGCGTGACCAGTAGTTGACAGATCTCACCCTACACCCGCATGTCTCTGCTACTTCTAGAATGTCCTTAAGCCCACCTCTGAGCACTGTGAGCTGGTGCTCGTCGCCCTCGACGCTGCCGAAGTGCGTGACCAGTAGTTGACAGATCTCACCCTACACCCGCATGTCTCTGCTACTTCTAGAATGTCCTTAAGCCCACCTCTGAGCACTGTGAGCTGGTGCTCGTCGCCCTCGACGCTGCCGAAGTGCGTGACCAGTAGTTGACAGATCTCACCCTACACCCGCATGTCTCTGCTACTTCTAGAATGTCCTTAAGCCCACCTCTGAGCACTGTGAGCTGGTGCGCGTCGCCCTCGACGCTGCCGAAGTGCGTGACCAGTAGTTGACAGATCTCACCCTACACCCGCATGTCTCTGCTACTTCTAGAATGTCCTTAAGCCCACCTCTGAGCACTGTGAGCTGGTGCGCGTCGCCCTCGACGCTGCCGAAGTGCGTGACCAGTAGTTGACAGATCTCACCCTACACCCGCATGTCTCTGCTACTTCTAGAATGTCCTTAAGCCCACCTCTGAGCACTGTGAGCTGGTGCGCGTCGCCCTCGACGCTGCCGAAGTGCGTGACCAGTAGTTGACAGATCTCACCCTACACCCGCATGTCTCTGCTACTTCTAGAATGTCCTTAAGCCCACCTCTGAGCACTGTGAGCTGGTGCTCGTCGCCCTCGACGCTGCCGAAGTGCGTGACCAGTAGTTGACAGATCTCACCCTACACCCGCATGTCTCTGCTACTTCTAGAATGTCCTTAAGCCCACCTCTGAGCACTGTGAGCTGGTGCTCGTCGCCCTCGACGCTGCCGAAGTGCGTGACCAGTAGTTGACAGATCTCACCCTACACCCGCATGTCTCTGCTACTTCTAGAATGTCCTTAAGCCCACCTCTGAGCACTGTGAGCTGGTGCTCGTCGCCCTCGACGCTGCCGAAGTGCGTGACCAGTAGTTGACAGATCTCACCCTACACCCGCATGTCTCTGCTACTTCTAGAATGTCCTTAAGCCCACCTCTGAGCACTGTGAGCTGGTGCTCGTCGCCCTCGACGCTGCCGAAGTGCGTGACCAGTAGTTGACAGATCTCACCCTACACCCGCATGTCTCTGCTACTTCTAGAATGTCCTTAAGCCCACCTCTGAGCACTGTGAGCTGGTGCTCGTCGCCCTCGACGCTGCCGAAGTGCGTGACCAGTAGTTGACAGATCTCACCCTACACCCGCATGTCTCTGCTACTTCTAGAATGTCCTTAAGCCCACCTCTGAGCACTGTGAGCTGGTGCTCGTCGCCCTCGACGCTGCCGAAGTGCGTGACCAGTAGTTGACAGATCTCACCCTACACCCGCATGTCTCTGCTACTTCTAGAATGTCCTTAAGCCCACCTCTGAGCACTGTGAGCTGGTGCGCGTCGCTCTCGACGCTGCCGAAGTGCGTGACCAGTAGTTGACAGATCTCACCCTACACCCGCATGTCTCTGCTACTTCTAGAATGTCCTTAAGCCCACCTCTGAGCACTGTGAGCTGGTGCTCGTCGCCCTCGACGCTGCCGAAGTGCGTGACCAGTAGTTGACAGATCTCACCCTACACCCGCATGTCTCTGCTACTTCTAGAATGTCCTTAAGCCCACCTCTGAGCACTGTGAGCTGGTGCTCGTCGCCCTCGACGCTGTCGAAGTGCGTGACCAGTAGTTGACAGATCTCACCCTACACCCGCATGTCTCTGCTACTTCTAGAATGTCCTTAAGCCCACCTCTGAGCACTGTGAGCTGGTGCTCGTCGCCCTCGACGCTGCCGAAGTGCGTGACCAGTAGTTGACAGATCTCACCCTACACCCGCATGTCTCTGCTACTTCTAGAATGTCCTTAAGCCCACCTCTGAGCACTGTGAGCTGGTGCTCGTCGCCCTCGACGCTGTCGAAGTGCGTGACCAGTAGTTGACAGATCTCACCCTACACCCGCATGTCTCTGCTACTTCTAGAATGTCCTTAAGCCCACCTCTGAACACTGTGAGCTGGTGCGCGTTGCCCTCGACGCTGTCGAAGTGCGTGACCAGTAGTTGACAGATCTCACCCTACACCCGCATGTCTCTGCTACTTCTAGAATGTCCTTAAGCCCACCTCTGAGCACTGTGAGCTGGTGCTCGTCGCCCTCGACGCTGCCGAAGTGCGTGACCAGTAGTTGACAGATCTCACCCTACACCCGCATGTCTCTGCTACTTCTAGAATGTCCTTAAGCCCACCTCTGAGCACTGTGAGCTGGTGCTCGTCGCCCTCGACGCTGCCGAAGTGCGTGACCAGTAGTTGACAGATCTCACCCTACACCCGCATGTCTCTGCTACTTCTAGAATGTCCTTAAGCCCACCTCTGAGCACTGTGAGCTGGTGCTCGTCGCCCTCGACGCTGTCGAAGTGCGTGACCAGTAGTTGACAGATCTCACCCTACACCCGCATGTCTCTGCTACTTCTAGAATGTCCTTAAGCCCACCTCTGAACACTGTGAGCTGGTGCGCGTTGCCCTCGACGCTGTCGAAGTGCGTAATAGGGTGGGTCGAAAATCGCGAATTTCGAAGTACCGTAATGTAATAGGGCTCAAAAGTTACTGTGTATTACAGAATACACATTACAGGAAAAATAATTTAAAAATTCTAGATTTAGACTGATATGACAAAATATGATACATGGATAAAATATAATAAAAAATAAATAATTTTGAAATACAATAGTGTTATTTATTGATTTAAATAGTTTGTATCTATATATTTAATATGGAGTGAAAATAAAAAATATAAATATTTTTTTATACTTAACAGTCTTGCGGGGGTTAAAAGTCTAAATCTAGATTTTTTAAAATTATTTTTCCTACAATCCAAAGAATACACACCAACTTTTGAGCCCTTATTACATTACGATACTCCAAAATTCGTGAATTTCGACCCACCCTAGTGCGTAACCAGTAGTTGACAGGTCTCGCCGTACTCCCGCAGGTCTCTGCCACTTCTAGAACGTTCTAGAGCCCACCTCTGAGCACTGTGAGCTGGTGCGCGTTGCCCTCGACGCTGTAGGCGGCCGCTGCTCGGTCGAAGTGCGTCACCAGCAGTTGGCAGGTCTTGCCGTACTCGCAACGCGCGATGACAGACAGCTGCTCCAGCTGCTGCTGCACGCAGCCGACCTCGTCGAGGGGGTCTTCTAGGCCGTCTCTGAAAAATGTTCAGGGTGTTGAAAGCCGTGGTCTCCCGGCGAAAAAAATAAACAATAGCATTCTTTTGTAATGAGCCGGCGTATCCCCGGGACCGGTAGAAGACGGCTTAACCCGTATTGACAAAACCACAAAATATTTAAGCCATTAAAAGTGGAAATCCGCAACACAAGCTTTGTTAAATGAGAATAAAAAACAAATTAGCAACAATCGTCCTATACACAAAATAATAGTAGATTGTTAACCAAGGGATGAAAGCGACCATTGCCGAGATATTTTAAGAAGGTTAAGAGTGAAATGGGTGCTTTCACCCGATTTAAACATTCTACTTTTCATTTCAACTATGATTCAGATTCAGATTCATTTATTCACAATATAAGATTACAATATAAATCACATGTCAATTTACAGGAATCTCTATTGTGATCGTCAATAACATTAAATAAAAACAAAATAAATTAAAAATCAATTAATAAAATAGCAGTTAAATAATACAATGAGTATGATAAAATTCACCTGAGAGGATCGTCATGAATATATTAATATGAGGAAAATAAATGAGAAATAAACGTGGATTCAGTAACAATAGCCGGCGCCGCCGCATCCCTACTTTCAATCCGGCTATCTAAAGCCGCTTTTCCGACCCTAGGGTGGAAAACTTTTTTTTAGTTATTTTGGCCGCGGGCGCGCGCCGGTCGCACGCACGGGCCGCGGCGGCCAGGGCTGCCAGCTGATATTTTTAAATTATTCAGTCGTGACTCTGAAATTATACAAAATTGCGTGTCAGGATACATACACTGCATAAAAAACCTTTACAAACACAATATTGATTGTTAATGGCGTAAACTTACCTACATGATTGATTTATTTATTGAGTATGCATATAACGCGATAACTTATTTGCCTGTTCGGAACGAAAAGAAAAAGAAGTCGATTGGCGCCAAATCCAATACCCAACAATGACAAGTATGACAACCGTAGCAATTAACGGCCTTAAAGAAAAATCGAAACTCGCCATATCTCCTTCTCTGTCGCACTTTTGCATATTCAAGCGACAGAGATAGAGAGGATAGCTATATCGCGAGTTTCGACTTTCGACTTATTTTCATAGTAGAGTACCTAGCCCACAACGTCACTCAACGTAGCGATGGGTCCGAATTGTACGTGTAGAATCATAGAGTATGAACTTACATTATGAAATTAGGTTTTATGTATCCAATTATACATGAGGATCCAGGATACAATCTGTCACCTAATTATACACGTTTTGTATCCAATTATACAATCTGGCAGCCCTGGCGGCGGCGCCGGCGCACCTAGCCCACTAACCTGACGACGACCGCGACGGAGTCGAGACGGGACGCGATGTACGCGGCCGTGACCCCCGGCGCGTACGTCTCGAGCAAGTGGGGCTCCGTCGCCTTCACGTACGGCACGGACGCGACCATACGCTGCCATAACGACAGGAGGTAGTGGACAGAGTTGGGGGCGAACTGCCACATCTGAAATTTTTTATAGAATTCGGATAAATTTGAGTTGTACAGTAGTACCCAACTGATATGGCTTACCGATGTACCTGCGCAGAAGATGAATTTTTAAAGCGCGGGAAATGCTATTGACCAATCGGCACGCTCCACGCACCGCGCTTCTTTTTCCTGTACCGCTATTGGTCCGCAACTGCCGCCATGTTAGCGCGCGCCGCGTGGCATGTTAGTCAGCCGCCATACTTCTGATCGAGTACACGCGCATTATGAACCTTATAGTAGTGATCTAAGGTTAATTGTAAGTTTTAAGCATTCTTTCGTTAATCTTCGGAGCGATACTTTCTTTTCTGCGCGAACGAAGATTCACGACGCGCCTTATCAGTTGGGTACTACTGTACAAGATTATCTTTCGAAAGCGATAAGGTAAGAGGTAGCTCGGCGGTTCAGTAACAGCCTATTCACTCTTGCTTTGAAATGGCTTCGATTATAATTGAGTATTTGACACATGTTAAAATTTATTCCATAGTGTGGTTATATAGATGGAAAACCATCAAATTATCACAACAAATAGTAAATTAGACAAATTATCAAAATCATAACAGTAGTTTCTGCAACTGATACATAATGAGAGGTCTTAAAACGCGAGTGTGGTTTTATGAGCGTCAGCGAGTTTTATAATAGGATCACACGAGTGTTTTAAGACCTAATTATGTACAGTTGTATACACTACTTTATCTGCATCCATACATTAAATCCTCTTCCACGTGTTCAGGAACCATTGCGTTGCAAGTGTAGTGAAGTCGAGCGTGAGCCCGTTGAAGTCTTTTGAGCACGAGCCTGTATCGTTATGAGCGGAGATGGCCATAACGATACCGTTTTTGATGCTGTTATGGCCATCTCCGCCCCGGACCGGCGCGATATTGTAAAGTTGGTCCTTACCTACACTTTTTGAGCACATAAAAGAGGATTTACTGTATGGGAGTAGATAAAGAGATATGAGACTTCAAATATTCGCAAAAATGTTTTTTTTTTTTTTCAATAGTCCAAATGTAAATTGAAAATGCCCGTGTGGTTGCCGGGTAAGAATTGCGCCACCCCATCTCTTCCCGTGGGTTTCGTAGGAGGCGAATAAGGGAAAATCGGAGGGTGGGCAGCAGCATCCTTCGATCATTACCACCATCAAACTGCGGTCGCCAACCCGCTTGCCAAGCGTGGCGACTATGGCAAATCCCCCCCAACGGAAAAATAAATTGGGGGAGGCCTATGTTCAGCAGTGGACGTCTTTCGGCTGAAATGATGAATGATGAAATTGAAAATTACCCATAAAATTCTCATGTTTAAATAAAAAATAAATGTAAACGCAATGTTTCACGAGTAAAATGGCAAATTACTCGTTTTTCCATACAACAGGATTACAACGCCATTGCACTGTGACGTCACATTTCACTGCCTATCAGTATAGAGCGTTTCCAGTGCTCGTCAGCTATGCTGTACTTTACCTTTCGTTTTCGTCTTTTGTCTCGCTCTAATTGTAGTTGGTTCCATACAAACATTTGATCGTCTCTAAAAACTGGTTCGAATGACACCATACAAAAAATTGTAGTCAAATAGCCAATGAGGATCGCGTATGAATTCGCCGCCAGAGGCGCTAGTGTAGCGTGAGGTCTCCGAAATGTCAAACGTCACTCTTTGTGGTTGCGCTACGTGGGTTAATATCTAATTGGAACAATATGGTGACTATTTTGCAATACCTGATCTTGATTATGGCAAACATGAGTTACGGGTCAATGACTGACAGTGCTTAGAGACAGTTTTGCCTTTCGGAAACTTATTTCCTCCCTTTTTTCCGAACAAAACGGGACTGCGCTACAATGCGGGATGTTCGATATTTTTACGGTACGGTTTTAAGGTATTAAATATGAATTAAATGTAAACTTCGTTCTCATGCCCATAATAACCAATATCAACTTTTGACAGCTGGACCTTACTCGGCAGTGGCGCCAACTGGTGAGCACAAAAACGATAGCCCCCATTGAAGACGGGAGCAGGTTGCATTCCTTTGCCGTTCGCATTAGAAAAGAAGCAAAACGTTTCGTGCGAACAAACGGGAGACTAACAACAAATGGATGACACCGCTCACCTCATCCGGATGTCCACTGATGGAACGGAGATGGTGGAATTAAATCGTGCAATTCCTGTGCGAGTACGAATCCGGCATAACATCCAACAGACAATGCGACCTTCACCAAGGAGGAATTTTGGCCGAAGGGAGTCAAGTTCCGGCGTTTTGCGGTCGGTTACCTGACTCCACGAAGTTGCGAAACACACCGCAGTTGTACTGTTTATTTGTTAAGGGTCCTTATTAGTTAAAAAAACAGACCAAGTGTACCGGTTCCATAGTTGCCCGTCCATCACGTCACCGGTCATATGCGGAATTACGGAACCGTAAATCCCAACTATCCCCCCCTCTGGATACGTGCCTGCAGGGATCGTTACCGTTAAATAAGGTGTAACCGATTATAATTGCATTTCACTATTTATATCGCTAAAGCTCTTATTAGCGGTATAATCAAAACCGGTATTCAAATATATTAGCGGTTTCGCCGATTGACAACAATACCTCTATTTGACACTTAACCCATATAAACCATTACCGGTAATAGCTGTCAGTATCCATATACTCGATTATTTATTTCTGCAAAACTGGCGTATTGTAAAATTTGTAAAAAGTAGGTATTTACACCTATTTGTTGCATTCTAGTATAATGTTTGATTGACATCTTACCTTTCAAGTGCAATGAATAGCGGTATTGGATATCGTAAATAGTCTATACATAGAGGTATAGATAAAAGCGGAATGACAACAATACCTCTAATTAGAACATAAGTATTTTTTTTAATTAGGGGTTTAGTTCGTCAATTTCTATACCGGTATTAAATAAAACCGGTTTTACAATCCCTGATCATGACCGATGTGTTGCGATATATACATAGGTTTGAAAAATATCGTAATACCTCTAATTAGAATATACATATATACAAATTTAATTTCAAGAAATAATTAATTGATTAACATTTTGATTAATTTTGGAGTCATGACCACATTATCGCGAGCAACTCTATATTCAAATCACGGCTTTGTAATGTGCATGAAAATTTACAATAAGTTACCGAAATGTATACAAGAGCTATCTTTACATAAATTCAAATATGCATTAATTAAGCTTTTAACTGAAAATAATTACTATAGTGTGAAGGATTTTCTGGCTCAAAATATTCGTTAATAACATTTTCAAAAATATTTGCATGCTAGCATATAATACAAATAGCAGGATAAGCTACCTATTGTCACATACCACCTAAGGACAAAAATGTACCTACTTATTCTATGCAAATAAACTGTATTTTATTCTCTATTCTAATGACGCAAATTTGTCCGATCTCTGATAATAATATATAAAAAATAAAAGTAACAAGTTTATTTTATAGTACCCTCTTACTTATTTAATTTATTTTAGAAATAATTACTGTAGTTATGATTTAATAAAATTATATGTATTCCACAAATATTGTAATATTACCTGTAAGCTTTGCACGGTGAATTTAGCGATGAGCTCTATAAGCCGGGGATAATTGTCCACCATCACCAGCTCCCCGAGCTGGTAGTTGGACTTGAGCCGCGCCAGCAGTCGACAGAACTCGTGGTAGTTCGACGGGTCCGATAGACCCTGGAATGTGAGGGGTCATACGGTTTACAAGTGTTAACATTATACAATACAATACAAATACGGGTCCCGTCACCTAGGTCCAATTCCCTGAATGTCCAGTCTGTCTATTTCGTCCAATTCCCAGAATGACCATTCTCCGAACGTCTAATTCTCCAGATGTCCAATTCTCCAAATGTCCAATTCCCCGAATGTCCAATTCCCTGAATGTAATCTTTTTTGCACACCTCACATAATAAAACAGCACATACAAAAGAAAAAACAAAGATACAGGGAGACAGAGGCAGAACAACCGGCGGTCTTATCGCTAAAGAGCGATCTCTTCCAGACAACCTTTGAGTAGTGGAGAAATGAAAAAGCTGAAAAGTAGGTGGTGCATAAACTATTACATTGAGAAAATAAAGATTCCAAAACGACTATTCAATATAAATACACATACTTAAATAATGTATAAATATACAAGCATATAATCAAGGACCATATACAATAGGACTGACAATCTTATACAAAAAAACGTAACTCTGAAATAGCTCAAAATTCGGTATTAAAACTAGATGGCGCTGCTTCCTAGCCTGGAAGTCGCAAAAATGTTATTTTCACCAATGCTTTCTCTTGTTTTTTTTTGTTTTTTAAGAACAAACGTCTAAGTGCTTTATTTTAATACCATTATATACCCTCTATACACAATTTTTAAAGATTATATATTTTACTCATCAACAACGTGAAACAGATCATATTTAATAGATGGCACTACCTCTGGAATCATTGATTGCTCAAGATTGCTCGCGGGTTCGCCAATTTTTAATACATAAAATAACTAGATGGCGTTGGTGAACTGGTAAAATGTGTATAAAAGTAAATTACGCGTACAGTCAAGGGTATAAATATATATACGTTCCCAAAGCGACAAAAATGTCTTTACTATCTGTTAGCCAAAAATATCCATACAACAATTTCGATCAGATATATTTGAACATTAATCGAGTTATTAAATTGTGTACGCTAATACGTTCATAAATATACGTACAATGACAGACAAATATATGTAGACAAACACGCAGACAAAAGCATCTATGCATTTGTTTTTCATATACATGTGAACAAAGCAGGAGTCAAAAATATCTACACAATTTTTTTCCAACCTCATATAGACAGCAAATAGAAACAAATATCTAAACCACCTTTTTTATAAATACCTAGGCAAATTACATACACAATTATATCTGCCTAAGCAGAGTGCATAAATATGTAAACATGCAATGCTCATAAATATCCGCACTGTAAACAAACCAATATTCTAATTACAAAATTTGACGCTCATCGAGAAGAGATCGGAAATGTCATGCGATACATTCGTCCCTTTCTTTTTGGGCCTTCATTTGTTTATGGAAATCGCCTTTGATTTAACACATTTATTATATTCACATTTTGCCTCTTACCAACTATAGAGTAAGTTACAGATAGATCAATGTAGCTACCAAGATTTTTTCTTTCAATAAATTAATAGGTGATGCGGGATATCGGTAGTTAAAAGAAACGCAACTTCTTTTTGTATTTAAATATATATTTGTCTATATACTCGTATGTCAGAGGAGAGAGAAAATAGAAGCTTGCTTAGTTTGTTCGGGACTAGGTGGGGTGGATTTGTATATGATCATACCCACATTATTTATTACATATTATATATTTATTTATTATAAACTAAGCTAGATGTTTCACTATATGTTACAAACAGTATAATGGACCTTGGATTTTTTAAAATTATCTTCGTCAATGAATATGCAATGAAAATTAGAGCTAGTCTCAGAAAATTACGTTTTATTAATTTGACTACTCTGTCTTAAGCTGTGATGATTCGAGGACTGTAGAACATTTTTCACATTTAGGTATTGTATAAATATGTGGCCAGTATTTACTACTTGCTTCTCGGAAGATAGGTTTATAAATTATAAGGGGAATATTTATATAAGTATGTAAATCAAAAAATATTTATTAAAATTCTTCTACAAAAAAACTTTGATTTGCAGTTATAACTAGCGGTTCTTTGAGCTGTCGACCTCGCGAGTGTTTTTTTTTATATGGCCAAGAACTGACTTTACAAAGAATTAATTAATTATCGAACCTGGGGCGCTACCGCGAACAGCAAACGAAGTTTTCCCTCTCTGTCGCACTTACGTCCGAACGTGCAAGTGCGACAGAGAGCGAAAACTTCGTTTGCTGTTCGCGGTAGCAGCACCCCTGCTCACAAAATTTCATGAGAATCGGTTGAGAAAATGCGACCTGCGGGGTAATCACGTAACTTTTGTACTACCGTTAGATAGATTTTAATGTCAAATTTTAATTGTCATCTCATACATTTATACTTCAAAATTGACAGTAAAATCTATCTACCGTTAGTACATAAGGTTACGTGATTTGCCTGCTGTAGAACAGAACAACTGGAAATCCGGACATACGAAAACATTTTTGTCAAAGCAGAGGAGCTAAAATGATCGCTTATATGTCGGACATATAGCATTCGTCCCTCTCGCACTTACATACTTGACAGTAAGGGACGAATGAACTGTGAAATATATTTCATTTGTAAGTAATTATGTAAGTACAAATAAAAATAGTGAAGTGCGCCGAAACGGAACGTAGTAATGAAACATCGCACCTAACGCCATCTATTTTCACTTTTTACTGTATCATTTGGAATGTTGTTGAACGTTCGATGGCTGTGACTTCACTTTTGCGCATTCATGGAAATTATAAAAACGACTTTTGAATGAATCGGTACTCTTAGCGGCATCTAGCTACGTAGAGAGATACTAACTTTCGGTGTACGGTGCGTAGTATGAAGATTGTCAGTCCTAATAGTATATGGTCCTTGATATAATATATAATTATATATATCACTTCCATAGCATAGTAAGAAGATATTAAGCGAAAGAACATCTTTTGATATACTAAGCAAGAAGTGTTTTTAGGGTTCCGTAGCCAAAATAGCGAAAACGGAACCCTCAAGAGTTTCGTAATGTCTGTCCGTCCGTCCGTATGTCATAGCGGGAAATAGATATCCTAACCCTGCCGTTGCTGTACATATTTGAAATAATCATGTATGTTAGGAAGAATTTATACAATTTCCCAATGAATACTGATAAGTTAATAACTACAAGAAACACTGGGAAACTCAAAATAACTTTTTATAGACTAGTGAAGGCGAAAAAGTCGTTCTTGGGAAATTGTATAAAATTCTACAATAAAATTCCAAGACACATTACTGAACTTACTTATTCTAAATTTAAATCTGTCGTGAAACAGACACTTATTTCAAAAGCATATTATAAGACAAACGATTACACAAGTAATCTAACACAGAAATATTTTGTCCTTAATATTAAAAAATATGTATGTTTATACTGTAGCATTTGAATTTTGTACTATTTTTACTGTTATTTTATATACATAGTATATTGTTTTGAAAAAATGACACCTCGCCGAGTTTCTTACGCCGGTTCTTCTCGAGGCAGAGGTTTATTTTATGAACCGGTGGTAGTTTTTTGACATTCATAAGTGCATGTAACATGCCTAAATTGAAGAATAAATGATTTCATTTCATACAGCCCATTTACTCGGAGACTCTAAGCACTACAATTATGATATTTGGTAAGAAGGTGTATTCTATGAACCGCTACATAAAAGTGATGTGAAATTACAAAAAAAATATTTAATTAGGGGTGACACTCCATACATGTAACCAGTGGATGAAAAAAAAATTCAGCAACGCACATGGTAGTGTGTGGTTTTTTTATAATTATATTTTATGTCACACCTGGTCATAAAGTAGCAGTTAACGTACGCAACGCATGCGGAAAATCCCACTTCCTGGCCAGGAGCAGACATAGTTTTGTACTTACCACGGGCGGTAGTAAAGAAAGCCTCAGATCACATATTTATCGCCCTTGCAGCCAGCCCAGCTTTAGAATATTCGTTCCAGAGTCTTGTATGTACATCTCTGGGACATTATATTAATTTCATTATACTCCTTGTTTAATCAGATTTGAGACCTTATACATCTCTAACTTTACTGATGTAGCAATATTTGTAATAGATAACTTTGCAAGTTTATCTTCACTGTATGACATTAATTTTAAACTCGAAATTAATATTCTTTCTTGAACTGTAAATTAATATTTTGACATGAAAAATTTATTATAGTCACGACTTTCTTAAATTGTTAATTAATATTTTGTCGTGTAAAAGTGCCCTTGTGGCCTATTTGCAGAATAAAGCTGCAATTACACTGCGTCGTTCACCTAATGCGGTCGCCGAATTCATTTTAAACTACTTAGGCCAACAAACGTCGTCTTCACATTAGTCTGTCCGCCTACCTATATCGATCGCCGAATGCGGCCGACTAACGTGTTCTTTACACTTTTGCGGTCGCCGCATACAGCATCCGGCGAACGACGAAGTGTAATTGCCGCTTAAATGTTTGATTTTGATTTTGATGATTTTTTTTCAACCACAAACCAGGGTTCGAAATTATCAAGATAATCATGGTCTTTGATAATTATCGCTATAATTATCCCTCTTATGGGTAGGGTAGTATACGTTATTTTATAAGTTAAATTTATTTTCCGATGTATGATATGACCGGTAAAATATATTTTTACCAATAAAGACCGTACTCTGTACTAAAATATAAAAGATTATGGTGTTTTAGGCTGCAAAATAAATAGTTGCTATACAATATTTTACTAGTTTTTTATTAACCATTAAAATATAATCAATTAATCATTACAACATCATTAAAACACATATACAGAGCGCAATTAACGTTCGAATTCACGCGCGTATTTTTTAAGACTCATGCCGAATTTACAATTTTAGGTTATTATTATTAATTTAGGTTGTGACGACCGGTTTAGCCTAGTGGGTAGTGCACCTGCCTGTGAAGCTGACGGTCCTGGGTTCGAATCCCGGTCAGGGCAAATATATGTGTGATGAGCATGAATATTTGTTTCAGAGTCTTGGATGTTTTCTATGTATTTAAGTATTTATATCTATTAAATATATCGTCGTCTAGTACCCATAACACAAGCCTTCTTGAGCTTACTGTGGGGCTAGTTCGATTTGTGTAAGATTGTCCTCTAATATTTATTCTATTATTTATTTATTAAATCGATAATTATCAAAGCATAAAAATCAAGATAAGTATCATTGATAATTATCCTTTCGAACACTACCACAAACCTGTGTATTCTCCAATATTTGCAGCACTCCATGCGCCAGCCTGTTGAGGAACTTGGCCCTCTCGTTGTTGCCGAAGAGCGAGCGGCGCACGGAGGCGAGCTGCACGAGGCACGCGAGCGCGAGCCCCGCGAGCCCGCCGCCGCTCAGCTGCTGCTGCAGCGAGAAGAACAGCTCCAGGGTGCCGCCGCCGAGGAACGAGCCGCGCCACGACGTCGGGATCTGGAATTACAAAATCAAAAAATCAAAATCAAAACATTTATTCTGCAAATAGGTTGAGGCACTTTTACAAGTCAAAATCTATCTAGGTACAGTCGCCATCAGATATATCGGAGCGACCAAGGTGCTCACATATATCTGAACAAGACTCTATTGTCAAGGCATTAAAGTGCATGTTCAGATATTTTTGAGCACCCTGAAGAGTACAGATATATTTGATGGCGACTGTACATCAAATAAAAATAATACAATAATCAAAGTATCATTAATTAAATGTAGTGTTACATGTCAAAAATAAGACTAAGAAACTAATAACAATCGAGATTTGTTAGAGATGTATAAGGTCTCTAAGCGTCAAGATAAAAGGTAATAAAGTAGGTACACTAATCATAATAAAATATTTTGAGCTATATCTATAACACGTCAACATGAAAATAATACAGTTAACAGTCCTTATCAGTTAAAAACGCTCATGTATTTAGAAGATTTTCTGATTGAATTGACACGTATCTTGACATTTCCTCAGTGTTACTATCTAGAACAGGGCTATTGCGATCTAATGTCATACATTTTAAATGTATTTTTTGGATTTTGAATTGAGAAATATCGAAATTAAACAAATTTCAATTAAAAATACTCCAAATCGACCATTTTAAATAAATAAATAAATATTATAAATAAATAATAAAAAATATTTATGGACAATCTTACACAAATCAACCTAGTCCCAAACTAAGCAAAGCTTGTACTATGGGTACCAAGTGACGATATACATACTTATATAGATAAATAGATACTTAAATACATAGAAAACATCCATGACTCAGGAACAAATACTCGTGTTCATCACACAATTACATGCCCTGACCGGGATTCGAACCCGGGACCTCCAACTTCGAAGGCAGGGTCACTACCAACTAGGCTAAAGCGGTCGTCGAATTGACACGCATCTTGACATTTTCTCGGTGTTACTAACTAGAACAGGACTGTTGCGATCTAATGTCATAAATTTTAAATGTATTTTTTGGATTTTGAATTAAGAAATATCGAAAATAAACAAATTTTAATTAAAAAAACTCCAAATCGACCATTTTCAAGATAAGAACTGATTTTCTGCTTAAATTCTAATACACGCAATAAAATCAAAAAAGGCTATGTTACTATCTAAAACTTCAACAAAATCATCGTAACTTTAATCACTTTATTGGTATTATCAATATTTTTTTCATAATTTGAAATCAAAACATTTTAAAACTTATAAGGCCTCTTAAAGGAATAGCCATAATTGAATGCTGTTATGCAATAATATGTCAACCTACTATAGGAGTTTCCAGTATAAATACCTCGTAAATTTATTTTGTATCCTTTCTAGCATAAAGCTATACTTTCTCTCATAAGGTGCCCATATTGCACAATTGCACTCTAATTGCCTTCTTACAAGAGCATTATACGACGCTGAAATGGCTTGTATGTTTGATTTAATAAATAAATGAACTTTATTCTGCAAGTAGGTCGCAAAGGCACTTTTACAAGTCAAAAACTACTAGCTAGATTAGATTGTATTTTTTATACCTGTACAGTACACAAGTCGTCCGAGCACTCGTCGACAGCTGTACCGATGAAGTCGTAAGTCAAACAGTTGTGCGCCAAACGGAGGAGGGTGGCGATCAACGCGTGCTGACTCGCGTCAAGCGGGTCTAGCGCCTTCCCTCTCGCCTCCGACAGGAGCGAGCAGGACAGACGGAACATCTCGAACAGCTGTGTGTCTCTGTGGAACAAACATAACTAGATTTTACAAATTTGAAAGTGTTTCTAGGATAAGGTACAGCAGGCAATCTAGATGTTGACTCTAAATTTATTAGTATCCAAAAGAAATGAGACATAAGAGTATGCCAATTGGAGAAAGTCTAATTAAAATATCTTAAAAAATAACGAAGCTACAACCGGTGGGATGATTTTTATTAGAGGGAGAAAGCGCTACAAATCAGTGACGTCACTGACCTAAAGCGCCAAAGTAAATGACGATCGTTCAATACATGCTCCTAATGTAAATTTCTGACATAGTACGATATGAAACGTAATAGTTTAATTTTGTATTGTAATATGGGCTAAGCCTGAAATAAAGAATTATTATAATTATTAATACGGAGGTACGCTTTGCTAAAAAGAGACATAATATGCCCACTGCCGCTTAAAACTTTGAAGACTTATAATTACGACACCTGGTTCATCTCGAACACACCTGGACCCCGGACCCGGTAAGATGGATGCCACGTACCTGAAGGAGGAAGCGATCTTCCTATGTTTAGCCAGGGAGCGGTTGGCGTCCGCCTCCGACACATGGTTCATCCCCAACACACCTGGACCCCGGACCCGGTAAGATGGATGCCACGTACCTGAAGGAGGAAGCGATCTTCCTATGTTTAGCCAGGGAGCGGTTGGCGTCCGCCTCCGACACATGGTTCATCCCCAACACACCTGGACCCCGGACCCGGTAAGATGGATGCCACGTACCTGAAGGAGGAAGCGATCTTCCTATGTTTAGCCAGGGAGCGGTTGGCGTCCGCCTCCGACACCTGATTCATCCCCAACACACCTGGACCCCGGACCAGGCATGATGGATGCCACATACCTGAAGAAGGAAGCGATCTTCCTGTGTTTAGCCAGGGAGCGGTTGGCGTCCGCCTCCGACACCTGATTCATCCCCAACACACCTGGACCCCGGACCAGGCATGATGGATGCCACATACCTGAAGGAGGAAGCGATCTTCCTATGTTTAGCCAGGGAGCGGTTGGCGTCCGCCTCCGACACCTGGTTCATCCCCAACACACCTGGACCCCGGACCAGGCATGATGGATGCCACGTACCTGAAGGAGGAAGCGATCTTCCTATGTTTAGCCAGGGAGCGGTTGGCGTCCGCCTCCGACACCTGGTTCATCCCCAACACACCTGGACCCCGGACCAGGCATGATGGATGCCACGTACCTGAAGGAGGAAGCGATCTTCCTATGTTTAGCCAGGGAGCGGTTGGCGTCCGCCTCCGACACCTGGTTCATCCCCAACACACCTGGACCCCGGACCAGGCATGATGGATGCCACGTACCTGAAGGAGGAAGCGATCTTCCTATGTTTAGCCAGGGAGCGGTTGGCGTCCGCCTCCGACACCTGATTCATCCCCAACACACCTGGACCCCGGACCAGGCATGATGGATGCCACATACCTGAAGGAGGAAGCGATCTTCCTATGTTTAGCCAGGGAGCGGTTGGCGTCCGCCTCCGACACCTGGTTCATCCCCAACACACCTGGACCCCGGACCAGGCATGATGGATGCCACGTACCTGAAGGAGGAAGCGATCTTCCTATGTTTAGCCAGGGAGCGGTTGGCGTCCGCCTCCGACACCTGGTTCATCCCCAACACACCTGGACCCCGGACCAGGCATGATGGATGCCACGTACCTGAAGGAGGAAGCGATCTTCCTATGTTTAGCCAGGGAGCGGTTGGCGTCCGCCTCCGACACCTGGTTCATCTCCAACACGAGTTGTGATAGAAGCTGCACACCTATCGTGCACATCTCAGCTGGACCCTGGAACCAAGTCGATGATACAATTAAAATAATTATATATATATATATATATATATACACAGGGCGTCCCACGGCTATGCCACATGGAGGGAAAGTACCTTGAATATTGTAGATGGAACATTTTACTTAAAGAAGACATTATTTGAATTTAAAAAAACAATTTAAACTGCCTTCACAGATATTTAAATATTTTTATGGTCGAACCGGGAACGCCACCACCCTCCCATCACCCATACAGCAAACAGTATTATGGTGGGTTGCACCAAACCGTCTGTAATCGTAAGCGGTGTCCGTTAAAATGGCCCCTATTTCACCAAGTTGACATATGTATGTATTTGACATATGTAGGCTGACAAATCGTCAATTTTCATGTGAAAACTGTTTCACCAAATACAATTGTCGCACCTGTCAGCTGTGGAGAAATAGGGGCGATTGTATGGAAAGATCGTCAAGTTTCTATGGGATGACAGCTGCCGCCGCCATATTTGACGATGACCGGCCTGCGGTCGTATGTTTGCACCGGCCCTTATTCTCACCTGTAGAAACGTGCCAACGTCACCCATAACGTTGTGGAACACAAACTCCTCCTTGACCATGTCGAACCACCCCAGCTTCGTGATGCGCGCGAACAGAGCCACCAGCGCCTGCAACAATACAATACAATACAATACAAATACTCTTTATTTATTTATTTAAATATATTTACACAGCATTACAGATTGAGTCTAATACACTGTGAAACGAAACATCAACTTAAAGGAACAAAACAATGATACTAATTATCTACGTAGGTACACTAGAAAGCCTATTATCCTTCATCTGACAGAACTTCAGACACTCCCTACACACAGCCGCCCATCGCCACGCAAGCAGATCACACTCGGGTGCTGACACCAACAGGGCATTCAGCAGCGTCAGGGCGCGGAGGTGCCGTGAGTTCCTGTGAGACACAGTGCGAGCCGGAGGCACTGCTAAAAGCGGGCGCGTACGAGGTCTAAGATCATTTATACACCCATACAGTAAATCCTCTTTTATGTGCTCAAAAAGTGTAGGTAAGAACCAACTTTACAATATCGCGCCGGTCCGGGGCGGAGATGGCCATAACAGCATCAAAAACGGTATCGTTATGGCCATCTCCGCCCATAACGATACAGGCTCGTGCTCAAAAGACTTCAACGGGCTCACGCTCGACCTCACTACACTTGCAACGCAATGGTTCCTGAACACATGAAAGAGGATTTAATAAACGGATGTAGATAAAGTAGTGTATGCAATACCTCAACAAAAAAAAAACACAGTCATCACCCTCCTAGCGTTATCCCGGTACAATTGCATTAATCATATTTCATAAGAGTTCACTTGAAGGGAACCAATAGAGAAATGTATGTGATTTTAGTTTCGTCTACGATATCTTAATTGAAACATTGAAGTCGACGAGTAGAAAAACAATATTTATTCATAATATTGGTACAATTTTAAGTATAAAACTCCCGTGTTTTTTTTCAGACATAATGAAATATAATAAACGGGTCACTCACGTGTTTAAGGTCGAGTATCGCTCGACTTGTTTCGAACCAATACGTGTTAGGTACTAACATAAGATTAGGTTGGCCTACGCGGCGCCATCTATTATCCTATGCGTTTTAAATATGTACCGATTTAATGGATTGGATGGCGCTTAGTAACGCCATCTACTTGATTCTTAGAGAATCATTTACCTTGTTTAATTAGATATAGTTAACTACCGAGTATTGTAATTAGTTCACGGCTCTGTCAGCAGATGTCGTTAAACTTTACCTATATAAGGCGATGCAGTAGGGTAGTAGTAGTATCGCCGCCTCTTCTTCACAATCCCGAACTCAAACGGTCGACACCCTGCCTTAATATTATAATAAATAAGTTTCCATTATCAAGTCTTTCCTCTCTCTCTGCGCCCATGGTCTCCTTAACAATACGTGACCCTTAATCATGAGAAGCAGCCGCGACGGCCGCGCGTATAGCACTGCGGGCTCGATGTGGGCGGGCGGGCAGTGAAGTGAGCGTGTGGTGTGGTACGCACCTGCACCACGAAATTGGCGAGCTTGGGCCGCGTGGCGAGGTAGTTGAGCGCGTAGTTGCGGATGTCCAACCTCTGTTGCACACTCAGACTTGTTGTTGATCTGAAATCACAACATTATATGTATTTATACTTATCATATCGTAGGAAACATATAATAGGAAATAATAGGTAATAAATGAAAATGTAAACTATAAAAATATTGTTACCACGGTCACGCACAGACACTCACATACACCCACACCCACACGCACTCACACACACACACACACACACACACACGCACTCACACTCAAACACACGCGCGCGAGCACGCACGCACGCACGCACGCACGCACGCACGCACGCACGCATGCACGCATGCACGCACGTAATGTAAAACTTTAATCACCACTTCAGGAAGAGCGAGTCCTCCTGACACAGGTGTCTACATACCTACTAGGAGGGCTACACAATGTGTGTGGAGGGCTACACAACTATTGTTAAGTTGTTTTACACCAAATATTTTTTTATTATTATTAATTATTATTATATTATTAAATCATATTATTTATGGAGCGTTCGTGGCCCAGCGCGCCCGCGTACGGCGTGCGGTATGCGAGGTTAAGCGACGTCGGCCCAGGTCAGTTATTGGATGGGTGACCGCTTTGAGTGGTTATTAACTCAGCGCTCCAGTGCTTTGGAAGGGACGTTAAGCCGTTGATCCCGGCTGCTGTCTATGATAGCAGTCGTTAAGCCAAGTTAGAGGTCTTCGGGCGGCTTGAGAACTTCTAACAGTCAAGTTGCCCACTCACTTGACAAGCTTAATTCCGATAAGGTCTGGTTTCCCCTCGGGTTGGAAGGTCAGATGGCAATCGCTTTCGTAAAAACTAGTGCCTACGCCAAATCTTGGGATTAGGTAGCGGACCCCGGGCATCCTTCAGGATGCAACTATACCGGGATAACGCTAGGATCAACACACACACATATCATATAATCACTACATAGTGTAAAACAAAGTCGCTTTCTCTGTCGCTATATCCCTATGTGTGCTTTAATCTGTAAAACTACGCAACCGATTTGATGCGGTTTTTTTTTAATAGATAGAGTGATTGAAGAGGAAGGTTTATATGTATAATAACATCCATTAAATAGTGCACCCGTGCGAAGCCGGGCCGGGTCGCTAGTTTATCTATATTTTATGTTTGTATCGTCACGAATATATGTTTTCTTTCATTACAGATATATGAGCACCAATTCAAATACAGCCAGCCTCCCGGGGACCCCACCAGTTGACAGCGATTTGGGCCAATTTTTTAATTTGTAATTTTAATTAGGTTATTTGTTTTATTATGTACTTGCGTATAATTTAACTTAGTATAAAATATATTATATTTATAGACAATATTAGATAGATTAGATAATTTATTTCATGATAAGGAATTACATTATAAATTTGCACACATGTCAAAATTACAAGAATTGTTATCATGATCGTCATAACAGGAAAAATAAAAATAACATAATGTAAACTAGAGTAATACAAAACACGATAAAAAGTAAACAGAAAAATAAATGCATCTTCCATTCGGAATCGTCAGGAATAAAAGTTTTTTGTATCCACTTTATAATGAGAATGTGTATAAGATAAAAAAAAATTGCATTCAATTCAATTCATTTTATTTAATTATGTTAAACACAGGTTACAATTAAAAGTGTTGTTGGCAAGGCTCGGAAACCGGTTTTGTCTCCATACAAATCAGTTAAAAATTTCAGTTAAACGCAATTACGATATTTTTTCATACTTTTAATCATTTATTACATAGATGAAGGGTAACAAAAACAAATGTTAAAATGAAATAGCGACGTGAGATAGTAGTTTATGCAATCGTTATATAATGTATGCTTTTTTAGTCGAGAACCGCGATTAGATCACGAGGTTTGCCGAGTGGTCTAAGTAAGGTTCGAGACTTAAAAAGCTAATTATATAACTATTGTATACACTATTTTTTCTACGACTCAACGGAAATTAATTAAACAAACCGAAACAATTAAACAGACTAGTCTTGCGGAAATGAAGTTTAGGCACATAGGTCGGACGCTCGTTGATGTCTTCTCTGTCTACGCCGCGGCGTCACGTGATTGGTCAATTTCATAAGAGTACTGTAATGGCGACACGTGATTAGCCAATTTCATAAGAGTACAGTAAAAGGCGACACGTGATTGGTCTATTTCATAAGAGTTCACTTGAAGGGAACCAATAGAGAAATGTATGTGACTTTAGTTTCGTCTACGATATCTTAATTCAACACATTGAAGTCGACGAGTAGAAAAAGTACTTTAAGAGATCTTTCATAAATAGTTAAAACCGGTCCCGAGCTACGATTGTTTGTATGTACAAATAAACCCTCTCAGTAGATATATTTGATAGCGACAGCACACTAATAGCTCACCATTTCCGTGCTCTGGTCCTGACAAAATTGTATGTTTACGCACAGTAAACAGGTAGTGTGAATAATAACAAATAAAAGCGCAGACGAAGATAAGACGCGCGCCCTTGATTTTTTATCTTAACAAACAATTAACGCACACTCATTATTGTAGTGCAAAACTATTGTCATTCATATATATATATATATCACTACATAGTATAAAACAAATTCGCTTTCTCTGTCCCTATATCCCTATGTATGCTTAAATCTTTAAATCTACGCAACGGATTTTGATGCGGTTTTTTTAATAGATAGAGTGACTCAAGGGGAAGGTTTATACGTATATGTATAATACATGCATCAGCGTTGCACCCGTGCGAAGCCGTTAACTTTGTACTTGTTATTTCACGTCGGAGATGAGAGAGAATTGGCTTGAGAGAAGTATAAAAAATCTGATATGGGAAGCGGAGAGCGGGAGACTTGAGAGTCAGGAGCTGCACTCATTCTTTTTGGTGAGAGGGGGAGGGGGGAGTTAATACCAAGATTAGTCGACTTACGACCGCAGCCCATCGATAGAAGTGATGGTGCAGTGGCGCAGTACATTTTCAGAGGTAGGGCACAGCAAAATGTCATCTTGCTCAAATTTGTAGCAGCCCAACTGGGGAAGTACCTCCGCCTTGCAGAAGACCATGGCCATAATAGTATGTAGTGTTGTGTTAGCACCAGAGTGTGACTTATTTATGTGGCCATCGATGGATGTGCTATGGATGTCTGAGATTCTGTGAGGAGATGGATACTCTGCAATCTACTGTGCCAATGTAACTTATTGTATTTAGTTTGTAGTATTCTATTTTCGTTCATGTTCATCACGCATTGGTTTGTTTTTTAATGTAATGTCATGTTAACATTTTTTTAAATAAATAATTTGGCACACTTTTTGTGGTCTTTTTTAAAGTAATCCCGGTTGCTGTCTATGATAGCAATCGTTAAGCCAAGAGGCCTTCGGGCGGCTCGAGAACTTCCAACAGTCAAGTTGCCCACTCACTTGACAAGCCTAATTCCAATAACGTCTGGTTTTCTCTCGGGTTGGAAGGTCAGATGGCAGTCGTTTCCGTAATAACTAGTGCCAACGCCAACTCCTGGGATTAGGTAGCGGACCCCGGGCATTCTTTAGGATGCAACTGTACCGAGATAACGCTAGGATTATGATGATGATTTTTTGAGGTCTTTTTTTAAAGTAATGATAAAATTTGAGCCAATAACCCTATTGTATATGCGTGTATGCGTAGTTGGCGGCAGTATGCAGCGTGCGATCCACATGGCTTAGCGCCGTACTCTATGGAGATAGAGCATACTACGCGATCCTCAGTAATGAGGGACAGAGGAGGAAGACTATGGTATGAGGGGTCCGCTGGATGCGGGCAACCCATGACAGATCGTTGTGGCATTCCCTGGGAGTCCCTACGTCCAGCAGTCGATACCTTTAAGCTGATGGTAATGACGATTATGGTTTTAGAAGCTGACCTGCTGATGAGCTTGGCGAGGGTGGTGGCGGCGAGCAGCTGCGAGTAGCTCGAGTCGGCGCGTTCCAGGAGCGCCTGGCATTTGCTCAGTGTGTCCGGGGCCTCCTGCGGAATAAGTCCCCATCTTACTTAACTGCATTTAATGAGGGCTATCGCGTATGAATTCGCCGCCAGAGGAGCTAGTGTAGCGTGGGGTCTCCGAAACGTCAAATGTCACTCTTTGTGGTTGCGCTACGCGGGTTAATATCTAATTGGAACAATATGGTGACTATTTTGCAATATCTGAGCTTGATTATGGCAAATATGAGTTACGGGTCAATGACTGTCAGTGCTTTGCTGAGCCAGTGTCCGTTTCACTGCCGCGGGGACACACATGTTGTGGTTTGTTTTCTTCTGTTGTTGTTTTTTTTTTTTGTAATATGTGTGTCTTCTGTGTCTGTGAATAAATGTTTCTTTCTTTCTTTCTTTCTTTCTTTGAGACAGTTTAGTGTTTCGGAAACTTAGGTCTTCCTTTTTTTCCGAACAAAACGGGACTGCGCTACAATGCGAGATGTTCGATACTTTTACGGTACGGTTTTAAGATATTAAATATGATTTAAATGTAAATTTCGTTCTCATGCCCATAATAACCAATAATAAGTTTTGACAGCTGGACCTTACTCGACAGTGGCGCCAACTGGTGAGCACAAAAACGATAGTCCTCATTGTATGGTTATGTACAATTTACCCGAAAACATTTGACACAACTATAGTTAGGTCAGATATTTACCCATTTACAATACAAAAATAGTACAAGAAATAAAACAAACCTGAAATGCGACAACAGCCTTCTCAGCCTGGTCCCGCAGCACCGGGTCCTGAGACTCGTAAAGTTGCTTGCACAGCAACTCTATCTGGATCACCTCCTGCACAAATGATTACATTACACTCCGCATATAACGACTTCGCATATGGACGCTGTTATGCAATAATTCCGTAAGTTTTTCCTATTGTGAATTATAAATAAATATTAGAGGACAATCTTACACAAATCGAACTAGCCCCACAGTAAGCTCAAGAAGGCTTGTGTTATGGGTACTACACGACAATATATTTAATAGATATAAATACTTAAATACATAGAAAACATCCAAGACTCAGAAACAAATATTCATGCTCATCACACTAATATTTGCCCTGACCGGGATTCGAACCCAGGACCGTCAGCTTCACAGGCAGGTGCACAATTATGCAAACAAGGACCTAGACAATCAGAAAAGGATTCAGATTCTTCAATTTATCGTTAAAATAGATAAACTTGTAAGACATTATTGCGGTGCAATAATACAAATCAGTTTCGTTCTCTGCCTTATCTCGCTGCTCCTTATTCTGTCCCTGAGTCTTAGACCCAGCATACTTCGTTCTAGGGATTTGAAAATTGGTGAAAGCCCAGCTCTGGCATCCATATATATAGCTATTGGCAGTACAGCAGACGTAGCCAGGACAAAGTGGAAATGGGCAGGGAATGTAGCATGGGTACAAGACGGCCAATGGAGCCAGCAGGTGCTTGATTGGTGGCCACGGGTGGATAAGCACCAACGGGGCCGCAATGATATCAAAATAGCAGGACCCACATGGCCCGGATTAGCCGCTGATAGAACCAGATGGAGGAGGCCTTTGTCCAACAATGGACAACTCAAAAATTAACCGTTGTCTACCAGTTCCTGGGTGCGCAGGGCTCTTTACAAACAAACCCTATTGTTTATTTTTTTAGCTGGGAGGGCATTACAAATTATTTTATAACTGTAACTAGGTACACACACTAGATTAGGTTTTTATAATGATTTTATGTTTTGTGAATATTGTTTCATATTTTATTTTTTATTATAACTATTACAAAACCTAACCTAAGTAGAGAAATTAATAAAGAGACCATAAAGCAAATTATTAAGAACTATTTCTTCATGATGTAAATATTACATGGTTTATTACATCAAAAAATATATTAATTGAGTATATTATACTTAGTTGTCCATTATGACTTATGAGGCTATCAATCAGTGGAATAGTAAATGTTAGGAATTACTGTTCTATCACTACCTTATCAGACTGTATCTAATTGCTCTTCCATTTTGTACACACTTCTAACACACAATGAAGCGCAGTAAACTTATTTACACACATTCCTGTAGGAACTGGGTAATTTTACCTTTGAGTGTTCTTGGGATTAACTATAAATAAGGATTATTGGACTACGTAGGTTCATTATCTAGTGTGTATAGAATTGTTATGTATACGTGTTTGAGATATGGAAATATTACAATAGGACAACGAAACGAAAACATTGACAAGCAAAATTCAAGGGTACGGCAAGCGCGCAGTACGTCAACAGTTAGCATCAAAATATAACCAAAGCGCCGGTATGTGTGTCAAGTGTTAATACTGCTTCATCTGACGCAAAGCGGCACACCACATAATCACGTATAATAGGTGAATAACACGAAAATTTATAGCAAAAACTGTGTCAAACCATAGTATGGAGTCCGGAAATGCACATCACAAAAGACGTGCAAGTTACGCTCGAACATTAAAAGCAAGTTGATAACCTGAATTTTAATGTATTATGGGATCATCTGTGCGACTCAAAAGAGCTGAATTAAGTTAAAATTGCATAAAAAACGCAATATTATGGTACTCACCTGTTCTTCGGCCATCTTTGTTATTTTCTCGCATTTGAAATGACGTTTCGATTCTGCTTAGTGTAGACTATGCCACATGTAACGCGTACTTCTACTGCAGCGATCGACAAAACCTAATCATAAATGAAAAAACGAAGAATTAAATTTTACAGTCAAGTAATTGGTACTATTTCATAAAAATATCGCGTGATTGCAAATATTATTCAATATATTTTGTCAGTGTCAATGAATTTTAATCGAAACGCAGTTATGAATGCGTTCAACATATTTAACTTAAGGGCGTGTCCAAACTATCCGATATCAGTGTAGCATCCTACACCGATATTGCTGTTGATATCGCCATTTCGTTGCCAGTTTCGGTCGTGGTGGTTATAATGGGGCCGGTTACATGATGATTATTATCATAATACGGGGGTGCCAATATTAAAAGTATTAAAAATTTGTTTGGATTTTGCTTCAGTATTCATTATTAATATGAGTGTATCGGGTAATAGTATTTTCCTTATAAGTGTAGATATGTTTGTGAAAACTTTACTGGCTTATGATCTACCTTAATTTATTAACTTTATGTGTGATTGATGCTGTTTGTTTTCCTTAATAAAGAATAAATAAATAAATAAATAGTAAGTAGGGCATAGACATTGTAGACAAACCCAGCCGCAGCGACCACTACAAAAAAGTATAACTAGTTGCTTAACAATATGCATTGTGTTTGAACGTCTTAATATATAACAGTATTTGTAACAGTATACATCATAAAAATAATTACACAATTCTCTGTCTGTATCATAAAAATAATTACACAATTAAATAATAAAAAAAAAATACAGAATGATTCCGTCTCAAATTGGCCTAAAAATACAACAAAAAATAATATAATTAAACAAACGCCACCGATATCGCTCGTTTATCTGATCCTACACCGATATCGGATCAGATATTCTGGACGCGTCCTAAGGCTGTGTTCACATTATGCGATATCGGATCCTATACGTGTCCTATACCGATAAAAAAATGTACGGCAATGTGACCGATATCGGATCGGATAGTGGGAACAGGCCCTAAAGATGCCCATGCAATATCGAGCATCATGCAGACAAATTAATAAAGAGGTATTTTTTCGATACTGGCCAAAAATAATCGAAAAATTCTAGAACAACGAAAAAAATATCAATCGCTGCAAACAAAAGCCAATATCAAATTACAAACAATGTACTACAGATCAGCTGCGTGATTTCAACAAATAAAATATCAAAAATTTTCAAAATTATCAATGCAACAAAATTAATGAAATTTACATCATAATAATATTATGGTTCTCAGAATCTTCCGACGCGGCATTTGCAGACCTAGCAAGTTTCGCAGGCGTAAGTAATCGTTTTTAATTCTTCTCAGTATGGAAAATCACACCTAAATAAGTAAATTCCTAATTATATTAAAGTATATTGTGGACAGTCATGTTTTTAACACTCATCTATTTGTAAGCCATGCCGAACATTTGAACGTATTGTTTTACATCCCAAAGTACTTCGGGGTCTTCCATAAAGTACCTGTTGAGTGTTAGTGTATGCACCATTATGGTGGCGTTATAGATGACAAGTAGAGGGCGGTTTGTGTATGGACCAATTAAGATTTGAATAAAAAAGATGGCGTTGATCAGCGATGGACCCTTCTTAGGTACTCGTGATACGTACTTTATGAATGGCCCTTGTTACTCGATTCATTAATTTCTTGTTGTATCTGTGGGGCTACCGCGAACCGAAAACGAAGTTCGAGTGCGAGAGAGAGGTAAATATTCGAACTTCGATTTTTTTCATCGCGGTAGGCCCTCTGCGGCGCTACCGCGACAGCGAACGAAGTTTTCGCTCTCTGTCGCACTTGCACGTTCGGACGTAAGTGCGACAGAGAGGGAAAACTTTGTTTGTTCACGAACCACAAACGAAGTTTTTCCTCTCTGTCTCACTTATATGCAAACTTGCAAGTGCGACAGACAGGGGAAACTTCGTTTGCTGTCGCGGTAGTCCCTTTGTACTCCGAACTTCGAAATCCGAACTTCGTATCGTGCCGTCGCTTTCATCTAGTGTTATTCACAATATGAGTGAAAGGGACGACGCGAACGAAGTTTTCCCTCTCTGTTGCACTTGCAACTTGCTAATTCATGCGGCAGAGGGAGATATTCGAACTTCGTTCGTTTTCAGTTCGCGGTAGCCCCTCTGTACGTAAGTGCGAGAGAGGGAAAACTTCTTTGTGGTCGCGGTAGCCCCCGGTTTAACCCTTTGAACGCCAAGAACGCCTAAAGGTGTCGCGTCGCATGTTGTCATGCCCGGCGGCCCAGCTCGGCGCCACTAATGCCTATAGGTCTTAGAGTATAAATATTTCTATATAAGCCTGGGGGGCTACCGCGAACTGAAAACGAACGAAGTTCGAATATCTCCCTCTCTATCGCACTTGCTAATACGTTCCACAGAGAGGGAGATATTCGAACTTCGTTCGTTTTCGGTTCGCGGTAGCCCCTCTGTGCCTATAGGTATTATGACGTACGTTGTCAAAGTCACCTTCGTGCTTTACACTAAAGTTCATATTCAATCTTTAATATAAAATGAGTTAGCGTGGAGGTGCCACTGCCGTACATGAACAATGGCTTCCAAAGGTACGAGGTAGGTAAAACTTCAACTTCTTCTTCTTCTACTATACAAACTTCAATGCAATAGATGTCATACAAGTAGAAACTTCATACATTTTGAGGTTATAAATCACCGGTGAAACGAGGAGTGGGTATATAGAGGGGCTACCGGGAACCGAAAACGAACAAAGTTCGAATATCTTCCTTTCTGTCGCACTTGCTAATTCGTGTGGCAGAGAGGGAGATATTCGAACTTCGATCGTTTACGTTTCGCGGTAGCCCCTCTGGGGCGCTACCGCGACAACAAGCGAAGTTTTCGCTCTCTGTCGCACTTGCACGTTCGGACGTAAGTGCGACAGAGAGGGAAAACTGCGTTTGCTGTCGCGGTAGCGCCCCTGAGGGGCTCACTGTCGCACTTGCTAATACGTGCCACAGAGGGGAATCCATCATTTTACCGAAAATCGTTACATCGATTATCGTTTCCTATAATACTATTCGCAGAATTTTATTCTCACTTAGGAATCATTTATCGAACTTCGTTAGATCGCTCAAACATTTGCTAGAATTACCTTTTACACAAGAAACAACAAATCGAATTTTAATTCAGTATTTTATTTGTTCATCGACGTAGTTGTTCATCGAATGGCCTTTAGTATAATTTTGGTTTAACGAAGGTTTCAGTTCCCAAAATTCTTATTACCTAGAACATCATTTCACCACTGTTTACTATTTTTGATAATACGACTAAAATTAAAAATTTCCCAGATTCTTGGTGTACTGTGTACAAATGACCTGTTAGGGTAAAACCGACTTTAATGCGGATAGGTCGAGGTTATTTTTTTTAAGTAAGCCCAGAAAGACCAGTTAGGGCAAAACCGACTGTAATGCGGGATAGGTTAGAAGATTAAGACGGGAGCTTTGCTCCCGTCTTAATCTTCGAGATTATTTTTTTTATATAAACCCAGAAAGATTATGCGCCTTGAAAAATCATGCTTGCTTGGTTGTTCGATGAAACATTGTTCGTGGAAAGAATACTATATGGAACGTACTATCTGTGAATCAAGTTTCGTTAGATTAATACTATGAATAACGAATATTTCTATGAAAGGTAAATTCGATGTACCGTTACGCTATGACTAGAGACGGATTCGAAACGATTAACTATGAAAAGTGGTTCGATTATATAAAATGCAATGAATTGATGATTATGTGATTAGAAAAAAAAACTTAATGAAATTCGTTGAACAGTTTTCGGTGAAATGAAAATCGATGTAAGATATTTCGATAAAATAATAGACACCCGCCACAGAGAGGGAGATATTCGAACTTCGTTCGTTTTCGCGGTAGCCCCTCAGGGTGTCAGAGGGACTACCGCGAACTGTAAACGAACGAAGTTCGAATATCTCCCTCTCTGTCGCACTTGCTAATACGTGCCACAGAGAGGGAGATATTCGAACTTCGTTCGTTTTCGGTTCGCGGTAGCCCCTCAGGTTTAAGTGGACCGAATGAAAACGTTGATAATTGAAGATATCTCGGAGACTTCCATTTTCACATTTAATACATGGGGGACAGAGACGGCAAACCAAATGTATTTAGTGAAACTCTGTGTTGACGTCACCTTCTTCTTAATTTTGGGATTAATAATAAAATGTTATAGATTTCTGTTATCGGCTGGAGTTTTTTAATCTAACTCTTCCAATACAATTTTTTTCTAGCAGTGGTCGGATTAATTTAAACTTTAAAGAATAAAACAACAATGACTTCGACAAAAATGTCTATATAAACACTAAGTTAGCCTTTAGTATGATATTATTTAAAAATATTTCAAACACAATGTATATTGTTCATGAATCAAGAATTGAATTGAATAGATCCAGGCACTTTAGCTTTACGCTTAGAAAGAAATCTAAGGAAAGGCGTTCATTTTATTACGTCGGCAAAGCACCATTTCATTGTTTTATGAAACGTCAAAAAGTTAAACGCTCATTTGGTATATTTCAAGATTTTAGGGAACTGTTAAGACGTCACAAGTTTCTGTTTCAAACAGTGCCATTTTTATTATTTTTATGAATTTAAAAATCTTTAAAATATCATAAATAGTTTGAAGTTTGGCGTTTTCGAAGTATTTTCGTAGGATTTGTTATAACGGTAACGTAAAATAATATATTTTTTTACCGTTGTTTAATACCGAATTAGAAATCGTCCTTATTGTCGTTGACATAAAGGACCCTTTTGCTTGATATTACGTAACTATTTAACCCTTTTATTATGCCTATAACGAAAAATCACATGTTCAGTGTATTAAGTCAAAGAAAATTGCGAAAAATGTCCATGGCTAACTTCTACTGACTCAGTGAGTTTGCGTTGTGGCTAATATTACAAGCACCTTAATTGTAAATACAAATTTAGGAGTAACCTTGATACCTTGATATTGTTTAACATGGCTATTTTTCGCTGTTTTCAGCCAAATACAACGCGTTACTCGATAGACTGAAAGGGACGAGTTGTGACGAGCAGCGGGATGAAGTAGCTAGGTGCAAGAGGTGCCAAGGGGTAACCGGCTCCTTCGGCACACAATTCAATGACCCTAGTAACTTCAAAAGGCCTACACTGCATATAGCACACTCCACAGTATTTTCTACGGGAAAAGGTGACGATAAGGACCCATTGACTCTATTGGAAAGTATAAAACAGAGACTCGCATCGCATAATATTCCACTCGATACAAGCGTTGACGAGCCTGCCAAGTTAAGTGAAGCTACAGAGGACATTTTAGATGAAACGGAGGAGAAAGGAGAACATCAGTTTTCAAAAGACACAGCACAAGTAGAAGAAACTGTGCGAGCCACACCAATAAGTGATGCTGATAATGCTAAAGATCATGAACTTCTCAACGAACCTGGCGATGACCGCAGATCAGTCTTTCACCAGCCGCACATAAAAAGTTACGCGCGTTACCACCAACAGACAGAGAAGCATAACGAAGCGCAGATGTTCGATGAATTGGCAAAGAAGTACTTAGTAAGTGAAAAAGATCAAATTGATAAGCGATTGTCTCAAGACATGGAACGCTTGGGGCTACCTGTTAATACTAGCGAGGCTATGCGTCCGCCAGTTAACGTGTACGTCTCCGGTGAAGAAGAGTCTCGCGAAGAATACGCACCGAGGCCTAGCGAGTCTTCGAAAACAGAGGCTCCTGTCGCTCCATCATATTACGAGAATGCCAACTGGTGTAGTAACTATTTCAAAGATACTCCAAACGAAACTCTTTTGGCAATTGCTCGCGCAAATAAAGAGATTGCTGAAGAAGTGGCAGATAAGCATAAGCGCGACGCGCTACATAACGATATGCTACCGTTAAACTGGTGCTACGATTCTTACTTCGACTTTAAAAAAAGTGAACAAGATTCAAACATTTCGAAGCTACAATTTGATAAACATGATGACATGTTACCATTTCATGAATTTCAATGCCAGGAATTCATCAATCTAGATTTGTCAGTAAAGACTGACCCAGTTGAATCACCCGTTCAGAATTTAAACCTTGAAGAAAATCTGCCAATTCACTTTAGCCAACAGGGTGCTTTGAGCGATAATATTCCTACTAGTCCAGTAGAAGCAGCTGAACCGAGTGAGCCAATTATCCGTATGTTCAACACTTCAATGATACAAGATTCAGATGTTACCAAATTCGAATACGTCTATTCCCGTGATTACTGCGATCTGCAATCCACATTGTATGATCGAAATGAACCCCTAAGTGAACAGCAAACTGAGTTCAAGGCAAAGACACAAGCAACACATCCGATAGAAAGCTCTGACACAATTTTACAAATTCAATCTCAGACAATGCCCAGAACACAGATAGAACAAAGTTCACAGCAAGCAGTTGGAGCAAAGGTTTATGAACAGGTTGCATATCAGAAAACGAATAAGACAAAGAACATTTTACAAATGAACTCCGAACGAAGAGAAACCGAGGAAGGACAAACACCAGACCAAACTATTCCTGTAGAGAAAATAATACATGCTAAGGTTTTGGAGCAAGTCCAGGGAGCAGGAGCATCCCAAAACATGGAACCACGCGAGAGATCTATTGGCATTCCTCATATTCAATCTCAAGATGTGACCTACCTGACCCAAAAAACGGTAAAACCAGAACCTTTTGCTGAAAGCAAAATGGTAGGCAATACCGCAGAAAAGATTGATATGTCAGGAAAAACAAAAGATTCGTCATTAATTAACAAAGACTCTCGAGCAGTTTTTGACAAAGCTCCGGCAGAACCAATTGAAACAACTCAAACTATGAAAAACTCGACACAAACTAACCGAGAATCTCAAGCTATTGTTCAAAGTCTTAATCAACCACAAGCTGAACATACTGATGCGTCTCGTGCGACGGCAGAATCGCTACATAGTAGCCAAAAAATAGTTCAAAGCTATATCCAAGCTCATGAAAAAGTAATTGATACGTCACAAACAATAAAAGATTCGCCATACACTAAAGAAAGTCAAGCAATTGTCGAAAACTCTAACCAAGCTCAAGAGGTAGCAAAAACACTGAAGGCACAAAACACTGAACAGCAAGAGCATATGGCACAAACAATCCCAACAGGACCTAAAGTTGTACAAAAAACAGATATAGCAGCCGAAAAAATACAACCAACCCGAGGATCTGAAGCAATGGCACAAAGCTGTGTGCAAGCTCAAACAGTAGGAAAAACCGAAGCAACGAAGACTGCACAACCATCTCCGTTGAATAATGTTCCCAAATTAATTGACGACGCTTTAAAGAAACTGAATCTAGATACGAATCTATCACTCTCTGAGCTCCTTCGGCGCGTAAGAACGCGTAACCGCTTACAATACTACAACGATATCCGCACACAGATGATTAAAAGTATGTCAAGTTTACAGTCGAAGTGTCCTCCATCCGATAGACCCGAATCTCCTTGTCCGCCTGACTGCTACAAGCCCTGCCCCCCACGGCCGAAGAAGCGTAAAAAGTCGAAGAAGCGTAAGACTAAGAAATGCCCAAAACCGAAGAAGCCCAAATGTCCAGCAAAACCTCATAAATGCCCAAAGCCGAAAAAATGTCCACCCCCGCCACCTAAATGCCCGCCAAAACCCAAAAAGTCTCCTTGCCCCTGCCCACCGCCTCCTCAATGTCCCCCGCAACCGCCCAAATGCCCCTGTCAAGTCACTGACCTGAATGATTCTGTAATACCCCCCCTGTGCTTCTTAGATTTCTTTGAGAGCACCTCATCTCGTTTAAAACATTTCATCGGCATCCTAAAACAAGGTTTTCTCGAGTCGAGAGATAGATTCGTTCCTACGTGCAGTGCGGATCCCAGCTTAGAAACTGATGTGAATCAGATGAAGCTGAATAGGGTGAAGGATTTTGAGCCGTGGACGCCAATCCCGTCGTGGCCGTTTCCAGTACATCACAAGAAGCGAAGCTTGCAATGCCCTTACCATGGCTGTCCCCATCCTAAACCCGGCCCGGTACGACCGAACTGTCCTGAACTGCCTTGCGCTGGGTTCCCAAAACGCCTGACGTTTTCTGAATGTATGTGATCCAAAATGTCCGATATCGGATAAAATGAAGTCATCACCAGCTGATCAAGTACATCACAGGTAATAAAAATTCTAATGTTTCATAGACTTGTTATTGTGAATAGACCAATTTCGATTCAATCTGAGATCCGACCACTGAAAATAGTAATGCTTTTCAAGGATAAATCCTACCCAAATTTAGATTTATTTTTCCTACTGCTATTTATTTATCGTAAGGCAATTATTTCGAACCGTGAGATCTTCGACAAGACAGTACGTGGTACGGTACCGTGGTGCTGGAAGCAGTTGCTTTGCCGAATCCCAAAAATATTTACCTAATCCTTTACCAGGCTCAGGTTGATACTTGTATCCCCTATACCTACCTTTGTACCTACCATCAAATTGTACTTTTATTCTGACGACTAGAGACAGTCCATTGTCATTTTTTTCTGACTTCCCGGTAAAAGGTTAACACTTTCACAGTTTAGTGTCCATATATTGGTCACGACGTACTAGATCCACAAGTCCGTGTCCCAAAGAGTCCGACCACGCTAACTCTGCATTTAAATAATTTGGCAACATTACCTCAAACGTCACATTTTCATACAAATATGACGTATAATGCAGTGTTGCCAAATTATTCCTTCCCGAGTTAGCGTGGTCGGACTCTATATGGGTCATTATCAAACGACCACCGGTCGGAAACTCCTTTAAGCACTCATTGAATTAATTTGCTGGACTTGCGAGGAAATTGAAACATTTTGTATGGGGAATGTTAACGTGTTTTTGACAGTTATACTTAACCTGTCATTTACTTCCAGTGCACCATGAAGCCCCACACCTCACCCGGGGTTTCTGCAAGTCGGAGTGGATGAAGCCCAAGTTCGTCGACAAGCCGTACAGCGAGCGGCAGGAGCTGCCGCTGTCCCTCCAAACCACTCGAGGACATGACAAAGGTATTTTCTAATAAACGTTATGAATGCCAACGACCTAACAAAACAAGGCGTTACGGGTGTCGTATCCACAGCACCAGCGAAACCGTAAAATATCAAAGCAAAGCAGCCTACATGCTGTCAAATATCCTACTTTAAATGCTAACTTTTAGATGTTTGGATATAAATTTAGATTTATGGATGTTTGTTACTCAATCACGCGAAAATGTCTGAACGGATTATGATGAAACTTGATAAACATGTTTATAGCCTGTATTAACAATGTAGAATAGTTTTTATCCCGAAACTCATCCCTCGAAGAGATGAAATAGGGAGCGGCAGTTTACGCGGGCGAAGTCACGGGCAGAAGCTTGCAAATAAATATTTCTGGACAATCTTACACAAATCAACCTATTCCCAAACTAAGCAAATCTTGTAAACGGCCTTTCTCAGGTTTGGCATTCTCAGCCTAATATTGCCACGACTATTTTGTCCCCCTGTTACTTTTGTAGAATATGCTCGAAAAGAAAATCAATACTGGTCAATGATCAATTTAATTACTTTGGCAAGGTAAAAGCAGAAGCAGTTTTCATTTTATTAAGATCTAAAATATTCAACGCGATGGCAATTAGAAAAGTCCTGATAATTAGCGTTGTGGCACTTAGGAAAGTCCTGGCAATTAGCGTTGTGGCACTTAGGGAGAAAGACATTATCTTTATGTGAGACCGAAATGTAAACCATTGATGCAATAAATAAATAAATTGTTTATATGTACACATTACAAGCAGCAAGGCGGTGACGATAACAGGTGAATTGTAAAATAAGATAACATGAATTAGTAACGTTGAAAACCAAAGTCGTGGCAATTAGATAATTTCGTGCATTACTGCTATAATCAAACACTACGGATGTCTCGTCGATAGCTTGGTAGTGATCAGCTCAGCCAGCGAGCCAGAGTGGCTACCGCGAACCGAAAACGAACGAAGTTCGAATATCTCCCTCTCTGTTGCACTTGCTTATTCGTGCGACAGAGAGGGAGATATTCGAACTTCGTTCGTTTTCAGTTCGCGGTAGCCCCTCTGGCTCGCTGGCTGAGCTGATCACTACCAACTAGGCTAAAAAGCGGTTGTTAACCACCAATATAAAGTCTATCTTAGCTCCCCGTAAAAGAGTATCGTGTGTGTGATACACGGCTGACTGACAGAAGGCGTTCAAAGGGTTAATGATTCGTTGGACTATTTTGTTGTCTTTGTCTCGAATAAATATTTCTTATTTCTTGTTTTCCTGGCTTTAACCTAAATTGCAACAAATACTTTTGTAAGATCTAAAAAAAAACTCTTACAGTTTTTCATCGCCATTCATCAAGTCATAGAACCGTTGGGCACGACAACACGCAAAAGGGCTTTGCTGAGATTTAATGTGTTTACAATCCTTCCCGAACCTTAATTAGATTACTCGTGTATTTTTATTATATAAATTTTTTAAGCATTTTTAACCACTAGTAAATGGCGAAAAAAGTCTTAGTAAATTCCTATTTCCATTGAAGATCTATATTACTGTCAGTCCTTAATAACATTACAATTACTGTTTGAAAATTTAACTACTAAAACATTATTGTACCTATGTATCCGCGACTAACTGATGACTTTTTTCGCTACTTTCAGTTCGGTACGGCGAGCTTGGAAGGCATGTATGGAAATCACACAACAATGATCTGTGCAAGATCCTTGCTAAAAACGGAAATGTACAAAGAATCTTCGCTTCACTCGCCTTGTATGACCCCGGTAAAACCAAAGGCACAAAAACCGAAAGTACAGAGACTAAATATAGCCTCATCGATGGAAAATCGAAAAGACACGAAGTTGAAGCTATAATACAGACTTACTCGGAATTGAAGGCATGTACTACTTCGCACGTTAAGAAATCTGGCAATTTGGCTGAAGTAGAATCGGCAATCGAGTCTGCTACACTGAAAGCAACAACAGCGAATGTTGATGACGCTGAAAAGCTTAAACAGAAATTAGAAACTATCGAAGAAGTGCCGCTAGTAGAAGCCGATCCTGACATTTTGAAGCCACCAAGAGCTTCTGGGCCCAATGTAATGAATATCACTGAGCTGAAGAATTACGAAGAAGTCGCCCAAAATTCCGACTTCCAAATCGGGGAGGACCGTACCGAGCCTGAATTCGTATACGGTCAAGCAGAGACAAAAGCTTCTCCAAATTACATTAAGCATTACTTCGAAAGCAGTAAGGAAGAAGATCCTTCACAGAAGCCTAATTTGAACGATATGGTCACACTGAACGCTGTGCCAGAGATAAACGCGGAAGAAGAGCTATCGCTCAAGGAGTTGATGGAGCGGGTCCGCCAGCGGAACCGCCTGCTCCGCTGCCGCGACATCGATCAAAATCTGAACACTGCAAGCACTACCATGGACAACAAAAACAGACCTCAGCAGCCTCAGTACAACCCTCCCACTATCCAGCCTGGCTGGGGCTGGCCAAACCCTCAGCACCCTGGCTACGGTCGACCCACAACATACCCTTACGTATCTAACCCTTCACCGCAAAAATCAGAGCCTCTAACCCCGGACAACCGCCCCGGTCACTACAGAGCCACCAAAGTTAACCCTGTAAATCTGGCCCTCCATCTGGGACCTCTAGTCGACGCCTTCAAGAACGCTGGTATCCTGTTCCCTCTTCTTTTGGTAGCCTATCTGTTTCCGAAGACAGGATTCTCAGCAGGATCAGACGAGCGTCGAAAAAACAATATTCTTCAAGCTCATGACTAGGAAATAAATATTATTCTGTCAATAATTTTCAATAATAAAAATAGTAATTAAAAGAATCGGTGGCCGACATTACTGCATGGACGAAGGTCTTCTAATTGAAGTTTATCGTCTGTGTCGATTCGTGGGCCATATTTTATTTTTATCGCCTTCTCGTCACGTAACCTTTCTTTTTGGTTCGTTGCTAAAAACGGTGTGATGTGATTGGTAAACCAAGAGCACTAAAAGTTGCGTGTTAACTGTTGTCATGCCCATGGCACCAAAAACTACGAGATAAATAACGCGAGGCGCTCAGGATTCACACACTTATGAAAAAAATTGACATGTAGGGTTCACTTTACACGTTCTTGGCGTTCAAAGGTTTATTTATATAAAATTGGCCCCGTAGGCACGACAACATGTAACATCTTTAGATGTTCTTACCGTCCAAAGGGTAACCCTTTGGACGCCTGTCAGACAGCCGTGTGTTACTACACCCGCCAATTTATACCATCAATGGTTCGGCGGGCCAAACTCTTGCGGTAGATCGAAAATAGGTCTTATTGGATAGCATGTAGGTTGCCTGGACATTTTACGCATTAACACTTGTCGCTGGCGCTGGATACGACACCTCGTACGTAACGTAATACCTTGTCGTTGGCGCTCAAAACGGTTAACACAAGGTAGTGAGGACGTTTAACCTATTCGCTGCCATTGACTTGATATAATAAGGATATTTAGTGCTCCACACGCCAATGACATCATGTCGAGTCTATCAAGTGGATGCAAAGGCAACCTACGTGGTCAACTAAGGTTTATTTTGTCTTTTGCTACAAACCTGCCTGTGAGACAACTAACGTAATCTACTGTGGCGGTACAGGTTAACACCTTCACCGTCCCAATACATAACGATCTGACAACGTCCTGAGGTCCTGACTTCCAAAGCGTCAGGTATCAACTCGTCACACCAAAATTTTGTTCTAACCGGTCATACAGCCAAAAGCAGTATTAACAGTCTAAGTTAGAACTGTTTGAAGGTCTGACGAATAGGAACAGATTTGCAGTGTGACCAACCCTTCAATAACTACAAAATTACCATGTGTCCTAATAGAACTAAATCTACATGTGACGGGTTGAAACAAATAATACTGCTTTTGGCGGTATGACCGGTTAAAACAAAATTTTGGTGTTATGAGTTGACGCCCGAATCCTTCCAAAGTGGGAGCATGGACTCCTGAAAAAAGACGCGTGACCCAACAGTGGGAGCACCCGGACAGGGCACATGTTAACATTTTCAGCGCTCGTGCAAATCCAAGAAACGCAAATTGTGAATGTCAAACGCATTAATGGGAAAGTTGAACCCTATAGAAATGGATGTAGGTTGATATAGCACTGCACGCCGTGACGGTATATCCGTCGTTGGGGTTTGAAATGGTAGTGCGCATATATATATACATATATATATATATATGTCGTTGGCGTTGAAAAGGTTAATGAAAAACTTTTTAAGTACTACCTTACTACCTACAGGGTTTTAAGAGCCACTTGATACTCGTATTAGAATGGGACCACGAGAAAACGGGGGAATTTTATTGGTGATTAACCGGGAAGCCATTGCCATAGCCATTGGTTGTAAGATTTTTTTGAACTTTTTTGGTGAATTGTAAGTGCATTGAAGTGTAAGTTCATGGATGAGGCGAAACCAGCGCTGGCCCTGCCAGCGTTATGCTGAGTTGTGACCGTTTCGTGACAAATCTTGTTATGTGGTGTCTTTGTTTGTAATTGTCATGTGTTTGTCGCGAATAAATGTATCTTTCTTTCTTCTTTAAACAAGTAATAAATAACAGCAGATCAAACGATTGAATTCGCGTCTTTATATAATACATAAAGCAGCTTGTTATCGTTTGTCAGTTCCAATTTTGGTAACGGACTAAAAATAATGTTACTCGAGACTCGAGAGCCCATCTTGGATCGCTCGCCATTCTCAAAATTCCCTTTTATAACCCTATCTACTCTTCCAGCTAAACGGGCGGAACTCAATCGAAGCTACCAAGTCGAAGCTGAATGGACGCCGAAATTATCTAACACCTATTTCACTGTGCTCAGACGAACACCGGACATACCACTACCTTTCCCGAAGAACAAACCTATCCTGGCCACACACAAATTCATCGACTTTAAAAACGATATCATATACTTTAGTACTTCCATAAGGGATATTGCTCAGAAGCATTTGAGTTTGGAAGCAGATTCCAACGAGAAAATGGAAGACAATTTCAACCCGACAGCTCGAATACCTTTTGATGAGAATGGAAATTGGGTTGAAACTCCTGATGAGAAGTACCTGTTTTTAGATAAAGAAACTTACCACCCGCAGAATAACGATCAGAATTGAAGACACTCAACATCTGTCAAACGTCTGTCTGTTGTCGGCATATGTATGGTTCACATCACGGCTGGGGCCCGTGTTACTAGAGTCAAGGGAATTTGAACTTTTCCCACAGTAGTTACGTTCCATATTTAACACGTTCACTGTCCCCATACAAAACGATCTGACAATTTCACTAATCCAACTGACAGACTCCATATTGGGAGCATGGACTCCTGAAAAAAGGAACATGACCCCACATTGGGGGCACCCGGACTTCGAAATCCGAACTTCGAATCGTGCCGTCCCTTTCACTCTCGTGTTATACACTATATGAGTTCGGATTTCGAAGTTCGAAGTAGAGGGGCTACCGCGAAAAGAAAACGAACGAAGTTCGAATATCTCCCTCTCTGTCGCACGAATTAGCAAGTACGACAGTGGAGATATTAGAATTTCGTTCGTTTTCTTTTCGCGGTAGCCCCTCAGGAGTGCTACCGCGAACGGCATTCGAAATTTTCCCTCTCTGTCGCACTTGCAAGTTTGCATATAAGTCAGACAGAGAGCGAAAACTTCGTTTGTGGTTCGCGGTAGCTCGCTGCTGCTCGCGGCCATTGCTGCTGTCATATAAATATGAAATCTAATTTCTGTTTAGAATCTTCAACTTCCCCTAACTGTAGTCAGACGCGGGCCTATGCTATACAAATAAAATAATATATCATTTGAGCATATATGATGTATTTAATAAATTGCGTGGCGTAGTACAAGCTTATTTTACTTAGCGATGATTGCTAAACATACTTATATATTTTTGTTATTATTGTTCATATTTCGTTGACTTGCATGAGAAATAAAAATTGTGTCACTGTGTTTTGAAATTTTATTTAAATTTGACGTCATGCCCAACTGAGGGGCTACCGCCAACCGAAAGCGAACGAAGTTCGAATATCTCTCTCTCTCTGTCGCACTTGTTAATTCGTGCGGCAGAGAGGGAGATATTCGAACTTCGTTCGTTTTCAGAGGGGCTACCGCGAAACGAAAACGAACGAAGTTCGAATATCTCCCTCTCTGTCACACAAATTAGCAAGTGCGACAGAGAGGGAGATATTCGAACTCCGTTTTCAGTCGCGGTAGCCCCTCAGTTCGCGGGAGCAGCCTAGGTTGCCCCTCGGAACGAAGACGCGAATTCATGCGTTTTGTAGTATTTCCTATACGGAAAACCCGGTAAGTCACGTTAAAAATGCATAAAGTTCTATTGAATGCATGACTCAAGAAGGCAAGTAGGTGATTTAATAAAAAGAACTATTAATTCAAGGTTTTCCGTTTTCCGACTACCAATACCTGGGTGGATCAACTTTTTTTGTGTTGTTATCTTGACCCGTTGTCCAAGGGACACTAGTGGCGCAGTTTGTTAAAAAAAAATGTTGCATTAAGTTCTACTAACATGCTTAGTAGATGTACCATTATGGAAATAGCTTATAAGTACCACAATATGTATGTTCGATAAACTTAAACAGCTCAAAATCACGATTGTATTCGAAATTTGTCCCCTGGACAACTAGACGTAACCATGGCAACAAGTGGCACTAAAAAGTTGATTCACCCACCTACAGAACTATAACTAATGTAAAATATCTACATTTTATCATCTTATTCCATAGAAATTAGGTTCAAATATATGTTTTATGCAGATGCACCAGAACCTAGATAGGTTACCCTTCTTTATAACTATTACAAATTTCAAATCGATAGCATAAGTAGTTCTTGATATTTAGCGATGTGACAGACAGAGACAAAGTGAAAATAAGGATTCCTTTTTTACCACTTTGGTGGAACCCTATAATTTATTTTGTTTATTTATTTTAGGAGAAACAAACAGAAGTAAATGTACAAAAGGAAAACATGAAAGTACCAGTACTTAGTTGCTAAATACGCATTTACCCCCTTGACAGTTCCCACTGAGACATAATCATGCGATTACGACGTTGGCGGATGGGAAACCAACCAAGCTTAACGCGGGAGGAGGAGACGTGGTCGTACTTACGGAGGCAGAAGATAAAACGAATGCAGTTAGTAAGGAGGCGGTCTAGCTTATTTAGGAGTTCAAAAATGTATACGTTTATAATTCAAATTTTTATAATTTATTACAGAAACTAGTTCAAGACTATATGTGATAATCCATATTGAAAGGTACATGTGAAAACTGTTTCACCAACTACAATGGGGGCTAGCGTTTTTGTGCTCACCAGTTGGCGCCACTGTCGAGTAAGGTCCAGCTGTCAAAAATTGTTATTGGTTATTATGGGCATGAGAACGAAGTTTACATCTAAATCATATGGAATACCTTAAAACCGTACTGTAAAAATATCCAACATCCCGCATTGTAACGCAGTCCCGTTTTGTTCGGAAAGAAGGAGGTCATAAGTTTCCGAAAGACAAAACTGTCTTAAAGCACTGACAGTCATTGAGCCGTAACTCATATTTGCCATAATCAAGCTCAGGTATTGCAAAATTAGTCACCATGTTGTTCCAATTAGATATATTAACCCGCGTAGCGCAACCACAAAGAGTGACATTTGACATTTTGGAGACCTGACGCTACACTAGCGCCTCTAGCGGCGAATTCATACGCGGTAGCCCTCATTGAAAGAATGCAATACTCCTTTCCCTGAAAAGAGAGTAGGAACGAAAGGGAACGTATATGGAGTGAGCGCGTGCGAGCTGGCAACATCGGTTTTGTTAAGACAGACAGAAAACCTTCTGCACATAAATACTATTAATATATTCTGCTGTGGTATTAGTATGTGGTTGCATTTGTAATGCTAATAAAGCATTAAATCAATCAGCGAACTGAAATAAACAGTTGAAAATGCAAATACCCACTGCGGGACTTCACCAACACAATCTCTACGAAACCATACAAGGAAAACATAATAACTTTTTTTACGTATACATACTACGCGTACTACGACAGTGGTAAACAAGCATACGGCCGGTAGATCCGTAGCCTATGAACGCGTTGCCGAACCTTTATTGACTTGAGGATATGTATCCAACAGATAGAGACTATATGTGATAATCCACATCGAAAGGGACCTTATGGCGGCCGGCACTTACGCCTTTATTGCCGCTGTTCCAATACAATAGTGAATAGGTGTAACGTAAGCGCCTGCCGCCATAAGGTCCCTTTCGATGTGGATTATCACATATAAATATATAGGTTTTCACTCTCAACACAGCGCCTCCTTGGGAGCTCTGGCGACCTTACTCGCCCACCATCAGGAGCACAGCACCACGTACCTACCTAAAAGTACAGTCTAGTGTAAAAATATGTATCGAATGAATCCTCATAAATATGTACCGAAACCTTAATGCGTAGACATAAGACACATGGGACATATTTTTGAATAGCTTGCATACACTCATATTTCTGCACTCGACTTTACCTAGTGGTGTTATACCTATAGCTGCAGTCTTCTGTAAGGCTGCCTTTCCACCAGATATGTGCTATGCTACTTTGCTATACCGTATATATGCGTTGATATCTACCAATCATATTAATTGGTCCACATAGCACAGCACTGGTGTGGTAATGGAAAGCTTTCACATCTTCGCAGCATAGCTGCATGCCTACATAGGACAGAGCACACCTCTGGTGGAATGGCAACCTAAGGTCGAAGGTACTTCCCCAGTTGAGCTGATCTGCTGTGAATGTATCTCGCTCAACCTGGCTGACTATAGGTAGTTATAAAGTGTGGTACAGCGGTGTGTGGGGTATAGTAGTGTGGTGTGAAAAGTTTTAGTACACTGTGTAAGTTTGTCTATCTCATTCTCCCACTTTCCACTCAATCCCTCAAAGGTTAGCTGGAAGAGATCCCTCGTAGGGATAAGTTCGCCTTTGTACACTAATCTTATGTGACATGTATATCGTTTTAACCTGTTATTGTGTACAATTAAGTGCTTACATACATGGGTGGATCAACTATTCTTTGTTGCTCGTTACCATGGTTACGTCTCTTGAGTCACTCTTAAAAATTGTGATTTTATAGGTTTTAAATCTACTAAACATGAGTTTTAGCGATGAATATCTATCCATTTGGACATGGGTCATCTCTTGAGCATGCGTGAAGTCCATATTTTGAACATTTTTCTAAGATTTTCGGTTACTGTTGTCTCCTCGCTGACGGGCCCGAATAACAACAAAGAAAAGTTGATTAACCCACATACATACTATGCTTATAAAAGGGGTTTTAAACTACACATTCTAACAGTTTAACATTTTTATTATTCTCCAAAAAGCCAGAAATTTACAAACATAAGATTATCGATGTATAAATAACCCTTACAGGAAAATTTTAATGATTTCTCTATCCACGCAATTTTTTTATCATCAAAAACAATTTTACAAATGTTTTGTACGAAACCCTCGACGCAAGCAACGCCGGTTTTTTATTTACCCTCGAACAGATCCCAGGTAATCTCCTCGTGCAATGAACTGCATACTAATGAGGTAATGTGGCCAGAACAGAATCCTGTCAACAATCTCTATAAATATTTTTAACATTCGTTTTGAAGAAAAAAGTAGTTTCTCCGTTACCTTTAATAGCGCCCGCATATGCTAGATAAGGAGTATTGAATATTAGAATGTTAATTATACAAGTTGTCCCCGTGGATCTGTTCACGTAAAAAACTCATTTTGCACATTGGAGCCATCCATAAAGTACGTCACACGTTAAAGGGGAGGGAGGGGGTCGACGAAGTGTGACATTGTGTGACAAGGGGTGGGAGGGGTCTTAGATTTCGTATCGTCACATTTCAAAATACAATACATTTAAGTGTTAAAATACCACATTTGAATATCTTCCTGTATTATACGTCATAAGGTTTAAATTGTTTTGTTGGCGAAAATGTATCGTTTTGTTAATTTTTTTAAATGTTTCATTTGATGTTGGTTATATTAAAAAATAATTTAAATGGGAATTGGACTAATTTCGGCACTGCTGTAATTTTGCAAAATATGTCACGTCACACTAGGGAGGGGGTCTCGCAAATGTGATCAACTGTGACAAGTACGGGAGAGGGGTCAAAAATCAAGAAATTTGTGTGACGTACTTTATGGATGACCCCAATTTCCTACATCATCTAGCGTTATCCCAGTAGAGTTGCATCCTGAAGGATGCCAGGGGTCCGCTACCTCATCCCAAGATTTGGCGTAGGTACTAGTTTTTACGGAAGCAAATGCCATGTGAACTTCGAACTCAAGGGGGAAACTAGACAGGTTTCTCAAGTGAGTGGGCAACTTGACTGTTAAAAGACGTTCTCAAGCCGCTCGAAGGCCTCTTATTTGGCTTAACGACTGTTGTCATAGACAGCTCATCCCTTGCTCATCCGTAGAAATCCCCAACTGTATTAACACCACATGATCTAATAGCTTCCGAGGATGGGCTGTACCTGGCTTTATTTATTGCTAGGGATGTCACTTCCGTCTGGCAAAATCGTTTTTTTCAATAATTGATTTTTTTTCTATGGGGTCGGTTCCACGGTGGTTATTATGATGCGGTACACTCTTGTCATGATAAGTATCACAAGAATGTTGACGTGTACTGCAGTTTCGTGATATCTCAGCAAATCCGGATATTTAGAAATCCGCGATACCTAAGATACTCCTAAATAATATAAACCTCATTGGTTTTTACTACAACTTTGGTCTTTACTATGACTTTGTAGATGTCTAATATTCTCATGTCCAAGGTGGTAGCTTACAATATTCTTTGATAAATTATGTTACGATTAATCGGCTCTGAATATCATAATCGATTTTTTACTAATTGATTTATCGCAAAATCTAAATCGATTTAAAAATCGATTATTTTTTAAATAACAATCGATTATTAATCGTTTTTTTAATAATCGATTATTTTTTGACATCTCTATTTATTGCACAAAATACCCCATTGGGTCGAAGTGCATCCGCAAGGGTCCTCATATTGGTCCTCATCTAGATAAGATGAGTACCAATTTTTTTTGTCTCAACCTGACAAGATCTTCAAATCGATGAATATACTCAGCATACAGTGCCTTCTGCGCTCTACCAATTAACCGACTTCAAAAAAGGAGGAGGTTCTCAATTCACTTGTATGTTTTTTTTTGTATGTCTGTTACGCGATTACTCTGCCATTTATGAACAGATTTGGAAAATTATTTCTTTGTTTGAAATAACTTTAATATAAACGGGAACCATGAGGAATTGAATGAATTCTTCAAAAAATAATGTTGAACATAATAGCGAATTTAGTATTTTCGGTAACAAATCGAGCATTTGCATTCAGAAAGTAGCATTTGGTGTACAGGAATTGATGAAAAAGACCACGGATGGTGATCCAAAACTCCAGTGTTTCATGGTTAGAGCTAAGATATTTCGATTAAGATACTGAAACGACTATGATGAAGCCATTTTCACAGTTTTTGAATTTTCGCTGAAAATCTATCATGCCCAAATAAAAGGCCGTAAGTGCATTCCCGATGAAGATACGAACTTTTTAGATTCAATGTACTGGATAGTGGTTTTAAATGTGGACTAGTAGGTGTTGGTACGGAACCCTTCATTGTGCGTGATCCGACACGCACTTGGCCGGTTTTTAATAGTTCGACGGCGGCAAACAGGCATGATGATGCCAGGTGAAAATGGTGGAACCAGAACCTATAACTCAATTTAAGGTTCATAATCGCTTGCAGCGAAGCCAATCGCTTTTGCACGTGGTTAAGGTAAATAGGTACTGAAGTTACAGAATAAAGAAAGAAAATCTTGTGCAACTCAGAAGAGTAGGTACGGCCGGTTTTAAAGATATGTATACATTTTTCGCCTTATTACAATTCTATAAGGTGCAAAAGGGTAGACATACCTTTGATATCGGCTGCGCCTAGTCATCCCATTGAAACATGCGTTATGAATGTGCATGTAACAGGAAAATGCAATGTTTATTTATCTACTAGAACATTTCCATGCCACAGTCATATCTGAAGTCATAATAAGGTTATAAGTATAACCTTATTATGACTTCAGATATGAATAAAAGTTATAATCGTCACCCTCCTAATCTTTCCCGCCGATTGTGCCCTCTGGAACCCGAGGGGCTACCGCGAACCACAAACGAAGTTTTCCCTCTCTGTCTCACTTACGTCTGAACGTGCAAGTGCGACAGAGAGCGAAAACTTCGTTTGCTGTTCGCGGTAGCGCCCCCGGGGTCACCTTAGCAAATATTTACACCTCTTATCAGCAATAATGTCCATAATGTAATTGTAAAGGCTATTAATATAGCCAAATTCTGAATAATATTCTCTTTAGATCTTTCATGCCAAGACTTTACATCGCTGTTATACAGGCTAAGGCATTTAAAAATGTGCCGAAGTTGCTTGAATAACAGCTGAATAGACATTTACTCAAACTATTTAAGATGACTTGGGCAAGATTTTTTAAAAAAGCTACTGCCAACAAAATTTTTTTTACTCACTTTAGGCCTTAGGGACTCAGAGGTCTGCTGATAAAGATTGTGGCAAACAAGCGTACGGCATGCCTGATGGCAATAAGAGGAAACCAGGACCTGGCTAAATACAAAGGAGCCATATGTGCGTTGCCGATCCCTTGTTGATTTTAGGATTCGATGAGTTTGGAGTTTGAATTTGATTGAAGCTGGTCTGGTCACCAGGGCAATGACCCTAGCCAGATCAAATTTTGGTAGCTCATTACTAGAGACACGCCGAATACGAACATTCGGCCGAATATTCAGTCCCGCTGTTGCAGAACCGAATATTCGGTCGAATTATAGGGAATTAAATGGTGCAAATTTGGTTCATTATCAAAACGAAATATTGTCAATAAAGTAAGCTAAATACAATGTTAAATAATAATAATTTAAGGTTAGGTAAGTATGTTAATTTTTTTCACAAGGCAGTAACTTTTTTTTAATATATAACGACGGTGGCGAACTACCTTTAAATTTACATTTTTGTAACTTGTAACAAAAACCTCTCAAAATTGTTCGGTAAATATTTGGCAGCTGAGCCAAATAATTCGGCCGAATACCGAACATTCAAAAACATGCCGAATACCGAATAATAACCGAATATTCTTTTTTTTTTATACAACACCGGTGGCAAACAAGCTTACGATCCACCTGATGGTAAGCGGCCACCGCAGCCTATAGACGCCCGCAACTCCAGAGGAGTCACGTACGCGTTGCCGACCGTTTATAAAATTTGAGGATGCACCTGTGTTGACAACAGAAGGGACAAATTTAGTTCCCTCGCTCTCGACACAGTGTATCCTCGGGAGTTCTGGCAACCTTGCTCACCTCCAGGAACATAACACTACATATATACACTATTCGGCGTATCTCTACTCATTACATTTTGCAACATAACTTACCGACATAGTAAAGCACATTTTTTATAAAGATCCAGGCACGTATCCAGACTTTTGGTTCGGGGGGGACAAACATTGAAACAACCATGTGACATGTGTACCTACTTATTGAAAGAACACGCAAGCGAATAAATAAACAGACGGCTTAAAATGTTTTTGGGGGGGGATAAAACCCAACTATCCCCCCTCTGGATACGTGTCTTTAAAGATCCCTTAGTCAGTTTGTATAATTGTAGTCCTTGCCCTTAGTTACACCAAATGTCAATAAACATTTTAGTAACTCAGTTTTGACATATTTTTCCAAAAGATCTTTATAAAAATGTGCGTTAGGGATAATCATTACTTAAATACACTTTTATCGCTAAGTGATAAATTCTCACATTATATGAACATCATATAAACATTCTTATCGCTGAGCTATGTCTCGGTACTTTACCTACATGAGCTGTTTTACAAATTATTCAGACCACGCGGGTGACGAACGAGGAAACACTGTAAATATTATTTCGTATAAATACCCTGCGAGTCGGCCATTGCAGCAGTGTTTGAGTTCCCGCCAAAGTGAATACACTTACGGGTGCGTTCATTTTTAAAATTATTATTGTTTTATTTAAAAATCTTTAAAGAACAAATGAAAGTAATATTATATTTATAATACATAATTTTTAATTATCTAAATGTATTTTTATAGGTTAGCTGCAACCATGGCCGTCAAAGTTTTTACCATTCTCACATTCGTGGCCAGCGCCTATTTGTGTAAGTTTTTTCTTTTTTTAAATACTTTTTAACAGTTTTATATTTCTGTGTAATTGCCTCATGTATTAGGCTTATGATTCGGAACTTAATTCAATCATTAGATATATATGTGAAACAGCTTCGATCACTGAAGTAGAAATTTTTTTTTTCTCTTTCAAGAAAAAATTGTAGCTACAAATTGGCTACAAACCTCATTTTACTAACATATGTAGGATTTACATCAAACAGCCGGAGTCAGTGTGCGTCTAACTAGTCCAAAGGATTTGAACATTCTACACAGTTCATATTTAGGGTTGCTAAGCCAGTTACGGTGGCCTGCGTCAGTTTGCGGCCTTCTGAAGAAAGAAGTTTTTTCAATTAAAGATATTTACATTTTTACATGCCCTAAAGAAACAGTGAGTCGTAGAAGTTTTAATTAGTAGCTACTGAATGGGAATATATTAAAAAAGTAAGAAAATATCCTCCTACCGACCCTACATGCCCCGTGCTCACGGCTGCTTGCGACCTTTGCTTCTGCTGAGTATGATAACTAACTTCTGTACAAAAGGTTTAAATTCCTATAAACTCCATTAATTTTATATGTTGGACAGAGTTTAGACTGTCGTTTACACGTAAACATAAATCTAGAAAATGACCGAACATACAATAATTAGAGCGGCACTGAATATATATATATACATATATATTTTATGCAACGCCGGTGGCAAACAAGCTTACGGTCCACCTGATGGTAAGCGGCCACCGCAGCCTATAGACGCCCGGAACTCCAAAGGCGGAGGAGGAGGATATATCTAATAAACATGGCTAATTAGTAAATAAATATTCTCAGGTGCCGCGCAAGTCCCGCCGGTCCTCAAGGAGTCCCCGCGCGAGGTGCAGTACCGCTTGGCACACACCTTCACGGTGCCGTGCGCGCTCGCCGCTCCTCATGACAAAGTCGCGTAAGTTACCCATACGTGCTCACTTCCCCCGGAGGGCCCCTATCCGCGGATGCAACGATTTCTTTGTGGAGGAGTCACTTGTGTTTAATTAGGGCTTTCAGCCTAGAATAGATATCCCTTTCTAATAATTTCCTAAATGGAATGGGCAAAAGTAGGTCCAATCGTCTTATCATCGATTTTATCCACAGTTTCTCCTGGACCAAAGACGGCAAACCTCTAACCTTCAACCACAAATCTCGAGAAATCCTGATGCGTGACGGAGAAGGCAGTCTCATCTTCAATTCCCCCAAGGATTCCGACGAGGGCTTGTACCAATGCTTCGCGACCTCCTCTTTCGGCGTCGCCAGCTCCCGAGTCATACGCGTCAAGAAAACCTTTGTCGAAATCCCGAAGTACACTCTTCAGAAGCACACGCCAGAGGAGGGCAAACCGTTCAAAATGGAGTGCTCTGTTGGTGAAGCGTATCCTAAGCCAGTTATTGAGTGGTACAGACAAGGCAAAGATGGTAAACTGGTGGATATTATGGTGAAGAGGCTGCTGGAGTCGCCTGAAGGTGACCTGTACTTTACAAACGTGACGAGGGAGGATGTGGACAAGGATGTGAAGTATGTGTGCACGGTGGCTTCGCAGGCGCTGGGTGCTGATAAGGCGATTGCTGCTGAACATATCATCGAAGTAAGTCGCTTTGTGGCTATCCAAAAATTAAAAGAAGAAGAAAATTTATTTCGCATACCATTACAGCGGTAAACTTAGACTAGACTTGGAGACCAACGTAAAAATGGTAACAAAAATGGCATCTACTCAGCTTATATGTCACGCCACCTTTGAGCGCCGCGTCGCTGGTCGATTAATTCGGGGGTAAATTTGTAATTTGAAGAATGATGTAGATAGGGAATCCAGTCAGACTCAGAAACATAACATATTTTTAACAAATTCGACATAAAAAACCTACACTGTACTCAAATTTACATAAGATTTTTCATGGAATCATTTACATCCAGGACCTCACCCCAGCCAAGGCAGCTAACAGCGGAGAGCTGACCCCGCAATACCTGAGCAAGGACATGACCGTCAAGACCGGTGACATCGTCGTCATGATGTACTGCATCTACGGTGGCACGTAAGTTTCTTAATTATGCCGTGATTTTCTAAAAGGCAGTCTTCTGAGAACACTTCACTTTTAAGAAAATTACGGCAGAATAATTTGTTTAAATAATGTTGATGGAGTGACTGGGATGAATAGGTACCAAAAGGTTTACAAAGCCATTTGTCTGAACTGAAAGTGTATTTTTTCCGAAATATTCATTTTCGGAAGCCAATATTTGCAAATCGGAACGCAGATTTTGGCTCGGTTTTATAAAGACTATCACCTATCACTGCAATATCACATTTTCTCCATCTTTAAACCTACAATTGCTACTCATAAATGTAGCATGCTGGAACTAAATTTCATGTGCTCTGCCTATCCCTTTTATTTATTAATAAAATAAATAAACTATCCCTTTTGGGAATACAAGCGTTTCCACGCAATGCTACAGGTACACCGCTATTTTGGTAAATAACTTGTACGCGCTGGGACTGGGACCCTGAGTTACCCGAATTTGATCTAACATTTGGTCTAAAGGATCTTTCTTTATACAACCCGGCCTTATAGGTTTAGTTTGTTGTATATGTGTGCGCGAGAGTGTGCTTAATATACGTACGTACGTAGTGCGGAGTGCGCTGGTTAAGTATTGGGTTCATTACTAAAGTTGCTGGTAAATGCTGCGTCTACGTGGTTTGAGGAATTGCGTACAGACTTGATCTATTATTAGCGGAATTAGTGGCTTTCGCTACCATGTTTTCTTAACAGGTTTTTAAGGGATGGGGAATTGAAACAAGGAATGTTTTTTTTTGTACAATGACGGTGGTAAACAAGCTTACGGCCCACCTGATGGGAGGCGACACCGCAGTCTATGAACGCCTGCGACTCCAGAACTCTATTGATTTGAGGACTTTATTATGTATTTTCATCTCATTTCTCCTCCAGTCCCCTGGCTCACCCCGACTGGTTCAAGATCGGTCGTGACGGCACCCGTGTCAACGTGAACGGGAAACCAGGAGATCGCATCACCCACCGCAACCGCAGCGCCGGCCGCCGCCTCTGGATCACCAAGGTGGGTCAATTGTGGAATAAAGGGTATTTTCTGCTGACAATAGACAATAGTTCGAGAAACTGGGAGACCTCGTTATTACCACAACCGCACTGCCAGCCACAGCCTCTGTCACCAACGTGGGGCAAATCTGGAACAAAATGTATTTTCTGCTGAAAATATAATTCAGGAAACTAGGAGACCCGGTCACCAACCGCAACCGCAGCGCATCTAGATCACCAAGGTGGGAAACTTGGGCTGAGTGAGCTTCGAATCACTGAACTGAAGTGGCAGTGGGCGGGCACATTGCGCGCAGAATCGATGGCCGTTGGGGCGAAAAGTTTCTCGACCACGTACCGAAAGGCGCCGTGTAGATAGACCCCCACAAGGTGGACTAATGACCTGGTAAAGGTCGCGGGAGTCCGCTGGATGCTGAGCTGAGTACCAGTCCAGGATGAATGCCACAATGCACTTTTTTGGGGGAGGCCTATGTCCAGCAGTGGACGTCTTTCGACTGATATGATGATGATGCGTCCACAGGAAAGACTTAATCTAGCTAATATCAATTTTTAATCCAGGTCCTAGCTGAGGATGACGCAACGTACGAGTGCGTGGCCAACAACGGCGTCGGCAAGCCGCAGAGCCACAAGATCAAGCTCACCGTAGAACGTGAGTACCTAAACTCCTACCGCGGACTGAAAATTTTGACCTTACTCGTATTTACTAAGTATTCCTAACCAACATCATATTTTGTAGTTCGAGCTAAAAAAAAGGAAAAAGACATTGATAAATACACACTTCCAAGAACACTTCGGAAATCTCCAGGCTCGGGAGATGAGTGATGGGTTTTGGGTTTTGGGATGGAGAACAAAGGGGAATAAGTTAGTGTGGGTATTTACTTGATTTTCTTTTCACAGAGGCTGTCGAGTTCGTGAAAAGGCCTGTGCCGACGCTGCTGGCTAAAGAGGGAGAGGACCTCACTATCGACTGCCAGCTGCTCGGCGCAGACAACGTCGCCTGGACCTTCAATGGCAAGCCTTTTGAAGGTGATAAACCAAATATTCTTTCAAACATAGACCCGGACTTAGAGACCCAAGGTTCCTAGGCACTTGGCATTTTGGTCCCCCTCCACCCTTTTAAACTCTTCCATTTTGAAATTTATTAGGTACTAGCTGTTACCCCCGACTGCGTGCGCGTAAACTTCCACTCCATTTTCGGAATAAAATGTATCCTATATGTTAATCCAGGCTATAAACTTGTTGTATATCAAGTTTCATCATAATCCGTTCAGCCGTTTTTGCGTTATTGGGTAACAACATAACATCTAAACATCCAAACTTTCGCATTTATAATATTAGTAGAATTAGTAGGATGAAGGATGTAGACCAGGGGCGCTACCGCGAACTGCAAACGAAGTTTTCCCTCTCTGTCGCACTTACGTCCAAACGTGCAAACTTCGTTTGCTGTTCGCGGTAGCACCCCAGAGGGTCTACTCCAAAATTCGAAATCCGTAATTCGTATCATGCCATCCCTTTCACTCATGAAGTGTATAGAACGAGAGAGAAAGGGACGGCGCCATACCAAGTTCGGATTTCGAAGTTCAGAGCACAGAGGGGCTACCGCGAACCGAAAACGAACGAAGTTCGAATATCTCCCTCTCTGTTGCACTTGCTAATTCGTGCGGCAGAGAGGGAGATATTCTAACTTCGTTCGTTTTTATTTCGCGGTAGCCCCTCAGGCCCAGCAGCAGCGTTCCAATATTTTATTCGGCAACAATTTTACCTAAAAAATAAGCTGTTGGTTATCAGTACCTATCTCGTATTGCTATGTAATTCATGTTGTGACACGACTCACTGGGTCAGACTTTTCGAAGAGTTTTTCTCGTTCTGAGATTCTAACATACCTACTTATCATGTTACGTCTCCCCAGGCAAGAGTTCCAAGGACTCCCTAACCCTCAGCAAGGTGCAAAAGAAAGATTATGGCTACTACGGCTGCAAGGGCACCAGCAAGCTCGGCGAGGAATACTCCGAGACCTTAGTCTACAGCTCTTAAATACTTATTACCGTTTATCATTTGAGTCAGAGATCAAACCATCCTCCTCAGTGCGGTCTTAGAGATGGCAACCACTGTAACCACCCGGGGCCTTGTGTAACGACGCAACAACCTAAGTGGGTCTCACAAAGATCTGATCCGGGGCTGCCATCCCGCGCAATGTCTTACCCCTTATTCACAAGAAATAACAAACTTCCGCTAACTAAAGTGTGTTTGTCTCTTTCCCACAAACAAATGTCAAAGTGACAAATAAAGACAAACAATTAACGGCATTTTAGCTAAAATAGGTTTGTTTGACTTTAATGAATACGGGGGTTAGACTGCAACTGATTCCTATTAGCAGTTTTCTGGTTGTATTCTCAAGCCTGACACCTAATCCCGAGAATCAGAGATGTAAAACGAAGAACAAATAACTCCTTTAGAATGAAACTTATCTGAGAGGGGGTCTATCGCGAAAAACGAAGTGTCATCCATCTGTCGTTCGAATGGGCAAGTGCGACAGAGGCAGGAATTTCGCCTTCGGTTGACGTTGACCCTCAGAAAATACGTATTTGCTACCGTCTTAGTAATACCGTGATACAATCATCGACCTTAGGCTCGAATATGTTAGGACGGATTAAACCACACAGGCAAAAAGGATGTTTAATTGTTTACCTACCTTAAACTTGCAGCTTGCAGGAAAGGACCTGTCTCAAATGATATTGATTCTATTCTATGAAAGAAAGTATGTTTATAGTTTCGAATCCAGTGTGACTAAATCTAAGATCTGTGCAAATTTTTAGTACAATAACAGCATAAATAATATAATTAGGTATGGACCTAACGATTTTTGTGATGAATAGGTATTTATAAGAACGTAAATAAATAATTTAATTTCTTACTGTTTAAATTTTCTTTTTTTATTTACCCTACCACACTTTTTTAGATTTTAAATTATTTATTTCTGCCGCTTGCTCAACTACCTACTAGCAAGCGTGTGACGCCAACTAGCTACTATACGTGGAAACTGACGTGATGTATAGTGAATGATGGTTTTATACCAAAAATTATGAACGCATCTGACATTACTTTGACGTTGACATTACATTTGTCATTGACCTAGCACTTGACAACGCGTATAGCCTCAAAAACACTGTAAAAATATCAAAACATAATAAAAAACCTATTATAAATATGTGGTTCTTTTACTTATTAACTATTCTATCTATGATAGTGCAAGCGGTGTTTGTCACGTTAGCAATTGGTGAGTTTTTAAACATCTTCAATATAATTAACTTCGCAGGGAATATCTTAGTAAAACCTAATTTCATGTATTAAAACAGTGTAGTTAAGGTTTTTAATGTGTTATTCCAGTAGGATACTAGATTGTAATGTGATTTGTGGTATGAATCTGAATTATACTGCTAAGGAATAGAAAAAATATTAACGACAAATTTGCGCAGTTGGCTATAGCTGTATTTGATTAAGTATGGTAATTAAATTACTCACTATAAATATTTAATTGAGTATTCAGTGATAACAAGAGACCCGAAAACTGTAAATTTGAAATTGAATTCAAACTGACCTTTTAGATGAGTGTTTTTTTTTGTAATATTATTATTATTCAAATTTCACTGAAATAATGAAACCAGTAGTGAATACAGTCCAAAAATATTTACATTAGATGAAAGCCTGAGTCAAAAAGATTCTTATTATTTGTAGCATTCAGAGATGCTTAACTCGTCATCTGCCAGCCACTGGGATCCCAGCGTCAATTTTTTTTTATGCTGGAAGACGATGGCTTAAATGTGACAAAAAACCACTACCATCCTACCACTTGCAAGTGGTAGGATGGCAGTGGTTTTTTGGCACTTGACCTGTCATTGACGTCGGCACATATATCACCACAGTCCTATCGCTTTATTGGGCCCGGCCTAAAGCCACATTCAGGTTCAGGTTAAAGAAATTAAGAAACATAACACAGTACATGAAGTAATGTCACAATCGTGTTAACGCATGTAACAGTCCTCTGATACTTCTCAATTTAGTAAGTTTACCTACCATAATTCCATCCCTCGATGATACAATAATATACAAAACCAGTTATGGAAATCGGTTAGTAGTAGACTACCTGTGTAGCCTAGAGGGTATTGACCCATTCCACAAGCTGACAGGGCAATTATTTTGATGTGCATAGAAGCATATATCATTAAATATTTAAACATATATCCATAACATAAAATTAGCCTAATTCAGTTTAGTAAGAGGCTAATGAGGACTTGAGGAGGCTTTTACTCAACAGGGGGTGGATACTGGCTGAAAATGACGAATTGACTATTTATAAATAATAATAATAAATATTAGAGGACAATCTTACACAAATCGAACTAGCCCCACAGTAAGCTCAAGAAGGCTTGTGTTATGGGTACTAGACGAGGATATATTTAATAGATATAAATACTTAAATACATAGAAAACATCCAAGACTCAGAAACAAATATTCATGCTCATCACATAAATATTTGCTCTGACCGGGATTCGAACCCAGGACCGTCAGCTTCACAGGCAGGTGCACTACCTACTAGGCTAACTGGTCGTCAAGGTCGTCATTTATGTCTATGATAACCTAGTAATTTTTTTTTGTCATTTTAATTACATCTTATATATTTGCCATTGTACCATCTTATTATTATTGAATTGTTTTGTATTGTTTAAATTTTTTATTCTTCTTTTATGTTAAATTGTATTATTATATTTATTATTTCATTATTATTCGTAAATTCATATACACTCTGACAATCTTTTTGCCAATCCATGAGATTTTACCAATTGACATTTTAATAAAATACCATGTAAATTTTCAGAAATAAATCTAATCTAATCTAATGATGATGATGAAGGGGCTAGTTTGTTGTTGAATTTGTGTGTTTAATTAAAAAAATTACATGCTCTAAACAGCGCCATACAATTAATATAATTCTAACCGCATTATACTTTGCTGTGTAGTAAAAATGTATGTTGGCAGTTTTATTATAGAGATGAATCATGTTGCAATTTATAACAAAACGTTCACTCATTTTCACAGTAAAAGTAACTGATTTGACCTATACATTTAATTGGCTGATGTTTCGTCCAACCACAACAAAAAGTATCCACCACAGGTTTCGTCAATTTATGCTACAAAGAATCATCCACAACACGTTATTTGTGTGTTTATTATTATTATTGTTTAATTAATATTTAAATTTAGAATGAAGGAAAAATTGAAAAATTTAGGTTTTTTTTTTAATTACAATTAATATTTGCAGCGGCAGGACTGTACTACCTAGCAGAGTTGGTGGAGGAATACACAGTCACAGCCAAATATGTAATCTCGTGGACAGTGGTGGTGAGTACAAAGACCACAGAGATACTTAACGTAATAGGGATGTTCACTCAAAATCTGACTACTCCATAAGGCTACTCCAAAAGAAACAAGGCAAAAAATATGCCAAATGTTGAAAATCCTATTCAAATACCTCAAAAAATAACGAAGCTACAACCGTTTTAATGTCGCTGGTTGGAGGGAGAAAGCGCGACAGATCAGTGACGTCATTTGACCACGATCGCCATAGTAAATGACGATCGTTTTAATACAAAGGTGCGTTTTGCAGAAAAGGGACAGAGTATGCCCCTCTTAAGACTTTGAAGACTTATAATTATGTAATTATTTATTCTTTTGAGTTACTTTTTTTCGCTATCGCCGGCGATCCCGTCGTCTACCGGTCCCTGGGATCCAAGTAGGATCATGACAAAAGAATGCTATTGTTTATTTTTTTCGCCGGAAGTTGGCGGCTTAAGAAATTGATACTTTTTCGAGAAAAATCAAGCTTATTGATTTTTGACACCAAATCCTAATAATATTATAAACGTGAAAGTTTGTGCGGATGGATGTACGTTCCGCTTAATCTCAAAAACTACTGAACGGATCTCTATGAAAATTTTCCAGTATTGCAGCTTAGACATCAGAATAGGACATAGGCTACCTTTTATCCGCGGGTAACACCGCAGGGCGCTGCTAGTAAGAAAAACATTTCAATTTCCAGGCCACAGCCCTCATCCACGTCGGCCTCCTCGCCTTCGAGGAGCTGCCCCTCCACATCAACATCCTGGGTCTAATCCAGCAAGCGCTGCACGCGCTCCTACTCCGCGAGTTCCCGGCCGTGCGCGTCGCGAGCGCGCCCTTCGTCGCGGCCGCGCTCGCGCTGATAGCTCACCACTACTGCGCGCTCCGGTTCTTTGGGAGCGTGCACTACACCTTCTCCGAGGTGAGTCCTACTCAACGTGAGCTGGTACCTACTGCGCTGGTTCCCGACCGTGCGCGCACCACTACCGCGCGCTCCGGTTCTTTGGGACCGTGCACTACACCTTCTCCGAGGTGAGTCCTACTCAACGTGAGCTGGTACCTACTGCGCTGGTTCCCGACCGTGCGCGCACCACTACCGCGCGCTCCGGTTCTTTGGGACCGTGCATTACACCTTCTCCGAGGTGAGTCCTACTCAACGTGAGCTGGTACCTACTGCGCTGGTTCCCGACCGTGCGCGCACCACTACCGCGCGCTCCGGTTCTTTGGGACCGTGCATTACACCTTCTCCGAGGTGAGTCCTACTCAACGTGAGCTGGTACCTACTGCGCTGGTTCCCGACCGTGCGCGCACCACTACCGCGCGCTCCGGTTCTTTGGGACCGTGCACTACACCTTCTCCGAGGTGAGTCCTACTCAACGTGAGCTGGTTCCTACTGCGCTGGTTCCCGACCGTGCGCGCACCACTACCGCGCGCTCCGGTTCTTTGGGACCGTGCACTACACCTTCTCCGAGGTGAGTCCTACTCAACGTGAGCTGGTACCTACTGCGCTGGTTCCCGACCGTGCGCGCACCACTACTGCGCGCTCCGGTTCTTTGGGACCGCGCATTACACCTTCTCCGAGGTGAGTCCTACTCAACGTGAGCTGGTACCTACTGCGCTGGTTCCCGACCGTGCGCGCACCACTACTGCGCGCTCCGGTTCTTTGGGACCGCGCATTACACCTTCTCCGAGGTGAGTCCTACTCAACGTGAGCTGGTACCTACTGCGCTGGTTCCCGACCGTGCGCGCACCACTACTGCGCGCTCCGGTTCTTTGGGACCGTGCACTACACCTTCTCCGAGGTGAGTCCTACTCAACGTGAGCTGGTACCTACTGCGCTGGTTCCCGACCGTGCGCGCACCACTACTGCGCGCTCCGGTTCTTTGGGACCGTGCACTACACCTTCTCCGAGGTGAGTCCTACTCAACGTGAGCTGGTACCTACTGCGCTGGTTCCCGACCGTGCGCGCACCACTACTGCGCGCTCCGGTTCTTTGGGACCGCGCATTACACCTTCTCCGAGGTGAGTCCTACTCAACGTGAGCTGGTACCTACTGCGCTGGTTCCCGACCGTGCGCGCACCACTACTGCGCGCTCCGGTTCTTTGGGACCGCGCATTACACCTTCTCCGAGGTGAGTCCTACTCAACGTGAGCTGGTACCTACTGCGCTGGTTCCCGACCGTGCGCGCACCACTACTGCGCGCTCCGGTTCTTTGGGACCGTGCACTACACCTTCTCCGAGGTGAGTCCTACTCAACGTGAGCTGGTACCTACTGCGCTGGTTCCCGACCGTGCGCGCACCACTACTGCGCGCTCCGGTTCTTTGGGACCGTGCACTACACCTTCTCCGAGGTGAGTCCTACTCAACGTGAGCTGGTACCTACTGCGCTGGTTCCCGACCGTGCGCGCACCACTACTGCGCGCTCCGGTTCTTTGGGACCGTGCACTACACCTTCTCCGAGGTGAGTCCTACTCAACGTGAGCTGGTACCTACTGCGCTGGTTCCCGACCGTGCGCGCACCACTACTGCGCGCTCCGGTTCTTTGGGACCGTGCATTACACCTTCTCCGAGGTGAGTCCTACTCAACGTGAGCTGGTTCCTACTGCGTAGGTTCTCGGCCGTGCGCACACCACTACTGCGCGCTCCGGTTCTTTGGGACCGTGCACTACACCTTCTCCGAGGTGAGTCCTACTCAACGTGAGCTGGTACCTACTGCGCTGGTTCCCGACCGTGCGCGCACCACTACTGCGCGCTCCGGTTCTTTGGGACCGCGCATTACACCTTCTCCGAGGTGAGTCCTACTCAACGTGAGCTGGTACCTACTGCGCTGGTTCCCGACCGTGCGCGCACCACTACTGCGCGCTCCGGTTCTTTGGGACCGTGCATTACACCTTCTCCGAGGTGAGTCCTACTCAACGTGAGCTGGTTCCTACTGCGTAGGTTCTCGGCCGTGCGCACACCACTACTGCGCGCTCCGGTTCTTTGGGACCGTGCACTACACCTTCTCCGAGGTGAGTCCTACTCAACGTGAGCTGGTACCTACTGCGCTGGTTCCCGACCGTGCGCGCACCACTACTGCGCGCTCCGGTTCTTTGGGACCGTGCATTACACCTTCTCCGAGGTGAGTCCTACTCAACGTGAGCTGGTTCCTACTGCGTAGGTTCTCGGCCGTGCGCACACCACTACTGCGCGCTCCGGTTCTTTGGGACCGTGCACTACACCTTCTCCGAGGTGAGTCCTACTCAACGTGAGCTGGTACCTACTGCGCTGGTTCCCGACCGTGCGCGCACCACTACTGCGCGCTCCGGTTCTTTGGGACCGTGCATTACACCTTCTCCGAGGTGAGTCCTACTCAACGTGAGCTGGTACCTACTGCGCTGGTTCCCGACCGTGCGCGCACCACTACTGCGCGCTCCGGTTCTTTGGGACCGTGCATTACACCTTCTCCGAGGTGAGTCCTACTCAACGTGAGCTGGTTCCTACTGCGTAGGTTCTCGGCCGTGCGCACACCACTACCGCGCGCTCCGGTTCTTTGGGACCGTGCACTACACCTTCTCCGAGGTGAGTCCTACTCAACGTGAGCTGGTACCTACTGCGCTGGTTCCCGACCGTGCGCACACCACTACTGCGCGCTCCGGTTCTTTGGGACCGTGCACTACACCTTCTCCGAGGTGAGTCCTACTCAACGTGAGCTGGTACCTACTGCGTAGGTTCTCGGCCGTGCGCACACCACTACCGCGCGCTCCGGTTCTTTGGGACCGTGCACTACACCTTCTCCGAGGTGAGTCCTACTCAACGTGAGCTGGTTCCTACTGCGTAGGTTCTCGGCCGTGCGCGCACCACTACTGCGCGCTCCGGTTCTTTGGGACCGTGCACTACACCTTCTCCGAGGTGAGTCCTACTCAACGTGAGCTGGTACCTACTGCGCTGGTTCCCGACCGTGCGCGCACCACTACTGCGCGCTCCGGTTCTTTGGGACCGTGCACTACACCTTCTCCGAGGTGAGTCCTACTCAACGTGAGCTGGTACCTACTGCGCTGGTTCCCGACCGTGCGCGCACCACTACTGCGCGCTCCGGTTCTTTGGGACCGTGCACTACACCTTCTCCGAGGTGAGTCCTACTCAACGTGAGCTGGTTCCTACTGCGCTGGTTCCCGACCGTGCGCGCACCACTACTGCGCGCTCCGGTTCTTTGGGACCGTGCATTACACCTTCTCCGAGGTGAGTCCTACTCAACGTGAGCTGGTTCCTACTGCGTAGGTTCTCGGCCGTGCGCACACCACTACTGCGCGCTCCGGTTCTTTGGGACCGTGCACTACACCTTCTCCGAGGTGAGTCCTACTCAACGTGAGCTGGTACCTACTGCGTAGGTTCTCGGCCGTGCGCACACCACTACCGCGCGCTCCGGTTCTTTGGGACCGTGCACTACACCTTCTCCGAGGTGAGTCCTACTCAACGTGAGCTGGTTCCTACTGCGTAGGTTCTCGGCCGTGCGCACACCACTACTGCGCGCTCCGGTTCTTTGGGACCGTGCACTACACCTTCTCCGAGGTGAGTCCTACTCAACGTGAGCTGGTACCTACTGCGCTGGTTCCCGACCGTGCGCGCACCACTACTGCGCGCTCCGGTTCTTTGGGACCGTGCACTACACCTTCTCCGAGGTGAGTCCTACTCAACGTGAGCTGGTACCTACTGCGCTGGTTCCCGACCGTGCGCGCACCACTACTGCGCGCTCCGGTTCTTTGGGACCGTGCACTACACCTTCTCCGAGGTGAGTCCTACTCAACGTGAGCTGGTACCTACTGCGTAGGTTCTCGGCCGTGCGCACACCACTACCGCGCGCTCCGGTTCTTTGGGACCGTGCACTACACCTTCTCCGAGGTGAGTCCTACTCAACGTGAGCTGGTACCTACTGCGTAGGTTCTCGGCCGTGCGCACACCACTACTGCGCGCTCCGGTTCTTTGGGACCGTGCACTACACCTTCTCCGAGGTGAGTCCTACTCAACGTGAGCTGGTACCTACTGCGCTGGTTCCCGACCGTGCGCGCACCACTACTGCGCGCTCCGGTTCTTTGGGACCGTGCACTACACCTTCTCCGAGGTGAGTCCTACTCAACGTGAGCTGGTACCTACTGCGCTGGTTCCCGACCGTGCGCGCACCACTACTGCGCGCTCCGGTTCTTTGGGACCGTGCACTACACCTTCTCCGAGGTGAGTCCTACTCAACGTGAGCTGGTACCTACTGCGCTGGTTCCCGACCGTGCGCGCACCACTACTGCGCGCTCCGGTTCTTTGGGACCGTGCACTACACCTTCTCCGAGGTGAGTCCTACTCAACGTGAGCTGGTACCTACTGCGCTGGTTCCCGACCGTGCGCGCACCACTACTGCGCGCTCCGGTTCTTTGGGACCGTGCACTACACCTTCTCCGAGGTGAGTCCTACTCAACGTGAGCTGGTACCTACTGCGCTGGTTCCCGACCGTGCGCGCACCACTACTGCGCGCTCCGGTTCTTTGGGACCGTGCACTACACCTTCTCCGAGGTGAGTCCTACTCAACGTGAGCTGGTACCTACTGCGTAGGTTCTCGGCCGTGCGCACACCACTACCGCGCGCTCCGGTTCTTTGGGACCGTGCACTACACCTTCTCCGAGGTGAGTCCTACTCAACGTGAGCTGGTACCTACTGCGTAGGTTCTCGGCCGTGCGCACACCACTACTGCGCGCTCCGGTTCTTTGGGACCGTGCACTACACCTTCTCCGAGGTGAGTCCTACTCAACGTGAGCTGGTACCTACTGCGCTGGTTCCCGACCGTGCGCGCACCACTACTGCGCGCTCCGGTTCTTTGGGACCGTGCACTACACCTTCTCCGAGGTGAGTCCTACTCAACGTGAGCTGGTACCTACTGCGCTGGTTCCCGACCGTGCGCGCACCACTACCGCGCGCTCCGGTTCTTTGGGACCGTGCACTACACCTTCTCCGAGGTGAGTCCTACTCCACGTGAGCTGGCTCCTACTGCGCTGGTTCCCGACCGTGCGCGCACCACTACTGCGCGCTCCGGTTCTTTGGGACCGTGCACTACACCTTCTCCGAGGTGAGTCCTACTCAACGTGAGCTGGTACCTACTGCGCTGGTTCCCGACCGTGCGCGCACCACTACTGCGCGCTCCGGTTCTTTGGGACCGTGCACTACACCTTCTCCGAGGTGAGTCCTACTCAACGTGAGCTGGTACCTACTGCGCTGGTTCCCGACCGTGCGCGCACCACTACTGCGCGCTCCGGTTCTTTGGGACCGTGCACTACACCTTCTCCGAGGTGAGTCCTACTCAACGTGAGCTGGTTCCTACTGCGTAGGTTCTCGGCCGTGCGCACACCACTACCGCGCGCTCCGGTTCTTTGGGACCGTGCACTACACCTCCGAGGTGAGTCCTACCCTCCACGTGAGCTGGTTCCTACTGCGTAGGTTCTCGGCCGTGCGCGCACCACTACCGCGCCTAAATATGGTTTATTAAAAAAGAAATTAGGGAATAGTATAGGCCCCTGAAGATGAAATATGAACAATTCAATTGAAATTTAATTAATTTTATTTAGGCATAAAATATCATTAACATCACCAATGCTTATATTGAAACAGGTTTCGTTGCTAAGCATAATTAATACATAAAGTTAAGTCGAAACAGACACTCATATTTATGACGGGCGGTCGGGTCGTATCGACGTGTGATTAAGATCCATGTACACGTGTACCCGTGTACACGGGTCTTAATTATACGGATCCCAATTACACGTGAAAATCGGGACAGAAAACCGTTGCGGTGTAACACGGAAACGTGTATTCGGAAACGGGTACACGATACACGGACACGACCGGGAGCCCTAGTATCAACCAATCAGTATATAGAGCTAAAGCTGAACTCAAATCGACCAATCAGGAAAGAATTCATTTCTCTAAAGATTAAGTTTGTAGTAGACCGTATTGCACAATAATTAAAAAGTAATTAAATCGTTTGAGCAACGCTTTAAAGTGCTCAATGGAGAGGATCGGTAGCTTTTGTTCGCGCGTGATTGTTCCGCGCTATCTCATGGTAATATGGCTCATTTTAGACCCTCGTCATAAAATCAAAATCAATATCAAACATTTATTCTGCAAATAGGCCACAAGGGCACTTTTACATGTCAAAATATTAATTTACAATTTAAGAAAGTCTAACTATAATAAGTAATACATTTTTAATGTCAAAATATTAATTTACAGTTCAAGAAGGAATCATAATTTCGAGTTTACGATTATAACAAAATTAATGTCATACAGTGAAGATAAACTTGCAAAGTTATCTATTACAAATATTACAACATCAGTAAAGTTAGAGATGTATAAGGTCTCAAGATTAAACAAGGAGTATAATGAAATTAATATAATATCCCAGAGATGTACATGGTCTCTGAGCGTCAAAATTAAAATGAATTTAATATTGTTAGAGACGTATATGGTCTCTAAGTCACTGATAATAAAAACGAATCCACAACAGGATGATGTCTCTCGTCAATCCTCTATAAAAAGACACTAGTATTAACGTAGTCACTATCTATACAATCTACAATCTATACAATCCCATACTATACAACAGTGGCAAAGCATCCATACAACTCGATTCCCACCGGGTGGCCCGTTGTATCGTACGATTACTTTGAGTTTGAAACTGACATGGATATTCTATTTTATCTCCAATGTAATAGAGTTTCTGTTAGAAACACGATTTTTATACAGTGTGTGGATATTCTATTTTATCTCCAATGTAATAGAGTTTCTGTTAGAAACACGATTTTTATACAGTGTGTAAATACAATCTACTATACCCGTTACTTGTGTCCAGGTGCTGTCCTACTTCACACTGTGCCTGTGGGTGGTCCCGTTCGCGTTGTTCGTGTCGCTGTCCGCCAACGACTACGTGCTGCCGACCACCGGCGAGAAGCAGCCGCTACTGAGTAAGTCTATTAGTGGAGCGACAGTAGGCCTAAGACTAGACACACAAACTGCCTCCCTGATGCGGCGCGTGCGTGAGAGTCCCAACAGCCTCCTGAAGTTATTGGTGGAGTTTCCGGCCAGCTCAATGTGGAAGCATTGGGACTCCATACACATGGAGTCTAGAGGGAGGAGTATCTATAATTTGTTGTGAATGAGATGTCAAACTAACATAGTAATTAAGGCCTTTTTACTAACATTTTTTATGGACATTGTCTGAATTAAATAAATTGAATTGAATTAAATTGACAAACATGGAAACAGATAGTTTTCTAGACAGATTAACAAACATGGGATGCGACTAAATGCAACCCAAGTATGTGTTCAATAAGAACTTCACTACAAAAGTTCCCTCAAGGGCCGAACGGGCTGAAGGTCTTGAACGACCGAGCGACGGTAATAAAGACAATATCTGGTACACAGACGGATCAAAAATGGGATCCGGTACGGGTGCAGGCATCTATGCAAATGACTATAGTAGTAGTGTAATGGAGCAATTCGCGACTGTCTTCCAGGCGGAGAAATACGCCGTTATTGCCTGTGCACAGGTGAATATAGATAGACGAACCAGAGGGAAGAATATCTATATATTAAGGAGTGTGGTAAAGAACTTAGCCTTCCTCTCTGCCTCATTTTTAACAAATCGCTTAGAAACGGTATCTTTCCGGACCTATGGAAAACTGCTTTTATAATTCCAACCCACAAGTCAGGTGATAAAGATCAATGCAAAAATTACAGGCCTATAAGTATTCTGTCAACATTCTCTAAACTGTTCGAATCGGTTATGTACTCTATGTACTCTTGTTTTATTCGCATCTCAAAACATTCATCTCTCCTAGTCAGCATGGGTTTGTGCCAAATCGGTCCACTATTAGTAATCTTTTGGTATACAAAAACTATCTTTGTAGCGCGTTTGCAAAAAGATCACAGATAGACTCCATATACACTGACTTTGCAAAAGCATTCGACAAAGTGGATCATTCCATACTGCTAAAAAAACTCGAGGGTTATGGTGTTCACGGTAATTTACTAAGATTGGTTGAATCATATTTGGAAAATAGAACTCAACTAGTTAGCATCAAAGGGCATCTCTCTGAACCGTTAACCATTACTTCTGGAGTGCCGCAGGGATCCTACTTAGGGCCTCTTCTGTTTGTTGTTTTTATCAATGACCTCTTTAAAATTATCAGTGACACACTATCAACATTTAGATAGTCGATAAAAAAAACATTTACGCTCTACTGAAAAACAATTTCTGTGGGACAAGATAACGGGGTCTAAAAATAATACACTCGCGGACAAAGAATACGGGTCGGTAAACTCTAATTATTCTATATAGCAATGATAGTAATAGTAATTGTTACTTCCAGGCGACAACAACGTGGTGACGGACTACCTCTCCCGCAAATCGAAGCGGTACAGTCTGCTGTCATTCTTCAGTTTCGCGAAAGACTCGATCCTACCGCAACGGAGCAAGAAAGCTTTCTAGACGGTTTCGTGATTTAAGTAATACATAACACCTAACAAACACATGGCTAATCCCAGCTGTTACTGTACCTCTAGTATACGTTTTTCGAAACAAAATAAACGAACGTTTGCGTTTAGTTTCAATTTGTATGGCAACGCGAGCAGCGCTTCTGGTGGCCATAGGCGGTAACTATTTATGACAAAAAATATTTGTGATCAATCTTACACAAAAGAAAGTGAAGACGAAGGCCCAAGATTGATTGGAATAGAGAATTCTGCAACGACAGAGGACCCGGCCCTCTTAATATTGATGATGAATCTTACACAAATTAACTTAGTCCCAAACTAAGCAAAGTTTGTACTATGGGTACTAAGTGACGATATACATACAGTGGAATCCGTTTATAATGACATCGAAGGGAATTGACACGTCATACTAAGCGGACGTCATACAAAGCATTTTTGTTAAAAAAAAAACAACCCTCTATTTTTTAGGTAATAGAGAAACAGCATATTAAATCAAAATAAAAATTGCATGTAAGACACGTATGTAAGTATGCATATTTTCATTTTTTATGTGCTTAAGATCTGTAATTTTTGTCTGCTTTTGTTTTTTCATTTTATTGTAATAACAGTCTCTAATACTATTGTCTATAGAAGACATTACCATGGGCAAATTATCATTTTCAATAATACTATGAACATAGGATATCACTAAAAAACAAATCCGTGACGTTCAACTGTCAATATTACTAACTGAGATTCAAAACAAAAACCAGCCACGTGCCGAACATCGTCGGCAATCAACGAACATGACCGAAGGTAGGTGTGAAGAATCATGTCGGTCACTATAAACGGACAAAATTTATTAAAAATGGGTCATAATAAGCGATATGTCACTGTAAGCGACTTTGTTACAAAGATTTTTATGTGAAAACCAAACTTCGTTGTGTAATTGCGTCATAATAGGCGGTTGGTCAATAGAGGCGGACTCATAATAAACGGATTATACTGTACATATACATAGAAAACATCCAAGACTCAGGAACAGATATTCGTGTTCATCACACAAATAAATGCCCTGACCGGGATTCGAACCCGGGACCTCCAGCTTCGTAGGCAGGGTCACTACCAACTAGGCTAAAACGGTCGTCAAGCGGTTTTGTTTCGAAAGAACTTATACTAGAGGTATAATTCACAGCTGTTACAGTACTTTTATCTCACGAGCACGGGCCAGCCATACTTGTAGTTGTGACACATACGAACACAGATAACGTGAACTCATAGCTCCTGCGCTGACGCACACATACACAATTCGAAATTACTATTCCTTCTGGAACTGTAAATTTATATTTTGACATGAAAAATGTAATACTTATTAGTCAGACTTTCTTAAATTGTAAATTAATATTTTGACATGTAAAAGTGCCCTTCTGGCCTATTTGCAGAATAAATGTTTGATTTTGATTAAATGTGCATGTATATCTCAACACAACCATGACTCATGCACCCGCGCTCGTGAGATAAAACTACTATATAGCTTATAGTTGTTCAGAAATACAAAAAGTACACATTTATTTGCAGACTGGCAAAATTTAAAGAAACATTAACGGTATTTTCTCAAACATGCAATGAAATATTAACGTTATGTTCTTTATGACAGGCTGCGAAGTGTAACGTTTCGGGTGCGGCGCAACTAGCGGCCCACAATGGATGAAAATGCCGGCAAAGTGATCGTCTTTTGTTTTCGGGGGCGCGCCAGTCGCCCGCTGCCGCGACGCGTGTTTTTATTACTGGGTTATTAGAATATAATTTCGAGTTTTCTTATAATGTTCAAATTCCATTGCAAGTTTTGAGAAAAACACTATACTAGCCTCAGCGCGAACAGGGATTGTTGCCTCGTATCTCTAGATGGCCTCGTTAACACTCGGCCGTCTACAACTACTCGGCCGGCAATATCCCCTATTTCGCGGCCACGCGAGATTTTACCACGAAACTCATCTAAATAAGCAATAACGTGGACCTAAGTAGTTTACCAGAGAAGACATGTTGTATTGTAATTTAGGTTCTAGTCAATAAAAGACAGTTTATGTGAGCTTCGACAATGTACACAAGGTGACTTTGACAATGTGCGTCATAACACATATACCTTCTTTTTTTAAGATTAGAAATTAGTTAAACAAAGAAACATACACATACACACCGTGAATTTGCATTATTCGCACGAAATATCTGAATTGACAACTTTTTTGGGTCTCTATTGTGCTTATGCTTTATCGATTCAGCCACCAGATGTAACTTACGCGAAGTAGTGTCTTATATTTTAAATATTTTTTTAAAAATAAACTAAGCCCTGAATTGCTAAAATATTCAAATTGGTTTCTTAAAATACTCTATATTTTCGAAAAAAAAATTAAAAATGGGGGGTTAAAAATAATGAACAATCCTAATTAGGGTGGGTTGCGCCAAACCGTTTGTAATCGTAAGCGGTGTTCGTTAAAATCTGATTGTATGGAAAGTTTGACAAGTTTCTATGGGATGACAGCTGCCGGCGCCATATTTGACGATGACTGGCCTGTGATCGTAAGTTGGTGCAACCGACCCTTAGTGACTAAAACAAATTGCTTTTTTAAAACCCGAACGGACTTTTTACAATATCTGCCTCATTGGGTATTTTATTGTCCAACTTTTAGATGAATGAAACGAAACGATAAAAAGATATGTATAAATTAAGACATATTTTCTTATTTTTGAATGACACATTTTGAAGCATGAAACAACGGTTTTAATATTCATTGAGATTATTTGACACTTATCGCAGAACGTGCCTGAGCCTGTACTCCGAATTTCGTATCGTGCCGTCCCTTTCACTCTCGTGTTATTCACTATATGAGTGAGAGGGACGACACCATACGAAGCGGAGTAGCCACTCTGATAAAAAAAACCCCGCAAGCCCTTCTCTGTCATTCTTTCTAATGCTAAAAAACAAGGTATATACACTATGATTGCTCTGAGTTTGACACTGACATTGGATAGTTTACTTTAACGCTAATGTATAGTGGTATTTTTCTAATGTCCGAAAAGCCATAAAACGCTTATCGTTAGCAGTTCAAAACGAAAGGAAGTATGAAAAAAAATAATCCGCACAAACAGCTACCTTCCATACTAGATGATAAGGTTCAAGTTGTAATGAATTGGCATAAAACAGTAGCAGCCTTCGCCACGCGATACGCCGGCCGACTACCTGGACAAGCTCCGACCGCGACATATTGCGTAACGATAAGCGTTTATATTAGAAAATACCACTTATAGAGTTTCTATTACAACCATACGATTTTAAGACAGTGTATGTAATAAAAACATGTGTTAAATATCCAATGGATGCACGCGACACCTTTAGTTGTTCTTGGGGTCGTGGGTTCGCAAAGTGTATATGTACGATCGACAAAATTGAATCATTTATTTATTTATTAAAAAAAAACATGATCCACCATAAGGTCATTTTGCTAAGTCATCTAAATACTAGTCGGTTGAAATTCGCCTGAACCTACATTTCTATGGTAACCAACTTGTTATCATTTAGACACTGACATTTACTAACTACTGTCTCAAACAGTTTGGATAACCATGACTGTTGGTCACAAAAGAGAAATGCTATTATTATCTATGTTCTTCACAGTAATGCCATAGCCTTCTTCACTGAGCACTATAATCCGAGCTCTTTGTTCTGCCAAATGCCAAATGTGGATGGTGGAAATCTCATTGACTGACCACTTGACATCTGACAAGCAATTGATTTATGAAATTTAAATATTTTTTTGTGATGAAAAGAGTTAGGTTTTTTATTATAAATGACAGTTTATTCGAGATTCAAAACGTAGCTGTTTTATTATAAATATATGTACTGAAGTGATAACAAAGGTTAAAATTGCATAGATCTCCGACCCGTATTGACTCAATTTGTTAATATTTAAAACGACCTAAGTGCTACATAGTGCGAGACATGTAAACCCTATTGTTTTGACGGTTTCAAGCCATTTGTAGGCCAAGTGGGTCATGAATGAGTTGGTTCGACTGTACATATATGACCCATCTACAGCAACAAGCGTCCACAGGCTATGCCCGCAACCATCAGGTACGTACGTCGTAGGCACGCTTTTTTACCATATCCATATAAAATATGGCAGAATACTTATGACGTAATTTTGATGTATGTATAGATTTTTTGGTTTTGTTCTGTATTAGGTGTACTGTAAATAAGTAGGTTTTTTTATTTAATTTATTGAATTTGTACATATTGTGGTGATAATAAAAATAAGTATTTAGTAAGTGTAATTTCATTCCTCCACTCCGATATATATAGGTAGTACCACCAGAGTTGTGATCATGCACACAACAACATGTCATGTCATTGAAATAACTATTCTTTTTTTAACCTAACTGTGGCTTTATAGACCGGGCCCAATAAAGCGATAGGAGTGCGCGGTTGGAGAGTAGCCTGGGGAAATCCAGACTTAAATTTCTGCAATGGAGAATAAGGTACTAAAAATTCTATTTAGTTCGTCATCGTCAGTTATTAGATTATGAATAAATATTGGACACGTATATTTTGTTTGTCAATCAAACAAAAAATGATGAAGATACAGCCCGTTAAAGTTTCGCGTGACGTCACTTTATACTCAAAAATATCTAAAGCTTTTTGATAATCTAAGCCTCGGTTTTATAAAGATCCGTTAGACCTTATGTCGGTTTGTTATGTCAAAAAACGTACTGAGTTACTGAAATTTGATCTGACATTTGGTCTAACGGATCTTTATAAAACCCGGCCTAAATAGATTTTTTTAGTAACATTCCCCATTGGGCCACCAACTGTATTAGTACAGGTTATTCCCGCCCATCACAGTAAGCCATTTTTGAAATGAACGCTCCTCCAGTATGTTTCCGCTTTAATCTGAGGTAAAGCAATGTCTAATAAGACAGAAGCGTTTGCTAACCGAGCGTAGCGCGAACTAAGCGGCTCCGTTTTTGCTTGGACTAAAATCAGGCACGTATCCAGAGGGGGGGATAGTTGGGGTTTATCCCCCCCCGAAAATACTTATAAATGTGTAACTAAACTACGGACGGTACTTCTTTAAGTTTTAAAACTTATAGTACAGTGATTACAGCGATTTTTACACAGTTCACATGGTTGTTTCAATGTTTGTCCCCCCCCCCCCCCCGAACCAAAAGTCTGGAACGTGCCTGACTAAAATGTCTCTCCGGCTGGGGACAACGCGTCAGTTGAAAGAGTTATAACTTAAATACAAACACAAGATTTATGTGTTACTATATATAGGTATTTAATAACCGAATTACATATTTGGAATGCCTATATTGCCATTTGCCATATTTTACTTAAATACTAACACAGTAGCCATAGAATAAACCGTAAGCGAACAAAGTAGAATCAGAAAGCGAAAGAAACACATCTCTGTTTTGTATATATAAAACCAGGAGCAGTTATCTAATTTTAATTTAGTTTTACGACTTAGAAGACCCTATAACTATCGTTTTTTTAAATACTAATCTAAAGCCCGACCATAAATATATGGCCATGCGCCATGTTGCAGAATTTCATTGAACTAATTTTTTACACTGGCAATAATTATAATGATAGGTTGTCAGACTTGTCAGTTGTCATTACAGTTGCGGTTTATTTCAATAATAGTAGTGTTGATTAAGTGATAATAGACAAAAGATGCCTAAAACAAGGGCGGAACCTTTTTAATAATGTCTTTAATAAACTGCTTATTAAGCCTCCCGGCGAAAAAAAATAAACAATATATAGCATTCTTTTGTAATGAGCCCTGGGATCCCAGGGGCCGGTAGACGACGGCTCGTGAAATGAAACTATTTCGCTGCAAAACATTTCAAAATTGACATCAGAGCGACAGGTATACAGTCAAAATATCTTTTAGCCTGTTGCCATATAAATCATAGCGCGCTCTTCACAAGGGTCATGTACATATAGTCGGGTTACAAGCAAGTCACTAAGTAACAAATACCTATTTAAAATAAAGCTCGTATAACAGCATCGTTTCAGTACTGAGATACGAGGTTTCGCAGAGTAGTGAAAGATTGGATAGTGAGTTTTGCTTCTCACCCGACGATATTTCTGGTTGAACTTTACCATGGTATAAGAAAACAAGGTCTAACAACCCGTATCGTGACACCACATATGTCACTGTGGACGGTGTCGTCCACAGTGTGCGTGTGCACACTTACGTCCGCATACCATCGATCGGTTGATGACGTAGGTCCAGTCACCCACACTACTAACCGATGTACAGGATTGCCGTACCTGGCGCACTCTATTATTGTATCATGCTGCTTACCATTAGAGGTATAAGACTTATTTCAGTGACAGCGACTGTCCTGCATGACTAATCATATGACCATCCAACTCTTCCTTACTTCCCATACGTGTCATACAAATCTTACACTGAAAACACTTTTCCGCAGTTTTAGAATGCTTCTTTGTATGCACATTCAAGCTCGAAAGATCAAAGAATTTGTCCCCACAAATGAGGCAAGAGAAGCTTTTCTCTTTCAGATGTACTCTGTTCACATGTCTGGCTAGTTGGGACTTGTGTGGAAACGTCTTGGAACAATCCTTGCAAGTGAATTCAACCTTTAAATGCGTGCTATGCATGTGTAACCGCCTTAAATACTGCGACCCAAACATCTCATCGCATTTATAACATTTGAAAGTCTTTATATTGTGCTCCTTGTATTCGTGACTTATTCTGTTAGCGTCCAACTTGAAAGTTTCGTCGCAATGTCCGCATTTGATATTATCAGTCGAATGGTACGATTGTACATGCTTTCTAAGACTGAAGTCGGAGAAAAAACTCTGTCCGCAAGCTTCGCAAATGCGCTGAGTGCCTTCCAAATGAGCTTTATTCATGTGAGAATACAGCATACCGAAAAACTGGTACGATTTCGCGCATTTCAAGCAAGATATCTGATTATCTGCTAGTTTAAAAGGTAGGAAGCAATCCTGATCGACGTCTCCTATCAATTTATGTGTTTTTAAATGCGAAATCAATCCTTCTAAGCTAGCTTCCTCATGTTTACACTTTAAACACTTCAGCATCTCTCCAACATCGACTTTTATTGGACCGAGATCTCTTGTCTGTGTTAAATGCTTCATGATCTGTACGTTTTGGTGTGTGCGTGTGTGTGTGCGGAGAGTAGAAGCGTCGTGGAAGGTAAAGTGGCAGTAGAAGCAGATGTAACGGTTGCCACGCCAGCGGAAGGGGAGGAGAGAGGAGTGTGTTAGGACGGAGTGGATGTAGCGCCGGGCAGCGTCCTTCTGCCAGTCGAGCTGCGTTGGGACTCGAAGATCATGCTTCTTTGGCTCTGTGGATGGTAAACAAAATGCCAATTATAAAATGGAAAACTTGAATTTTTTTTATAACATAAAGTGCTTATTGCTCGTTGCCAAGGTGACATCTCTTTGTAGACTGTTAAAACTATCATTCGTAGGTGCCTACTTATATATAGGGTATCCACCAAACCGTTTTAGTAAGTTGTAACATTGGTACCTAAACATAACCGACTGCAATGAAAGGGAGATGGTTCTCTATTGAACTATAGGTATTTTTTACACCGGGCATCTCCAATCATGTTATAAACCCATAACTACTTACTGTTAATAGACCGTTTGTCTCCTCGCTGACGGGATAATGAGAACAAGAAAGTTAATTGAATCAGATACTTACATTAGGTACGTAAAAGTAGGGCGTTAATTTCAAAAAGTAAATTAATTCCTTGAAAACTGCAGATTACAACTGCTTTTTCTTTGGATTTGGAATCTCTGTTCTCGTATTGCAAGCATAATTAAGGTAAACGTCCCTGTGCTCGACATGACATTATCAGTTAAAAAACGCTCATCTAATTACGCCATTTTCCTTTGTACCTTGACATTTTCTCAATGTTACTATCTAGAACAGGACTATTGCGACCTTATGTCATAAAATTTAAATGTGTTTTTTGGATTTTTCATTAAGAAATATTGTTTCAAACATCACTCCAAATCGACCATTTTCAAGCTAAAAACTTGTTTTTTCCGCTTAAATTCTATTACACACAATAAAATCAAAAAATGGCTATGTTACTATCTAAAACTTTAATAAAATCATCGTAGCATTTAATAATTTTATTGGTATTATCAATATTTTTGTCATGGTTTGAAATCAAAACATTTTAAAACTTATAAGGCCTCCTAAGGTGTCGAGCATTGGGACATTTGGGATGTTAACCATATCTATGGTAAGCATATTTATGTATGTAACTATTGACTAGAGCAGACATAATGTAAGAGAACGAAATTCAGTTTCCATTTCCACGACTTTATTAAACGCAACTTTTAACAAACCATGAGGTTCCCTTTAACTAGAGTTAAGATAAGAGGAGGGTAATAAGTATTTTTACCTATAATGTCCCTACCTATCCGTCGTTTAAAGACCGATATTGTATTTGAAAGATTGACCCCCTTATCACATTTGAAAATTAAACAATATAAATTTGTACTACGTTTATTAAACACTAATCCGTTCCACTAAGTCCAAGTCTCATTGTTACTCGAATGATGCACTCTCATATGAAGCTTAAGACTCGTCCACTGTACAAATGACCTGCCACAATCTTTGCACTGATACCTCTTGTCGTTTGTATGAATCCTTCTATGGAACTCCAAAGTCTTCTTCCTTTGAAACGTTTTCTTGCAAAAATCACACTCAAACGGTCTAGAATCGTCATGTTTTACCATATGCCGCTTCAAAAGATCTTTACTGAACACTTTGAAACCACAAATTTCACAGGCAAAATTCCTCTCTTTCAAATGAACGCGTAGTTTATGCTGTAGCAGCTTATTCTTCAATGGGAAAATCTTCTCACATTGATCGCATTTAAACTGGGCGCTCTTCATATCATGTACAAAAGCCAAGTGCCGCTTCTTCAAGTATTTACTGCCCAGAATCTCCGGACATTTAGGGCACTTGAATTTGGTAGGTGTGTGGACTTTTTCAAAATGATACGTCAGTTTATACTGTGTAGGGAATGTCTCGTTACATTCTTTACAATTGTAACTGCAGCTAGCTGCTTTCCGGTGTACTTTTCTATGACTCTCCACATTGGCTTTCGCTATGAAACCTTGCCCGCATATCTCGCAGAGAAACGGTTCAGTTTTACTGTGATATTTGTGTGTGTGGATGAGGAGAGGACCGAAGAACCGAAAGAACATGCCGCATTCGAGACAGGACAAATCGTGGTCTTTAAGGATGAATGGATAACAGCAGTTGGACGCTTCCTTATCGATTTTGAAACCGTGTTGTTCTACGTGGATGAAGAATTCTTGTAAACTGCTCAAACGTTCGTCGCATTTCTTGCAAGACAGCTCTGAAATGTCAAGTTTAATGCTTCTGCTTTTAGCGACAGTTGTCCTTAAGATTGTGTTGAGCTTGGCTTCCTCGTGTTCTGTAGTGGTGTGATGTTTAAGTGTGGTACAATCGGCGAAGGGGCAGCCGCAGAAGAAACACATGAATTTGTTGGCGTGCCACTTAAATGGTACGACTGTAGAGTTCTGTATGACAATGGTGAGTAGTTTCACCAGTTCCTCCCGTTTGCGGGCCTCTCGGTCAATGTTGTTCTCTGAAATGAGACAAAATTCTTGTCACTTCGCTGTTGGGGAGTTAAGCAGCTTTCTGGATTTTTTGATACATTATTGCGCCCGTTATCATATGATGGATGTCGACTGCAAGAAGATACCTCATTTTTTTAACAGCAACCAAAATAAGATTAGGTACCTAATGGTTATGTTAAAACACTCAGTTTATGTCAGTAGGTCGCCATTTACATAATTTTACCTGTGATCGGACACTGACTAGGTATAATATAATAGAATTTGTAACTAAAGTATCTAGTGTCCGGCAAGCGATTATCAACTGTATTTTTATAGCGTTAAAGGTTATATGTAAAAAAAATCACTACGACTATGACTATGCTGTTTGATGGTTGTTACCTACGGTAAAATTGGAAGTTTCATTTTCAGCCGAAATCCGATTTCAGCTTTTCCTTCCGTTCCTAACTTAACCTAACCAAAACGGAAGAATCTACGTAGGTAACGTAGATTCTTCCGTTTTCTTCGTTTGATTCCGTTCCTAACTTAACCTAATATACCTATCGACATGAAATAAAGAGTTAGAAATAAAGCTCCATAATAACTAAAACGATAAAATCATATTTCATGGTTCAATTTTAAAATAAACGTGAACAAAGTATCAACATATATTCTTGCCTTATCTATAGTGTTTTAAAATGGAACTCACATCGCCATATTTTAGTCCGTAACCTCAAGAATAGCACATCATTTCACCTTCCCGATCCCGTGATGCACTCTCCCGTGGAGTTTCAAACTGGCCGTTTGCACAAACGCCTTCCCGCACACCTTGCATACACATCTCTTATCCCCCGTGTGTATCCTCATGTGAATATCCAGGCCCTTCTTTCTCAGAAACTTCTTCTTACACATGTTGCATTCAAATGGCTTAGTATCGCTGTGCCTAACCTTGTGCAAGCTAAGGAGTTGGTTATCAAAGAATTTTTCTCCGCAAATATCGCAAACTTTAGTTTTCTCTTTCAAATGTATTCTCCTATTGTGCTTGTCTAGCACATGCTGAAAACGGAAGATCTTAGGACAGTTCTCGCATTTGAATTCAGCGATTCGAAAATTGTGAACTGTCGCTAAATGATTAGCCTTTATAAACGTGCTGCGTAGGATTTCTCCGCAAATATGACACTGTCTAGCTTTGACGTCGTGAATTCGCTTCTCATGATCGTCTAGTCTGTGGGGAGCTGCGAAGTTTTTACCGCAGTGTGCACATTTGTAAGTTTTTCGGTTGGTTTCGTGTACACTTTGGAAATGTCTGGCCATGCTACGTTTGGTAGCAAAGCTTACACCGCAATGCTCGCATATGAGCCGTCTCATTTTGTGAAACCTTAACGTATGCAGCAGTAAATTGTTGAAGTACTCAAAAGTTTCGTCGCACAACAGACATTTTAGTCCGCTGTCTGATAATTTGAAGCTATCTATGTGCTTCAAAGCTTCCGTGTCGATATTTTTAATATGGGCTTCTTTCATATGACTCAGGAAGTTCTTAAGAGTATCGAATTCTTTATTACATTGAGTACATTTCAATCCATTGATGTCTACCTTAATAGAACTCCTTCTGTTACATCGACTCACGATTCTGAATTTCTGATTGGTATCGACATGGTTTTTCGTGTGCTCATTAAGATCAGCGGATTTATGGAAGGTTTTAGAGCAGAAGAAACATTTGTATATGTTGCCGCATCTCCTGAAAGGCATGGCGGTTGAGTTTAGTAGGATCAGCCACAGTAGCTTCCTGATTCGTTGTGTGTCCGCCGGGTATGGTTGGGCAATGGCGTCTGAAAGTGGAAAATTTTGTATCTTTATTTGTTTGAGGGAATCATTTTTATCTTAAGCTTTTTATATGCTGTTTTTTGTACGAATGGTATTCATTTATTTTGTCCAAACTGCCGAACTTTGGATCTCCTAACCCTTAAACTATCAAGTACTGAGAATGACTGCCTATTTAACCACGTTAAATACCTAAACGTAGGTATAAAAACCATCCATCTATCAAATGGGTGATAAATAATATAAAAAACAAACAATTCCGGCTGTAGTTTATTATTTCTTAATTCAAATAATTCACTACTACCACAAATGTGTCATCACTTAACTAGGTATTATTTACTTCCATGCAACTAAAACAGTCTTGAAAATATTAGTTTGTCCAGATATGAGAATGAATTATGTAAAGCCTTCCCTAATTAATCCAGACTCGATTGTGTCGTTCAATTCAATTAGTTTGCGGATTTTTCTCCAGCCCGTGATGCACTCTAAGGTGCAATTTCAAACTCGTCCACTGCACAAACGCTTCCCCGCACTCCTTGCACACACACCTCTTGTCCCCCGTGTGTATCCTCACATGAATTTCCAGTCCCTTCTTCCGGGAAAACTTCTTATGACAAATTTCACACTCAAACGGTTTCTCGTCACTGTGCCTAACCATGTGCAAAGCGAGCAGACGATTCTCGAAAAATTTGTCGCCACAAACGGTGCAGACTTTGGTCTTTTCTTTCAGGTGTACTCGCTTATTATGCTTTACCAAGTGGTTTTGGAGCCGAAAGACTTTCGGGCAGTTCTCGCATTTGAATTCTGTTGCCATTTCGTTGTGTACAGACGCCATGTGAGATGCCTTTTTGAATGTACTGCCCAGGATTTCTCCACAAATAGGACATTTTTTTGCCTTGTCGTTGTGCATCCTTTTTTCGTGGTCATATCGTTTGTGATGGGCGGAGTAGACTTTCTCGCAATATCTACATTTGAATGTTTCTGGGTTGGTTTCGTGAACGCTCTTGTAGTGTTTTACCATGCTGTCTTTAGCGCCGAAGCTCAGGCCGCATATCTCGCATTTTAGCCGTCTGTCCTTATGTACTCTTAACGTGTGCAGCATAAGAGGATAAAAATACTCGAAGCTCTGATCGCAAATCAAACATTTCATGTCACCGTCCGATATTTTATAAGAACTTATGTATTGTAGGCCGTCCAGATCACATTTCTCCCTATGGTCTTCTTGGAGGTGTGCCAAGAAATTCGTCATATCGTTAAATTCTTTATCACATTGCTTGCATTTCAACTCGGTTATATCTAAGTTCACAATAGTCTGTATTCCGCATCGTTTGATTGTTCTGATTTTTTGGTCGTCATCGACATGTGTTTTAGTGTGTTCCTTGAGATCGCTTGCCTTATTGAAATTACTGAAGCAGAAGAAACATTTGTATATGTTCCCGGCCCGCCTAAAGGGCATGGCTGTTGAGTTTTGCATGATCTGATGCAGTAGTTTCCTCATTTGGCTTCGCGCGAGGTCATCTGATCGGTGCTGCGCAAGAGTGGGGTCTGAAACGGAATCAGAAGGATGATGCTTAATGTGATGACCGATGATGGTATATCTGGCTGTTGCTAAACGAACACAAAAGACCGCGGGTTTACTATATGACCTGGTATTTTATTGACACTTAAGACTTTTGAGCGTCTATTCAACCTAATTAGTACTAAACAATCCGGGTTCATAATACAGGTACATACTTACAGTTTACACTTTTATCCATCCACGAAGTAATTATTTGTATGCTTCATTGCGTGAATAAGATATTAAAATAATAAGACTAAAATAACTGCGTACTGAACTACAGAAGTAAAACTCAGATTTACATAATTATTATACTGCATTTATTGAGTGAAATATTATAAATAACATAACTACCTCTAGCAATACCAATATACTACAAGCGTCCTAACTTCCTAACAGTTAGGAAGCCTAACCTAATCCTAAATAAAATGGAAATGAAAATATTTATTGGTAACATTCGTTACAGGTCATAGATTCACAAATGTTTGTCACTTCTCATGCTCGAAAAGTGTGTGTATGAATACATATTTATGATTTACAAAACATTCTAATTTGACCAATCAGAATACTTCACCATATTAAATCCACCAATCAGGAAATACATCCACAGCCAATCCGAACGCTGGGTTTTTTGGTACATATTTTGTTCAATTAATTTAACTATCAAGAACACTAAGTCTTTTTTCGTCCCTATTTCAACTACTATGTATCTGAGTCAAACAGTTTAAAAAAAATTGCCGCTATATAGTCATTGTATTTTATTATTAATTGTGGGTGGATAATCTTTGTTTATTTATTTTCTCGCAATTGAAATGAAAAGCAGAGTGTATAACTCTGGTCTAAAAGCCATATTACCACTCGAACAATTTTCGGTAATATGGCTTATATTTTAGACCCTTGTCATACAATCTAATATTACACAATTTTTTTATTGGAAAAATATTCATCCCGGTCATAAAACATTGATTTTAGTAACTTATTTATAGCAATAGCTTATTTACAGTCTATAATGCAAGTATAGGTAGATATTTTAACTCGTTAAGTAGGTACTACCCGTTCGCTTCGATTTGGCCGTTTTTTCCCGTCCCAGGACCTACTCATACCGCAGCCCGTTCAGCGCCGAGCGAGGCGGAGGTAAATACGTCACGAGGGAGTGGCCAATTCGAAGCGAACGCGGGTTGTATGTGTAAGAAATGCTGAGAAATGGGCCATACACAGATTTACATAAGGTCGTGTCTTTCCTGAAGACATTGCCAAAGATAAAGAGCTTTGAAGCCTAATTTTGATAGTACTCTTAATCTGCGAAAACGGCGTCTCCTCTTTTATTCGATAAAATGTTGAAATAAACTGAACAACTGTTTTCCGGTTTGTTACTAAATAAAATATTGACGACCGGTTTAGCCTAGTGGGTAGTGCACCTGCCTGTGAAGCTGACGGTCCTGGGTTCGAATCCCGGTCAGGGCAAATATTTGTGTGATGAGCATGAATATTTGTTTCTGAGTCTTGGATGTTTTCTATGTATTTAAGTATTTATATATCTATTAAATATATCGTCGTCTAGTACCCACAACACAAGCCTTCTTGAGCTTACTGTGGGGCTAGTTCGATTTGTGTAAGATTGTCTTGTAATATTTATTATTATTATTATTATTATTAAAGAGAAATGACAGCCTCAACGGCCTCTGCCAGGCTTTGAATTGGAAACATTAAGTTTTTTGGATTGGTCCATATTATAATATGGACCAATCCAAAAAACTTAATGTTTCCATATTTATATATTTATATTTTTTTAATATATATTTTTTTTATTGATAGTAGACTATTACAGAGATCAAAACTGTTGCCATTTTTTTTTATTAGATATCGTTTTTACAAATATTTTTTGAATCTTATCTTTGACATACCACACATTTGGAGGGATTATTAGGATTGTGCCTTGGTCTGCCGCGAAACAAACAAAAACAACTTGACAGCTCACACAAGTCAAATGTCGCAGTTACACTATGATTTTTTACATTCATTCATTCACCAAAAAACTTAAGGCTCCCAATTAAACCATTTATAAAAAAGTGTTTAAAACAGTTGTCCATAAATTGGATATTGGAAAAAAGTCCCTCGTTATTGTCACATAAATTTGTATGTCTGTCTATAAATAAGGCCAAGAGCTTGTGGCTGTACACATGGTGCTTCGAACCGGATTTTAATAGTGAAATAACTTGAGACTTTTATTCTTATAGCATAAGTCGCCTGCCATGACAATTCCATAAGTTAACAAGTTAAAATATACGTCTGTGTTTTTTTAGGTCCTATATAAATCAAGTTCGTCGTCTGGTACCCATAACACAAGCCTTCTTGAGCTTACTGTGGGGCTAGTTCGATTTGTGTAAGATTGTCCTCTAATATTTATTTATTATTTATTTATTTAAGTTACTGCGGTAGCAATTTAAGTTATTATTAAGCTATTTTAGCTTTTAGCTATTAAGACGAATAATGTATATGGCAAAAGAACTTGTAGGTATATTCTGCCAGACATATTAAACAAACTTCCCAAGGATCTTGTAAAAGTACTAGAAACAAAAAACCCTCACAGACTACTAAAATATTAAAGAAATATTTTACAAAGGGGAAATATGCTGGGGAATATACTTGCAAACTATGCACAAACAACCGTAGTTAATAGCAGTGTTTATAAATAGGTACGTACCAACAGTGTAAAATATAGATTTAGATTACAAAGAGAGCGGAGTGACCGCGCACATAATCTCAAATATTAGAGATTTCGCAACAAAAAGAAGAAAATTTTATATGTACTTTTTTTATGAAATAAATAGTTCTAAATTTAAAAAAAAAAAAAAATTCTAGCTGCTGCCTAACCTAACCTATAGTGATGTTTGTAAGCACATTGCGTTAGGATGTTGCTAATGTTTTAGACGTGAGTAGTTCACGAATGAATCATTCAAATGTAGTACTTCATCTCGTGTCACTCGTTCATTCACTAGTTCAGTTCGGATTCATATACTTCAATACTTCAGTCAGACAAGTTCATGAATCATATCGTTTACCTACTCATTCGCTCATAGAGTGACATAGACGTCACATGATTGAATGAATGACTGATATCATTACCCAATCTATATCGTAGATGGATCTGTTGATCTACTGAACTAAATGAGTGATATACTTCACAGTGAAGGAATTATGTATATCAATCTTTTCTTTTTTAGTGACACGCACGACTATGTGTGTGCTTATATCTGCTATCAATATTATATTATAGCATTAGTAATGTAATTTGTCTAGAGGCTACTACTCAAAAAAAAAAAGAAAAGTAAGGTGGTAAACAATTCTGAAAACCTTGAGATCAAAGAACTTGAGAACGTATCAGATGAAGGACATGAGACATGAAAATATACGTAAGTACTATGAATTATTTTGTGAAAATACAGACTGTATTTCTCTCAGAATGGGCCATGTCATGATGTTGACACGATTTCCGATTGTAACAGATGTTATAGGGTGAACCAAACTATTCTGTATTGCTCGTTACGTCTCCTGAGTCACGTTAAAATTTTGTATTGTTTAAATTTAATGTACCAAACATGAGTTTTAGCGTTGTAGTGAGGCAGTTTTAGGTGATAATTTGGATACGCTGAACAAAAGCTACTGTTTTCTCCTCGCTGACGGGACAGAATAACAACAAAGACTAAATCTAAATCTTTTTTTTTCTGTTATTATGAATGGGTTTGCTCTTAGCAGCATCTATCACAAGGCTAAAACAAGACTGAAAATAGGACCAGCTCATCCAGAAGATGCCTATTCACACAAGCACGAGCTTTTAAAAGGACAAGGACCTTATATACGACCATTGCCGTTATATCGGAAGGTATTAGTTCACTACATAACCATCATAAGCGTTCACAACAGGCGCAGTCTTATGCATCCTCGCACAATGAGCCCTCATAATCTTCTTAGTAGTAAACGCTTTATCGCACGCCGTACACTTAAAATTCTTCTCTCCACTATGCTTATACATGTGGTTCTTCAATCTATTGCTGTTGAAAGCTTTCCATCCACACACTCCACATACATGATTCCGGACTTTCAAATGCGTGTCTCTTAAATGTGTCATCATCATACTTCTAAACACAAAAGTTTTAGGGCAGTGAAGACATTTGACTTCTTGCCGATTTTTATGCTCCGCCGCCATATGCCTGGATCTTTTATAGTGACTCTGAAATGTCTGGGAGCAGACGAGACACTTATATTTCTTCTCGATATCGTGATGGTTCTTCTGATGAGTTTTTAACTTTGACCGCGTTTCGAATTTCTCGCCACATTCAGGGCAGAGCAGACCGGTGTTTTCGTGAACAGTTTTTATGTGTAACCGCAGAAGATTTGCGTCTTTGAAATGCTGACCACATATGTCGCAGAGGATTGCTGAGGTTCCTTTGTGGTCTTTATTGGTGTGGTGCAATAATGGTCCGAACGTGTAGAAACTCGCGCCGCAAGCGAGACAATTTACAGAGAAGTTATCCAGTTTGAAAGCCACCATGCAAATGCCTACGTCTTTATTATACACCACCCCATGCTTGGCGACTAAATGGTCTATAAGATCGTACAGATCCACCACGTCGTCAGAGCATAATCTGCAGCTTAAATTAGAAATGTCTACATAAACGACAGGTTCCCAGAAGTTGCTCATAGCCTGCTCCTTGATTTCGTCTCCGGTGTGAACCTGTTGATGGTTTTTCAAGTCCGATGCCTCCTGGAAGATGTCGTAGCAGTAGAAGCATCTATAGGAGCTCTTGAGCCATCGGAACGGCATGACGGTGGATTTGACGAGGACCTGAACAACGTTGTTCCTCATGATCTGCCTCTTCTCTTTTGGCGTGAGTGTTTTGTTCGCGCTCGTCATTTGTTCGTCGCTACCGCCGCTTGAGTCTGAGTCTAGTTTGGTCTCTTTGGACTGTCTTGGTCTTATGCCGCCTGAAATTAAAATTAGTCTTGCTTCGTTATAGTGCGGTGTTACACTTAATGCCTATAAGCTTGTATCATGCATGTCGTTGGTTATTTTTATATTATAGTAGCGGTGTAGTTACATCGAGATATATATCATTAATTATTAACGCTCGCCAGATTAAATGCCTTCTTCACCCCATAAAACTAAATTTATTTTTTCATTTACTTCCACTTATTTTGTTTATCGTTTTTCTGAAGATTTCATATTTAAATCTGGAGGAATCACGGGTGCAAGAACTGCATCTTGCAGTCTAATTGCGAAACAAACTGACTACTATAAGAAGCGACTCCAAAGTAGTGTATTATTTAATAATTTGAAAGCGACCCAACGAAAATCCGTTACTTAGTTCCAATGGTGTAAAGTATTTAAATGAATGAAAATGTCAAAGATATTACGAAATCATTTAATATCATTATCACAAACAATGTTTCTAATAAAATATCATACATTTTAAAATAAAATACAATGAATTAACAAATTGAAAAACAATGTGTTCACTATAGTCAGCGCGGATATTCTGTTTGCCAACGTTTTTGACAATTGACCGAGTTGTATCACATTAGTCCGTTCTAAAAGAAACTTTACTAGCCAAGGAGGAAGAGTCAAAATCAAAAAAACAATTTTATAAAATGTTGCACTTCTTAAATCATTTAGTTCAAGTTTCGGGATATTCTGCAGCGATAAGGCTACACGCTATACTCGCTCTATTTTCTCCCAAAAGCTTAAGTAGGTACCTACCAAAGTGAGTTAATATGTAATTGATACACAGGAATTCGAAAAGGGTTCGTGGGTACGTATTATAAAAGGTGTTCGCGACTAGAAAAAGTTGAAAAACCCTGCTTTATTAGGATGGCATTTGACTAAATGTAAACAAACCAAACCAAGTGACTCAGACAATCAAAGTAGCCTTTCGTAGCCAATGGTGTAATATCACGATATTATGCAATGAGGGCTAACGTTTTGGAGCTCACCAGTTGGCGCCATTGTCGAGTAAGGTCCAGCTGTCAAATATTGTTATTGGTTATTCGAACATCCCGCATTGTAGCGCAGTCCCGTTTTGTTCGGAAAAAAGGAGGAGATAAGTTTCCGAAAGACGGTATACTGCCTTTTCGGCGAAAAACGTTTCGCCAAATTTCACTTCGCAACCAACTTTTCGCAGAAGTTTCATTTGGCAAACCAACCGTTGGCATAACTTTACTTAGCACTTTTCTTATTTGGCAACATTTTTTTAATGCCAAATTTCACTTCAACAAACTTTTATGTGGCAAAAAATTATGAAGCAAATGATTTGCTTGGTATACTGCCTTTTCGGCGAAAAACGTTTCGCCAAATTTCACTTCGCAACCAACTTTTCGCAGAAGTTTCATTTGGCAAACCAACCGTTGGCATAACTTTACTTAGCACTTTTCTTATTTGGCAACATTTTTATAATGCCAAATTTCACTTCAACAAACTTTTATGTGGCAAAAAATTATGAAGCAAATGATTTGCTTGGTATAATGACTTTTCAGCGAAATAGGTTTCGCCAAATTTCACTTCGCACCCAACTTTTTGCAGAAGTTTCATTTGGGCTTTGAACAGGGACTTAGTGGCAAAACCGACTTGGATCGCGGATAGGTTAGAAGACGGAAGCGGGAGCTTTGCTCCCGCTTCCGTCTTCGAGGTTATTTTTTTTATAAAAGAGCGGAAGAACTTGTTATTAACACTTACAACATATGTCAAACAAAGGTAATACCCTCATATTTTAGCTATATGGTGCATCACCCTACCCACTTAAATAAAATACAATCATACTGCAACTTGAACCATCTATTTTATCGAACTAGGTACCTATTGTTTATCAAATAATTACTTAGTTGGGAAATGATATCAGTGCTAAAAGTATGGTATGCCAATCAATACATTTGACGAATACATAAATGACATCTTAAACAAATCCCAGGTAATATTTTGCCTAACAATAATTTATCAAATCATTAGTTGGGAAATGATATCGTTGCTAAACGTTGAGTTGGGAAATAAAACTTCGCCCAAATCAAAGTATGGGATACAAAGTTTGCGAGTTAAAAATTTACTAAATAATTTTCGCCGAAACATTAGTGAACCCCGAAAGACAAAACTGTTTCAAAGCACTGACAGTTATTGACCCGTACGTAACGCATATTTGCCATAATCAAGCTCAGATATTGCAAAATAGTCACCATATTGTCCCAATTAGATATTAACTCGCGTAGCGCAACCACAAAGAGTGAAATTTGACATTTCGGAGACCTCACGCTACACTAGTGCCTCTAGCGGCGAATTCATACGCGGTAGCCCTCATTGACTTATTGGCCCTGTCACGTTGCTTGTTTCTTTTTTTGAACCTGCCTGTGGCTTTATACGCCGGGCCCAATAAAGCGATAGGAGTGCGCGGTTGGAGAGCAGCCTGCGGAAAATCCAGGGGAAACCTCCGACACGACCACGCGTATGGTTTGGAACACTGGAATACTCTAAGAGTTTGCGCTCCAGTGAGATTGGTTGAGTGGTTTCAACCGAATCCGAGGTGTGAGTGGAATCGAACTACTGGGAGTTTTGTCGCTGGTTCACTAAACCTAGCCTAGCTGAGGAGTCCAGCAAGAAAACTCAGCTAGGCCCGACCTGGGTCGGACTGACTCTACCCGGTGTGCGGCGGTACCCGGACGAATAGGGACTATATGTGTATAGTGTTGTCGCGATCGCGCGGTGGACGTCCCCGCCGCTTGGTTTGTTTACATTTAGTGTAATACCTAGTCAAATTGGGTATAGTCCTCAACCGCGTCCTTTCTTACACGCTATCCCCCGAAACAGCAGGCATTACAGCCTTTGTATAGCGTCTTAGACCCCTACAATTGACATGTTAGATGATTTTACTAGTATTACAAATGTTTATTCTACTCTCATCCAGTACAATATTAAGGGTGTGTTGCACCAAACCGTCTGTAATCGTAAGCGGTGTTCGTTAAAATCTGATATATGGTAAGTTTGACAAGTTTCTATGGGATGACAGCTGCTGGCGCCATATTTGACGATGACCGGCCTGTGATCGTATGTTGGTGCAACCGAGCTTAAATCACAGTTATGTGGTTCCAACGTTCATCACTTTTTGCTGTTCTGAACTATCTTACAGGGCTGGGCTCCATGAAAGATCAGCGCTGTGATATTGCAAAATGTCAGAGCATTATTATAGTTTATAGCAGCCCCACTGTTCTTTGTAAATGTTTTATTTTTATAAAGTTAAGTAGTTTTTTATGTATTGTAGCGCCTAGGTACTTAGTATTAAATTCTAATTTGGTGTTATTTTGGTTTGCAATAAATTTGCTTCTTCTTCTTCATAATCCAAAAGATACTGCATCGCTTTGCCTCAAAGTCGCTATGTACGATGATTGTATGAATTCATAATGAGTATCATAAACAAATTCATTCAGGTATCCATGTTAGTTCATTTTATGAATTACGAGTAGGCACCTATAAATACGCTAGTATTTATAGATACAAAATATTTTATCAACTAGGCATACAAAAATAAAATTAAAAAGTAACAAATATCACGCTTGGAGAATATTATGATGGCAAAAGCATAGTGAATCCAGAATGTAGCAGCTAATATATGCTTGCACGATGAGGTTCATAAACTTTTGCTCGTTCAATCCTCATAGAACGGAACTTCCCAATCACCTAGTTCATACGTAGTTAGAATAGTAATGCGATTCCTTTTCGTGTTTTTCAAGCGTTTCCAAGTCAGAAAAGCCTTTTTTGCACCAACGGCACACGCGGCCGAAGTTACCAGTGTGCACCTTCATGTGAGCTCGCAAATTACTAGAACGGCCGAACAAACGATCACAAATGCTACAAGCATAGTCCCTTTCCCCGAAATGCTTCCGTTTATGGAGCTTGATCATCCATTTGATAGCGGTCTTATATTCGCAGAGATCGCATTCATATCTTACGTCAGAATGCAAAGATTGAACATGAAGTAACATAGCCCCCTTGGTCGTGCAAATCTTTGGACATTGCTCGCATTTGATCCTATATTTCTCAACATTATGCACTTTTCCTAAATGGACTTTAACCTGGTAATCGTTCTCGAATGTTGCGCTGCACAAGTTACATTCGTGAGTTTTCGTATGACCGTGAATTCTTTCCTTATGTCTTTCCAATTTGTGAGATGCGTCGAAGATTTTCCCGCAGATCTTACACTTGTGGCCGAGGTGGCTTTTATTTATGTGTCTAGAGAGGCGTACTTTGTCGATAAAACTTAAGCCACAAACTTGGCAAATCGAGGAATGTGCTATATGCTCCTTATACATGTGTGTGACCATGGAAGAGAAGTTATCGTATCGATTCTCGCACAAAACACACTGCATTATATCCTTGTTGAGAACGAATGGAAAAACGCTGACTCCTGCAGAATTGTCATACAATTCTCCATGAATAGATATTATGTGCGCTATCAGCTCTTCTACGCTGCTAAGCGGTTCAGCGCATTGTCGGCAAGCTAAACCCGTCACATCTATTTTCACTGGTAAATTTTTGGTCACAATTCTTTGGGGTATAAACGTTTCTAGATCGACTGAGCTGTGTTTCGTCGTTGTGTGCTCTCTTAGAGTGTCGCAGTCTTTCATGGGTTTCGAGCAATAGAAGCAGCTATAACCCTTAGTATTCCAGGTAAAAGGCATTACGTTTCCGTAGCGTAGCACGTAGAGTATATTCTTCCGGACAGTACTGAGCCGTTCCAAATAAGTCTCGTATACTCTCGCCACCCTGCTTCTCTTGGGTCCTGGAAAGAGAGTAGTCTAATTTACGGACTTATAACGCTGTGTTGTGAAGTCATAGGAGAAACGTTGACCTTCAATACAAAGGTTTGGTTGGCTGGGAGTATTGATTCCTCTAAAATATCCCGTAGAGATGAATTGCAGAAAGAGTGAATAGTATAACGACCAAGATAATGTGTCATTATAGTTTATCATTATGTATTTTCCTCGTAGCTCATTTAAGTTTTTAATATCCATCAGATTACATAATTATCAAATAAATAACACACGTTTCATAAGCTGATTTATTAAGTAACTACAATGTTTTAGCGATAACAATGTACATGTCAAGTAAATAATATCTGAAACATTATTCGGAGAACAGATCACGCGCCTCTCAAGAGGCCCACGATTTCGACATCGACCATAAGTTAATCTCAAGATCCCGCACAATTATGCACAACCAGTCTAAATAATTCTGCACTTTTTTCTACATCTTGCACTTTACACCTATATATACAAAAATATGTAATAGTGTGATATAGGGAAACTTTGTTTATATAAAAGTAATGAATAAATCTCGGTTACCAATTGTCCGTTGGTGTTTTACTACCTAAACCCTACGCTCTCTCTGGGAGTGTAGGGTCCACCCTTTTCAGAGTTCCTCTCACAGTCGCGAAGACACCTTCAAGCCCCTAATCGCTTAAGTGAGGCTGCTTGATCGATGAGATGAGAAAATCACCCCTCTAATTTCCTCTAATTTCCGGCAAACCCTATTTCCTCCCCGTAACCCCTTAACTATACGCAGTCTGTGCAGCCGCACGCTGGATAAACTAAATTCCGATCCAAAGGGGTTTACTTCGATTATTATACTTCCCATCTTGGGGAACAATTACTGCCCGTCCAGGGGAACATTATGCAGTTTGTGACCGTACACGTACGTCTCAGCTACTTCGACGTCCTCCAAATCATCGTTTATAAATTCCATCTGTACAACTTCCATTTCACCAAGATCCTCTACAACTTCTGTATGCTCTTGCTCTTCGGAGTTCCGATGCATGCTCTTCATATGCATAGTCAGGTTGGTGTGGTAACCGAAGGCTTTGTTGCATATCGTGCAAGAATAAGCCTTTTTCCCAGTATGCATTACTGAGTGGGAGTTTAGGTTGCTTTTCTTGGAGAATTTCTTCCCACAGACGGAGCATATGAAAGCTTTCTCTCCGCTGTGCTTTAACATATGGAGCTTCACATCGTAAGGTCCAAAGAACTTTTCGCCACAAACTTCGCATTCCACGTTTCTCTCTCTCAAGTGGACTCGCCTCATATGTCGTGACATAATGCTCTCCTGTGGAAATACTTTAGGACAGTATTGGCACTTTATCTTCAACTCCTCGACTCCGTGCACGTTAGCTAAATGCAGTTTCTTGAAATATGGACTTTTGAACGTCTCTGGGCAGTGAGGACATTTCAGCAAATTGACCATATGGATGTTCTTCTCGTGGATTATTTTCTTCGAAAGAGTTGTTAGACTTACATCGCAGTAGTCGCAAGTGTACCCTCCTTCTCTGTGATAGTATCTATGGTGCATTTTCAAATGATTCTCCCCTTGGAAGCTAGTGCCACAAACGTCACAAATATACTCATGAGACAAGTGATACTTGTTCGCATGGCGTAACAAGTATTCGAAAAAAACGAACTTCATTTTGCAAGTTGGACAGCTGGGATTGTCCTTTCCCAGTTGGAACGGGAGGAGACAGTTAGGGACGCTGACGTCATATTCTGCATCATGGCCTATGATGAGATGTGAAATCAGTTGTTCCAGATCTGGGACAGGTTGCGGGCAAAGTTTGCAAGAGATGCCAGTGACGTCGATTTTGATGGCAGCGTCTTTGTTTCTGTTATCTTTCGTTCTGTCAAAGACGGCGAGCTCTAGGTTGGCAAATTGGTGGACTTTAGCTGTGTGTTCACGCATTAGTTCCGGATTCTTCATAGGTTCGGTGCAGTAGAAGCACCGGTACTTCCCCTTGTACCACAAGAAGGGAGTCACATTGCCGTACTGGAGCACGTATTCTACATTCCGCCGTTTGATCAATTGTTTACGTTTGATTTCCATTTTCTTATGTTTATCCTCCACTGTACTGATTTTTGCACCTGTAAAGAAACGGACGTTTAGCGTCTCATGATTTGTCCCACTGGTCTCCGATCTTAAATTTTATTTATTTAAACTTCACTGCATACACAGAACAATCGATAAGTTCTCTAAATGCTTGCAAAACTTAAGTTTAAATCAAGTATACCTGACCGTTGATCCTAATGAAGCCCACAACGCTTTTTCCGACATAGTTGGGTTATTTGTGCTTCCCTTTCCGGAGATTAAAAATATCATCCACGAAAAAACCTACGTAGATCTCAAAAGGCATAAAAAAGTGTTGCAAGCGAAAGATAAAAAATAAACAGTCTTAGAAATACGGAGAGCACTGGTTATGACGGCGTCAGTACCATTATAGCAGAAAAAGTTTCTCATATGATTTTACCCATTCTCACTCATATTATTAACGTGTGTATTATTATTGTAAATTTCCGGATATTTTTTAAAATTATATTGTAAAATCTCTATATAATAAAGGTAGCAAAGAATTCCTCTCCAAAATTCTTGAAAAAAGTGTCTACAAGAATGTGTCAAAATATTTTGAACACAATAACTTGTTTGGACAGAAAGGTTTCCGCAAAAACATGTCGACTAACATGGCTATTTGTGACTTAACAAACTAGGTAGACAAACTGTCTCAATAGGCCAGGCAACCAAAGGATATAGAGGGAAATGCTTGGAGCACAATTTTTAGCTTCGTAACTTTGTTTTGACTACTTAGGAGGTGAACATATCAAAAGTCTCCGCCCACAGCCCTTGAGCCGGGGGGAGGGTGGGACTGAAGGTACCATTTTTCGGTTTTTCGTAAAAAACTGGTAAACGGTGGCTCATAGCAAAAAATGTTCTTAGATATAAGTAATTTAAATAAAATCTCTACAAAAAAGGTTATACACACTTTTTCGCTAGGGTGAATATTTAATGAGATTTTAAAGGGGAGAGTTAATTCCAAGAAATTATAAGTGGCTTCTCATTCAGTGGATTCTCACATTTGTTTTTCAATATTTTTAAAAACAATAAATACAGTATTTATGCATTCATTACCTACTCATTGGATGTAAGGGACATTCGCTATGGCGTGCCACAGGGGAGCATTATACGCCCTCTGATGTTTCTCATTTACATAAAAGATATGCCAAATGCCATTGATCATCCAATGGTTCTCTTTGCTGGTGACAGTACAATAATATTTTCAGGAAAAAACTTAGATTCGTATGAAGCTGACATCAATTTGATATTAAATACTCTTCGAAGTTTAATTTTAGGATTGTTTCATGTTAGATTGGTAGGTTTATAAATAATAGAATTCATAAAAAAATAATTAAAATGTTATTTATTGGGCAACAACTTAAGAGTAATAAAGGTATAATCACAAGAAAAAATAGCTTAAAATAATATTAAAAAAGCTTAGCGACAATGTACAGTTAATTAAGTTTTTTATTATTATTGGGATTATACAAGAGATATATTTATTGATACCTCAAAATCCAAAACAGTGATATTTAAATAAAATCTGAATCCAACGTACTTTGCTAACTTGAAAGCTCATGGAAATAGCGATAGCGTGGTTTAGTAAGTCAACGTCCCTGTGGTATTTTATCGTACGAGTACAGTTGTAGGTAAATTTGACACTGTAGTTCAATCTTTAGGTCTGTCTGTTTGTCACATGTTCACGCTTCAAACGCCAAGTTTAGACGATTTATAATATGAAGGTAGAAGTCCCAAAGGACATAGACCACTTTTTCCTATCCTTAAGCTCAACTATGGGAGCAAAATGGGGGCAGGGGGAAATGGACGGATTTTAGTAAAAATCTTACGAGTTATTGAAGATATTTCTATAACATAACGCGGAAGTTATTGGAGGCAATAGCTAATACCAACCTATTAAGTAAACATCGTTAAAAATAATTAGTAAAGTAAATTAAAAGTAATCTGATCATGCCACTCTACCTTCATCAGTTGGGAATCATTTGAAATAATTGACTTTGTAACAATACATTAAAAGTAAGTACCTAACAATAATAAGCCATTCCATAGTCACGCAGTTACAAGTTCAAGTATATGTCATTATTAGAGTTTTTTATTCTTATACTGGAATTGGATTAGACATCATATCGACAATAAGTTAACACTATACGTCAAACATCGCAACAAGGTAACACTATACGTAAAACCGCTAAATGTCAAATCTAAATATGAACCTTTCAAAAATGCATGAAGATTGATTATAACACTATACGTTCTGGATAACCACATCGTTGGCTTTGTATAGGTCGTACCTATATTTTAAGTCATTGTGGTCCATTAACGTTAAACCTTCACACGCCCATCGGCGTGTCTCTTAAGATGTGCCTTCAAAGTGCTCTTCCTCAAATACGCCTTGCCACAAACGTCGCAAGTGTACATCTGTCCACCCGTATGCTTCACCATATGCGCGTCCAAATGCGCCTTATTAAAGAACTTGTAGCCACAAACCGAACATTCCACATTCCTCTCCTTATAGTGAACTCGTCTGACATGCGCTAGCATTATACCTCTCTGTGGAAACATTTTTTTGCAGTGCGGGCATTCGCTTCTGCATTCTTCGACACCGTGAACAGTGGCCAAGTGCAAGTTTTTATAATATTTACTTTTACAAACTTCCGGACAGTAAGGGCACTTCAAATGGTCGATCAAATGGCTGTTCTTTTTATGATTATACCGCCTTGCGGCTGTGGTGCTGACCAGACCACAGATATCACAGGGATAGCCGCCTTCTTTGTGGTAATCGTTGAAGTGTGTTACAAGGACGCTCTGTCGATGGAAAGACTTTCCACACACATTGCAAACGAACTCATGATTAATATGGTGCTTGTTGGCGTGACGTAGGAGATACTCGAAATAGTTAAATTGCATGTCACAGACAGAACAGGTCACTTTCTCCTTGCCAAGCTCAAAAGAGAACAGACAGTCTTTAACAGAAGTATCGTAATCCGCTTCATGAACGACGTTTAAGTGGTCAATGAGCTCTGTTAAATTAGATATGGGCGTAATACAGAGCTTGCAAGAGATTTCCTTCACGTCTAACTTAACGGGGACCTCACTGTCCCAAGTACTTGATATCCTGAGGCTTAATATTTGGTCTAAATCGAGGAACTGGTGGGCATCCGCTATGTGTTCCCTCAGATCATCGGGATCCTTGGCAGGCTGTTTGCAATAGAAGCAGAGATAGGTGGACCGCGACCACATGAAGGGCATAACGTTCCCGTATTCTAGAAGAATGTGGACGTTTCTCCGGATTAAGGAGAGTTTGTACCGACGCCAGGCGGTTTTCTTGTGCTTCTTATCCTTTGGTTTGTCATCTGTAAAGAGAGGGCAGCTTTTATTGTCGCCTTCGTCTTCTCCAGATACCTGCCACACTTCACGCTTGTTTTTAGTTTTGGTTGGTTAAATACATCCTGAAATTTTTATTTTAAATTTAAATAAATATGTACTTTAAGAGTAGTTTATTAAGTACTAGTTCTTTCTTTAATGTCAAATCAAACTTGATAACTCAGCAGGTACATTTTTTGACCTAACTTAAACTTACTGAAGTTTACTTTTGCTATCTGTATGATGTGGTGCGTAACAGTAAATTATTTTTCTAAATACTTCCTTTTAGATCTGTTTATGTTAAAACCTTATCGTACAACAGGCGGGTTTAATGTCATATGATATTCTCTACTCATTTAAGATTGGTTTTAGTCTTCTGCACAGAATCTAGTTGCGTGCTGGGAATCATTTTGTCATGTATGACAAGTACTCAATACCGGAAGTACAGGAAAAAAAACAAATATGTTATATTTGCACATTTTTTAATAATAATAGGCTCAGTATTCAAGAAACTATATTGCTAACAATAAACTGTGCAATAAACAACCTAAGAACTAGCTAAGTATGTAACTTGATTCACCGTCAGTCTGTTCGTCTAACTTGTTGTGATGCGATTGTATATGCTTGGTGAGGTAAGACTTCCTCACAAACGTCTTTCCACATGTCTCACAGCTGTAATCTTTGTCTCCTGAATGTGCTCTCAAGTGTAGCTTCAACTGATGGCTCTCGAAAAATCTCTCTCCACATATCTGGCAAATATGTTCCTTCAGTTTCAAATGTACCCGCTTTAGATGTCGCACCATGATGTTATCTTGGGGGAAGACTTTAGGGCAGTGAGGACATTTTATCTTCTTCTCTTCGAGGCCGTGGACTTCAGCCAGGTGTACATTCTTTAAGTAACTTGTCTTCAACGTCTCATCACAGATGGAGCACTTAAACACTTTAACCAGATGCGTACTCTGTTCATGTACTAATTTCTTCGGCAGAGAGGAGAATGTTAAATCACAATATTCACATTTGTAACCTCCTTCCCGGTGAAAGCCTTTAAGATGCATCGAGTAATATCTTTCAGAGAAAAAACTCTTTCCACATACCTCACACATGAAACTGTGTTGTAAATGATGCTTATTCGCATGACGGAGAAGGTATTCAAAGAGATCGAATACTGCGTTGCAAGTTCCGCAGATAGGCGTGCCTCTCAACCGAAACGGGAGGAAACAGTTCGGTGTATCAATATCGTATTCAACGTCATGATGGTCGATTAGATGTTGTATAAGCTCGTTTAAATCCCCCATATCATCGGAGCATAGTTTGCAATGTAAATCTGATATTTCGACTTTAATCGCTGCTTCCGCGTTTCCTCGCTTTTGAGTGTATCTTTTGACTTCTATAGGTAAGTTGACGCAGTCATGCGTCTGGTAATGCTCGAGTATCTCGTTTGGATTTTTGTTCATATAATTGCATAAAAAGCACTTGTATCTCCCGCGATGCCATATAAAGGGTACAACGTTGCTGTACAACAAGACAGATTCAATATTTCTTCTTTTCTTTTCTAGTTTCCATCGATATTCCAGTTTCATATTGTCCTCTGATACGTAATTCGGACCTGCAACGAAATGAGAGCTTTACTTGCATTGTCCAATCTTGGATAGTTTGGGAGCTAGCTTCGCAGGAGGCTCTCACTCTTTTCCTTTATAAAATTTGAACCAAAACGTATCTGGAAACTGGTCTTGGCATAATCGTGATGTACCTTGATGTGGTCAAATATCGAACCATTTAGACCTACATATGTGGAGTCAGGTCAAAATTTTCTGCATGATTTTTTATAAAAAATAAGTCCAAATTTAGTTATTTAAACTTAATTGTACAAAACATAATTGTACAAATGGCGGGCTTAATGCCAAATGGCATTTTCTAACAACCAACCACTAGGCTAAACAGAGATTCATAAAAGGTGCAGAGTATAAAGTATGATAATTATATATTAACCCTTTTCCAGGAATGGTACGATTTATCGACCACATACGTGTCAATAGAATTTCAATCTTAGTTTTCGGGTTTGAAGTTAAAATTACATTTTCTTAAAAAGTGACTAGTCTAGAAATGAATCACCAAAACGTAACTAAACACTATGGGTCGCCGTGCGTACCCAGTTACTTAGCTGTTTAGCAATGGCAATAACAATCCAGCATAAGAATCAGATATAGAATATCAGTGTCAAATTTATTCACTTTCACAGTCAGGAAAACCGGGCTAGCGGGCGCTGTGAAACTTTTCTCAGATGCCGGCCAGCCAGCCCACTAGTGCTAGTGCCCGCTAGTGGGCTGTCGCTATAGCTAGGCCGCAACATCGGTCTCTGGGGTACACATTCAAGATTTAAGGGGATCCAGGCGCTATTCATCTATTATTGACGAGTTTTGAGTTGATATAACTCCGTCAAAACTAAATAATTTATGATACAGTATAACGGTTATCGGTTCTTTAATTCTTTATCTATATTTGCAAGAGCCAAATTTGGAAAAAACTGACTACTTACTTATTTTTTTACAATTTTTTCAAACATGGTCCAAAAAAGCTCTATTTTCGATATAAGCATGTTGTTTATGAACTTATATGTATGAAACGTACATGTAATTGTTCCTTGCTGACGTCTCTAACAACGAACGAGAAAATTTTATTTTCACATCATCTTCACAAAAGTTACGTGGTTTTTTTGCCTAAAATTGCCAGTTTGATGAAAATTGTCATATATATCTCGAAGACATTGAGTTTTATAGGTAAAACTCGTTGTTCTTAATACGATAAGCCATAAATACACGAGAAAACGGAGAGTTACAGATCGTAGGTCATTGGAAGCTAGGAGCCCATTAAGTCTTGAGAGTGAAAGTGTTAACACTAATGTACCTATCCCATGTCCACTACTTTTGAGAAAGTTACTTATGGGTTTTTACTAATTCCGGTTGAAAATATAAATAACAGTCAATGAAACAAAGAAATAAAACATAAGTACGTATATTTATAATTCGTACTAGCGTTTACAGATCCTTAAGATTATGTATAATCACAAACTTATATAGCTAACAGTACGAACGCTGCCGAGTTATAATCAAAATCATAAGATAAAATACTAGTGCATTTTAATTCGCACAACGATGCATGATGCATCGTAATTATTGTAAATAAATTGTATTTAAAATACACAGTGTAAACTTACAAAATAATATTATGCCACTTTAACAAATTTATCATGGTCTTGACCAACGACCATGGCCCTCAACTCAACGAATTAGACACGAACGAACGAGGAAAAACACATTTCGGCCGACAATACGGCGAGCATAGTGCCAACTGCTGTCAGTTGCGTAGCCTGGATTATACCGAGTTGAGATGGGTGTCACCCACACATTCATCGGACAGGGTGCCACCCATGCAAGCTAAGCTACTGCCCGCGATATTTGAGAGTTGTGAATATACGGTGGTATAATATATGGTGGAACATGTCAAACTCTAAACACGCCCTGAGCACCCAGCAGGAAGCATGGACCTTTTCAAACTACAGAGTTGTAATACATTTTGTACTATAAATTAAATATTGTATATTATATTAAATATGCTTCCAATACAAGACAGTCATTTCCATTCTATGAATTACAATGTCTAAAATCATCGGGATCAAACATCTGATGAGATAAAGCTAGGGTAAAACCAATCTCAAAATGAACGCCTCTCCTTTGTTTCTGCTCACATCTGACGTAATAGGGAACTTGACATTTCTTACAATCTGTTTTAATATGTTAAAAATGTAGTAAATCAAACGTTTCAGCTATCATAAAAACATATTTATGACTTATTATGAAATCAATGCTTTTTTAATTTCATTTTAATTTTTGCGCTTGCGGGGTGGGCAAAGGCGCTCTCCATACAAACTTAGTGCAAGTTCTTCTTCGTTTGTGTTTGCGCTACAGTTATGATTTTTGGTCAGTATGCTTATTTTTCTGTTAGCCACAACTTGAGAAAAGTAATTTATAACAATTATTTTTTTCTTGAGGTTCTTCGTATATCCAATTTACAAGCAAAAAATAATACGACGAATAAAACGTGCACAGAGTTTGTATGAGAAGGCCTTGCCCTACCCTGCGCCTTAACATCAAAGGTACAAGAGCTAGGTAATTCAAAGGGAAGACATAATGGTCTCTACGCCGACCTAAACCCTACCAAGTCTTTAAATTATAATTAGTAAATTACTTGAAGTATGACACTGCCATATATTATAATCTTATTTCATGGGATGTTCTACTTTAACCCTAATGCAATAGAGTTTCTATTACATACACACCTGAGGCGGCGCGTCAAAAATATTCTACGGGAAGCCGGAAATAATATGCCTTTCTTATTCTTCATGAAGTAATCCTGGGCCGTAGTAAATTAACTGGGCTGGCTGGAAATTAGGCAATCCGGTGGGAATCGAGTTGTATGGATGCTCCGCCACTGATACACACTGTATAAAAATCGTGTTTCTAACAGAAACATTGGAGATAAAATAAAATATCCATGTCAGTTTCCAACTCAAAGTAATTGTACGGTACAACGGATTTCGAATAAAAACCTCCAGATGGATCAAGTCTTTTCATTTACATCTATTGTATAGAATTGTGGCATCAAGCGAAAAAGTACCTTTTGGCAGCTTCCATAAGAGGCAATTTCCTTAAAGACGCCCTTAGAAATAGACTTTATTGACATAAAAAAACGACGAGCCTTTTGCTGGCTTTATAAAATACAACTAAAACCTATTACATGAATAGCCAAATAAATCACTTTCGATATTTTGCCTGTGTCATTCAGTGCCACCAAACTATTCGTGAATCCAAGTGTAATTTTTTGAGTAGTGAGTCGCATTTCTGCTGCATTCGGTTTCATCCAAAACTCCTGTTTGGTTTGCACTAATCACGCTGCGATGCAAAGAGTTGTCTGTATGTATGAATTTCTGCAGCTGAAATTACGCAGCTCACAAAATTACGTGACTGAATCGAAAAATTTACGTTCCTTCAGAACATCTTATGTGCCTAATGAGATCTATTGGACATGCCCGTATTTCTTATGCATATCCATATGAGAACTGAGATTGCTACGCCTAAGAAACGCTTTCCCGCAAACTTCACAACTAAACTTCCTCTCTCCCTCATGCTTCACCATATGCATGCGAAGGAGATAGTTATCGAAGAACTTCTCATTACAAACCGAGCAAGGCACGTTTTTCTCTTTCAAATGCGTTCTGCGGATATGGTCCTTCATGAAGGAGTTCCTAGTGAACATTTTACCGCAATAACTACACTTGTGACCGATGTCATGGGTCGTTATTAGATGCTTCTGTTTATGGTACTGTGATTGGAACTGCTCAGGGCATTTGGGACACTTGTAGTCTTTCGCGTCATGGGTTTTAGCTTTGTGGCGAGCTAGGCACCACTGGTTTTTGAATTTGAGACCACATACATCGCATTCGCAGGAGCCGGTGTGAGCGTAGGTGATGTGCACTTTAAGATTTGTGACATTTTTGAAACTGCGCCCGCAGAAATCGCATATTCTGTTGTTATTGCTGTGTTCCGAATTTATATGTCTTAAAAGAGTGCTGAAATACCTAAAGGCTTTGTCGGGGCATAAGGGGCACGGCATGTTATCTTTTATAATACGGAACGCTTCAAAACACCGTTTCAAAGATTTATCGTAGTTAGCTTTATGTTCAGCTATAATATGGTCTATTAGGGTGTCTAAGTCATTGATGGGTTGACAGCAAACCTTGCAGGCAAGATTAGCAATGTCTACTTTGACGTTAATTCTCTCTCCCTTGCATTTTTTCATGCATTTCGATTTGACGTCACATACCGGATGTTCTCTCAAAGTGTGTTCTTTCAGGTCCTCAAATTCGATGAATTTTTTGGAACAATAGAAACACGAATACTTTGAGAAGAATTTAAACGGTATAGCAGTGGACATGTTTAGCACGCATTGGATATTTTCTCGAATTTGCAAAATGTTCTGTTTTTTTCTGGGTTCAACGTACGAGTCTTCCAGAAATGCGCTGGGTAGAGGAGTTTCTATCTGAGAAAGCAATCTAACTTCGCATTTATTAAGATGCTGCTTCAAGCCCTGCTTAGAATGCAGTTCCTTAGCACAGTAAATACATTTCAAGCTACCATCATCAGGATGGTCTAACTGTATATGTTTTTGTAAAAGACTATGAGAGGCGAAAGTTAAAGCACAGTCTTTGCATTTCCTAAAGTGGAATGTATTTTGGTGTTGACGCAGCGTGGCTCTAGTTTTAAAATTGCTTGTGCACTGATCGCATGGGTACCCGCCCAGGCGATGATTATCTCTTGAATGCAGTGCGAGGTCTCTTTTTTTGTTGAACGTAAGTCCACAGTCATCGCATATGAAACAGTTCTGCGGGTGGACGGTGTTCACATGTTTCACTAAATATCCAAAGTAACTGAATTGTTCATCGCACAATAAACACCGGAAATCTGATAGTCTATACAATTGGAAGGGAATCTTTACATTAGTGTCGTATCTCAGATCATGTTTCGAGTTCAAATGTTCGACGACCTCGTCGAAACCATTGAAGGCATCGCTGCAAATCTCGCAAACGATATCAGAGACGTCAATCTTTATTTCTATATGATTTCCTTTAATATTTTTGAGAGAATAATCATTAGTGGAGCAGAGCCCATGTGACTTTGTGTGCTTTCTGAACTCCGGATACTCTGCATAGTTTTTCCCGCAGTAGAAACATAAGTACGTGCCCCGCCATTTGAAAGGCATTACTGAGGTATTATTGAATAAAATTTGTAAATTTTTCCTCCGCCGCTGAGAGGTACAGCTGTCGTACGGGCGGTGCGATTCTTCAGAGAATTCATCTGAAAAGAAATGATTCTTGCTGTAAATCCACTCTTAGAACTCCTTAATTAACGTCTCCGTAACTTTAATATCAGGTAAGTGCTTGAGCGTTAGCGTTTTTAACATGGGAAGCCATGTGGCCGCGGAGGTTTTTCTTCCAAAGGAATTTCTTACCACAGACATCACAGTGGAAATTCCGCTCGCCTATATGTTTCACCATATGGTTTTTAAGGAGTGCTGAATCGAAAAATCTCTCGTTGCAGATCGAGCACTGTACGTTTTTCTCTTTAAGATGGGTCCGTCTAATATGGTTGTCCATGAAGGAGTTTCTCGTGAACAGTTTGCCGCAGTAGGAACACTTGTGGCCGGAGCCGTGTACAGTGATGCGATGCCTCTGCATCGAGTATTGCGACACAAACTTCTCCGGGCACTCCAGACAGTCCACCATTTTGTCGCCATGGACCCTGCCCATATGCGTACGTAAATCTACTGTTCTTGTGAAATCTAGTTTGCAAGTGACACACTTGTAAATCTTGCCTATTTTGTGACGCCGCGCTATATGAGCTCGCAAATTAGGTTTCGTTCTGAACGATTTTCCGCAATACATGCATATATTATTGTTCTCCGTATGGGCGCCACTGACATGGCGTAATAAAGTGCTAAAGTACCTAAACGCCTCTCCGCAAAACGGACATGCGAAATGGTCTTTAATTAATTTGTACGGTTGAACATTCATTTCTACAGATTTGTCATAGTGCGTCTTGTGTTCAGAAGTTAGGTGGTCTATTAAATGATCCAAATCGTTCATAGATTCGAAGCAAATTTTACAAGATAACGACGATGTGTCTATTTTAATGGAAATATCTTCTCTGTTACGTAACTTCATAGATTTAAACTTAGAATCGCAATGGGGATGCTCGACAATAGTATGTTCTTTAAGTTCTTCACATTCTATAAAATGTTTAGAGCAATAGAAACACCTAAATTTATTCATGAAATGTTTAAACGGAATCGCAGTGGACATGTTCAATATACAGGCGATATTATTTCTAATCTGTTTAACGTTGGGTTTTCTCTCGCTATCATCTATGGCCACGACCTCGTCAATAATGTGCTGCGTTTTAGTATCGCCTCTCCCTGAAGTGCAATGAGCCGCGTGTCGCAAAAAACCTTGTTTCGTATTCATAGTTTTTAAACAAAATCCGCATTGTAAAAAACCATCATCTATATGTTCTAGTTTCATATGCTTTAACCGTTTATCTGCCGAAGAAAAGCTTTTGAAACATATGTTACAGACAGAAGAGTGTGTTTTAAATTTGTGATTGCTGAGCGCCCAGTTGGTAGGAAAGCTTATAGCACATTGAATACAGGTATAACCTCCCTTTTTATGGTACGATCTAAAATGAGCGGTTAAGTCCCGTTGCTTATTAAATTTCTGGTGGCATACACTGCATGAAAGGAACTTCATAGGATGGTTATTATTGACATGGACGATGAGCTTGCTGAAGTGATTAAAGCTATCTTCACATAATATACATTTAAGATCGACTAATCGGTATTTCATGATGATAAGGTCAGCGTGTTTGTCGTACGGCAAATTGTGTTTGTGCATTAAATGCGAAATAATATCGTCGAAGTTGGGAAAGTTTTCGTCACATAGTTCGCAAATAGTGTCGGACACGTCAATTTTGATCTCGACTTCAGTGCCAGAGACTCGGCTGAGCGCCCGGTCGGTCAAAGAACAGGCGCCGTGTGCCCTCGTGTGCTTCCTAAGCGCATCATAGTCCGGCACGTCCTCACCACAGTAAAAACAAAGATACTTTTGCCGCCATTTGAACGGTATTATGGAGGTGTTGTTGAAAATTATTTGTAGATTTCTCCTCTTCCGATAATTGGTGCTTTTCACGTTTTTCAGCCCAATTTCATCTGAAAAGAAATTTACTTTTCTGTAGTCTTCAGTTCATCACAATTAGGGCATTCTATTGATACCTTTTTCGAAGATTCATCCATCAATCCATCGTAAAATTAATTAACAGATATCTAATAACTACAAAAGAAATTGAGACGTAGAATATGTTGATTTAACAAGATTAATTATAACGAAAGAAAAATTAAGCACTTCGTTTGTGCGAAGACATGTGGCCTCTTAAATTTTTCTTCCATAGAAAAGTTTTTCCACAAATATCACAGTGATAATTCCTCTCCCCGATATGTTTCACCATGTGTATGTTCAGTCTAGTCTTGTCAAAGAACTTCTCTTTGCAAACTGAGCATTCCACGTTTTTTTCTTTCAAATGCAACCTTCTTATATGGTCCTTCATGTAGGAGTTCCTAGCGAATAGTCTGTCGCAGAAAGTACATTTGTGTCCGGAGCTATGGACGTCTATTAGATGTTTCTGCCTAAGATATATCGTAGCAAACTTCTCATCGCATTTTGAGCATTTGAATGTGTTTATTCCGTGTGCGTTAGCTCTATGAGCCGTAAGTTTGGATGGATTAGAAAACATCAAATCGCATTCAGGACACCGGCACGAGTTCGGTCTGTGATACCTCGCTATATGGCCCCTATAAGACGGCGTACTCCTAAAAGTTTGGCCGCAGTATACGCACACTACGTTGTTATCGGAATGGCTTTCATTCATGTGTTCTAATAGCTTTACAAAATACCTAAAACCAACGTCTGGACAGAGTGGGCACGCCATGTTGTCCTTGGCAATTTTAAAAGGTTGGACTATACTCGTCATGGATTTATCGTATTGCATTTTATGATTTGATATTAGATGATCGTAGAGGGCGTCTAGATCGGTAATTGACATGCAACATAACTTGCAAGCGAGGGAACTAATGTCGACTTTAACGATAGCATCTTTCCCTTTTACCGCTTTTAGGGCTTTCCCCGCCGGATCGCAGTAAGGATGTTTGGTGACCATATGGCTTTTGATTGGTTCAAATTCTGAATGATTCTTCGAACAATAAAAGCAACGAAATCGATTCATGTAGAACTTAAAAGGCAAAGCTGTGGATGTGTTTAAGATGCAAGCAATATTCTCCCGCCTGAGCTTAGCTATCCTTTTCTTATCTATTGCGTCGACATCTTTTTTACTCACTCTAACATCTGGTTCTTCTTTGATACGTATAATGTGAGCATCAAAATCATAATTGTCAGAATGAGCCAATTGCTTGTGTAATTTTAAATCCTTTTTCTTAGCGAACATTTCAGAACACAATTCACATTGTAAATTGACGTTTGAATGCCGTGAACTAACATGAGTATTTAGGAGTTCCATATTTGTGAAATGTTCCTCACACAATGGACAACTGAGGTTTATCAATTTAAATAGCTCTATGCGCATTTCGACTTGTCTGTGGTACTTCAAATCATGCACCGTAACGAGGTGATCAGTGAGACTATCTAAGTTTTGGGAGTTCACATCGCAAAGCTCGCATATGGGATCAGAAACGTCTACTTTAAGAACGACTTTAGGCTGGAGTTTAGATAAAAAGTCCTCTATTACGCTTTTCCCGTGCGACTTGGTATGTTTGACTAATTCGTCGCACTGAAGCTCGCTAGAGCTACAGTAGCAACACGAAAAACGTTTGTTCCATTGGAATGGTATGACGCTGGTGCTGTGAAACAGTATTTGCAGATTTTGCTGCCGCGCCGTTTCGCAGGCCATTTTGTGTGTATCATCTGAAAGCAAATTGTTCTTCTGTATGTTCGCGTTTATTTATACAATTGTTTAACCTACATTTGGCTGGATAAAACGCTAGAATAACTGTACTTTCTACGAATTGTTAGAAATGTGTTTAAGAATATGTTTAATTAAATTAGTTTTCCAGTAAAACGTAGTCTTGCAGTATTCGCATACTAATTTAGTCCTACGAACGCCTTTCCCGTAATAATCGTTGTGTTTTCTTTGCATTTGTGCGTCCAACACTGGTTTAGTTATATACAATCGCCCACAGTAAGTGCATTCGTGGCCGTATCCATGTACTTGATACAAATGCTTCTGCTTCTCGGAGGACGTGTTAAGAATCACGTCGCATCTCACACACCTGAAAGTTTTCATATTGTGAAGCAAGGCGCGGTGGCTCCTCATTTTACTAAAATCCCAGAATTCTTTATTGCACACCGAGCATGTGTAGCTTTTGTCTTCTTCGTGACGGTTGATGTGCGCTTTGTGAGTTTTCAAACAATTGCATACTTCGCCGCAATGATTGCACAAGTATGAGTCCTCTGCGTGGACGTTGTCTGTGTGTCGGATCAAATTTTGAAAATCTGGAAAGATTTCTTTACATATCAGACACTTTGCACGGCCGGGTTTCACTTTAAAAGGCTACAAATGAATTAAATGATCTCCATCGCATTTTCCTTCATGCTTGGATACCAAATGATCCAATGTTTCTTTTAAATCTCCTAAATTTTCGCTACAAGCTTTACATTTAAGATCACTTATATCTACTTTAATCTTAGTGTTTTGTTTTACAAATTCCATATCGTTTTCGGAGCTATCTGCATGTTGTGTTATGTGATTCCGCACAAGCTGGTAAGACGGAAAGGTTGCTTTGCAGTACAAGCAGCCAAAACAGTCTCTTCTCTTGACGTATTTAAAGGGTACGGCAGTGGACATTTTGAAAATGTTTTCTAAAGTCTGCTTTACGCGTATCACTGGATTATCATTTAGTTTAGATATCGTTAGACACTCATTAGAGAACCAAGGTTTGATTTCGTGTTTGTCTTTAGTGTGACTTATTAAAAAGGAGGCATATATGAATTTCTCCGGACAATGCTCGCATTTGAGGCTAGCCAAATTATACACTTCCATATGCATATAAACGTCTTTATCGTAATCTAACTCGTGAAAATAAATTAAATGGTTTATTAACTGTTCTAAGTTCTTGAAACGGCCCTCGCAAATCCGACAGTTCGTCTCGGAAACATCGATTTTCAATAACGTGTCGAATTTGTTAAGCATTCTGATGGATGCGTTGGTCATGGTGCATTTCCCGTGGGTAATAGTGTGGTTTCGCAATTCGTAGTTTTCTAGAAAGTTCTTAGAGCAATAAAAGCAAGTGAAGACGCTGCGCCAAACGAAAGGGATCACGGTAGTGTTGCTAAAGAGCAGTTTCAGATTTTCGCGGCGGCGGGGCGAGGCTTTCGCGAAAGCCGATTGTAGGGGGGTTACCGGATTCGAACCTGGAAAACAAAATTGTTTCCTTTGGGTTCATTTGTAAGTGTTAAAGCAGTTTTAGAAAAAGATAAGGTAATAAATGCATTTACAGTGCTACGTAATGCGTTTATAAATAAATATTGACACTATGACAAACTAGCGCGTTCTGTAGTACATACAGGACTTTATTTACTTCGGAAATATGTCACTGTTCTGCAAGAAACCGCACTTAGGTCTAAAGGTCTAATGTCAATTTCACGCAAGATTCCCTTAATCCAGATTTACAGTTTTGCCTATCAAGAGGACCTAAAATTAGTAGTCTTAGTGTGATTTATTGCTTTTGAGTATTTAAATCATTACACTCCTTCTTGTAAATTTATAAAATTTTAATACTGCATGGTAATAATTGTAGGAACGTTAAGGCATGTAAGTTTAATATAATAGTACCTAACAATTGCAGATTCAAACGATTTTTGCAAAGAGTAAATTGTAATACCGTCTAATCTATCTAATACTATAAGCTCGCTATTTTAGCTTGCTTATTATGACACGCCATATGTACTCTTAAATTCTTCTTCCAGTAAAAACTCTTTCCACAAACGTCGCAATGGAAGTCCCTCTCCCCAATATGCTTAACCATGTGTATCTTCAGCAGAATATTGTCGAAAAACTTATGATTGCAAACTGTACATTGTACGTTTTTCTCTTCCATATGCGTTCGACGAACGTGATTCCTCATGAAGGAGTTTTTAACAAACATTTTTCCGCAAAACGTGCACTTGTGGCCTATATCATGTGCTTGAATTAGATGTTTTTGTCGCTCGTACTCGGAGGGAAATTTCTCTGGGCACTTTTGACAGGGTACCTCTCTGACTCCGTGAGTTTTGGCTCGGTGGCTTTTTAACTTCAATGCTGAACCCAATTCTATGTCACATTCTGAACATTTGAATACTTTAGGGCCGTGTATTCGGGCAATATGCATTGTTAATATCGCCTCGCTAGCGAAAACGGCTCCGCAATTCGAACAAAGATGCGTTTTCGCATAGTGTTCCTGGTTCATATGCTTAAGGAGGATATTAAAATAAGAAAACGCTTGAGGACAGAGAGGACACGCCATATTATACTTCTCAAGTCTAAACAGCTGCATAATCCCTGTGATATTCTTATCATACTTAGCTTTATGATTCATGATCAAATGATCTACCAGCAAATCAAAATCAGTAAACGTCTCGAAACAGATTCTGCAAGACAACGAAGATATATCCAGTTTAATGCACAAATTAACGCCTTTAAGACTTTTAGGACATTTTCTCTCCAAATCATAGAAAGGGTGTTCCATTAGCGTGTGTGTTCGCATGTCTTCGTGTTCGTTGAAGTCTTTAGAACAATGAAAACACGTGAATCTGTTCTGATAGTATTTGAACGGTATTGCGGTCGTCATATTCAGAATGCATGCGATATTCTCACGATTCCTTTTAGCTAATGCATTCCGCTCACGTAGTCTTTTACGCTGCGTTTCTATTACACAGTCTTCCGAATCCTCGATGTCTTCAGGAATTTTTAGATAGTGGGAGCTCCTCGCTCTCAAACTGGATAGGATTCTTGTGCATTTGCGTTCAGAGGAACCGTGAGTATTCATAAGATGTAGCCTCAGCAAGCTAGAGGTGCGAAAGCATCGTTCACACTTCACACACTGGTAACCCGCGCGTCTATGGTAAATCCTGCAGTGAGCCATCAATTCTGATTTCTTATTAAAGCTCCTATCACATTGTTCACATGGCAAGAGCTTCTCCATATGATTTTTCCTCACATGCATAACTAGATTACGGAAATATTCAAAAGTTTTGCCGCATTCCGTACACTTGAGATCTACTAGTCGGTAAGCGGACAGAGTCATGGGGACATCTCTATCATAATGTAAACTGTGTTTAGTAATCAAATGGGATATGATATCATCTAAATTACTGAAAGGTTCTTCGCATAATTCACAGGTGATATTTGAAATGTCTAACTTGACTTCTACTGTGCCAAACTTTTGGCTGACTAAAGACTTATGTTTAACATTGCAAGGACCATGAGACTTTGTGTGTTTAACGAACTCCTTATAGTCGGGATACTTGTCCCCGCAGTAAAAGCAGCCATATTGGCTGCCGCTTTTAAACGGTACTATTGTTGTGTTGTTGAATAGTATGACCAGGTTTTTTCTCCTACGTTCAGTAGCGCTCAGCCCGCCGATTGACCGGTGTTTTATATCTGAAAAGATATTTACAACGTGTCAATCGAGGGCCAACACGCTTTAAAGATCAATGTTACTTATAGAGTTTAATATTTGAAACGCTTTCCTCACATCGTCAAGACAAAGGCATTGTATTCAAACAATGTCATTGTGTCATCTTACTACTAAGTAACTAAACTATGTGGAATAAATAATTTCAGGACTAGAACTTTTAAATATGTACCGGATTAATATGCTTATTATGCCTCGACATATGCGTCCGAAGGCTCTTCCTCCAGAAGAATCTTTCTCCGCAAATATCGCAGTGGAAATTCTTCTCACCGCTATGCTTCACCATATGCCGTCTGAGGAGAATATTATTGAAGAACTTCATATTACAGATGGAGCATTCTACGTTTTTCTCCTTCAGATGCGTCCTCCTTATGTGGTCCCTCATGAACGAATTCCTAGTGAATAATTTCCCACAATACGTGCACTTGTGGCCCGAATCGTGGGCTTCTATCAGGTGTTTCTGTCTTAAGTACTGTGTGGCAAAACTCTCTGAGCACTTAGGACATTTAGCCGCTTTGACTCCGTGAGCTTTAGCCATATGCATGTATAACCTAGAAGGTATATTACATTCCGCACCGCAAATATTACATTTGAATCTACCGTCTCTATGGTGACGCCATATATGAACACGTAAGTTCTGATCGCGCCTAAAAGTTTGACCGCAATACACGCAAATGATGTTATTATTAGTATGTTTGTTGTTCATGTGTTTTAAGAGTGTACCGAAGAATCTGAAGACTTCGCCTGGACAATGAGGGCAGGCCATATGGTCTTTGATGAGCCTGTACGGTTGTAAGCAGGTCGTTATAGACTTGTCGTAGTTCGCGTCATGTTTTAAGATTAGATGGTCTATAAGAGTATCTAAATCTGGCAGGGACTCGAAGCATAGTTTACACGCCAGTGAAGAAATGTCAATTTTGACGCATGCTACAGACTCTCTACATTTTCTAATGCATTTCTGTTTCACATCACAAGTAGGGTGTTCTATTATAGTATGTTCTCGCATTAAGTCTGAATCGGGAAAGTCTTTGGAACAGTAAAAGCAATTAAATTTGTTTTTATAGAAATTAAACGGAATAGCTGTTGACATGTTGATAACTATGACTATATTTTCCCTAATTTGTTTTACGCTCGGCCTTTTAACAGGGTCTTCGTAATTTTGATCAAGGTCCATAGGGTCATAGTCTTTTTTCCTTATTTCTACATTAAACAGCTCACCTTCACCTTTGCATTTTCTAACATGCATTCGGAGACCTTGCTTCGTGTGGAACTCTTTGAAGCAATTATCACATTGCAAAGAACCGTCATCAGGATGCTCAACTTCCATATGCTTTTGTTTTAGAGCAGCTGAAGGTAGTTTTAGTTGACAAATGCTACACCTAGTCAAATGACGGTTGTTCCTATGTTTCCTTAGTATGTTTAGAGAGCTAAAGCTTAAAGGACAGTGTTCGCACTGATAACCTCCTTCTCTATGATAATTCTTCATATGCGAAAAGAGATCTCGTTTCTTATTAAACTTTTGTTCGCACTTATCACAGATGAGACAGTTTTTGGGATGGCTATTGTTAACGTGTGATACTAGGTAACCGAAGTACGCGAATTTCTCTTTACAAACTAAACAACTAAGGTCGACTAGCTTATACTCTTCTATAGCCATTTCGACGCCTTTGTCATACTCTAACTTGTGTTTAACAAATAAATGAGTGATGATATCATCGAAGGTAGGAAAAGGTTCGCTGCAGATTTCGCAAGTAATATCAGAGATGTCGATTTTGATTTCCATATTTTGGCCTCCTTTGAGAACTTTTAAGGAATGGTCGCGGGTGGAACAGTGGCCGTGGGACTTGGTATGTTTTCGGAGGGCAGGATATTCGGCTATATCTTTACTGCAATAGAAGCAGAGATATTTCCCCCTCCATTTGAAGGGTATGATTGAGGTATTGTTGAACAGTATTGTGAGGTTTTTTCGTCTGCGCATCGAGGACGATTCGCAGCCTTTGTATTTCCGGGGTTTTACATCTGAAAAGAAATTCTCTACTGTAAATGTACCCATGATAGTTATGCTAAACATACTCAAATCATTTACATTACAATTTATTAAAAATTAATGCAAACTTTATTTACTTCTAATAGGGTACATTTAAAGCTTTTCGATTCGATGTAGGATATGATAGGGTATTTAAAAAGACATTGAGCTCCAGACTTTTATAATTCATATAGTAAAGCATTTATAAAATAAAACGTACATTAAAAATGCCTATTTGTTAGCCAAGTTATATTTCCGATCACATTTCTACCCACTCAGCGATTCGGGATGATGAACCCTCATATGTAACCTCAAACTGTTGTTCTGAACAAATGCTTGACTGCACAGCGCGCACACATATCTCTTATCATTGTTATGTATCCGCATATGGTCCCTCAAAGTTTGCTTTCTAGCATAAGACTTCTTACAGATTTCACATTGATGCACCCTCTCCCCAAAATGCTTGACCATATGCTTCTGTACATGAGTTTTGGAGAAAAACTTCTGGTCACACATAGTGCATGAGTAATTCTTTTCTCTTAAATGCACCTCTTTGATGTGAACCTGCATTTTACTTTCAATCTCGAACGCTTTATGGCAAATCGCGCAGTTGAAAGCGGGGATTTCCAAGTTATGAACAGAATGGTGATGCCTCTTTCTCTGCATGTAGTTCGGAAAGGTTTCATCGCAGTAAAAGCATTTGCAGACCTTCTCTTTATTGTGAACTTTATTTTCATGGTGGAGTCTCAAGGTTAGAGAATCAAAAGTATCTGAGCACATGGTGCAACGGAAACCAGATCCGTGACTGAGTACGTGACATCTAAGACGGTTCTGACTCAAGAATCCTTTGCCGCAAAGTTCGCAGATATAATTACCGAAATGTACATTCATGTGTTCGTTGAGTTTAATAAAATATTGGAAATCTTCCTTGCATATTGCGCATTGGAAAGAGTTTGCACCACTTTCTAGTTTGTATGGGATTAAGCCGAAAGATCCGCATTGCTCTGTGAAGGTTTTGTCATGGGTCGAAGTGAGGTGAGATATAAGCGAGTTAAGATCGTCTATTTTAACGCCGCAAAGTCTGCATTCGATGTCTGAGACGTCAATTTTGACTTTCTCGTCCCTCCTTAGGTAAGAAACGGCCGCTTTTATGTTTGACTTCTTGTGTTCGTCTTTTGTGTGGTCTTTCAGAGAGTCTGTGCTCTTGAACGTCTTGTGGCAGAAGAAGCAGAGGTAATGCTGCCTCTGCCACTTAAACGGCACCACTGTGGAGGCCTCTAGGACTATGTTTGCGTTGGCTTTCATGAGGCGATTTCTTTTAGTTGCCGTCAAGGGCTTATTGCTCGGTATCTCTGGGCATTTCTTACCTAAAAAGTGAAATTAACTTTCAAAATTGACGTCTGCTGTCGAATCATAATCATAACATAATAATATTTTTGTTAGAAGCAACGATGTGGAAAATACGCAAAATTGTTGTTCCTATACCTATTATCGTGTCCTACCAATGAGTAATATAAATATGCCATATTCTTTCCAAAACACGCAATTATTCCATGTTTAACTTCGGTCATAGTTATGTAAAATTGTAATAAGTTTAAATCGATTGGTAATCATTGGCGGCGGTAATGGACCGGACAAAATCAACACAATAAAAATACAGGAAAATATTACAAAAACAATGCGAATGCTACATGATTACTAGGAAATTATTTAAAACGCAGTTTTTATAACATAATCCTGTCAATAAGAAGTGATTTGACACATTACAAGGCCTTATTCACGTTAAAACCATTCTTTCTGGAAGCGAAATCTGAATATATTTTATGTAAATAATAGCCTAAATTTTTAGTTTAAAGTCTAACACACACAGTTAAAACTAAAAATGGCTCCCTCAATGTCTAAAACTCATCGCATCCTATCCTTTTATCGGTTTAGTGAAATTATAAACACCTACTCTCTATCTATAAATACCTACTTTTTCAGGCCTTTTAATTTTGAAACTCCTACAAACACCAACAAGAAAACATTTCATAAGTCAAGTTACCTACAAGATTACTCGATAGTTGATTTTAATCTTGGAATGCGAACTTATCCTATGAAGCCGAAGTTCAAATAAATGGACCATAAATAGTCCAACATACGACGTATGAAAGCTCCCCTGAGTGCCTTTTAGTAATATGCCATTGTAAAAGAAGAAGTGTCAAATCACTAAGCAGTATAAAAACATTGTTTTGAAAACCTTCCTGTTACCTTAATAATATTCGAATATTGATTTATTTAAATTACAATATTATTTTGTAGCGATAAAAAATGAATGTAATATAATATGCTATTTCCACTAAACACTTCAACCGTTTCTTTATTGTATATGCACTTCTATAAATGTTTAAAATAGAAAATTGTGAAGTGAGTCTTTTACGCGTTTCTCGTAATTCGTACATATATTCAATTACCTAGAAAAAAAAAACAGTTGGTAACAAGAAGATAGTCAAACATAAGCATCTTGAAGTTGTGTTGTTATTTTATGTATACCATTAGCTAAAAAATTCGCACGTTTGAGGACTTCACAGCATTCATGATCGATCATTCATTGCACCGATGAGTCGGCGTCTATTCTACGTCACAATATATTATCTCGATTAGATTATGTTTTTAAAATTATATTCAAAAATATAATAAATAAATTGAAATTGAGAGTGCTATAAATGACACAGATTTTTGTGTTCGTATTTTTAACCATCGGAACTCAGTTGTTGTTGGTTTAACCAGGGCTCAGAACCGGTTTTTACTATTTATTAAATATCTCCTAAAGTACTTCTTATATCTCCATTTTTATTTTAAGATTTGTTTTTGCTGGCCTTTATCTTTGAAATAAATGATTTAAAGTACGAAAGATTATCGTAAAACGCAATTAAGCGTAATTTTAAACCGGTTAATTGTAATAAGACGAAACCGGTTTTCGAGCCCTGGTTTTAACTAGTGTCCGTGGTCTGCCTGTAGCGTTATACACGTAGCTCTCAAAAGAAAAACCGGCACTCGAATCGGTCGAGATATTTCTTTTTTTTATGTTATAGGGGGCAAACGAGCAGACGGATCGCCTGATGGTAAGCAATTACCGTCGCCCATAAACACCTGCAACACCAGAGGAGTCGCAAGTGCGTTGCCGGCCTTTCAGAAGGGAATACGCTCTTTTCTTGAAGGTTTGAAGGTCATATCGGTCCGGAAATACCGCAGGCGACAGTTCATTCCATAGTTTGGTTGTGCGAGGCAGGAAATTTCTTGAGAATCGCACGGAACCTATGTTTGTACTATTTCATGTGTTATTTATAAAGCCCAGTCAGAAATATATGACCATTGTCATGAGGGCGCTATTATTCTCATTTATATGGCAACAGGTCAGTAATGCCAGTACCCTCCTGACGACTAGGTATCAAAACTTGGCAGAATAAATGGTACTCTGTCAAATTGACAGAGTCAAAACTTCATTGGGGCCTATGTACTAATTGTACTATGTATAGGATGCCGGTCGTCAGGAGGGTACAGTCGGAATGATGCCATTTTGAATTAAGAATGAAGGAAAAATTTAAAAATTTAGGCACCGAGCAGGATTCGAACCTGCGACCTCCCGGCACTCGCGGCCAGTCGCTCTAGCCAACTGAGCTATAGGTGCAATCGCTGCCCAGTCCCAAATTCATCAACCGTTCCTTCGTATGCCATTTTGACTAGTTTACCTGTCAGTTCTGATGTTAATTTTAAAATGTTTTGCAGCGAAATAGTTTCATTTCCCGAACGGTTTTTTTTTTCACGATTCTATTACATAATTAATAATGTTCCGCTCTTGACAATGAATAGTGTTGGACATTTTTTGTCATTTATTATTTAATATTCAACACTTAATCTAAACCAATACAGTGACACTGACAACAGTGATAAGTTAACAATCTATGATTAAAATTACTGCCAGTGTAAGAAAATAGTTCCAATGTAATTCCGCAATATGGCGGACGGTCACATATTTCTGGTCAGGCTTTAGCTACTTGCAGAAAGATGCATGTATTATCTACGGGGTAAATGAAATTACGATTAAAATTATTGCCAGTTTAAGAAATTAGTTCCAATGTAATTCCGCAACATGGCGGACGGTCATATATTTCTGGCCAGGCTTTAGCTACTTGTAGAAAGATGCATGTATTATCTACAGGGTAAATGAAATTACGATTAAAATTATTGCCAGTTTAAGAAATTACTTCCAACGAAATTCCACAACATGGCGCACGGTCATATATTTCTGGCCAGGCTTTAGCTACTTGTAGAAAGATGCATGTATTATCTACGGGGTAAATAAAATTACGATTAAAATTATTGCCAGTGTAAGAAATTGGTTCCAATGTAATTCGGCAACATGGCGGAAGGTCATATATTTCTGGCCAGGCTTTAGCTACTTGTCGAAAGATGCATGTATTATCTACGGGGTAAATAAAATTACGATTAAAATTATTGCCAGTTTAAGAAAATAGTTCCAATGAAATTCCGCAACATGGCGGACGGTTATATATTTCTGGTCAGGCTTTAGCTACTTGCAGAAAGATGCATGTATTATCTACGGGGTATATCAAGCGTACATCCATCTTCTCTTGTTTTTTAACATCCCGCTAGTCATAGTTCTGTGGTGACAACCTTTTTCTGTAAATATGTCTAATTGTCAGGGTTCGAAGGGATAATTATCAATGATAATTATCTTGATAATTATCGTGAATTTTATGCTTTGATAATTATCGATTTGATAATAACCAAAAATTGTAAATTCGGCATGAGTCTTAAAAGAATACGTGCGTGAATCCGAACGTTACTAATTGCGTTCTGTATATGACTTTTAATGATGTTGTAATGATTAATTGATTATATTTTAATGGTTAATAAAAAACTAGTAAAATATTGTATAGCAACTATTTATTTTGCAGCCTAAAACACCATAAACTTTTATATATTAGTACAGAGTACAGCCTTTATTGGTAAAAATACATTTTACAGGTCAGTATCATACATAGGAAAATAAATTTAACTAATAAAATAACGTATACTACCCATAAGACGGATACTTATCCGATAATTATCAAAACCCATAATTATCTTGATAATTTCGAACCCTGCTAATTGTATACTCTGTGATGTTAAGTTATCGCATATGCGTACTGTTTTCAGTTCCGATTCTCGTGATGCCATGTAACGTATGTGGATTCTTTCATTATTTATGTAATTCATACACAAAGTGTAAATATAATGTAAATACAAAGTTACGTCTCTCATTCTGGCAGTGGTCATTTTCCAAAAGACCATTGCGAGTTTTTTTTTATACCACGTCGGTGGCAAACAAGCCTACGGCCCGCCTGATGGTAAGCGGTCACCGTAGCCTATGGACGCTTGCAACTCCTGAGGTGTCACATGCGCATTGCCGACCCTTTAAAAATTTATACACTCCTTTCTTGAAGAACCCCATACTGTAGTAGTCCCCATACTGTGTACTGGTTCATATACAAAGTGTAAATATAATGTAAATACAAAGTTACGTCTCTCATTATGGCAGTGGTCATTTTCCAAAAGACCATTATTTAAAACAAAATTAACAACACAACCTCAAGCGCCAAAACACCAATAATAGCAACCTACCTTTAGCGACTGCCTTCGACTTGCTAGGTTTCTCCTCCACCTTGGCCACTTTGGCCTTCTTCTCAGGCTTGGCCGCGGTCTTCTTGGGGCGGCCTCGCTTGCCTTTAACAGCCAAGGCCGAGACAGTGATGTCTTCGGAGACGGACGCTTCGGCGTAATCTTCATTTTTGAGGTCCTCTGGAAATTAGATTAGGGTGAAAAACTAAGAAATGTTTATGGAAAAATTGGAAGCGCTCATAGCGTAGTTGCGCCCGCGCGGAATGACATCAATAAAACCTTAACTAGACTTATTTGGATATAAACATTGTTAGCGCTCGCGACCAATGATGTCGTGACATATGCGAAACATTAAGTCAACTGAGATGAGATAGATTCTATTTTCACATATGTCATAGTATCATACAGTATAATTTTATAAATATATCCACTAACATAAACATACACATACATACCTATAATATTATTTTCTACACAAACTATAATGTCTTAGCCATACAGTTTCCGACAAGCAGCAAGCAAATCCGTATTGTACGAAGGGTCGGCCTGAAAACCAGCGTTGTAGTAGGTAAGCCTGCTGCAACACATGCTGAGGTTCGCTCCTTTTTAGCATCATAATTTTAAGTCTTTACTTTTACATGTAAACATATCAATTTGTGCCTATTTAAGTTTTTATTGTAAGGCTTGTAATGCATTGTAAACATTTATCAATTTGATGTTAAATAAAAATTTTCTATGTCTATGTCTATGTCTAACTTAATAAATGCAATAAGTGGGTGACAAAGGCTGTTTTTTTTACACGACTGCCCAAAAAAAGGAGTGTAATTGTTTTCAGGGTTCGTGTCTGTATGTATGTGAGATTCTTTGTTCCCCCAGAACTTCTCAAAACCTTAACCGATTTAGACGTGTGAGGTGTCGTTGGAATCCTTACGTCATCCCGAGTAACATAGGATGGCGGACTATGTACTCCAATTTATGTATTATGAAGGAAAAAAATTTTTCAAGTGGGGAAGAATCACAAACACGGGATTCATGGCATTCATGGGGAGAGGCCTTTGCCCAGCAGTGGGACACACATATAGGCTAAGTAAAAAAAAAGTGGGGTATCAAAATGAAGCATTTGAAAAGATTTCAAAAATATATATAATGTAATTACGATTTTACGCTATACATACAAAATTACGAAATAAAGTAAATTAAAGAATTAAAAACAAGACTACACTGTATAAAAGTTAACTAAAAAGATAATAATAAGTTTCGAAATAAAGAACTTAAGGAAATCTAAAGAAAAATTATGTAAGAAAGACTTTCAACGATATTACGGCATTAAACAACAGTAAAATTATATTATTTTTACGTTAACAATAAACAAAACTTATGAAAATTACGTAATATAGTTCAGGCAACGAATGCTCCAAAAAACGTATAGTTTGGACTTGTTAGGAGGTAAGCAACTAAACATGTCAAAGTCCCCGCCCATAGCCCTTAAGCCGGGGCGGTTTCCTCCACACTCTAGATACCTTCAGTAAAAAAAAGTCCAAAGAAACATGTTACAGAGTATAAGAGATCTTGGGTTTTGCGTTTTTAAGGTGGGGTGGGGTGCGTGGGTTTGGGCTTTTGGGGGTATTTATGAAAGAAGGGTGAATAAATCAGGGATCGGATACCGGTATTTTCTCCATAGTAAAATACCGGTATTATTACGGTCACCGGTGCATTATTACGTTTTTAATGCGGCAATCTAATAATACGACGCTGTTACCTAAATACATGATTCAGCCCTACGTAAAGAGCAAAAAATAATCCAAAATATTGGGCTAATTCAGGATTTTTTTTAAATACCGGTATCGGTCCCTGGAATAAATAATGGAAGATCAGCGCTGATGCTGCCAGCACTACGCTGAGTTGTGACCATTTCGTGACAAATTTCGTTATGTGGTGTCTTTGTTTGTAATTTTCATGTGTTTGTCACAAAGAAATGTATCTTTCTTTCTTTCTTTTAAATAACGAACTCCAAAGAATGTTCCACATTACTTTAAATTGTCATAAAAGTGGTCGAAAACAGTTTTTTTTTTTATACAACGCCGGTGGCAAACATGCTTACGATCCACCTGATGGTAGGCACCGCAGTCTATAGACGCCCACAACTCCAAAGGAGTTACGTACGCGTTGCCGACCCTTTATAAAATTTGAGGATGCACTGTGTTGACAACAGAAGGGACAAATTTAGGTCCCTCGATCTCACCACAGTGCATCTTCGGGAGCTCTGGCAACCTTGCTCACCTCCAGGAACACAACACTACATACTTATATAGTAGATAATGTTATTATGGCTGTGATCTTCCGCAAGGCGGAGGTACTTCCCCAGTTGGGCTGCTCCAAATTCGAATAAGATGACATTTTGCTGTGCCCTAACTCTCTTAAATAACTTACGACGAAATATTACGTACATCAATTCAAAAACACAGCGTTAAAATTATCGCATTTTACTATCATAAACTGCCTACAGCGAGTAACAATTTGCACCCTGCATGCGTGCAGCGAATTGACTTCATTTTAAAACTTTTGTCCGAATATTCGGTGGCCGGATATCCGGCCGATGGCACCGCCGGATACTCGATATCCGGTATCCGGCCAAACCAGTATCCGTTGCATCTCTAAATTGTAAGAGAATAAGCGGTTCTAACCTCTTCATATGCGCAGTTATTCTTGATGCTAACTACAACAGGGTTTTTGAGAAAAACTATAGTGAGGAAACCAACAAGGTCTAACTTTCCTTCGGGGTTTGGAGGTCAAATGGCAGCCGCCTACGCCAAATATTGGGATTAAGGCGTTAAAGGAGACCCGTGCCTTTACCATGAGTTTACATGACCGTACTCGCTAGCGACTGCGTAAAAATTACGCCTCTAGCGGTTACGCAATAGAACTAAGAATCGGCATACTAATTCGTTTACGCAGTCGCTAGCGAGTACGGTCATGCAAACTCATGGTAAAGGCACCGAGCTCCTAGGGCACTAACGGGAAAACCTGGCGTTTTGCCCTAAGGAGGATGATGATTTGGAAAAGATGCGAGGGATTCTATTGTAGAATCTTGAGCGTAGCGAGGGATTCAAGTGTTTACGCCCAAGACGGAAATAATTTTGCTACCGTGTGACACATACTGCTTTTCACACCGTCTATGAGGCCCGCTGCTAAAAACATGAAATATTTTACAAATGATTTTACTACAGAGTGTCACATACTGCTTTACACACCTTCTATGACGAAAAGAGTCATTGTTGCCCTCAAATGAGAGAAGAAATCTTTGATCCCTAATTCGAAGGTAACAATAACTCTTTTTTCTGAATAGCAGGAGTGAAAAGATTATTTTTGTCATCTAGCCTATTCCTGGTTAATATGGTATTAAATACCATATTAAGCAAGAATACGTTCAACGCGAAATTAAACTTTACGCAATCGCACATAGATCGCTATTGCTTTGGGCAGGCTGTCGGCTGTAGTCGTTGGCGTCCATGGCACGATTTTCCAATGACGTGAATAGCCGACTGTGGCGGTCAAACGGTTAAAATGAAATGAAATGAAATCATTTATTCTTCAATTTAGGCATGTTACATGCACTTATGAATGCCAAAAAACTACCACCGGTTCATAAAATAAACCTCTGCCTCGAGAAGAACCGGCGTAAGAAACTCGGCGAGGTATAATGGTTCGTGTTAGTGTCCGACCGAAATTTCGGTTTCGGTTTCGGTTTCGGCCAGTTTCGGCCAAAAAATGAAGTTTCGGCCCGAGTTTCGGTTTCGGCCAAAAACGGCCGAACCTTTCGGCCGCGCCGAAACTTACAACATCGTACCTTCGGGTCGCGCTCGGCTAACGTCGGGCGCGCTCGGCACGGCTGGCAATATGGCGTCGCTCGCCTGACTCCGCCGGCCGACTTATTTTATACCACCATTAAAATAATAGTTAAATTTTCAAACAGAACCTCTGTAACTGTGCTGAAATTTCATTGTGATAAATCTTTGAAAGTAGAAACCTGTAATTATAGGTCGGCGAGATACTAATTTTAGAACAAAACTTACTAACATTTTTTCGACTTTTTAAGGACTTTTTTTTTATAAAAGGTTCGGTTTCGGTTTCGGTTTCGGCCGAAACTACAATGAAACCGAACCTTCGGTTTCGGTTTCGGTTTCGGCAAAATAACATGTTTCGGTCGGTCACTAGTTCGTGTTAAGTCTACATACCATCAACAAAGTCTACGTCTTCCTCGAGGTACTCCACCTCGCCTCCGTCATCTCCGCCGGTCTCCTCCTCCAGGTCCATAGTCATCTCCATCTTCATCTGCGGCTGGTAAAGCAGCACTGCAACAATCGTCTTTGTAAGGGGGCGTCCATAAATTACGTGAGGTGTTTTTTTTTTTAAATTTTCTGTCCCTCCCTCCCCCCTGGTGAGATGTCGTGAGATTTTATTCAACCCCCTCCCCCATCCCCCAATCTCACGTGATTTTTTAAAATGTGTGTTTCTTACGTAAACGCGTTGGATTGTTATTGTAAAAAGAAAAAAAAAATGGTTCGTGCTTTTATTTACGACTAGTTAAGACTAGTTATCAATATTGCTGAGAGTTAACATCGAAGTATGAATGAAGTTATTATCTTTCGAACGAATTAGTGAATAATCTTAATCGTATTACGATTACGCTTAAGATTAAATCTTATAAGCGTGTACAATCTGGATTAAATGGACCAAAATAGTATTTTTTTTTTGTTTCAATCAGAAAAAAAATTGCGTGATATTTGCCGAGAACCTCCCTCTCTCCAACGTAAGATTAGATGAGATTTGACTCGACCCCCTCCCCCCCTTAAACATCTCACGTAATTTATGGATGCCCCCTAAGGGGATGGTCCATAAAAAACTTAAATTAGCCCATGGTCCCACATTTTTTGCGCGAGTTGTCTATGGAGAGGTGTCGAGCGTAATCCCACCTAACCTTAGGTGGGGGGCGGCGGAGCCTGAGAAAATATCACGCATTTGTTTCTTTATTAGTGTCCGAGGTTTCCCCTGGATTTTCCCCCAGGCTACTCTCCAACCGCGCACTCGTATCGGTTTATTGGACCCGGCCCATAAAGCCAGTCAGGACTGGCCAAGGAACGAGCCAGCCTTCGGGACAGTTGCTCAAAAAGTCTGTGAGCACCGGAGCTCCACGGACCCAGTGTCTCCACGACAAATACCGCAAACACATGTCGGTCTGCGAGTCCGATGTATTTGCGGCACTTCGCTGTCGCGGCCACTGCGCCTGTCCCGCCTGCTCTCAATGATATTGCGCCTAGGTGGGCACGCAAGCACATCACAAATTCAACTCAACAATTATATTGTATTTAAGGATAACCAGATACAGGCGTCATCACTTGTTTCAACTGCCTGATGAATATTAATAATAATAAATGTGTATCCCTTGCATTTCATTAGTGTCAAAAGAGCCTCTACGTGTTGGCTACATGGTACTTCTGTGCCTCGGTACTTCGGCTCCACGCACGCCTCCCAAAGGTCCGGAATACCATTGTCCCGTGAACGGGAAAGACATACAAATAATAATAATATCAGCCTTTATTCAGACAGTATGTCATTTATAGTACACATATCTAAATTTAAGTATTTTTATACATTAAGTTTCACTGAATGTTAAGTTATAATATTACACTGAATTATGCATCAACATCGACAACCCTGTCTGTATGCCGCTAGTTGGCAAAGGCCTCCTCCAACTGTCTCCATTTCTCTCTATCTTTAGCTACTCTTGTCCATGTGCTACCTGCTACCTTATCAATGGTCTATCTCGTTTCCGTTTCCTGTGACTTGTGAACCAATGCATCACTAATTTTGACCATTTTTCCTTTCCTCTAATAGTATGTCCTGACCACTTACATTTTACCTTTTTTGCCTGATTTATAAATAACATAAATGATTCGACGACCGCTTTAGCCTAGTTGGTAGTGACCCTGCCTTTGAAGCTGGAGGTCCCGGGTTCGAATCCCGGTCGGGGCATTTATTTGTGTGATGAACATGAATATTTGTTCCTGAGTCTTGGATGTTTTCTATGTATTCAAGTATATATTTATCTATAAAGTATGTTGTATATTGTCGCCAGACAGGGTAAACAACTACAAAATAAGAAAAACAACGAAGGTTGTAGATGTTAAAACCAAAATGAGAACACTAAAATGGCAATGGGCAGGCCACATATGCCGCATGGAGAACAGGTGGACGAAGCGTTTGGTGGAATGGTACCCGTACGAAGGGAACAGAGGTAGAGGACACCCGAGGAAGAGATGGAGGGATGTCTTCACTGAAATAACGGGTGTCGATTGGATGCGTAAGGCTCGTGACAGAGCACTGTGGAAGAGCTTGGGGGAGGCCTACGCCACGGAGGCGACTACTATTACCTGATTAAAGTGAAAAACTGATTAAGTATAATATTAGGTAACTGAACTAAATGTAATGGTAGAAATAAAGGCTATTTTTTTTTTTTTTTTTTTTTATTTATATCGTCGCCTAGTACCCATAGTACAAGCTTTGCTTAGTTTGGGACCAGGTTGATTTGTGTAAGATTGTGCACAAATATTTATTTTATTTTATTTATTTATTTATATAAATATAAGCTTACCTTTGGGCCTAAACTCCCCCCGGCCGACCATGTCCACAAACTTCTTCTCCGACTCCAGCACCTGCTTCTTGAAGTTGCAGGCGTCCCGCAGCCGCGTGATGCACACCTCGCAGATGAGGCGGTTAGAGCCATTGGGCCCCGTGGGATGTTGGGATATCTGTGCAAGAACATGCAATATTACAGTGACAGGAGACTCAACCAAATAAATATTGTTCTAACAATGAATGGTCAGAATGGCGCAGGTATAGTCGCGGGATCGAATTTGCACCACGTCCGTAGGGAGTACCCACCGTTACCCTACACGTGACCCCTGGGTGGTGCTAAACGGTGCAACAAAAACAGGCAACAAAATTGCCATAACATCAAATAAATAGTTGCAGGGTGAAAAGGTTTGTCACTTTTGGATGTCCACAGTGTAGAAATAAATTCAAAAATTGACAGATTCTCATTCCCATGATTATACAACAAGGAATAAATAATATATACAAAAAACATGAACTGCCCCAAACTTGTTTCTTTTTCATAGTTAAACTATTGTAACAAGGTAACATTATTATCATTTGATATTTAGCTGAAGTTTTATAATCTCAGCAAGTCTAGTTTTCGCTCTGAGTTGGAAGGTCAGAATGGCAGTCTCTTTCCGTACATATTTTGTTAATCAGAAATATGGTGAGCCTTACGGTGGCACTCCACTTGGCTGTATTAGCCAAATCGTGTTACATCCCTTTTGTTGTGTATGTCACAGGAAAGAGATGCAACACAAATATTTGGCAAATACAGTCAAACCAAGTGGAATGCCACAATTAGATAACTTACCATGAACTATACAGGGATGCAAAACAAATACTTGAAAACTGTATTTAATATTCAAAATCAATGAGTTCTGAGATGGGACTACTGTTTTTAGTTACAAGTACATATGAAGAGAAATCAAAATACTTATTCAGCTACCATACCAAAATTAAATTATCCTGAATATTAACCACCACATAAACCAATACATTTTGAATGAATTAATTAATAACATTTATTTCAGATTAAAATTCATATTTTTGTTAATAGGTACAGTCAAGGGCATAAATATGTATACATTGTTGGACCTTGTTTCAAAGGGATAAGGTGAAAAAATGTATCCATATTGGTGCCCTTGACTGTACACAGTATTGTTTATTTTATAGCTAATTAGAATGTAAGATAGCAATATAACATAAAATAATTATCAATAAGAATTAGGTGAGCATTTTCGTTTCTTAGCAGTTGTATTGCAATGTGTTAAAGTAACAATATAAAATTCGGTTTAGGTGAAAAAATAATCAACAAAGTAAACAACAAAAGATTTTAATGGCACACCCTGGAATCAATTATATTACAGAAAATACAATGAGAAGGCCGTAAATAAGTGATGTTTTACGCAGAATTACGGGTGATACAGAAATACATAAAAAACTTACACTAATATCAAAGCATTCCAGTAACATATCGGCGTAAATTTCAGTCTCATTCATCCAACTATATTCCGAACCCAAGTCTTTGTAGCATCCTTCGGACAGACAGCACCGGCACAAGCCGGGGCTCTCTTTTACTACAATTTCGTCGAAATCCATTGTCACTACACTATTTCACCATATTCTGAATAGAACAAAAGCTTAAAATACTTAAATAATGTTGAAACGCTAAGCGTCGGTAATTTTACAGCCCGGCCGCCATTTTGTTAAGGCCGTCTTTTTGTTTTTTTTTGCTATGACGCACAGACTTATAATAAATACAGACGTGACGCGGTAGTAATAATACCAGTTCCAAGCGAGAAGGTCATATACAAATCTCGCTAAGTGCGCCAGAGAGATATGTATCATTTGCTGTCTTTGTCATAGTTCCACTTTTTGTTATTGGGCACAATGTCAAAGTAAGCATCCGTTGGGCTCAACAAAAGGTAGTCGGAAGTGTCATCTCAAAATATAACTGAATTAATTAATGTTTTTGTGCATAAAATAGTGCTTTGGGCAACAAATGATATAGATCAGGGTTTATGTGGTACAGTTTCTATAAAACAATGGTAGTTTGCAGCGTGATCGGCTGTAAAAGCCGCAGAGAAAGATGCGAAGAAAATGTAACCTTTCACAAGTAATTATGCTATTTTATACCCTTATCTAAGCGTAATATGTGTTATTTCATTGGTACCATTATGTTTCATTCAAAATCTTGTAAAATAAAGCGATTAATATTGAAATAACAACATTGTTTACATTGGTGATTTTAGGTTATAAAGTTTTTGTCGACGTTATTATCCGCCTAAATTACGTAGGTCGTTTATTGGAAGCTGTCAGAAATGTTTAAATCTGTTCTTAATTTAGCTTCCCTGCAATCAATTTAGGGATACCAGCTAATAGGATTTTACAGTAGCCCAATTATTTGGTAATTTAGTGTACTATAAAAATAACACTTGTCATTATATAAAATACTTATAATGCTAGCCTAGGGTGAATTTTATTGTATTTAAATTTATGTAGCAGCAAAATTGTAGTATTTCTTAGAAATGGACAAGCAATATATAATTTTCTTTTCTAGGTTTCCACTAAATTATTCCACCCGAAATAAGTGGATAGCAGCGACAGGTCGGCAAAACTGGAAGCTGTCTAAAACAGCTGATTGTGTTCAAAGCATTTCGAATTGCATTGCTTCCGCAAAACACTATCAAGAGTTTATGTTAAGACCACTACGCCAAACAGAAAAGAAAGTATTAGAAAAGTATACACAAAATTAATATTATTCAAAGGTCAGTAAGTGCCCCGATCAGGTTCCTGTCCTATCTTTAAAAAAATATTATATGTATAATAAATGTATGAATGTATATTTGTTTGTCATTTCGTTCCTTAGTGGAATTATTTTTTCGCCTTACATATATGTAATTGAGTAGTTAAGAAAGTGCATCATCAATTTTAATTAGAGAACTTCCGTGAGTCGGACATATTGAAATATAGTAACTCGCCCACGTCTTTAAGGTTGAATTTCGCTCAACATGTTTCAGACCAATACGTCGTCCGTAGTCAATAAGAACCAGTCGCGATGGCAGCTTGTCTAGCACTGCCTGCTAAATAAATGTTGGCGGCGGCTGTGGCGAGGGTCCGTTTATTATATTTCAATATATCTGAGACTCACGGCAATTTTCTAATTAAGTAAAATCGCATCTACACACTTTAAACCTATACTTACACGCCAAACCACTCAAATGTCAGAAAGGTATGGAAAGCTATCTCGCTTGCACAAGCATGACAAGCACCATAAATAAGGTAGGTACATGTTTTGTTAACTCGTCGTCTACCGGTCCCTGGGATCCCAGGGATCATATCAGAAAATGCTATAATATTGTTTATTTTTTCGCCGGGAGACGACGGCTATACCTATTAGTGACAATAACTTGTACTCAATTTCGGAGCATTATACCTACAATAACTTCCACCTAATAATTAACTTATACACTTTAACGAAGTTATTTAGCATGGAATACCGCAAAGAAACACTGGGTGCCGAGCGATTCTCTAACTTACCGGTCATATGTCATTATACATGTAAGTATACTTTTTTCAATTATTTCAAACAAACAACTTACTCTATCGCTCATACCAGATAATTACATAATGCCTATAATGAGTCGAAATATACAAAATAAACAAAAGCCATGGGGTAATTTTAGTAACATGGTCACCCCACGGGAGGTATGTACTCTGTTGTCGTCCCTCGTTGCGGCACGCGTATAGCAGCTCTTTAGAAATATTTATACTCTAAGCTATGACGCTTGAATATGGTGTGGTCGTTGAAGTACTGGTTACATATGCTTAATTTAATTTTAAATTGATGTAGTAAATTATAATGTCTTCCGGAAAATAGAGTACACAAGATGTTAAAATTCTTGTACAAATGTCAGCGAATTTCTAGATAGTCTAAGGGCGGGTTGCACCAACTTACGACTATAAACTGATCAAGATATATATTATTATACTCTGAGGGGCTACCGCGAACAGAAAACGAACGAAGTTCGAATATCTCCCTCTCTGTCGCACTGGCTTATTCGTGCGGCAGAGAGGGAGATATTCGAACTTCGTTCGTTTTTAGTCACGGTAGCCCCTCTGGTCGAGAAGACCGGTGAGGAGTTTTTCTAGATGAGTACCGTTTACCAATGACGATTTAAATTTTATAAAGTCAAATGCCAGCAATGACCTTACCATCTAGCGGTGAGTAGAAAAACTGTATACTTGCATTACTATTTCAATAGATGGCACGACCTGTCCTGGTTTTTGGGTTGTTTAATTATTCTTTCCGACAATAGAGGTCGGGGTATATCCCGTTTACTGTAATAAATACACCAGCAGTATGCCGTAACTTTACTTGTTAACTTAAATTTATCCAATCTGAGGGGATAAGATGATCGCTTATATGTCGTACATATGTTAGCACTCCAGGCGTTGTTTTGCTCAATTTTGTTGTCTTCGTAAACGGTTATAGTTATTTATTATTTACAAAATTATGCTCAAGCGACTCGAGCACTTAGTAGCCCCGAAGATAATATGCCCAAATAAGAAATAAGGGTAGAATTTAACATCTCACTCCTGTGATTTCTGTGATTCTCGTATGTGACTTAGGAACATGTCCCTAAAATATTTTTAAGAAATGACAAACAACCATAATGTGATATCGTTTTATTTATTTGTAGTTAATCTCTTCTGCGTGTTTCATTCCTAATATAAAACACCAATTATAATAAATGTGCAATCAAAACAATCAAACATTTAATAATATTGCACATAATTACTTTTTCATCAGACCCATACTGTAGGTTTTGCTATTCAGATTCCAAAATAAATACGGGGGCAAATTCAGATGTACAATCAGTTGCAGAGAAACCAGAACCGTATGCAGGGAGACGAGTCAGGTTTCTTTGCAGCTGACTGTACATAGTATTAAATATAAACAATAAACACCCGTAGCCCGATTAACTGTAAATTGAATAACAAAACCTGATCTGTAAATAAAAAAAGTGGAAGGTTATATAAAATTAAAATATATTTTTATTTATGTATATTTATATATTATTTAAGTATGTGTATTTATATTGAATAGTTGTTTTGGAATCTTTTTTTTCTCATTGTAATAGTTTATGCACCACCTACTTTTCAGCATATAGACAATGTGCATAGTAGATCAACACACAACCATGGCTCACCCGCGTTTGTGGGATACGTAGTGTTTTAAAAGAAACATGATCATGGTATTCATGGTGGTCCACAAAACAAATACAAAATAAATTTTATAAATACATTTATTTCACAATATCTTACACAAAACTATATTGGCTCTGAGTCGTAGACCTCGTTTTTACCTTCGTGTTTTTTAATTTCCAAAAATTAAGACGATTTTTTTATTGCAATGCTCATAAACTAATTAGAAGACTTCGATAAATTGTTTGAGTATTTCGACAATAAATTGTCAAAACTGAAACCTACTAGTCCAGTCAGATTAAAAAAAAATCCATTATACCAATTTTAGTTAAATTACCGCTGAAATTTAGCTAAAATTCGTTTTTCTTTATCTGTCACTTTGACATTTATGTTTGTGAGAGAGGGACAAAATACATTTTAGTTAGCGGTTTGCTAAGTTTTATTAAGGGTTAATCTTTGTCGGTGGAAGCGATATCGCAGGCAGCCATACTAATACCATGATTAGACAGTAAATGACTCTTCAAGCTACATTTCTGTACGAACGTCATTGCACACACATCACACTTAAACCTCCTATCATTGTTATGTATCCGCATATGCTCCCGAAGCGTATATTTCCTTGCGTATGACTTGTGGCAGACTTCACACGAATACTTCCTCTCACCAGTATGTTTCACCATATGTGCGTTCAGCGCTTTCTTACTGAAAAACTTATAACCACACACTGTACATTGATAATTCCGCTCCATTAAATGCGTTTTCTTTATATGACACATCAGTAAAGACTTGAGTATATAACCTTTATTGCACACATTGCATTTGTACTGCGCTTCGGAATTGTGAACTCTTACTAAATGTTGATTCCGCTGATAGTAACTCCGGAACGGCTCATTGCAGAACGGACAGTTTGAAATGTTTCTAGAGCCTAAATGCTTGGTTTTCACATGGTAATGCTGTTTAGATTTACTAGAAAACACCTTATCGCAGTGCTGGCACTTGTGACTGCCTTCCTGGTGAGTCGTCCGATGAGAATTCAAAGATCGCTTTGTAGCGAACGATGTATCGCATTTCTTACAAGTATAATTGGCGTAATGCTTATTCATATGCTGTTTCAGCATTTTAAACGTCTCATAAGTTGACGTACATAATGCACAGTCGTACACATCGCCCTTTTTAAGCTTAAACTGCAAAATATGATCCTTAATATCATTGTAAATGGTCTTATTATGTGCTTTCACTAAATGTGTCTTTAGAACATTTAAATTCTCCATTTTCTCGTCACATAACGTACAATTTAGATCGCCTACGTCTAATTTCACGTTGTATTCTGTCATGTCGAATGCCGATTTGAATTCTAAGCGTTCATTCTTATGGTCTTTTTCCGTGTGGATCCTCAAGTCTGCCGGGTCGGGGAAAGGTTCTTCGCAGTAGCCACATAGGAAGCCCAATAGTGACTTATTTTTGAAAGGAACCGCGTTAGAGTATTTCAGTATGGTTTGGAGGTTGTCTTTGTGTTTTCTCTTGTCGTTCTTGACGCGCGATGTCCACCCGGTAGCAATGATAGGATCCTTTTGCGGCTTCCGACCCGTTTTGACTATCAGGCTTATTTCTTTCTCTTTCAGGGTAGTTATGTCAGGTAACTCACAGGAATCTGTAAGAAATAAAAAAAAAACCTTAAAAAATCTAAACAAACTTATTTATTTCAAAGGACAAAAAAGCGCTATATTTTCTAGCCAATTACGGCCCTGTAAACTTTGACATAGAAACTAGCTAATGTGACGCACTGTAGATGCACTCTAGTACACTATATTAGAACCCATTTTGTGTTGTGTTGTTGAAGTGAATAACTTAGTACATCGAAACCCCTTGGGGCGAGCCAAGACAAAATTTTGATGTGGGCAAGGTACATTTATCGAGGACCTCTGATGGCGCAAGAATAAGATTATTTCATTTGCAACTTGTCATTTTAAGTGTGTACATTTTAAATAACGTAAGCTATAATTATTAAATTAATTAGGATTATCATATTACTAATGAATTATTAAACATAAATATCATCATTATCAAAACATAAATTAATGCAATGTTATAAATTAAAAAAATAGTTGAAAAATGAGGCGCGAGGCCGCTCGGACCGCGAAGCCGTAGGCGATGGCCCACGCCGCTTTTGGTTGTTTATCTCGCTATGACTTCGATCATGATACATGGCCCGATGTAACTTACTGATGGAAGTAGCGAGCCTGTTGCCGAGTGCCCGTATCTTCCGTCCTTCTCCACCGGCTTCCTCCTCCTTCCTCCGCCTTCCTCCGCGACTCAGAGCACTCCAACTTGATCATATGCACTGGGACTTCCCAGGCTACAAACAAAGCTAATGTAACTTCCTGATGGAATTAGCGAGCCTGTTGACGAGTGTCCGTGTCTCCGGCCTTCTTCACCGCCTTCCTCCTTCTTCCTCCGCGCCTCAGGGCACTCCAACTTGACCACATGCACTGGGACTTCCCTGGGTACAAGCAGAGTTGGTGTAACTTACTGATGGAAGTAGCGAGCCTGTTGACGAGTGTCCGTATCTTCCGCGCGCGGTCTCCGGCCTTCTTCACCGCCTTCCTCCTCCTTCCTCCGCGCCTCAGGGCACTCCAACTTGATCACATGCACTGGGACTTCCCTGGCTACAAGCAGAGTTGGTGTAACTTACGGATGGAAGTAGCGAGCCTGTTGACGAGTGTCCGTATCTTCCGCGCGCGGTCTCCGGCCTTCTTCACCGCCTTCCTCCTCCTTCCTCCGCGCCTCAGGGCACTCCAACTTGACCACATGCACTGGGAATTCCCTGGCTACAAGCAGAGTTGGTGTAACTTACTGATGGAAGTAGCGAGCCTGTTGACGAGTGTCCGTATCTTCCGCGCGCGGTCTCCGGCCTTCTTCACCGCCTTCCTCCTCCTTCCTCCGCGCCTCAGGGCACTCCAACTTGACCACATGCACTGGGAATTCCCTGGCTACAAGCAGAGTTGGTGTAACTTACTGATGGAAGTAGCGAGCCTGTTGACGAGTGTCCGTATCTTCCGCGCGCGGTCTCCGGCCTTCTTCACCGCCTTCCTCCTCCTTCCTCCGCGCCTCAGGGCACTCCAACTTGACCACATGCACTGGGAATTCCCTGGCTACAAGCAGAGTTGGTGTAACTTACTGATGGAAGTAGCGAGCCTGTTGACGAGTGTCCGTATCTTCCGCGCGCGGTCTCCGGCCTTCTTCGCCGGCCTCCGTAGCGGCTCCGCCTTCCTCCGCGCCTCGGGGCGCTCCGGCTTTACCGCGTGCTCTGGGACTTCCCTGGCTACAAACAGAGTAGATAATCAGTGTCACGGGGCGTGTCCTTTGACTTGTTTCGTGACAACTTGGTGTTAAGACCCTTTAATATTTATCTAACTTAGAGTCGGTTGCGCCAACGTACGATCACAGGCCGGTCATCGTCAAATATGGCGCTGGCAGCTGTCATTCCATAGAAACGTCAAACTTTCCATACAATCAGATTTTAACGAACACGGCTTACGATTACAGACGGTTTGGTGCAACCCACCCTTAAGCTCTCTCTGCTGTCAGCGCGAGTACACATATCTGGGCCAGCTAATATCACCAAGTGACCAACTAGCGAAAGTAATAAATAGGCTTGGGACTTTTGGATGCTCACCGTGGTTCTAGAATCCACGGAGTCGCCATTATGTTAAAATATTTTTTTCAAAGTCAATGTCAAAGTTGATAAGTACATATTAACTTGTGTGTACATAATTATTTTAAAAACACTCTACTATTGGTAAATAAAATAAATTAAAATAAATACTTTAAGCTTACTTTACATGTATAACATCACATAAAGCACAAAATATACAAGACTTTTCGTCATCATATTTTAACTCTTTATACGGCTCTAAGCAGAACTCAATTTCGCAAGTCGCAAAACTATTCATTTTAAATTATATCAGACCGTCTTTAATCAAAAATGGCAATTGTTTGTGACAGTGTTTTTTTATTATTATTTGAAAAATATTTGTCAGTAGTCTGTCCCAACACAAGAATCAAAGAGGATGCTTATTTAAGTAAATCATATATGCATATACATATCGCGTCGCCTGTGAACTGCGACTTGTGTGTGTAATAGATTTATGATAAAATAATTGCAATCATAATAACGTGGTTATATTACAGCATAAATCATGACATCCGACATATTTTTTTATTTTTACACTTTGACTTCGATAAAATATTTTTTACACAATGGCGACTCCGTAGATTCTAGAACCGCGGCGAGCATCCAAAAGTCCCAAGCCTAGTTATAAATGCAGCAATAGCTAGTGGATGGAGGAAATATTGGTCCTTAAAGGAAGTCGTGAAATCCAGAGATCTTAGCATTGCTGTAAAATGAAACACGAATATTTAGAAGATATGTCTGTGGGAAAAAATGGTGTAACATCATTATAAGTTTTTGCTGTATATTTGTGTGTTTTTATAAAGGGTCGGCAACGCGTACGTGACCCCTTTGGAGTTGCGGGCGTCTATAGGCTGCGGTGGCCGCTTACCATCAGGTGGACCGTAAGCTTGTTTGCCACCGACGTGGTACAAAAAGAATACCTCTATTTCACTGGGTCAAAAAAAAACTATGCCAAATCTTGGGATTAGCCGTCAAAAGGATGTCAAATCGGACCCTTGATCCTCAGGGCTCACCCAGGAAACATGCTAAGATATGATAAAATATACCTGCATCGGCCAAGAAGTAGTCGTCCGAGTCATCACCGTCGCTCTCTTGTTTGGGTTCCAGCTTCACTTCAAACGGATTCCCATCTGGAACGATACAAAAATAAAATGTATAAGATTAATGAAGATGAATGAACATGCTCATACACAATTACATCTACATCAACGGACACAACACACACACACATACACACACACGCACTCACACTCCCCTTTTTATAAAAAGTAATTTCTAAGCAAATTCGGAAGATTTGATATGTATCTATTAGGGAGACCTGTCATTGGCTTCACATTTCTATCCTAGTTATAAGTCTATTTCTGTTTGTTAAAGCTGTTGGTCTTCTAATAAAATAAAATAAAATAAATGATTTATTGTTCGAACGCGAGTAGTTATAACCTCGTGGCGCCCAAAGATTTATTGGCTCCTCTTTAACTATGACCCGACTCGACTGTCCTTCTTATAGGACATAATAGTTACAGTCATATCCGCCCAAGATTTTGAGTTGAAATTTGTATATGTTACAGTTACCGGTTTGAAGTGAAACTTTCAGGGTATAATTATGATTATGTGTTTTTAAATTCAATTATTTGTCTACCTTTTGATCTTTACAAAGGCCACTGGGCCTCAATTACTAGATTTACAGAGTTTATTAATATGGCCTTCTGAAAGGCGCGTGGGCAGTAATTGAAGGTTAGTTGAAAAAAGTGCTGGGCTGGAGCCGCCATGCTTATTTTGGTTTATCAAAAGGCGCGTGGGCGCCACGAGGATAAATGGTGGTAGGGTTGGTAATTTGGTTACATCACAATCAGCCAGAATTTGGCGTACAATAGTTTGATTCTTAATTACATATTAAGAATCAAACTATTGTACGCCAAATTCTTTGTTGTCATTGGAATGATGTCCTCTGTCGTAACTCTGCTATCACCGATTAGGAGCCGCACGGTCCGGCATACTAGGCACACACTCACGGGCCCGGACGACGTGATCACAGCGTCCATCGAAAGATGGAACGCTGCGCTTACGGCGTCCAACTCAGACACGACGCGTACACGAGGCATTCCCGCCGTATAGTATTTAATGGCATATCAAAAAAACCTAGCAACATAAAACTGCCTATTTGCACAGCTCAAATTACTATTGAAAGTAATATTTTAACGAGCAAATCAGTATTTGTTTGATGTGCAGTCAGTATTTTTAGGGTTCTGTACCAAAATGGTAAAATGGAACCTTTACGGTTTCACTTTGTCTGTCTGTCTATCACATCGTTAAAAACCTCAAGAGCTTACTTATGCTATCGATTTGAAATTTGGAACAGTTACAAAGATGGGTAACCTCGATGCAGAACATGTTTTTTTTAATTTTCCGTGAAAAATGACAGCTCGTTCAAAATTTGAGAGTCTAGTGAATATATCAAGTGGGGTGTCATATGAGGCTTAAGTTGCACATTCTGATACATTTTTTTATTCTTTTAGGTTGAGCCATTTTCGATTTATGAGGGAACATGTAAAAAAAAAGCCGTTCCCCCCCTTATCTCCGATGTTTACCAAGGAAAAACGTGAAATTATTACATAACATTGATAACAATGTATATTTTACAGGAGAAATATAACTATAGCTTTATCTAGTTTTTCTTTTTTTTATCATCAAAAACATTTCTATTAAGTTTGTAATTTAATCACCTTTGCATGTATTTTTGTTTTATAAATTAATACGCGATTATGCTAAAGTACCTTTTTTAATAAAGAAAAAAAACAAATCGGTTCACGCGATAAAGAATTATATATATAATATTATATATTTTTTAGACAGGCAGCTGACGCTGATACGTCTAAATCATAGTTCACTTGGCACTGGTTAGCACTGCTTAGATCTTAGTTTGTCAAGTTTGTTTTTAAACTGATTAACACTGTTAGCGTTATATATATACATATATACATACATATATTGTATAAATTCAAGTGCTTGTTGCTGCATTATGTAAAATTTTAATTAAAGAATAAAAGAGGTTTATTATTATTATTTGTATGTCTTTCCCGTTCACGGGACAATGGTATCCCGGACCTTTGGGAGGCGTGCGTGGAGCCGAAGTACCGAGGCACCGAAGTACCAAACGAGTACCACATAGCCAACACGTAGAGGCCCTTTTGACACTTTAATGTGCAAGGGATACACCGAGCGGATGCTGTCCCTGCCCGTGTCATGGGACGCACACAGAGACAGCACCCGCCAGGGTGTACAGGGACTATTTCTGGTTGATGGAGTCTAAATGAACTGGGTTATTGGGTGAAAATGTTGGATTAATGGCTGGGCTATTGCGTGAGACAACGGACGCCTGCCTAATAAAACTGTCTCAGATATTTATTCCCGGCAAGCAGTGACTCGCTCTCTGCTAGTTGGGCCCCCATAAAATAGCGACATTATAAAATGGCCTTAAGGGCAACACCGGTCAGAGAGCTATTATTATTATTATTTATTTTTGATATTTTTGACTTACCATGTTCAGCGTTAGGTTGTAATCTTTTAAGGAACTCTCGCTCGGAGAGTAGTACTTGTTCTTTGAAGCGGAGAGCACCCCGAAGCTGCTCGATGCAGCTCTCACAGATGCTGCAGTTCTCCGACTTGGTCAACTGAAGATAAGTATTGCCAGTTATTTATTTGACTATGATAACAAGGTTCATATTTACAAATACCTTATACAATATATTATTAAATTATTATGTACATCATCTTCATGTTCCACAGCATTTAATGCTGTCAGTACCTATTGAAATGAAATGAAATCATTTATTCTTCAATTTAGGCATGTTACATGCACTTATGAATGTCAAAAAACTACCACAGGTTCATAAAGCACTTCTTTATTTATTATTATTATTATTTTATGTTCGTACAGTTACACACCGTGAAATCACTCGACGGTCCCATCGGAAGACCAGCGCTGGCGATTGCCCGCATTATGCTGAGATGGTACCGTTTCGAGATAACACAACTTTTTTGTTTATTTTTATATTCTATTTTTTGCTGTATTAATTGTTGTCTTTGTCTCAAATAAATATTTCTTATTTCTTATAAAATAAACCTCTGCTTTGAGAAGAACCGGCGTAAGAAACTCGACAAGGTGTCATTTTTTCAAAACAATATACAACATATATAAAATAACAGTATCATAATACTACAGAATTAAAATGCTATAATATACTATAACATATAAAAATGCTATAATATTCTACCACAACACATGAATATCAACTTGATTATTCTTTCAAAGATAGATGAATAATGTTCCTATAAATGTGTATCTTTTTTTATCTCTGTGTTTCCTCACTTTTAACTACATAGCTGTAAGAATATTTATGTAAGTGGTTGAATAAGTTTATATTTTGGTTTTAATTTAACCCTCGATAAATAAAAACATCCAGGAGCTCAGCTGACCCCCTCACTAATAATGAGTTGGTATCTATATTTATACGTTTCCAACTCGCTTGACAAGCCTAATTCCAATAAGGTCTGGTTTTCCCTCGGGATGGGAGCCGCCCGAAGGCCTTTAACTTGGCTTGGCATAATTAAGTATGTATATATATTAAATAATATATATTGTTGTCTAGTACCTATAACAAATACCCTATTGAGCTTAGTATCGGACTTACCTAGTTCAATTTGTGTAAAGACGTTTTATACTTTAATATATCATTGTTATTCTCGGCAATGCTTGCAATGTTTTATTAAATTAATACTTACGACAATATTGTAACACTTTTCCAGCATATCGGAATATATTTCGGTTTTGTCCAACCACACATAGCTAGTGTACAAGTCTTTCACTAAACCTGGACACAAACAACATCGACACACGTTTGATATCTCCATTTTGTTTATAATATCATAATATTTCGAAATGTAGTGAATTATTTACAATAATCACAATTCATCACAAAATAGCAAATCAAATCAAGTACGAAGCTCAAATCATTTCTGCACAATTTCTGATTTTTTTATAGCTAACGTTGATGACAAAATGACAAATGACAAGATACATTACGTTCCGTTCATCAAAAGTAAGGAAAAAACTGAAACATTAAGTATTTCTAACACAATATTTACTTAAATTTAATACTTATAATTCATGTTAGTAGTTAAATTATACAATCGAATAAAATTAAATTTAGAAAGAAAGAAAGATAATACATTTATTAACTATAAATTCATGTTACACATTAATGAAAAAAAGTTAACGAGGCTAAAAATAGCCCCACTCAGCACAGCATAATGCAAGCATAATGCCACGGCAAGCAGCTGATAGAGGAAATTGTGATAAGGTAATACAATTGGAGAGTTAAAATACAATAAAATCTACCACATCATACCTACGTAGTTTTATTTTCGCCTTTTGAAACAATAAAATCATCAAAGGAATGTGTCACTTCTATATGTCCATAGACAAGATTAGTTATAATGAGGTCAACATCAACAAGCATCATCTTCCAACAGCAGTGACTCTGGATTTCAGTGGGGTTCTGCCTTAAAAAGTTAAAACTATCGAATCACGACACATCCGCAACAACATAAAATAAACAAAAACCGGCCAAGTGCTAGTCAAACTCGCGCACGAAGGGTTCCGTACCATTATATATAACAGCGAAAAATCACGTCTGACGCTCAGCGGAGTCTTAGTAATAGGGTCCCATTTTACTTTTAAAAAGAAAAAACCGGCCAATTGCGTTTCAGATCACGCACAATGAAGGGTTCCGTACCGATACCTACTAGTGCACATTCAATACAGTGAATCAAAAAAGGTCGTATCTTCATAGGAAACTTAACGCATTGAGGGCTACCGCGTATGAATTCGCCGCTAGAGGCGCTAGTGTAGCGTGAGGTCTCCGAAATGTCAAATGTCACTCTTTGTGGTTCAATCTCTAATTGGAATAATATGGTGACTATTTTGCAATACCTGAGCTTGATTATGGCAAATTTATATGAGTTACGGGTCAATGACTGTCAATGCTTAGAGACAGTTTTGCCTTTCGGAAACTTATTTCCGCCTTTTATACCGAACAAAACGGGACTGCGCTACAATGCGGGATGTTCGATATTTTTACGGTACGGTTTTAAGGTATTAAATATGATTTAAATGTAAACTTCGTTCTCATGCCCAAAATAACCAATATCAATTTTTGACAGCTGGACCTTACTCGACAGTGGCGCCAACTGGTGAGCACAAAAACGATAGCCCCCATTAAGTCCCGTTGTTTGTGCATGACAGATTTTCAGAGAACACTCAAAAACCGTTAGACCTGTTCAAACCAAAAAACGTTGAAAGTATTGTTCATCACCTCAACTTTTTTTCAGAATTTTAAACTTCATACGACAGACGGACGGATGGACGGACAGACATGACGAAACTATAAGGTTCCGTTTTCACCATTTTGAATACGGAACTAAAAAAGTAGAGTGCACTCTACCTAAGTCATATTGTCTACATAGTTGGACTGCAACTCAAGGATTCCTCGGCGCACAGCGTAGCTGACACAGCGTTACCAATGTCTATGTAGCAGTTTGAATTCGCTCATATGCAAGTTCGTTCTGGTTAAATAGACGCTGATAGTGAGCAAAGCCTCATTAAGGCTGTTTTCACCATTTTCCCATGCAGACACGGACTTAACGAGTTGTTGTATATTTGTCATATATAATACGACCAAAACTTAATTTCAATAGCGCGATAGAAAATAATAATTGTTTTAGCTTATAAATCGTTCGCATTGAGTTTTATTTAGCATTTCGATTAAATCTGCATAAATATCGCACTTAATTGATGACACGAAATTGTAATTTCCTATGTTTCAAACCGTATATTTAGTGTTTTTGTTGAATTATTGTAAGGTTTGGCGATAATAGCGCCATCTAGTTTTTGCAATTAGTAAATTAGGTATCTAAAAAGCATAACACCAATCAAAATATTATTAAGGATATTTCAGAATATTCTCAAATATCGTATAATAGTGAATATTTCGCATTTTAGCTCTAAGTTAGTTTATATAAATTGTTGTATGCCGGACAGAAAAGAAAACTAACGAAGAAGTTTTAAACTTGGTTAAAGAGAAGAGCACTTTACTGAAAAAGATAGAAAACAGAAGAGGAAAAATGATAGGACATCTCATACGCCATAACGAATGGATCAGAACAATAATAGAAGGAAAGATAGAGGGAAAAAGGAAAAGGGGAAGACCTAGAATGACGTACATGGAGCAAATAAAACATAAAATAAATGCTACGTCATTCAAAGAAGTGAAGGACAAAGCTGAATGTAGAATAAGCTGGCAATTACTCCACCGACAAGAGCCAAGCTCTTAAATATTATGATGATGATGTATGCCCGATATCTGATAACTGTTGATATTCTATTCTAATCTATTCAAAAAACAAATAAAATTAAAGCACAAGAAAGAAGATAAAAGGTTTTGCATATCCTAGCTCTAATTCCAAGATTTGGCGTAGGCACTAGCTTTACAAAACCATTTGACCTTCCCATCCAGGGTGGAAACTAGACCTTGTTGGGATTTGAAAGCCTCACAATGTTTTCCTTCACCGAAAGCTAATGTTATAGTCGAGGGCATAAATATATATACATTTCTGGACTTATGCCAATGGAATAATATAAAGTGAAAAACTGTATACATATTGGTGCCCTTGACTGTACATATCAAACGATATTTGGTAGACGCATTGGCATTGCCATTCAGCGAGGAAACGCCTTAAGTATGCGCTCCCTTCCAAATTATAGTGATTTAGGCGATATTTGTATTTATAGGTTAGACACCGTACGGTACGCGTGCGCCGCTGGGCCACGAGCGCTCCTTACTAATATGTATTATAATTATAAAACGTAAAAGTATGTAACATTTAGGTAAGATAAAAGAGCAAAAAAGTTAATGTTGTTTTATTTTTTTAATTTAGTTTTATTGATATCTTTTAGTTATGCATAGGTTCTAAAATACTGATATTTCTATCTTGGAAATAAATTATGAATAATACAATGTCTGGCGATATCTGAACGACATTATTTACGTACAAACGCCAAGCTGTCAAAGAACTGTCCATCTGTCACAGTGTTACCAGATACCCCGCTTTTCCGCTTTTTTCCCCCGCGTTTTTGCCATTGTCCCTATCCGCGCAGGGCCGTCTTTAACCAATTGGAGGCCCTGGGCACATTAGGGTAATGGGGCCCCTATATACCCTTGACAGATCACTATTTTGTTAGAATAGACAAAGAAAGTGGCTAAACAAGGTTCCTTCTAAATTTATTTTTATTGACCGAGTGAAACGAAGTTCTTTGCTTCAACTTCGGCAAAAATGCTTTCTATGTCCCGATTTCCGGATTTCCGGTTGTTCTCCTCTAAGTACATGTCGCGCATTTCTTAATAGGTTCTCATGAAATTTCGTGGGCAGGTTCGATAATTACTTAGGTTCTTTTTGTCGAGCCCAGTTAGTAGAATTTTCAAAAAAATAAACGCTCGCGAGGTCTACAGCTCACAGTATGATATAATCTATAAAAGTGATACTTCTAGTATTCGCAGGTGTTTATGATTCTGCAAAAATTTCATTTTTGGTACAAACTTTTATTGCCGAATATACTTTTTTTCACAGTCATCAACTACTCGTTGAAACTGTTCTAATGAGTCCAAACACGACTAGTGTATTTTGTGTAGTGTAGGAGTTGCTATGGCCACCTTCTGTTTCCATCAGATCAGCTCGGTGGTGCTAAAAACCAAACAAACTCGAGGTCAAAAATCAATTTTGAATATAAAACCTGCTAACAAAATTTCACGAGAAGCGGTTGAGAAATGCGACCTATAGAGGACAAAAAACCGACATTGGGCCACAGAAACTTACAAAATCTTTGAAATAAAAATTGTTCTTCAAAATTTCCAAAAATTGACTCGACAAAAAATTATATATAATTACCGGACCTGCTCACAAAATTTCACGAGAATCGTTTGCGAAATGCGACCTGTAGAGAAGAACAAACCGTTAAACAAATATTTTTTTTATTTTCAAAAAACTTATTCGACAAAAAAAATCTGTGTATTTATCCAACCGGCTCACAAAAATTCACGAGAATCGGTTGAGAAATGCGACTTGTAGAGGAGAACAAACCGTAATTCGCCCGCAGAAACTTACAAAATCATTGATAATAAAAAAATGTTTTTGGAAATCTCCATGAACCGTCTCCGACAAAAAAAAATCTATATATGTAACTATCGAACCTGCTCACGAAATTTTACAAGAATTGGTTGAGAATTGCGACCTGTAGACAAGAACAAACGGAAATCCGGAACCTGGACATACGAGCACATTTTTGTCGAGCTGAAGTATAGACCTTCGTTTCACTCGGTCAAAAACTGTACAAGTTTGTACATTTTAGGAAATATGACGGTATTTTACCGACCCGGATTCTTTGTCAGAGATATTTAGTATACCAATCCCATCATTATACCATTCCCGACGACATCTCTATAATATTCATAATACGAGTAAACTATCTAAACAAATTGAAATCGGAAAAGTTGACTTTCGAGTGAGTGAGAGTATATTGTCGGATATTTTGACCAGTTCCTTTTTGACAGTTTTGAATTGGTTTTGAAACTTTGAAGTGGTGAGGGTAAGAAGAATCGATTGTTTTAATTAGCAATTATTAATGAATGGTTAATGATTATCACGTCCAGTACGTAATTTATTACGGTTAAAAATTCATTCTTATGATCGATCCATCGACTTACGGAAATAACATGTAAATTGAGACGAATGATTTAGTCACTACAGTATATTTAAAAATAAAAAATATAGTACGTAACTGTTTTAATAGTAGATTCGCGCATGTAAAAGCTATGGGCAAATACTTAGGTCATTATCGTTTGATTTTTTGATCGAAATATTTTTCGGTAATAAATATTGGTTATCGTTTGGTGATCTGGCAGGAACTAGGGGGCCCCTATCGATCGCGGGGCCCTGGGCAAGTGCCCATAGTGCCCAGTGGGAAAGATGGCCCTGTATCCGCGTCAAGCAAACGCGGACCCGATTTTTTGAAAAGTTAGCATTTGCTCAGTGAAAAAGGCAAGGCAATTCAAAATATCGAACGATTAGAAGCAGTTAGAATGACTGCAAGTAACATTTATAACTTCCGTTATAGTGCATTTGACGGTGTAGAGCACATTTCTTTCATTGGAATATAAAAATAAATCATTCAGAAATCCGCTAAATCCGCTTTTTGCGTTTCGGCATCTGGCAACACTGATCTGTCAGAGTGGATCCTATCCTTGATGAGTATTTTATTTTAGTCTTGTTCAAGTTCTAGTCGACAAGATTTTGTTTCCTCATCTTCAGCCTGTGTCAGTCCACTGCTGGATATAGGCCTCTCCTATGGCACGCCACTTAGCTCGCTCTTCACTTCTCCAATCCCGGCCCACTGCCCTACGGATATCGCCCCAAGAGCTTGTTTACTACAATTTTATTACCAGTGGTTTACATTGTCTTCAGTTGGCAGGTAACACCTGCTAGGAGTCAATATAGAAGTCATTTTCTTGTGTCGCTTTCAAAAAGTACAAACTAAAATAAAATAGGTCAAACGACAGTTAGTAATGGGTAAGTTGCGGCTATTCTGTCATTACTTTTGTGTTAATATGTGTACAGTTGCATTAATATTAAGTAAATGAGTTGTTTTAATGCATATAAATATTAAATATCCAATGCCTTAATAATGTAGGTACTTAACTCGGAGTTGGGCAAAAATTAACTTGAATAAGAATAAAGACAGGAATTTTATTCTTATTCCAATTGATTTGAATAAGAATGATTCTTGCACTCCTTATTTAAAATAAAATGAACAGGAATAAAAAATCATGCAACTTTTATGTTAAATAAAGAATAAAAAACTGAATAATTATCTTAGAAAAGGGATTATTGTAAATAACTTTTTATTTAATTAAAATGTTATTTGGAATAAAGTTAACTTTGTAGTAAAATACAAAGATACTCTAGAAATCGAACAGCGAAACTCTTTGATTGCGAAATGCATATGTTTTGAGTATACACATTTTTTTTTGTTTTGGCGAATCTTTTAACTAAATTACACCTGGTATTATTATCTTGCATATGCAACATTATCAAATTAAAAACAACACATGTAACAAAACTATGTGACAGTGGTCTTGTAAGGACGTAATGTTGTCTTGTAATAATGTAAAGGAGGTACTAGTATTAGACTACTATGTAGTACCTTTAGCTTATACCTACTAATTAATATGTCGTATTTGTCCCAGGTACCTAGACTTCACTTTTATTCTTGCAATATTATTTAAAATAAAAAATCATGATTAAATTTATTTGATTAAGAATTTTCTCGTTATATAGTGTATAACATGAGAGTGAAAGGGACGGCACGATACAAAATTCGTATTTCGAAGTTCGGAGTAGGCCCTCACAGGCGCGGATCCAGGATTTAGTTCAGGGGGGGCACTTTCGAACTTTCCGAAAATAAAACTGACTTTTGATAACTGTTTTTATTGTCAGAACATATTTCCTACGTCAGGACATAGGCAATTGCCCTCCCCTGACACAGGCTTCAGGGGGGGGCAATTGCCCCTGTTGCCCCCCCCCCTGTATCCGCGCCTGGGCCCTCAGCACCGATTAGTCTGTTAGTCGGCATCTCTACACACAATACATACGAATTCACTGCTTTCTTCAAGTCTTAACCGTCACTTCCATAGTATTTTTTTTGTTTTAGTTGATGATGGTACCTAAACCAAAAAGTAAAGAAGAAGTTTTAGCTCAGAAGAGAGAAAGGGAGAGGCTGAGGTACCATTTAATTAAGAGCAATCCGGAGTTATATGCGGAATATCAAAGATATAAAAAGATAAAATATGAAAAGCGGAAAGACGAAAAAACAGTTCTTCTCATAAATGAAACAAGGGGATATCAACGTAATAAGGATAAAAAATCAAAAGAGACAGAATTAAATACAGAAAATAGTCTACACGAAAGCTGCGTTGAACAAGTTCAGTTACATGCTTCTAATGAGCAAGAAAATGAGTTTGTAATGGAGGAGACATTTTGTGACAGTATGGTTTTGTGTGACACAACTCATGACACAGTTATCATAAAAGAGGAGCCGTTATGTGAGAAGAAAATGTTTAAACCTAAACCAAAAAGTAAAGAAGTTTTAGCTCAAAAGAAGGAAAGGGAAAGACGGAGGAACCTAACAATTAAGAGCTACCCGGAATTATACGCGGAATATCGAAGACACATAAAATATGAAAAGATGACAGAGCAGAATAAAGTTCTTCTCAAAAATGAAATGGCATCTAGACAGCGGATAATTCAACGGGAGATGAGGAGAGAGGAAACAAGAAGGAGATACGAACGTAATAAAGATAAAAAAGCAAAAGAGAGAGAATTAAGTACAGAAAATGGTCCACACGAAAGTGGTGTAGAACCAGATCAGATAGACAATTCTGAAGAAAATGTGATATTAAAGGAGTCATTTGGCACAACTCGTGAGTCTGTGATTATTAAGGAGGAGACAGTAGGTAAGGAGGGCTCATGTGCAAGTCATGACCCTTTGACCAGCTTGTACCCGGGCCACGAGATTAAGGAAGAGCTGGTTTTGGGGCCGGAGAGCTTGCAGCGACCTGGTGCACCTGCTGCAATTAATAGTGAGTAAATTTACTATTTTTTCACTCCTCATGCTCGAAAAGTGAATCATTTTAGACTTTTCAAGCGGGGCTAAAGTAGTACATTTAGCCCCTAGGGAAAATACGAATACATGTTTATGATTTACTAAACATTTTAATTAGACCAGTAAAATACTTCACTATATTCGCTGGGTTTTATAAAGATCCGTTAGACCAAATGTCAGATCAAATTTCAGTAACTCAGTACATTTTTTGACATAACAAACCGATATAAGGTCTAATCTTTATAAAACCGAGCCTAATTGCCTGCACCAATTTAACTCTTAAAAAAAACTTTGTATTTGATATCGACCATCCAGAAAACAGCTACACTAAAATCGATCAATCAGGAACCAGAATTCATTTCTCAAAAGGAAGTTTTTTAGTCCCTACCTAAAATATATTACACAGAAATTAAAAATGAGATTAAATCGTTTGAGCAATGCTTATAAGCGCTCAATGGAAGGTCAGTGGCGTTCATTCACGGTGTCTTAATCGGCATTTTTTTTAAATATATATATATATATATATATATACCACCAAATTATACATACGAGTATGTTTGCTTTGGAATTCATTGTTCATCCGCCCTAAAAGCTATATTACACCTCGGAACTATTTTCTCGAACTATTTCGTGGTAATATGGTTTATTTCAGACACTAGTTAAATTTTTTTTTTTTTTTTTAATAGCCTTTATTTCTACTATTACATTTAGTTCAGTTACCTAATATTGTACTTAATCGGTTTTTCACTTTAATCAGGTAATAGTAGTCGCCTCCGTGGCGTAGGCCTCCCCCAAGCTCTTCCACAATGCTCTGTCACGAGCCTTACGCATCCAATCGACACCCGTTATTTCAGTGAAGACATCCCTCCATCTCTTCCTCGGGTGTCCTCTACCTCTGTTCCCTTCGTACGGGTACCATTCCACCAAACGCTTCGTCCACCTGTTCTCCATTCGGCATATGTGACCTGCCCATTGCCATTTTAGTGTTCTCATTTTAGTTTTAACATCTACAACCTTCGTTGTTTTTCTTATTTTGTCGTTGTTTACCCTGTCTGCTAACTTTAACCCGAGCATACTCCTTTCCATCTTGCGTTGGCAAACAGCGATTCTTTCTTCATCTTTCTTCCTTAAAGACCATGTTTGGCAACCATATGTTAGGCATGGAAGTATAGTCATGTCGTGTAGTTTTTTCTTTATATTAATATGGACAGAGCCGTTTTTCATGATCTCCTTTAACCCCCAGTACTTTTTCCATGATGTAGATATTCTTCTTTGAATTTCCTTTTCAGTGTTGTCTTCAAATGACACTGTTTGGCCAAGATATACATACTCTTCGACGTATTCTATTTTTTCGCTCTCTACAACAATATCCACAGGCTCGCCGTTGGTCAGGATCTTTGTCTTGGATTTGTTCATTGACAGCCCCACTCTCTTGCTCGCTGTTGCTAATTCATTTACCATGCTTTCCAGGTTGGCTGCACTGTCCGCAAACAGGACTATGTCGTCCGCGAAACGCAGATGGCTTAGTATTTCTCCGTCAATTTTTATGCCTTTCGCTTTCCACTCTAAACATCTGAAAACAGATTCCAACACCGCTGAAAATATTTTTGGGCTAAGCGGGTCCCCCTGTCTTACTCCTTTTTGTATAAGGAATGCTGGACCTTCACGCTCTAGACGCACTTTCGCATAGCATTTTGTATATATATTGGGTATAATGTTTATATATTTTTTATTTACTCCTTGTTGCGCTAATGATAGCCATATTGCTTCAAAATGCAGTGAGTCGAATGCCTTCGTGTAGTCTATAAAACACATATACAACGTCTTTCTAAATTCTTTTGCCTTTTCTATGAGTTGGGTAATAGCTTGTATATGGTCTACAGTTGAAAATTTTTTGCGGAATCCTGCTTGTTCGCGCGGTTGGCATTCGTCTAACGCATTTGTTATCCTGTTCAGTATTATTTTCGAGAACACCTTATATATGTTTGTCATAAGGCTAATTGGTCTGTAGTTTCCCAGCTCGCTCTTTGGGCCTTTCTTGTGTAGTAATATTATTGTAGATTTAGACCATTGCTCTGGTGTTTTTTCTGATTTTAAAATATTATTAAAAAGTATTTGGAGTGGTCTGAGTAGTGAAGGCGAAAGGGATTTCAACATTTCGTTTGTGATGTTGTCGTTTCCTGGAGACTTCCCATTTTTTTGGGTTTTTATAGCGTATTCTATTTCTGACGTGAGAATTTCTGGAGGTTCCATATCCGAGTGTTGTGTATTTTGGGGTTCCCTTGTACTTGAAGGTAAAGTTTCATCGGAGTACAATTCCTTATAAAATAGAGTTGCCTCATTTATTATGTTCCGGCGTCTGGTTTCCATAAAGCCTTGCTTGGTTTTCACCTTTTCTGTCCATTCCGACTTCTCACACAGTTCCTTATAGGCTTTCCGGAGGGCTCCAGTTTTGCTAATGAATTTTTCAAAAGTTTTTTGTCTTATTTCTTTTTTCTGCTTGGTTATGTTTCTATTAATTTGTTTACTAATATTAGTTATTTTGGACTAGTTAAATAATCATTTATTATTATTGTTGCAGTTCCAGTGGACGAAGCGACAGCCCGCGGGCCGCCGAAGGATACCCGCAACCAGCAGAGCGGGCAGGAATCACCATCTAATTCCAAATCTACACCTAAACCATCTCATACCCCGAAGAAACAAGCATGCGAAACATGTGGTAAGGAGTTCAAGCGTGCCTACGATTTAAAAAGCCATATGCTCACTCATACTGGATTGAAGCCCTACTCCTGCGAAATATGTAAAAAGGAATTCAGGTATGTTTCAAATTTAAAACCGCATAGAAGAATTCATACCAGAGAGAGACCATTCCCGTGCGATATCTGTAAAATGACTTTTGTGAATTCTGGTGCGTTGAAGAACCATAAACGGATTCACTCAGGAGTAAAACCTTATTCTTGTGAGATATGTTATAAAACGTTCAGAGTACCCGATACGTTGAAAAGACACAAACGGACTCATTCTGGCGAAAAGCCATATGTGTGCCAAATTTGTAAAAAAGGATTTAATGACACTGGATGCTTAAAGAAACATGAACGCATCCACACTGGAGAACAACCATATGCCTGCGAAATGTGTGATAAGAAATTTACACAATTAAGCAATTTAAAAAGTCATAGACGAATTCACACGGGAGAAAAGCCCTATGCTTGCGAAATATGTGATAAAAAGTTTTCTCAATTGATAAATTTAAAGAAGCATGAGAAAATTCACACGCGAGAGGTAATTAATACTGATAATAGTCATTTTATTACAGAAAAATGAAATAACAGTATTTCCGTGCTAGAACGCAGATATAAGGTTTTGGCCTACGGCGACGACAACGTGTACAGGTATTATGATGGACGGTATCAAAGCCGCCCTCTTGCTTTACACTAAGGTTCATATTCAATCTCATATGGAAATTGAGCATGCGTATTGCCTACTCAATGTCCACAAGATTGAATATTGGCGTGTTGCCTACATGATGAATGGCATCAAAATACAGTAAAATTGTCCACTCACCGAATGTCCAAAAAGTGAAGAAGACTTAGTTTCTCTTGATCACTTCCGCAAAAACTAAAGGCAACGATAAGACGTTCGTTTTTTTTTCGTTCGAAATACTTACCGTTACTTTTATACAAACGCCTTAAGGGAGGCGTATAGGCGCCTTAAGGTAGGAGGTTTGTATAAAAATAGTTTACGTTAGCAGCGGTACTGCTTAATACGGAGGAAAGGTTGATGAATTTGGAACTGGGTAGCGATTGCACCTATAGCTCAGTTGGCTAGAGCGACTGGCCGCGAGTGCCGGGAGGTCGCAGGTTCGAATCCTGCTCGGTGCCTAAATTTTTCAATTTTTCCTTCATTCTACATTTACTTACCGTTAAATGGGACCTTCAAGCCATTTCACCAGGAGCTAACATATGTTTTTTGACGTACTTCATGATCATTTGACGTACCTAAGTACAATAGATGATCGACCGCTTGTTGAGAGATAAGCGATAGAGTACCTAATACCTGTAGAGATAAAATCGCCTGTTGTCTACTATTTTTACGCGACTGCCCAGAAAAAGGAGTGTAATGTTTTCAGGTTTTATGTATATATGTTGTCACCGGCCTGGGCGCCTACTTCAAACTTCGTATCGTGCCGTCCCTTTCACTCATATAGTGTACAACACGAGAGTGAAAAGGACGGCACGATACGAAGTTCGGAGTGTCACCGAAACGTCACCAATGTATTCAAGCCTATTGGCTTAATTTAAATTTGGCGCCAATGTATACAGGGCGTCCCACGGCTATGCCACATGGAGGGAAAGTACCTTAAATATTGTAGATGGAACATTTTACTGAAAGAAGACATTATTTGAATTAAAAAAACAATTTAAACTGCATTCACAGATATTTAAATAATTTTGTGGTTGAACCGGGAATCGAACCCTTTACACGTGATCAATTGATTAACTATGTTATTTAGCAAAAAATAATCCATATGATGAAGCCTTTCGATTGGTATGATAAAGCTACAGGATAATTATTTTTCTTGTGTAACGGGTTCGATTCCCGGTTCACGGTTTAATTATTATTTAAATATCTGTGAATGCAGTTTAAATTGTTTTTAAAATTAAAATAATGTCTTTTTTCAGTAAAATATTCCATCTACAATATTCACTCCTACTAGTACTTTCCCTCCATGTGGCATAGCCGTGGGACACCCTGTATACAATACAGCACGCCTAATGAGGGCTATCGTTTTTGTGCTCACCAGTTGGCGCCACTGTCGAATAAGGTCCAGCTGTCAAAAATTATTATTGGTTATTATGGGCATGAGGACGAAGTTTGCATTTAAATCATGTTTAAAACCTTAAAATCGTAAAAATATCGAACATTGTAGCGCAGTCCCGTTTTGTTCGGAAAAAAGGAGGAAATAAGTTTCCGAAAGACAAAACTGTCTCAAAGCACTGACAGTCATTGACCCGTAACTCATATTTACCATAATCAAGCTTAGGTATTGCAAAATCCTCACCATATTGTTCCAATTAGACATTAACCCGCGTACCGCAACCACAAAGAGTGACATTTGACATTTCGGAGACCTTACGCTACACTAGCGCCTCTAGCGGCGAATTCATACGCGATAGCCCCCATTATGAGATGTCATAGAATTGTGGTAATGGAACACAAATGAACACGTTTGCGTTTTGTCTCAATTTGTATGGCAACGCGAGCGTCGCCTCTGGTGGCCTTTTTTGCCATACAAATTGAGACTAAACGCAAACTCGTTCGTTTGCGTTTCGTTTCGAAAAAACTTATACTAGAGTTACTGCACTGGAGAACAGCCGGACAGACATACAAAAGCATTTTTGCACAAGCTGAAACGGAGACGCTTCGCTCTCACTTTGCACTCGTTTCAACAATATTTGAGAATTAACATGGCTAGACTGGGGTGTCGAAATGGGTTTTTGGTAATAATAAGATGCGTGTTGATTTTATCGTGTCTATTTGGGAAAAAGGGCTCTGTTTAGAGCGACATTCGTTTATATACTTAAATTCTACATTAATAACAGCGCCCACTATCGGTGGAGCTGTGAACTATGCGGTAAGTTAGATAGCCTTATGATCTAAACATATCGATAATAACCAAGCCATCGAGGTCCCGGGTTCAATTGCCGTGACCTAGATGGCGCTTGTTCCACATTTGGACACATCAAAAATGCTTTAACCAGGAAAATTACGAAAACAAATGAAACTACTTACATCATAAATATAACAAGCTTTTAATTTGATAACTTAATACATATTAATTTGTAAAATATCTTCCTTCTGTCATTTTTCTCACGCACATATTTATTTAGTGTTGCCAGTTTTTGTTGCACCGTTTAGCACCCCAGGAGTAACGTGACGTGTAGGAACCGCTATCCTACACGTCACGTTACTCCTGGGGTACTCCCTACGGACGTGATGCAACTTCGACCCTCTTGTCAAGTGAGTGGGTAACTTGACTATTAAAAGTTCTCAAGCCGCCCAAAGGACTCCAAATTGGCTTAACAACTGCTATCATAGATAGCAGCCGGGATCAACGGCTTAACGTGCCTTTCAAAGCACGGGAGCGCTCAGTTAATAACCACTCAAAGCGGTCACCAATCCAAGAAATGATCCCGGCCCATGTTGCTTAACCTCTCATACCGCACGCGGCACGCGGGCGCCGCTGGGCTACGAGCGCTGCACTTATTTCATAGTTTATATTTACAAACTTACGATTTTTGATTTTTCGCCGAGTTTCTTACGCCGGTTCTTCTCGAGGCAGAGGTTTATTTTATGAACCGGTGGTAGTTTTTTGACATTCATAAGTGCATGTAACATGCCTAAATTGAAGGATAAATGATTTCATTTCATTTCATTAGATCGTGTGTATTTCGGCGCGCCGCCACTCACCGCTCTGCGACATGGTCGGCTCGCACCAGTGCGGAGGAGTCCATTGAGGACTCCTACGCACTGATCCACAAATGGATATTTTTGCCTGCCAAGGCTCGCGTCCAGATGCCTCTCTTATTATGAGAATGAATTGTGAATGAAAGAGAATTATTCCTTCTATGCATAAGACTCTATTTACTAAATGGGTATTTAAATGTCTATTACAATTGGTTCTTATGTTAACGTCCTTGTAAATAAATAAAATAAATAAATTAATAGAAACTATTTAAAAGAGATTAGTGTTAAAGTAGAAAATCCAACGAAATAAGAGGATACGGCAGTGTCATACTTAAAATAATTTACCTGTAATATTTATTATTCTGCGCTATTGTCCGACGTGAACTCGTAAATGTTTCTTTAAATGATCCAATTGCCTAAAACTCTTGTCACACATTTCGCAGGAATATGGTTTCTCTCCGGTGTGACTCCTCTCATGAACCCTCAAATTACATGACCGCGAAATTGTCTTCTTACAAATTTAGCATGAGTATGGCATTTCTTTCGTGTGAATACATTTGTGCTTTTTTAAATCACACGCGATTTTGTATCCAACTTTACACGTTTCGCAGGAGTATGGTCTCTCCCCCGTGTGAATTCTTTTATGTGAGCCTAAACCACTCAAAGCTGTAAACTTCTTATTACATATTTCGCAAGAGTATGGTTTGGCTCCTGTGTGAATTCGTTCATGTCTCTTCAAATAATGAAATTCCGCAAACGTCTTCTTACAAACTTTGCACGCGTGTGCTTGTTTTATTTCGTTGTGAAGTTGTATATGTGTTTTTAATGTTGATTTCACCGTGAAATCCTTTTGACATACGTCACAAGAATATGGCTTTAATTGTGAGTGAATTACAATATGTACTTTTACATCTTGGCGACGCTTGAACCTCTTTTTACATATTTCGCAAAAGTGTGTTTTTTCGTCAAAGTGAATTACTTTATGTCTCTTTAGATGAGACGGTACAGCAAACGCTCTAGAACATATTTCGCACGAATATGGTTTATCTTTCGTGTGAAGTCGTTTATGCGTCTTCAAATGACTTGAAGATGCGAAATCCTTCTGACAGATGTCGCAGACATATGGCTTGATTCCTCTGTGAAGGAGGGTGTGAGACCTGAAACTGTCCAGTCGTGTGAACTCCTTTTCACAGGTTTTGCAGGAGTATCTTTTCTGTCCCGTTAGTGGGTCGATTACGGCGGGCGGTGGCTGCTCGCGAGTGCTAAAGCCTTCATCCACTGCGCCTGCAACAAATACAGGTTGACGTTTATTATTTTCCGCTTAATTGCTCATACTAACTTCTCTTTATACCTCGTTGAAAGCAATGGCGCAACTGTAGGGAAGACAGACAACTCATGTTTCTTGTATGAGGGTCCATCCCTTAACGGTCCATTCATATCTACAGATATTGAGCCAGACACGTGTCGCGGCAGACAAAATAATATTCTTTTACACAGTGTCTATTAACGTATTTATATATCTAACGTCTGTTGGTGTCTGAGCGGCCGTGTAACGATAGATATAAGTACGTTAATAGACACTGTATAAAAGAATACTATTGTGTCTGGCACGCTCAATGTCTGTAGATATGAATATACCATTAATTTATTTTCTGATATTCGAAGTCTGAAAGTAGGACCCATTTTTTTAATTCTAAATAGGTTTGCGTTTGACCACAAATCACCTGATGGTAATCAATAGTTGATGAGTTGAGAGCTCATCGCTTACGGTGCCCAGAGGGCATGTTATGCGGAGGGAAGAAAGTCATCTGGCAAAGGGTATTTATTTGGAATCAATATGGAAGAATGTAAGAGAAGGGGTAAGTCAAGGAAAGGACTGCGTAAGAGAAGATATGGAGAGGATGGATGTGACGAGAAGACGGACGATAGAGCGATATGGGAGGAAAAAACATGCTGCGCCGACCTCAAGTAAATGGAAAAAGGGCAAGTTAATGATGATTTTGATATCTGTTCTTGTAGCGGAAGCAGTAATACATATTTTGTTGATAAATTCAACAGCGTACCTATTACGGTTCGGTACGCAACTATTATAAGCCAGCTGAAATGAGAAACGGGTGTTTATACGGGTAAAATGATATCTATACCAGAGACAAGTAATAAAATAGACTGCCAATGTTGTGGAGTGCCTATAAATAATGAGCCTGCTGTAACTTCACTATGGAGAGGTCCCTGTACCATTAATTTCGTTTGATACTTAGACCTCTGCTTAACACAATAGCGCCATCTATGAATACAACAAAAATCTCCTAACAAATGGCGCCAATGTATTATGCAGAGGTCTATGTGTTGGAATTGCTGTGTATATACACCCTTTCACATGCATGTGTCTATGCTTAGTTAAGAAAACTATATATGTTGTCTATGCTCGCTCTCTTCTTGTCTAAAATATTATAAAACAAGTCTGTCTTTTAACGTGAGTTTTACCTGCTCCACTAACCACTCCGCTCCTCTCTCGTCCACTGCTGCTGCCTGTCTAACACTATGTTTCATACGAAAGGGCTTATCCAGAAATCACGCGAGGTTTTTGGGCCACTTTTAAACCCCCCCTTCCCGTTGGTGACCTTTGGTGAGGTTACATACTTATATTGATAGTGATAGATAAATACTTAATACATTTAGAGTAAGTAGATTTTGAGTTGTGAAAGTACCTTTGTGATAATGTTTTTTTTGTTAGGAAACATCCCAGACTCAGGGACTTACCGCGAAGTGCCTCGGGTTTGACGCAGTTCAGCGCCAGCACATCATGGACAATGTACTGCTTCGGAGCCTCACTGTCCCAAGACTCTTCCACTCCTCCCTCTGCCCCAGACACTATCTCTTCTCTCACGTGCAATGGCTTCTTCACAACCAATGGCACTTCATACATGTGCTCATTGACAACCAGTGTCTCTTGATTCTTTTTCACAATCTGTGACGCCTCATGTACAGATAGCGGCTCCGTTTTGACCACTACTGTGTCTTTCACCCGTGACTTCTCATTTACAGGATCTATGTCACACCCTAAAACATCCATTGGCTCTATTTCCACAATCAATTTATTAATATGCACTGTCTCATCCTCAACTTTTTCTGTTTTCACAATAACTTTATTGTGATTCACAGGTTCTGGCTTATCTTTTGAAATCATTGCCTCCTCATTCATATATACTGGCTCTGTTTTAACAGTCACTGGCAGCTCTCTCATAGAAACTGTTGGCTTCATCATTACTGCCTCTTGGTTCTTAGGTACCTCCTCTGTTACCATTGGTTCTACTTCCACTATTATCATTTCTGTTTTTTCAGAATCCGCTTCTGCCATACTGCTTACTGCAAGGGAAAAGAACAACATGCACTGAATGAAAATCAATATTTATTTTTAGTTTGTTTCATTCCATACTGATACAACCAACAATCTTACTGTTGCATGTGATGTAGTTCAGTTGGTATGGTACATTGGCTTGTTGTACATTAACGAAAAAAGAGAAACAAAACTGAATTATTCATTCTAGTAGTTAACAGATTTTTTTTACCTCTTAGCATATTTACGACACATGCCTATTTTCTTTTATACCACGTCGGTGGCAAACAAGCTGACAGCCCACCTGATGGTAAGTGGTTACCATCGCCTATAGACGCTTGCAACATCAGAGGCGTTACTCACGCGTTGCCGACCCGTAAGAAACCTTTTCACGCCTTTTTTGAAGAGTCCCATTCTGTAGCCCATTGGGAATACCTCGGCAGGAAGCTCAATCCACAATCTAAGTGTTCTTGGTATAGTCGGTCAAATTTGACAATAAACAACATAATTTCCTCACATCTTAAGTACATATATTATTGGTAGAATAAAAATAATGCCTGATTACATGTGATATGTTGATTTTATATATTTATATATAACTACATACATACATATAATGTTTAGGTTAGTTCTAGTTTATAAGTATGTTGCTACACCCTAGTAGGGTCCATGTCTGTACTGGCTAGCTTAAGAACACCCTGTAAATACCATGGTTGCAACGAATAAATGAATATGAATACCTGGATTTTCTGTCATACAAGTTGGTCCTTTTTCTGATTGGCATTCAAATCTTGTGGGTTTACATCCAGACTTCATGCACACTTTTGAAACTGAACCCATAATATGATACTTCATGTAATTTTCCATATCATTAGGTAACTGCAATAAAAAAAAAAATAGGTACTAATTCTATTTTGAAAAGACCTTGCAAAAGGTGGGCTGATGATGTCACGGAAATAGCGGGAAAGAACTGGATGGAAAAAGCTAAAGATAGAGAGAAGTGGAAGGGAATAGAGGAGGCTTTTACCTTAAAGGGATCAGTGTAATAAAAAATAAGTACCTAACTAACTAATACCTATATTTATATATAAATGGAAGGGAATAGAGGAGGCTTTTACCCTAAAGGGATCAGTGTAATAAAAAATAAGTACCTAACTAACTAATACCTATATTTATATATAAATAAGTAATGACTAACAAACTAACAACACATTTGCAATGTAAAATTATATAAAACACTGAATAAATAAAGCTTTAATAATAATAATAATTCTATTTTGTAATATGTGCTAATATGAAATAAATTTCAATACAGAAGTAAGTAGGCTCAACCACAAATTATCTGTCTCGAAATACTGATCTATGCTATCCTCTACTATCTAAGACAGCTTTCTTTGGAAAAAACATATTATGTATGACGATAATAATATTTAACAATATACCTGTAGAAATAAAGAGCTCTGACATGCCCGAATTTAAATACCATACCTAAATTTAGCTTAGATAAGTAATGTAATAATAATGCCTAATGTATTAATTAATAACTCATAGCTTGTAAATAAATATTTGCACACTTCTTTAAGTAAAATGTAAGTTCATAAAATGATAATTCCAACTGTACTCACTACATTTTGCAAATAAGTTATCTTATCTTATCTTATGTGTTTAAGTAATTTTTTTTATTGTACATTGGTATAAGACAACAACAAAACAAAAACTAATTCTGTAGTTGGTCTCTCTCGCTCTCTCTCAAACTACAGAAATTTACAACAGGGCCAGTCCTTTGGTATATATAGATTAAGTGAGATCTCTGGTACCTAAGGGTGCCTGCAGAATGAGATATAAAACAATGGTAGGATAAAATTGTGTTTTTTTTTTAGTGCTGCACCCATGATCATGGGCTAAGGCTGCTCGGTTAAAAAACCTTAACACTCTCAGCACCCCCATCTTCGACTGAAGAAAAAAAACAATAGCATTCTTTTGTTATGTACCCGAGATCTCCCGGGATAGGTAGACAAGGCTTAGAATGAACAAAATCTGAGTAAAAACAAACTTAAATTGAATTGGGTCATTGTATATCCACTATCTGTTGTCAGATAGAGTTCAAAAGACTTGAAGTAATGGGGCTAATATGGGTAGTTATTGACCGAGTGAAACAAAGGTCTCTGCTTCAGCTTCAACAAAAATGCTTTCATATGTCTGGACTTCCGTTTGTTCTCATCTACAGGTCTCAATTCTCAACTGATTCTCGTGAAATTTCGTGAGCAGGCTCGATAGTTATATAGAATTTTTTTGTCGAGACGGTTTCTGGAAATTTACAAAAACAATTTTTTTATTAATGATTTTGTAAGTTTCTGTGGGCGAATTTCGGTTTGTTCTACTCTACAGGTCGCATTTCTCAACCGATTCTCTTGAAATTTTGTGAGCAGGTTGGATAAATATATTATTTGTTGAACAAGTTTTTGTAAATTAAAAAATATATATTTGTTGAAAGGTTTGTTCTCCTCTAGAGGTCGCATTTCGCAAACAATTCTCGTGATGTTGTGAGCAGGTCTGGTAATTATATAGAATTTTTTTGTCGAGTCAGTTTTTGGAAATTTTCAAAAAATATTTTTATTTTAAACATTTCGTAAGTTAACCTCCGAATTTCGGTTTGTTGTTTTCTACAGGTCGCATTTTTCAACCGCGTCTCGTGAAATTTTGTTAGCAGGTTCGATATTCATAATTGATCCTTTTTATAATGTCAGATTTTGGAAATGATAAAAGAACTCACTCACGAGGTCTACAGCTCACAGAGCCACTAGTTCTAGATACGGTAAAAGGCTATAGTCCTAACTTTAACGATTCGAGTCTTCATGGCTTGGCTGAGCATTATAAAGTACTCACGTCAAAATGATCTTCGCAGAAATATATCTTCGATTGTGCAGCCACAGTTGCTGGATCTCGTCTTGCTAGATTGAGCCATATAGTTCTCACATTTTTGTTTGTTGGAACGTGTATAAATAGCTTGCTAGGCGTTTTTACTGACGTGTTATTACATTGATGTACCGCACACCATCGGTGCACGTTACGATTCATGACTGTTGCACGAAAATAACTTGTGTTGTGTTGTGCATTAAAACATCATGATATATAAATTCTACGGTAACAAACAAAGAGAATATAACCACTACGTTAATATAAACAAACATTAGGAAATGAAATGACAAGTAATGTGACACTGACAGAATTGCTACATATTCCGAATCACGCCAACCACGCCACAGCACTTACTGCTGACGGCCGGTCCGAATCAGTTAGCGCGCTGGTCGCCTGACTTAGTGGTGTTGTGTTTCGGACCGGTCAAGCCCATGTTTATTGGTGCTTACGCCTGGGGAGTGTGAGCATGAACAATGACGTCACGACATCCCATGTACTCCATGAACGTGAATCGGTCTGTGCTCTGAGCGTGATTCGGAACACAGCCATAGTAACTTTACTAACGGCATCTAGTGGCGAATAGGGTTAAAAAGAAAGAAGAAATAATTTTCCGCGCATCCAATGTCATAAAATTATTGTCATGGTCTGATTTTTCAAGATTACGAAAGAGGAAACTAGTATTGAATGGGAATTCTTACGAATTGAACAATATATTAGTTTCGTCGACTAGAGAGCCTCCTCGGTTACGTAGTCTCAATTTACCTTAAAATGAAACAATAAGGACAGTCAAACATTTTAATAGGTAAATAACATAAAATAATTTAAGTAACCCTAACTTAATTTATGCGAAAATACAAAAAAATCACTGAAGTCATAGGTAAAGTAATTCATTGCAAATATGTTTTTCTTTTCATATTTTTGTTACCCATAGCAACTGGCTGGTAGCGGAATAAATGAAAAAATCAATGCGGAGATTTTGCGGATGCGGATGTCGAAAAAGTCGGTACAGAGGGCCTACTCCGAACTTCGTATCGTGCCGTCCCTTTCACTCATATAATGTATAACACGAGAACGAAAGGGACGGCACGATACGAAGTTCGCGGTAGCACTCCAGGGGCGCTACCGCGCACAGCAAACGAAGTTTTCGCTCTTTGTGGCACTTGCTAATTTGTGCGGCAGAGAGGGAGATATTCGAATTACGTTCGTTTTCAGTTCGCGGTAGCCCCCCTGGTCGGGCTTTAACATACCTATAGCGCTAGTCTTATGACAAACAATAACATCAAACATCTTAACAACAAACCAATTTTAGAAATTCAACACGTAGACCCAAAATTCATTGATAATATTGAAGTATCTCCCCCTCTCTGTCACAAGAGGTACAGTACCTTTATCTCAAGAGCGCGGGTCAGCCATAGTTCTTGTGACACATACGAACACAGACAATGAACTCATAGCTCCTACACTGACGCACACATAGAAAATGTGCATGTATAGCGCTCACACTTAGGCATTCCCGCCGGCGGGGACGTCCACCGCGCGATTGCGACAACACTGACACATATAGTCCTTATTCGTCCCGGTACCGCCGCACACCGACCGGGTGAAGCCAGTCCGACCCAGGTCGGACCTAAAGCTGAGTTTCTTGCTGGACTCTTCTCAGCTAGGCTAGGTTTAGTGAACCAGCGACAAAACTCCCAGTAGCTCGATTCCACTCACACCTGATATTCAGTTGAAACCGCTCAATCAATCTCACTGGAGCGCAAACTCTTAAGAGTATTTCAGTGTTCCAAACTATACGCGTGGTCGTGTCGGAGGTTTTCCCCTGGATTTTCCTCAGTTTACTCTCCAACCGCGCACTCCTATCGCTTTATTGGGCCCGGCCTATAAAGCCACAGTCAGGTTAAAAAAAAACCTATAGCTCAACACACCATGGCTCACCCGCTTTCGTGAGATAAAAATAACCCACAAGAGATTATGCGATAGACCCCCCTCGATATTATACATATTTCTCATTCTACCAAATAGCTGCATCTCTTTCTGCTCGTCAGACATGTAAGACGCCTTCGTGTAGTAGCCTGTTATAAATCTAGTATAAATTATTGCATTTCATAATACTAATTGTAGTTTCTTACCGTAATATTGCTAATTAGATATTATTTTATTACTATTAGTTTCTGAGATTTAGAAACAGTACAGCGAAGTTTACACAAACATATATAACTTTACAGAACAAATATGAAGTTATTGTCAAAAGATAATACGATAAAACATATTTTTCAATACTACAGGCAATCCTGCCACTTTGAGTACTCCCAGTCAGGGATCGGATACCGGTATTTCCTCCATAGAAAAATACCGGTATTATTACGGTCACCGGTTCATTATTTCGTTTTTAATGGGACAATCCAATAATACGACGTTGTTACCTAAATACATAATTCAGCCCTACGTAAAGATTAGATATTGGGCTAATTCAGAGTTTTTTAAAAATACCGGTATCGATCCCTGCTCCCAGTACAGTAAAACCAATCCATACAAATATTATAAATGCGGTGTCTGTCTGTCTGTATGACTGTTACCACTTCACGCTTAAATAGCTGAACTGATTGAGATGAAATTCGGTATGGAGGCGGTATGGGCTTAACCATACTAACATTATAAATGCGAAAAAATGTCTCTGTCTGTTACATCTTCATGCTTAAACCGCTGAACCGATTTAGATGAAATTTGGTATGGAGGTAGTCCCGGGATTAAATATATAAATAAAATCACGTTTATTATATGGGAGCCCCTTAAATATTTGTTTTATTCTGTTTAATATTATTTATTTATTGCAAAACCATGGGTTTACAAGGTGTTATTATAGCATATACAGGGCGGAAAAATCGAATGCCACATGATGAAAGGCCTTCCGTTATTCTGATTGTATTTGTTATTTAGAGAAAAATGAACCTTATCAGTAACCCTTTCAATCTGCATCATAAAATACAGCACATTATTTTTTTGTCACATTTGTCCGGTTCGAGTCCCGACTGAGGCAAGCGATTTTTCATAAATCCTTAAATGCAGTATTTATTGTTTTTAAAAACAAAGGAAAGTCTCCCTTACACAAAATGTGCTATTTACAATATTTAAGGTAGTTGCCATCCATGTGGCATTCGATTTTTCCACCCTGTATACAGTACATGGTAACCCTGTCAGGGTATAGCAGTTTTATCTATTATTTGTTTGTATTATTTGTTGTTATAGCGGCAACAGAAATACATCATCTGCGGTAATTTCAGCTGTCTATCACGGTTCATGAGATACAGCCTGGTGACAGACGAACGGACGGACAGCAGTCTTAGTAATAGGGTCCCGTTTTATCTTTTGGATACGGAACCCTAAAAACCGAGGAAAAAATTTACAATGGTCACTAGAAAACAAGTCGAAACTGTATACGTGTTATGTTCGTTAAAATCTAATTGTATGGATTTGAAGTTCCTATGGGTTGACGGCTACCGGCGCCATATTTAAATTTGATCCGTCAATTGGTGCAACCCGCCCTAAGAGGGTGATACCCAAAATTTGGACCTTATGGAAAGCTTGCAATTCATCTACAATGAGGACTATTGCGTATGAATTCGCCGCTAGAGGCGCTAGTGTAGCGTGAGGTCTCCGAAATGTCAAATGTCACTCTTTGTCGTTGCGCTACGCAGGTTAATATCTAATTGGAGCAATATGATGAGTATTTTGCAATACCTGAGGTTGATTATGGCAAATATGAGTTACGGGTCAATGACTGTCAGTGCTTTGAAACAGTTTTCTTTTTCGGAAACTTATGTCCTCGACAGTGGCGCCAACTGGTGAGCACAAAAACGATAGCCCTCATTGAATTGATTCTACTGTTACACGAAAGTTACCCATACTAGTTGTATGAAAAATTTTTGTGTGATCATCCATAAATTACATTAATTTTGTGATTTTTTTTGTCCCCCATCCTTGTCACAGTTGGTCACATTTGTGAGACAGGCGGGGTCTAGTGTGACGTCACATATTTTGCAATACAATACAAATACTCTTTATTGCACACCTCACATAATAAAATAGCACATAAAAAACAAAAAACAAAGATACAGGGAGACAGAGGCAGAAGAACAGGCGGTCTTATCGCTAAAGAGCGATCTCTTCCAGAAAACCACAGAATATTACAGTAGTTCCGCAATTATTTTAATTGACATTAAAGTTATCTTTTATTAAACATGAGATTGGGTCATACTTAGTTGGAAAAACAAAAGTCGTCCCTCCTGTGGTCAACAGTTAACGGCTTATGTGCATGTTAGCTATGTCTTTAATACAGGGATTTATAGAAACGGAGACACTGTTTATGCGGGTTACTGGTCCCATCCAAAATT